>CM053785.1:159315297-160745297 GCA_028749045.1 Cupressus sempervirens
TATGATTTTGAGATATTATTGGTTGCTTGTTGAGAACCAATGGATGTGATTATATATTTTGGTTATTGAGAACCAATGGATACTTATGATTATCAGTGATGCCTTCAGTTGCCAATAGAGAACTGTTGTGGTCATGATGTTCTATAGATGTTTTTCAGATGCTCATGGATATTTTGATGATTCTTATCTTGGTGATTTGATGATTCTTATTATAGATATTTGATGCTTTTATCATGGATATTTGATGATTCTTTTTATGGATTATCTTTTGGATTTTCTTTACAGTCACTTGTATAGGACTGTAGTGATTTATGATTCCATGAGCATTAGGGTAGGTAATCTACTTGTAGTGTCGGGAAGTGGCTTGCAATGGGAGTCGGGGCCCTAAGTGGCTGCCAGGATAACTCATTGTAAGTTTGGTTAATAAGTGATAACATTTACACACTAAATGGGGATTAAATGAACATAAAAAGATAATTGTTTTGGATGTTCTCGCCCATGCCTTGAGCACTTGTACAGGCTAGGATGGGAGTAGTGAGATGCATGGTTGCGACCTTGCATTCCATAGTATGCCTCGTCAGTATGAGAGGATACTAGTGGCCACATGAGATCTGTATGGACCCGTGGAGTTTAGCTAACTACCAGGGTAACTTGTATGAGATAAATGCGATGACACTTTCCCGCTTGCAGAGTAGGTTTTCTACATGTCATTGTGTGCCTCTGGGAAGTAGATGTCAGTTATTTTGTGATTGGACCCTTTGAGTTAGTATACTTTTAGGATTCCTGGACTTGTAGAGATTTGTGTTATGTGATTTTGATAGCCTGTTTGGGACTTGAGATTATCTCCTCAGCACGGTGGGAGTGGACCATTTAGGTTTCACGCGGTCAGGTGGTAGTGTTTTATCACTTTTATCATTTGAGATCCATCCAAGACACCGTGGCTGGAGTATTATTGGTTGGTATTTATCTTCATTCTATTCTTGGATCATTATGATAGACGATATACCTTATGATGGATGTATTTGCTAGTATGTTTCTTATATTGATGGTTTGCATATGTTAGATGATGGTATCCTATGCTTTACTTTGCATGTTAGTAGAATGTTTTTAGGAGTGACATTCCTACTATGATAATACCGATGATCTGTTCGGTGCTTTGGAATGTTACGCACGGAGGGATGGCTAGGATCCATGATGGTCTAATGATGCTATTTAAGGTTGGGAGGAACCGTGCACTTAGTTATTTATGTTTGTGAAATATGGTTATATTTTATGATGAATGCTTATATCTTTATGATAATGATGTATGATGTATGGTTTATGGTTTCATTTATGTTATTGCATCATGGATTAATATTGGATGATGATGTACTTTATTTACATGGATGTTTGTCATACTTTGTAAAATGTATAGTGGATGATTGAGCAATCTAAAATGTACACTTGTATATGGTTTAAGAACATTGGATGCATCATTGTTATTTCATAAGGATGTGATGTTAGATGAATAAGTTATGATTAGAAGTAATTCAACATTAAGGGATCTTTAAAGAATGTAATCTAATATGTATGTTATGTTTACTTTCAGTTGGATGTTACTATTGCTTCCACAAGTGTTGTGTATGGTTTTACTTTCATGTTTTAAAAAAAAAATTGTTTGGCAAACTTAGTGAAATTCTTTGGATTCCTTAGCGGGGCATTACAGTTGGTATCAGAGCTCGAGTTTCAACATTGGGAGCTCTAGGTATATTTGAATACCACTAGTTATCAACTAGATGAACAAAATAAAAACTTTGAACTATTATGTGTATCTCTTTCAAATTGAAAACTTGAAACTAGGTGAACTGAAACAGAACTTGAAACTGTTACTTGCATATTTTTCATACTTCAACACTTAGTTTTCAAATTGAAAATTTTACTGAAAACCTAAACGAGGGCAAAACTGAAAATTGAAACTAATTCTAGTTGCAAAACATCTATCTTTTATCTATGTTGAAGGGTAGTGAACTTTTGTTTAGAATGTATTAGGGGATCTATTTTAGTAGATGTTAAAAGAGTGAATGTTGGATCAATGTGGTTTTCGGTTTACCATTAAACCAGAATCATATGGCTCTAAGGGTGTTGTAATATCTTCAGTGGAATCATGTCTCCCTACAGAGGAAAAGGGTTCAATAGGACCTGCAAAGTGAGTATCTTAGTTTTTCATTCTGGTAGGCTTCCAGGAGTAAGCCTAATCCTAGGGGGGGTGGATGTAGTGCCTGCCCCTAGTTTGCATTTTTTTATCATTGCTGAACTCTTTTAAGACTAGTTTTATGTTGATGGTTAGCAGCATTGTTTTGGTATTATCAGATATTGTGCTATGGATTCAGTTTATTATGTGATGAGATCACTTAGACTTTATATTTCATGTATGCATGATGATTATTACATTGCTTTCAGTTATTATTGATGATTAGTTAGATGGTTTATTATCATATGTGTTTTCTTATGGATACTTACCCCATACTTGCATGTGTATGGTGTGCGTGTTTTCTTTGCATGTTTACTTTTGTATGGCGTGTCTGATGTGGTTAAGGAAGGGAGTCGTAGTCACCTGCTAGTTGGGATCTACACGATGCACCACTTCCTGCCATTGCCTGTTTAGTTTAGTATATATTGTGCTTGTACATGCATGGATTTTATGCAGGTTGCAGGTACCGGGTATCGACTTCTCTGAATTGCCAGGATGAGCGTACCCTATCATATTATCTCAATGATAAGAGAGGGGAGATAAATTCTCAAGTCCAAATCCCAACCCTTAAGCCATTTATTCTAATTGGAAAATTAGGACAAATATCTGAGTTGAGTACCCTCCGAATACGTTGGATAACGTAATTCGTGATTTAAACTTTTGGATTGATTTTGTATGTATTTTGGCTATGATGGGTTTTCGTATTTTTACCTTATGAGTCTTTGATGTATTTTCTATTAATTAAGCCTAATTAAAAGATTTAATTAATGGTTTAATTAAATGGAAAATTAATATGATATTTTAATATTTATTTTATTTAATTAATTGGGAAATTAATTAAATAAAATAATTAAATTTGAAGATAAAAGGTTAAAAGTTTAAATTTGGAATGTGACAATATTTATTTCAATAATAATATATTTGGAGTTCATTTTTAAATAAATGACTAAATAATAATATTATTAAAGCTAATAAATATTTTAGCAATTAAGTTTTGGAAAATGAAATTTAAAAGTGGAAAATATATTTAAAATTATTAAAAGATTCTAAATCTCGTATGATTAAAATATAAATATATTAAGATTGAAAAGTGAAATTATTAAAGTTAGTGCATGAGATTTAATAAATAAATAAATTAAATTGGAAAGAGTAAAGTAAATATTATATTAATTAATGTGCATTATTTTTAATATTTTCTCACATAGGAGTTGGCAAATTCTTGAAAGTTGTCATGTAGACAACACTGGAGTTTGCACTTTAAGATTGCACAAGTTGTCTACATTTAGGAGTTAGCATTTTATTTGAGCACATGGTATCTACAACCTTAAGACTTATCTAGAAGGTTGGAGAAGACTCATGCTTGGTTGTCATGCTTATCTTCTAGTTGTCTCTAGAGACACTCTAGATGCATCTTAGAGGCCTTTAAATAGAAGCTCTTTTTGTGTGTTTGGACAAGTTGAAGTAGAAGCTTAATGAAAGCTACAAGCTACAAGCTCATATTCTTCTTCATGCTCATATGCTTCTATATGCTTCCATGCTTCTTCTAGCAATTTTAGTCACTTGGAGATTCTTGGTTGGCTTGGATCTTGGAAGGATTGCGAATGATGGAGAAGGAAAGGATTTTTCTATGGACTTCTGAGGCATGGTGGATTAGCATCAGTGTCCAGGTGCACTCGTGATAATCTCACACTCTATTTGCACTATTTCTCTTCTTGTCTTCATCATGACTATGTGTCAGAATACTCATTGTGAATGAATCTACAATTGAATTGGAATCTAGATATTATGTTGGTTGATTAGAAAACATTAGGAAACCCTAGATCCAATTAAAGAGAAATTAGATCTAAACAGGTTTGGGTTCGAATTTGAATCAAATTGAGAAAGATGATCTTAAATTTATAGTCAAACCTATTGGATGAATTAATGGATATGTTTAGTACATAATTATTTATAAATTAAAATTCTTGTTTAGAAAAGCCTTTTTAATTCTAAGTATATATTCTCTTTTGTAAATCAGTATATATATATATAAGTTTATATATATATATATATATATATATATATATATATATACTTTTAAATATAGTAATAAGTAATTATATATATATACATATACATATATATATATATATATATATACACACACACACATATATATATACATATATATATACACACATATATATATACATATATACACACATATATATATATACACACACACATATATATGTATATATATACATATATGTATATATATATTTGTGTAAGTCGAAACAAGAAACTTGATTTACAAAATTGTATTTGCAAATCGTATATTTTAAAATGCGATGGGAAAACTTTAGTTAAAAATCCGAACGCATTTGTTAAGAAAATGTTTATAATGCTAATGTTTTTGGGGAAGGGCGGATATATCCACCCCTGCCCGCACCTGCATTTATGGCACGGGCGGTCACTAGTACCCGCTGACGCAGGTACTGCGACTGCCGTCGCAGGCCCTACGTCAGAGGGCAGGGCCGCACGGCCTCATAATGCATTAGCAGTTTCAAAATCGCATATAATTTTTATGCCAGCGATAATGAATCGATTAATATATTTTATTGTTATTGTAATATATGAGTTTTATGCGATAATCAGTTTTAATAAAGTTTTCACAATAGTTTATATTTAATAATATATATTTATCACATATTAATATATGTTATTTAGTTAATACAAAAATGCTATTTAACATGTATTAATCAGTTGTAAAATGTTATTATTAATAATAATTTGATTTAAATTATTATTAAAGTAATTTATTTAGTATAGATTTGAATGATTCTTATTTATTTAAATACAGTTTATTTTAATTAATAAAATTATTGATAATTTTATTAATTATTAATAACTGATGATTACTAAGAAGTTGTTATGGATATTATATTGAGTTGTAATGGAATGTTAATTGATGTGATTAACAATGATACCGATGATTATTATCGATAATTCCATTAAGTGTTTCAATTCTGATAATATTTCATCAAGTCTTAATTGAGTTATTAATATAATAATTTGATCGTAAATGGTGAGTTACATGTTAATTAATTAACTTAAATGTGAACAATGTTATGAATTGAATTAATATGTTATTCTTAATTCGTTATGTAAATTATTGATACACCTTAATGGTGTTAAGAGTTAGTTAGATATTAACTGATGAAGTTTATGCAAGGTTTCTCTAGATCAATTAATTATAGTTATCATTTATTAATGTTTGTTGGAACTACAAGCTATTAATAAAAAATGGCTAATTCAATTAGATTTAAGCTAGAAAAGATTATTTAACGATTGAAGTTTTGTAAAGACATTAGTTCTTGGATTTGAAGTATAATTGATTTTAATCAATTAATGAGTTGTCAATATAATTAAATGTGATAGAGATTTAACTAGGAAATGATTATTATTAATATGAAATCATTAAGAAAGATGAATGTAGTCATTATGGATAAGATTTCTAAAATAATTTGTTAATATTATTATTATTAAAATAATAATATTTGTGTATTGGATTTTAATTAATAATTAAGTTATGTAATAGAGATTTATTTGATATAATTATTTTAACGAGATTGTAGATTATCTATATTGAAGTTGATAAATCTTTTGATTTGAATTATGACTTTAGGTATTATATGGTTGTCAACGGTGATAACGATTAAATTAAAAGACTCAAACTTTAGTAATATTTAATTGAACACTATTAGATGTTAATAGGTCATGGATTGTGCACCTATGTTAATTGATTGATTTAATTGATCATTTTAATAAAGTTATAATCTTCTTATTCGAAGACTAGTAATTGACTTTCTTACATTTTGACGAATAATGATCCTTGATTTATTTTGGAAGTTGAAGTAACATTAAAGAGGAGTTAATCAATTAGAATATGGATCATGGTTAAAATAGAGAACAATTTAATTAAGGTCAATGATGATTAGTTTAGTGAATATTTGTCCTTAAGTTATTCTTAGAATGTAATTCTAAATAATAGAAGGATAATGCTATCGGGGAAAATGGGTTGACTTGTAGGTCAAATGATGAAACTTAGACATTGGAAGTATACTTGAAACTGGAAACTGAAACCCCTACACTTGAAAATGGAAAAAGAAACTCCACACATTATTCAACTATGAGATTATAGCAAAACCAAAACATGTGTCTGCATTGTGTATTTTATATGCTTCTTGTTTTGGGTTTTGGGTTGACTAGTGTTGACCAATCCTAGGTTGTTACCAGAGGCTCGGGGGTTATGAGATATGTTGGCATGTTGATCTTATTTGGTCTCAATTTTTATAAGCACAACCATGGTATGTGATCGTATGCTCTATGAAATGTTTGTATTTGTTCATCAGTCTTCATGTGTGGGGCTGAGATGTATGTGTATGAGACACTTGAGCTAATCATTTTTTTGAGTCATCGATCAATTATCCTTGGATTACTTTCTAGTCGCCATGATGGGACTGAAATATGTGGATTTATTTCCTGATGATGTCATATTGTGACATGTTTGACTCAACCATTTTGGAGTATTCGATCAGTATGATTTTGAGATATTTGATTAGTATGATTTTGAGATATTATTGGTTGCTTGTTGAGAACCAATGGATGTGATTATATATTTTGGTTATTGAGAACCAATGGATACTTATGATTATCAGTGATGCCTTCAGTTGCCAATAGAGAACTATTGTGGTCATGATGTTCTATGGATGTTTTTCAGATGCTCATGGATATTTTGATGATTCTTATCTTGGTGATTTGATGATTCTTATTATAGATATTTGATGCTTTTATCATGGATATTTAATGATTCTTTTTATGGATTATCTTTTGAATTTTCTTTATAGTCGCTTGTATAGGACTGTGATGATTTATGACTCCATGAGCATTAGGGTAGGTAATCTACTTGTAGTGTCGGGAAGTGGCTTGCAATGGGGGTCGGGGCCCTAAGTGGCTACCAAGATAACTCATTGTAAGTTTGGTTAATAAGTGATAACATTTACACACTAAATGGGGATTAAATGGACCTAAAAAGATAATTGTTTTGGATGTTCTCGCCCATGCCTTGAGCGCTTGTACAGGCTAGGATGGGAGTAGTGAGACGCATGGTTGCGACCTTGCATTCCATATTATGCCTCGTTAGTATGAGAGGATACTAGTGGCTGCATGAGATCTGTATGGACTCGTGGAGTTTAGCTAACTGTCAGGGTAACTTGTACGAGATAAATGTGATGACACTTTCCCGCTTGCAGAGTAGGTTTCCTACATGTCATTGTGTGCCTTTGGCAAGTAGATGTTAGTTGTTTTGTGATTGGAACCTTTGAGTTAGTATACTTTTAGGATTCCTGGACTTGTAGAGATTTGTGTTATGTGATTTTGATAGCCTGTTTGGGACTTGAGATTATGTCCTCAGCACGGTGGGAGTGGACCATTTAGGTTTCATGCGGTCGGGTGGTAGTGTTTTATCACTCTTATCATTTGAGATTCGTCCAAGACACCGTGGCTAGAGTATTATTGGTTGGTATTTATCTTCATTCTATTCCTGGATCATTATGATAGATGATATACCTTATGATGGATGTATTTGCTGGTATGTTTCTTATATTGATGGTTTGCATATGTTAGATGATGGTATCCTATGTTTTACTTTGCATGTTAGTAGGATGTTTTTAGGAGTGACATTCCTACAATGATAATACCGATGATCTCTTTGGTGCTTTGGAATGTTATGGACGGAGGGATGGCTAGGATCCATGATGGTCTAATGATGCTATTTACGGTTGGGAGGAACCGTGCACTTAGTTATTTATGTTTGTGATATATGGTTATCTTTTATGATGGATGTTTATATCTTTATGATAATGATGTATGATGTATGGTTTATGGTTTCATTTATGTTATTGCATCATGGATTAATATTGGATGATGATGTACTTTATTTACATGGATGTTTGTCATACTTTGTAAAATGTATAGTGGATGATTGAGCAATCTAAAATGTACACTTGTATATGGTTTAAGAACATTGGATGCATCATTTTTATTTCATAAGGATGTGATGTTAGATGAATAAGTTATGATTAGAAGTAATTCAATGTTAAGGGATCTTTAAAGAATGTAATTTAATATGTATGTTATGTTTACTTTCAATTGGATGTTACTATTGCTTCCGCAAGTATTGTGTATGGTTTTACTTTCATGTTTTAAAAAAAAAATTGTTTGGCAAACTTAGTGAAATTCTTTGGATCCCTTGGCGGGGCATTACAGTTAGAAAGAAAATAATAAGGTTTAATCTATGTGATTATAACTCACTTTGCAATTTTAGATCTCTATTCAGTTCAAGTGTTGATTCCCTAATAAGCCTTCCTTGTCACGTCTATCCTTTATTTTCTTGGCAACCCTTCAAGAAATCACCCTTATCTTCATAATATACTTAATCCTTCTACTTAAATTTTCTTATCAACCTCAGTAACTTTATTCCATCTTACTAGAAATCTTTTAAATACAAACAACTTCTCTATTATCTTCTCTTCTTTGCATCATTTCATTCATACTTACACATAAAGTTTGTCTCTATGCCTCCTTAAATAAGTGATTATGGTCTTTTACCATTTCTCAGAATCATTATAGATCGTAGTATTTGTGACATAATCCAATAGATTCATTGTATCTAACTATCAGTCTATTTATCTCCTTCTTTTCTAGAAACTTCTCCTAGAATTTGTTCATTATATATCTTACCTAATCCTTTCCTTGAATTAAATGATCCAACACATTAATCCTTATATTTAACACACTTTCTATATCCCAAGAAATCAACTGAGTCTACTCAAAATCATTATTTCTCATATTCATTCAGTATATTGTCATTCAATCATTACTAGGTTCTGACACTCGATCATCACTAGGTTCACTTGCTCGACACTTACACTGGGTTCTAACATTTGGTCATCATTGGATCACTTGGTCAATTATAATGCTTAGTCAACACTACATTTCACTCGGCTTGTATTGGCACTAAATCGAAACTAGCATCCCTCGCCATAAACTCCAAGTTCATTAATCTTCTATTGTATTCCTTGGTAAAGCTTAAGAAAACTTTCAGTCTTTATAATGTAAATACTCATATTATCTTGTCAAAGTCTAACTAATCAAACATCCATTGTAGCTTCCTTTTCATAGCTCAACCTTTCCTCTAGGTGCTTTTGTTATGAGTAACTTCTCAAATCCTCTCCATCAATCAAATAGATATGACACTTAGATTAGATAGAAACATTTCTTAGTAGTATTTTTGACATCAATGATTATATAACAATTGTTTGAATTGTAGTTTCCAATAGAAGATATCCCATCAAGTTCAATTTTCTTTTTTAAAGTGAATTAAGGAACCAATAATTGATCATTCGTACATCTTTATTGATTTGATATGTACTTTAGAACCACTTGCATAAAGAGTGTTGTTGTAAACATTTTCATTTTAAATAAATAAGAATATTACTTTATTTGTGCAAATGATCATGTGCATTGATCAAATAATGACCAATTGTGGTTCATTTTTAATTATTTTTTAATAAACTACTTTTGAACATGTATTGGGGATCAAATTATTATTTTGGGGGTTAATTTTTTGTATGTACTACTATGTAGGGTTATTTACTATTGGGCGTCACTATAGAAAAAATGAACAATTATTGCACCCTAAGTTGCTATTGGGTATCTCTCCTTATAATTTTTTTGAGTAAAAAGAAGGATTCCAAATATGTACAACATGCTTTATTGAATTTCACCAATTGTGCAATATAATAGAGTGTACAACTCTTATGTGTTATGTTTTCATAATAAAAAACTTTATACACAATAATGGTGATCGAGACATTAAAAATATCTACATGGGTATCAAGAAATGGTAGTAATGAGTAGTACAATAATTTAAAGTGCAAGCATTTTCATCTTTAAAATCATAGTAGTGCACTAAATAGTAGTAGTGAGTAGTACAATTTGATATAATGCAACTTTAGAATCATTCTTTAATGCAAACCTTTTCATCACTCGTCAATAGTACAATAACAATCCACTACTATATTGATGGTATAATGCAAAAAAATACTAAATGAATACTATATAGCCAAATAATAGAAATTATTAAAAAAATTACTCTTTAGTGCAAAAATTATTATAGTAATCAAATATTTACACTCTTTTAACAAGTTAAAACACCGTAAACCCTAACAAATAACATCAACTATTAAAAAGATACATCATAAGGTCATAGTTGACCTTACTTGTTGATATTGATTTCTTTTACAAGGCCTCATAAATACACAATGATATAAACATATAAAATTATCATTCTGTCTAAAGAGAATGATATTTCAAAGGAAGAGATACCTAGACTACTTGTATAATTGTTAACTCATTTGAAAGGTGCAATTTATATTTGATTTTACTTGAGTTTCTTATGAGTTAATAAAAAGATTCAATCTCAACTTCTTAACTTGCACATTTGAAGATTTTTGTAAATATTTTTGTAGCCTAAATTAGGTTAGAATGTCAATATTTATTAGCCATGAACTTTTTATTAGGAATCAAAAAATCTTGTCATTTGTTTCTAAGTATAAATATGTAATTACTTGCATAGTTATTATTTCAAAAGACATGTATTGTGTTTGATTTTACTTAAAAACTAAGTACTCTCATACCACTTGGTAAGAATATATTTAGTATCTTGTGGTTGATATTTCCAAATTGTTATTGTTATAAACATTGTTATCTTTTCTACTCAAAACTCTTAAAATGTTAAAGTAAGGTTCTCTAAACTTTAAAGATTAGTAAAAAGTTTGATCCATAATTTTATTTCTATGAAGTTGAGCTTGTTAAATTTTGTATTGAAAAAGTATGAATTTGTAGTTTATAGAATCCTATCTCCTTTACACACATAACTATTTATGTTAGACAAGATGCAAATTATTAACCAAATTTTATTTTACCATAGATTGTACGAAAAATGTTATAAAGAAAGGAAACATAATAGAGATTAACTATGTGTGTGTGTGTGTGTGTGTGTGTGTGTGTGTGTGTGTGAGAGAGAGAGAGAGAGAGAGAGAGAGAGAGAGAGAGAGAGAGATGATAGTTTTAGAAATATACATTCCTTTAGTATCACACTTCATTTACAAGTTCTTTAAGGTTCTTCTCTTGCAATTTCTAGGACTCCAAGAAAATAAATTCTCACTATTTAACAAGTGAGTTGAAATATTTTCAAACCATGTCACTAGTCTTGCATTATGTTTCACCATTACTTATATTGATTTTGAAGATAATGATGTATATCTTGAACTGATATTAGTTCAATTGGTCCATGGAAAAGACAACACATAACATTTTCTTATTGAGACAAATTTTCAAATATGAGGTGAAATTTTGGCTTGGATAATTAATGATTGGTGGAGGTGACAACTAGGATTAGGTTTTTCTAAGGATTGAGGAAGACAATATTTAAGGTTTGGGTTGTAAATAATCAAATATATTTTAAATTTTATAATATTTTAGTGATGGGGTTAAATTACTTAAGTTTTTAATTATATGTTTACATTATTAGACAATAGAGATGTAAAATAAAATTAGACAAGAGCCTACAACATAATGGTAACTTGTGAGCCTCTTATCTAGGAGGTCTTGGGTTCAAATCTACTCAGGTTTAACACATATTAATAATTAATTTCAAAAATAATAATTAGTAATTAATATAGGCTTTGGCCCATTACAGATATTTTATTAAATCACAATATCTTAAATTTATTATTTAATTAGGTACTCCCCTCCAATTTATAAGCACAAATCTCACCTATAAATAATTGGAGAGACTCTCTACATCTCAATAAAAATTAGATTGCAAAAAATTGTAATTTTATTCATAACCAATATATAGAGTAAACATCAATCATAAGTTATTTACAAAGTTGGCCTCTCTAACTTATTAAAACTTCCTTATCACAACTTTACATATAGATCCCTACCAAATTACCTTTATCTTTTGATATACATCCTCCCAAATATCACAATTAATCTTCGAAGTTGTCCATTAGTCAAAGAAATGCCTCTTCTCCAACACACCCAAACCTCTATATTCCTTTACCTATGTAGCCACCTATGTCTAATTTATGTTACATATTCCTTTTCCCTTGGTCTTTTTTCCCTATCATTTCCACTTTATTTAAACCCGGTCAACTTCTCTAAGGGCTCGTTTCATTGCTGAAATTAGAAGGGAATTAGCATATGAAATTCTTAAAAATTTATAATCTATTGTTTGGGTCTGCCAAATTGGAATTGGGATTGAAAAAAAAATCTGGTATACCCATTTACCCCCTGAAATCTAGATTTGGTATTCCACCTAAATAGGTGGAATTGGTATAATGCTCATTTTAATTCCAATTTGCCTCAAAACTAGCATTACAAAATAATTACAATGAAACTTGTTTTCAAGTTTGATTGAGCTATATTTTTTCCCACTCATTTTTTTGTTATTACTCTTTGTGGAACATTACCTTTGCTCATAAATTTGCTTGCCTCTGGTTTTTATGGACCTTGCTGAGGTATGGGTTTTGGGATTTTTGCTCTGTGGTTTGGGTTGTGCATGTCTTAGGGCTTGAAAGAAGTTTTATTTTCCTACAGTATAAGGAGATTGAAGGCGAATTATCTTTCAAGGCTCTGAAATGGTTTTTCTGCAAGCTCAATTTCTGCTATGTATTGAAAGGTAATGAAACCATTGAAAATATGTTCTCCGTCATTTCTTGTGGCTGTAAATGGAAACTTTTTTTTTGGTTTGCATATACATGGCTTCTTTTTCTTTCCTTCACCTGATGGTCACTCTCATCTTTTCTTCAAGAAGGGTTTGTAGACTATTTGATTTCCCTTCTCTTCACATTTGTATCAATAATGATAAACTTAATATAGCCCGTAATTAAAATAGATGGTGACTTTAAAAACCTTTCCATTTATTCTACTATCAATTTTTCAATCAAGGAAAATAATATATTAAAAACACTTTCATTCTTGTTGATTTTTTTAAATATTAAATAATGCTTATTCTGATTGGCATTCCAATTCTAATTGTGAAACCAAATAGAGCCAACTTGTATTCTCATAATGAATTCTTGGTCAACCAAACAGTCTCAAATCAAATTCTGAAAACCATAAGCTGGATTTCAAGTTCTAGAATCCCAAATACAACATTTTGAATGCCAATTCTTAAATTGTATTCCACCAACCGAAAGGGGCCTAAGGGCCTATTTGTTTCCTAGAATTGAGCTAGAATTGAAATTTTCCAATAGCAAAAAATCCAAATTCCATGTTTTGTCTATATAAGAAATATAGAATAGGAACTTATAAGTTATATAATTTTAACCCATCATGTGCATAACGATTCTATACCTAAAAACCTAGAATTGGAATGGGAAAACCAATTTACATTGAATCCTCTCAAATAAAGTGCAAAGATCTTGTTCAACATGCTTTCATAGCTGAAATATGTAGAGTTGAGAGACAAAGCTCAAGTTTGTATGGGTAATGCATCCCTCCTCTTGTTCGAGGAATCAAGACTTTCATTCCCTACCCACCATACATTATTAGTGAATATGGTAACTAGTGATCAAGTCATTCCATCTGACAATCACTATATTTATAGCTATATGTCTCCCATTAGTAAGGTAAGGTGAAGCCCCTACTTTCCTAGTTGAATCCAATTATCCATCAGAAATTTGGAGCTTCACAAATGGGAGAAATATGATGAGGGTTTCCACACACAAATAACTCTTCTTGGCCTCAATTCACCCAAATATTTACCAAAAACTCTCATTTCAGGAGCAATTAGATGATCTATAAGCTATTAGATATGTCATTTTTCAATCCCTAGATGATCTATGTGTCAATACCTTGTTCGAATCTACAAAATGATTAATATCATTTGAGTCTCAGATAGAAATTCCAAGAGATGTTGGATGACAATATGGAGAAAATAGCCATGAGAAAGGTCATGATATACATGCATGGTGTGGTCGACTCTAATATCAATAATTTTGGTGCCTTGTTAGAGCTAGTGATAGACAAAGTATGTCTAAAATTCCAATTCCATATTTGTGGAACCAAACCTAAAAGCACATCTTCTAACTCATCTTCCAAATAAATGAAACATTTCAACTATATTCCAAAAACTATTTTCCAAGTTTAAAACTTCCTATATTGTCAAATACTAGAATCATGGTTTCATTCCACCAAACGAATAGACCCTTATACCAGCCACCCTTAAACATCACACACTAACGAAAGAAATAAGTTTGAGAACAAAAAGTCAACTTTCACTATTTAACACTTTTGATTTAAAAATTATACTTAGTGTATGATATTTAAGTGGTTTCCGTAATACCTTTTCTCCTTCCCCTTCACTTCCCTATTTTTTTTTCCTCTTACCACCGTATGAGGATAGGGGCCGGGGGCATTCTTCCGATCGCAAATAAGGACAAATAAGGTCTCTAAGCATGCTGGCAAAGAGTTTTGTACATTGGCTATACACCCGCCATTTCATTTGCTTGAAGGCAAACAAAGTTTCTTTACACTATTTGATTTACGGAGACCCCTTCACTCATGGCAATTCAAACAATAGTTCGAAGTGGCATTTAGTGAAATAGTCCACTTCCTTCTCACATATGGCAATTTGCAACTACAACATCGGACAACCTTTTTGTTTTGGCCATCTCCTCGTGACTTTAATGTCCATGTTTTCAATTTAACCTGTCTTTTCATGCACAATCAACATTACCCAAATGTATAATATCAGTTTGTTTGATCTGGCTTTGATTCCGATTCTTTATTGATTGTGATAAGGAAGTCTTCTCGCAAACAACTAACTTGTGAATAATAATCCACTATAATTGAACATGAATATCATTTGGAAACTAGTAATGTTCGGTGGCAGACAAGTTCAGCAAATATAAGAGAGATTGGAATATCATGGGAGACTGGATTGTGAGAATCAGGCATGTAACGGGTGTAGGAAGAAGAAATAGATATGATGGATCTTTTATTTGACAGTGAACAGGAATGGTTTATTGAAGATCAGAATGAGAAGATCTTGACCAAGCGGCGATGGCTACGGAGAATCTTGAGCATCAGCATAGTGGGAGACATACAAAGAAGAAATGGATTGATCGATTAAAAAAGAAGCAAACGGACATCACCAGACAAGGAAGAACAGCGTTGGAAAACATATGTGTCTTTGTTCTCTTACATTTAAGGGGAATGGCTTAAATATCACATGCTAAGCTTAATTCTTAAATCAAAAGTGTAAAATAGTCAAAGTTGACTTATTTTTTCCAAACTTATTTCTTCCCTTAAGGCCCTTTTGGTTGCTGGAATACAAACAGAATAGGAATAGAAAATTAGAATTCGTTTTTAATTCTCTGTTTGGTGCACCAAATCGGAATTGAGAATAGGAATACGTATTCTCATTTTGCCCCAAAATGAGCATTTGTCCATTCTCCAAAATACTTGTAATTGGAATTGCTATTCTAATTCCCATTTTGAATTTTTCTTATTTGAAAATGTTTTCAAATCCCCTTCATTATAACTTCCTGTTGGAGCTCCCCAAAATTAAAAATCATGGCCATTTTCAAACTGATGATACTAAACTATATATATATATATATATATATATATTCAAGATCTATAAGCGAACTTTTTAACTGCTTGAAATTATACACAAACTATGCAAACTTTTTGGTATGCATGTCTCACAGCATATGGGTTGAATCCCGAGGAGAATATAGTATGAAAGAACAATGTACAGAAGAAAGTAAATGTGCATACAAGACACAGATTTCAGAAGCATGTAAAAGATGTCCGAGTAGTTTACAAAAAAGTTTTGATTGCCCAAAATCAACACATTTTCAAAACCACAAACCTTGGCCGAGATGAGGGATTCCCATATTTCAGATCTCTGCTAGTAAATAGAAGTAGAAATCAGATATATACAAGGAGACACTTAATAAATGACTTTATTTTGTCTGATTAAAGTTTTGATGATGTTTTTGTTAGTTTGATTGCAATTTGAATAATAAGAATGCATCAAATTCTAATTTCTATTTTGCCTATCCAAATAGAGAAAACAAATTCCTATTCCAAAAAAACAATTCAAGAATAGCAATTCCCATTTCTCAATTCCTATCCCCGCAACCAAATAGGCCCTTAGTGTGTGATGTTTAAGGGTGATTTAAGCAGGCAACAATCAACTTATGAAAGAGTTCTTGAAATAGAAGTATTTTATCCCATGTCACTACTTGATTTTTTGTTAGCTCATAAACATGTGTAATTCATGGTTAGTTAAGAGTGACTAATGATTTGAGCATCCAAAGTTAAAACTATGCCTAGATCTTAATAAACTCAATGATAGTGTTGCCACAATATCTACAAGGTTGAGAAGGTAGGTTTTTTTTGAATTTTAACTATTTGCATTTGATGAGTCAATTGAATGGATTGTATTTTTTTAAATGTATTGAAAGAATAGGGATTTACATTTATTTCTTAACATGTTGCTCAAACACAACAAAACAAATCTAAGAAGTGAATTTTTTTTATTTTTATTTTAAAGACAATTCCAAGAATTGAGTGATGGATTGAACTACTATTTAATTGGGATATAGTATCTTATCATGTAAATAGATTTTTATGTATAAATTTAGAAGTATGATTAAAGTGTTCTTTTCTTAATGATAGATGACAAAGTGTGATCTAGAACATTAATATTGAAAATACAAACACAATCTAATTCATAAGCTAGACATTGTAATTGTAATAGATTGTGGAGATCGGATATCTCTCATGCTACATTTTTTAAATTTTTATTTGGACTAAATGTGTAACAATTTATAAATACATATGTATTTTTTAAAGAAAAAGAAAATAAGATAAATAAATAAAATTCATATAGGGTAATCTTAGAACTCGTATTTGATTATGAACATGTGAATTATTGTCTTTCAATGAGAGAACTCATGCAAGTTTCACTAAGGTGAGTTTTACTACCTTTTTTCTATAGTTTTTGAGCAATATTAGGTACATTTTGGTATAAAAATATTATTTCAAAAGAGAAGGACATTGAGGATACCATGATGAATAAAGAGGTTGAAGAAGAGAGCCTAATACAAGGAGATTTAGGTACACATTCTAATAAAAAATTCAATACAAGTGTGTCTCCAAACCCTCAAGTTTATTCTCATAATGAAATTGGTGATTTTGTACAAGCATGTTATGATTTGAATAATTTAGGTTTTCTTCATGAGAATAGATTGTTAGATGATCATGCATGAAAAAAATTCTCCAATAGAAATGGAAGCTCCAAAAGAAATGCAAAGAAAAAATGAAAATGAGATTCAAATTCCAAATAACATTGAAAATGAAATGCCAATTCAAAATACAAACACAATAGAATTTATAAGCTAGACATTGTAATTGTAATAGATTGTGGAAATCCGATATTTCTCATGCTATGTTTGTTAGAAATTAGCTCTTAAATGTGTAACAATTTATAATCCATACATATGTATTTTTTAAAGACAAAGTAAATAATATAAATAAATAAAATAAATATAGGGTAATCTTAGAACTCATATTTGATTATGAACAAGTGAATTCTTGGTTTTCAACATTGATGGCTTTCAATGAGAGAACTCATTCAAGTTTCACTAAGGTGAGTTTTACTACCTTTTTTCTATAGTTTTGATCAATATTAGGTACATTTTGGTATAAAAATATTATTTTAGAAGAGAAGGACATTAACAATACCATGATGGATGAAGAGGCCAAAGAAGAGAACCCAATACAAGGAGATTTGGGTACACATTCTAATGAAAAATTTAATACAAGTGTTTCTCCAAACCCTTGAGTTTATTCTCTAATAAAATTGGTGATTTTGTACAAGCAGGGTACGATTTAAATAATTTAGGTTTTCTTCATGAGAATAGGTTGTCAAATGATTATGTACGAAAAACTCCAATGGAAATGGAAGCCACAAAAGAAATATAAAGAAAAAATAATTTAATGAGATTCAAATTCCAAATAACATTGAAAAAAATGTCAATTGAAAAAAACAATTATATATGTGAATGTGTTGAAAACAAACTGATACAAGTATGAGAATGTGTTTCAATCATTGTTTTGTCACTAATGTCAAACCTGCTATTTGCTGGTAAGAAAACGACTTAGTTGATTTGAGTCCTATCATTTGTTTGATTGATGTGGAGGTATTGATCAAATGAGATAACAAAAGCACCTAAAGGAAAGGTTGAGTTATGGTAAAAAAAAAAAGGAGTACAAAGATTAGTTAAGACAATGATATTATAGTGTATTGATTATCTACTTAAGGCTACAAAAGTTGGATACATTGACTAAGTCTAGAAGAACAAGTAAGAAGAATTGAGTCTATCAAGCTTGACCAAGTGGATAGTAGGTGACAAGAAAAGTTAGTGCAAGACGAGCAAAAAATTAGTTGGAGCCGAGCAAAGTGAAAGTTCAATGTATGCTGAGTGATACATCATAAGCCAAGTAAAGTTTAGTTGATGTTGAGCACCAATAAGTTTTAGTGTTTACTGAGTGATCTAGTTGAAGACAAGTGGATGAACAGTTTGGAACCCGAGTGACAACATATTGATGTTGAGTGCCAGTATTCATGTTAAATCATAGATTTGATGAATCTGAGCCAACTATTTTATTTTCTTGAATTTTGTGAAGCATGTGGAAGATAACTATGATGAGATGGTGGCACATAATTCATGGTATACCATTTTGAGGCAAATTCAAATAGGATTGAAAAAAAAGTTTCTAGAAGGAACTCAAATGAAAAAATGGGTAGATTAATTAAATCCTAACTAATCCTACCTAACCCTAAAATGGACAATAGAGGTTGAATGACAAAAGATATTAATTTTTTATTTATAAAGATGGCTGATCAGAAGCAAGGTGGGTCATGTTTGAGAACCTAATTTAGACAAGAGGTCTAAGGTATTGCTTCATTTAGTGACCAAATAGAAGAGACTACTATTGGCAAGCAAAGAAAAAAGGCTTAAGAGTATGAATGCTTGAAGGGAAAACAAGCTATCAAGGCTAAAGTGTGTGAAAGCCAAGTAGAATGGAGGATTGAAACAAAGATCTGTAAACTACAAGTGAATTGTAATTTGTTATCAGATCAAGCCTTATTGTTACTTTCTAATCATTGTACCAGTCTAGGGTAAATCCTTTGGATTAGGGTTGACCTAACAATCATTTGTAAATCCTTTAACTGGGTGACAATCCAAATGAATAATCTAAAGTCCTCTAACAAGGCTCACTTCTAACAAGGTGATTGGAATTCTCTAACCAGATCACATTTAACAATATGTATTGTAACCTTTAACAAGGTTGGCCTTTCACAAGGCATTACTTCATAAGAGCGAGAATGAGTAACATCTTACTGGTGGTTTTTCCTAAATTGAGTTTGAAGTAAAATCTTTGTACCAAATGTGATATTGAATCTATTATGTTTCATGTTTACATTTCTACAAAGTTCTTTTGACCTAGGACAATAATCTATAAGTTTAAGTGATTGTATGATCTAATGGATGCATGTATGAATATGTTTTATGGATAGTGGTTCACTAAGCTATGAAAAGTTTTATTTGTACATCTTGACCTTGGATAACTGATTCACCCCACCCCCCCACTCGCCCACCCCCCCACCACTCAATTATTCTAAAGGATTCCAACAGAATGTAGACATATAAACACTAGTAGTGAAGAAACATATTTGAATGATAATGAAGTACATGAACATTTCCATTTTCTAATGATGTCTAGATAATCTTCATGGAGACAGATTAGGACACATGCTAATAGATTAAATAGACACAAAAAAAAAAATTATAATAAGAAATTTGGGTTTCAATGTCAATTAATGTTGCAATTAATTAAAATTTCTAAAATGAAAAAAATGATGAAAATCACTACTATAGAGAGGGGGGTTTTACGACAATATTTGAGACAACTTTTAAGTAGATTGTCTTTATTTGATATGATATAAAACTTATATATTGTCTTTAAGTGGGTGTCTTAAATAATTATCTTTATAAGACAATAGGAAATACCAGTATTATTATCTTTTGAGAGACAATTTAATTTTGTCTCTATAGAGACTACAATACCACTAGTTAATATATGTTAGGGCATGATGGAATTGAACCACCATCCTTCTACTTATAATGTAAGTGCTCTTCTGTTGAGCTAGCACCCTTTTAAGAATTGAAAATAATTATTATTTTCTTTTATAGGGACAAAGATAAAGGATTTAGCAATATCTCTTATTATTAGATACGAATGATCAAGATTCCCTAGATATAATTTATTAGATACAATAGTTATAATAATTAGAATATCATATTGCACCAAGAAATTATTTATAAAGATATCAAGAAAATGTTTGTATAGATTAGTTTTAACTTTCTTGAGCCATCCTCCCAAATAAAGAATTATATTTTAATTTTTCATAGTAAGAAGCTATGCAACCTACAATATTTTCTTTCAATGTGCACTAAAAGAGAAATAGTAAAGTAGATGTATTTATAGCCAATCAACTAATACATCCATTTTGTTTTGAAATGAAAAAATATATATCAATTTCAAAAGGATTCTTTTATAATCTATAAGGGAAAGAGGAAAGGTATTTTTTGAATATTATTTAAGGGTGCTAGCAGTGAATAATCATTGCATTATTTATGCCTTCCAAATATGGAGAGTCAGGTTTGAAAGATTGTAGGTGTAACACATTCATACTAGTTAGAAATTCTGACTTTTCATTAGAGATTTGACCTGTGGTGAATTTACAGAGCTATGAGATAGCTAGCAAGATTTTTGGTGAAGGAGAAGAAAGATTGAAGCTATCTTCACTTATGACACCAAGAAATAGTAGAAGGTTTTGCTTAGGCTAGTTGAAGACCAAAGACTCAAGCTATTGCTCAAATGTCCATCAATGGCTTTGGTTGAGGCTGTGCAAAAGGCGGTGGGACCACAAACTAAATTCGTGTTGGTCCCTATCTTATATATTGTAATTGTGCCATAGCCTCAACAGAAATATCATTGCTACTACAAAAAAAAATCCATCACAAAAAGAGTTCTTCTTTGAGAGAATACATACTATATCAATAAATAAAACTAATGATCCTATGAGCTACATTTACTTGTAAATGTTGCATACTAAGATTGTTCAACCATAAAATTGATGTACAAAGGAGTATCATTTTAACCATCAAGTCTTAATCTACAATACCGATATTAGAAAAAGCATAATGGCTTGCAATTTTAATATCTCTACTAGATTATTTGAAAGAAAAAAATCCATTCACTCAAGAGGCTAGAGTAGCATCTCCATAATTTTTTATTGGTACTTTGTGCACATACTAATATCCTCTCCATCTTATTCTTCCTCTTCTACATTCCATAGGAAATAAGCATATGATCCAAGAAAATAATAGTCATATGGAGCAGCCTCCACAACTTGATTTGAAATTCCCAACAACACTTCTATCATCAACCCAATCAATGTGTATGAGCACTAATTCATCTAACATATCTGATCCACTTATTCCGCAAAACTAACCATGCATTCCTTTTGGCAACAAGTCTCTCCTTAACTCCTTCACTTGACTTCTATCCCACCAATCAGACCCTTGACTCCATAGGCACTCCCCCATAGTTTCACAAGACCTTTAAAACATCCACAAACCCTTCCAATATCTTGCATGGCCAAATGGATTCTGACTGTACCATTTTTATCATGCTACAAAACACACCCTTCCTCAAACTTCATTAGATCCTATCCCTCGCTATGGGTTCCTCCCAATGCTTGCAGCCTTAGAGACCCTTGTCTCAACATAATGCTAGCCCTTGACATACCCAACCAATATAACTTGTACCCATCCTAAACACAATAACAATTTGTTGTCAAACTAAGATATTTATAACCTTACCCTTTGAGAGAATCACAAAAACATGAATGTGCCCTCTAATTTCTAATCATTACAACACACTTAGAACTCATCCTCCCACATTTTCAAACCATCTAATTTCTTGCAAATGTGAATAAATGAACAAATTCATGCACATTCCACTGTACATTGCCATATTTCAATTTAAGACAATGGTTAAAAGCCTTCAACATTCAAATTTGTGTGGTAGAAATTTCATGGTTCTCTCCATCTTGGAGAAAACAAAGTATACATCTAGTCCAACCATCTTGCTAAAGGTGGGCCTTGGATCAATTTGAAGGGCTAGGCTTTGACATTTCATTTTGTTCACTAGTTACCCTAGGTAAGGGTTTCCTAGTTTACACTAAAAATTTGATAACTTCCTCAATATCTAATTAAATTAAAATCAAACTAATTGTAAAGTGAGAATGTATCAATTTACTAACTTTTCAAGGTCATTAAAGGGAAATTACCAATTTGTATGAACAAGGAAACTGATCTGACACATGGTTTGTATTGTAAAGAATGAAAAGAATAGAGAATACATTGAAGTTGTTATCCAATTTAATTACCTTTTCACCCAAAGGATGGTTTAAATAGTTCCATTACATCATTCCCCATTAGTGATAGTTGTCTTTGAATTATATGACCATTTTGGGCTTTAGAGCCATGATTACTTGTAATAGGAAATAGGCTCATTGTTTAATGTTTATTCATCTTGAGGATCTTATGAGAAACTTTCTTACCTTAGGTATCAATTATGGAAATGCCATGAATTTTGTTTCTTCCCCATAAAGATTACATTTTTGTGCCACACAATTTTAATTATGAAATACAAGACTTTTTGGATAGCCACACCCCTCCCAAGATTTCAAAAATTACCTGTATGTAACATTGACTAAGTATTTTGAAAAGGAAAAAAATAACTAAAGGAATCATTAGTTCAGTATATTTAAAAGGAGGAAATTTAAATTTGAGTTAGTGGAATCAATAGCATTCCTTTTCTCACACTCCAACCTAAGATCATCACTTGGGAAAAATATATGTATTCCTCTAAGAAGATTTGAACTTAATGGTCAATTACAATAGAATTGCCTTGAGCTTTTTTTGGATAAAATGACACCTTTGGTGGACATCTATAGAAATTTCTTGTTAAGTCATCAATTTTATGTTCCTCAATAGTTGCAAAAGGAATTACATTGACTGCCACTATGAAAAATAAAAATAATTCAAAGGTCAATACTAGTTATTTATAGAAAAGCAAGTATAGGAACAAACTATTGTATGCAAAGATGTGATTGTCCCAAATTCATAAAAATCTTTGTTAAAGAAATATAGAAAAATTTGAATGAAAATCACGTGGCTTGAAAGCATTCCAAGGGTCAGTGATTAGAAGTTGTTGGTGTAAATAAGTATTTTCTATTTACACTTTACTTAAGTTTACTTAGTATGTATATTCATATTAGTTGTTATGTAGACACCTAGGATTTTTCATAGTCATATGATTTATTATGTAGACAACATAGTAGTTTGCACTCCAATTGAGAACACATTGTCTACTACATCTCTTTATGGGATACACCTTTGTATTCTTATCCTATCATTATTGTATGTACATTCATGCACAATGGAGGATAATCTAATCTTGGTGGACAAGTGCTTAGTTGTTATGATTATCTCTTTGTTGACTCCTAGTCATCTTGATTGTCTTTATATACAAGGCACTTCTATAATATATTTATCTGAAATCCATTATCAATTTAGTTAAAAGGAAATGGTTCCTAATACTAGGAAAATTCTATTAATCTTGTTTATTCAAAAACTTTAGTATTTATGACACTTGAAAATGAAAAATTGAACTCTGTCTCTAAAACAAAATCTTATGTTTCAAAATCAAACAAAATATTAAACTACACTTGCTATGTTGTACATTTTACATTGTGTTGGGTTGGGGTTGACTTAGTGTGTTGACCAATTTTGGATGTTTACCAAAGGCTTGGGGGATATTTTTATGATATGATATTATTTATATTTTGGTCATGATCTTTTATACTTGACCATGGTGATGTATTCATGTATTTCTATAATGAGTTTTGATCAGATGTTTATTAGTGCTTTCCAATTGCTTGTCTAGAACTAAGATGAATGATGTAATTTTCCTGGTGTAACCTTTGAGTTTTGATTAGTTATCTTTTTATGCTATCTAGTCACTCATATAGGACTGAGGTGATTATTGTGATTTTTCTTTAGGTGCTTTCCAGTTTCTTACATAGGACTGAGGTGAATATTTTGTTTTATCTATAGGTGTTTTCCAATTGCTTCTAAAGGATTAAGGTGAAAATTGTAATCTTATGAGTTGTACCTTTTCATGAGCTTAGGGTAGGTTACCTATGTGTACATTGTAAAGTGGCTTGAAATGGAGGCCGGAGCACTAAAGAGGCTTCCTAGGTAACCCATTATAAGTTGTTATAACAAGTGATAATATTTCATTAAATGAGATTAAAATGAATCAATAAGAGTTAGTGCTTTTCATGCCTATGCTTTGAGTGCTAGTGCAAGGTAGGACTTAGTATGCCTTGTCTATACGAGAGGATACCGATGCCGCATAGAGACACTAGGGGGCCAGAGTCCATAGAGGTTTCTAGGATAACCTTAAAGTTGTCTCATGTGATGACACTTGCCCACTTACATAGTAGATTTCCTATCTGTCTTTTTTTCCTCTGAGTTTATATGTTACTTGTGTCTTGGTACCTTTGAGATAGATTGCTATCAAGTTTTCCTTGACCTAGATGGTGGTTATGATTTTTGAGATTGTTATCCATTTGGGAGTTGAGAATATCTCCTTAGCACACTGGGAGTGGGCCATTTAGGTTCCATGAGGCTAGGTGGTAGTGCATTTTTATTATACCACTGAGATCTGAAAGATGGATGTCATTGCTAGATGTACCTGTGGAGTTGTTCTTTTCTTTCTTATCTTGTATTTCTCATGGATGGTGATATTTTGTGATACTGTATTAATTATCAAATATCATATGTGATAATGTATTTATTTATGATGTGTATTCTTTGAGCTTTTCATACTCTGTGACTTGTACAATGGATGATTATACACTCTAGTTATGCCAAGTGGCATCTTATGTAATTGTATATTATTTAATTGAATTTGTACTTGTGGTTATTCCATGGTGTGGATTGTGGTTATGTGTTAGATTTAATATTAATAAACTTATACTTGTGATTCAACATCATGGAATCCTTAAGAGATGTAATCTATTTTGGATGGTGGTATGTATGTGAGTGATTGCTTCTGCTATGTTATCTATTGATATTATTATCCTTTTTTAAAAAATGTTTAGAAAACTTAGTGAAAATTTATGTTAATTTATTTTGGGTTCCCTGGCGAGACATTACATCTTGTATCAAAGCCCCAATTTCTACATTGGGAGCTCTGGGTATACTGGAACACCACTAGTGTCAACTAGTTAACCTAAAATGAAACTTAAACAGTTTTATGTATCTATTAAAACTTGAACACTTTGAACTTTAGACTTAATTTATTGAACATAGAAAAAGGAAAAACTTGAAAAACTCTTGAGTTGGATTTCAAACATGTTTTCTTATCAATGTGCTTTATGGTGGTATTCCTTTTTTGAATTTGTGAGCATTTTTGTTGTTTTTGGTTGGGTGTTGTAGAAGGATGGTGTCTGAGACTAGATCTATTGTTAGGGGTCATAGTGCAACTAGAGGTAGAGTTTTTGGGAGAGGTAGACTTGGTAGTCCCCTTTCAACTCCTAGAGAGAGTCTTATTCAGGTGGAAAATAGGGAGGAGAGCCATAGAGAAGAGCATGCCGACTCAAAAGAGACTTATTTGAGATAGATGATGAGGATGATCTTAGAGTGCCTACCTCCTCCAAGGGGTGCTAAACAAGAGCGATCAAATCATGTTGGGAATGAGAAGAGATGGAGATCTAGGAGTACTCAAAGAGACCTCCATGGTGATAGATAGAGGTTGGTTAAGGAAACTTAGATGAAGGACCTATAGAGGTCCAAGATCAAACCCTTCAATGGGGTTGGTACAAGATATGTGGAAGAGCAGTGGTTAATTGCATTAGATAGATGTTTTGAGATGTAGGACTTTGACTATAATGTCAAAGTGAGGTTTTCCATCACCCACCTAAAGCTCTTCAGGGCTACATGGTGAAACATTGAAGAGAAGAAACTGGGTGTGAACATGAACACTTTTACAGGGAGTTATTCCATAAGAAATTTTGTGAATGGTTCCTACCAAAGGAAAGGCACTAGCAAAGGGCAGATGAGTTCCATGATCTAAGCTTTACTATGATCATGACAAAGTATGAGTAGAAATTCTATGAGCTCATGCCTTGTGTAGGAACTAGTGACAATTCACCATTAATGGTTCAACACTTCATTCAAGGTCTGAACAACCATCTCATTGGGGGTGTCAAGGTTTTCCAACCTAAAACCACAAAGGATTCAATACATTAGGATATCCTTGTAGAGAAAAATGTCACCTTGGGACATGGTGGTTTTGTGGGAGCACCTGCAGCATCAAGGTCCAACAGTAATCAAGGAATGGGTAGTAGTAGGAAGCCTCCTTCTTCTGGAGGCAATCAACAATAGCAGTAGGGAGGACCTTATCCTCCATCATGAATTGGTGGAAGTGGTTCACACTCTAGGGATTCTCGATACTCTCAGCACAATAAGCATAACTAGTATGACTAGCCAGCATGGAGTACTCATTCTTTTGCTAGTGGGAGTAGATTTCAGTAATCCAGTGCACCAAGAGTGCATAGGAGTTTTTATGGAGAATGTTTTCATGTAGACAACATCGACATAAGTCATCTCATTGTCCTCAATGGAAATCACAGTTCTCAGATCAGAGACCTACAACTTCATAACCCATTGTTGGAGATATGGGTAGATTGCAAAGGGTGTTTTCAGTGGAGTCTTATCATCCTATAGGGGGAAAGGATCCAATGGGACCTACATAGTGAGTGCTTTAGTTTAATCTTTCTTGTAGGCTTCTAGGAGTAAGCCTAAGTCTAGGGGGATGGATGTAATGCCCACCCTTAGTTCACTTTTCATATTTTATTGCCGAACTCTTTTAGGCCAAATTTATAATTATGTTTTTATAATTAGCAGTACTTGGTTACCATATTTGATTAGATGTTATTTCATATTTAGTCAATATATTTGATGAGCTACTTGATACTGAATTATTTCATGTGTTCATGGTTATTTCAGGTGTTTATGTTTATCTTGTCCATGATTATACATGTATGTTCATATAGTGATTTTAGTTATCTCATGATGATATTTAGATGGATAATCTATATTCAGTTTCTATGGATACTTAACCTATACTTTCATGTGTATGGTATACTTGTATGTTTTACTTCATGATTGACATTTCTGATGTGGTTGAGGGAGGGAGTCATATTCACCTACTACTTGGGATCTACACGATGCACCACTTCCCTCCATTACTAGTTTAGATTTATATGTATATGTACATGCTCAGATTTTATCTAGATTATAGGTACTAGGCATTGATTTCCCTAAATCGCAAGGATGAGCGAGCCCTATCACAATATTTCAATGGTAAAAGAGTGGAGATAGTTCTTGAGTCCAAATCCTAACCCTAGGCCAATTGTCCTAGAAAGTAGGACAAGTATCTGAGTTATTTACCCTTTCGAATTTATCAAGTGACATGAACTCAAAATTTTGACCCTTGAGTTTGATTTTGTACCTTGTCATTTTATGAGTTTTCGGGTTTAGATTGTGGGTTTATTTTTATTTTCACTTATAATTAAATCAAATAGAAAGATTATTAAATGATTTAATTTAACAAAAAAATTATGAAGAAAAATTAATATTTAATTGTATTTAATTAATTGATAAATTAATTAAATAAAAGAATTAAATTTAAAAGATCTAATAAAGTTCTAATTTTGGTGTGATTATATTTATTTAATTTAATAATTATTTATTTAGGAGTTTTCATTTTTATAATAAACTCTAAGTATTATTATTATTAGTTAAATTAATAAATATTTCATTAAAGACATCTTGTCATTTAAATAGAGAGAGAGAGAGAGAGAGAAATTAATTTTAAAAAAATTATTTTAATTAAAATGAAAAAAGGTTGTACATGAAATTAAAATATAATAAAATAATTAAGAAAAAGGTTTCGTGTGATTGCAAAACTGAAATCCTAAAGGGAGAAAACTCTTTATTAAGAAATTAGAGTTCATTTCTCCACACACAGATTTAGAGGAGCCAATTTCCAAGAAAGAGGATTTTCAAAAGGAAGGGAAATTTCTTCCAAGCTTTGAGCATCCAATCGATTAGAATCATATTTAAAGTATAATCTTGTGAGTTTTGTGCAGTAGTTTCCTCCTTGAAATCATTTTTTCTTCTCTGTGTTTGTATGGAAATATTATTTGAATTTAATTCAGGTTGAAACCCCTGTGTTAAAATTACTACTCTTTGAAACCATCTATGAAAGAATTTGAGAATTGAAACCCTCATTTGATAATTTTGGTGATTCATAAAGAATTGTTTTAGAAAATTATGAAATTGGGAAAGGGTTTGGAAAAAAATACTTGTATTTTAATTAGATTTTACAAATTTGATAGTTCTATTTTGTTTTCCTATCAGATCTATGAGCGAATTTATTTTTTTAAAAATAATATTTAATATATGATACTAATTACCATAGTAATTGAAAATCACTGTGGTAATCGTATATTGATATTTTTATTATGTGTTTTTTTGTTAATGATTATTTTATAATAGAAATATTTTTTTGTAAGGGGGGCATTGCTTTAATTTTTTATATTAAGAAAAATAAAATAAAACTTGAGTGAGGAGGGGCCATGACCTCCCCCCACCATGGTTGTAAAGGCAACTTGCCGCTAATGGTAGTGAGCACTGCCAAAGCAGCACACATTGCTAAGACAGTGAACGCTACCAAAGCAACAACTACCAAAGCAATTGGTTAACTAGCGACCTCCCCATTTGGAGAATGTATTTTGAAAATGCATGTACAATTGCTTGCGATTTTAATTTTATATATTTTTTATTATATTATTAGTAATATTAATAGTATTAGTGGTATTAAATATTATTAATAGTATTGTTATTAACCATTATTACATTGTTCAAATTAACTATTACTATTATTAGTCAATAATATACTTATATATTATTTTATTAGTAATTTAATAATAATTATTATTTTTAAAATAATTTACTTAATAAAATCTTAATGATAATAATGCTTAATCATGAGACATTGTTAAATAGTTTATGTTTATATTTTCTTTTTGACTGAGGGTGTTATTTTGTTTAAAAGAAAAATGGATTCAGTTATAAGGAAATGGTTCCTAATACTATGGAAATTCTATTAATTTTGTTTATTCAAAAACTTTAGCATTTATAACACTTGGAAAATGAGAATGTGAACCCTATTTCTAAAATAAAATCTTATATTTAAAAATCAAACAAAATATGAAACTACACTTGTTATGTTGTACATTTTACGTTGTGTTGGTCAATTTTGGATGTTTACTAGAGGCTTGGGGATGTTTTTATTGTTGGAAATATAAGGTAGGCAAGGTTATTGAGAGGGGAGAGGTGAATCAAGAACCAATAAAACTTTATCTTATTTCACCAATTAATGCTTCATGTAATATTCTATTCTAATTGCATGCATGAAAGAATGAAAGCATTTAAAAGATTTACAACACTTTGACACAAGACATGGTCACTCAAAAACCTTCCAATTAGAAAGTAAAACTGGGGTGGGGATGATAACCACGGGTTTTAGTACTATAATATAAAGTTAACCTGTTAAGGCTTACAATTGATCACTTCTAGTGATCTTCCCTATTAGGAGCATTAAGGATTGTGAGGTCCACCTTGTTAAAACATTTACAAAATACAATGAAGTATGCACTTGATTAAGAGATTTAGCAAAAGACTGTTAAGTCTACCTTGTTAAAGGATTTGACTGATGCACCTTTTAAGATGAACTACTAGCTGATCTGTGATCTACAACTCTAATTTGCAAAGTGAGATTCCTTAAGTTTCAATGATCACTTCAATGTAACAGATAAATATTTGTTGTCCCTTGTGCTGCTTGTAGCCTTCTTTAATTTGCACTCCTACTCATTATATAGTTCTATACATACATACGTGGATATGATACAATGCATTATATATATACCAATCTAAATCAAAAGTTATTAGAGTCAGCTACAATACTAATTTTATCATTATTCACAAAGTTAGCCCAACTACTTTAACTTGGACTCGAAAGAAAAAATCGGTGATGTTCTGATACATGAAAAACACTATCAATGCTCAACAATATTTGGCACTCAGTTGAACTTGAAGCTTAGTCCATATTAATCACTTCCAAGAAGATCAAACTAGGTCAGCATTGTGTGACTTGGTGAACACAGAGAAACTCAATAGTAATTGGATCACTTGGTTGACACTGTATGACTTGGTCAACACTGAGCTCGGTAGACACTATTAGACTTGGTTACCACTACAGAGCTCAGTTAATACTATGATATTCTTCACTTTCATTGAATAGCTTGGTGGCCTTTGTTATGCTCGATTTGCACTATACATTATTTATGAAGCTCAGTAAATACTATATAGCTTAGCAAACAATACAAACTAACTCATGCACTCAATAGACACTGTATTTTGACTACTTGTCTTGGGAACAACTAAATCACTTGGTTAACACTGCAAACTAAATGATAAGCTTGGTAGAAATTGTAGAGATTGGTAGCAATGTAACCAATTGACTAAGTGTTGAGTCACTGATAGACAAATTGACCTTAATGTCAACAATCCCCCCCTTTGGCATTAGCAAAAACACTTATTAAAACAAAAAAAATTGATCATTCAAAACTATAAGTCAAAATTTCCTTTTCCATTATTTAGCATCCTCAACTCGATTTTGACTTCCATCTATTGTGGCTTGATCACATACTCTATTTTTATGATTCTTCAAATTGCTTTTGTAAAGGTATTTTCTACTTATCCATACTACTATACTACTCCCCCATACATATCTCTCTCCTATATACATACACATGGAGTATAGGATACTTCTCCTCATTTACATCTAAAAAATATTCATTTCTCCCCCTTTTTGACATAAATGTCAAAGGTGTATCATATCTATATGTTAATACCAAAATGTGACAAGAATTTAGAATGTACCTTTAGAATAAGTACCATTATTTTGTCCCAATTCTCTTGTAATACCTTGCTTGCATGCAATGCAATCTGAACTTTTGTTGATAATTCCATCATGTGATTAGATATGGAGAAGTTTCTATCATGGATGAGTGTCTTTGCATGTACAATGTCTTTCTACAATGCATCCATGTTTGGAAGAACAATGACCTAGATTTCTACAAGTGTGGCTTGAATTATAGCTTCTTCCTTTAATAATTTTGCCTATAGATTTGTCAGATATCTAATCTTTGAATAATGTGCAAAACTATGACTTGGGTCAAGTGACAGATGGTGTACACTTGCTTTAATATCTATATCTATCTTGGACATTTTATCCTTAATCTCCTTTGTGAAGATAGATGTGTCGCTTAGTTTGAAAAATAGTGAAACAACATTATTAATAGATGTTTCCAATGAGCCAAGAATAGTAGCTAACTCTACTTGATCTATTGCAATTCTTTGTGCAGCCTTTTCCAACACTCTATTCTCAAATTTTCTTTCATATCTTTGTCATAGTTTATGTTATCCATTCAAGTCTTTATTATATTTTTAGATAATTTTTGCTAACTAGTCCAAAATGGGTTGTTTTCCATCAACCTCAATAATTAGAGCATCAATAAATATTCTTTTGATGTCTTCAAGAACTAGATTTTCTTTTGTCTTTTATTCTCTAAGCTTTTGCTACTTACCTGTCTTCTTCAGAATTTCACCCATGGTATTCATTTGATCAAGGATGAGGGTAGAGATATCCCAATTTGGATTAACTATATCCTCATCTAGATCAAATTCTTTTGCTTCATCTTTACCCTTTTCTTTCAGAATGGTAGAAACAATTTGTTTTCCCTTATCTAAGACTTTAGTACTCAGTTTGGACTAGTTCTCAACTATCATTGTACTAGTTGTGGATACATTTGGAATAGAAAAATTTATGTAAATTGATGGACTAGAAACAAATGTAGAAATGGCACTAACAACAAGAATACCTTGTTGTTTCTCAGTCAAGCTTGATGATGTGGAACCTTGTTGCTTGGTAGATGAAGTGATGGGCACTTTAGTCAATGTAACATTTAGTTGAATAGATCCAAAGCTTTGTTGGGTGCTTGGTATAGTAGTAGTATCCACAACCAACTTGGTAGAAGCTTTCTTTGAGCCAAGTTGCACTAAGGCTTTGCTCAGAGAATGAGGAAATGAGGCCGTTATTACTGCTGCAATTTACTCTACATCAATTTTCTCAATCCCTTCTATCTCTAGAAGGCTTCCTCCAATAGCTTCATGTTCTTCCTCCTCATCATCCAAATTAAAATCATCTAACTCATCATCTTTTATTTCTATGTCTTCTTCCTCATCTTCATCATCCTTGTCATCAACATGAACAACTAAGTTACTAGGTTGATGCAACTGATAGATGTTCTTCCATGTGGTTCTAGCTACCTTCATCACATATTCAATGTCCTTAAGCAATATCATGAAAGTATTTAACTTGAAAGTGAACTTCTTTTCATTTTTCTTGAAGGATTTATTTACCTCCTTCTTACTGAGATTTGGCATGAGATTCTTCAAGGCCTATTCATAAATGTCATTGGCAGTCTTCTTTGCATTTTTCTGTCTAGGCTTTATTGCTTGCATAAGTTCATCAAGAATTTCCTATACAAGCTCATCTAGTGAGTACTTCCATTTACCTAGTTTGGTCATGAGTGTATCTACTATATACCTTTTCTCTTCCTCATTCCTTGTCTCATATTTGAGAAATTTGAAACATGTCATGCTAGTTCCTTCTTTCATCTTCTTCAATCTTTCTTGAAGTTTAGGTGTAGATATTTTGAAGATAATCTAATCAGCTTCATCTTCACCTAACTTCAATTTCTTCTTGGACTTAGCTTCCCTTCTTGTGAATACAATAGGAGATGACTTGGTAGGTCTTGTTATGATAACCTTACCTTTCTCCCTAAGAGGCTCTTCTTCCTTAGATTTGGCTTCTTCTTCTTCTTCTTCCTCTTCTTCATCATCTTCTACATCATCACCTTTTCCCTTGGTATGCATTACAAGAGAATTTGTGTTCTTTGTGCTTTTTAGTAGCTTCTCTACTCTTTTCCTTCCTTTATTTATTTCTTGAGGTATCTTGATCTCAAGCACAATTATTGACTTTGCTTCATCATATGTTCTGAAATAGGTGGCTTTGGGATCCACAGGTTCATTCAGCAGAGCCTCTATGATATCCTTAGTGTCATCAATGTTGATCTCATACACTAGAGGCTTAACCCATACCACTCTAGGTTTGACTACCTGAATATATACTTTGTCACAATCCACCATGAAAGAGATATCATCCTTGTAATCTTCTACAAGCCTCTTAGGGATCCTAAATCTGTTTTGCATCTTCTCTTTGAATATTTCAAAATAGTTATTCATTATGCTATAAAAATTCTCACCCATCTCTTCTATATACTCATTGATCTGATATAAAATAAGCACACCCTTCCTCCATACTATTATACCTTTGGAAGGGAAAAACTTTTGAACAAAGAAGAATAAACATGTCAAAAGAGATCCAAACTTACATGGCTTATTCTTTTACCCTCTGATTCTCTCCTTGTTCTTTTTGAATTGATTCAACAACAACTTGGTAAGGTCAAAGGATAGATTATTCTTCACTACCTTGTATGCAAGATTGACAGCCTCACATGATACATTGTTTAGTTGAGTATAACTATATATTTTTTGTGCAATTACATGTATGTCAAACTTCATCTCCATGTTTGTTACACCACTTAGTTTCATGCCTCGCCCATCCAACTCGAAAAGAGTCTTCTTAGCCAATTCAACTTGACCTAGGGTTTTGGTTGTCTTAGCTTTATTTAGCATTGGAAGGCTAGTGATTCTATGAATCACTTTCTTTGTAATTTGAATGGGTTGGTCCAGCCATAACTACCCATTGTGAACACATCTTAGAATAAATCTAATCCATTTGACCTAAAAGTCTCTTGGTATATGTGAAATATGCATCAAACCCTTGGTTTCCAAATGTTGATGCTTAGGTTGTAATGCACCATCCATACACAATTCATTATATGCTTCATTCATCTCTAGGGTTCTGAGTTCTTAAATGGAATAGTGATATAATGAATGGATTTCATACACGAGTAATACCTTGGGTGGAATTTGAGACTACACAACAGCTAGGTTGAGTGTCTCTATAATCCTTGGACTCAACTTGAAATTAGGTGCGTATAGTTGACTCCATGAATCAACATTTTGGAACCTTTCTTCATTTTGAAGATTCCATGCTCGACAAGGTTTCTAAAAACTCAATATTTCTTCAATAAGAAATACTCAAATTGCTCGGGGCTCTAAATTCATTCTTCACAAACAGCTGTAGAAATTTTTACTGAAATAATGCATTTAATTTCTTCCTTTTAAAAAATTCCCTCCTTTTAATAGCCATTAATACTTCATACTCGATGATAGGCTGCCCTACACTCAATTTATTCTTTAATGCTTGGGAGACATCTATAACTCGATAGAGTCACCATCACCTAGTAGGAACTACCAACTTTGAGTTTGCAACAATATGCAACCCAACCTTACTTGGTAAGGTCTTAATTCCTAACCTTTCTCAGTAAAGTCTCATGTTTTCCATCATGCTCAAAGATCCCTACACATCTTGAATGTTAATGTGGATCTTTCTTCTTGATAGCTAAAACTAATGTTAGATTACTTCTTCCGAATCATTGTTCTAGTGGTGTCCATACGAAACAAAGTTGAAATGATTGAACCACCCAACTCATTGACTTGGGTATCATTCATTTCATGATCTTGGTTAGCATTCTCTAGACATTTTGGTACCCATTGTTGCCTCATTTGTTTTATGATATTCTTAGCTTTGGATTTCTTTTCATCTTCAATTCTACCTATGTTCATACAGTTATTGGCAAGATGTCCAAGTTCTGTACAAATAAAACACATTTTTGTAGTATCTCTTTTCCTCATTTGATGTTGCACACAGTTTTATCCAATGTGCCCTAATTCACCATAGTAGTGACATCTACATCATGTATTTTAATCCCATCCAAATATTGCTTTCACAATTTGTTCTATTGGGTCCCACTACTTGATTTTGCACTCTAAAGATTTGTGTCCTTGTTTCTTGCAATTGTGACATTTACCTTCAAGCTTAGGTTTCTCTTTGCATTCACTTGCTCTATGACCATGCTTATTACAACTATAACACTTTCCATTGAATTTTTATTTAACATTATTCTAGCATTTTTTGATGTATGACCTATCTTACCACAATGATTGCAAGTAGGAATTTTATTCTTTTGAGCTCCTTGCTGAGATGATTCACCTTTTTCTATGTATCCTATTCCATTTTTTCCTTTGTGTTTATATTGACATTGTTCATTCAATTGATTCATGTTTTCTTGAGATTTCATTATTCTTTCATAGGTTTTTTTTTCAATGTTGAGATCATTATGGAGTCTTTCATTCTCCAATCTTAGATTCATAAGCTCTTCATTTGCATTAGTGAGTTGATCAATAAAGTCTGCTTGCTCAAGGGATAGTTGCTAAATTTCATTGTTCTTTTCTTCTATCTCTTCTTTGGATTTGTCTTTTTCTTCCATGAATTCACAGTCTCACTAATTGGATTTCTTGTTCTCTTTTCAGCTTTCTAACTTCTTCTTGAAGATTGGAATTATTTTCTAATAGGTCTTTGATTTCTTCATCAAATTTATTTGAATTTCTTTCTTTAGTGTAGAGATTTTCATTCATTTGTACTACAAGATCTTTCCTTCTTTTTAATGATTGAGAGAGTTGCTCATTTTCTTTCTTCATTTGTCCAATGGTCAATTCAATAACTGACTTTTCATTGTCAATAGCCTTATCTAGCTTGTATAACTCCATTTCCTCTTATCTTTTCTCAAGTTGTTAAACTTCTCATGTGAGAACCAAATTGATATGATATGAATTTTTGGAAATATAAGGTAGGAAAGGTTATTGAGAGGGGAAGGGTGAGTCGGGAAGCAATAAAACTTTATCTTATTTCACCAATTAATCCTTCATATAATATTCTAATCTAAATACAGACATGAAAGAATGAAAGAATTTAAACATTCATAACACTTTGACACAAGATATGATGACCTAGAAACCTTCCAATTAGAAAGTAAAACTAGAGTGAGGATGATAATCATAGGCCTTAGTATTGTATTATAAAGTTAACCTGTTAAGGCTTACAATTGACCACTTCTGGTGATCTTCCTTGTTGGGAGAAACGAGGACTGTGAGGTCCACCTTGTTAAAGGATTTACAAACATACAATGAAGTATGTAATTAGTTAAGAGATTTAACAAAAAATTATTAAGTTTACCCTATTAAAGGATTTTATTGATGCACCTGTTAGGATGAACCAATGGCTAATCTCTAATATGCAACTTTGATTTGCTAAATGAGATTCCTTGAATTTTAATGATCACCTGAATGTGATAGATAAATCTTTGTTGTCCCTTGCACTACTTGTAACCTTCTTTAATTCCCACTCCTATTCATCATATACTTCTTCACATACATACTTGGATATGATACAATGCATTACATATATGCCAATCTAAATCACAACTTACTAGAGTTGACTACAATACTGATTTCATCATAATTCACAAAGTTGGCCCAACTGTTGTAACTCAGGTTTTGAAGACAAGGTCAGTGATGTTCTAACATATGGAAAAAACTATCAATGCCTAACAATCTTTGGCACTCAGTTGATTTTGAATCTCAGTCCATACTAATAATTGATTCACTTCCAAGAAGCTCAAAATCAGTGAACACTATGTGACTCAGTGAACATTAAGAAACTTGGTAGCAAATGTATAACTTGGTTGACACTGTATGACTCGGTCAACACTAGATCCACTTTTTTAACCCTATAAGCTCAGTAGATACTATTGGACTTGGTTATCACTACAGAGCTTGGTTAACACTTCAATCTTCTTCACTTACACTAAATAACTTGGTAGCCTCTACTATGCTCAATTTGCACTATACATTGTTTATGAAGCTTAGTAAACACTATGTAGCTTGGAAAACATTCCGAATGAACTCAAGTGATCAATAGACACTATATTCTGACTACTTGGCTTGGGAACTACTGAATCACCTAGTTAACACTATAAATTGAATGACAAGTTGGGTAGCAACTATAGAGCTCAGTAGCAATGTAACCAATTGACTAAGTGTTGAGTCACTAATAGACAAATTGACCTTAATGTCAAAATTTAAGTGATGTTATGTATATTTTGGTCATGATCTTTTATACCTGACCATGGTGATGTATTCACATATTTCTATGATGAGTTTTGATTAGATGTTTGTTAGTTCTTTCTAGTTGTTTGTGTAGAACTAAGGTGAATGGTGCTATTTTCCTAGTGCAACCTTTGATTTTTGATCAATTATATTTTGATGCTTTCCAATCACTCATATAGGACTAAGGTTATTATTGTGATTTTTCTTTAGGTGTTTTTCAATTACTTGCATAGGATTGAGGTGAATATTGTGATTTATCTATAGGTGGTTTCAATTTTCTTGTAAATGACTGAGGTGAAAACTTTAATCTTATGAGTTTTATTTTTACATGAGATTAGGGTATGTTACCTATGTGTACATTGTGAAGTGGCTTGCAATGGAGGTTGGAACCCTAAAGAGGTTTCCTAGTTAACCCATTGTAATTAGTTTTAATAAGTGATAACATATCATTAAATGAGAGTAAAATGAATTAATAAGAGTTAGTGTTCTCCTCACCCATTCCTTGAGTGCTAGTATAGGCTAGAATGGGAGTAGAGAGGATTCTAGGTTCCAATTTTCCTTTGTTAGGATGCCTTTTCTATACAAGAGGATTCTAATGCCACATAGAGGCACTAGGGGGGCTAGAGTGAAAAGAGGTTGCTAGGGTAACCTTAGAGTTGGCTCATGTGATGACACTTGTCCACTTACATAGTATATTTTCTACATGTCTTTGTTTCCTCTGGGTTTAGATGTTACTTGTGTCTTTGTACCTTTGAGATAGATTTCTATCATGTTTTCCTTGACCTAGATGTTGGTTATAACTTTTGGGATTCTTATGCATTTCACACTTGAGGTTATCTCCTCAGTGTGGTGGGAGTGGGCCATTTAGGTTCTATGAGATTGAGTGGTAGTGAATTTTTCTTATACCATTGAGATCCGATAGCTAGATGTCATTGTTGGATGTACCTATGTAGTTGTTCCTTTCTTTCTTATCTTGTGTTGCCAATGGATGGTTATATTTTGTGATACTTTATTTGATTATCAGATAATTTATGACATGATGTATTTATTTATGATGTGTATTCTTTGATATTTTCATACCCTGAGACTTGTACAGTGGATTATTATACATTCTAGTTATGCCAAGTGGCATCTTAGGTAATTATCTATTATATAATTTAATTCATACTTGTGGTTATTCCATGGTGTGGATTTTGGTTACGTGTTAGATTTAATATTAATAAACATATAGGTGTGATTCAATGCCATGAAATCCTTAAGAGATGTAATCTATTTTGGATGGTTGTATGTATGTGATTTATTGCTTCCACTATGTTATCTATTGATAATATTATCTTTAAAAAAAATGTTTGGCAAACTTAGTGAAAATTTAGCTTAATTTCTTTTGGGTTCCCTAGTAGTGTGTTACATGATCATTATTGAGATTCTCATTTGATCATCTCTTGCCTCTCTTGTGCTATCTCTTGTGCTTTGAGATCTTGGCATTACATTAGTGCTTTAGGCAAATTCTTACAGAAGATATTATGAGATAAAAAAGAACATGTCTACTAAAATGAATGTTTCATATACTATACTTTACAATTTCACCAAGAACAACATTCATGAGTGGAAATAAAATATGTATTTCCACACATGTGCTGTCAACATTGGATTGATGTCCTTGCATGAAAATTGGGTTTTTTTCCACTTTCTCTTGCCTATGTGGTGTACAATTATGTAAAACCTAAACAACAATAGTGCACAAAATAGAAAATAAGAAATACCAAAGAGATATATACAAGGGAAAAATAATTTTGTTCAATAACGGACTATGCTCTATTTTCAACAGAGAAAATCAATTTTCTTGTAGCGTACATTGATAAAAGGATTATACTTTCTCCACTATTGCGAAAATATAGAAATAAGAAATATATTCTCCTCAAAATATATGATGGCAATCAAAAAATACATAATTGTTTCTTATTATAGTTCTAAATAATGCAAAAAAAGTTCTTTATTGTATGTAGACCATTATGAAACTTACGATGGAGGAAGAATTTATTAACTAAGCTATGAGTAAACTATGCATTATTTATTGGAATAGATTTCTAATTATGCATTGATAAACTAGGAAGATTTCCCTAATTAATTCTAATGAAAACTAAAGAAGAACAATGGAGCTAGAGTTTGGGAAAGTAATGGATGTGGAGCTAGAGTTTAAAAACCATGTAATCAATGTCAATCTTCATAAATTAGAGGGTATTTGAAGTTTAAAAAAAGTTATTTCCATGTGAGGAATCTAATTTAGACCCATTTACAATGTCTCTTAACTTGTGATTTCCACCTTTTTTATTTTTTATTTTAAAAAAATGATGCACACCCACTTCCTGCAATGACGACATTGTATCACAAAGGTCCTTCCTCTCAGTACCGTTCTTTTGATTAAGAATTCATGGGTTTCTACTTTGCTCCTCCTAGGTTTGTAATATTTTGATATTCTTTAATATTCTTGGAATATATGGTTTCTCGCCCCTTGTATAATGGATTCTTTTTAACTCAATAGTTAAGATGAAAATGTACATCCTATGCACTTAATGTCATGGTTTCTTTTTCATTAAATAAGCAATACACTAAAAAAAATTAGAATATAGTCAAAAAGAGAATCTAAAGTAGTAACCCCTTTATTCTGCATACTAATATTGTAGATCTGTCTACTACTCTTCAAATCTAAAACTGTTTCTTTAACTTTATCCAAATATTTAAACACATTCAATCATTATATCAATGCTTTAATCTTCATGTTCCAAAGAAAAAACTAGAATCTAAAGCATGAATTTGAATGACATTTCTTTCTTCATAACATTAAATAAACAACTATAGAAAAAAATTCATAGTAAGATTTCTAATCTTTGTTTGAATCTATACCTGTAGATTTTGGTGTTTCTTCAACTAGACTTATCTTCAATGATGTGATCTAGTAATATCTCCTTCAAGCCTACAAGTCTCTTGGTATATATCCCTATTCACTCATTGGTATATTCTTCTCTATTAATTTATTTGATTTTCTCTATTAATTTATTTGACATTCTATCTTTGAAAATATCTTTCCTTCCTTCTGAATCCATTGCTCATGCCCAAACCCCATTAAACACATTAAATAAGAAAATTAATTAGCTAAATTGAACCTAATTTAAACAGAAAGATAGATGTATAACTGACCCATCTATGTGAATAATATCATCTACCATGCCCAATATTATATATCAAACCAATAAACATTTAAATCTTGTTAAAAAATAACACAAAGTAAATCATATATAGGAAGTAACTCTTCTAAAAAACTAACAAAATACTCTTTTCTCCTCCATTTTTGGCAGTTACTCCATCTAATATCAGTAACCTTTCCTCATCCAAAATCTATTCCATTACTAGATGAAAATATTTAAAAATTCTATTAATTTTCCTAGTGTTAAAAGAGTTAGAAAGTGACACTACAACACAAGACTCAGAACCACACATGGCACACCGGTTAAACTTAGCCATTTCCTTAAGTAAAGTAGCATAAGAATTTCTTATACTAAATATAACATGTGTTGATAGAGAAAATAACTCAAAGTACTTGCACAATTTTGAAAATACTTAATGATAACTCAAATGCAACAAGAGTTTGTATTTTGCCTAGAAATCTACAAATAAAACAATGCTAAGAAAATATTGGGTATTCTTTAATTGTTAGGGATAAAAAATTATTGTATTACTATAGATAAATTAGAAATATGTATCATGTATGATAACATGTATTCCTAATAATTAAAAGGAGATTATTAGAAATAGTATACTAGATTATAATAAATAAAATCTAGCGAAAACAACCTTGGACTATAAAATAACCAAACACAATAATAAAATATGAAAGTACAAGGAGAAGAAACATATAGTTAGTAGATTACTATGAAGTGAAAATTATATGAATTTAGAAGATTGAGTTCACTATGGTTGTTTCTTCTAGTGCATACTTGACATCTTTTTCTAGTAGCTCTTAAATGCATTTGCTTCTTTGAGTAAGCTTCACATTTGTTTATAGTTGATTTTGGTTCATTCAGTACCATAAATAAATTATTGGAGGAAGGACTTTGGTTTTAGCATTCAATTGATTTGATAGTAAAATCATTATTTTCACGCTTCAATCTATTTACTCAAAAACTTTAAGGTTATTTCCTTACGGATAAAGCTTTTAGGAATGACCCAATATAGGGTGGCTTAGCTCATCATCTTTGTTTGGGTTGCCAATATCACTATATACATCATAGCCATAATTATGTTTGAATCTTCCTCTTTCCCATCCCATTTCCTCTCAAGATTTCTCATTATTGATTCTTTAATTTAAGAAAAACATGAAGAGTATGAATAGAAATATAATTTTGTAAATACCAAGAACAAGTTTGTTAATGACTATAGCCAGCTAATAAATTTTAAAGAGAATGGTATCTATATTTATCTTTATTTGCTTAAAATTATGTAACTGATATATGAAATTCTTCTCATAAATTTAACTCATACACATGGAAGGATTTGAGAAAATTTAAAACTTCTCTTTATAAGTCTAACTCAAGATCTTAGAGGACTTGTGGAATTCAAAAATGAGATTTACCCACCTAGTTCAAGAAGAATTTCCTACAAGAAAGTTTCCATTAAGAATGAAAAGATTCATCTATCTATTTTAAAATCTCAAAATTTAGAAAAGGAACTTTATGATTATTCATTGAATTCTGTAACAATAGAAAAGATGCTTTCTATTTTTAATTAATATCTTTGTAGCATATTATGATGCCAAATGTAATATCTAGGATGATCTTGTCAATATAGCCAATTTTTAAGATGTGAAGGTGGATCTCACTAGCCTTGATAAGGAAGTTAGATATGACATAATCCAATACACTATGGAGTGTAATCAGCTACTTGTGAGTCTTGCAAAAATTAATCTTAGTCCTCAACAACAAGGCTTGCATGAATATCAGGGTGAGAAAATGAGAAAGTTAAAGGAGCTTGCCCATGTGTTTGATTTTATAATTTAGAATGCAACATATTCATGCAATTTAGAAACTTCTTGGAGGGATTGAAAGGAAAAAGACGTAGCATTGTGAAAGAATTAAAAGAAGTATCAAACCACTGCAAGATGCAAAGATATTTACCATGTGTGATGGAAGTGGTAGAGACTAGAATGCTTCAAGAAAAAAATTCCAAATGAGTTCCCACAATTAGTTTAAAAGATGCTGAAAAAAGGTATCTATGTTAGAGTAAATGGTTCTTTTCCATTTCACTCTTCTATTAAGTTTACTTAGGCGAACTTATAAATTAGGAGGAATTATATATTTTGGATATTATTATTATTAGGAGGATATTGTTGAGTCATCCCTTGGACTTCAACTACTCCTAAAATGTCACATGTGGTTAATTCCAATTTGGACACCACCCTTCTAGATTGTAGGTGGATGATAGGTGGATGAGTCCATGAGGACTCTACTTCCTCCAAGTTGAGACACTTGTCTCAATCTTGTCCAAGTTTCCTCCCATCTTATGCCTATATAAATAGGCTACCTATTTCTATTTCAAATCTCAAATATATATCAAATATATCATACAACATATTAGGAAATATTAATGCTATTATGCATCTGAGCATTTACATCATAAATTAGTCTCATATTTGTTGTGGTTTCACAACGCATGCCCCATTTCTCCTAGAAATGGGGACCCCCTAGCAATTTTTTTGGTTTTCTCAGATGATGAAGAAGATGAAGAAGATAATCTCCTCTTGAGTTAGAAGACATGCATGGCTAGGGCTACTCAAGAAGAGAAAAGAAGAAGCTCCACTATGACACTACCATTCATTACTAAGGAACCTATTCATGTTACCATTTCTAAAGATAAGAAGCTACAGTAGATAGATGCTCAGGAAGGGTAAGAAACATATATTTTCACCATTTTTGATTTCGACTTTATGCCTGTGGGAACTAAACTAGTGGGTGATAAGATATGAGATACACCCATAAACCAACCTTTAACGGAGGATTGGAACCAAATATCACCTCTACCACAAGGGTCTCTAGGTATGTCATCACCATCATTTCAAGACTTGTCTTTCTTGGACAAAGGTTTAGTCACTCTGCTCCTGCCTATTACTGAAGAACAAGAACAAGCAATACATCAAGAAGAGCTAGAATAGAGGCTAGCTGATGAAGTTTCAGAGGAGGGAAAAATACTTTAAGAAATTCAACAAAATTCTTAGGATGCAAAGGTAAGAACTTTTTCTACAATAGATACAAGGACTCCCAATAAATATCTCTCTCAGAAGGAGAAGACTCCATAAAGAAGTGATAAGGGTAAAGGGCTAGTAGTGCAAACTTCCTCTTTAGCTAAATATATATCTCCCATGGGCACTACACCAATATGACTGAAGAGGGAGGTTATGATTTGGAAAGAGAGGTAGTTGGATATGACTCTTGAGGAGAGTATGGATGAGCTAGTGAAAGCAATCAAGAATCCTAAGCCACCTACGGGTGATACACAAAAATTGGCCTTCATAATGAAGAATAAAGACCAAGACTTTCTTTCCCATATAGTCATCCCTCCTACACATGTTGATACTGAAGATTTGACTCCTAAGGACTATCGAATTAAAGAAGTCTTGTGAGGAAAGCCAATGGTAGACATGGTGAAAGTAATGATCACTACAGGAATCAAGGAGGTGTTCATGAAATTAGATGGAAATGAGTTTGAATTGGTGATGTTGTGCAAACAAAATGAGCTTCCAAGAGGCTATCTATATGGGATTGTAGGCACTTTGGACCAAGATCACCTAGAAATTAGGCTCTCTACAACATTAGAGAAAAAGGATAAAATGAATGTACAACTTGATTCATTTTTGGGAGCATGTCAACAATGACATGAGAGTTTTGAGCAGAAAGGTGTACAAATAATACAGGGTAATCTAAGCCTATTACATTATATTTAGTGTAGTGCAGAGAAGCTGGTATCTATAGTGAACTAGGATTTTGGTTTGATGGATGAGGTGCAAACCTAGGCTAAGGACCTTAAAGCTTTGACAATAATAAAGGGTCAAAGATATCTCACTCTCATGAATGTATATATGGCAGAGGAGTTGGATAAATTAGAAGATTGGATTGAAAAGATCGATGTGGGAAATAAGGTCATGGAAGGACTTCATGAAGATACTCAAAAGTTAAAAGACTAGACTCAAGAGACAATTTTAGAAGAAGAGAGGTATTATGATGCTACTGCCATTGAGATTTGTGGAGATGACTTGAAAATAAATCTCAAGTTAGTGCAATCAATGGTTGAACAATTTTGAAGAAATTTTGAGGATGCTTTGTCTGATAAAGATATTAGGCAACCATTTAAGACTGAAGAGGTATTGTTAGAACTAGATGCTAGACTTGAAGATTTTGCAAAGAATTGAATGGATGTCAGTAATTATTGGAAAGTGGTCGAGCATAAATATGAGGATCTAGATTTTTTGGAGGTTACCCAAGTGATGGAAATTATAGAGAAATTCAAGAGCAAACATCCTGACATAGCTCTAGCATAAAGGGGAAGAAAACCTTGAAGCTAGAATTTTAGTTTTGACACTTGGGAAAATTTTGGATTTTTTGAAGCTACCACCAAGGTACAGAAGGTGTAGAAGGTGTAGAAGGTGCATTATTTTAGAAGTATACCTACAATTTTGAAGAAGTGATAGTGCGCCGACAATTAACTACTAGTTTCTAATTTAGAGCTTTCAATGCACCAAAAATGTATTTTGACAATAGTTTAACTCCCACAAATGCTTAGATAAGGTTGAACTTCCATTGTTAGAGAAATTCAAAACACTTTTGAAAAATTGTTCTTGGAACATTCAAAACTTTCATTAACCCAATTGTTATGCATCATCAATTCATATCAATCAAAAGGGACCTAGCTAAAATAGTTTCACACTTTAGTCATCACTTTCATATGACATATCACAAGTTGGAAACACAATACACTATGCCAATTGAAGCCATGATTCAAATTTATCTAAATTCTATGGACCATCTTACAGCTATTTTCCTAAGAAAATTTCATGATACAAATATTGACACGTTGGACAAGGTCTTCTCAGAACCAATTACCTTCATGAAATAGGCCAATCCTAATGGAGGAGGATTGTTGCCCCTAGCTCAAGCTATTACTACAATACCAACATATCTTGTTGGAGCACTAATGATGCCTAGCTAATTCATACCAACGAGTCCAACACCACTAAAATAGGAACCCATTCCACAAGTTCCAACTTTAACATACCCATGATATGAACCTCCAAAAGTTTCTTTCTTTGAGCAAAAGGCAACAACATCCACTAAAAAAGAGAATAGTGTTGCATCTAAGCATGGTCAAATGAAGAAGACCATGTCTCCAATTACCAATGAGCTGACCCTTTGAAGTTTTTGCAAGGATAGAATAACAAATTTCAAAGAAAGAATGTTGGCCCTTACAACAACAACAATTGTGATCAGAACTACAATAGGAATTTCAATGGAAATAACAATAAATAATGATGCAGGAAACAAAAATGGAGGAAATAATTCCAATCCTCCTGATCACAACAATAGTTTCCAATGATAGAATTGACAATGGAACACTTATCCAAATAATGGAAGCATTCCTATAGATAATAAAAAATAACAATACCCAATATGTGGACATCAATCAATATGATACTAATCATAATGTATCTAATGATGATGGTTCATATTACAATGGAAATCAAGAAGTGAATCAAAATTCACATGGCAATAATAATGAGCCCCCTATCCAATTCAATGCCATGCTACTAGAATCCTATGATTCTTCACAGAACATGAAAAGGGAACAAAAAGCCAACAAATAATTTTCTTTTCCATTTAGTCAAGAACTAGATGCTCAACCAAGAGAAGTGTTTTCTTTCCAAAATGATAATTGAAATACTTACAATTTGCGAAGTTAGAAGGAACCCATTAAAGATGGTATTCCTCCTACATTACAACCAACTCCTCTAGTTCTAAGAGAAAGTAACAATACAATACCTATCAAACCCCCATATGGAGGACAAAAAAAATAGAATCAAGAAAATGTGCCTACAATCTTGAAGAATCCTGCATGGTATACTGAAAAGTATAGTGCAGTGAAAGATTTGAAACAAACAAAGGCCAACATGTCCATGTTCAACATGCTACAAAATTTTCCTAATCAGTAAGAAGTAGTGATGAAAAATCTTGATAATGTGAAGGAAACCCCTAATGTGAATATTGTCCCTCAAAAGATGCTATCACAATATGTCAATACTTCAAAGGCCATGCCAACTATGTTTAAAGACAAGGTTGAGGTGCCTCCTTTTTTGCTTACCATCAAAATCTATGGGAGGAATCTTCACAATTGTCTAATTGATTTAGAATCTTTTTATAATGTCATGTTGCTTTAGATAGCACAAAGGTTGGGAGTCACTCCTCAACCCTCAAATTGAATAGTGATGCAACTCGACAAAATGGAAGTAAAAGTGATTGGTGTGTTGAAAGATGTTTAGATACAGTTGATGGTTGACCCCCAAATTCAAGACATCATAGATATACATGTGGTTAAAATTCTTGCAACATATGGATTTCTGCTAAGTAGAGAGTGGAAAAAATGCTTAAGAGGATGGTTTTCAACTAATTTTCCCTAGTTGTGGTTACCTTGGAAAGGGTTGAATAAAAAGATCAAGATTGATGCTTAGACAAAATTGAAAATAATGATTATAGAATACAATGCATGAAATGAGGTAGCACTTCACAGTTAGATTTAGGTTCTTACAAAGTGATGGCTTTTGATACAACTTCAACTAAAGCATTAGATGATCAAAATGGGGGATCCATGATTCCAATCCCAAATGAAGAGACTATGACATAGTTCATAGATAGCATGGCGGAAAACTTGCAATTCCTAGGTGAAGAAGAAGACCCAAGTGTTTTGCTCCTTCCTAGATTTCATAGATTACATAAAGTTAGTCATTTAGAGCTCAAATGTTCACATTGCCAAGAAGTGGTTGCTTGGGTACTAACTCAAATAATGGAAATAAAGAGCAACCACATTCCAAAAGAAATACCCATAGAAAATCCAAGTTCCACATACATATCTAAAGCCATGGGGAAAGATGGAGAACAAGTAGAAGATATCAATGCATCATATAGTGATACCTCTTCAAATGGTGGAGGTTTGTCTTCTCCTCCACCCAAAATGATTAAGATCCAAAGGAGAAATTTCATAAAAGGCCAAGGTTGGAATTCAATAGTCATTCATACTAAGCATAAAGTTGACAAAATTGTAGAATTGATTAGGGAAATTCAAGATCAGTAAGAGAAACGTACACTCTGCATATCAAAGATAAACAATAAAAAATCATCAAGTCCACCATATGAGAGATTACAATGGATCCCAAAGAAACAATCCTTTAAGGTTTAAGTGAAATAAAAGCTATGGATGAACAAGCATAAGTTTAGGAAGCCCAAAGAAGATCAAATATGGACACTCAAGTTCAATGTTTCTAAATGTAAATTAGGATCTAGTATAGGTATTGAATTAATATAGCCAAAAGATAGGTCTTTTTATGAAGAATATCAATTAAAATTTAGATTTACTAAAAATGTTGTAGAGTATGAAGCCTTGATTCATGAACTTCTCTTTGCATTAGAGAAGGGAGTTATAGCCCTCATAATTGAAGGAGACTCCTTTTTGGTGACTAGACAAGTGAAATAAATTTACTCTTGCAATGATAGGAGATTACTCACTTATCAAAAAAGAGTATGGGATCTAATGGATGACTTTGAAACTTTGAACATAAAGTCCATCCCAAGAAGGAGAAACATGGTAACATATGTCCTAGTAATTTCAACTAGTGCATTACAATCTATCAAAAGAACAAAATTGAAAAGAGTTTTAGTAGAATTGGTTGCTACCCTATCTATCTCAAACAACATTATGAACTTCCAAGTTTTCCACAATGACCCACACATATTTGAGTTTATCATGTGCAATGACCATTTTAAAGGATGAGAGATTGATGAAAAACCTAAGGATGAAGAACTTGTAGATAAATATGGGATTCTCAATTTGAAAACCAACACTATCCCTAAGGGGATGGTCGAGTTGGAGTGCATTTTTTATCACAATGAATCAACACTTAGCAAGAGAATGGACAAAGAAAAAGGGATTGAGGAACATGGTTCATATAATTTTGGAATGAATGAAGATCCTAAAATGGTAAGCATTGGAAAGGCATTCAACACTTAGGAAAGGGATGATATGCTCCAATTTCTTAGGGAATACAAAGATGTCATTGCTTCGAGTTATGAAGAACTCAAAACATATGATCCTACTATCATCACACATGACATTACATTGAAACTAGATGCCAAACCTTTTTGACAAAGGAAAAGACTTGTTAATCCCATTATTGAACCATTGATAATGAAGGAGGTCAAAAAAATTCTCGATGTTAAGATTATCTTCCCCATTCATCATTTTGCATGGATGGCTAACTTGGTTCCAGTGAGGAAAAGAACTAAAGAGATTCGACTTTGTGTGGATTTTCATAATTTGAACTTAGCATCTCAAAAGGATAACTACCCTTTTCCTTCACTTGATGAAGTATTAATTTTTTTCAATGGATCCAAAATGATGTCTTTCTTAGATAGATATTCTAGATACAACTAGGTGATGGTTGATGAAGAGGACAGGTTGAAGACCATTTTCATGAAAAAATGGGGGACTTTTTCCTACAAAAGAATGCCCTTTGGGTTGATCAATGCAGGGGCTACATTCTAACGGGCCATGGACAAATATTTCAAGGGGCTAATAAACAAATGTATATTCATCCTGAGTATGATCTAAAGCATTGATGCAAAAAACTCACACACAATCTCACCTAGAAGAAGGAATTTAATTATCATGGATTGTGGAAAGTTGTTATCCTTAAATGTATAGTCATCTACATGGATGACTTAACTATCATTTCAAAGGATTAAAGAACTCATATTGTTTATTTAAGGTAGGGGTTCAACAAATGTTGGAAATATGACATATCAGTAGTTAATCCCAAGAAGAGTTTGTTTGGGGTCACTAAAGGAAGGATCCTAGGTCACATTATCTATAAAGCTGAAATCTCCATAAATCCTAAGAGAATTAAAGAAATTCTAAATTTTTCACCTCCACATAGTCATAAAGAACTCAAATCTTTCTTTGAGAAGATAAATTTTGTGTGAAAATTCATAAGTGGATTTGCTAAGATAGTTTGCCCCCTTAATGAATTGCTCAAGAAGGGAAAACAAAATAGATTGGGTTCCAAAAATTAAGAAATCATTTGAGGACATCAAAGTGGCTATTTCCATAGCTCCAATACTTATCAATCTAGATTATGAATTTCTATTTAAAATATACTATTTTGCTTCAGAACATTCATGTATTGGGATTCATATGTAGAAGAAAGATAAAGAGGATGAAAGACCCATTGATTAAATTAGTTGTCCTCTAAAGAATGTTGAGTTGAACTATTCTAATCTTGAAAAATAGTCTTTTTCTTTGATAAAGGCAATCATGAAATTTTTCCATTATATACTAAGGAGAAAAGTGTATGCAATTATGCCTAATCCTATAGTTAAGTCATTACTGATACAAAATGAATTGGGTGAAAGATGAGGAAAATGGATGGTGGTACTACAAGAGTTTGATTTATAGATTCAGCCAATGAAGTTGGTGAGAGGACAAGGATTGACAAAGATGATAGCCAATAATAAGATTAGAAATGAGAATAAATTCATATTTGATGACAAAATCAACATAGAAGATCAACAAAAGAAGATTATAGTATCTCAAGTTGATATTGATCAATGTATAATAATGGAATTTTGGTATCAAGATATTGTTTACTATCTTTTACAAAAGCAATACCCCAATTGGATGAATAGTTCCCAGCATAGAGATCTCAAGATGAAGTGTGAATCTTACATGATACAAAGTAGGAAAACTATATAAAAGGATCTACGAAGGAATCTACCTAAAGTATTTGGGACAAGAAGAAGTAAAAGAGGTTTTGGAGTAGTTTCATGAAAAGTGTGACATGGGACATGGATCAAAAGAGACTACAACCCATGTGATTTTAAGATTAGGTTATTTTTGGCCTACAATCTTCAAGGATACTTTTGAACATGTTCATACTTGCCACATTTTTTAGACTAGTGCTAACAGAGAGACATTCGGTGATGCCATTACAACCAATATCTAAGGTATGCTCTTTTGCAAAGTTAGGGCTAGATTTTATTGTTTCACTAAATCTAGCATCAATAAGAGATACGTTCATTCTCATAGAAACAAACTATTACATGCACTAGGTAGAAGCTAAAACTTTTAGAAATTTCATGACAAAGGTTGTTATAGATTTCTTGGAAGAACATGTTGTTATTAGATTTGGGATGTCATTCTTCCTAGTTTGTGATAATGGATCAGCCTTTGCGTCACTATTCCTTACATAGTGGGCATTGGATAATCAGGTTATAATCAAGTTCTCTTCAAATTGCTATCCCCAAGGAAATGGTGTGGTTGAATCTACAGATAAGAACTTGATCATGGTGATAAAATGTTTGTTGAAGGAAAATCCTAGAGATTGGCATACTCAACTTAAATATGCATTATGGATAGAACAATTTAGGGCCAATAATGCTTTGGGAACATCCCCATATCTACTTGTCTATAGACAAGAGTCAGTGTTGCCACTTAATCTCAAGGTTCCTATTTTGAAATTCATGAGTGGGTACACTAAAGATGCTAACACAGTTTAGATCAAATTAATGAATCTCTCAGAAATGGATGAAAAAAGAATAGTTGCTTTAGAGCATATGGAAAAACATTAGGCTATCATTAAAATGGGGTTCGATAAGTGGGCCACAATCAAGTCTTTCAGAATATCCAACCTTGTTCTTCTATGGGACAAGGTGAATGAAAAGTCAAAAAACCACACTAAGTTTCAATGCTTGTGGATTGGCCCTTATCAGATCATGAAAATTCTATAAGAAAATACTTTTAGGTTGAGCTCCTTACAAGGAGAATTAGTTCTATTTCCAGTCAATGGGAAGTTCCTAAAGCATTACTTTGAGGCCTAAAAGCAGAAAACATTTCAAAAAAAAAATCATTTTTGCAAGTGTGTTTATTTTCTACAAGTGTGTTTACTTTAATTTTAGTTATGTGTTTGCTTTCAAAGTTGAGTCAACCCAGGGGTTAGGTGCAATCTAGACTCTATGTTGACACATTTCATAAACCACTTTTTTCTGGTTTGACTTTTAGGAAGAGGTATTTCTTTGTCAAAGCATTCAAATAATCCTATTTCTTGTACCAACTGAAGAATGAATGTTACTTGCAATAATAGAGGACTTTTAGTCTTGAAATCAGAATTTCATATCAATAGTTCTCAACACTTCACAAATTTTAAAGATTGACTATCTTGGTGTTTTCAAATCAAGGTTGATGGTATTAAGGGATAGTCTAAAGCCTACTGGTTCAAAAAAAAGGTCTTTTCAAGGAATTGCTAAGGTTACTGCTTGGCATGAAAGTTTCCATAACATTCTTAAAAGAGGAACAAAAAGGTTTTCAACTAAAGAAAGAATCTGAGAAATGACACCAATGCCTTGGCCAAACAGTCTAAGCATGGTTAGGGTACAAAAAGAAAATAAGAAAGGAAAAGTGGTTTTAAGACTAAAAGATTTTAGATGGTACGACAACAGTAATATGATATTAGGGATATACACTCCAAAATGGCTATCCAACATCTATACAAATTTTCTTCATGGAAGAATCAAATGGAAACATGCAAGCTCTATGAAGAAAAATTCAAAAGATTACCCAGTACTTCAAATGTCAAAAAGTGATAACTTGTAAAGAGCCCTCATAATGGATTCTCTCATTTGGTCAGATAACTGATTGATAAATATGTTTTGCGAGGATTCCCGATGAATGGACCAGTGGGATAAAAGATTTTCTCCAAGTTGCTAGAAGCGTGTGATTGACTATATCTAAGACATCAAAGGAAATGAATACACTGAGCTCGAAGATTCAAGATTCTAAAGTTTTTACTATGAATAAAATCAAAATATGCTTGAAGTGTTTAGGATTCAATTGGTATTTGACACATATTAGTAGAATTCTTACTGGTGAAGCAACGCCTTTTCCATTTCTTCCCTTTTTGTTGGGGTTGTTTGTGTTAGGATTAGCCTCAAATAGAAATAATAGTTACATGCAAATATAACCAATATTAGAAAATAATAGATCACACAAAAGAGAACACAAGACACCAAGATTTAACATGGTTTACCCAATCCTTAGGCTACATCCACCAACAAAAAGTCCAATATTATTATTATCTAGTGATTACAATCCACAATCCCTTATAGCTCAATGCCACCATAACAAGCTACATTATCACCATTACATTATGAAATCCCTAACCCTAAGCCTTTTTTATACAAGATTTTACCGCTTACAAAATTAGGGCTAGAATAAGTTGTCCAATAAGAAAAATAGCAACTAATGCCTTTTACAATATAAAGTCAATTTTGGCTTCACCCCCATGGGGCCGTTGCCCCTCAACCCCACCCTATACTATGATAGGGAGTGTACCTAAGACACTAGCCTAGGACCTTGTAGGGGCACTGCCCCTTGACCCCATCTTGAGGGTGCTACCCCCAAACCACTATAGAAATAATATGGGGATAAAATTGCATCAAATAAGCCTCCAATTTTGATTAGGTTCCACATCACAACAATCTCCCACTTGAAGACTAATCAGACTCCATAAAAATAACCTCCCACTTGGAGATTAATCATAGCACTGCTAAACCTATACCTCCCACTAGAATATATCAATCTAACTTGGACTCTGTTGTTCTTTTATTATTTTCAGTCAAGAAGACCAACCAAAGTAGAAGAGGAGTTCATCTTCTCCTTTCTCACTACCATTGTAAACATATCCACTAGATTTTCATCTATATGTATCTTCTCTAGCTTTAACTATTCATCATCCAAAACTAACCGAATGAAATGGTACTACAATTGTATGTGTTTTTTCTTTGAATGTAGAGTTAAATTCTTTAAAAGATGAATAATACTTTGGCTATTTGTGAGAAAATAATTATCTAGCTATGGGTGTCCAAATTCTTCCATGAAGAACTGAAGCCATACCATCTCCTTGGCTACCTCTATAGCAACAACATACTCTACCTCTTTTGTGGATAAACCATTAACCTTTTGCAATTGAGAGACCTATCTTACAGATGCCCCACCAATAGTAAATACATAACTTGTAGTACTTTGAATGATTAAAGCAGCCCAAAAATAGCTATTGTCTAAGTTATGAAGATAAAATTTGTGATTTATGTTGAAGTGGAAATTTATGAAGATAAAACATGTTATTTGTGTTAAAATTTTCACTATTTGAGATGTATCAATATTAAAGGAGATTATTGAAGATAAAATTTGTGATTTATGTTGAAGTGGAAAGTTATGAAGATAAAATATGTTATTTATGTTTAAATTTTCACTATTTGAGATGTATCAATATTAAAGGAGATTATTGAAGATAAAATTTGATAATATCCCTTGCTAAATCTGAGTCAACATAGCTTGATAAATTAGTAGTAAAGCCCCCAAAATGTAAACACTTATTGGATGTTCCTCTCAAATATCTGAGAATCTATTTAACTGCATTCCAATGCTCAATTCTTGGATGACTCATATACCTACTTACAACTCTCATTGCATGTGTAATATCTAGCCTTGTACATATCATAGCATACATTAAGCTTCATAAAACTAAAGCATAAGGTACCTTAGACATCTTATCCTCCTCTTCTTGTGTCTTGTAACACACTTCCTTAGTCAACTTCAAATGACTAGATAAAGCTGTGTTGATAACTTTAGCATTCCCCATAGAGAAACATTGTGTCACCTTTGCAATATAATCAGCCTGAGATAATGTCAATTTCTTGTTCTTCCTATCTTTTCAAATTTTCATACCAAAGATTTTTTTTTTTGCCCCCAAATCCTTCATAGAAAATGCATGTGCTAACTAGTGTTTTGGCCCCTTAATGTGATCCATGTTAGACCCAGCTATAAGCATATCATCAACATATAAACATAAAATAATGTAGATGTCATCATCCAACCTTTTAAAATAAACAAAATGATCTAAATGACACCTATTATATCCATGCTCATGCATAAAACTGTCAAATTTGAGATACCATTGTCAAGGTGCTTCCTTCAGGCCATATAAACTTTTCTTTAATTAGCACACTATGTTCTCTTTATCTTTGACCTCAAATCATTGTAATTGTGCCATATATATCTCTTCATCCATATCACCATGAAGAAAGGTTCTTTTAACATCAAATTGCTCCAAATCAAAATCTTTAGTAGCCATAATGCTTAAAACAGTGCGAATAGAAGTCATTAATAACAAGAGAGAATATCTCATCAAAATAAATGTCTTTCTTTCTGTGCAAATCCTTTTACAACTAATCTAGTTTTAAATCTTTTCTTACCTCCATCCTCTTCTTTTAACTTGTAAACCCATTTATTCTATTAAGCCCATTTACCTACACACAACTTCCATAAATCCCATGTCTTATTTTTCAGCAAACAGTTCATTTCGTCTTTCATTTCAAACTCCCACCAGGAATCTTAATATCCACCTGCATAGCTTCATCATAACATTCAGGTTCACTAGCATTAGTAAGTAAAATATAATACAAAGAAGGAGAAAATATTTATGGAGGTCTACTTAGCCTTATTGAGCATCTAAGATTTACTGGGGTGTGTGGTATTTTTTGTTGTGGTTATTGTTGATCATGAGGAACTATTGGAACATCATCTTTTGGAGTATCATCCAGCACTACATAATCATTTTCTTTCTTCTCATGTTGTTTCAACATATCTTTGTACAACACTTTCTCATTAAATATGACATGCCTACTCCTTAAAATTTTACAATTTTCAAAATCCCAAAGCTTAGAACCAAATTCATTAATGCCATATTCAACAAATACACATTTCTTTGACTTAACTTCTAGCTTGGTTCTATTTTCAGAATCTACATGAGAAAATGCTTCACAACTAAAGGTTTTGAGAAAAGAATAACTCACCTTCTTACCAATCCATGCTTCCTCTTGAATACCACAAACCAAAGGAGTAGAGGTCCCTCTATTAATCAAATATATATCAGTATTGAAAACCTATGCCCATATGTTTAAGGAAAACCCTACATGCAACCTCATGCTTCTTGCACGCTCCATTATGGTCTTGTTCATGCATTTAGCCACTCCATTTTCTTGTGGAGTCCTTGGAACAATTTTTGTCTACTAATACAATTAGTGGAGCAATAATATTCAAATTCATGATTGCAATACTCACCACCATTATCAGATCTGAGACATTTTAATTTCTTGCTAGTCTCATTTTCAACCAAACATTTCCACTTCTTAAAAGTTTGAAATACATCAGATTTATGTCTAAGGTTTTAAACCCACAATTTTCTAGTTGCACCATCAATAAATGTAACATAATAATGAGAGCCACAAAGGGAAGATACCTAAGCTGGTCCCCATACATCTATATGCACAAGCTCTCCTTCCTAGTCTTCACAAAACTCACTCTCTTTTGTTTTCCATCCACACAACTTTCATAGAAATCCATATTAACACATTTTAGACTTGCTAAAACCTTTTTTGAATGAATTACTTTCATACATTTGTCACTCATGTGCCCAAGTCTATTGTGCAACAATGTTGTATCATAATCTACAACAACTATGAGGTGTAGCATGAAAGGAAGCACCAAAATCTAAAACCCATGAATCATCAACACTTTGTAAAGAAAAAAGAAAAGCATCATTTTTGAATTTGTTACTTACCACATTTGTCTCCTTGTTACCTTTTGGCTTATCTCCTTGATTGTTCTTTTGAGTCCAAAAATCTTTCTTCTTATGCCCTAGTTTACCACAGTACCAACAATCTCTCAATCCTTTGGATTGAGACCTCTTCCCCTTTGACTTTTCACTTAATTTCCCATGATTTATAGAATTATTTCCTCTTTCAGTTGTTCTGCCTCTACTTTGTGTGTTCAAAGCACTTCTTGATGTTGATCCACTCGAGGTTTTCCTATGAGTTACCTCACTCAAAATAACACTGATCACATCATCAAATTTTAGGGTATTACATCTAAAAACATAATTATTCACAACCATTACCAAGCCATTCCAACTTTTAGGAAAAGAACACAAAATCAAGAGAGACCTAATTTCTTCATCAAAATTGATACCACAAAAGATAATTGACTAGTAACAATATTAATTTCATTTAAATGATCCACAACAGATCCACCTTCTATCATCTTCATATTAAATAAACACTTCATGAGAAATACATGATTTGAAGTGGAGGGCTTTCGTATAGTTTCACTAGGGTTTGCATGAACTCTTTTGTCATCTTTGCTTTTGTAATGTTAAATGTCACTGATTTTGCCAAGCATAATCGAATGCTTACAAGTTCCTTTCTCTCTAAAATTTCTTAGTCCTCATCTATCATAGTTCCCTATTTCTTTATTTTTTCTTCCAATGGCTTCCATAAATCCTTCTAATAAAGATAGTCCTCCATTTGCATCTTCCATATCTGAATGTTTTGCTCATTAAACTTCTCCACCTTTAGCTTAGCCTCATCTTCCATTGCTCCCACTCAACCATGATACTCTCACTCAACCATGAGACCTTCTTGTAGAGGATCACTTTTTTAAAAAAAATTTAAAAAAATGATGGTTTGGCTAAAAAAAATGAAAACCATCTAGCTCTGATACCATGTGTTAGGATTAACCTCAAACAAAAATAACAGTTACATGCAAATATAATCAATATAAAAAATATATATATCACACAAAAGAGAACACAAGACACCAAGATTTAACATGGTTCACCCAATCTGTGGGCTATGTCCACCAACAAGTCCAATATTATTATTATCCAATGATTACAATCCACAATCCCTTATAGCTCAATGCTACTGCAAGAAGCTACAATATCACTATTAAAATATGAAATCCCTAATCTTTAGCCTTTTTATAAAAGCTTTTATCACTTACAAAATTAGGGCTAGAATAATTCATCCAATAAGAAAAATAGTAGCCAACACCTTTTACAATATAAGGTCATTTTTGGCTTCGGAAGTGCTACCCTTGAAACCCCCGTGGGGGCATTGCTCCTCAACCCTACCTTGTACTATGATAGGGAGCACACCTGGGGCATTGGCCTAGGACCCCACAAGGGTGTTTCCCCTTGACCACATCTTGGGGGTGCTGCCCCCAAACCCTAGTTGAAATAATATTGGGAGAAAACCGCATCGAATAAACCTCTGAGTTTGATTAGTCTTGACATAACAATAATTTATTATGGTTTCACAACACACACCCCATTTCTCCTAGAAATGGGGACCCCCTAGTATATTTTTTGGTTTTTCCCAAACCCCTAGTCTAGGGCCTGAGTCAATTTGGTACTCCACTTGGAGTCAAAGTCCATCTCCTATCCTCAGCCTAAGAAAATATGAAGCCAAAACTGAGAAATTTTGAGAAAAAGGGCAATTTTTGTGCTAAAAGGCACACTAGTGCACCTAGCACACATGCACACCTATCCAAGGTGCACAAGTGTGTGCTTTTCTCCTTTAGAGATGTGCATTTACACACATGTATAGGTGTGCACCTCTAAAGGGTATGCACTACCCCAGCCTATAAAAGCCTTGGACCCCCCTCCCTTCTTCTCATTGTTTTCCTTCATACCTCCAGAATTGCACATCTACACTTGTTGAGGTGCACTCCAAACCTGCAAACAACACAAACAACACAAGCTGTCAAAGGTGAGAACATGCACACCTATCCAAGGTGCATAGTGTGCACCTTTACTTATGCTAAATACCTTAAAACTAAAAGAACCTAGAAGCATAACAAAACACTAAGAATGTGCACATCTCCCTAAGGTGCACACATGTGCTACTTTTTACATTAAGACAACAAACACTTTAGCTAATGGTGCATGGATAAGCACCTTGTTAAGGTGCACATCTATGCACCATTCAAAACCTAAGACAAAAGTGCATATAGGGTAAATCATGGTAAAGCATGTGCATAGTAGCGCACATGCACATGTGCACACAAAATGACTATCTAAGAGTCATTAAGTGCACCTAGCACACCTATCAAGGTGTGAAAGGTGTGCTAAATTACTTTGTAGAGCCTTGGGAGGAATTTGAGTTTTTTTTAGGGATTTGGCATTCTAGGTTTGATTTTTTGTCAATTAAGATTTTGTTTAGGGTTTAATTTTCAAATCTCTAGACTAATAATTTTATGTTTTGTGTAGATAAAATGGCTTCCTCATCATCCTCAATTGCTGAAAAGATTGCTTCAAAACCTATTGTATTCAAGTTATAAGGTGCACCTGAGAAATCATGTTTTCAGGATGGACATTTGGAGATTAGAGATATTGAGTTGGGACACATAGACTAGAAAGAATTCCTTGTACGCTACAATAAGCCTAAAGAGAGGTTCCTAAAGGTGTTGACACTTATCATATCAATATTGGTGAATGTCACATCACATCCCACATCTATGTAGTCTTCTGAGCTCATTATGGCTCTGGCCAAGAACTATGTGTCCAAAGAAAGAGTTGTCAAAAGTGTCATAGGGGAGATAGTCCTGGACCTTAGACTTAGGAATATTGAGAAATTATTCCATCTCCCTAAAGCTGATCAATATGTGAAGATAACTTATCATTAAGTAAAAATATGGTATAGGGAGAATGACAAGAAGGCCACAAAGATCATACAATCATCATTTTTTATTGATAGAACACTAATGGGATGCAAAGATGGAAAGGTAGATATTACTAGGGGATATATGAAGGATGATATCAAAAATTCTATTGTACTTTTGAGTAGAATCATGGGTCTACCGATATAAGGACATCTTCATATCTAGATGGTCCATTTCATAGAGACCATCAGAACAACCAAAATGCCAATTGATTGGACCACAATACTGAGTGAAAACTTAGATGAACAACTGGTAGGAGTTAAAGCTGACCCCAAGTTTTACATGACATAATATTTAGTTTACTTATTGGCGGAAAGGACAATTGACTATCCAGGACTACGCAAGAAAGGAAGCATGCAAGATGCCAATGTTTGGCCTTATGCAGTATATCCCCAATTAGTGAAGAAAAAGCTCTCAAATTAGAGCAAGGAATTTTGGATGGTGAATGATGCTTTCATATTTGCAATCATCTAATTCATAAAGGGTGATTATGCTAAGAGGATATCAATAGAGGTAGTAGAAAAGATCATAGAGATTGATGCCTATTACATCTAGTTTAAAACATTCACTTACCTAAGGGTAGCTAGTATGATGGTAAATCCAAAGAAACACTCAAGATATCTATTAGATAGACTCATCTTATTGGAGATTGCAAGGTAGCTCACATATGCATATGACATAGTGAGAAAATAGTATAAGAAGATATGGGTATGGCTTATTACTATAGGTGCACATTTTAGCTAAAGAAAAAGAAAGATATTATGACCTTTGACTCAGAGTCAGATCAATATTCCTTGGAAGATTACAACTCCCTTTGCCCTTATTCTAATAATATTGGAAGAGTTCAACATTTGGCAGGGAACCAATTTGTGTACAAAGATGCTATTGAAGATTATTGGATGAATGCAACAGATGACTATGATATCTAAATAAGGGATTATTGTAGGATGACACTATATCTAGCAGGAAGTGCCTTAAAGATAAAGGGCCTGCTCAAGGCTATTCAACAAGACACTCAAGATGTCTTGGATCCCTTATATATCAAAGACAAGATATATGATAGGCCGATATGAATATAGATATTGACATGGATGAGAATGCAAATATAAACCACAAGGCTAGGAACATAATTTAGTTAATAAGGGACTAGATCAAGAAGCCTTTAAACCTTGACCCAATTCCATAGACTGTTACCTTTCAAGTCACAACATGTCCAATTAAGTGTAAAGGTGCAAAAGTTAAGGTATCAACTTTCCCTTCTCAATCTCTAGTAAGGCCAAAAATGGTATATCAACATGATAGGGATGTTGGGAATTTTAGAGTAGATAAATGAAAGAATAAGAGGAAAAGAGATTCCCCAAAGCAAGTTGAACTCAAAGCTAAAGAACCTCAACATAAAGAGGTAGCTCAAGCCTAAGATAATACACAAGTGCCCTCATAGGAATAGGAATAGGAGCAATAACTAGAGCAAGAAGCACAAGAGGTGTCACCACCTACACAAGAGGAAGAGGCTACTCCTTTAGCTAATAAAAAGGCTAAGGTTGGGCCTATGGTGAAAAGAACACAAAGGGGGAGATTACAAAAGAAATTTATTCCCATTCCTTTAGTTCCTGAAACCATCCCTGAGGTAGACGATAAAGAAGATGAAGAAGATAATCTCCCCTTAAGTCAAAGGACTCGCTTGGCTAGGGCTACTCAATAAGAGCAAAGAAGAAGCTACACTGTGATGTTGCCATCCATTCCTAAGGAACCTATTCAGGTTTCCATTTCTAAAGATGAGTAGCTATAGTGGAATGATACTCGAGAAGGGCAAGAAAAAGATATTTTCATCATTTCTAATTTTGATTTTATGCCTTGAGGAATTGAAATAGTGGGTGACAAGATACAAGATACACCTATGAACCAACCTTTGGGGGAGGATTGGAACTAAATTCCACCTCTACCACAAGGGTCTTTGGGTACATCATCACCATCATTTTAGGACTTTTCTTTCTTGGACAAAAGTTCAATCACTCTACTCCCTCCTATCATTGAAGAACAAAAAATGTAGTGCATGAAGAAGAGTCAGAACAGAGGCAGGACAATGAACTAGTAGAGGAGGGATTGATACCTAAAGAATCTTAGCAAAATTATCAGGATACAAATGCAATGACTTTGGCTACAATAGATATAGGGACTCCCAATGGAGATCTCTCTCAGAAGGAGAAGACTCTAGAAAGGAGTGATAAGGGTAAAGGGCCAATAGTACAAACTTCCTCTTTAGCTAAATATATGTCTCCCATGGGTACTACACCACTATGGTTGAAGAGGGAGGTTATGATTTAGAAAAAGAGGCAACTAGATATGACTCTTGAGGAGAGTATGGATGAGTTGGTGAAAGAAATCAAGAATCCTTAGCCACCTATGGGTTATGTGCAACAATTGGCATTCATAATGAAGAATAAAGACTAGGACTTACTTGCCCATATAGCCATCCCTCCTCCACATGTTGATACCAAGATTTGATTCCTAAGGACTATCAGATTAAAGAAGTCTTATTAGGAAATCCCACAGTAGACAAGGAGAAAGTAATGATCACTATGGGCATCAAGGAGGTGTTCAAAAAAAGATGGAAATGAGTCTAAATTGGTGATGTTGCATAAAAAAAATGAGCTTCTAAGAGGCTATATAGATGAAATTTTAGGCCCTTTGGACCAAGATCACCCAAAACATACTCTCTGTACGACATTGGAGAAAAAGGATAAAGAAAATGTACAAGTTGATTCATTTTTGGGAGCATATCAACAATGGTGTGAGAATTTTGAGCAAAAAGGTGTACAAATAATACAGGGTAATTTGAAGCTATCACATTACATTCAGTTTAGTGTGAAGAAGCTAGTATCTATAGTGAACAAGGATTATTGGTTTGATGGATGAGGTACAAACTTGGGCTAAGGACCTTAAAGCTTTGACAATAATAAAGGGTCAAAGATATCTCACTCTCATGGATGTATATATAGTGGTGGAGTTGGATTAATTAAAAGATTGAATTGAGAAGATAGATGCAAAAAATAAGGTCATGGAAGGACTTCATGAAGATATACAAAAGTTAAAAGATCAAACTCAAGAGACAATTTTGGAAGCAAAGAGGTATTATGATGCTATTGAACTTGAGATTTTTGAAGATGAGTAAAAAATAAAGCTCAAGTTAGTGCAATCAATGGTCTAAAAATTCTAAATAACTTTTGATGATGCTTTGTTTGATGAAGATATTAGGCAAGCATTTAAGATTGAAGAGGCATTGTTAGAAATGGACACTAGACTTGACGATTTTGTGGAGACTCGAATGGATGTCAGTAATTATAAAAAAATGGTCAAGAATAAATATAAGGCTCTAGATTTGTTGAAGGTTACCCATGTGATGGAGATTATAGAGAAACTCAAGAGCAAACATCCAGACATAACTATGGCATAAAGGGGAAGAAAACCTAGAAGCTAGAAATTTAGTTTTGACAATTAGAAAATTTTTGGATTTTTTGAACCTACCACCAAGGTGTACTATACCAAAGGTGCAAAATAAATTTCTAAGAAGTGACAGCGCACCGACAGCTAACTGCTAGCTTCTAATTAAGAGTTTTCCATGCACTAAAAATGCATTTAGACAATAGTTTAACTCCTACAAACACTTAGAGAAGGTTGAGATTCCATTTTTAGAGCTTCCAGTGACTCTCAAATCCTCTTATAGCTTCCTTTTTCTTATCTACTTCTTCTTTCAAATTTTTACAGTCATGTAAAGGTTCATGCACCCATTAAATGATATAAACAAGGATGGAGTCCTACTTAGCACCATCTAGAGCGTCAATTTTTATATAATTAGATTTGTTTTATTAGTTTAGAAGCATATGTTTTAATTAAGATATCTCTCACTCTCAACACAAATTGTCGAGATGATTTCTTATAAATTCAGGAATGTAACATGTATTCTAGGCCATTCTTTTGATGCAATAATATATGCTATTGGTGCTCTCATTTTGAGTGTAGTTATTCTTACTAGAGTGTGTTATTTTTGTAGATTATTGTTCATGATAATAATGGAGCCAATGGTTTTTTTGTGTTGATTTGATTGTGTGATCTTTTAGTTCTAGTGTTTGTCATGTGTTGATGAATTCTACTGACGTACTGAGTTGGAGAAGAGATCACCTTATTGTTCCTACATAGCTTCTTGTCTTGCTTGAGCACACTTTATGTAGCCTTTCATTTCAATGAGAAGTGAAAAATCTTTTTGTTTTTACTAAGTTCCTATTGATGATTGCATTAGTGGATTTGAGGAAAGTCTACTCCTATATTCATTGGTTTCCTATCTAATCTTTTCAACAATTTAACTCGCAAACATGTTGTTACTATGGTTTACGTCCATTAGGAATTTCCTTTTCATATTATTTTCTTTCATTTCTTATTACCTTATCTTTGTTATTTGATTTTCTGACACTTAATTAAATTAGGAGTTCATAGAGTTGCATTGTTAGATTGCATTCATTATAAAACAAAAAATACCAAAAACAATATCTCTTTTGTGGTTACTTTTTGAAACAACAAGCAAATTGAACATCTTATCTAAAATTGGTCAGAACTAGCAAAGGCCTCCTTGTGAACAAACACATTTACCTTCAACTGAGCAGATTTCAGTAGGTTGCAAGATTGCTTGGAACCTTGGAGTTGATCCTAGATTAGCTTTTCAAGAGAGGAATTTGAAAGGATTCATGTCATTAAAGCATCATGCAAAATAACAGCTCAATAATATTGTGATTATGTCAATTTCATTTCTTGTTGTTTAATCTAACCCTTTCAATAGATTCCAGATTTATATTTGTTTTTAGAATTTTTAACATGGTATCAGAGCAGTTATTGAAAGATTGGATTATTTTAAGAGGTCTTGGAAAATCCCATATGCTCTTCTCTTGCATTTCTATATGACTTGGAGAATTAGAAAGGATTTATGAAGACCCATTAATCTTTTTTGCATATATATTGTTTTTATTGATCTGGTGCTTGCAACACTTTGAGGGATTTAGATCTTGAGGGAAACATGCAAAAAGAGAATTTTGTTGTCGGTAGGGCCCACCATCCTGTGGGGCCCACCTCTAGCTAGGCCCACACCAAGTGGGGTCCACATCTAGCAAGGCCTACCTACATGCAATGTCTCACATTGGGTAGGGCCCACCTCCAACTAGCCCATATTATGTGGGGCCCACCTCAAGAAATACCCATCTTCTTGTCGGGCCCACCTCTTGTGGGGTTCTCTTGCAATTCTTGATGATAGTCCTTGTATAATCTTCAATTTTGCAACTTCTGAGGCATCATTTGAGCTCATATGGACACTTTTTAGGTGCTTATTTTTTTAAGTGCATGATTTTGTCTACTTCTTAGCTTTGGTATCAATTTTGAGATATTATGGGTAGACATAGTACTTTATGAATTTGGTCAAAGTTGGCCTAATTTGGCACTTGTACTCTATTATATCCTTGAGTGATCTAGTGTCCTAATTATGTAAGTCTCTTATTGCTTCATATTTGAAGTTGTAATTATCAAAATTAGAAGTCCATTTTGGCAAGTAGAAATTGTAGATGCACTAAATTATAAAGTGTCAAATCATTACATCAATAGTGAATACTAAATATTGGTGAATTAATTTTAATTTATCCAAGAAAATATAATATTTAGGTGAATCAAATCTAACCATGTATCAAATATTGTGGTGAATCTTTGAGTTTGTATTTTTATTGGTTCTTTTTATTGATTGATTTTAAATATTTTATAACTAAATGTTATATAAAATGTGATGATTTAGGTTGCATTAAATCTTAAATTATTAGCCAAATTATTAGCCAAATTATTAGACAAAAATTTCTAAAATTAGCCAATTAGCAAATATTAGCCACTAAAAATACCTTGTTTAATTGTTTCATCAACATAATGAATTAATCTATTTTCCATTAACTTACTCCATGTATCTATCTTCCATGTGGCATAATTATGAGGATTTAGGAGTGGAAATTAAGAAGAACCCATGAGTGAAAATAAAGGAACACATAGGTGAAAGAGGAGAAAAAAGAGACAAGAGACACCCTTTGAAGTGAATCAAAAAAATACTTCCCCCCCTTATAGTGGTGATTTTGGCACTTTATGCTTAGTGCATGTACAATGGGCCACTTGCAACCAAGGAAAAGTGGACTTCAAAATTTGTTACAACTTCTAAACTAAAATTTATAGGCTCAAAAATACTAATGCAAGAGATCAAGTCAAGATCCAAGCAATGCATACAAAGAAATAGGTAAAAAATGACCAAATATAGAAATTAAAACTATGCTTCAATATTATTTAAATCTAATGATAGATTAAAAAAATAGAGGAAAAATATAAACTTTCAAAAAAAATGACGCCTAAAAAAGGAGTTTGTATGAGCCTGAATGGAGCCTTAGAAGTTGCAATTTTGAGGACCAGACACGAACTATCACCAAAAATGCATTTTTTTGGAAAATGCATCCATCAAAAAATAAATATGATTCCACCACTACAAATATCATTAAAAATTATCCCATTTAAAAAAAAAAATGCTTAAAAAGGGAAGAAAAATTAGCAAGTTATGAGCTCTAGAAGATTGAGTATCAAATTGAAAAATCAATTGGAGAGGGGGTGTGTTATAGCCTTGTGATGTGATTTTCTCCCAATTCATTGTATTACTAGAAAATCTAAAAATGAGCCAGATGGTTATTTTTGGTGACTAACCAAATCTTGAAAGCATTTTGTATTATCACGTGTTGATGATGGGGGTACAATGTAAAAAAAATGTGTTTTAACACCACAAATGACCCTAAGAATTATATTTAGCTAAGAGAGCCTTTGGAAAGCCTCAAAAGAACCTATAACTCAAAATACAAATATAAATAAAATATATGTGACCTACAAACACTTGTTAAGGCTCTAGTACCATGTTAGAAACCTCAGATCTAACAAGTAGAATGCAAGCCCTCAAAATAATAAAATCTTCCATTATAATGAAATGGATTGAAAAATATAAATGAACTTTAATTGATATGAAATACATGTGATATCATCTATTTATATAGGCAAGAGTCACCTACCAAAGTTTGGTAGCATCTACTAGAGTTTGGTAGCACATGGTCAAATCAACCTACCAAAGTTAGGCACCTACCAAGGGTAGGCTCCTACCAAAGGTAGGTGGCATGTGATAAATGGGAACATGTGAGAAATGAAGACATATGTTTAATTCCTATGAGTAATTAAATATATGTCTCATAAATATCTCACAATATTGCCTAAATAATAAAACTAATATCACCTAAGTAAACTTAAGTAAAGAGTGAAATTGGGAAATGCCAATTTTCTCTAACAAAAACATAATCATAATTTTCCTTAAGATGCCAATAGTGGTGCATGGAGTGCAAAATTTGATTTTAAAAACCTTGAATCTGTTGTGCAAAAAACCCTATGTGTAGAGCAATGGGTGAGAATGGTGGCACCAACATTGTCATCATTAGCAATATGTGCCTCTAAAGTGGCTTGATATGTCCCTCAAATCACTCACTCAATTAGTAAAAGGGCATATCAGAAGACAAATTTATGCAAATAAAGACTTGAAAAGTTTCTTTCCCTAAAAAAACACAAAATTATATATATACAAAAAATTTAGAAAAAAGAAAGAGATGCAAAAATATAAACCTATTGATACAGTCTAAATTAGAAAGGTCAATGCTTTGCACACCTATCAGCAGTACACTACAATCCAGATGTGTCCATGTCATAGTAGTAGATCTACACCACTAAAAAGATCTAAGTAATTTTCTCCCTACAAAATTCTACTAAACACAAAATGAAAAATGAATAATAAAAGACAAACATTGTGCACAACCTATCATTTTTCCACCATAGTGTACATATAAAGTAAATATCTGATCTATAGCTCATAGCCACAAATACTCTACAAATCCCCAAAGTATGACAGTTGCAAACTATAACAAATTCCAACAAAAAAAAAAAAAGTTCCACAACTGAGAAAGATAAACTTAGCTAGAAAATAAGCTTTTTTTTACCTTCCAAAATGGTGTTTTCAAATTTTCACAGGATTTCTTAGAATATATCCCTAATGTTACCCTGATGCCTCATAGCCTCTCTACACTGCAACATTCTAGAATCTTTCCACTATGGACTCTTACCATCCCAACTGCTCCTGGATTCCATCCATGGTCGGTTGCTTGACCATTTAGGGTTTGAAAGAGGACATTTAACTACCCAATATTTACCTGTTGGTGTAAATAAGTATTTACTATTTACACTTTACGTAAGTTTACTTAGGTTAATGCATTTGCATATTAGTTATCATGTAGACACCTAGGAGTTTGCATATTCACATGAGTTACCATGTAGACAACATAGTTGTTTACACTCTAATTGAGCATATGTTGTCTACTACATCTCTTTACGAGATACACCTTTATATTCATATCCTTTCATTGTTGCACATACATTCATGCACAATGGAGGATAATCCACTATTGATGGACATGTGCTTAGTTTTTTTTCTTATCTCTTTGCTGACTCCTAGTCATATCAGTTACCTTTATATACAAGGCACTTCTATAATGTATTCATCCAATTATTTGATATCCAATCATCTAATTGTTCGATACAATTTATTAATTATGTATTGTATTTGATGTTACATAAGTTTCATAATCATTATCAGTTAGTATATGTCAATCTTACTTGGGTAGTGAAGACAGTTTTCTATGTCTACCAAGCATTCCTATGTTTTCCTAGTTTAAAAGGCAGTGTCTACCGAGTTCACTTGGGAGTCAAAGGAAAATATGCAGAAGGTGAGTGTTAACTGAGCTCATTTAGTTAATGAAGGAAAGTTGGATGGAACTAGTGCTAACCAAGCTCACTCGATTGCCAAATGATTTTTGTAAGTTTGTAGTGTTAACCAAGCTTCTGTTGGTTAACAAAGGAAATAATTTCTGAGTTAGTTTCTACCGAGTTGGATCGGCTAATGAAGGATTTTCTTGTTTTGGCATATTAAGCTTAATTGATTTATCTATTGATTCCAGTCAACTAAGGTGATGAATATTAATTATTCCAAGTTATGTTTGAGCCAACTTGACAAAATGGAAGATATATAAGTATAAGGTTAAGTTGTGATTTCAAAGTGTGTGTGAAAAAATAAGATGTTATTGAAGATCTAATGATGAGAAGAGGAAGCAAATTTGAAGGATAATCAGAATATCCTTGTGGAGTAGCAAAGCTATATTCAATCAACAAGGATCAAGTACAAGCCAAAATAGAAATCTATAATCAACAAATCAGTTGCATTCAAATTAGGTCATCTCATTGTTACTCTCTAACCATTGTAGCAGTGATCTAAATCTCTTAACAAAGTTGGCTTAATAGTTATTTATAAATCCTCTAACAAGGTGGCAGTTCTATTGAATTGTCTAAAGACCTCTAATAGGGTGATTAAATCCTTTAACAGGGTCACACCTAACAGTGTGTTTTCTAATATTTAACAAGGTTGGCTCCTAATAGGGCTCACTTTAGAAGAACAAAAAATAGTAACTAGTTGCAATTGGTGGTTTTTCCCAAATTGGATTTCCATGACAAATCTTGGTGTTTACTATGTTCAAGCAATTTTTTTTAATGTGTTTGCAACTAAGTTAAGTGATGGTAATCATTGATAACATCTAAAGTTTATATGTTCAAGCAATTTTTTTTTAATGTGTTTGCAACTAAGTTAAGTGATGGTAATCATTGATAAAATCTAAAGTTTATATGTCAAGCATTTACTGAGTTATAACATTATGTATGTGTTTACATAACCTCAACAATATTCAATTTTCAGTTTGCATTTTGTACTAACATCTAAGGGATTTGGGATTTATTTTAGAAGTAAATGTATTCACCCCTCCCCTTTGAGTTAGTCCTCTTATATTTCCAACAATTGTTATTAGAGCTTTTAGTGCTTTTAGAGAAGGTTTCAAGGACCTAAGCTAAAGATTAGGATGTCCTACAAAAGAGAAATTCCCATGCTGAACAGAGACAATTTTGTAGCATGGCAAGTACTTATGAGGTTACACCTAGCTACTATCAGTAATTTATGTTGCAAATATCTTGATTCTGAATACAAAACCCCCACTGGAACATTATCAGTTGAAGGTATTGCTAAAAATAAGAATCATAATATCATGATGATTGATATTGCATCTACTCTCAGTTATGCTAAATTTGATGAGGTAAAGGATTACAAAACTACTCTTGCAATGTGGACCAAACTAAAAGATATATATGGAGGATATGAAAATTTAAAAAGATCCAAATAAGAAATCCTCAGAGGATAATTTGACCAAATGAGAATGAGAGAAGATGAAAACATTGTAAAATATGTGGAAAGAATCAAGGCCAGTGTAAGGGCGATCAAAACATGTAGAGGAAACATTGAAGAGAAAATAGTTGTAAGCAAGGTACTTAGAACTCTTCTTCCTATTTATGCAATTAGAGTATCTTCTATTCAAGAAATGAGATGTGATCCAAATAATAAAATTGCTGATCTCAGATTAGTTTTGACAATTGAGTGTCAACACACTTAAGAAATTTTCTAAGTTGATGTCGAGTATAACATAGATGCCAAGTTACAATATGTGACAAGCCAAAGATTCAACAAGTGTCGAGTCATTTAGATGCCAAGAAAATAGACAGTGCCAAGCAAGTTTCAGATGTCAAGTGACTAATATATGCCAAGCAAAGTTCAAGTCTTGAGAAAGACAAATTTTAGAATGTGCTGAGCATCAACAATTAGTAAGTGCCGAGTAACATAGAATCAACATAAGAGTTTGTGCCTTCACAAACTAAGATGTAAACCATTTTTGAGCTAACATATGAATAGATCTTGAAAGATTAAAAGATAAGATCAAATCTATTTGATTTCCTATGTAATCAACATACAACCAATCAGAAAAAATGGAAAGATTTGAGTGAGAAAGATAAATGAATCTCAATAATAGATTCATACCTAACCCTATGTCACAAAATCCTTTTAACGAGGTTTAAGCCCTATAATTTAGAGAGAGAGAAGGTGTACAAAAAGAGAATTCATGCAAGAAGATAATGCTAGAAAAGTTTGAAGGAAATGAAAGGGGTGAACTGATCAAGTTAAAGGTGACTTAGAGGAAGGAAAAAACTAAAAATTAGTTAGAAGAATAGAGTATCAGTACTACAAATGGCTTCATATCAGATTAGTGAGGATTAGACTAGATAGAACAAGGATCTAAAATCAACAATAGTAGATTGCAAGTAATCAGGTCAAACATTCTACTATACTTTCTAACAATTGTATTAGTAGAATGAAATCCTATGGAGAAAGGTTGGTTTAACAACCATTGTATAAAGCCTTTAATAGGGCGACATTCCAAGTGAATATTTTGTAAATCCTTTAGCTAGGTACACTTCTAATAGAGTGTTAAAATTATTTAACAAGGTAGGATCTAAAAATCCTTGTAAGCTTTCAATAGGGTAGGCCTTTCACAGGGAAGATCATGAGAATGGTCAAAAATATGTAACCTTAACAGGTGAACTTTATTGTTGCAGTAGTGAAGAGTTGTGGGTGTCATTGCCACCCTAGTTTTACCTTCTGATTGGAGGGTTTCTGGGTAATCATATTTGGTGTCAAGTTTTTATGTGGATGCATTTACTTTACATGTTATTTTTGTATGTTTATGCATGCAATGTTTTAAAGTTAAAAGTTTTATTGGTTAAAGTTCAGCACTTTTGATTCACCACTCCCCCCCCCTTAGAAGTATATTTCCCACTTGTTAATTCTAAAAAATTGGTATCAGAGCTAAGTTCTCATCAGGAAAAGCCTTATAGCTTGGAGAAAAGATATTGAGATGGAAGTCTACAAATTGGGAAAAACCATTGAGAATCAGGAGATTGAGATACACCTCTTACTACAACAATTGGATGAAGTTAGAAATGCCTTGAGGAGTTTTCTAAAGAGAAGGAAAGAGATTTCCATAGGTGAGAATGATACTCAATACAAGAATATTGACACCACAAAGTTATTTTTAAATGGTAATTCATGTGAGTTTGATGTAGCAATTTCATATACCATGGACAAGAACTGAGCACAACCTGAAGAGATTATAAATCTCAAGTTGGAGCAAGAATCACAAGCAATACTGCTATGTAAAGTAACTAAAAAAAAGAAGAAATCCATTGAGGATAAGGTCATGATTGAAGAAGATAAAAGAATTTTGTCAAACAGATTAGAAAAATCAGCAGAGTTGTCTAGGATCTCAAATATTCAGTTGGATACCTTGAGACAAATGATGAATGCCCATCATGAGTTGAATGTTAAGGACATTGAAATAACTACATTGAAATTGCAAAATGAGAAACTTTAGAATGACCTAAAAAGAGAGAAGGAGTTTTCTAAAAGCTTCAACAAGCAAAATGAAGCCATCAAGTACTTAGTTTAAAGAAACATCAAGCTTGGGCTACACAAACATTGAAGAAGGAGAGTCATCCAAGATTGCTGCACAATTGAATGACAAAGGCAAGAACTCCAAACTCACTTGTCATCATTGTGGTAAGAAAGGACATACAACTAATGTTTGTAGGAATGAGAATGCTAGTTAGAATGCTAAGCCAAAGAACGTGACACATTATTACAAGTGCAACAAACAAGGTCATTGAACACATGAATGCAAAACCAAAACCATGCATGCACCAAGATTTGAAGGACACTGCTACAATTGTCAGAAGTTTGGACATAAAGCCTTTGAATGCAAATCCAAGTTCACATGGTCATCAAATAAGGGAAGAAGCCATGGAAATTCCTATGATTGGAATTACAACACAAGATATAGCTATCACTACTGTCAAGAGTATGGACACATCCCTAAGAATTGGGTAAGAACACATTTTAGTAGAAGCTTTAGCAGATTGTTGAGCCAAACTACATGCTTTAGTTGTTTGAGGACTGGGCATATTAACAAGCATTGTCAAACAAGATCAAAGGCACCTAACTCAGACTCAAACAAGTGAAAAAGCAAGGTAGATGTTGGGCACATTAGAGGAGAGATGAATAAAACATGGAAAAAGAAAAATGGATGCAACACATCAAATGAAGGGATCACTTCACCTAAAGGGTCAAGTGGTCATACTTCATCAAACTAGGAAAGAATGTATGTGGGATTGATATTTAAGTGCTTTATCATACATCAGTTCCTAGAATGAGATAGCACTGAAAAGGACAGATCAACATGAATAAAGATTTAAGATTAAATCTTCAAATTTTCACACTGTTGCCAAGTAAGGAAAGTTGCCTTCAGATGCCGAGTGAAATCCTAGTATATGCCAATTTTTCTACCAATGTTAGTAGAAGTCAAGTTAGTAATGGTTTCCAAGTAAAAGGAAATTCTTATTGAAGCTGAGTAAGGGCAAATCAAGTGGATGTTGAGTGTTGAAAAATCAATGGAGGCTGAGTAAAGTAGAATTGCATAAGGAGTCGAGTGGATAGCTATATATGCACTAAGCATTAAATGCTATGTAATAAAGGGTATAAGGTCAAGTTTTTTATCATTTCTCATCATTGAAAACACAAAGAAAGAGCGAGAAGATCATAGAAACAATTTCCAATTAGAGATTGATGCTTTTGCAAAGATTCCAACAAAGATTCAACATTTTTTCATCAATCTAAAGTATTTACTCAAATGCCGAGCTATGCAGTTACAAAATTTCTATATCGTGAAACCCCAATTTTCAGAAATGGCATCTAGCTCTAGGAATCCCAAGGATAAGGAACCATTTGAGGTTCATTTGGTTAGAAATGAAGTAAAACAACCAAATTTTAGGCCAATTCCTAAAGTAGCTTACAAAAATGACCTTGTTGGCACTTTGTCTATTATTCCACCTAAGGTTTTTATAAGATGTCAGAAAATGTTATAACTATAAAGTTGGAGTAATAGGTGACATGGGGATTTGGCAAGTCTATGATAAAATTTGTGAGGATGGGGTAATAAAGGAGGAATTCCAAATTGTTAAAAGGAAGGGCTTAACCTATGCCCTATATTTCCTCACAGTTTTCAAAACTGAATGGATAAGAATAGTGTTGAGTAGAACTCATGACAAATGCCTATGGTTGGAGGATGGAACTATTAAATTTTCAAAGAGAATAATACATAGGATAATATTGTACCCAACCCTAGAATGGCCAAAGACATTAAGGAGTGATTCAAAAGAATCCATAGAGAAGTACACTAGGGCTAAGTGGAATAAAAGGGGCATGAAAATTGACCCAATTAGAGATCCACTTGTAGAATTTGTTGTTAGGGTTATATCCCATAAATTCTACCAGTCAAGCTAACTAAACAATGTACCATGCATTATAGTTGATGTGGGATACTAACTTGTCAAAAAATATCATGCATATGATCTAATAGAACTGCAACTACAATAGATTATGGAGAATTTCAGAGCAATAAGGAGATCCAAGAGTGCTTAGTATAAGTTTGGATCAATTTTGATATGCATATTTTTCTATGTTTAGAATGAATTCCCCTCTTTTGGTAAAATAAGTTGGAAAACAAATAGGTCTATAACACTAAGAGTTAATGAGTATATAGAGCAAATGGGAGCCAACTTTGAAACCTTAATGACAAACTATTTTGAAGACTTTAAAAAATCTATGAAGCAAAGGCTCAGAATACCAATTTCTCTAGTGGATCAACACATCAATGACATATGTTTCTTAGTTGACATTGATTATACATATATCCAAGCAGTAGTACCAAGGGTGAGATGGCTAAGGCCACTTGGATATGAAATTAACATTGATGAGGCATCAACAACAATACAACATTGCTTGCAAAAGACATTGATAAAAGTGCAAAACCTTTTGGCACTTTTGATGTTGTAAAGTCCAAGGTAGAAATGGAGTTGAAGACTAGTTCAACCCTAAAGAAGAAGGAAAAATTGGTCAAACAGCTAAAGGTCAAATTTGGTGAAGGGACAATAGAAGAATATGATGATGATGATGATGACGACGAAGAAGAAGAACAAGGCCAAGAGCCACTTGCTCTAACACAAGGCATGGGTGAAGATGTTGAAGAGGAAGAAGGTGTCAAGGAAGAGCAAGTTGAGGAAGCACCTACCAAGCTAGAGCCAAAGAAAAGAAAAGCTCAAAAATAGTCTGCAACTCAGCCCAAAGGCAAGAAGATAGCCAAGCCTACTACAAGGGAAAGTAAAAGATCTACAACAAAGGAGGCTAAGGAGCAAGAGAAAAAGAAGGCTACCAAGTAGGAAGGTCCAACAAAGAAGAAGCTGAGAAGAAAATATGTTTCACCTCTTGAATCAGATGAGGAAAGGACTAAATATGAAGATAATAGCCAATTTAGAGTGGTAAGTCACACCACCAAGTCAAATTTAGAAAATATATGTGATAATATTAGAGATAATGTAGAATTTTTTGGCTTGAAAATAATGGATTTTAATAAGTTGAGTAGAGGAGAACAAAACATGGTTGAAGAATCAATCTACACCATGATGGAAAATTTCAAGAACACTCCACTTGAACTTGACAATTCAATGCCCAAAGAGTTGTATTATATTGTTGAAAATAAATGGTATTACTGCCTTAACATGTAGAAAGAAATAAGAGAGTCAAAATTGGCTTGAATAATGCCTAAACTCACAAAAGGGAAAATAACCAAGGCAAATATGAAGCATGCGAGCAAATTTGCACCCAAATATAGAGCATTTAGTATTCTTCAAAATAAGATCGAGGATGTTGTGAAAAAGTCCACTTAAATGTGGAAATTAATCTATGGTTTCACAACTATAAAAGAAGGAGAAGAAGATCCCTTTGAGGGGAGGAACAATGGAGAAGAGGATGAAAATGAAAAGGAAGGTGAAGGAGAAAAAGAAAAGGTAGATGATACAGTGGAGAAGGAAACACAAAAGGATGATATGGAAACTATTGAAGAGCATCAAATAGAACAGAGTGTGCAAGACACACAACTACCAACTACAAGTCCTCCACATGACACTTCTACACCTATAGAAACAATAAAAGTAAAGTATGTTCTTGACAATTCTGGTCAGAACATAAACCCATTGACTATAGAGGATCTCAAGAAGATCCTTGACCAAACAACTCTACAAGCCCAATTATGCAGTAATCCAGTATTGGTCAGTGTAGATGAGTTGCAAAAAAAAAGTAGCTGAATTGACTAGGGATAAGATGGAAACACAAGAAACAACTTCTATCATCCCTATAGCTACAAGTGGACAACCTAAAGATCAAGCTGCACAAGATATATCAGCTAAGGTTGAATCCATAGTTAAAGTCTGTACAACTATCGAGGAGCCAACAAAAGACCAAATAGGATAGATGGAAACTTTTGTTCCTATTGCACAAGTACAAGGTGCACCACCTTAGATAATAGTTATTGATAAAGACAAACTAGAAAAGGAGAAGGAGACCCCAAAAGAAAAGGAGCAAGAAGCAATTCAAAATTTGGTTAATCTACCAACCTTTAGGACTCCAAAAAAAATGCCACAAAAGTTGAGAACTGAAGCAATACCACTTTAAATATCAACACCAAGCTCAAGCTCTACAAAGGTTGCAAGGGTACTTCACTATGGAGACCCTGCACTAGATGAAGAAATAGTCATTCATAATTATGACTATGAAACCATGAACTTTGATCAGATCAATGAAGTGCAAGGGGCACTAGAGAGGAAGAAGAAGCAGGAGATACTTAGGAATGAGTATAAATAGAGGCAAACATTAATTGAAATATAAGACATCTTTCTAGATGCATTTAGCTTGCAGACACCTGATGAAACAAAGCCCATTATGGAGCAACTTCCAAACATATTGGACTAGGTGCAAAGTGAAGACCATGATACTAATGCAAAGCTGATGGAATGGTTAGAAATGAAGTTTCAAACAAAGGTAAATGAAAGAATATCCAGTGAGATAGCACTATCATAGGTAGATTTGGCAAAGAAAATTGAAAAGGTGAAGATAGTACTTGAGAATATCTTATCATTGTACTCAAAATTATGTGATGCTTCTATCTTCATAGAGAAAACTAGCTAGAGAATCATGAGCTTGGAGAGGAACTTAAAGATATCAAGCATGCAACTACCCAAAGATCTAGCTCAAAGTAAGAAGCACTTTAATACAACACTTCACACTTAAAAGGAACTGGCTATATTAAAAATAGAAGAGGTTAACACAAGAACCAAGTTGGTGCAAATACAAGCCTCCCTAACCCCTCACATGGAAATTTTGCAAAAGGAACTAGCCTATGCAAAGAATGTGATAAAGAAAGATCCCAATATTTCCACATTAGATGGCTTAGCTCATCTTGTAGCAAAGATAGCCATTCAAAATAAATCCCTAGAAGTTGCAATACAAAACTAGGATGCTACTCTAAGAATTGTAATGGAAGTGAACAGGAACTTCTTGGCCAAATATTGAGTTAGTGTCTAGACCCTTTGACATAAGTGTCAAAAAGGGGGAGAAATTAAAAGATGGATGGGGAGAAATTGTAAAGCCAGAGGGACACTTAAACTACAAGGGGAACATGTGAAAGGGGGAGTAATAAATAGAGAAAGGACAAGAGAAAATAGAGCAAAATAGGGCATAATAGAACACATCAGATAAAGAGTATTTGAATTGAAGACAAGGAGTATTAGTTGAGGCACATCAATCTATTTAGAGATATTTTGGTTACAAGGTTATGGCACATCAACTCAGGGGGAGATACAAAATTTTGAGTTATATAGTCCTTCACAAAATTTTAAATTTTTTTGAAAGTTTTGTATATATGCCAAATAGAATGTATATTATACTCGAGTATATTAGTTTCATTATGTATAGTTGAGTGTTTTTGACACTCATGTCAAAGGGGGAGATTGTTCATCTCAGATTGGTTTTAACAAATGAGTGGCAACACCCTTAAGAAAATTTCTAAGTTGATGCTAAGTATAATATAGATGTCAAGTTACAATATGTGCTGAGCCAAAAATTCAACAAGTGCCGAGTCATTTAGATGCAAAGAAAATAAATAGTGCCAAGCAAGTTTTAGATGATGAGTGAATAATAGATTCTGAGAAAGTTCAAGTGTTGAGCGAGACAAAATTTAGTATGTGTTGAGCATCAGCAATTAGTAAGTGCTAGGTAACACATAATCAACATAAGATTTTGTGCCTTCATAAGCTAAGATGTAAACCATTTTTAAACTGACATATGGATAGATCTTGAAGGATTAAAAGATAAGATCTATTGGTAAACAGATTTGTCACTGTAGAATTTTCCCAATGGAGAGTGTGGAAAATTGATGTCTCCAATAGTTGGATAGGCCCTTGGTATGCAGCCTTCCTCTGCATTTAGAGAGGTAGCTCCCTCATATGATATAATTTTTGAAAGGTTTTCAAATAAAGAATCTAAAACTTCAAAGATCAAGAGAAATCCATTTAGGATGAATTCACCACACGACCTCACAACTTTCTTGGGTAAAAAAGAATGATAAAAAAGGTGATCAAGAACTATGCTTTAAAGTAAACAGTATTACCAAGCACATTCATTATTCATAAACACTCACACAGTACCATGAGAATGTCTACTACAACTACAACTATTTTGATTTTAGAACAAGAAATCAAGAGCACATCTCATTTCATTTCCTTGCACCAAGAAGATACTAGAGATTTTCAATTTCAGAGATAAAAACTATACATACTTTCCAAAATTTATCTCTTGATCAAAATTTCAGCATAGTGTTCCCTTATTTAAAACCAAAAAGTCCCTTTACAAAGCCAAAAGGAGTCCTTATATAGACATAGAGGTTAATAGCCACCTCTTCACGGTTAATAACCACCTCCAAAAAATGTAATTTTGGAGAGGTTAATTAACCTCAATAAAATTAACCTATACAAGGAAAACTTTAAAACATAAAACTTTTAGCGAGAGCTTCTAAGGATGTATGCATATTCAATGACTGATCTTCTAGCTACTAACTATATCTATCTGGACATAATTGACTTATCCCAAAAAGCCCTATAAGCATCTAGGATGATCATCATTGATTCATAGTATGGAATGAACACATTTTCCATCCTGAGTTTACTTGTGAAGTATTTATCCTGAATCTGTTTTGACTCTTGTTGATAGGCTGAAATGATACAATCTCCCAGAGTGACTGCAACTAGGCTGAGTTTCATCATAGTTTTGACATTTGATACATGATTCTCTATTTCTGAATGAATCTAGATACTAAAGGAATCAAGGAGAAACTGGCAATCAATATGCTAAAGGTCACTTACTACCACCCCACCTATGATAGTAGAGACTCATTCATCTATAACTTTTGTTTTCAGCTACTCCCAAGAAGCTATTAGCTTTTCAAACTTAGTGATACCTTTAATGATGTTTATTATTTTCCAACCAACACTTTTACAACAGATATGTGTTTGGTTCTCACTTGGATCATCAATAATATTCTCAAGAAGTAGGATTCTTGTATCTAACTTGGACATTTCTTTTAATTCATTAGCTAATTTTTGCCAAGTGAATTTTTGTTCCTTCCTATTTTCTAGCTCTTTATAAATTTCCTATATCTATTCAATGGATTTTCCATATATCTCCTTCACTCCAATTATGAGTTTTGAAGCATCTTCTATCATCTTGTTTATCCAAGCTTCAATCATCATACTATGTGACTTGTGTTCGTCTATTCTTTCAACAATAGTATGATCTAAAATACCATCAGGGCCTATTAAACCCAATGAAGTAACCATTGCTTTGGCATTAGATGAATCATTGATTGAATCAATATAAGATACTAGCATCTGAATTTGTTCCTTGAGTTGCTCCTTGGTTCTTTTCTCTTTCTTCACCCTTTGTAACATTTGGGCCATAGTCACTTCAAAATTTTGAAAATCTATTTCTATAGTAGATTGACCAAGATCAACCTTATCTAGAATGAAGTCTAATTCAGATGCTTCATCAACACTCTTATCAATTATGGAATTGGTTATTTCTACACATAGGTTGCCTGAAGTTTTATCAATGGTTAACCTGGACATCACTTTGGTCTTTTTCACCTTAGGAGGCTTCTAAAGGAGACTAGAGATGACATCAAATGGAGGAAGAATCATTTGAAAAAAAATCTTCTTCTTCTAAAGTCTGTTTTGGAACTATGAATGCATAGTATTTGAAAATTGCACATAGCCAGTTATATTTTCAACAATCATCATTAAATCTTCTAAATTAGATAATTGATTATCCAGCTCTGTGATTTCTATTAAAGATATCTCAGGAGGAGAGAGACTCAAAGGAGGGATTGCTACATCATGAGAGGATGTAATAGGATTTTTTGGTTCAACAGCTTGGGGAGTTCGTTGATCCTTCATATTAGGCTCATTTCCTTCCTGATTTGATCTAGTAGATTTATTTTTCATCTCTTTCCTCCTCTTTTTGACTATAAACTTAGTCAGATGATTTAGATCTTCATCTTGATCTGGAACACTTGCATCTAATTGTTGCATTCTCTCACCAAAAGTTTCCTTTAATGCCATTGAAGATGATTCACCTTGATCACCTCTTCTCTCCGTACTTTGGAATATAGTAGCTGCCCTTTTTGCTTTGACTTTATTGACACAGTCTCTTGTCCTTTTAAGAACAAAGGCAATCCTTTCTTTTAAGCTTTTTAACTCTAGAATCTACCAATCAATAGGAGGGAGATCTAGCAATTTGATTTTCTCATAATAGAAAGGGTCAACAAAGGAAACCTCATTATCATCTATAGTTATCACATCAATATCTAGCTTGAAGTCTATTACCTGCCTCACTATAAGCCACATCCAATCTCTCTTCCTAATTTCAAAATTATTTTCACAATCCTCCCAAAAGTCCTCTAGAGCCAGGAAGTGACCAAGACTAGGATTTAGCTTTAACTCATTCACTGCATAGCCCTTACTATCATAAGGTAAACACATTGTATAGGATGCAAATTTATTGTGGCAATAGATCTTTCTATATTCTTGGCATCTAATGCAGTATCATAGATATAATATCTAATGCCGATAGTAAAAGGTATTTCATCTATCCTCCTATTCCTACAAAGTTTATTGATTTGACTAATCTGCCTACACATTTCAATCAAGACCAATTTATCATCAAAAAATCTAGGTAACATTAGTGGACACCCATCATAGGCAGCTAACTTGATATAGGTAAACTTTGAGAACTATATGAAAACACTTCCATATTTTTGTACTTTCATCGCTACTTCTGGTGAAATTTTGAGTCCAATATTCCCTTGAATTTCTCTTATAGTCAACATTGTGAATGCATCATCCACTCTTCTAAAATGGTGCAGGATATTATTATACTGAATTTAGGAAGATGATTGTAAATGATAGTCATATCATCATAAACACCCTGTCAGTTAAGTCTTGGCCAACTTTTGGTACTTGTAATAGCATAGAAAAGGTATGAAGTCATGTAGAAGTAGTCATTTTCTTGAAGTCCCATGAGGTGTGTATGAAGTGAGTCACTGATAATTTCAGACCAATCAATATGTTGCTTTACTTCACAGACCATGTTGATAAATAGGAATATCCAACCTTCAAACTCGTGTGAATCCCAAAGACCAACTATCCTACTCAATAGAGTTACCATGTTTGCCACATCTTCCTTTAACAATGATCTATAAATGGATTTTCCTAATTGAGATTTCCCTTTTCTTGGTTGCAAGAACCATGACCTGGCCACAATGTTTAAACATTGAGTTTGATTTGTAGTAAAATACTTCTTTGCATTTCTTAGATTGATGCTAGCATATTGCATCCTGGTAGGCAATCGAAAAATAATAGCAATAGAGGCAGGATCTAGATGGACAATTACTTTATTGTTTGATAAAATAACTTCTATAGTATTTGGATGATAACCCTGCACACACTCCAATACTAGGTTTGGGAACTATGTTGAAATGGGATGCCCACCTACTCAAGCCAAGCCACTTTCTAATATCTTTCTAGCTAGAGGAGTTCTTTCCTCATTCACAAGAGATGACTAAAAGGCTTGAAGGAAGACATTTCCTAAAATAGTATTGCCAATGTTTGGAAGTGTACTTCTTAAAATAGGATCATAATCCTATTACCAACCCTTTTCTCAAATATGCTGAATTCCAAAGAAAATGAGGACGCTGATCCAAATTTGGATGAATTAATGAGTGAATTTTTCAAAGCTACATGTTAGGAATGATCATTTCATTTTTTTGAGCATTTTGCTAACACTCTACATGTTTTGTTTATGTTCACCACCTTCCTATTTTGGTATTATGTCAAACAAGTCAAGAGAGGTCTTCAATATTGTGTGGTTATCCTCCATAACTTGTCCATGAACCTGATAATGAACTATTAAAATTCCCTTTGATTCAAGGCTCTTAACATCTCAAAACCACAGTCTTGTCATGCTATTCCCCCACTTATTCAGATAAAATTATTATTGAACTGAACTACCAAATTCCACCGCTTGGGCTATGGCACCAATCTGATCATTTACTATGGATCTCCAAACTATACAAAGGCTCTCACATTTATCATTCATTTCATGTCTGTAAAGGCTCTCTCTCAATTTATCATCAACTCCATTTTGATGTTTATGAAAACTTCTCTATTTTCCTTTTCAACAAGATAGAAGAGGAAATCATAGGATTCACAAGAGTGTATGGATTTTTCAGCTTTCATAGCAGAGGTCTCTACCTCTGATAGCTATCATGGCTTATTAAATTTTTGGAGATAAACTCAAAGGCAACCTTTACAAAGAATCACCAAATGCATGAGGCTAGTTAATAACCTGCGGGTTTATTCACCTTGGTGCAGTTATCTTGGACAGCCAATATTTCTTATCAAGTTGGCAAGCTAGTATATATGCCATTATTTATCCATTCCAATGTATATATATGCCATAATATTGCTTATGCACTGCTATCAAGCCATGACAGTAGTTTAAATACTTGGCATGAGGTTGGTTGGCTACATGATTGTTTAATTGATCACATTATAAACAATGTGCATTTGAACTTGTGCATATGTTGTGGTCCCATATGAATACAAAATTTTAAAAAAAATTCCACTATGAAGGAAAGCTGCAAGTTGAGGATCAATTAGTTGGCAAGTATTGGATGAGGTGGCATGATTTTATTTCTTCTTTAAAAATGTCCTTACCCTACACTTCATGAAGAGAACAACTTGCACATGATCAGAGTCTTTATGTTCTAATTCCTTCATAAACCCAGGCTCCCATAGCTGATGGCATGTATTCAAACCTTAGTATCACACCCACTATTCACTTGGGGAGACCATCTATTTGAGTTGGAAGTAAGGTGAGCAAGGTGATGTATATGTTAAATAAACAACAAGTCTTTCCTTTCCTCACGTGGACAATAATATGCACGCATTTGTATATGCAGCAGCATGCTGAAAAACCAATTGTGAATGCATACAATAGTAGATTGAAACTCCAACAAATGTAAAATATTGAGTTTAATGACTGCTTCAATAATATTATCTCACTACATTCAATCCTTCAAGAAACTTCCATATTGTTTACATAATTTAGATCACCACCCACTGCACATGGTAAATTATCAAAGACCTTATTTGATTTATTTTTATTGTTATTGCTGATTGCCCCCTTTTCTTTAAAAAAAAAAACATTTACATGTCTGACTTCTCATGGAGGAATTTTAAACAAGTTAGAGAAATTTTCAAGCAGGTTAATAACCATTTCAAAGAGGTTAAGGAATATGTATTTTTAGAGAGGTTAATTAACCTCCTCCAAAATACATAATTTGAAAGTTATCATTAACTTGTTTGAGAGGTTAATGGTTAGCGATAAACTTGAATACATGTAATTTGGGTCTCTCTATTAACTTGTGATAACTTGGGGCTCAAAAGCCAAATTTTGAAAATTTCAAGTGTTGGGCGGAGCTGGGAACAAGCAAGAGATATGAAGAGTCAAAACTTCACAAAAACTCAGAGATAAAATAACCATTTCAATGATTAAAATGAGGCATATTTCATAAATAATCATAAGATCAACAATGTCAAAATTGAGACATTTTGATGATCAGGTAATAGCTAGCTCTATCTAGGGACAAGGACTGACAAGGACGAAGCTTGAATCAAAAATGAATAAAATAGTTCCTTATCCATTGGGCTATAAAATAGAGTCATCTGAGGGACCAATTTACAAAAGAGGGAACAAACACCAAAAATGGGACAACATAAAGGAAAATCTAAAACAACACAAATTGATAGGAGTACACCAAAAACTAGACAACTTATATACAAAAAGGTGTACAACACCTTTCACTGATGATAATGCTTCAAGTTTTGCCTGTTATAAGGTAAGGGCAATTAGGTACCACTTAGGTATGACAAAATAAAAGAGTTCTTTCCGCATACCTCTTTAATCTGGAAAGGGCCTCTCCATAGTGAGTCAAATTTTCCATGTAAGCCCTTTGGTTCTCCACACTTATCCCAAAGCAAGACAAGATCACCTTCTTGGAACACCCTTTGCTTAGCCTTTTTATAAAATAACTTCATTATGTGGGATTGATGTTCTTGAATTCTATCTACAACCACATCTCTCTCTTCTTCCAACTTTGTCAAATATAACATTCATTTTTCAAGAGCATCTTTGAATTCATGATTCTTAATAGCATTTTGTAACTTCAAGGCAGATAATTCTAGAGGAAGAGGAAGAGCTAGCTTAGTTCCATATAGGATCTCAAAGGGAAATAATCCTATTGCTCTCTTTTTAGCAGTATGATCTACCCAAAGTGCATCATACAAGTTCTTATGCCAAGACCTCTGATTAACATCTATTAATTTCCTCACAATGGTCATAATATTTTTATTGCTCGATTCCTCTTGACCATTTCCTTGTGCAAAATAATCTAAGGAGTGAGAGAGAATGATTCCATATTGATAGTAGAAGGTCGATATCTCCTAGGAACAGAAGTTGGTAGCATTATCGATAACAATCTTCGTAGGGACCCCGAACCTAACCAAAATGTTTTGCTTAATGAAACTACACACCACCTTTGAAGTTGTTTGTTTGACTGGGATGGCCTCTACCAACTTAGTAAAATAATCAGTTTCCATTAAAATGTGAGTATGTCCAACGGTGGATGAAGGATGGATAAGACCAATGAAGTCCAAACCCCATTGTTGAAATGGTTCTTCAATCACTACTGGCTTCAAGGGCAGTGCTGCTAATTGGACTCTTCCTTTGAAATATTGATAGGAGTCACACTTCTTGATCCATTCTTCTACATCTTTGAACATCTTGGGCTAGTAAAAATAGTTTCTCAAAATTTTGTAAGCTATTACCGATGTTGAGTAATGACCTCCACATGCTTCATTATGAAACAATTGGAGAAACTCCTTTTTCTGTTCAGAATCTACTCACCTCAGGAAGCTATCATCTATTCCCTTCTTGTACAAAGTGTCACCCTAGATAACATACTTTGCAGATTTTAGTTTTAAGGTTCTCTTCTCTTTGGGTGACAGATGGGCTGGGCATTCTCCATAAGTCAGAAAATAGGCAATATTGGAAAACAAATCATCAGTATTACTAATGAATAAGACTAATGGAATTTCTTTCTTTGTCTCTTCTTCAGTTGAGGAAGATCCTTCCCTAATAGCTTTACACAAACCTTTTCCTCTAACAAGCTTTATAGGTTTGATATCAAGATCATATTCTTGTACTTTAGCTATACAGGAGGCCCTTTTGTTCACACTGATCTCTATTGTGTCAGAATAGTCGTCACTATCGAATCAGGAACAAACACCTTGGAGTGAGAGTTTAGAATGTAAAACTTGAATTTTTTCACTACTCTTACTAGGGCATATGCATTCTTCTTGATCAAAGAGTATTTCAATTCATGTTTCTTAAGATGGATACTCATGAATGCTATTGGGGCCTCGGTATTGTCTTTGTTAGGTTGGGTAAGTATAGTAGATAAAGTGTTCTCAGATGCATAACAATACAAATGAAAATCTTTAGCAAAATTTGGATAAGAAAGGGTAGACACATTAGCAATTGTAGTCTTGATTTGTTCAAAAGAAGCCTTACCTTCCTTTGTCCATTTAAAATTTGTATTCCCTTTCATCATATTTATAATTGACTTTGTGATCTCAGAGAAATCCGGTACGAACCTCCTTATGAAGTTTATTTTCCCAAAGAAGGACCTGACCCCTGTTTTACTCATGGGAAGTGATAACTGTTGGATAGCTTTCACCCTTTTAGGGTCCACTCAAATACCCTCCTTGGAAACTAAGTATCCAGGTAGTTTTCCTTCTATTACTCCAAATATAGACTTCTTAGGATTCAACGAGATGCTATGGGTTTGACATCGATGCAGAACAACTTCTAGGTGATGTACATGGTCTCTTCTATGTTTGGAAAACATTGTAAGATCATCAAGGTACATGACAATGATCTTGTTCTTAAGATCTAAAAATGGGTGATCCATTGCCTGCTAAAAGGTGGCTCTGGCATTTATCAAACCAAAAGGCATATGATTGTAGGCAAACATACTCCATGGAGTGGTAAAAGCTATTTTATGTTTATCTTCTGATGCCACACTGATCTAATTATAACTAGAGAAACCATCTAACATCAACATGAGTTCTGAACCAGATACCAACTGCAAAATATGATCCATTATAGGGAGTCCATAATTATCCTTAAGTGATGCCTAATTCAAATTGTGAAAGTTAACACATACTCTTATCTCACCATTCTTCTTCTTTACAGGGATGATATTGGCTACCCATGTTGAATGGTGTATAGGACAGATAATCCTTGATTTAAGCATTTTATTGACTTCATTGAATATAGCATTAGCTACCATGGGATTGAATTGCCTCTACTTTTTCCAAAAGGGAGTTAAACTAGGTTTCAAAGGAATTTGATGTTTAAATTTCCCATTCATGAATTCCTTTAGATCTTCATAACCCCAAACAAAAATGTCTTAGTAGGCTTTCAACAACTTTTTGAATTCTTCTTTCTCTTTTGATGTCAAATCTTTCCCTATTAGGACCATCTTTGGGAACTCCTTAGAACTAATATTTACTTTCTTATAACCCGAACAATTAGTAGCTTTAGTGTCTTCAAATTTCTCTTTCTTTTTATCTTCTTTATCAAAAAGACTCTCTAGGGTGACTAATCCTCTTGGGATAACATTACCTTGTAGTTGAATAACCTTAGGGTCATCTCCTGGTGTTTCATTATGATTATGTGATCCTTCAAATTTCAAATCTAAAAATGGAGGCTTTCCCTTAGGAAATGCAATGATTTTCCCATCATCATCAAAAACCTTCTAGTGTTGATCATTATCAGGCACATTAGGTCTATGAATCATCTCTATTGAACTCAGGGTGAGGAATCATGAGAGATGCAGAGACTACAAGACAATCTGCTTTAAAATTTTGTTCATGAAGAATAGCAGATAAAGAAAAGCATCAAAATGCTCAATCTCATCCCACACTCTATTTCTATATGCTTTTAGTTTGGCATTCTTCATTTGATATTGCCTCCGCACTTGGTTGACAACTAATTCCGCATCTCTTGATATCTTGATCTATTTGATTCCCTTTTCTTTTGCATATTTGAGACCAAGTAGAAGGGCTTCATATTATGTGGTATTATTGGTGGTTTCAAAAGCCAACTTATAAGATTTTGGGAATTTCTCTCCTTTTGGCGATATCAACACTATCTTAGCACCTGAACCAGAAGAAAAAGAACTTCCATCAAACTCCATTGACCATAATTCATTGGTTATATTAGGCATGAGAGGCTCAATTACATCTTCTAAAAAGATGTGATCATATGCATCCCATGCCCAGTATCAACATACAATATTTCAGCTCTTGGGTCATCTAATTTCAAGGCTGTATATTTAGCTTTAGGTTCAGGATTAAGCTTAACCTTTTTATATCCAATCAGGATAAGTGCATGAGACATGTCCATCTTGATCTCACCACTGAAATCTTTGCAAAAACTTCTTCTCAAAAGCATCCCATAACTGGTGGAAATATCAAAAATCAGGATATTCAGTTTTAACTTCTTCTCAGGATGCGCTGCAAGTGCTACTTGAGCATCTTTCAATTGGCCAACTAGTGAGACTTGTTTCACCTCCATAGAATACACTTTTCTAGATGGTTTATTTAGAAAGAGTCCTAAAGCATGGGCTACCTTTGAAGGCATAACATTATCGGATGCACTAGAATCAATGATGCAATTACTTAACTTGCATCCAACTATATAAAGAGAAACATAGAATGGGTCAAGTTTGTCTGACAAAAGAACTACAACAAAAGATTATTTCTCAGTCATGGGCCCTTCCAAATTATTTTTTGCTTCCAGAGAAACTCTTGATTCATGGTTGATAGTGATTTAGGTGAACCCTTTCCTTTACCAATGCATTGAATATATCAACCTTTCTAATTGATGAGGGTTTGCCTTTAGGTAGTCCAACTGAGAAATTTGTACTTTGGTCTCCTTACAATGATCAATAAAATCAAAAGAGTCTTCAACAATTGGAGAGGTTTTACCCTTGTCTATTTCCTTTGCTTGTGAAGGCTCTTTGGGGGTATTCTTTCGAGATAAAATCTGCTTAGTAGTCTCATCATAAGCTTTCTCTTTTGCTTATTTACTCCACTTTTCTTCCAATCTCTGTCTCCAATTTGGCATGGCTGCATTGCAAGAATTATTTTTAATATCTTCAAATTTCACACCATTAGATCCATATTCCAAAAAATTTATAGAAGAGGTCCCAATAGTAGGTTCTATTACATCTTCAAGAGCCACATATTCTTCTATTTTCTCTATCATCAAATGCATTTGCATGAATCTAGCCATCTCAAGACAATTTGCACCATCATGATCTATAGTAAGGTGAAAATCACATAGCAATTTGTTTACTAGATGATGCAGGATGTTCGATGGCTAACCTTGGTGTTGGCTAGGGTAGCCATTTAGTTTTTCTATTTTTCTAATATGGCATATAATTCCTCCTTGGAATATCTTGATACAAAGGCAAAGGCTTATAGGGAAACTTCTTTTTGAGTTGTAACACATCATTTTCCAATTTTTGATATAAAGGATCAGTGGTAGCGATAGGAGCTTGCTGACCTTTTCCCTTTTGTAGATCATGACTCCACTTTCCTAAACTAAGCAAGTCATCCTCCAATTCAATAGCCAAGGTTTGTGTATGTGTCAGATTATGAGGTCTCACCCTTCGTGTCTGAAAGCTTACATTAGAGGGTTGAGCACTGATGAAGAATGTCATCTAATTTTCTTTAGTGGGTCTCTTGTTAATGGAAATTCAATTGATTGTTTGGTTAAAATGATCAATGAACTCTCGTATGGGATCATGAATTTATTTCTTCATTTAAGTCAACTGGGAAAGGAGAAAATGTTCATCCTCAGTGGTTTTAAATCTCCTCTTGAAAGCTTGAATCAAGGTTGGCCATGAAGTCACTAACCTAGCTGGCAGCTAACTAAACCATTCAATTGTGGCTTCAATGAGTGTTTCAACAAAAGGACAAACATAAACATCTTCATGTTGAATTGCAAGAACCTCACTTGCCATAAAGAATGCACTTATGTGCTAATCAATAGTAACTTTTACATCACTAGAAAACTTGGGAAGAATTTTATGAGAGCCAACGAGCATGTCATGTAATTGGTTCCCTAAAGCTAGAAGACCAATAGTATCTCCCCAAGGGATTGGTGGCTATCATGATTGGTGTGCCATAATTGGAAGAATAATGTTCAAGGGCTGCAAGTTTATAGCTAGAGGTACAAGAGTACCTAGCAGAATCAAATCTTGAAAGGCCATAGGAGAAATAGTAGCCTTAGTTGGTGAAGATGACCTACTAATAGACTTAACTTTCTTCTTCTTCTTAGGAGTAACTGGCTTGAAATCTAACTTTCAAAGGGCTTCAAAATCTTCATCTACCAAACCCTTTTGTCTATCTACATGGGTGTATGGCTTGTCAGCTAGCTTAGTGGTTATTATTTATTTGCCCTTGAATGTGACCAAGATTCTACCTATTTCTTCTTAGAATGACCACTATTCTTTCAACAACTACAATGTTCTGACCAATAGGAGCTCTTCGCAAGATTTCCCTGAACCCTTCTTCTTCTTTAAGAACTTGGTTTACTTGATGATATTGTTATGCACTTCATCTACACCTCTAGGCTAGAGTGTTCAAGTCTGAAATGATATCCTCCTAGGTCTCTTGGAAGTTGAGATTTGGTTGGAGAACTAGGAAAATGTTCTCATGCGGTAACACCATTGTGCTTCATTATAGGTGACTGTCAATATTTCTTGTTCAGTCTCCCTAGTAGAGTGGCCAAAAGTTTGATGGTAAATAGATTTGTTATTGTAGAATTTTCCCAATGAAGTGTGTGGGAAATCAATGTCTTCAACAGTTGGATAGGCCCTTGGTATGTGGCCTTCCTCTAAATTTAGAGGGGCAACTCTCTCGTATGATATAATTTTTGAAAGGTTTTTAAATAATAATCTAAAACTTTAAAGATCAAGAGAAAGCCATTCATGATGAATGAACCACACAACCTCACAAATTTCTTGGATAAACAAGAATGATAACAAAGGTGATCAAGAACTATGCTTGAAAGTAACCAATATTACTAAGCACATTCATTATTCATAAACACTCACATAGTACCATGAGGATGTCTACTAAAACTACAACTATTTTGATTTTAGAACAAGAAATCAAGAGCACATCTCATTTCATTTCCTTGCACCAAGAAGATAATAGAGATTTTTTGATTTTAGAGATAAAAACTATACATACTTTCCAAAATTTATCTCTTGATCAAAATTTCAGCATAGTGTTCCCTTATTTAAAACCAAAAAGTCCCTTTACAAAGCCAAAAGAAGTCCTTATATAGACATAGAGGTTAATAACTACCTCTTCATGGTTAATAACCACCTCCAAAATATGTAATTTTGGAGAGGTTAATTAACCTATACAAGGAAAAATTTAAAAACATTAAACTTTTAGCTAGAGCTTCTAAGGATGTATGCATATTCAATCACTAATCTTATAGCTACTAACTCTATCTATCCAAACACAATTGACTCATCCTAAAAAGCCCTGTAAGCATCTAGGATGACCATCATTGATTCATAATTTGGAATGAACACATTTTCCATTCTGAGTTTAGCTATGAAGTATATATCCTGAATCTTTTCCAACTCTTGTCGATAGGCTGAAATGTTACAATCTCCTAGAGTGACTACAACCAGGCTGAGTTTCATCATAGTTTTAGCATTTGATACATGATTCTATATTTTTGAATGAATCTAGACATTTAAGGAATCAAGTAGAAACTAGCAATCAATATGCTAAAGGTCACTTACTACCACCCCACCTATGATAGTATAGACTAATTCATTTGTAACTTTTCTTTTCAATTGCTCCCAAGATGCTATTAGCTTTTCAAACTCAATGATCCCTTTGCTGATGTTTATTATTTTCCAACCAACACTTTTACTCTAGATATGTGTTTGGTTCTCACTTGGATCATCAATAATCTTCTCAAGAAGTAGGATGCTTGTATCTAACTTGGCCATTTCTTTTAATTCATTAGCTACTTTTTGCTAGGTGAATTTCTATTTCTTGCTATTTTCTAGCTCTTTAGAAATTTCCTATATCTGTTCAATGGCTTTTACATATATCTCCTTGACTCCAGTTGAGTTTTGAAGCATCTTCTATCATCTTGTTTATCCAAGTTTTGATAATCATACTATGTGACTTGTGTTTGTCTATTCTTTCAACAACAATATGATCTAAAATACCATTAGGGGCTTGTTAAACCTGGTGAAGTAACCACTTCTTTGGCATTAGAGGAATCATTGATTGAATCGATATAAGATTACTGAGTTTCTCCTTGGTTCTTTTCTCTTTCTTTGCCCTTTGTAACATCTGGGTACTAGTCACTTCAAAATTTTGAAAAATATCTTTCTGTAGTAGATGGACCAAGATCAACCTTATCTAGAATGAATTTTAATTTAGATGCTTCATCAAAACTCTTTTCAATTATGGGCTTGGCTATTTCTATGCATAGGTTGCCTGAAGTTTTATCAACAGCTAACCTAGACATTACTTTGGTCTTTTTCACCTTAGGAGGCTTCTGAAGGAGACTAGAGATCACATCAAATGGAGGTAGAATCATTTGAACAACTTTCTTCTTCTTCTGAAGACTATTCTAGAACCATGAATGCATAGTATTTGAAACTTACACATCGCCTGTTATATTTTCAGCAATCATCATTAAATCTTTTGAATTAGATAATTGATTATCCAGCTATGTGATGTCTATTAAAGATATGTCAAGAGGAGAGAGACTCAAATGAGGGATTGCTACATCATGAGAAGATGTAATGGGAATGTGTGGTTTAATATCTTGGGGAGTTCATTGATCCTTCATATTAGGCTCATTTCCTTTGTGTTTTGATCTAGTAGATTTACTTTTCATCTTTGCCCTCCTCTTTTTGACTGTAAACTTAGCTGGATGATTTAGATCTTCATCTTGATCTGGAACACTTGCATCTAATTGCTACATTTTCTCACCAGAAGTTTCCTTTAATGCCATTTGAGATGATTCTCCTTGATCACCTCTTCTCTCCCTACTTTGGAATTCAGAAGTTGCCCTTTCTTTTAAGCTTTTTAACTCTGGAATCAACCAATCAATAGGAGGGAGATCTAGCAATTCTATTTTCTCATAATAGAAAGGATCAACCAAGGAAACATCATTATCATCTACACCTATCACATCAATATCCAGCCTGAAGTTTATTACCTACCTCACTGTAAGAAGCATCCACTCTCTCTTCCTAACTTCAAAATCATTTTCACAGTCCTTCCAAAAGTCCTCTAGAGATGGTAAGTGACCAAGATTGGGATTTAGCTTTAACTCATTCACTGCATAGCCCTTACTATCATAAGGGAAACAGATCGTATAAGGATACAAATTTATTGTGCAATAGATATTTCTATATTCCTAGCATCTAATGTAGTATCACAACTATAATATTTGATGCTGATAGGAAAAGGTATTTCATCTATCCTCATGTTCCTACAAAGTTTATTAATTTGACTAATCTGCCTGCACATTTCAATCAAGACCAATTTATCATCAACAAATCTAGGTAACATTAGTGGACACCCATCATAAGAAGCTAACCTAATATAGGTAAACTTCGGGAACTGTATGAAAACACTTCCATATTTTTGTACTTTCATTGCTGCTTCTAGTGAAATTTTGAGTCCAATATTCCCTTGAATTTTATTACAGTCAACATTGTGAATGCATCATTCACTCTTCTAAACTGGTGTAGGCTATTATTATACTAAATCTAAGGAATATGATTGTAAATGATAGTCATATCATCATAAATACCCTAGTGGTTAAGTCCTGGCAAACTTTTGGTACTTGCAATAGCATAGAAAAGGTATGAAGTCATGTAGAAGTAGTCATTTTCTTGAAGTCCCATGAGCTGTCTATGTAGTGAGTCACTGATAATTTCAGCCCAATCAATATGTTTCTTTCCTTCATAGACCATGTTGATAAATAGGAACATCCAACCTTCGAACACGTGTGAATCTTGAAGACCAGCTACCCTACTCAATAGAGTTACTATGTTTGCCACATATTCCTTTAACAATGATCTGTGAATGGATTTTCCTAATATAGATTTCCCTTTTCTTGGTTGCAAGAAACATGACCTGGCCACAATGTTTAAAAATTGAGTTTTATTTGTAGTAAAATACTCCTTGGTAGTTCTTAGATTGATGTTGGCATATTGCATCCTGGTAGGCAATCGAAAAACAATAGCAATAGAGGCAGGATCTAGATGGATAATTACTTTATTTTTCGATGAAATAACTTCCCTAGTATTCACATGATAAACCTTCATGCACTCCAATACTAAGTCTAGGCATTTTGCTGAAATGGGATGCCCACTTCCTCAAGCCAAGCCACTTTCTAATATCTTTCCGGCTACAAAAGTTCTTTCCTCATTCACAAGAGATGACCAAAATTCTTGAAGGTAGACATTTCCTAAAATAGTATCACCAATGCCTGGAAGAGTACTTCTTAAAACAAGAGCACAATCCAGCCTTTGATACTTGTACTTCATGGTTTGATTACCAATCCTTTTCTCAAATATGCCAAATTCCAAAGAAAATGAGGACGTTGATCCAAATTTTTATGACTTAATGAGTGAAGTTTTCAAAGCTATAGGTTAGGAATGGGCATTTCATTTTGTCAAGCATTTCGCTAACACTCTACATGTTTTGTTTATGTTCAACACTTTCCTATTTTGGCATTATGTCAAACAAGTCAAGAGCAGTCTCAAGTATTGTGTACATCCTCCATAACTTTTCCATGAACTTGATAATGAACTATTAAAATTCCCTTTGATTCAAGGCTCTCGTCATCTCAAAACCACAGTCCTATCATGCTTTTTCACCACTTATTCAAATAAAATTATTATTGAACTAGACTACCAACTTCCACCACTCGAGCTATGGCACCAATCTAATCATTTACTATAGGTCTCCAAACTATACAAAGGCTCCCACATTTATCATTTTTTTCATGTCTGCAAAGGCTCTATCTCAATTTATCATCAACTCCATTTTGATGTCTATGAAAACTTCTCTATTTTCCTTCTCAGCAAGATAGTAGAGGAAATCATAGGATTCACAAAAGTGTATGGATTTTTCAGCTCTAGTAGTAGAGGTCTCTACCTTTCATAGCTACCATGGCTTATAAAATGTTTGGAGATAAACTCAGAGGCAACCTTTACAAAGAATCCCCAAATGCATGAGGCTAGTTAATAACTAGCAGGTTTATTTGCCTTGGTGCAATTATCTTGGACAACCAATATTTCTTATAATGTTGGAAAGTTGGTATATATGCCATTATTTATCCATTCCAATGTATATATATGCTGTAATATTGTTTACACACTAGTATCAAGCCATGATAGTAGTTTAAATACTTGGCATGAGGTTGGCTAGTGGCATGATTATTTAATTGATCACATTATAAACAATGTGCATTTGAACTTGTGCATATGTTGTGGCCCCATATGAATACAAAATTTTAAAACATTTCCCACTATGAAGGAAAGTCATAGGTTGAGGATCAATTAGTTGGAAAGTATTAGATGAGGTGGTGTGCTTTTATTTCTTCTTCAAAAATGTCCTTACCCTGCACTTCAAGAAGACAACGGCTTGCACATGATTAGATTGTTTATGTTTCAATTCCTTCATAATCCCAGGCTCCCATAACTAATGGCATGTATTCAAACCTCAATATCATGCCCACTATTCACTTGGGGAGACCTCGTGTTTGAGTTGGAAATAAGGTGAGCAAGGTGACGTATATGTTAAATAAACCACAAGTCTTTCCTTTTCTCACATGGATAGTAATATGCACTCATTTGTATATGTGGCAACCTACTAAAAAACCAATTGTGAATGCGTATAGTAGTAGACTGAAACTCCAACAAATGTAAAATACTAACTTTAATGCATTCTTCAATAATATTATCTCACTACATTCGAGCCTTTAAGAAACTTCCATATTGTTTATATAGTTTAGATCACCACCCACTGCACATGGTAAATTATCAGAGACCTCATCTGATTTATTTTCATTGTTATTGCTGATTACCCCCTTTTCTTTCTTTTTTAAAAAACATTTACATGTCTGACTTCTCATGGAAGAATTTTAAACAGGTTAGAGAAATTTTCAGACAAGTTAATAATCATTTCAAAGAGGTTAATGAATATGTGTTTTTGGAGAGGTTAATTAACCTCCTCCAAAATACATAATTTGAAAGTTATCATTAACCTGTTTGAGAGGTTAATGGTTAATGATAGACTTGAAAATGCATAATTTGGGTCTCTCTATTAACCTATGATAACTTGGGGCTCAGAAACCAAATTTTGAAAATTTCAAGTGCTAGGTGGAGCTGGGAATGAGCTAGAGATATGAAGAGTCAAAACTTCACAAAAAATCAGAGATAAAATAACCATTTCAATGATTAAAATGAGGGGTATTTCACAAATAACCATAAGATCAACAATATCAAAATTGAAGCATTTTGATGATCAGGTAATAAGATTGAATCTATTTGATTCCCTATGCAATCAACATGCAACCAATCAGAAAAATGGAAATATTTGAGTGACAAAGATGAATGAATCTCAATTGTATATTTATACCTAACCCTAAGTCATGAAATTGTTTTAAGGAGGTCAAAGCCCTATAATTTAGAGAGAGAAAATGTGTGCAAAAAGAGAATGCATCCAAGGAGATAATGCTAGCAAAGTTTGAAGGAAGTGAAAGGAGTGAATTGATCAAGTTAAAGGTGACTTAGAAGAAGGACAAAACTATAGATCGATTAGAAGAATAGAGTATTAGTACTACAAATAGCTTCATACCAAATCAATGAGGATTAGACTATATAGAACAAGGATCTAAAATCAGCAATAGCAGATTGCAAGTAATCAAGTCAAACATTCTACTATATTTTCTAACAATTGTATTAGCAAAATGAAATCCTATGGAGATAGGTTGGTTTAACAACCATTTTATAAAGCCTTTAACAGGGTGAGATTCCAAGTGAATGTTTTGTAAATACTTTAGCCAGGTACACTTCTAATAGAGTGTTAAAATCCTTTAACAAGGTAGGATCTAACAATCCTTGTAAGCTTTTAATAGGGCAAGCCTTTCATAGGGCATATCATGAGAATGGTAAAAAATATGTAACCTTAATAGGTGAACTTTATTGTTGTAGTAGTGAAGAGTTGTGGGTGTCAGCCCCACCCCAGTTTTACCTTCTCATTAGAGAGTTTCTGGGTAATCATATCTAGTGTCAAGTGTTTATGTGGATGCATTTACTTTACATGTTATTTTCATATGTTTATGCATGCAATATTTTAAAGTTAAAATTTTTATTCGTTAAAGTTTGGTACTTCTGATTCACCCCAACCCTCCTAGAAGTATATTTCCCACTTGTTAATTCCCAACAAAAATATCTTTGGTTGGAAGATTGACAACTTTTGAGTTAGATAACTTTGATAATTATGTTCCTTGTTCAAAGGTTATTGAATCTGTTTTTAAAGTTAAACTCTCACTCAAAGAAAAAGGTAAGAAATCAAAGTCTAGTCAATCAAGAAGTGAAGAAGAAGGAACATCAGAAGAAAGATCAGATAGTGATATAGAAGTTTTTGAAGCCCTACTTGCAAGAAAGTATTCCAAAGGTAGAGGAAAGTACAAAGGTAAAATTCCTCTTATTTGCTTTTCCTATGAAGAAGTTGGTCACTCTTGCTATTAGATGTCCAAATAAGGAAATCAAGAATGAAAAGAAAAGAAATAAGCACAAAGGCAAGAAGGATTTCAAGAACTAGAAGAATTACAAGAACAAATGTAAGAAATATTGTTTTATAGCTAAAGATTCTGATAACAGTGAAGATGAAATGGTATATATTGCTATGAAAGATAAATCTAATGATGAAGGAGATAAGATGGCACTTATCTCTCATGTTAGCAAAAATGATATATGGATTGTTGATAGTGGTTGTTCACATCATATGACTAGAGACAAAACAAAATTTGAGCACATGGAATATTATGATGGAGGTAGTGTGAGATCTGGAAACAATGAAACTTGTAACATAAATGGAAAAGGATGTATTTCATTAACTAAAGAACTTGTATGTGACAATTGTTATTGGATTGGACTAAAGCATAATCTACTAAGTGTATCATAGTTGAATAACATTGGATTCAACGTAGAATTCATGAATGGACAGACCAAACTACTGGATGGAAAATGAAATCTAGTTGGATTCGGCAAGCAAACAAAAGGCAATCTATTTCATCTTGATCTCAGTGATTATTCATGTTTTATTGCTCAAGTAGAGAAAAGCCAGTTATGGCACAAAAGGCTATGTTATGTAAAATATGATAATCTGATTAAGACAAACAAACATAAAAGTGTAAGAGGTATTCCTAGTTTGAAGAAACCTGACATGGGTCTATGCAAGAATTGCCAAATTGGTAAGATGGGAAAGACTAGTTTCAAAAGAAAAAGCTATCAGTCAGAAGAAGTCTTGGAAATTGTTCATATAGATTTATATGGATCTATTGGAATAGAAAGCTATAATGCAGAAATGTTTTTCATTCCTTTTGTTGATGACTATTCTAGAATGATGATAGTAATGTATCTAAAAGAAAAATCAAAAGCCTTTCAAAAATTCAAGTGGTATATGGCAAGCATAGAAAAGGAAACTAAAAGAGGTTGAAATTCTTAAGATTAGATAGAGATGGTGAATTCATTTCTAATGAATTCAATAATTTTTGCATTGGAAGAGGAATTAAAAGACAACTATCGACCCCTGGTACACCACAACAAAATGGTATAGCTAAAAAAAAAAAAAAGATCTATCATGGATTGTGCAAGAACCTTGATGATTGAAAAGAAGGTTGCTCTCAAATACTGGAAGGAAGCTATCAACACTATAGTTCATACCTTGAGTAGAGTTCAGTTGAAGAAAGATTTAAACAAAACTCCTTATCAACTATGGTATGGCTATAAACCCAATGTAAGTTGAATGTATTTGGCAGCAAATGTTATATCTTAAATGAATCTAGAAAAGGAAAATTTGATGTAAAAGGTGATGAATGCATATTTATAGGATATTCTTGTAGAAGTAAAACATACAAATGTTTGAACTTGTCTACTCATAAAATTATAGAAAGTGCACATGTTAGAATTGATGAGTTTGTAGAGAAGAGTGAAGAAGAAATCAACAAGGAGCCAAAAGATTATAGAAGATTTGTTTACTATGAACCTGATACCCTACCAAATCTATCTAAGAAAAAGGAAGCTTCATCTCCCAAGTCCCTAGAATCCCTAATAGTTACCAAGTTGCAGACAATGCAACTTGAACTACAATCTGAAGGACCTAAGTCACAATTAGAGACTACCGAGCTAGTTCAAACTGAGCCTAATGGACCTGAGTCATAGGTAGAAGGACCCAAGCTTGAAACTAAAATTCAAGATGAAGAAGGTGGAACTCATTCAAAGCCTAAAGAGCCTATGTTAGCAAGATATGTCAGAAGGCATCATGCACTTGATCAGATCATTGGAGACAAATCTGATGGAATAATGACAAGAAAATTAAAAGGAACATGTTTACTAGCTAAATTTGAACCTAGAAGTGTTAACGATGCTCTAAAAAATGAAATTTGGATTGAAGTAATGAATCAAGAGATAGAACAGATAGAAAAGAACAAAACTTGGACTCTTGTTCCTAGACCCAAGGATACAAATGTAATTGGTACAAAGTGGGTATTGAAAAATAAGTTGAATGAAGATGGAGAAGTTTCAAGAAACAAAGCAAGATTGGTGTGCAAAGGTTATTCTCAAGAAGAAGGTATTGATTATGGTGAGACTTTTGCTCCTGTGGCAAGACTAGAAGGTGTTAGAACTTTACTAGCATATGCAACACATAGAGGATTTAAAGTATATCAAATGGATGTTAAGTCTACATTTTTGAATGGAATTCTTGATGAAGAAGTCTACATTGAACAACCAGAAGGTTTTGTAGATCCTAGCAAGAGAGACATGGTTTTCAAGTTACACAAAGCATTATATGGTCTCAAGCAAGCTCCCAAAGCTTGGTATGAAAGACTTCATAATTACTTGGTATAGATTGGCTTTCAAAGGACAAATGATAATAGTAGTCTATATATCAAGGAAGGACCAGACAAGAAGATTGTATTGGCAGAAATATTTGTTGATGATACTCTATTTACAAAAAAAAATGACTTGTTCAAAGCATTTTTAGAAGAAATGAGTGAAGAATTTGAGATGTCCATGTTTGGTGAAATACAACTCTTTATTGGATTGTAGATACAATAGAACAAAAATGGTATCTACATCACTAAATCTAAGTATATCAAGGATATACTAAAAAATTTTGGAATGGAAGATTCAAGACCAGTTAGAACTCCTATGTCTACTAGACATAAGCTCTCCAAAAGTGATGATTCCAAAGAAGTAGATTATACCACATATAGATCAATGATTGGAAAATTATAGTATATAGTACACACAAGGCCTGATATTGCTCTAGCAGTTGGATAGTGGCAAGATTCTTAGCAAGTCCTAAGGAAAATCACATGATGGCAGTCAAGAGAATCATGTGATATCTGAAAGGTACTGAAGACTATGGTTTATGGTATAAACTAGGAGGCAATTTGGACTTAAAGTATTTATTGATGCTGATTGGGAAGAAGTATTGATGACAAAAAAAGCACTAGTGGTTGAGCATTCTTTTTGGTAAAAGACTAGTGTCTTGGACAAGAAAGAAGCAAAATTGTACATCTCAATCCACAATAGAGGTAGAATATGTAGCAGCAACAGTTAATTGTTCTGACATTGTTTGGTTCAAACAATTGTTGGGAGGAATGAAGATATAGATCAAGGATCCAATAATCATATACTGTGATAACACTAGCATAATTAACATATCAAAAAATTCAATGATGCCTACCAAAACAAAGCACATTGCAATAAAATATCACTTCTTAAGAGAATTGGTGCAAGAAAAAGAAGTTAGATTGGAATATGTTAATACAAAGGAATAGATTGTAGGCATATTCACCAAGCCATTACCTAAGGATGCATTTTTGTATCAAAGAGGTAAGTCATTCTCCTATCTAAAATTCACTAAATGAAGTTTAGTGATACATAAATTAGAACTTTTTAAAGATCAATCAATTCGTGTAGACTTGGCAAGGGCATATTACAAATGAATCAGTACTTAAAGTACATTGGTATTAGCAAAATTATTATCTTTGGCATGCGTTCTCAAAGAGGGAGAAGTTTATTGTCATATCTTTGAGAAATCTTTGAAACTAGAATAAAGTAAGCAACCAAAGAGGGAGAAGTTTTCCAAAGAAGAATTTTGTTGAAAGAGGGAGAAAGTTCTGAATAAACTTGGTAGAAGTTGTTGTAGATAGAGAAAGAATCTAGTGAAAGGAAGAGTTCATACTGATAGAGGGAGTTCTCAAGAACCAATCCAAAATTTCATTGTGCTATGACATGTTGTGTTGCCATCAATTCCAAAGAGAGAAATTGTTGAATACAATTGATTAATTGTGTATTGTCTTTGATGTTACACAAATGACATAATCATTATCAATCAGTATATGCTAAGCTTACTCTGGCAGTGAAGACATTTTTCTATATCTACTAAGCATTCTTGTGTTTTCCTAGTTCAGAAGGTAGTGTCTATCGAGTTCACTCGGGTGTCAAAGGAAAATATGCAGAAGATGAGTGTTAACTGAGTTCATTTGATTAATGAAGGAAATTTGGATAGAATTAGTGCTAACCAAGCTCACTCACTTGCCAAATTATTTTCACAACTTTGTAGTGTTAACTAAGCTTCTGTTGGTTAACAAAGGAAATTGTTTTTGAGTTAGTTTCTACCAAGTTGGGTTAGCTAATGAAGTATTTTCTTATTTTGGTGTATTAAGCTTAATTGATTTATCTATTGATTCTAGCTAACTAAGGTGATGAATATTAATTATTCTAAGTTATATTTGAGCCAACTTGATAAAATGGAAGATAAAAGTATAAGGTCAAGTTGTGATTCCAAAGTGTGTGTGAAAAAGAAAGAAGATGTTATTGAAGATCTAATGATGAGAAGATGAAGCAAATTTGAAGGATAAGTAGAATATCCTTGTGGAGTAGCAAAGCTATATTTGATCCAGAAGGATCAAGTACAAGCCATAACAAAAATCTATAATTAGCAAAGTAGTTGTATTCAAATCAGGTCATCTCATTATTACTCTCTAACCATTGTAGCAGTAATCTAAATCTCTTAACAGAGTTGGCTTAACAACTATTTGCAAATCCTTTAACAAGGTGGTAATTCTATTGAATTATTTAAAGACCTCTAACAAGGCTAGTCCTAATAGGGTGATTAAATTATTTAATAGAGTCACACCTAATAGTTTGTTTTGTAACCTTTAATAGGGTTGGCTCCTAATAGAGCTCACTTCAGAAGAGTGAAAGTTAATAACTAGTTGCAATTGGTGATTTTTCCCAAATTGGGTTTTCATGTTAAATCTTAGTGTCTATTGTGTTCAAGTTATTTTATTTTATGTGTTTGCAACTAAGTTAAGTAATGGTAATCACAAATAAAATCTAAAGTTAATATGTCAACCATTTACTGAGTTACAACATTCTACATGTGTTTACTGAGCTTCAACAATATTCCATTTTCACTTTGCATTTTGTAATGACATATAAGGTATCTAGTATTTATTTTAGTACTAACTGATTCACCCCTCCCCTCTTAGTTACTCTTATATTTCCAACATTGATATTCATTCTCATTTGATCATCATTTGTCTCTCTTGTGTTATCTACTAAGCTTCTTGATCTTGGTGTTGAATTATTGCTTTAGGAAAATTCTTACATGGTATCAGAGCTATATTGAATTTTTATATGGTATCAGAGCTATACCAAATTTTTACATGGTATTAGATCCAAAAGAGTTTCATTGCATAGCCATTGGAGAGATTTTTTTTTTTTTTTTGTAGGTCAAGATTGGAGCTTGCTGGTGCAAATCAGATATTGGTATCACATTCAGAAGGTCAAAAAAATCTAAATCAACTTTTATTTCATCAAAATTAGACATCTGAGGTGAAATCTAGAGCCATTTGATTTTTGGAGGTGTGATATTGGTGATTCAAGAAAAATAATTACAGAGGTGATTTTCAAACAATAATATCTCCCTCATACAGACTCCTTTTTTCAAGCAATTCTTTTTTGTTTTGGGGTAGAATTTTGTGATATACACATTGGTGTAGATTGTTTGTGATCTCTATTCCTAAATTTTAAAAAAAATTGCCAATCCTAATTTTTAAAACTTCAGAGGCTTCATTTGGGCTCATATGGACACATATTCAGGTGCTATTTTTTTGAAAGTGCATAATTTTTGGTCTACTTTCTAGATCAAGTATCAGTTTGGATTAATTTTAAGTGGACATGGTACTTTCAACATTTGGTCATTTTTGGAATATTTTGGCACTTGTAATTAATTAGATCCTTGAGAGGTATTGTGTCTTATCTTGTTGAGTCATATATAGCTTCATATTTTTAGTTGTAAACATCAAATCAAAAGTCCACTTTGGTTCATTTTGACAAGTGGAAATTGTACATGCACTTAGTATAAAGTTCCAAAAATCTATATAGGGGGGGTTGCATTGATTAGTACGCCATGGATGAGGAAGATTTAATTACCTTGAAAACAAAAAACTATAAGCAATGGAGCGAATTATTTCTCACTTATCTTAGTGAGCATAATGCATTACCATATGTGAAAGGACTTTCATACAATGGTGACACTATTACAATCATTTGTCATGCACTCTTTCTACATATGGATATGGAGGTTATGGATTCACTTGATGACATGAAGTCAACTAATTTTTATGATATTTGGATCTATCTTTGGGAGATGTATGGAGATCCACATGTTCCTCCATACCCAAAAGATTTTTTACCTTCAATTGTAGCTACATCCTCCCCAGTTGAGATCACTACATCAATTGTTGCTCTTGATGATGCTTGTATTCACACAATCATGAATTCACATGATTCAGTGCAACAAGATATTCATTGTCTTCCACACTCAGTTCCTTGGGATGACTTCTTAATAGACATTACAGGTTTATTTTTGGAGTCCTACAATGAGGATATGGGAGACGCTATTGATGATATAAATCTTCTCTTTATTGGGTATGATCCTTCTTCAATTGTTACGAGGGAACATTCTAACCCTAATGATTCTCCACTTGATCTTTCTTTTGAGTTTGACATGATTGTGGATACTTTCTTACAACATTTGTTGGAGGTCCTTTTCACTTCAGAGAAGACATTTGAGTCTTTGGACATTGCTTTACATGAATCTCAAACTTCACTTGAGATGTCAGATTGCATGGTTGATCATACTCATGTGTTGCAAATTCCTATGCAGTTTCCCGAGAAAAATTACATTATGAGAGTTCTTCCTATTGATTGGGGAGTATTATTTTGTACACCCATGCCACCATTTCTTCCTCAACAGAGAAATATCATTCAATGGTGCAACTTTGACATTAATCCAAGACCATATTTCATGGGTGCAAAATTTGCAAATTCTACATTGAGAGGGGCTTCTTTGTTTCTCTTCCTACTTCTTCTTTTGAGGAGGCATCTTGGTCTTTGGAGTTTGATCCACATTCCTATACAGAGAATTTACCATTGGTTCCTTATCTATCACCTTCTTTTATTGGACTTGATCTTGATTGGTTTGTGGCATCTTTAGTATTAAAGGACATGGTCACACATCTTTAGACTTCAGAGACAACATACTTCATATGGATTTCCCTTCCATCTTCCTATCCACAATGGGAAGCATTCTTGCATTTATATTTGGTGTATCTTCTTCCTAAGGGGAGAAATGTTGTTTGTGGGCATTGGATTCTCTTTTATCTTCAAGCACTCATCATTCTTGTAGGAGATCATTCACTATGGGGGGATTTCATTTCTCCTAAATTCCTTCTTATGGAGGGATTCTCTATTGTATATGCATGATGTATGTCATAATGAGAGGATCTTGTTTACTCCATCCATACATGCATCTTACTTTATTTTTCTTCTCTCTTTTTGGGGGAGGGTTTTTCCCATGTGGTTTTCCCTCTTTCTCCACTTTATGAGAGATTGCATTGCATATCATTTGCACTTGCATATTGTACAGGGTACCTAACATGGCCTAGTAGGCAGGACCCATTTTGCATTATTATTTAGCTTTTGTGAGCTTAAGTACATTTTCCTAAGTTGCACTTAAGGGGGGGTGTTGGTGTAAATAAGTATTTACTATTTACACTTTACTTAAGTTTATTTAGGTTAATGCATTAGTATATTAGTTTTCATGTAGACACCTAGGAGTTTACATATTCACATGAGTTATCATGTAGACAAAACAGTTATTTGCACTCCAATTGAGCACATATTGTCTACTACATCTCTTTATGAGATACACCTTTGTATTATTATCCTCTCATTGTTGCATGTGCATTCATGCAAAATGGAGGATAATCCACTCTTGGTGGACATGTGCTTAGTTGTTATACTTATCTCTTTGCTAACTCCTAGTCATATTAGTTGCCTTTATATACAAGACACTTCTATAATGTATTCATCCAATTATCTGATATCCATTCTCATTTGATCATCATTTGTCTCTCTTGTGCTATAGATACTAACCTTCTTGATCTTGGTGTTGATTTATTGCCTTAGAAAAGTTCTTACATGGTATCAGAGCTATACCAAATTCTTACATTACCGTGTGATAATACAAATTGAATATGATGAACAATTAATTAAAACATGTTAAAATTTCACTTCCTGCTATTCCTTGAAAATTCATATTTTATTATGTCTTTATTTTGTTAATAAGACATTTAACATAATTTTTATTATTAAATTTAAAATAATTAAAACAACCATTTATATGCTAAAGATAAAAGGTTAATTTTATCTTTAAAATTTGTCTTAATCTACCTACTTGTGTCGTAGTGAAGATCAGGAATGTATGTAAAACCCAAGAATAAAAATGAGTCTTTAAAACAAGTTGTTGTTGGAAATATAAGAGGAGTAACTGAGAGGGGATGGGTGAATGAGCTACCACTAAAATAAATCCTAGATCCCTTAGATGCCAGCATAGAACATAAACACTACTGAAAATACTATTGCTCATCAAACACACATGCACTCAACTAATACTAATTTTATGTTGTAACTCAATAACCATTGAAATAACAACTATAACTCAGCAAATGCTTAACATGAAAATCTTAAGATATTTTTTGTGATTAACTTTAATTAACTTAGTTGTATACACATGAAAGAATTAGCATTAACATAAGTGAGACCAAGATTTATTGTGGAAACCCAACTTGGGAAAAATCACCAATTGCAACTAGTTACTATTTTTCACTCTTCTGAAGTGAGCCCTATTAAGAGCCAACCCTACTAAAGGTTATAAAACACACTGTTAGGTGTGAACCTATTAGTGGATTTAATAACCATATTAGAAGTGGCCTTGTTAGAAGTCTTTAAACTCTTCAATCTAGAAATGTCACCTTGTTAGAGGATTTACAAATAGTTGTTAAGCCAACTTTGTTAAGAAATTTAGATCAATACTACAATGGTTATAGAGTAACAATGAGATGACCTGATTTCTAATGCAATTGAAATTTTATTATAGATCTCAATTATGGCTTAAATACTTGATCCTTCCCAATCAAATATAACTTTTTAGCTCCTCAAGTATATTCTACTTATCCTTCTAATTCACTTCTACTTAGCATCTTCTATTCTTCCATTTACTTGCTCACATTCAATCCTCAACTTGACCTTATATTTATATCATATGCATTGTCAAGTCAGCTTGAATACAACTTAGAATATTAATATTCATCTCCTCAGTTGGCTAGAACCAACAAACAAATCTATTGAACTCAATATGCCAAAACAAGAAAATCCTTTGTTAGTCGAATCTGCTCAATAGACACTAACTCGCAATTGATTTTCTTATGTCAACCAAGTGAACTTGGTTAACATTGCATCTTCAAAATGTTCCTTTGGTAACTGAGTGAACTCAATTAACATTGGTTCCATCCAACTTTCCTTTGTTACCCAAGTGAGCTTTGTTAACAGTATCTTCTAAACTTGGAAAACAATGGAATGCTTGGAAGACACATGAAACTGTCTTCATTGCCTAAGTGAGCTTGGCATACACCTCCTGGTAAAGATGTGACATTTTGTGTAACATAAAAGATAATACACAATTAACCAATTGTTTTCAACAATCTCCCTCTTTGGCATTGATGGCAACACCACATGTCATAATATAATAAAATTTTTGAGTAAAATAAAGTAAGGAAAATATCCTTAGTTTCATTTTGATTCCCATCCATGAGAACTCTCTATATTAGTGTGAACTCCCTCTACCTTCAATTTCTCCCTCTATTAGCCAACTTTTTCTTCAACATCTTCTTCTGATAACAAACTCTCATTTGATATCAAACCAAGTTCTTCCTCTTTGACATTTTTGCAAGTTCTCCATCATCAAAAAACTCTCCCTCTCTATAAAATTTCTTTGAATATGACAGAAAACTCTCCCTCTTTGACATCTTATGCCAAAGACAATATTTAGTAAATAGCAATGTACCAGATGTACTAATTCATATACAATATGTCCTTTTATTACTGCATCAAGTTGACTGATTTTCAACATGCTCTAGTTGATGCATTACTAAACTTCATTTAGTAAGCTTCAAATAGGGGAATAACCCCTAACTTGCCTCTTAAATATAAAACTGCATATTTAGGTAATAGCTTAGTGAATATGTCTACAATTTGTTCTTTAGTATTCACATATTCCAATCTTACCTCTTTATCTTGTACCAATTCTCTTAGAAAATGATATTTTATAGAAATTTGTTTGGTCTTGGTATGCATCACATGATTCTTTGATATGGATAAAAACACAAACCCGTGTCACCTTTTTATAAAAGAAAAGGTTAACAAAAGTATAATTGTTCACATTCAATGACACTAAACTAGTATTATTATTTAGAATTTGAAAATGAAGTAAAATAATGAACTATGTAGAAATCGATGTAGTTTAGGATTATATTTTTTAATAATTATTTGGAATAAGAATTGATATATTTTCCTATTCTTTATAGATAACTTTTTAGTTGCTAAAAAATGTTGGAAATTAGGGGTCTAGTTCCCACCATATAACTATATGGAATATTTCCCTTTGATCTCAAATTATGTTATAGATAACATATATGTAGCTAGAACAATCAAAAATAAAAATTGGTTTTAGTCCTATATTTTCTCTTTTATAAAGATTCAAATTTTAACTCACCTAAAATTTATAGTTTTCATCTCCCACCACATTTTTCAAAATGAATCTATTCCATCCAAAAGAAAAATTATATATTCTGGAAAAGGATTCTCTCCTCTAGAACCTCATATAATTTATTAAAAAAATTGATAGTATTTTATATTTTTTTCTTTCTCAAAATTGACATATTTTTTAGTGTTAAAATACGTACTTATATAATTTTTTAATTACAATATACTATATCTAATTAAAATACCATGAACTCTATATGAGAATATTCTTGACTTTGAGCTCTACAAAATGGTGTTTATATGATATTAAAAAAATATTATAAAAGTAGTAAGAGTTATTAAAACATCAATTTTCTAAAATAATTTGATTTTTTTAGTAATTGGATACAAACTAGTATAAAGCATGCATTTAATAGACATTTCCAATCAAAAAAGTGTGAGACCATATATAACTTAGCCAGAATAAATTTATCAAGATCATATGTTTGAACAAAATTTATTTTTAGATAGAAATGCTCAAATTTAGTCATTTTGATAAGTCAACCTAAAAGATGACACAACTTTGTACTTTTACCCATATATTAATTGCACTGGTGCTATCACAGAAGATAACTAGTGGATCCTTGATCTCTACCTTCATACCTACCAATAGTTGCTTGAACCAAACAACATTGGAACAATTAACTATTGCTGCAACATACTTTTCTTCTATTGTAGACTGAGAAATATAATTCTACTTCTTGTTTGTCCAAGACACTAGTGTTTTATCAAGAAAGAACACTCCACCACTAGTGCTCTTCCTATCGTCAACACTTCCTGCCCAATCAACATCTATAAAGGCTTTCAAATCTTAAGTGCCTCCTTTCTTGTACCATAATCCATAGTCCTCAGCACCCTTCAGATACCTCATGAATCTTTTGATTGCTATCATATAATTTATTTTAGGATTTTCTAAGAACATTGCCACCATACCAACTGCTAATGTAATATCAAGCCTTTTATGCACCACATATTATAGTTTTCCAATCATTAATCTGTATTTAGTTTGATCTACTTCTTGGGAATCATCATTCTTAGAAAGCTTATGACCAATAGACATAGTTGTTCTAACTAGTCTTGAATTTTCCATTCCAAACTTCTTTAGTGTCTCCTTGATATACTTGGATTGAGTAATGTAGATACTATCTTTCTTCTATTGAATCTATAATCCAACAAAGAATTTTATCTATCCAAATATGGACATCTTAAATTCTTTACTCATCTCGTTTTAAAAAGATTTGCATAAATCATCATTTCTAGTGAACAATGTGTCATCCACAAAGATTTCTGGAAACACAATCTTCTTATCTTGTCCTTCTTTGATATATAGGTTGTTTATATCATTTGTTCTTTGAAAACAAATCTTCATCAAATAGTTATGAAGTCTTTCATACCAAGCTCTAGGTGCTTGCTTGAGTCTAGACAATGCTTTATGTAGTTTACAAACTATATCCTTTTTGTTAGGATCTATAGAACCTTTTGGTTGTTCTATGTAAACTTCCTCTTCATGAATTCCATTCAAGAATGTAGATTTTGCATCCATTTGATAAACATTAAATCCTTTGTGTGTAGCATAAGAAATTACAGTCCTAACACCTTCTAATCTTTCAACATGAGAGAATTTTTTACCATAATCAATTTATCTTCTTCTTAAGAATAACCTTTGCATACTAACCTTTCTTTGTTTCTGAAAACTTTTCCATCTTCATTCATCTTATTTCCGAAAACCCACTTTGTACCAATTACAGTCTTACCCTTGGGTCTAGGAACACGAGTACTGGTCTTGTTCCTTTCTATCTAATCTATTTCTTCATTCATTTCTTCAGTCTAGCTTTCATTATCCTAAGCATCTTTAAATGATCTAGGTTCAAATTCAGTAAGAAAACATGTACTTTTCAATTTTTTTTTTCCATTGTTCCATCTGACATGTTTCCAATGATTTGATCTAGTGTATGGTGTCTTCTAACATATCTTTCCAACATAGGTACTTTGGATCTAGAACTTGTCCCACTAGCCTTGTCATGATCTTCCATACCAAGCTTGGGTCCCACTATCTATGACCTGGGTCCTTCAAAATTAGTTTACTCTGGCTTTAGCTTGGTAGCTTCTAACTGTGACTTGGGTCCTTTAGATTGTGACTTGGGTTGTACTAGATGCAACTTGGTAGCTTCTAGAGATTTTGGAGACTTAGGAGGTGAATTTTACTGACCTCCAATTAGATTTGGCAATGTATTAGATTCATAGTAGATAAACTTTTTGTAATTTATAGGTTCTTTACTACTCTCTTCTTCACTCTTTTCTACAAACTCATCAATTCCCACATGTGCACTTTGCATGATATTATGAGTGGATGAATTCAAACATTTATATACTTTACTTCTATAAGAATATCCTAGGAATATAATTTCATCACCTTTGCCATCAAATTTACCATTCCTAGATTCCTTCAAGATATAACATATGCTACTAAATAATTTCAAGTAACTTACATTAGATTTGTAGCCATACCATAGATCGTAAGGAGTTTGATTTGAGTCTTTATTCAGTTGTACTCTATTTAAGTTTTGCACTTCAGTACTAATTGTTTCATTCTGGTACATGATTGCAACATTCTTCTCTATCATCAAAGTTCCTACACAATCCATGATGGATATGTTCCTTCTTTTAGCTATACCATTTTTTTAAGGTGTACTAGGGGATGATACTTATCTTTTAATTCCTCTTTTAGTGAAGAATTCATTGAATTCATTGGAAATGAATTCACCACCTCTGTTTGATCTCAAACACTTTAGCTTCTTTCTAGTTTCTTTCTCTACTCTTTCCAGACACCACTTAAACTTTTGAAATGCTTCAAACTTATTTTTTAGATATATTGTAGTCATCATTATAGAAAAATCATCAACAAAAGGAATAAAGTACTTATCTTCACTATAGCTCTTAATTCCAATAGGTCCACATAATTCTATATGAACCAGCCCTAAGACTTCTTCATAATGATAGTTTTTACTTTTGAAACTTGTCTTGCCCATCTTACCAATTTGAAATTTTTTGCATAGGCCCATATCAGGTTTCCTCAAAATAGGAGTACCTCTCACTCTTTCATTTTTTCTTATCTTGATCAGATGATCAAAGTTCACATGACACAACCTTTTATGCCATAACTAGCTTTCTTCTACTTGAGAAATGAAACATAAACTTTCACTAAGATCTAGGTAGAATAATTTACCTCTTGTTTAGTTACTAGACCCAACTAGATTCCCTTTTCCATCTAGTAGCTTGTCCCTCCCATTCATGAATTCTACCTTGAATCTAATGTTATTCAACTATGCCACACTCAGTAGATTATGCTTTAGTCCTTCAACCCAATAAGCATTATCACATCTAAGTTCATTGGTTAGTGAGATACAACCTTTTCCCTTTATGCAACATGGTTCATTATTTCCAAATCTTGCACTTCCACCATCATAGTGTTCCATATGTTAAAAATTAGTTTTTTCACTAGTCATATGATGTGAACAACCACTATCAATAATCCATGTATCATTTAGGCTAACATGAGAGATAAGTGTCATTTTATCTTCTTCATCATCAGATTCATCTTTTACATCAATATAGACTGTCTCAACATCATCACTACTATTTGAATATTTATCCATAAAACAAGATTTCTTACCCTTATCCTTGTAGTCCTTGAAGTTCTTGAAATCCTTCTTTCCTTTGAATTTTTTGTGCTTCTTTCATCTTGGTCTTCTTTTTTTGAACACCTTGTAGTAATGTGACCAACCTCTTCACAAGAAAAGAAAATTAAAAGAATTTTACCTTTGTACTTTCCTTTTCCTTTAGGATACCTTCTTGAAAGTAATGCTTCAATAGTTTTAAGATCACTGTTAGAACTATCTTCTTCTTCACTTTTAGATTGTTTTCTTTTTGACCTTTAAACTTTCTTCTTGAATGACAAAATCACTTCAAATTTAGACTCAAGATTACTAGAACTAAGAACATAATTATCACAGTTATCTAGCTCAAATTTTGTCAATCTTCAAACTATTTCATCCAATGTTATATTATTATTTGGACTGTATCTCATTTCTTGAATTGTTGATACTCTGATTTCATTTATAGGAAGGAGTGTTCTAAGAAACTTACTTACCACTATCTCATCTTCAATATTTACTCCTAAAGCTTTGATTCTATCACTATACTTTACAATGTTATCATATTATCATCTTCATTTGATCAAATTATCATCTGTGACTTTCAGTTTTAGCTCTTCTTACATTATCATCTCCTCCATAGATGGCTTTAAGCTTGATCCACATCTTATAAGAAGTTCCATAGTCTTTGACTTCATCAAATTTGGCATAGTTGAGAGATGAAGCAATATCAATCATCATAATGTTATTACTCTTATTTTCTACAATTTCTTCAACATACATAGTTCCAACAGGTGTCATATATTTGTTGTCTAGGTACTGTAGACTTGAATCTCCAATGGTTACCAAATGCAGTCTCATGAGTTCCTGTCATGCCTTGAAGTTATCTTTGTTTAGCTTGGAAATCTCTCTTATGTAAGACATCCTGATATTTAGCTTAGGTCCTTGAAATCTTCTCTACAAGAATCAAAAGCTCTAATAAAAATTGTTGAAAATATAATTGGAGTAACTAAGAGGGGAGGGGTGAATCAATTATCACTAAAATAAATTCCAAATCCCTTAGATGTCAACATAGAACATAAACACTACTGAAAATACAGTTGCTTGGCAAACACACAGGCACTTAATTAATATTAATATTATGTTGTAACTCTATAACCACTGAAATAACAACTGTAACTTGAAAAATGCTTAGCATGTAAATCTTAAGATATTTTTTGTGATTAAACCTTAATTAATTAGTTTCATACATATGAAAGAAATAGCATGAGCACAAGTGACACCAAGATTTAACATGGAATCTCAATTTGGGAAAAACCACCAATTGCAACTAGTTACTATTTTTCACTCTTCTAAAGTGGGCCCTATTAGGAGCCAACCCTATTAAAGGTTACAAAATACACTATTACATGTGAGCCTATTAGAGGATTTAATCACTCTATTAGGAGTGGCCTTGTTAGATGTCTTTAGACACTTCAATCTAGAAATACCAGCTTGTTAGAGGATTTACAGATAGTGAAGCCAGCTCTATTAATAGATTTAGATCATTACTACAATCTTTAGAGAGTAATAATGAGATGACCTAATTTTTTATGCAACTAAATTGTTGATTACAAATCTTAATTCTAGCTCAAATACTTGATCCAATATATCTTTACAGCTCCTCAAGGATATTCTTCTTATCCTTCTAATTAGCTTCCTCTTAGGATCTTCTATTCTTCCATATGCTTTCTCACATTCAATCCTCAACTTGACCTTACATTTATATCTTATGCATTGTTAAGTTGGATTGAATATAACTTAGAATAATTAATATTCATCTCCTTAGTCGGCTAGAACCAACAAAAAAATCCATTGAACTCAATATGCCAAAAAAAGAAAACCCTTCTTTAGCCTACCCTACTCGATAGAGACTAACTCACAATTGATTTTCCTATGCTAACCAAGTGAAATTGGTTAACATTGTATCGTCACAAAGTTTCTTTATAACCAAGTGAGCTTGGTTAACACAATTTCCATCTAACTTTCCTTTGTTACCCAAGTGATCTTGATTAACACTCAACTTTTTTAAAATTCTCTTCGAAACCTAAGTGAACTTGGTAGACATTGCCTTCTATACTTGGCAAACACTGGAATCCTCAGCTGACACAGGAAACTATCTTCATTGCCCAAGTGAGCTTGACATACACTGTCTGGTAAAGACATGACATTTTCTATAACATTAAAGACAATACAAAATTAACCAATTGCTTTCAATAGTTGTGTCCACTTTTTCTAGTGTCTTTAATGTTATCAGAATGATAAGTCTCTCTGAAGATAAGAATGTAGCACGAAGAGAAATAACAATAGCTTTAGTTAACAAATCAACTTTTGACAAAATATTGATTAGTAAAATAAGTGGATATCTTAATGTGATTCATAAAACTCTAGAAATAACTCTAAAGAGAAGGGTTAACTCTAAATGTGATCTAGCAAATAGTTTGTGGACTTTTAGCAATAGACTCTTCAGATCTAATATCAAACTTACTAGTGAAGTCAAAAGTTTGGTTGAAAAACTTTAGCATAATAATACAAGAGTATCACCTAATTCAAGAGATGTTATTAAATTTAGAGTTGGCTCAAAAATATGTTATCCACATCCGAAACACCTTTTGGACATGACTCAAATCGAATTGTTAAAAAAAATAGATGATAAGTTGTTAACTATTAGCATTAATCAAAGATATTTCAAAAAGTGTAAACCATGGTATGTAAGGATTAACAAGGAAAGAGTCACATGTTTTTCTAAAACTCATGTTCAATTTCATTACCATTATGATGTATTTCAATCTATACATAGTATCATGCATAGTAAAGAAATGCTACAACAATGTGGTATATAAATATCACCTCAACCTATAAAGGATTTCATATCAGGCTTGTTTTGTAAGCCACCTAATGAGTAATATTTTCTTTTCAATACATGTATTTTTGGTACATGTGATATGGGTGGTAATCTTGGTTTTTTAGATGAATTTTTTCATGAAAATTCTTTGACTACTTTTGGATAATAATTAGTTTATGTAAAAATAGTCAAAACTATTGAATATTCATTGAAGGATGGGAAGGTTGGAAGAAGGTGTGATTAAGTTACAAAAAAAGTTAGTTGTCATGAATTTATGGATGAGCTTAAGAGTGTGATCATAACAAAATATGTTAAACACTCTCAATATGCTAGATTACTTGATGGAAAATTTTGCATATATAAGAATAAGTTTCCAATTGGCACTATACTCTTAGTCATTGACTTTGTAGAGAACTACACACTTGCACCCCAAGATGAGGTTCAATCACAACATTACAATTCAATGCAAGTAGAAATTTTTGTTCATATAGTTTATAGGCATGCACCTAATAGTGTAGAAGAGGATCAAAAAATATTGAGAGAGCACCATTTCTATATGAATGATAATAAAATTCATTCATCCGAGTTTGTCCAATATTGCTTCAAGGCCTTTTATGATAATATAAGAGAGAGACAAATTCAAATAACACAAAATATAATATGTTCAAATAATTGTACAGGAGAATATTGGAATTACAATAGGAAAGGTAAACTTCTAAGGGGGATGGGGGGGGTGAATCAGTAGTTTAAACTTGGACCCATAAAACTTTCACCACACATCCATCTCATACATTCAATGAGTAAACTGAAATAACATGTAAAGCATGTAATTCTAAATCATGTAAACATATAAGCATTCGCACACATATAACATCAGATATGATTACCAAAAACCCTTCAATGAGAAGGTAAAACTGGGGTGGGGATGACACTGACAAATATTCACTACTATACTAATAAGGTGTATCCAATGAAGGTTACAATGCTTTGACCATGAAACATGATCTACCCTGTGAAAGGTCTACCTTGTTAAAAGCTTACAAAGATTGTTAGGTGTTACCTTGTTAGAGGATTTCAACACCCTGTTAAAAGTGTGCCTGGTTAAAGGAATTTAACTTACAATTAAGTAAGCACCTTGTTAAAGGATTTCATACAGCCTATTAGGACTACTTTGTTAAGAGATTTTGACTGAAATCGCTTATTAGAATGTCTCAGCTTTGATCCTATAGTTAGCACTTAATTTCTTGATAACATATCACCTATAAACTAATGTCTTCTTGATCCTCCCTAATCAAATGTCTCTTTTTTGTATCATTTTCCTTTCCTCTATTCTTCTCTAACTAATTTTACAATGTAATCCCACTTCATAACTCCTTAGCCACTATGAATGCACTATTTTCACATGAAAACTTCTCTCTTACCTCCTTCAATACCTTACTCACTCACTAGAGAGTTTAAGGTTTATCCTCCTTAAGAAGACTTAGGTGAATTAGGGTTAGGTATGAATCTATGACTAAGATTCATCTATTTTTCCACTTAATCCATCCTATTTTCTAATTGGCTACATGTAATTGCATAGGGAATCCAACTTGAGATTCATTCTTATCTCCAAAATATCAAAATTCAATCTTAAGTCAACTCAAAAATTATTTACATAGTTGTTTGTGCCTTTACAAACAAATATGTCAAAACTATTTCACTCAGCATTTGAAGTTTCTGATGTTCAGTATATACTATTCTCTATGTTGTGACTCAACATGCATTGCTTACTTGGCTCCTTGTTACTCAGCATACACTGTCTTCTCAGCACTTGAGTGACTTAGAACATGAGTGACTCAGAACTCACTATGACTTGGCATGCTCTATAATATACATGTGTTCAGCATGTACCACTTGTTTGGCATGAACTAAGTAAATAACTTAAGTGTGTTGACACTCACTTTTCAAAACCAATCTAAGATTAACAATCTCCCCCTTTGACATGAGTGTCAAAAACACTTGATTATACATTAATATCCTTAATCTATGAGCATAACATATATCTATCTTGTCTTATATACATAACTTAAAATTTTAAATTTTTTTGAATAGCTTGGATACCTCATCATCTAATATCTCCCCCTAAGTTGATATGTCTATTTTGCATCCAAAATTTTGTACTCCTACTAAGTAAATGTGTCTTATCTGATACTCTTTGACTTGATGCTTCTCCTTCTTTACTTACTCTCCTTATATCTTTGCCAAAATTTTGTATTTCCCCAAAAAATATTGTGAAATGTTGTGCTTCCCCTTTTATATCATTTTTTTTAATCTTTTGATCTCCTCTCAAAATATTTCATCTCCCTAAGAATATTCTCCCCCTTCTAACACTTATGTCAAAGGGATATACACTTATTGTGTGTTTGTCCAAAAAGGATTTATGGACATCTAATATTATCTTGAGAGTTGTATCCCAGTTCTCATATGTCACATCCAAAGACTTTATTTGGATAGCAAGCTCGGCAGCAAGGTGAACTAGACCATCTAAGGTATAAAGATTTGGATCTCTCTTCATTAGGGTTTTAGCATAGCCTAGCTCCTTGTGCAAAATTTCCATATGAGTGGTTAGAGTGGCATGGGTGATAGTTAGTTTGGCCCTTATGTTGGCCTCATCTGCTAACAATATAGCCAACTAACTGTAAGTTTGAAGCAATGTGCTGAAATACTTCCCACTCTAAGCTGGATCCATAGGTAGTTTGGCACCTGATGAACTTATCTAACTTTCCAAGCTCAAGATGTGACTTCTAGTTTCTTGAGTGAAGAGTGTTGGATTACACAATTTTGCATACAATGAGAAGATATTCACAAGTACCTTCTTCACATCCTCAACCTTAGTTGCCAATGCAACTTGTGTTTGTACTATGTCACCTAATATTTTCTCATTGACTTTGTTTTGAAATTTTTTTTAACCATTCTAATAATTTGGCATTTGTGTCTAGGTCAGCATCACTCACTTTCTCCACTATATTTCTCAATTTTTCTATTAGTGGCTTGGTCTAAATGCATCTAAAAATATGTCTTTGATGTCCTGTAGTGTCTACTTCTACTTGTGCTCCCTTCTAAGCATTTCTTGATGCTTTTTCCTTGCTAGGGCTTGTTGCAATATGCCCATTTGTTCTATAGTTATTGTATCATAGTCATACTTAGCTAGAACAATTTCTTCATCAAGGTTCACATCTCCATATTGGATCACTTCTTTTGCCTTTGATGAACTCGGGCTCGACACTGAGATCTATAAAGGGTTGCATCTATGCTCGGCTTCTAAAGAGTTTGAGTGGAAGAAGTGTCAGATGCTAGTAAGGTTACCAATGCTTGGATGGTTGTTTGCTCCTTCAATTGAGGTGTCATCTCACTCTCTCCAAGCTTGCCCTATTTTTCCACAATGACTTGACTTGCACCTTGATCTTGTGATGTAGGTGCAGATAAGATTACCTATCCTGTTCCACTTTTTTCTTCTATAGTGGCTTGTGTTTCCACCGTAGTCTTCTTAATTGTATCAACCTTATCTAATGTAGCTTTAGGTTCTTTGACCAAAGGTTGTATAGTAGTGACCTAATGGATGATAGAAGGTGGTTCTTCTAGATTCACCTTTTCCCTTTCAGTATTAGTCACTGATTTTTGCAATTTATCTATACTGACCAAAACACGATTCTCATAGAGTTTGACCTTCAATGTAGACTGATCTAATATCTTCCTCAAGTCACCTTCTATAAGGGGATTGATGTTATTAGCTGATAGGTCAGAAACATCCTTAACATTTATTGTTTTACTAGTCTCACTTGTGACATGTTGAGGACTGACACTCGACAATTGTGTGTCTTGCACATTCTATTCTTCATGCTACTTTGGCTTAGCTATTTCATTGTCATCTATTTGCATTAGTGTTCCTTCCTCAATATTCTTATCTTAGTCATCGTCCTCTTCATCATCCTTTACTCCAATGGGTTCTGGTTCTCCCTCCTTTACTATAGTCAACCCATAAGTAAGTTTCCACATCTGTGTGGACTTTTTCACTACAGCCTCAATGTTGTTTTGTAATATGCTAAAGGCTCTGTATCTAGGTGTGAACCTAACTACATATTTCTTCATAGCCTTATCAAATTGTGCCTTAGTTAGTTCAAGCATCACTTTTGCTAGTGAGGTCTCCCTAATTTTTCTCTCTAGGTTCAAACAATAGTGTCATTTTTGATAAACTCAATCATATAAAATTTTGGGCATAGAGTTGGCAATCTCTAATGGAGTAGTCTTGAATTTTTCCATTATGGCATATATGGCCTCCTCAACTTGGTTCTTCTCTACTTTACCAAGATTTTCAAAATATATATGTGTAAATCCTAGTAAATCTACACTATTCTTAACATTTTCACATAAATTTTCTAAGTTTGAAAGAGGATTGTGACTCACCACCTCAAATTGGTTGATGTCATTTGACTTAGTTTTCTCTTCATTAGACTCGAGTTGTGCTATATACTTCCTCCTTGGCCTTTTCTACAATTAACTTTCTTACTCTGCTTGTTTGGTCTTTTCTTTATCCTTTTGTGTAGTTACACATGTACTAGCTCTTGTAGTAGGTGTAGTAGGCTTGGCTTGTCTTGGTTTTATAGTTTTCTTAGCCCTTGCCACTAGTTGTGCCTTGGCCTTCCTCTTCTAGCTAATCTTCAACCATTACTTGAGTTAATGCAAGAAGTGCTTGTGCTTGAATGTCTTCTTCCTCCTACTTGGCACCCTCTCCGTACTTAGCTTTCAATTTTTTCACTATCTTCTCCTTTTTCTTCATGGTAGAGGCAGTCTTGAGTTCCATTGTGATTTTGGATTTATCTATTTCATAATTTCCAAATATATTTGTACTTTTATCTACCTCTTCTTCAAGTAATGCAATAATAATTGTAGAGGCTTTATCCACATTGATTTCATAACCTAAGGGTCTCAACCATCTCACCTTTGGTGTAGCATCTTGTACAAAAGTGTAGTCGACATCCACTAGAAAACATACATCATCTGTAGTATTTCTCTACTAGTGGCACTAGTATTCTCAACCTTTTCTTCATTGACTAATTGAAATCCTCAAAGTAGCTAGTCATCATAGATTCAAAGTTCTCTCCTAACTGCTCAATGTATTCACCAATTTGAACTACTACTAACCTTTTGGTTTTCCAAGATATTGTTCCAAATGTTGTAAATGTGTTTTACACATAAAATAATATGCATATCAATATAGAACCAAATTTACATTGTGCACTCTTGGTCTTTCTGATGGCTCCAATGTTCTCAACTAGCTATTGTAGTTGGAGTTTTGCTAGATCATATGTATGATCTTTCTTGACAATTTTGTATCCCACATCCACAGCTACGTAGGGCACACTATTTAATCTACTAGATTGGTAAAATTTGTGTGAAATCACCCTAATAGAAAACTTAATCAATGGATTAGTAATTGTATCAATTTTCATGCCTCTTTTGTTCCAAACAGCTCCAATATTCATCTCAATCACTTCTTTAGCATCACTTATTAGTGTCTTAGGCTGATCTAGGTTTGGGTAACCAGTAACCCTATGGGTCATCCTCTTAGTAATTTTGATAGGTCCATTGTGTAGCCACAATGAACCAATCATGTATTTGGCTAAGCAATATCCTGATCCACTTGGTTTTAAACACATTTAGAAAATCTAGGGCTCATGTCAATCCCTTTTTCTCTACAATTTTTAATTCTTCCTTCAATACACCATTAACACAAAGTCACAAAGTCTATTGTATGCCTCCCTAATCTCCATATCCCCAATGCTACCAATTTTATAGTTATAGCATTTACTTACATCTTGCACCATTAACACATTCAGTGGAATCATCAACAATGCACCAAAAGGGTCTTTCTTGTACGCAATGTCAGGAATGGCTTTTGTTGGCTCTTGATTTAACAGATTTAAAAAATAACCAAGAAGCCAAACCAATACATCTAAGGCTAGAAAATTCCTATGATGTATGCACTTGACTACAAATCTTGGGCCAACTATAAGGCATAACTCCTTCTTCACTTCAAGCTCTGTGAAACCTAGGTGGGTTAACCTTGAGATTCACTTATATGGTACTAGTGTTAAAACATACATACACTTGAATCTTGATAAAGTAGATAAATCCCTTAATCTTCTAACACTTATGCACAAATCTTAGACATGGAATAGCTAATAACATGACCAAAGAAATTGATAAGCTAAGTAAGGGCATCACATTTCAGTCTTTCAACATTTAAAAGGAAAAAAAATTGATTAATGATGTTGATTTCAGAAAAAACTCCAAATATGTAGTAGTAAGAACAAGTTGGGCACAAGATAAGTCAAAACATACACATGGATACTTGAGATATACTCATATATTCAGATATCTAATCTATCCATTCACCTTGTAAATAGACATCTATCTTCATAAAAACTCTCATACTTATGCAATATCCTCCTGGTGAAACATGTAACCTTGTCAAGGTAAATAAGCATTTAATTGGCTCTTTGTTCCAATAACAAACCTATCTAGAAATATAACCTTAAGGGATTGCAAATGAGTTTAAGCTCTTTGTTCTTAAACACAAAATATTGCAAAAAAAAAAGGAAGGAGACAAGAATCAAAATGAAACTAAAGAGATTCTTACTCATTTGTATTCATTTCCTTTAAACTATACATCTGTATGCATGAAATTAAAACATAGAAATGCATAATAGATTAGAAATAGCTATATTATCTTCACTACTATTGTTCATACAAGAGAAAATATCTATTGAAGAATTTGGTAGAATCATAGTTATGGATCCAACAAGGTGATCTCATATTGAAAATTGTCAACCCTTACAATGAATGAGAAAGAGAAAGATAAAGGAAGAATGGAATCTTGGATTTGATCTAAAGACAAAATGTGTCCACTTGAATCTCCATCCTTTGTTGTTTTAGAAAATCTCTCATATTTCTATCCATGAAGCTTGATCTAGTTTTCATCATTATTTTGTAACAAACACAAAATATCTCTTATTTAATGATGAAAAACCTCATGTTGCCAAAATATCTGAAATGCATCTGGAATGCTGATAAAACCTCCATTTAACTAACTTAGATATGACAAAACTCACCCATAACTACATTCAGACTACCTTTTATGTTCATTTAGTTCATCATTTCACTAGAAAGTAGATCTAAGCTACATCAATTAAATTAAACTACAAATTGGGTACCTGAGACGAATCCCTACAGAGCTCTAACTAGTGACCTGTTGTGCAAAAAAAACCACAAAAATAGAAAGTTCATCTTCTCCCAATTCTAGCAATATATAATATGCCTATATGGGCTTACCAGGAATTCCTAGGATCTAAAAATGAAAAATAGGCTCCTATTAAGGCCTCAAAACTGCATTTGGGAAAATATTTAGCCTTTTCCCAAAGGTTCAACTATAGGATATAAATTAAAATTTATTTAAAATCTGACTTGCATGCTCAGCCAAGAGAAAAACATAAAAAATTAGTTTTTATGACTTTTGATTTTTTCCCTCTGTTTTTCATTCTAGATCAAACTTGGTTGACCAGCCCTGCCACATGTAAACTCTTGATTGGCTAGATTTTTTGCAGAAACAACTGACACATCTACCACATGTCCACCACATCATTGGTTACCACATCACATGATGAGTCAGCATCATGCCATGTCATTGCAACATAGTGACCACATGACATGTGTCATCTTCCACCACATTAGTATCTAGTCATTGGACCACCTCAGCTCACCATGTCATCAGTACATGTCACTTCTACCTCACTCAATTGCCACATCATCAATCCAACTTACTGCTAGCTAGATGGTCACCATGTCACATGGTTAACTATTGTGCATCTTCACCTTGGCAACATAGTGACTGTCGTCAGATCTGCCACGTAGCATGATTTGGTGCATCTGAAATGTGACTGCCACATCACTACCTCATTGGAATCTATGCCATGTATCACTTATTGGTTGGTCCATAGGCTCCACATCATCCCTAATGTCATCATCTTTTGCATGCATGTGCTTGGTCAAAATTTATCTAGTCTCCACAATTGGGGTCCACCATGAGGTTTCCTTGTGTCTCAAAAGGTATGAGCCTTTTAGACACTAATATAGTGTGTGTTTATGTATTTAAGATGCATAAAGTATCCCCACAACAAGAATTTGGGGTAATAAACCTTGAATTGTTTTCCACTTGCCTATGCCTTCAACCAATTTTTTGTATTTGTCTAAAGAAAAACATCTTCAATCAATAGAAAACATGCCTCCTCACTCCAATTCGTGACTCCCAGACATGATTTTCATGTTTTCCTATGTATCTACCTCATATGTAAATCTTTAGCAAAACAACACTTAAAAGCACTCACCCTTGCATGACTTCTTTTTCATATACTCGGCCTTGTGTAGTAGTTGTTTTCTTTGGTAAACACGCTCGACACAAAAAGAAGTGTAATATACCCCCAACTCATTGTTCAACATCCTCATTACTATAATCTAAAAGGAACTAATAGAGACAACAAGTAATAAAAAAGACACTAGAGAGCACAAATTCCTTCAACTCTTCCATTCCATATGATGCACCTATGCCTTTGCCTTTAAGCTCAGCCTGTGCTTGGGAATACTGAACAAAGTTTCCTATATACAAATTTAAACTTTATGTAGGTCCTTGCTTCACTACATAGGCCTCTCCAATGCCTCTACACTCAATGCACCAGAACAAGAAAAAAAATTGAAGAGGGTAATAAAAGAAGAGTTTATTAATCTCCTATTGTGGTCAGATTTCATTTGCAATTCCCAAACTCCTTATACCCAAGCATAAGTTGATAGCAAGTTGGCAGCATCTCCATGAATCTCAATGAATTGATAACCTTCAATTTCCAGATGCAAGTATTGGTTGATCATTATTTATATACTCACTAAAGTCATCAATTTTTCTATGACATTGCTACTAGTTCTATGTTTGTATTCAAGCAAATTCATTCCTCCAAAGTATCATATATTCCCTCAATACTATCATCTTTAATCATGCAAACAAGGAAATAGCTATGCAACTATGGCCTTGGTGTTCCAACATTGAAGAGGGCAGGAGAGGCATGAGTAAACCAATGTTGTGACATTAAATGTCATGCTTGGATAGCTGAATCAATGTTGTCCTTATAAATTCCAATAGAAACTCTCATTAACATGTGTTGAGGTTATACCAAGTATGGAATTCTCTATTACAACTTAGCTCCCTATCCATTGGAAAGGCTCATATGTTCCTTAAACTCACCGCATTCCCTTTGCATCCTTTGGCTTCATTTAAAATACGTGTCCCCCCATTTTGAGTTAACAGCTACATGCAGTGGTCTCCCTATTTTGCATTGCCAGCCTGTTCTTGCTTTTAGCTATAGGTGCTTTTAAAATTATTACTGCTCAATTAAATTAGCCAACATTTGATGAATTTTTACATATCTTAAAATTTATAGAATGTTCCTTCATTTGATTGAATGGTTCCTCAAAACATTCCAATTCTTTTTGCCATTGCATTAGATATATCTATCATAGCACTTGACATCGCCTCAGCTCTAGATATTGTAACTTTAGCTTTTCCTTGAATTTCCAATATAGAAGAACTCTTTTTTTATTTGCTTGGTTAACTCACAAATAACCCACATGGGAATTTAAAATAACCCTCCCCTTCTAATGATGGAAACTCTCGAAGGACATTTTGTGCATTTTTAATGAACATGGTAGATGATATTTGGCTCAATCAACACTTGTCATTTTCTAATATGATTTGATCACGAAGAGAGAATTAAAAGACTATGTTCTATTACTAGGTCTTTTTTATACATAATGGTGTCATATCAAGGTGAATCCACAATAATGGGTTCCACTTTAGTGGGATGAACAAAAATGGAAAAAAATTGCAAAATGCAAAATCGAGTTTACCATACATTCACAATGAACATACTTAATATGTTCATTGTGAACATATTTTTAAATTGTGTTCGTAGTGAACATATTTAACAATGATTACGTATGTTTGTAGCAAACATTGGTAATAAATATGTTCATTGAAAACATATGAAACGTCGACTTTTGGCATTTTAAAATGCCATTTTTACCTATTTTGTTCATTTTTTACGACGTTCACTATTCAAGAAAAGGTTCATTTTATTTTTGGGCCGCATTTTATGTTCACTATTTACGACGCTCATTTTATTTTTGGGCTGCATGTTTGCTACGAACATGCAAAATTACATTTTTTGGGCCCTTTTTATTTGTTTGCTCTTTCGACACCCATAATTGTAGATAAATGATCTCCTACTATAAAATTTAAAATGCCAAAATGTGCTACTCGGAGAAAGCTTTCTAATGACTATAATTGTAATACATATTTTAATCATTAAGACATTCAAATATGAGTTTAACTCATCATAGGTTCATTACCAATTGAACATCGACTAACTTCGACACTTCGAGAAAATTAGTAAATTAGGTCAATTTTTTTTTTGAAAAATATCTAAGTAATAGCTTATTGAGTTAGCTTTCTATTCAAAAAGAAAAAAAGATTTATGATAAATTGACCTCAAGTTATCTATGTCAAAACGAATGTATGTCTGAATTACGATTGGTGTCACTTCAAAACTTCATAAACTATACAATATTCAACCAAATCAAATCAAACCAAATCCATCCTTTGGATATTGATGTTACAAATCCAACACCAAAATAATTACCTCATTATCTTTTCTAGAAAAAAAGTTATGTGTGTCAAATGGACTGTCACTCTTTAAAAAATTGAATTTTATTATATACCACTTTTTGGAGGAGAAGAAAAATTTGACATAAATAAATTTTATTATGTATCACTAGTTTATGTCATCTTGAAATTATTTATAGTTTTAGAGATATAGTCACTTGAATGTGAGGTTTGTTTCAAAAATATTGATTTCGGTGTCAAAATTGGTAAAAAAATGGAACCCATTATTGTGGGATCACCCATCATTTTAGATTGATTGTCTAATAGCTTATACATTAATTAATGTATAAAAATTATCATTCTCAAATGAATGGTATCATATCCATAGTCCCCCCTTTAAGACATCTTCAATATGTTCTATTCCATTTTATTTTCACCTTCCAAATCTTACTTAATGGAATTAGCTAGCCCCCAAAGTGGGTTCGACTAAAAAATTTTTGAACCCAAACACCTGACAACTCAAACTAGCCCATTCACCATGTGGCACTGACTTCAAAAAAATTCAACCACTGGAAACAAATTTACAACTCACTTTACACCTATTTGCAAACTGTCAACTTTGTGCTAGGAGGTCCTTTGATCAGCTTTAAAAACTGACAAAATTACCTAACTAGGCTCTGAAATCTGACATACTGATTTTTTGTCCCACATTCATGTACCCTATTGAATCTTGTCTCATGATGAATTCTCAGTCAGTAGATATTAACTATCAAAGTTTCCCTCTCAGAATTGCTTGCAAGAAAATATGTCAGAAAACTATAACATGCTCGAATTTGGCTTCAAAAATTGAGAAAATAGACACTTGGGGGAGTGGGAACCAGGAAATTAGTTCACTATCATGAGGAGAATATGAATCTATGATTAGGGCTTATGAAAAATAACAGGGAAAATTTGGCAAGTGGTCAAAGTGGGCTATTTAGATTTGTAGACTGGAAACATTGGCAGAAAATATTTTTCTCAAATGGAATGGACCTTGGAAAGTGTGCAAGCAGATTCATCAAGACTTGCAAACTACCACACTTAAAGAATTTTTAGAGTAGAAAATAGTGGTACAATCCATTCAATCTCACCTATCATAGATTCAAATATATGACATCATGAACAAGAGTACTGACAAATTTGCCTCTCTTGACACTAGTAAAAGGTTATAAATTCAATTCACAAATGTGTTTGAAAACTAATCAAAAGGATTTTTCATAAGCTCAAAATTGAAACATAGCAATTATCTATCCTATAAAATTTAAGAAAAAAGAAATTATCTCATTTTGGTCAACTAGGTCAAAGTTATAAAAAGTCAAACAGGGCCTCCCAGAATTTTGAACAATTTGCATCAGCATGACAATACTAAATGACTGAATTTGAAGGATTCAAAACCCAGTCAAAACATATCAAAATGACTCAAAATATGAAACATAGGTTCTCTAATATGGGCACTAAATACTCCCAAAGAAATGAGTCATGAAACATTACTAGGTGCAAGATATTCAATTTCAAATTAGGCCTCTTGTTGTTGTTTGACACTTTCGCAAAAGTGTAGATTTGGACATTACTCAAAATGGAACTTCACAGAATGATTTGGAATGGAAATTTATCATCATGGGATGATTGGATATACTTAATTCAAGGTGTTAGAAACATCAAACACCTCTTAAGCCTCCAAAGGATAGCTGGTTACACTTGCATTAAAAAGTCCTTATAGGACATTTTTCAATGGTACTCAAAATCAGGGCTTCAATTTTGAGTCCCAACAGCTTTGAAAATGGGTGGCTTAACTTCATTACTCACTAATTGAACATTCAAAACTTCCTTTCCCTCTACATTCTTCAAACTAGATGCCAATCTATAAAACTAGGGTTTATGAAAATGTAAACTACGTAGCTCAGCTCTTAATAAATACCTTATGAAATCTGATGAACTGGTGATGAATCGTTGCTCAAACCTTCTCCAATTTCTTTGGATGGTTTTCCAAATTGCCTTCTACTCTGCTCGCTCTTTCTCAATTTCAAAACGATGAAAAATGAGTCAAAAATTGATCAAATATCCTTTGAAACCCTACAATTAATGATGAGTGCTTACATAGATGTAAGCTCAACATAAACTAGTTTTAGGCTCACTCAGCATCCATTATCATTTCAATCACTTAGAAACCACTATGAGCTCAACATCAACTAGTCCATCTGTTAGCTCAACATTTTCTAGCATTCCACTTGGCACATATAGGAAACTTTTCATACTTGGTAGAGACATGAAAAACTTAATGATTTAACTTGGATTTCTAACAACATCTTGCATCTTTGTTCATGCTAATGTAATCTTTTTAGTAATAAAACCTCTTTGAACTGATGTATGATGTAACTTTTAAATATCAGTCCCACATACCTCTTGATTGTCTAGTTTGATGAGATGTGATCACTTGACCCATTGGGTGAAGTGATTCCTTCTCCATTTTATGTTCTACAATCATCCTTTTTCTTCCATGTTATATTCATCTCATCTCTAATGTGTTCAACATTTGCCTTACCTTTGCCTTTATCAAACTCACAACTTGGTGATTTTGACCTTGTTGGACAATATAGCTATTGATATGACCAGTCTTCAAGCAGCTAAAACATGTGGTTTGACTCAACCATCTTTGGTAGTTATCTCTTAAGTGTTTCCTAATATAATTTTTAGGAACATTTCCATATTCTTGACAGTAGTGACATCTATATATCTTGTATTATAATCCCAATTATAAGAGTTGTCATTGTTCCTTACCTTTGGTTGCTTGTTTGATGACCACATGGGTTTGGATCTACACTCAAAAGTTGTATGTCCATACTTCTAATAGTTGTGGCAATATCATTCAAATCTTTGTGTATTCACGGTCTTGGTTCTACACTCATGTGCTTGATGACCTTGCTTTTTGCACTTAGTGAACCATGTGCTTAGGCTTGATATTTTGATTTGTAGTCTTGCTCCTACACACATTAGCAATGTGTCCTTTTTTTCCACAATTATGAAAAGTAGGTTTGGAGTTCTTACCTTTGTTGTTCCTTTCTTTAGCACTTTTGGATGACTCTCCTTCTTCAGTGCTTGTATATCCTAGTCCAGATGTATCATTATTGGATCTAGGGGATCTCAATAATTTCTCAGAGTATTTGATGGCTTCATTTGGCTTGTTAAAGTTCTCAACAAATTCCTTTTCCTTTTTTAGATCATTCTGTAATTGCTCTTTTTGCAATTCCAATGTGGTTATCTCAATATCTTTGACATTTAGTTCATAATTCGCATTCATCATTTGACTTAGAGTATCTAATTGCATGTTGGAAATCTTGGTTACCTTTGTTGACTTCTCTTCTAGTCTATTGCTTAAAAAAAAAATTCTTCTTCAATCATGGCTTTTTCTTCCATGGCTTTCTTCTTCTATTCAGTGACCTCGCATAGTAGTATAGTTTGTGATTTTTGTTCTAACTTGAGATTTTTTATTTCCTCAGCTTGGGCTCTATTCTTTTCCATTAGATTTACAATTGTTGCATCAAATTCATTGGATTTTCTACTTGCAAATAGCTTAATAGTATCCATCTCTTTCTATTGTGCGTCATTCTTTTTATAGCAATTTCTTTCCTTCTCTTCAAAGATTTATTTAGTTCTTCCCTTGCTTTATCTAGTTGATGAGAAAGAGTTGTATTTCAATCTTCTAGTTCTCAATAATCTTTCCCAACTTGTAGACTTCCATTTCAAGATATTTCCTCAAAATTGCAAAGCTTCTCTTTTAGAGGACAAGGCTTTGATACCAATTGTTGAAATTACAATAGGAAAGGTAAACTTTTTTTTTTTGGGGGGGGGGGGGGAGGGGGGGGAGGGGGGGGTAGGGGGCGAGGGTCGAGAATCTGTAGTTTAATGTTGGACCCATAAAACTTTCACCACACATCCATCTCATACATTCAATGAGAAAATTGAAATAACATGTAAAGCATGTACATCTAAATCATGTAAACATATAAGCATTCACACACATATAACACTAGATATGATTACCTAGAAACCCTTCAATGAGAAGGTAAAATTGGGGTTGGGATGACACCTACAAATCTTCACTAGTGTAGAAATAAAGTGTATCCAATGAAGGTTACAATGTCTTTACCATGAAACGTGATCTACCCTATGAAAGGTCTACCCTGTTAAAGACTTACACAGACTATTAGGTCTCACCTTGTTAGAGGATTTCAACACCCTATTAAAAGTGTGCCTAGTTAAAGGACTTTAATTTACAATAAGTGAGCACCCTATTAAAGAATTTCATACAACCTATTAGGACTACTTTGTGAAGAGATTTTGACTGAAATCAGCTATTAAAATGTCTTAGCTTTGATCCTATAGTTAGCACTTAATTGGTTGATAACAGATCACCTCTAAACTGATGTCTTCTTGATCCTCCCTGATAAGATGTCTCTTTGTTATATCCTTTTCATTTCCTCTATTTTTCTCTAACTAATTCTGCCATGTAATCCCACTTCATAACTCCTTAGCCACTATGAATGCACTATTTTCACATGCAAACTTCTCTCTTAGCTCCTTCAATACCTTAATCACTCACTAGAGAGTTTAGGGTTTGTCCTCCTTAAGAAGACTTAGGTGACTTATGGTTAGGTATGAATCTACAACTGAGATTCATCCATTTTTCCACTTAATCCTTCCCATTTTATGATTGGCTGCATGCAATTACATAGGGAATCCAATTTGAGATTCATCCTTATCTCCAAAATATCAAAATTCAATCTTAAGTGAACTCAAAAATGGTTTACATAGTTGTTTGTGCCTTTACAAACAAATATGTCAAAACTGTTTCCCTTGGCATTTGTAGTCACCGATGCTTAGCATATATTGTTCTCTATGCTATGACTTAACATCTATGTTACTTGGCATGCACTACTTACTCAACTCTTGTGTCACTCAGCATACATTGTCTTCTTAGCACTTGAGTGACTCAGAACATGAGTGACTCGACACTCACTATGACTTAGCATGCTCTATAATATACATGTTGTGCTCGGCATGTACTACTTGTTTGATATGAACTAAGTAAATAATGTAAATGTGTTGACACTCGTCAAAAACAATATGAGATCAACAGACAATTCAAGAATTCTAGAATGTTCTATTAGTTGAGTAGGACACATAGGTAAACTAATATCCAACATATGTGGAGTTCTTTTAGGCTGGACATGGTAAAGGAGAACATGATGGTGCTAGTGCATGCGTGAAGAGCGCCATTTTTAGAGAGCAATTAAAACTTGAGGAAAAAGTCAAGTTCAAAAATGCACATGGCATTGTGGAATGGTGTAGCAAATATTTATATATAGAATCGAGTTAGAACTCTATAATTAGACATTTCTTTTGCCTAGTTGAAGAGAATAATATCCTTTCAAGATATGAGCATGATACAATTAGTAGGTTAGCTAAATGGCATTGGTTTAGGAATTGAGATTCTAATACTTGGACTATATGGACTAGGGAGCTTGCTGTTTTTTGTCAGTTTTGTCTTGTAGGTGAATGGGAAGAATGCAAGAATATAGAATGGATTGAGGATTGGAAACAAAAATCATTAGTACGGGTATGTACAAGATCATGGTGTGCCAAAAAGTGGCGATGTGAAAAAAATAGAGTTTGAAGACGTCTAAAAGTGCTTCAAAATCTGCTCTGACTTTTTTCCACCTATCCAGGTACCAAACCTGGAAGGTAAGGCCGATCCTTATCAGATATCTGATTTGATATCGGATATCCGATTTATATGCTAATAATATATAAAATATTACTTATAATAGTATAATATAATACAATACATTATAATATTATATTATATTATATTATAATTAAATACATTATAATATAATATATAATATTATTATTATTATTATTATTATTATATTATACTATAATAATAATATTATATTATAATAATACAATATAATATTTAATACTATAATATATAGTAATGATATATTATATATATATATATATATATATATATAATATAATAATAATAAAGTAATATATTATAATATAATATATAATAAAAAGTATAATATATTATAAATTATAATAATATAATACATTATAATAATATAATACATTATAATAATATAGTATAATAATATAATATAATATTTTATATTATAATATAATATGTGTAGACACCTAAATTTGATTACACCACTTTAGTAATCCTATTTAGTTATCTCTAAAAGTATCATTAATTAAATTCCTATTTAATTAATCCTTTGCCATCCCCTAGCTAATTAATTTAATTAATCATCTATAGTCCTAATTGATAAATCAAATAACCTTTTATTTATCAATTAAATCCTATTCTTCTATCTAATTCCAAAAATCCCCATTTATTAAATAAATCTATTTGATAAATAAAATCCTCAAATCCAAAAACCCCTAACCTATCCCTAATCCTCCATTTAGCCTAATCCACCCCATCCACCCATACTAACCTAGCTTAGCCACTAACTCACCCACCCTCATTAATGCCATCCACTTGCACATCTCTAACATCTCTAATCTAATCCTAAACCCAAGCCTAATCCACCCCCTAATGTTGTCACATTCCTTAAACAAGTTTAAGACTTTCCTAATCCAAACCAAAGTCTCCCCTCAAAAATCTCAACCACCAAGTCATGAGTGCTCTTACAAACCATAAAAGACTCTTACAAGCCCACTCATGACTCTTACACCCATCTTCCACACTCTTCCCTCTTCCACACTCATTCCTCTTACATCCCTCTTACATACTCAACCCCACTCATCATGCCTTTAACCAACCCTTTACCTTACCCTCTCACACTCATCCTCCTTGTGACAAGTGTCACCTTCCCATTGGTGCTAAATAAGCACAATCCATGTGCTCCCCTTTGAGTGCATCTTAGCCCTCCTTAACCATCTCCCCATCCTTGCATCTAAGCCCTCCATCCCTCTACCCCTTGGCCTATAAATTGAATCCCATCCCAAGCCATTTCAATCAACAATCTTTGAGCTAAAGTTACCATGCTATTTTGAGAACCAAAGTCATCAATCTTAACCTTATAATGCCAAATTGAGAGCTCACAAAGCTACCAATTTGCTATTATCCATCTCCACCATTGAAGCAACTTTGAGCAATTGAGCATACATCTTCATCAAAGGACACATCTACAAAATCAAGGAAGCATGGAGTGTTTTCTCTTTTGAGGTTTGCATTTCTTATTTGCTTTCTTTGTCTAAGCTTATATGGGAATTTAGTTTTAGTTTGTGAATGTTTCTCTTATTGCTAATGTTCTTTGCACACTAAAATCTTTTTCTACAATATGTAATAAAAAATAATATATAATATAATATAATATATCATATGTTATGTAAAATGATTTGCGTTATAAAAAATATGAGATTTGTGATATCAGGTATCCGATATTATATTGGATATCCAATTCAATATCGAATATTTGATACAATATCCGATATCCGATATCTATCAGCACTTATAAAAAAAAACACAGACCCGCAGCTTGTATATTCCACGTTTTGAGGCCAGTCATGACCGATATTGGCTTATATATCGGATATCAGATTTTAGATCGAATATCAGATATTCAAGTAAGTTTTGTTTGTTTTTTCAATTCATTTTTAATCTAAATTGAATATATTTTAGCATAATTTTGTTTTTTTTAGTTGAATCTAGGGTTTTTTTGAAAGAATTGGTAAAAATTAAGGTTTTTTTTAAATATATATTACGTTTTGCAATTCAATAGGAATGGCTGATTAGAATGATGACACTGAGGCACAAAATAATATTCCTCATAACCCCCCACCAAACGATCCAGTACCCCCACAAAACTATCCACCAAATGATCCTCTACCCCCTCAAAACCCTCCTCGAATTGAAGATTTGATAAATGAGAATCTCACCGAGTTGAGAGGTTTGCATAGAAAATATAATAATGTACCCACATTGGCTCCTATGTTATCCACATTAAACACCATAGTGGATAACATTGAAACCCTTACAAACCAACAAAATGTCGCTCTTCGTTGGTGTGATGAAATGAACGCAATGTTTGATGATGGTTTGGACTATGATGAGATTGCAGCCCTCAACATAACCAAAGAAGTTTTGGCTAGCCTTTTTGCAAACCCGAAAACAAGTTTACCAGTCGACCCAAAAAAATCCAAACTATCAATTAAATGGTGCACAAATGATGCCATACGTGAAAAATTTTGGGATCGTTGGTGGATGGTCTTTGATATCCCTCCACATGGAAATTTAGACATATCATTTTATTTCCTTAGAAAATTATATGCAGAATTTGTGTTGAAACTTAAGGTGAACTATTGGAGCATGAAGCCCAACATGGGCTTAGGACTAGGAGCTCCTCTTCTCAGCGGAAGAAAGCTGGCACTTTTGTCCCCCCCACTGATATCTCCCCTCCTCTTCGAGTGTAGCATCCAAATATTATGACAAAGGCTAGCTCTCATACCATCAGAGCCATTCATAGGCTGAGTAGCCTAATGATATCTCAGGCTAGGTCAATCCTGCCTCCTCATGTTGATGATGTTGGTGCCAGTTCATCATCGTCTAGCTCATCACATGTTTGTGTGCCTCACACTTGCATTACATGCAAGAATATTTTCCTGGATCCCATAGGTGATCTTCCTGAGTATCATTTTGTATTAGAAGAGGATACACCAGACACACATGCAGAGGCTACAGACCCTGATGCGAGAGAGGAGGGGAATGCCTCTACATGGACTCCTTTAGTGTCGGTATGTGTATACATTTTTTTTTTTATGACATATATGATTTAAAGTTAATTTTTATAATAGCGTATTTTTAATTTTTAAGCCATATTGACTTTTATATGTATGTGATCTTCATTCATGTTTAGTTGATGACCGAGGAGGAGCTTAGACAAATTGACGATGCCACACTCTCGACCATTTCATTTGGCCTTGAGACATCTATAGTACATTGTGTTGTGTTCACATTTTTTTTTAATTTGATATTGTAGCATATATGGTTGCTAAACTTTCTTTTATCTTGCAGGTAGCAGCTGTCCCGGGGGGGACAAAGTGCGGAGGGTGAGCCAGCGTGCATCGACAAAGGAAAGGTAATTAGGTGCTTTCTATTTAATTAAATATCGATGCATTCTTGTAACATGTTTGTGATAATCTCATTTAATTACATTCTTTATTGTATACAGGGTGTGGCTACTAGCGATGACCATGTACAGATTATGCATCGTAGACCATCAGGGATTTCCATTCGCACTCAGAGCCCCACTGCATGTATAAGTATCATTTTTTTTTATTATCCTTATCTTCATAAATAAATTCAAAACTGGTTTCCATGATATTAACAACTACTATTTTGTATCTCATAGGAGACTCCTAGTGCACATGAGGTTCGACGGGAGAGTTATGTAGATTTGATGACACGACCACTCTTTCCTGAGGAGCAGCCTACAATAGTAAGTTGTAGTTTGAATTCATGATTAAATATGTTATAAATTTAGCATGCTATGAATTATAATGTTATATTTTAAATTGTAGATTCATTTGACAAACATATTTGAACATATACAGCCCACAATCAGAGAGGTAGAAGCATTGTCGAGGGCATATGAGAGGACTCCTAACCAGCGTAGGAGGTCGAAGAAAGAGGTATTTGTTATGAAATTTTGATAGTGTAAATTTTCATTACAAAAAAGATCATTATGCATTTGAGTAATTCAATGTTAGATACAAAGAATCATATAAATTTAGTAGTCTAACTTTGGGTTTTTCATTTTTTTGTTTATGTAGGAGGCATCCAATCCACCTAGTGCAACGAAGAGGCTGCATTTTGATCATCCACCAACACCCTAGGATAGTATAGTTATTGTAGGATGCATCATGAAACATTTTGAGATGGCATATGCCACATTGTATATAGAAACATTGATATTATACACATTTTGATGGCATGATCAACCACACTTTGTCTATGGGTCCATGTATTTTGATATATATTTGAGTTCTTTGTCTATGGATACGCTGGTCTATTTTGATATGTTCATTATTAATAAATGGTATTTTACAGTTCAAAATTTTATTATTGATTCATATTATATGAGTAATGGTTTGTAAATATTATATGATTCATATTATTGATGCCCATATTTCAAGGATTTATTTGAAAATCTTAGCAAGTGGAGAAATTGAAAGTTTGAATATATGAGACGATTTAGTTGAACATTAAAAACAAAACTCCTGAGATTAACTAAAGTAGTAGGAATGAATGTTCATTTATTCCCGAACCCAAGAGATCTTCATCACTATGTATGTGGGTAAGAGTTTTTCCCTTTATCATTCATAAAATTCTTATAGTGAGTATTCCTCAATTCATATTCCTTTAATCATTCTTCAATGCATATTAGTGCTAATTTAAGAGCTTTCTAAAACTAATCATATAAGAAGTAACCCAAAACAATGACAGAATGAATTAAAGAACTTTCAATTATACACAACACATTCCATATGAATTCAATATTTATTCTCAACGTCCCTAGCACTGGAAAAGTCTTATTCTGAGTGGTTGAGCTAACCAAATGCTTTTAACATATATTTTGTCTTTTAAAGATAAATTGTAATAACATAAAAAAGATGTGTGACTTATATAGCTAATAATAGGAACAGAAGACGTATAAGTACCTTGAAAGATCGACCTCGAAATGCACTTAGAGCACCTTGGAGACTCCTTGGTATGGGGTGGCCGCGAATGACTGATGGTCTCTATGGCTAGAACAAGGGTGTGACTAGGGTTCACCCACCTAGAGCTAATGGCACTGACAATTTGATGCCAAAATCAGCAGTTTCAAATTTACGCTATGGTGCACCTATGAACTGAGGCACACTGTGAGTTTTGGCATCGAGCAAGATCACTGTACCAAATCCAAACGGAATGTGATCTCTCAAAAATGAGATAGCTTATTTTAGACTTCTACATCATTGTCTTGTAGCATTTGATAGTTCATCAATAGCCCTCACGAGTTTCAAGTTATGACCCTCAGAAGATCGACCTCAAAATGCACTTAGAGAACCTTGGGGACTCCTTGGTATAGGGTGGCCGCAAATGATGGATGGGCTCTGTGGCTGGAACAAGAGTCTAACTAGGGTTCACCCACCCACTCGAAGCTAATGGCACTGACGATTCGATGCCAAGATTAGCAGTTTCAAAGTTGCACTGTGGTGCAACTATGAACTGAGGCACACTACGAGTTTTGGCATCAAGCGAAATCGCTGTGTCAAATCCAAACAGAATGTGATCTCTCAAAAATGAGATAGATCATTTTAGGTCTCAACATCACTGTCCTATAGCATTCGATAGTTCATCGATAGTCCTCACGAGCTCCTAGTTATGACCCTCAAAAGATCGACCTCGAAATGCACTTAGAGCACCTTGGAGACTCCTTGGTACAGGGTGGCCATGAATGATGGATGGTCTTTGTCGCTGGAACAAAGGTATGACTAGGGTTCACCCACCCACCTGGAGCTAATGGCACCGGCGATTTGATGCCAAGATCAGCAGTTTCAAAGTTATGTTGTGGTGCACCTATGAATTGAGGCACACTACGAGTTTTGGCATCGAGCGAGATCACTGTGTCGAATCCAAAAAAAATGTGATCTCTTGAAAATGAGATAGGTTATTTTAGACCTCAACATCATCGTCCTATAGCATTTGATAGTTCATCTATAGCCCTTACGAGCTCCGAGTTATGACCCTCGAAAGATCAACCTCAAAATGCACTTAGAGAACCTTGGGAAATCCTTAGTACGAGGTGGCTGCAAATGATGGATGGTCTCTGTGGCTAGAACAAGAGTCTGACTAGGGTTCACCCACCCACTTGGAGCTAATGGCACTGATCATTTGATGTCAAGATCAATAGTTTCAAAGTTGTGTTGTGGTGCAACTATGAACTGAGGCACACTACGAGTTTTGGCATCGAGCAAAATCGTTGTGCCAAATCCAAATGGAATGTGACCTCTCAAAAATGAGATAGTTCATTTTAGGTCTCAACATCACTATCTTGTAACATTTGATAGTTCATTAATAGTCCTCACGAGCTCCCAGTTATGACCCTTGGAAGATCGACCTCGAAATGCACTTAGAGCACCTTGGAGACTCCTTGGTACGGGGTGGTCGCAGATGATGGATGGTCTCTATGGTTTGAATAAGGGTATGACTAAGGTTTACCCACCCACCCAAAGCTAATTTCACTAATGATTCGATGCCAAGATCAACAGTTTTAAAGTTATGCTGTGGTGCACCTATGAACTGAGGCACACTGCGAGTTTTGGCATCGAGCGAGATCGTTCTGCTGAATCCAAATGAAATGTGATCTCTCAAAAATGAGATAGTTTATTTTAGACTTCAACATCATTGTCCTGTAGCATTTGACAGTTCATCTATAGCCCTCACGAGCTCCAAGTTATGACCCTTGGAAGATTGACCTCAAAATGCACTTAGAGAACCTTGGGGGCTCCTCGGTATGAGGTGGCCGTCGATGATGGATGGTCTCTGTGGTTGGAACAAGAGTGTGACTAAGGTTAACCCACCCACTCAGAGCTAATGGCACTGACGATTTGATGCCAAGATCAATGGTTTCAATGTTCCGCTGTGGTGCACCTATGAACTAAGGCACACCGCGAGTTTTGGCATCAAGCGAGATCACTGTGCCAAATCCAAACAGAATGTGACCTCTCAAAAATGAGATAGGTTATTTTAGGTCTCAACATCACCGTCTTGTAGCATTTGATAGTTCATCTATAGGCCTAATGAGCTCTAAGTTATGACCCTCAGAAGATCGACCTCAAAATGTACTTAGAGAACCTTGGGGACTCCTCAGTATGAGGTGGCCGCGGACGATGGATGGTCTTTGTGGCCAAAACAAGAGTGTGACTAGGGTTCACCCACCCACCCGGAGCTAGTGGCACTGACAATTTGATGCCAAGATCAGCAGTTTCAAAGTTGCGCTATGGTGCACCTATGAACTGAGGCACACTGTGAGTTTTGGCATCGAGCGAGATCATTGTGCCGAATCCAAATGGAATGTGATATCTCAAAAATGAGATAGGTCATTTTAGATCTCAACATCATAGTCCTGTAGCATTCAATAGTTCATCAATAGTCCTCACGAGGTTCGATTTATGACCCTCGAAAGATCGATCTCAAAACACACTTAGAGAACCTTGGGGACTCCTCAGTATGCGGTGGCTGATGATGATGGATGGTCTCCATGGCTAGAAAAAGGGTGTCACTAGGGTTCACCCACCCACCCAAAGCTAATGTCACTGATGATTTGAATAGTTCTAGCCGTTAGAAGTTAGATTTTGAAAAGTTCTCAAGAAAATTGCAAAAGTTGCTAAGCAACTTTTTGCAATTTTTGCGCTAAGACAAGTTTTATCACAAATTTGATTGCAAATGGACTCTAAAAACTCCTAGGTACCTAATAATGTTCTAAACATCTAGAATTACCTAAAAAACATGAAATTTAGCAAAAATCCACTTTATTGGACCAATTCATGGCCAAGGCTTATAACAAAGTTTGAGGTTGAGGGCACAAAAGAATGCAAAGATAATATTCCCATCAATGGAGTGATCCCGATGATGATCAAGTTGTGCAAGGAAATGGACTTAATATGCCATGGAAGATGTTAATGCATGCAAGGGATTGCTCCAAGGATCAAACCCAAAGATGAAGATGAAAAAGAAGAATTACAAACAATGAAGGTGGAAATATCAAGGGTTCAAACATTGTGAAATCCACCTATCCAAAAGAAAGAAGTCCTAGAATGATAAAAAATTCCTAGGAATAAGGAAGTGGAATTAAGATAAAGATTACATAGAGAAGTTAGAGGATGGGTGAATGATTCTGTGGGAGCACTCACCAACCACCTTGTTAGAATGCAGGATTGCCAAAGAACCCAAGATTTGTAAGTCACCTAAGTGATTACTAGAAAATCACATTATTTCACTAAGTGAACATCCATAATTAAAGGAACCTTAAAATCATTTCATGATTTTACTTAGCAATCTTAGCATGAGAGATAACCTTATATCAAGAGAGAATCAAATGTTTGGTGTCATACATGTCATGGACATGGTCATTTCAATAAGGCACAAAAAATTGTAGACAATTGCAACAATGAATCTTTTTCAAATTAAATTTGGGAAGAATTACATCAAACTTTTAAAAAAGTCAAATCACGTAGTATTCTAATTGTTCATCCTTACTTTCAAGATTTTTCTTATTTGATTAGTTTGTTAAAAATAGTTTTAATAATCATAATGTCAGCTTTATGTCAAACAAGGAAAAAGCCAAACTTGTAATAAGATATTCGCAAGCAATTATTTTTGATATAGTAAAAAATGCTCTTAAAATTGTCCTTATAGCCTTGTATCACATGCAAATATGATTTTCAAGAACTTGTTCAATATCTTCCTCTTATAATTCCTTACAAAGAACCTACCAAAATACAAAAAACATATACAAAAAAAGTACACATTTTACATCATAATACATCATAAATTTTAGAAATTCTCCCCAATACCACCCCCCTCCAACTCTTCATGATGTACCTACATTCCAATATCATAAAAAAATTAGTAACTTGTTGTATTAAACAAGATAATCATCAATTCATTAAATCATTATGAAGAAAATAACATAAGAAGTATATATACCGAGTTGAGTATTCCAATAGGGTCCCCTCTCTATTTTAGGGTCTCCAACAAGGCTTCATGATCGGCATTAGCAATAGTAAAAAGTTCTTTTACTTTTGGTCTTCCTTGATGCTTCAATAACTTTACATTTTTTGTTATAATAAGATGTGAATATATGAGAATTACTTTGTGCTTCTGATAGTCTTCGAATGTAGGAATTCCGTTCCTTCTAAGCATCTATGTCTGCAGCCATGTTCCAGCAACAAGCACTGAACCAGTAGGATATGTGAATCCATCATCATCTGTGATCGGTTGTGCAAGTGTTTTTTTACCTCTTACACAGCATGCTAACCAATAATCAGATTTCTCATCATTCCCCTATGGTGCAACCAATGCAAACACATGTCCTGGCTGAAGTAGATCTGATAGATGGTTATGCTCAAGTGAACTTTCCATGTCATCATTTTTTATAGAAGGTATGATAGAAAATGGAGTAAGATAATGTGGAACCCATGTGTCCACCCACTCACTTGACTCACAGTGATCCCAATCACACTGAAAATAAGTACGACAAAAAAAAGCTAGTTGTCATGTCCAAATGGTCCATGTACTAGAATCAAAACTCCAAAATGAATGCATTTTTAATAAGTTTATCACTATAGCACAATCTGATCTATCACCTATGGACCCTTCCTCAACCAACCAAAAGAACCCGTGTACCGCTGAATCAAGAGTTACCCCCTGTGATAATGCTAAACTACACCAATCAACAATGCTACGAGCATCAAGAAGCTCTGTTGTTGAAAGCTTTAGTTGCTCCTTAACTAGAGCTCTCTTCACACATGCCCCTACTCCATCATGTTCCCCTTTTCCATGGCTGGACTCAAAAAAACTCCAAATATGAGGCACCCCTCTCTCTACGTGCATCCTACACAACCAATAAAACATGCAAGCATTCTTGAATTGACCTATACAGTTATCTGACCAAATGATATGTCTATCCATAGCAATTGCATGCTCATGTAAGAAATCAAAAAAATTCTTGAAAAAATGTTGCACAAACTCATGAGAGTGAGATCTATCATCACTCATATAAAAATGATACTGTCTAATAATCTTTCAATTATCTTCCGCACTATCAGGGGCATGTCTATATGTTATGTGAACAAAAATTACAATCTAAATGGAGTTGTCATATTGAGATTGTGTCTCATTTTGAGGTTGCAATGTGTAGTTCTCAACAAAATCAACAACTGATATAATAGTGCCAATGGGAAAAGTCTCCTTACACATTCTAAATTGTTGATCCAACCACTTAGACCTGTGACTATGTCTTGCATACTTGTAAAAAAGATTTTCCTCGAAATCTGAAATGAAATTAGCCACACTAATATCTTTTCCAACCGATTCACATCTAGAGCTCTCACTCCCACTCTTCAATGTTTATTTCACTATTTCATATACCCTTTTTTTCAGTATTGTCTTTCCAAGATTTTGTTCGCACCCCTCATGGAAACATGTGTCAAACTTGGATAAGCCACCACATTCTGAACACTTCTCATTTAAGCAAGCATTTCTATAAAAGGAAAAACCATCAACTCTATGACATAAGAGTTGATCTAGCAAGCCTCTTCATGATTTTGGAAGCCCACTAGCCCCACAATCCTCCAACATTTCTTTACTATGCAAAGTAGAACGGATGGAGCGTAATAGTTCATGGTGCATAGAAAACTCAACATGATATTTGCAACAACATGTATTTCAAATTTTGAGTGACACATAATAAAATGGCTTCAAAGATTCAAAAGCCCTTTGTGATATATGAAGACTTGGATGACTCTCTCTAAATTGTTTGAATTACATAGTTTGACTTACCTCCAAATGGTGTTTAGGATGTGGCATGCAAGCTTTGATGGCAATTCTCAAATTTAAGACATCTTTAGCATTGGGTGATACTCATGAGTTAGAGTGCCAAAATTGTGTAATTTCTTCCTTCACATCATCGGATAACTTCTTATCAAAACGTGGAAGTCTCTCACCAAATGCCCATGTTTCATTTTGAAGAGGATCATCGATTTTCTCTCATCGACTAAGTGCTCTTCTCAAAGTAGTACAATTTAGATTCAAATGAATACAAGTTTGTCTCATATATCTACCCTTTCTCAAATGATGACTTACCAAAGAGGTTGTAATAACCCTTCGAGCAACTCTATTATTCTTCTCTTTGCTATTTTTCCCAATGCTATTGAGAGCACTGAAAATATTCTTCACAATAATGGCATTTCTTTCCAACTTTTTATTGACACAAATCTTCAATTTGGAAAGCATAGGTCTCGTCTTTTGCATCTTGAATAAGTGCATGAAAAGCTAACATTGCTCTACCACTGTCTTGTTGCCGAAAAACATCTGATATAGTCTTGAAGACCATAACCAAATGGTTCTTTCTAATTTTTTACTTCCAAACTAGTAATAATAATTTCATCAATTTCAATTATCCATTTTGTAGTTTTAGAACCTTCATTTCGATTATAATTAGGAGATATGTAAGGTTCTTGTGCATTAGGTTCCTGTGCATTGTCATCTTCGACATGGTCAATTATTCAATTTGGATTATGACTTGGTGGCATTTCTTCTTCAAAATTTTCATCTTCCAAATTTTCAATTTCAGAATTATTGTTTTCAATGGGTACATTTTCATTTCCCAACTGTACATATTCATTATCTGACTCTATGATTTCACCTTCGATTAATTCATCGTCAACTAGACTGATATTTAGCATACCTTGTCTTTTTCTTCGGTGTTCCATTTTGTCCCTTTCCCTATATGCCACAATGTCTTCATTGGATATCTTCCTTTTGCATTTATCCTTTCGACGACTACTATTCCCCACTCAAATGACAAATTTGAACACCTAAAGTTATATTTTCAAATTTTTTTCGATTGGTTGGGCCCCAAAATGCGACATGTTGCAAAACCTGTGAAAAAAGAAGTGGAAAAGTGATGTTGTCGGGTCTGTAGGGATAGGGAAATAATGGAAATTGGAGCCAATAAAATTAGATATCTAATTTGAAATCGGATATCCGACTTGAAATCGGATATCCAATTTTGCAAAGTGAATTTTTGAGGGGAAAACTTGCTATAATTTCCCTCCTTTGCCATAATTATATTAATATTATAAAAATCATTAGAGGGAAACTGACTTTGGTTTATTACTAAGCTAGTAGTATAATAGTATTAATAGTATTAATATAAAGTATCAATAGTATTAATATATAATAATATTAATATATAGTAGTATTAATATATATTATTAATATAGCTATAGTATTAATATTATTATTATACCTATAATAGTATTAATATTATTACTATAGATATAATAGTGTAAATATTTAGTTTTTATTTATATTATTATTATTATTATGCTACAATATAGTATTAATATATATATTATTATTATAGCTATAATACTATTATTATTACTATAGATATAATAATATATATATTTAGTGTTTATTTATATTATTATTATTATTATCATAAAATAGTGTATATATATATATATATATATCTTTTCATTTTTTAACCCATATACATATGAATGATTCGAATATGTCCCTAGGGATCCTATAACCCCTAGAGACATATTTCATCATTTAATGGGTCAAAGGGGGCCATAGGTAACCCTATGACCCCCTTTGACCCATATGAACGATTCGAATATGTCCCTAGGGGTCCTAGAACCCCTAGGGACATATGTTGTTGTCTAATGGGTCAAAGGGGGTCATAGGTCACCCTATGACTCACTTTCACCCATATGAATGATTATAATATGTCCCTAGGGGTCTTAGGACCCCTAGGGACATATGTCATCGTTTAATGGGTCAAAGAGGGACATAGGTCACCCTATAACCCCCTTTGACCCATATGAATGATTCGAATAGACATATGTCGTTATTTAATGGGTCAAAGGGGGTCATAGGTCACTCTATGACCCCATTTGACCCATATGGCCCATTTGAATATGTCCCTAGGGGTTCTAGGACCCCTAGGGACATATGTCGTCGTTTAATGGGTCAAAGGGGGTCATAGGTCACCCTATGACCCCCTTTGACCCATATGACCCATTTGAATATGTCCCTCAGGGTCCTAAGACCCCCAGGGACATATGTCATCATTTAATGGGTCAAAGGGGGTCATAGGTCACCCTATGACCCCCTTTGACCCATATGACCCATTCAAATATGTCCCTCAGGGTCCTAGGACCCCCAAGGACATATGTCATCGTTTAATGGGTCAAATGGGGTCATAGGTCACCCTATGACCCCCTTTGACCCATATGGCCCATTTTAATATGTCCATAGGGCTCTTAGGACCCCCAGGGACATATGTCGTCATTTAATGGGTCAAAGAGGGTCATAGGTCACCCTATGACCCCCTTTGACCCATATGGCCCATTCGAATATGTCCCTAGGGGTCCTAGGACCCCTAGGGACATATGTCATCATTTTATGGGTCAAAGGGGGTCATAGGTCATCGTATGACCCCTTTTGACCCATATGGCCCATTTGAATATGTCCCTAGGGTTTTTAGGACCCCCAGGGACATATGTCAACGTTTAATGGGTCAAAGGGGGTCATATGTCACCATATGACCCCCTTTGATCCATATGGCACATTCGAATATGTCCCTAGGGTTCCTAGGACCCCCAGGGACATATCTCGTCATTTAATGGGTCAAAGAGGTCATAGGGTGACCTATGACCCCCTTTGACCCATATGGCCCATTCGAATATGTCCCTCGGGGTCCTAGGACCCCCAGGGACATATGTCATCATTTAATGGGTCAAGGGGGTCATAGGTCACCCTATGAACCCCTTTGACCCATATGGCCCATTCGAATATGTCCCTGGGGTCCTAGGACCCCCAGGGACATATGTCATCATTTAATGGGTCAAAGGGGGTCATAGGTCACCCTATGACCCCCTTTGACCCATATGGCCCATTCAAATATGTCCCTCGGGGTCCTAGGACCCCCAGGGACATATGTCATCATTTAATGGGTCAAAGGGGGTCATACGTCACCCTATGACCCCCTTTGACCCATATGACCCAATCGAATATGTCCCTAGGGGTCCTAGGACCCCTAGGGACATATGTCATAATTTAATGGGTCAAAGAGAGTCATAGGTCACCCTATGACCCCCTTTGACCCATATTACCCATTTGAATATGTCACTAAGGGTCTTAAGACCCCCTTTGACCAACCTATGACCCCCTTTGACCCATATGAATGATTTTAATATGTCTCTATGGGTCCTAAGACCCCTAGGGACATATGTCGTTGTTTAATGGGTCAAAGGGGGTCATAGGTCACCATATGACCCCCTTTGAACCATATCAATGATTCGAATATGTCCCTAGTGGTCCTAGGACCCCTAGGGACATATGTTATCATTCAATTGGTCAAAGGGGGTCATAGGTCACCCTCTAAACCCCTTTGACCAATATGAACGATTCAAATATGTCCCTAGGGGTTTTAGGACCCCTAGAGACATATGTCATTGTTTAATGGGTCAAAGGGGGTCATAGGTCACTCTATGAGCCCCTTTGACCCATATGAACAATTCAAATATGTCCCTAGGGGTCCTAAGACCCCTAGAGACATATGTCATCATTTAATGGGTCAAAAGGGGTCATAGGTCACCTATGACCCCCTTTGACCCATATGAATGATTCGAATATGTCCCTAGGGGTCCTAGGACCCCTAGAGACATATGTCATCGTTTAATGGGTCAAAGGAGGTCATAGGTCACCCTATGACCCCTTTTGACCCATATGACCCATTCAAATATGTCCCTAGGGGTCCTAGGACCCCTAGAGACATATGTCATCATTTAATGTGTCAAAGGGGACCCATGACCCCCTTTGACCCATATGACCCATTCGAATATGTCCCTAGGGGTTCTAGGACCCCTAGGGATATATGTCATCATTTAATGGGTCAAAGAGGGTCATAGGTCACCCTATGATCTCCTTTGACCCATATTACCCATTTGAATATGTCCCTAGGGGTCTTAGGACCCCTAGGCACATATGTCATCATTTAATGTTCATATTACCCATTTGAATATGTCCCCAGGACCCCTAGGGACATATGTCATCATTTAATGGGTCAAAGAGGGTCATAGGGTAACCTATGACCCCGTTTGACCCATATGAACAATTTGAATAAGTCCCTAAGGGTCCTAAGACCCCTAGGGACATATGTCATCCTTTAATGAGTCAAAGGGGGTCATAGGCCACCCTATGACCCCCTTTGACCCATATGAACAATTTGAATATGTCCTTAGGGGTCTTAGGACCCCTAGGGACATATGTTATCGTTTAATGAGTCAAAAGTGATCATAGGTCACCCTATGACCCTTTTTGACCCATATGATCCATTCAAATATGTTCCTAGGGGTTCTAGGACCCCTAGAGACATATGTCGTCGTTTAATGGGTCAAAAAAGGTCATAGGGTGACCTATGACCCCCTTTGACCCATATTACCCATTCGAATATGTCCCTAGGGGTCCTAGAACCCCTAGGGACATATGTCGTCATTTAATGGGTCAAAGGGACCTATGACCCCTTTTGACCCATATTATCCATTCGAATATGTCCCTAGGGGTCCTAGGACCCCTAGAGACATATGTCATCATTTAATGGGTCAAATAGGGTCATAGGCCACCCTGTGACCCCCTTTGACCCATATGAATGATTCAAATATGTCCCTTGGGGTCCTAGGACCCGTAGGGACATATGTCATCATTTAATGGGTCAAAAGGGGTCATAGGTCACTCTATGACCCCCTTTGACTCATATATATTAATAATATACATATATATTAATAACATACATATTAATATAATAATATATAATACATATTTTATATATATATATATATATATATATATATATATATATATATATATATATATATATATATATATATATATATATATATATATATATATATATATATATATATATATATATATATATATATTACATTATTATATTTAGTAAAAATAATAATAATATAAATTATATTTATAGATTGTAATAAGATTAACATAATATATTATTATATATTACTATATTATATCTTATATCTTTACATTACGTTATTATATATATAATATATTAAAATACATCTTTACATAGTAATATAAGTGAAATAATTTATAAATCTTAAGCTATAACGTTTAAACCCAATTTTCCCTCCAAAATGGGTTGCGATTTGAAATTTCCCAACTGAAGCATATCAGATATCCGATTAGGTTTGGTATTTACCAAGCCTACCCGGTCAACCCAAAAGACGTGTTTGAAGAGGGTTTTAGTGATACTCAGACTTCAGGTAGCCGTCTGACAATGTTATTTTGATTGAATTTGAATGAAATGAAAAGAATTTTTTAATATCGCTCTCTAGATTCCATCAATATAATTTTTATCAAATTCTGAGTTCGATAAGTATTTATTAGTTAATTATCAATGAAGATTATTGTAAAGTGTTGATTGACATACTGATTGAAAAATAGTTATAACTTTCAAACGGTATAACATTTTTTAAATCTAAAAGTTGCATCACATTCCATACTTCACCTAGTACAAAAAATTAAATTAAATTAAATTAAATTTGGTAAAATTTTCTATTAGTTAGGGTTGTCAAACAAGAGAACTTTTTTTTTCAAAAAAGTTTTGGTAGAAAATTAATATTTAATTATTTATTTAGAATAAAAATACTAAAAAATATGCTTCACATCTGGGCATGAGTCTACTTTTCATATCTATAATTATATTTTAAAAATATTATGATTTTATTTTTGTTAAGGTGGTCAAACATACACCTACTTTTTATTTTCGCCTTGAAATTTTCTTAGTACTGCATTAAAATTCAAACTTTTGACCAATTAATTATTTTTTTCTCCTGATAAGGCCTAGTAGTTTAGAAACTACATTCAATTTCCTACTAATTATTTTCTTACAACTTTTTGATATAAAGTCCATAACCACTTCAAAATTATGTGTCAAGTTGACATAAACCTGATTTGTTGATTTTTCACTGGCACTTAAGGCCATAGTTTGGTACACCATGATCCTGCACATACTCGTACCTATTGACACATACATTAAAGATGATATATCAAATGAAGGCCCAAGTGTTACATTTGCATTAGAAGACTATGGTCACATTTCAAACCTCATACATCCTGGTATGTAACATTTAATTAAATTTAGTGTGATTGTGCTTCAATTTATATTATTTATTTATGTAGCTGTCATTAATATCATTAAATTACACTCATGTGTACTTTTATCTTATCTTGTAGGAATGTTATTATTGCACCTAATGATAATGATGAATAGATTGAGTATTGGCTAGCTAGATGTGTGGAACCTTAAAAAAATGATATTTCATCAAGTAGATGATGATGGTTTTGAGTATCTAATTGGGTATGTCATTGTAGCTAGCACCTGGCTATGTAAATACCTTGTAAGAATAAATGGCTTACTAGCATTTGAAGACTACCAATCAGGAAAGAAGATTTTACACTATTCTCATTTGGTTACATGGCAACAAATATCAAATTAGAAAGATATAAAGGGAGACCCACCAATAAGGTACTATGGAAAATTTCAATGGAAGAACATGAAGTAATAATAGAGGCATTGCAAAAGAAAGAGGATGCCAATGGTACAATATGTTGACTACAAAATAAACACATGTAATTTTTTCCTTTATTGTGCTCTTTGTGTGTTTGTGTGTGTGTTGTCAATAGTAAATTAAAGTTTATATACCTCTTATTCAGGTCTCAAGTACAACAAGTATGCAAACTTAAATATTTTAGGTGGATCCAACATCAACGTTGTGTGAAATTACACATAGTGAGTGTACATTAAACATATTTACATTATACGCATAGTTCTTATAAAATTATGCTTTTACTAACATTTCAACAATTTTTTTTTTTTTTAAACAAGTTGTAGGACCTCATTTGAAGAAATGTGTTCATCCAACTTTTTATTTCAATCGAAACATGTTGTAAACATTTTAAAACATGAGTTGACTTCTATTTATGTACTTCATATTGTTATATATATATATAACTTCACTTCTTTTAAATATATTAGTTCAGTTGTTTAAAATATATGAGTTTGTGCTTCTATTTGAAATTCATTAGCACATACACCTGATATTAAATTCTTTATCAGTTTTTCATGATCTATATTTTTCCATTAATTTTACATTCAAACATGTTTAAATTAATGTTCCTACATTTGATTAAATTATTATTCATACCATATACTAAGAAAATGTGTCATAATGAATAAAACATGTCACAATAGACAAAATGAGTCATACTTAAAACCTAATAACATTAAAACATACCATTTACTATCATGATAACAAGTCGTAAAAATATATAACATGGTCTAATATGCAATAACATGACATCAAGTCATAAAAAATATAAGACATATAAGTGTCCTAATACAAAGTGTATCATAATAAAAAAATATGTATCATAAAAACACAATTTAAAGGTGTCAAAAGACCTAATCTATATGATCTATAGTCCTCTTTACTCTACACAAAAAGGACTTAGAGGGATCATCATGTGTAACATCATGTGTCTCATCATGTGGGGCATCATGTGGGGCATCATGTGGGATATCCTATATGGCATCCTGAGAAGACAATATCTACATGCTTAATCAAAATGGGTTTCCTAATCTAGTTTTCAAATAAAATTAAATATTTAGTACTTATATAAGATTTTACTATGTGAGATTAGTGTCCCTCTGTAAGAGGAGGAGGTGCACTCTCATGGCCACCAAACGTGATAGTGGTCAAGTCCTACAAGAGAATACATAAATTTTAAAAATTTGATGAAGATCATAATGAACTACATAAATAAAAATAATGACCTCAAAGGATAATTTTTGTACCTCCATCTGGCTGATTCCTATACTCCCACCAACACTCATGGTGACATCCTCCTGAAATCATGAATACATAAACCTTGAGTCAAAATTATATATACATGAATTACAAAGTACATAATTTACACTACAATTTTTTGAAATAAAAGAATATATATCATACTTGAGTACTAGCAAGTGTCACAGATGAGTCTAGAGATATGCTTCTACCATGATGATCACATACTCCAATGGTCTGCAATTACAATACACAATGGTGCATTAGAGTTGTAGATATAAGTTAGTAAACAATCTTGAAAAGGTACATATAGTAGGCATTTGAGGCTGAGCCTCACTGCTAGAAGCATTGAAATGTCTAAAATTGCCAAAAGGTTAAGGTCAAGAAAAAGCAGAGTATACTAAGGCCTAGATGGAATAGTACCATCTACCCTTATTCTTAAAACCAACATACATTATTATGCATGAATCAAAGTTAAAGATAAGTTAATAACAATGTGTACATAAAAATAGTTAAAAGTATTTTTCTTGAAAAATTCATACAATAGGTATTTAAGCCCGTGCCTCACTGGTGGATGGATCAAGAACTGTAGAAGCATCTAACTATGTAACTGATGGCAATCCCTACAAAATTAGACAAACACAATGAACTAGCACATGTTATTAAATTTGAGTTCCAATGTACATTATTTTAAGTGTAATTCAAAGTGCACACCATATGAGGGATGCAAGTGCCCGAAGTTCTCAAAAAAAGACTATACTATCTCCTAGGAGGAACAATATCATCCATCCTTTGTTAATTGAAAATCAACATACATTATGGTCAATACAATTATGCATATGTAGAAGGTAAATAATTATGTACTTTATAAATTATTATTAAATTTTTACTTGATGCTCCTAATTATCTTCCTCTGCACAAAGAAAGTCAACATATGATGACACATCAACATCATCATCACCACCACCATGAGAACCATACGCCTCATCACCACTACCACCATGAGAAACATACACCTCATCATAAAAATCACCACCTCTGACAGCATGGGCATCCTATATTGTATCAGTATCGCTCTAGGGGCCTCTACACATATCCCCACAACTGGTACAAATATGTCCAAGGGGATGAATATACCTTGCTTGCATCCACTGATGTACTAAATTACCCAAAAGGGAACTCAATGAACTAAGAGCATATGGCATTGCTTGATCATGGAGAGGTGTTGGAATAATTAGCGTAGGAAGAGGAACAAGAGGTTGAGGATGTCATTGATTCTTGGTATTGTCACTAATACTTGCCCTAGGCCTATCCTGAGGCATCCCTCCACTGACCCCCTGAAATGATTTTATATCAAAGTAATTGTGTTTTAAACCCAATTTGAACTTTGCCCATAATTTCATAATAAAGCACATGGACACCTCCTAATTAGTGTGCAGTGGATGGTTAAATACTATCCATCACCACTCCCAAAATATTTTCATATTCGGGGGTGCATACACCGTCTAATAGAGATACAAAGCTTCTTCTAACTTATCTCATCACCCATCTTTAGGTTCTTATAATATCTTTTATTTTTTTTCAAGTCATGGACCTATTTATAAGACAAGTTGTCAGAACAAAATGTGTGCATATTTTCCCTCCATTCTCTAAAGCTATCTACCTCATAGCCTAAGTTCTCTATAGAGTGTACAATGCCTTGCCTATTATTTGCAAGGAGAAATAGTTGGGGGCAAGATGCATCTCATGCCTAAGGGTCTCAATGTCTCGCATGAGGTTGCGCATCATGGTCTCTTGTAACTCCTTAGGGGTAGGTGGTGGAGGAGGACTATGTAGGAGTGGAGGTAGGGGTAGAGGTCGGGGTGGAGGTGAGAGTGGAGATGGAGGGGGCAGGGCTAGGGGTGGGTCCTCACCAAATATTTCGTCTGTGAAATATAATCTACATATATGTATACAACAAAAATATTCACAAAATTACTATTTAATTAAAAAATATAAAACATAAATCTAACTACATGTCTTTAAAAGTATTTAAACATCTTAAAATATATGTCATAGTTAGGGTAAGGGTTTGTGATTTGTATTGGTTAGCCCATTCAAACTAGAAATGTTCATTTTTCATCTAGGTTGGTTCTAATTTGAAAAATGGAAACCTATTTTATCATCAAGGTTAGTACTAATTTAAGTCAGTATCTAGAGTTAGGCCTTTGAGGCTTAGGATTAGTTGAAGAAAGATAGTAGGAGAGAGAAATGGAGATCAAGAGGAAGGGAGGACATAGAAAGGGAGGAGAGAGAAAGATGATCGTAGTATTATTATCTAGTTATATGCATTTGAGGTTTAGGTTTAGTTTTAGAATCATAGTTATTATGTAGTTCCATGCACTTGAGATTTAGGGTTAGTTTTAGAATTAGGGTAAGGGTTTCAAATTATATGGGGAACTCTCTAAATTTATATCCAAATAAATTATTATTTTTTGTTCAAAAAGATAGTGAAAACCACTATCAAACTCCTAAATGGGAAGAACCACAATTAAATATATCTTATGTAAGACATAGTAAATGTGAATTTGTTAAGATTTCTTTGGTGCACATTAATCCTTCTACACATTGTAAAACCTTCAACACCAACTATAGTTGTTGGATTAATGAAGTTTAAGATCACTCAAGGAGAAATAATAATTTTGAAAAGCATGAAGACTGAATATTTCAATAATAGATATAATAAAAATCAATAGGATTTCCTACTTTGAAGATCAATAATACATTTGAAAGACATATGAAATAGAAACTATATAAATTCTAATAAAGTTTCTCTTTACAAATTAAATTTATTTTAAAGCATTTTCATAATTATTGTGATTTTACTATTTATTGTTTGGTATTGAATTACTAAAGTAATCTCAAACTAGATGTGTAATCTACTAAACATCAAAAAATTTAATGAGACTTTAGGTTGATACAAGTTTAGGTTGTACACACAATATAATATTTTATGACTTTCCTTCATATGATACATGATCCTTTGTCAATGTGGTATTCTATATTTTTTGCACGAAAAAATATATTGATGCATACAATAAAGAGAAGGGGAGATTGTTAGCATCCTTCGTGTTGTTCAAACCCTTTTTAATATATAATATCTAAAGATATGAACCAAAATTAAATATAATTCCTAGGATGTAATATTATGACATGGTTTCAACTCTAGTTTTTCTAGTCTATATGTTATTTCTATGTGAATTTTTCATTCAAGAATATGATCTTTCAATTATAGCTAATTTCATAGGACTATCTATACATGTAATTCCTTAGTATATCAATTTAAAGTCTTTAGTGTTTAAACTAATAGGACATAGATAAAATTCTAGAAAAGTTAGCCTAGAGAACAATATTTTTTAAGTTTCATTTTTTTGTAGTTAGGTCATGGTGTGACCTTAATAGAGATATAGAGAGACACATATGAACTAGTCTTAGTAGAAAAAATCATATGGATCAAACTAGGGTTGACTAACATAATGGATAAGTCCAATATCAATTATGGGCTCAAGATTGTCACCTATTCTTGTGAGCCATCCAATTACCATTATGTGAATGTAAATGCACAAAACTCAAGTGATATAAAATCAAGGTGTAAATGTTCAAGATATTTATTTTCGTCACTTACATCCCCTATCTTAGGCGAACATTGGAAGGGAAGCTACACATGAATCATGCAAAAACTAACACACGAAAAAATGAAATGCTTGGATTTTTTATATGTTGTTATGGATAATACCTCAAAATCCTCCATGTAATTTCCAATTAATGGTTATGGCAAGTGAATTTATTCATTTCTATACATGGACTTATATGAGAATTTCATCACTAATATAGGTCTTAGGAGGAGAGACAAAGAGAGAGTAAGGAGAGAGAAAGGGAGGAGAGAGAGAAATGGAGGTGAGAGAAAAAAGATATCCCTCTCTTTTTTAGATTTTTTAAAAAAAAATTTACTTAATGTCAATGTGTTTTATTTTTATTGTTTAACCTGATGCTAATTTTTATGTTTTCTACTTAAACTTTAGGTTTTTGAATTGACATTGAACCTATAGTTTATGTTTTCGGTATCAATTGAACCTATGATTTATGTTTTTGTTTATAGTTTACCTATCCTACATTTTATACACTAAATTTGTTAAAGAAAATAGACAATTTTATATCTATAGAATAGATATTTTGAAATTTTTTAATGAAAAATTACAAATCACAAATCACACAAATCTTATCACAATTTTACAATATAGAAATATCCCTCTCACAATTTTACATACGAATGCCTACCAAATGTCATATATATACACACACATACACACAATCCCAAATACCTGGCAATTAATCTATAAAGTTACCCAACAACCAGGAAAACTCTTCTTCTCTAGGGCACCCACACCTATATATTCCCTCACCTATGTAGTTGCCTAAGTTATGTTGCATAATAATTTTGCCCACGGTCTTTTCCTCCCATTATTTCTACTTTCACCATACCCCTTCAGCTTCTCTGTGTATTTTGCTCATCGCTTCCCACTTTCTTTTGTCCCTTTACCATAGCAAATAAGGACGAATAATGTCTCTAGGCCTGCTTCAATAAAGGTTTTGGAAATTGGCTTCACACCTACCAATTGGTATGCTTGACCGTAACCAAAGTTTCTTTACACTATTCCATTCATGCACGTCCCATCGGTCATGGCTATCAGACAATAGTTCGAACATGCACGTCCACTTCCTTGTCCCATGCCACAATTTGCTTTTGTGTCTAGCAACGCAATTGCCATTTGTAACATCGGACAACTTTTGTTTGATGCCCATCTTTTGATTTTAACCTGTCTTTTCATGCAGGGACATTTCGGATTTAATTGACAATCAACATTAACCGAATGTATACATATTGATTTGTTTGATTTGGCTTTGATTCCGATTCTTTATTGATTGTGTTAAGGAAGCCTTCTCGCAAACAACTAACTTGTGAATAATAATCCACTATAACTGAACATGAATATCATTTGGAAACTAGTAATTAAGGTGGCAGATAAGTACAATAAATATAAGAGAGATTGTAATATCATGGGAGATTGGATTATGAGAATCAGGCATGTAACGGGTGTAGGAAGAAGAAAGAGATCTGATGGGTCTTTTATTTGACAGGTGACAGGAATGGTTTACTGAAGATCATGGTCAAGCGGCAATGGTTACGGAGGATCTTGAGAATCAGCGTAGTGGGAGACATAGAGAGACATCACCAGACAAGGAAGAACAGCGTTGGAAAACATATGGTGTCCTTGCCAGCTTAGATTTAAGCACGTAGCAAATCAGCTTATGAAAGAGTTCTTGGCTACAAATGCCTCCTGAAAGTATTTTATCCAGAATTGTTGTTAGTGTTGGTGTAGCAATTATATATTTGATGAATTGAGTTTAGGGAAAAAAGTCACTTTTAACTATTTAACACTTATTGGTCTAGAAATTAAACTTAGTGTGTGATGTTTAAGGTATTTCTCTTTGTATGTGTGCGATGACAAAATCTACAGTTAACTCATAAACATGCATAATTCATAATTAGTCAAAAGTGACTAATGTAGAATCTGCGACTAAAAAAGAGATTAAACAATAAAAATAATATACAAACAACAGAATAAACAAACTAACAAACTCTGGAGCAGAAAATCTTTTATTAAGCCGATAGGATTATTTCCTAGTGGACTTTGGTCGGAAAGTTGTAACATTCGGACATTGTCAGACGCCTGAGAACGATATAGGATTATTTCCTAGAGGACTTTGGTCGGAAAGTTGTGACATTCAGACAGTGTCGGACGCCTGAGAAGGATATCCGATGCCGCAAATATATCTGGGAATATCTAAACTTGATCGGCTTAATAATAATAATATAAAACTGTCATCTTCTGTATTTGCAAAGTCGGACGCCTGAGAAACGATTTAACCGGCGGTCAATGAAAAAAGTTTTTCCATCATTTTGTCATTTCTTCCCTTGATTTTATACATAAACTCCACCTGTCTGCTACACCTTTTCATTACACCCTAGAGCAAAATACACTGTATTAGTTTTCTTTGAATTCAATGGAAAAGCAGGTTGCATTAAAACGTGAGAGGGTGGAGGAGAGCGATGAAAGTTGGAGGTTCTATGAAGAAGCAGAATCCAGTCCAACAAAGAGGCTTCACAAGGATATAAATGTGTGGGAAATCACGAGTACGATGGATAATAAGGAGTTGAGTTGGGATGTTGAAGAGATAGACGAAGAGATGGTGTGGGATATTATGAAGATATTAGACGAAGATCAAATATCTGCAAGTTGTTGACATAGGAAACGGTAGTATTAATGGGTCTGATGAAGTGGAGTCTAAGATTGCAGTTTTATGGTGAGCTTGATTATTTATTTGGTGCGAGTGACGATGAACTGGGTATTCAGTGAATGATTATGTATTCTTCGAATGGCAGCTTGAAGTTGAATGGGCAGAAGGACAATTATTGTTGCAAATGTGGATGGACTATGGTGAGAGCATGGAGGAAGAAGGAAGTCATCTCTTTTGATAGTTTCCAGTCATATTGAGTTGGATATTGGAAGGATTGACATATGTAAAATTTTTGCTTGGATGAAGAGTGTTTTAGGACATCAAATTTTCCGTATATATATATATATATATATATATATGAGAGCACAAGGAGGCCTGTTTGTATAACCAAAATGGTTGATTTTAAGTACTTATTCTTCAAATGAATAAGGAATGGCGCTTCTAGTGTTCCGTCCTTCTCTAATGGATGGACATGCCATTGTAATTGAAGACAAGTTTCAATGTTTTATAGTTTTTGATTATGCGCCTACTTTCTTTATGAAATTTTTTTAAAGATATGACTTTGGCAATATTATTGAATGGAATAGTCCACTACTATATTAGGTGTTATACCATTTATAAAGTTTTACTTTAGCATGTCTTAAATGTTTTCTATTAGAGAGTTTTATGGTTTATTTTTTATAAATTGGTTATGAGTCCACAAACTTTAGATATGGGTTTCTATGGTCTAAAACCAACTTCTAACACCATTTTTTAACATTTGAGTTTTTTGTCGAATCGTGGTCAACCTTTGACCTATTCAAGCCATTTTAAGCAATGTAAGCTATCTAAAGACACTTCACTCACCCACCTACCTATCTATGTCTAATCACACTCTTGGGGCTTTATACTTATCCCTTATTCACTGATGGTTGGCTAGAACCATCTACAAGACAAAATGTTTTAGGACATTAACCTAAATCCTAGGTGCTTCTGCACCACTAAAAGAACCTATAGATATACAAATTAATAGAGTTCATCACATTTGGAATGTGCTTTACCTCAATTTACAAAAAAATTTCTTTTAATGTAAGCCCATAGAGCACAAAATCAAGGGTTACCCTTTTGTGACTACTATGGTTGAAGGACCTCCCTAGATAGCCAAGGAACTTTCTCATTCTACAAATGTTTCAATCCCAAAATTTGAGGATAACAGAACAAGGATCTCTCATCGTAAAGGAAAAAATGCTAACCATAGAAACATATAAGTTAAAGGAAATACCAATTTGGGTAATTTGATTCAAAAAATAATAATTCGACTTGTCTAGATTATAGTGATTTCTTGATAATTTTGTACTTTATTTAGATTTTCTCAAGTTCATGTAAGTTAATTAAATATTTTTATATTTTAGTACTTACTTAAGATGTTCTCATGTTGCATGTAAGTGTATTAGAAAGTTTTGAGATTTTAGTAATTTCTTGAAATGTTCTTAAGTTGATGTAAAAATTTTAGAAATTTAAAATTTTTAAAATTGTAAGTTTGTAGTAAGCTAGATTATTAGGTGAAATTTAGAGATATAATATTTATTATTTTAAATTTTTAGGAGGTTGAAAGAAAATAATGAAAAAAAAGGATATTAGTCTCATTTTTAATTTTTCTTGTGGTGGAGCACTAAGTGGAGGAGGAGTGGTGCAACAATTTCTAAGGGTAGGTAGCGCAATGACAAGTGGCAGAGGAGCAGCACGGTCATGTTAACAGTGTGCAGTGTTGGTGCAAACTACAAGTGGTGGTTGTTGTAGTTAGGATAACTATTGTAATGTTTTATATTTCTTTTAATTCTTCTTTAGTGTTTTATGTTGATCATTACTCTAATTTTAGTTTTCATCATTAATAAACCCTACAATATTTGTTTCTAATTTGTTTTAAAATAATAACTTTGAAACCCTAGCTTAGGGTTAGGTTTTCCTAGTAAATTATCAGAATCTTAAATAAGGTTAGCCTGAAAAATTATGAGAGTCTTAAATAAATCTTATGTAAATGCACTCTAACAAGCAGTATCAAACAATCCCGAGTAAGGGGAAGAAATAGATTTGTAAGGTTCAAATTTAAGGAGATTGACATGATTCAAGAGGATGTTTGATTTACAGATGGAGAGCACCACTAGTTAGAGTGGTTGTAACCGAGTGTAATGTCTCATTGAAGCTAACAAAAATTGGCCAGAGTTTAATAATAATATCTTTCTATGTTTTTCAACAATCCTTTCCTTCCATCACATCATCTTGCATAATATTCCTGTCAAAGTTTGTTTAGTTCAAATTATGTCTATTGTTCATACTTGTTCCCCGCAAAAGATTTCAATCCATAGCCTTTTATAGATTAGTGAGAATATTAGACCTATTCTCAAGTATACATTCCTAAAGTAAACCACAATTACAACAAAACCATGAAACCGATTTCATATAGGTATTCATAGGGAGTTATCACCTCTCTTTCAACTATTATTACTTAATAGTAGAGCTAATAAATTTTGATGTAGACATATTATATATTTCAATGAATTTTAAACTAAGTATTCTTTCCTCACATGACTCTCAGACTATAAATTAATTCAAAAAATCTTTCATTTTGTTTGAAGATGTTTTGAATTCTAAGTTTTCTTCAATATCATTAAAAAAAAACTTCCACACTATTTTAAACTTCAAATATCAATAATGTACTCTAAATCAATAGTTTAAATTAGTTGTAATTATGTGTGGCTTTACAAATTAGGTTTTATATTAATTAGACTTATTAATCATCAATTTTAATTAAAATTCATTATGTTGTGTAACTGCTCTATTAATCATTAATTTCTTTCATCAAGTGGCTTCTAAATGCTTCTTTTTACATAAGGCCTCCTATATTACATTTCTTTTTACAACACTCGCACTAGTGAAAGCAATGGTTGATATCGGTGGAATTAAAAGACAAGAACTCACTTTTACAACTATATCTGGAGTAAAAGAAATAGATGGTATTTGTATCCAATCCAATTTTACTTTTGAATGATACTAAAAAATGAAAATAAATTCATATACAATTATATGCAAAAAAGAGGAGGACCGCCTATATGAGATGGCTTTTCAAACAAAGCATTTGTATTTTGAGTTTGACAAGAAATCAAAATGACACACCTAAATCAAACATATTACATAAAAAATATACTCAATAAAATATTCAAAAGTATATCAAGGCTATCAGCGTAACCCCTTGCACCATCAGAGGTGCAAGTGCTAGTTTTATTATTGTAGCAGCCCAACTTTTGAGGATTACATCTTACAATATAAAATGCTGGAATGCAAAACCTATGGTGGAAAAACTAGAGTTCACTCCTTTGCACAACATTTTTAACACAATCTAAAGTGTTCTTTATTTCAATCAAAATCCTTGAAACCTATGGTAAACATCATGTTTTATGCCAAACATCATGCATTGAAATAATCACTTCAAAACTAAGCCAATGGTAAACTATATGTAAACTAAATAGAAATAGTGGAATTGGAGTCGAGAAACAATTATCTCAACAACTAATGGGTTGAGCCTCCAACATTATACTATGACTAGATCTTAATAAACTCACTAATAGTATTAACACAATTTCTAGGAGGTTGAGGAGGTAGGTTTTTAAAGTTATAACTAAATAAACTTGATTTTGTAACAATCAAACTTGATGTTGTAACAATTATGTGATTTTTTGTATTTAATGTTATGTATTTTTTGAAAATATTGAAATCTTTCAAACCATAGTTTATGAATTGATAGAAAACACTATGAAAGAATAATGATAACCAAACTCTTAACAAATTCTTACATTTAATCTTCAACATCCTTCTCATACACAAAAAACCTAAGTGAAAAAAAAGACAACTCCAAGAATTGACTAATGGATTGAACAACCCTCACCACCTAATTGGAATATATTATCTTGTATATACCTTTTTTATGTATAGTTTCAAAAATAGGATTGAAAAGTTCATCCTATTTTTTATTTTTTAGCATCTGATTCTCTCTTGTGTTCTAATAATAGATGACAGAGTGTCATCTATACTATTGATGATAAAAATGGAAACACAATCTAATCTAGAAGCTAGACATAGTAATTATAATAAATGGTGGAAATCTGATATCTCCCATGCTACACATTTTAGAATTTAGCTCCTAACTTTGTAACAATATATAATCCATACAAATGAACTTTTTAAAGAAAAAGAAAAAAAGATACATTTTTAAAAATTATTGAAATCTTTCAAACCATAGTTTATGGATTGCTAGAAAACACTACCAAAGAATATGGATAACCAAACTCATAAAAAATTCTTACATTTATTCCTCAACATCCTTCTCAAACACAAAAAAAAAACCTAAGAAGTGAAATAAAAAAATAAATAATACAATTCTAAGAATTGAGTGATGGATTGAGCAACCCTTCCCACCTAATTGGAATATACTATTTTGTATATAGACTTTTATGTATAGATTTAAAACTACAATAAAAGTGTTCATCCTATTTCTTTTTTTGGCATCTTTTTCTCCCTTTTTTGCTAATAATACATGATAGAGTGTGATCTATATTATTGATGATAAAAATGCAAACACAATCAAATCCAGAAGTTAGACATTGTATTTGTAATAAATTGTGGAAATCTGATATCTCTCATGCTACATTTGTTATAATTCAACTCCTAGATGTGTAACAATGTATAATCCATACAAATGTGTTTTTAAAAGAAAAAGGAAAAAGATATTACAAAAATCATATAGGGTAATCTTAAGACTCATATATAATTATGAATATGTGAGTACTTGACTTTCAACACTAAGAGCTATCAATGAGAGATCTCATGCAAGTTTCACTGAGGTGAGTTTTACTACCTTTCTTCATCAGGTTTTGAATGATATTAAGCACATTTTGATAGAATTGTTTTATTTTCTTGTATTTTTATTTGATAACATTTATCTAAACTAGTAATCTCACAAGTTATGCTACAATGGATTCCTACTTGCCTAATTAATCCCCAATTTTAAATTTGTGTCACACATCCTTAGAGATTGGGATAAATGATTCTTCTAATAAACATCCATTATCTTTGGGCTCTCCTAGTTGTAATCTAGGGGTTGGTATTTCTAATTTAGTGTCACTTCTCTTTCAAAAAAAAATCAAGTCACTTCTATGGGTATGTGCAAGATCATGGTCAACCAAACTATGGCCTTAAGTGGTAGTGAAAAACTAGCAAATCAGGGTTATGTCAACTTGACACATAATTTTAAAGTGGTTCTACACTTTATATGAAAAAGTTGTAAGAAAATAATCTATAGGAATTGAATGCAGTTTCTAAACTACTAGGCCTTATCTAGAGAAAAAAATATTTGATTGGTCAAAAGTATGGATTTTAATGTAGTACTATGAAAATTTCAAGGCAAAAATAAAAAGTAGGTGTATGTTTGACCACCTTAATCAAAATCAAATGATAATATTTTTAAATATAATTATAGATATAAAAAGTAGACTCATGCCTAGATCTGACACATATTTTTGGGTATTTTTATTCCAAATAAATAATTAAATATAAATTTTCTACTATAACTTTTCCAGAATAAAAAAAATCCTATGTCTGACCACCTTAACTAATTGAAAACTTTATCAAATTTATTTTTTCCTTTTTTTTCCTTATACTAGGAAAAGCATAGAATGTGATGCAACTTTCAGATCTCAAAAATGTTATACTATTTGAAAGTTATAGCTATTTTTTAGTTAGTATGTCAATCAAAAATTTATAGTCATCTTCATTAAAAATTAACTAATAAATACTTATCAAACGCATAATTTGACAACAATTATATCAATGGAATCTTGAGAATGTTATAAAAAAACCCTTTTCGTTTCATTGAATTTTGATGAAAATAATATTGTCCAATGGCTACTCAAAGTCTGGATGTTAGTCAAACCTTTCTCAAACACATTTTTTGAGTTGACCAAAGAGGTTTGGTAAATACCAAGCCTAATCAAGTACCCGATTTGAAATTGGGTACCTAAAAACTCCAAATATTCCAATTTATGAAATTTGGGAGGGAAACCACCCACATTGGAAATTTTGGAGGGAAATGACCCATATTAGAGGGAAACAAAAATTTGGGAAGTGTAAGCATTATTATTATTATATATGATATAATGATTATTATTAGTTATTTTTATTATATATGATTATGATTATTATTACATATAATTATTATTATTATATATAGTATTATTATTATTAGATATAGTAATATATATGATTATTATTATTAAATATGTATAGTATCATATTATTATTAAATATAATATTTTCATGAAATGCATCAAAAGGGGTCATAGGTTTCGATGCATTCCCTAGGGGCTAGGTCCCAAAGGGACCCATAAGGAATATGTTGAAAGGGGTCATAGGTTAACCTATGATCGCTTCTGATGCATTGGAACCAACCAAATGGGTCCCTAAGGGCCCTAGGGCCCCTAGAGACATATGTTGTCATGAAATACGTCGAAAGGCATCATACATTAACCTATGACACATTTTGATGCATTGGAACCAACCAAATGGGTCCCTAGGGGTCCTAGGGCCCCTAGGGACATATGTTTTCATGAAATGCATCGAAAGGGGTCATAAGTTAACCAATGACCCCTTTCAACATATTGGAACTAACCAAATTGTCATGAAATGCATAAAAAGGGGCATCAAAAGGGGTCATAGGTTAACTTATGACCCCTTTTGACACATTTGAACTATACAAAATTAGTTCGTAGGGGTCCTAGGGCCCCTAGGGACATATGTTGTCATGAAACATGTCAAACTTATGACCCCATTCAACGTATTGGAACCAACTAAATAGGTCCCTAGGGGTCCTATGGCCCCTAGCGACATATGTTGTCATGAAATGCATTGAAAGGGGTCATAGGTTAACCTATTGTATATGTGAAAACGTGACCCCTTTTGATGCATTAGAACCAACCAAATTGGTCCCTAGGGGTCCTAGGGCCCCTAGGGATATATGTTGTCATGAAATGCATTGAAAGGGGTCATAAGTTAACCTATTACCCCTTTCAACACACCTATGACCCCTTTCGACACATTGGAACCAACCAAATTGGTCCCTAGGGCCCTAAGAATATATGTTGTCATGAAATGCATTGAAAGGGGTCATAGGTTAACCTATGACCCCTTTCAATTCATTTGAACCAACCAAATGGGTCCCTCGAGGCCCTATGCCCCTGGGGACATATGTTGTCATGAAATGTGTCGAAAGGGGTCATAGGTTAACCTATGATCGCTTTCGACATAGTGGAACCAATCAAATTGGTCACTTAGAGTCCTACGACCCTAGGGACATATGTTGTCATGAAATGTGTCAAAAGGGGTCATAGATTAACATATGACCGCTTTCGACGCATTTCATGAAAACATATATCTGTAGGTTAACCTATGTTGTCATGAAATGCGTCGAAAGGGATCATATGTTAACTTTTCATGAAATACATTGAAAGGGGTCATAGGTTAACCTATGACCCCTTTCAATGTATTTGAATAAACCAAATGAGTCCCTAGGGGTCCTAGGGACCTTAGGAAGATATGTTGTCATGAAATGTGTTAAAGGGGTCATAGGTTAACCTATGGCCCCTTTTGACACATTTGAACCAATCAAATAGGTCCCTAGGGGTCCTAGGGCCCATAGGGAAATATGCTGTCATGAAATGCATTGAAAGCCCCTTTCGATCCATTGGAATCAACAAAGTCAGTCATTAGGGGTCGTAGGGCACCTAGTGACATATGTTGTCATGAAATGCATCGAAATGGGTCATAGTTTAGCCTATGACCCCTTTTGATGCATTGGAACCAACCAAATTGGTCCCTAGGGATCCTAGGGCCCCTAGAGACATATGTTGTCCTAAAATGCATCAAAAGGGGTCATAGGTTAACCTATGACCCATTTTGATGCATTGGAACCAACCAAATCGGTCCCTAGGTGTCCTAGGGCCCCTAGGGACATATGTTGTCATGAAATGTGTCTAAAGGGGTCCCCTTTCGACACATTGGAACCAACCAAATGGGTCCCTAGGGGTCCTAGGGAACCTAGGGACATATGTTTTCATGAAATGTGTCGAAAGGGGTCATAGGTTAACTTATGACCACTTTCGACGTATTGGAACTAACCAAATTGTCATGTCCCCTTTTTAGTGACATGTTATTTTTTAGTGAATTTGCCTATCATGGACTCTCATAGGAAGATTTTTTTGGTGAGAGTCATTCTGATGATTATTTGGGGATTGGATGGTCTTATTTGCTCTTGAAGAAATAGGGTTTATTATATTTTTATTTTATGTGTTATGCAAGCCCAAAATATTTTAATTTTGAGTTGACTTGCACTTTTTATTTTATAAAGTTACATTTTATAAAAGTGCATTATAAAGGGATTTCATAAAAATATTGTATTTATACTTCTAGAAGTTCTTAAAGGCTTCTTAGGAAAGTGAATAAATAGGGTGCTTGTCCTCTCATTTGGGCATCCAAGTTTTTAGTTTACACTACTTTTATCTTTGAGCATTTGTGATGCCATCTTTGTTTGCAGATTACCATTTGATCTTTGGGAATGGAGTCTCCTAAGGATTTGCATCACTGAGGAGGTGAAATATCCTCTTAAGGGTTGCACTTTGGAAGTGGTATTCAACTACTTCAATCTGGGTTTATTTGGACATTTCCAACAAGGTTCGATTTCCAGCCTGGACATACATTTTTTCTCATATCTCAATGTTGGCTGGGAGTTTGATTTTTATTTTCTAGGAGAATTTTCCTTGGATCTTGGTGATTATTTCCATATCATTTTTGGCACCTTTTAGCCTAGCATTTATTTTTTCTAGGAGCCATACTAGTCTACAAATGTAAGGTTGTACCTGCAAGTCATACGGTCAACAAATTGGAGGGTAGTTTAGAGTTGCATTTTTATCTTTTTGTCTTCAACATTCAGTCTCTAGCATTTGCTCAATCTAGGTTCTTACATTTTAGTTTGTAGTTGCAAGAAATTCTCAATTGCATTCAGCCAATAAGGGTTTATTGTAATGTGCCATGTTGTAATAACATGAGATGAAAATCGCATATCATATGTAAAAGCATTTGGTTATCATTGAATGAATATATTGGCACTATTTTATAGCAATTATTTGAGTAGATTTTTTGTATAACAATTTCCTTTATTCAACATTTTACTTTTAGCAATGTATTTAGTTTGCATGCCAACTGTTTGACAAAATTCTACAATTCAGTGTTAGTGGTTTTTAGTGGCTTATTGGCAAGGGCCATTACAATGGTGTTAGAGCTAAATCTTGCCATCCTAAGGGTTTAGTAATCACATGCAGCCACCTAGGGTTGCCTCTCACAGATTTTACACTCAAAGGCAAACTTCGTTTAACAGGGACCAAGATTTTGACCTCCAGCCATACACCATGGGTGACAGATAAGAGCGTAGCCCACCAAGAGACAATAGGAATGAGGAAACAAGGGAATTTTTCAAAGCGATGGTTACAGGACAAGAGCGGATGGCCCAAGCTTTGTAGAAACTCACCACCATGGTTGAGTGCATGAACCCATAAAACCATGGTTGAGTGTAGCAAGTTCACAAGGTGCTCTTAAGCATAGGTCATGGACTACAAATAGGCCTACATGTCCTACATTCCTCAGAGAGGTGACCCAAGAGGTAGTAGAGGATTATATGCTAGAGGATTTTTAGGATGATCTTCAAGTTGCAGATGCAGAATGGCAGGCACTACCTCCACATGTTCATGAGTTTTTGAATTTTTATTGCTACCTAAGTTAGAGAAGAGAGTGCATGAGGAGTAGTAAGAAGAAATGGAGGCCTAGAGGAGGTTAGGATAGTGAGTTGCAGTGAGTTGCTAGCAAGCTCACCTTACCATCTTTCGACGATAGTGGATAGATGACAACACAAGCCTAGATCCATAAGTTAGATACATTCCTAGCATTAAGGCCTATGTCAAAGATGGATGCTATCAAGTATGCCACTTTGCATTTAGAGGGTGCAGCACATGATTGGTGGTCACATGGTATGGTTACATTATAGCATAATCAGGTGACATCCTATCAGGATTTTTTGGATAGATTATTAGAGTACTTTGATAAGAAAGACTTGGAGGTCTTCTTTCATGATCTTGCACAGTTGAGATAGACAGATAGTTTGGACGTCCACATTAGTGAGTTTCAAAGATTATCGATGATGGTGTAGGATATGTCTGAGAGGAGGTTGGTTATACTATTCATAGAGGGGTTGTCTGAACCTTTAAAGGGGTCGATCAAGGCATTTGATCCCCCTTCATTGTAGGAGGCTATGAAGAAGGCACAAAGCATGGAGCTCATAACACCCTCTAGTAGGTTCACCTCTAGGAGCACTTCTTCATTCAAGGACAATAAGAAGTTTGATAAAAATAAGGGCAAAAAAGGTGATACCAAGGGTAAGTCTACTGCACCTTTGGATATGGAGACACTGAATGATTTTCGTACGAAGAAGCTATGTTTTTACTGCAAGGGTCCCTATGATAGAGATCATGATTATCCTATGAGGCCTAAGGGGAAGGCTAACAGGGTTATGTGGGCTTACTATGAGGATTTAGATTCTAATAATTCTAGACATGAGATTGATCATAGTTATGCAGAGCTTGAGGTAGAAGCAGGAGCTCTAGAGACTAAGGAGGAGCTTGAGTTGCACTTCCAAGAGGCACGCTTGTTTAGCATTCAGCAGGAAGGATCTTTCAGATTGGGTGGTGTTCTAGTAGGGCAGAGAATTATTACTTTGGTTGATACTAGTGCTATGCACAATTTCATTGATGCATGTTTTATTGAACATCATGGTATTATGACTGAGGAGTTTGAGGGACTACAAGTACAAGTTGCTAATGGTTACACTCTTAAGTGTAACATGATGGTTAGGAATTTTCCCTTGCACCTAAACAACTATGAGTTCAAGGCATAATACCATGTTGTCAACATGGGTGATCTGGATATTATTCTTCAGATGGAGTGGTTGTGCTCATTGGAAGAGGTCACCTTCAGATTGAAGGACATGGAGATTAAGTTTGAAGTAAATTTGAAGCAACACATTTTGAGAGCCATCAGGAATGGAGACATCAAGAACATTTCCTTTAGATGATTGGAGAGGCTAGCCAAACATGGTGACCTTAAGTGGGTAGTTGTATGTACTCTCATGCCTACACAGGGGAGCAGCATAAGATAGAGTATCATCCATACATTTAGAGGTTAAGAGTGAAGTATGACAGTGCTTTCAGTGACATCCCACCTGGAAAACCACCAGATAGAGGTATTGAGCACATCATTTGAGTTGGAAGAGGGTGCTAAACTCATGATGATTACACCATACAAGCATCCTAGGAGGCTCAAGGATTTGATTGAGAAAACCATCAAGGAGCTTCTTGTGATGGGTCACATTAGGCCTAGCAAGTCTCCTTTTGCTTCTTTGGTTATGATGGTGAAGAAAAAGGATGGTACATTAAGGATGTGCATTGATTACAAAAGGACAATCAAGAATAGGTACCCCATTCCATGGATTGATGATTTTATTCATGAGCTTCATGGTGCATGTTATTTCATGAAGATTGATTTGAGATCTGGCTACCATCAGATCAGAGTTAGGGAGTAGGATATTGAGAAGACTACCTTCAGATGTCATTGTGGGCACTTTGAGTTTGTGCTTAAGCCATTTGGGCTGGCCAATGTGTTGGCTACTTTTCAGTCCACCATGAATAGGGTCTTTTGTCACTAGTTGAGAAAGTATGTGTTACTCTTCTTTGATGATATTTTGATTTATAGTCAAACTTGGAAAGAGCACATGGAGCACTTGGAGACAGTTTTATGGATTCTGTAATTAGAGTCCTTGTATGCCAAGGAGTCCAAATGTGATTTGGGCATAACACAACTATTGTATTTGAGTCACATCAGTAGTGTAGAGGGAGTAAGAATGGATCCTGATAAGATCCGTGCTATTGTGGATTGGCCTCCTCTAGATAACCTAACATAGTTGAGAGGGTTTCTTGGGTTGTGTGGTTTCTACTACAGATTTGTCAGTGGGTATTCATGCCATGCAACTCCTATGATAGATTTGTTGAATAAGGGAGCCTTTGTTTGGACACCTAAGGCATAGGCTTGTTTTGAGAGATTTAAGGAGATCATGACTACATGCCCTATGTTAGCATTACTCGACTTCTCAAAGCCATTTGAGCTTCAGTGTGATGCATCTAGAGAGGGTATAGGTGTTGTTCTGATGCAAGACAAGCATGCCATTGCATTTGAGAGTAGGAAGCTCTGTGGGCTGGAGAGATCATTTAGTATATATGACAAAGAGATGTTGGCTATTATGCATGCATTGGCTAAATTCAGGAAGTATCTGGTGTGTGGTAAGTTTTGCATTAACATTGACCACAATAGTCTGAGGCACTTCCTTGGATAGAGAGATCTCAATGACAGGCAGCAAAAGTGGGTTAGTAAACTACATGCTTATGATTTTGACATCTCCTATGTGAAATGGACATAGAATGTGGTAGCAGATGCATTGTCACGTAGACCACATCTAAGTGCTATGATTTAGATATCAGAAGATTTGGGGCACTTGATCATTGTTGAGTATGCTAGAGACTCATGGGTATCTGGGATTGTTGAAGGGATAGTTATCTATACTAGGTATACACTTGTGGATGAATTGATTATCTACAAGAATAGGATATTCTTAGTCCCAGGATCGAAGGTGAAGCATATTATTATGAGAGCACTTCATGATTCACCTATAGCTGGACATCCTAGATACTGCAAAATGTACAAGTAGGTATGGGAGTAGTTCACATGGAAGGGGCTCAAGGCAGATGTGTTGCAGTATGTTAGAGAGCACCCTATTTGTTAGTAGAACAAACAAGAGCACACCTTTCCAACAAGGCTCCTACAACCACTTCCCATTCCTAACAGGAAGTGGGAGTGTATATCCATGGATTTCATTATAGACTTGCCTAAGTCTCAAGGGTGAGATTGCATCTATGTGGTGGTAGAAAAGTTGACAAAGTATGCACACTTCTTTCCCATCACTATTACTTACATGGCAGTGCAAGTGGCTGAAGTCTTTTTAGGGAGATTTTCAAACTACATGGGATACCCTAGAGAATAGTGAGTGACAAGGATAGTAGGTTCTTGAGTCATTTTTGGTAGGAGGTGTTTCATTTATGTGGCATTGAGCTCACACCTAGCACCAGTTACCACCCACAGACTAATAGGCAGACAGAGATAGTAAATAAGTAGGTGGAGGAATATTTGAGGAACTACATGGTTGGTCAACAGAAAGCATGGGTTAGATGGATTTATTTATGTGAGTATTGCTATAATAGTACCAATCATATGTCTATTCAGATGAATCCTTTCAAAGCACTATATGGCTATAATGCACCGAGCTTTGTTGATTTTCTTATGAGTGATGTAAGAGTTCCTCATGCTAGGGATTTGCTTCTTGAGAGCAAGGAAATTGTTGATGCTCTCAGAGATAATATTGCCAAAGGACAGAATCAACATAAGTAGTATGTAGATCAGAAGAGGACAGAGAGGAGTTTTGAAGCTGGTAACATGGTTTACCTCATGCTACAGCCTTACGGATAGTCTACTCTCAGGAAGAGGTGGTTAGAGATGCTTAAGCCTAGATACTATGGTCCTTTCAGGAATATCAGGCGGATTGGTGAGATGGCTTATGAGCTTGAGCTTCCAACAAATAGTACGGTGAACAATGTTTTCCACGTGTCACGACTCAATAAGGCATTGGGTTAGCATGTTGTGCCTTCAACAGTTCTTCCTCCATTGGATGATGAAGGGAAATTGGTTCTTGTTCCTAAGTACATCATTGACAATAGAGAGAGACAACTCCATAAGAGAACTATCAGAGAGTACTTGGTGAACTAGAAATATTTACCTAAGGAGGATGCCACATGGGATGGAGCAGATATTTTGCAACATCCAACTTTGAGATTGCTTGAGGGCAAGCAATTTCAGGAAGGGGTGACTGTCATGTCCCCTTTTTAGTGAAATGTTATTTTTCAATGAATTTTCCTATCATGGACTCTTGTAGGTAAATTATTTTGGTGAGAGATTCATTCTGATGATTTTTTGGAGATTGGATCGTCTTATTTGCTCTTGGAGAAATGGCATTTATTATATTTTTATTTTATGTGTTATGTGGGCCCAAAAGATTATAATTTTGAGTTGAGTTGTACTTTTTATTTTATAAAGTTACTTTTTATGAAAGTGCATTATAAAGGGATTTCATAAGAATATTTTATGGATACTTCTAGAAGTTCTTAGAGGCTTCTTGGGAAAGTGAATAAATAGGGTGCTTGGCCTCTCATTTGGACATCCAAGTTTTGAATTTACACTACTTTTCTCTTTGAGCATTTGTGGCACCATCTTGGTCTGCAAATTGGCATTTGATCTTTGTGAACGGAGTCTCCTAAGGATTTTCATAATTGAGGAGGTGAAATATCCTTTGAAGGGTTGAATTTGGAAGTGGTTTTCAGCTACTTCAAGTCGGGCTTATTTGGACATTTCCAGCAAGGTTTGATTTTCAGCCTGGATATACATTTTTACTCATATCTCACTATTGGCTAGGAGTTTGATTTTTATTTTCTAGGAGAATTTTCCTTCGAGCTTGGCGATTATTTCCATATCATTTTTGGCACCTTTTAGCCTAGCATTTATTTTTGCTAGGAGTTGTACCAGTTCGTATGTGTATAATTATACCTACAAGCCGTATGGTCAACAAATTGGAGGGTAGTTTGGAGTTGCATTTTCATCATTTCATCTTTAGCATTCAGTTTCTAGCATTTTCTCAATCTAGGTTCTTACATTTTAGATTGTAGTTGCAAGAAATTCTCAGTTCCATTTAGCCAATAAGGGTTTGTTGTAATGTGCCATGTTGTAATATCCTGAGATGAAAATCACATATCATATGTAAAAGCATTTGGTTATCATTGAATGAATATATTGGCACTATTTTACATTGTTTATTTGAGTAGATTTGTTGCATAACAATTTCCTTTATTCAACACTTTACTTTTGGCAGTGTATTTAGTATCCATGCCATGTGTTTGACGAAATTCCATAGTTTAGTATTAGAGGTTTTTAGTTACCTATTGGCAAGGGCCATTACACAAATTAGTCCCCAAGGGTCCTAGGGCCCGCAAGGATATATATTGCAATGAAATTCATTAAAAGGATTCATAGGTTAACCTATGACCCCTTTCAACTCATTGGAACTAACTAAATCGGTCCTTAGGGGTCATAGGGCCCCTAGCGACATATGTTGCCATGAAATGCATCAAAAGGGATCATAGGTTAACCTACAACCCCTTTCGATTCATTGGAACCAACCAAATTAGTCCCAAGGGGTCTTAGTGCCCCTAGGGACATATGTTGTCATGAAATGTGTCAAAAAGGGTCATAAGAAAACCTATGACCCCTTTCAATGCATTGCAACCAACCAAATCAGTCCCTAGGGGCCTTAGGGTCACTAGGGACATATGTTTTCATGAAATGTATCAAAAGAGGTCATAGGTTAACCTATGACCACTTTCGATGCATTTCAACCAACCAAATGGCTCCCTAGGGGCCATAGGGACATATGTTGTTATGAAATGCATCAAAAGGGGTCATAGGTTAACGTATGACCCCTTTTGACACATTGGAACCAACCAAATCAGTCTCGATATATTTTGTCATGAAATGCATCAAAAGGGGTCATAGGTTAACCTATGACCCCTTTCGACACATTAGAACCAACCAAATTAGTCCCTAGGGCCCCTAAGGACATATGTTATCATGAAATGCATCAAAAGGGGTCATAGGTCAACCTATAACCCCTTTTGATGTAGTGGAACCAACCAAATGGGTCCTTAGGGGCCCTAGGGCCCTTAGGGACATATATTGTCATGAAATACATCAAAAAGAGTCATAGGTTAACCACTGACCCCTTTCGACACATTGGAACCAACCAAATGGGTCTCTAGGGGTCCTAGGGCCATAGAAAGGGGTCATAGTTTAACCTATGACTGACCTATGACCCCTTTTGACACATTTGAACCAACCAAATTGGTCTCTAGGGGTCCTAGGGCCCCTAGGGACATATGTTGTCATGAAATGTGTCGAAACCTATGACCCCTTTCGACACATTTGAACCAACCAAATCATTCCTTAGGGATCCTAGGGCCCCTAGGGACATATGTTGTTGTGAAATATGTCAAAAGGGGCCATAGGTTAACTTATGACCCTTTTCAATGTATTTGAACCAAACAAATCGGTCCCTAGGGGTCCCAGGTCACCTAGGGACATATGTTATCATGAAATGCATCGTAACTTATGACCCCTTTCGAATCCCTAGGGGTCCTAGGGCCCCTATGAACATATGTTGTCATGAAATGCGTTGAAAGAGGTCATAGGTTAAGCTATGATCCCTTTCAATGCATTGGAACCAAATGAATCAGTCCCTAGGGCCCCTAAGGCCCCTAGGGATAAATGTTTTCATGAAATGCATTGAAAGGGGTCATAGGATAGCCTATGACCCCTTTTGATTCATTTGAACCAACCAAATGGATCCCTCGGGTTCCTAGGGCACCTAGGGATATATGTTGTCATGAAATGTGTTGAAAGGGGTCATAGGTTAACCTATGACCCCTTTTGATGCATTAGAACCAACCAAATTAGTCCCTAGAGCCCCTAGGAACATATGTTGTCATGAAATACATCAAATGGGGTCATAAGTTAACCTATGACAGTTTTCGATGCATTTGAACTAACCAAATCGCTCCCTAGGGGCTCTAGGGCTCCTAGAGACATATGTTGTTATGAAATGTGTCAAAAGGGGTTAATGCATGAAAGGGGTCATATGTTAACCTATGACCCCATCCAACCCATTAGAACCAACCAAATTGGTCCCTAAGGACATATGTTGTCATGAAATGCTTCAAAAGGGGTCATTGATTAACCTATGACTCCTTTCGATCCATTAGAACCAACCAAATGGGTACCTAGGGGCCCTAAGGAACCTAGGGAATCTATGACCCCTTTCAACACATTGGAAACAACCAAATGGGTCCCTAGGGCCCCTAGGGACATATGTTGTCATGAAATGCATCGAAAAGCATCATGGGTTAACCTATTACCCCTTTCAACACATTGAAACCAACCAAGTGGGACCCTAGGTGCCCTAAGGCCCTTAGGAACATAATTTGTCATGAAATGCATTGAAAGGGATCATAGGTTAACCTATGACCCCTTTGGATGCATTAGAACCAACCAAATCAGTTCCTAGGGTTCTTAGGGCCCCTAGGGATATATGTTGTCATGAAATGTGTCGAAAGGGGTCATAGGTTAACCTATGACCCTTTTCAACGCATTAGAACCAACCAAATGGGTCTCTAGGGCCCCTAGGGCCCTTAGGGACATATTTTGTCATGAAATGCATTGAAAATGGTCATAAGTTAACCTATGACCCCTTTCAATGCATTGGAACCAACCAAATCGGTTCCTAGGGCCCCTAGGGACATATGTTGTCATAAATTACTATATTATTTTAATAATAATAATAATAATCATAATAATATAATATAATATATTTATAGATCATAATAATAATAACAATAATAATATATATATTTCTATATTATATCTATTAACTATAGTAAAAATCATAAATAATAATAATAATAACAATAATAATATATATTACTATATTATATTTAATAATAATAGGGAAAATCATAATAATATAATTTATAATAAACATATATTATAATCATATATATTAATAATCATATGTATAATAATCATATTTGTTCACATCCCTCCAAAATTGGTTCACTTCCCTTCAAAATTTTGGCATCCATTTTGGGTACCTAATCTCATATTGGGTATCCAATTATACCCAATATGAATTTGGGTACCTAAAAAACTGGCATACTTTTCCCAACATATTCCCTATTACTGTAGACTTGAAAATCACATTTTTTGCGAGCAATTTTCACAGATTTGGACAAAACTAAGTTTTTGGGGCCCATACGATCGAAAAAGGTTCTATAATATATGATTAGCTGTTTGATATTGTTTTCTAAATGGGGAGCAGTAGTCATTGAAAGGCTAAACATAAAAAGAAGGTATCAAATGCAAAGATTACAACATATAGGGAAATGGACAAGCTAAATCAACAAAGGAAGAGACAAGGTATGTTAAATGTGAGTCAAGTTGATGATGTATTCATCGAAGATGAAATCATAGAGTTAGATAATGAATATATGCAGTTGGGGAACAAAAATGTACCAATTGATAATGAAAATGCTAGGATTGAAAATTTAGAGAATGAAAATTTGTAGAATGAAATGCTACAAGGTCATAATGTAAATTGCATGATTGACCATGTTGAAAATAACAATGCATAGGAACATTACATATCTCCTAATTATAATCGACATGAAGGTTCTAGAGCACCAAAATGAATAATTGAAATTGATGAAACAATTATTATAAATTTGGAAGGGAAAAATTTAGAAAGAACCATTCCGTTATGGGCTTTGAGACTATATAAGATGTTTTTCAACAACAAGATAGTGGTGGAGTAATGTCAACCTTTTATGCACTTATTAAAAATACAAAAGATGAGACCTATGCTTTCCAAATTGAAGATTTGTGTTAGTAAAAAATTGGAAAGAAATGCCATTATTGTGAAGAATCTTTTTAGTGCTCTCAATAGCATTGGGGAAAATAGCAGGGAGAAAGATAAGAGAGCTGCTTGAAGGGTTATTACAACCCCTTTAGTAAGTAATCATTTGAGAAAGGATAGATATATGAGACAAAATTGTATTGAATTGAACCTAAATCTTAATATTTTGAGAAGAGCATAGTTTAGTAGATGAGAGAGAATTGATGATCCTCTTCAAAATGAAACATGGGCTTTTGGTGGGAGACTTTCACATTTTGATAAGAAGCTATCCGATGATGTAAAGGAAGAAATTACACAGTTTTGGCACTTTAGATCAAGAGTGTCACCCAATGCTAAAGACACGTTAAAATTGAGAATTGGCATCAGAGACCACACGCCACATCCTAAACATTATTTTGAGGTAAGTCAAACTATGTTGTTCAAACAATTTAAAGAGACTCATCCAAGATTTCATATATCACAAAGGGCTTTTGAATCTTTGAAAGCTATTTTATTGTGTGCCACTTAGAATTCAAAATACATGTTGCAAATATCATGTCAAGTTTTCTATGCACCATGAACTACTATGCTCCATCCATTCTACTTTGCATAGTAAAGAAATGTTGGAGAATTGTGGTGCTAGTGGTCTTCCAAAATCATCAAGAGACTTGCTAGATCAATTTTTATGTTGTAGAGTTGATGGTTGTTTCTTTTATAGAAATACTTGCTTAAATGAGAAGTGTTCAAAATGTGGAGGCTTATCCAAGTTTGACACATGTTTTCATGAGGGGTGCGAACAAGATCTTGGGAAGACAATAGTAAAAAAAATGGTATACATGAAATGGTGAAATACACATTGAAGAGTGGGGGTGAGGGTTCTAGATGTGAATTGGTTGCAAAAGAAATCAGTGTGGCTAGTTTTATTTCGGAGTTCAAGAAAAATATTTTCTACAAGTATGCAAGACATAGTCACAAGTCTCAATGGTTGGATCGACAATTTAGAATGTGTAAGGAGACTTTTTGACTTTGCTGAGAACTACACATTGCAGTCTCAAAATAAGACACAATCTCAATTTTGCAACTCCATTTAGATTGTTATTTTTGTCCACATAAGATATAGGCATGCCCTTGATAGTGTGGAAGATAATAAAAAGATTATTAGAGAGTACCATTTTTATATGAGTCATGATAGATCTCACTCTCACGAGTTTGTGCAACATTGTTTTGAGAATTATTTTGATTTCTTACAAGAGCATGCAATTGCTATGGATAGACATATCATTTGGTCAGATAATTGTACTAGTCAATTCAATAATGCTCGCATGTTTTATTGGTTGTGTAGGATGTAGATAGAGAGGGGGGTGCCTCATATTTGGAGTTTTTTTGAGTCTGGCCATGGGAAAGGGGAACATCATGGAGCAGGGGCATGTGTGAAGAGAGCTCTAGTTAAGAAGCAATTGAAGATTTCAAGAGCAAAGCTTCCTGATGCTCATAGCATTGTTTATTGGTGTAGTTTAGCATTATCGTAGGGGGGGGACTCTTGATTCAGTAGTACACAAGTTATTTTGGTTGGTTGAGGAAGGGTCCATAGGTGATAGATCAAATTGTGCTATAGTGAGAGACTCATAAAAAATGCATTCATTCTAAAGATTTGATTCTAGTACATGGACCATTTGGACATGATAGCTAGTTTGCTTTTGTCCTAGTTGTTTTCAGTGTGATTGGGATCACTATGAGTCAAGTGAGTGGGTGGACACATGGGCTTCACATTATCTTACTCAATTGTCTATCATACCCTCTATTAGAAATGAGGACATGGAAAGTTCACTTGAGCATAACCATCTATTAGATCTTCTTTAGCCAAGACATGTCTTTGCATTGGTTGCACCACGAGGGAATGATGAGAAATTAGATTATTGGTTAGCATATTGTGTAAGAGGTAAACAAAAGCTTGCACAACAGATCATAGATGTTGATGGATTCACATATCCTACTAGTTTAGTGGTTGTCATTGGAACATGGCTACGAACATATATACTTAGAAGGAATGGAATTCCTACATTCAAAGACTATTAGAAGCAAAAAAAAATTCTCATATATTCGCATCTTATTATAGCAACAAATGTAAAGTTGTTGAAGCATCAAGGAAGACCAAAAGTAAAAGAACTTTTTACTATTACTAATGTTGATCATGAAGCCCTATTGGAGACCCTAAAATAGAGAGAGGACCCTACTAGAACACTCAACTAGGTATATTTACTTCTTAATATGTTATTTTGTTCATAATGATTCGGTGAACTGATGATTATCTTGTTTGATACAATAAGTTAATAATATTTTTTATGATATTAGAATGTAGGTACATCATGAAGAGTATCCATACATGAAGATTAAAAAATAAATAAGGAGCAGAATGAAGAAAAATCTATTCTATTTTTGACACTAGGATTTTTGACAATATTTTTTTGACACTACAATTTTTGTTAGTTGTGTATTGATGTAATAATGATGAAACACTTGAGATATTGTAAATGTAAACATGTTGATTTAATGTAAGAAACAAAGTTGATTTTACTTAATGCAATTTATATAGAGGGACCTAAAAATTGATTATTTTAATACATACTAACACCAAAATTGCACTGTGCCCAATGCTAAAAACATGAGATCGGTAAAAAATAATGTTACTACTTAATACTAACCCTAGTGAAACCCTTTCTTTTTCCATGGAGAGTCTCTATTGTCCACAGCCACCCCGTACCAAAGAGTCTCCAAGGTGCTCTAAGTACATGTCGAGGTCGATCTTTCGAGGGTCTTAAATCAAATCTCATGGGTGCTACCAATGAAATTTTGAATGCTATAGGATGATCATGATGAGGCCTAAAATAACCTATCTCAGTTTTGAGAGATCACATTCCATTTGGATTTGGCATAGCGATCTCACTCAATGCCAAAACTCGTAGTGTGCCTCAGTTCATAGGTGTATCATAGTGTAACTTTGAAACTGTTGATCTTGGCATCAAACCATCAGTGCCATTAGCTTCAGATGGGAATTTGAACCCTATTTACACCCTTGTTCTGGTTGTGGAGAACCTCCATCATCCATGGCCACCCTGTACAGAAGAGTCTCCAAGGTGCTTTAAGTGTGTGTCAAGGTCGATCTTCTGAGGGTCTTAACTCAGAGCTTGTGGGGGCTATCGATGAAACATAAAATGCTACATGATTTTCATGGTGAGGCCTAAAATATCCTATCTCATTTTTGAGATATCACATTCTATTTGAATTTGGCACAACAATCTCGCTCGATGCTAAAACTCACTGTGTCTTAGTTCATAGGTGCATCACAGTGTAACTTTGAAATTGCTGATCTTGGTATCAAATCATCAGTGCCATTAGCTCTAGATGGGTGGGTGAACCCTAGTGACACCTTTCTTCTAGTTGCAAAGAGCCTCCATCATCTGCAGCCACCCCATATTGAAGAGTCTCCAAGGTGCTCTAAGTGTGTATTGAGGTTGATCTTCCAAGGATCATAACTTGGAGCTCATGGGGGCTATCAAAGAAAAATTGAATGCTACAAGATGTTCATGATGAGGCCTAAAATACCCTATCTCATTTTTGAGAGATCACATTCCATTTGGATTTGGCATAGCAATCTTGCTTGATTGAAAAACTCACAGTGTGCCTCAGCTCATAGGTGCATCACAGCGTAACTTTGAAACTACTGATCTTGGCATCAAATTTTCAGTTCCATTAGCTCTAGATAGTTGGGTGACCCTAGTGACACCCTTTTTCTAGCTACGGAGAGCATCCATCATCTGCGGCCACCCCATACTGAAGAGTCTCCAAGGTGCTCTAAGTGTGTATCGAGGCCGATCTTCCCAAGGTCATAACTAGGAGCTTGTGAGGGCTATCAACAAAATGTTAAATGCTATAGGACAATCATGGTGAGGCCTAAAATAATTTATCTCATTTTTGATAAATCACATTTCATTTGGATTTGGCATAACAATCTCGCTTGATGCCAATACTCATAATGTGCCTCAGTTCATAAGTGCATCATAACGTAACTTTGAAATTGATGATCTTGGCATCAAATTGTCAATGCCATTAGCTTTAGATAGGTAGGTGAACCCTACTGACACCCTTTTTCTGGCCACGAAGAGCCTCCATCATTTGTTGCCACCTTGTACTAAAGAGTCTCCAAGGTGCTCTAAGTGCATGTCAAGGTCAATCTTTTGAGGGTCGTAACTTGGAGCTCGTAAGGGCTATTGATGAAATTTCAAATGCTACATGAAAATCATACTGAGCCTAAAATAACCTATCTCATTTTTGAGAGATCACATTCCGTTTGGATTCAGCAGAACAATCTTGCTTGATGCCAAAACTTGTAGTATGCCTTAGTTCATAGGTGCATCACAGCATAACATTGAAACCACTGATCTTGCCATCGAATCATCAGCACCATTAGCTCTATATGGGTAGGTGAATCCTAGTAACACCCTTGTTCTAGTTGTGGAGATCCTCCATCGTCCATGGCCACCTTGTACCAAAGAGTCTCCAAGGTGCTCTAAGTGCATATTGAGGTTGATCTTCTAAGGGTCATAACTCAAATCTCATGAGGGCTATTGATGAAATGTCAAATGCTACATGATGGTCATGACAAGGTCTAGAATAACCTATCTCATTTTTGAGAGATCATATTCCATTTGGATTCATCACAATGATCTCGCTTGATGCCAAAACTCGCAATGTGCCTTAGTTCACAGGTGCATCACAGCGTAGCTTTGAAACCACTGACCTTGGCATCGAATCATCAGTGCAATTAGTTCTAGATGGGTGGGTGAACCCTAGTGACACCCTTTTTCTAGCCACAGAGAGCCTCCATAGTCTGCAACCATCCTGTACTGAAGAGTCTCCAAGGTGCTCTAAGTGCATATCGAGGTTGATCTTCTGAGGGTCGTTAGTCGGAGCTCATGAGGGCTATCGATGAAACATCAAATGCTACATGACGATCATTCTGAGGCCTAAATTGACCCATCTCATTTTTGAGAGATCACATTCCGTTTGGATTCAGCACATTGATCTTGCTCGATGCCAAAACTCGCAGTGTGCCTCAGTTCATAGGTGCATCATAGCGTAACTTTGAAACCACTAATCTTGGCATCGAATCGTTAGTGCCATTAGCTTTGGATGGGTAGGTGAAACCTAGTGACACCCTTATTCTAGCTATAGAGAGCCTCCATCATTTGTGATCACCCTATACCGAAGAGTCTCCAAGGTGCTCTAAGTGCGTATCAAGGTCGATCTTCCAAGGGTCGTAACTCAGAGCTTGTGAGGGCTATCGATGAAACGTCAAATGCTACATGATGATCATGCTGAGGCCTAAAATAACCTATCTCATTTTTGAAAGATCACATTCTATTTGGATTTGGCAGAACAATCTTGCTCGATGCCAAAACTTATAGTGTACCTCAGTTCATAGGTGCATCACAATGTAACTTTGAAATGCTGATGTTGGCATTGAATCATTAGTGCAATTAGCTCAAGATGGGTAGGTGAACCCTACTAACACCCTTGTACTGGCCGCGAAGAGCCTCCATCGTCCACGACCACCCTAGTGCAAGAGCACCTAGGTAGTCTAGTTTGTACCTAGTGCTTCTTTCTTGTCGTTTTGGCTTGTAGTTATGCTAGCCACATCACTAGTGGTTTAATAAGACCTATTAGGTCCTTATGTAAGGTTAATTTAGTTGCTAAGTGGGTTTTTGCTCCTAGGTTGCAGTTATGCCTATAAGTTTCTCAATAGGGGTTAGATTGACCAAAGTGGTAGAAAAGTTGACCAAGGGTCAAAAACCATCTTGGAATGTCTATATCAATCTAATAGGACCCTTACCAAGTTTGGTGAACTCATCTAATTAAGAATTTTAAGTTATAGCAAAAATTCCTCAAAATTGCAATTTTGTAACTTTTGCAACATTTTCTTGCAAAGTTGAAATGAGTGCAAAGAGTTAGTTAGGGGTTTGAGCACGACCATACAAGGTTGGAAACACCTATATAAGGTGTGAAATGACCTTACTATGACTGTGATTTTAATGTGCTAACAACAACATCTAGTTGAAATTTGTTTTAGATATTGATTTTTAGTTATTGTAGAGTTGTTGGTTGATCCAAACTCATACATATCAATGTCATAATGCTAATGGAAGTCTTGAATCTTTCTTGCATTTCTAAAATATCATGTGGGCTTTGTAAGCTAAATGTGAAGTAAAGTCTCATAATAGCACTTGTTCTCATTTTTCTTTGTAAAATTGATGTACCAAGGTGAAGGGGGTGGATTGCAAAGATTATTTCAAATTAAACATATATGATAGCATTTCAAATTAAACATTGCATCAAAATTTGATAATAAAGGTTGTTAAAATGTTATTAAAAAATTATTGCATTTAAATCGAATATAACAAACATGATCAAAATGAATGATATTCCATAAACATGAACGATACACATGATCCACAATAAATTGAACAATACTATACTAAATTAATATGTATATCATTGTGCACATAAATAGTAATAAAAAATATATCAAAATAAATGTATCCATAGATAAATTACACAAATATATATCAAAGTTCATGTATCCATAGACAAATTACACAAATATATATCAAAATACATAGATCCATATAAAAAATGTGGCTAATCATGCCATCAAAATGTGTATAATATCGATGTTTCTATAAACAATGTGGCATATGCCATCTCAATATGTCTCATGATGCATCCTATGACAACTATATTATCCTAGGCTACTGGTGGATGATCAAAATGTAGCCTCTTCGCTACACTAGGTGGATCAGATGCCTCCTACATAAACAAAAAAGGAAAACCCAAAGTTAGACTACTAAACTTATATGATTCTATGTATCTAACATTGAATTACTCAAATGCATAATGATCTTTTTTTTTAATGAAGATTTATAGTATTAAACTTTCATCATAAATACCTCTCTCATTGACCTCCTACACCGGTCAGGAGTTCTCTCTTATGTCCTTGGCAATGCTTGAACCTCGTTGATTGTGGCTTAGGCTTGGAAAAGAGAGAGATTTCTTAGTGTGCTTGCTAGCACAAGTTAAGATTTCCTTAGAGGTTTCTACCAAGGTGTGGATCTAGACTAGCTAGGATTAGTGTTTGGATTGGATCTTGAGGGATCTTGTAGAATTATTATTTTAATTTTTGTTTTATTTGGCCCCAACCGAGAAGGCCTTACAGCCTGACACATTGCATGTAATTAGTTATTTAATGAATAAAAAGTTATGATTTGGCATCATATCTTCCATTGTTGTTGTGTTTCCACTGTGTGCTTATTTGCCAGGGGCTAAGACATCTCCTTTGGGGATTCTCCTACCTTGTACTACATCAATCAACTACCATGGAAAAAATTTATTCATTAAAATTATTGAGGGTTTATTGTTGATCACAAAAAACCTTTTGAGAATTTGATAGTAGAGATGAAACAACCACAAGGAACACCTTTAGGGCTTGATCTCTAATGTTTAAGTCATAGCATTGTATGCATTGATAATCTTTGTATTAGACAAACATAAAAGATACTAAAGCATGACACAATTATGAGTATCACAATCTTTTTCATTTACTTCTATACTATTATAACTCTCATTTCAAATGTTATAAATATAGTTTTAACATGCACTACATGTATATTGACATTTAACGCAACTTTGCATCATTTTTAATATCCTTTTGTATTAAATTCAATGGCCACATATTTTTCCTATAATCTTCTATTTGTATCACTTTAGGTCAAATTCTAATCTTAATTGTTTTTAATATACTAACCTTTTAAATAATGTACTTCAAGATATATATTTTATGTTTCTTTGATAGGATGCATTTTCTTAATGGTTATAATCCTTTATACAATCTTTCTTTAGTTTCAAAATTATATTCCTCATCATGTTTCATCATGATATAAAAGTTATTTATAATTTTTATGCAGCTTAACAAGATGCTGGAAAAAATCTATTTTATCATAGGTTTGTGCTTGGTTTTATGACTTTCACCTGTATCTTCCATGTAATGTCATCCTTCCTATAGAGGAACTGAGTGTTTGTTATTGGGTAAAAGATAGAATGCTCAATCAAATTAAAAATAATGGATCAAGTAACACTCAAATTAAATATCATAGCTACACATATAGTTCAATTTATATTTAGCACAAAGGTGTAGATGAGCTTAGATGAAGTTTCACCATCTACAGATTGAGATTGTAGATTTATGTGGATGGTCAGATGCTTTGTATTACAAGACTCGTGCTCTTTATCTTGTAGTGTGCATTTTTAAAATTACCATCATACCAATATTAAATAGTAGGAAGCGCAATCTCTTCGATGAACTCATTCCTAAGTTTATCGAATTACTTAAAGGAGGATAAAAGATTAGCTATCACAAGGGCCCACTCAAAAAATGGTTGATTATTACTCTTAATTTTGATTATGCCATCATGATCATAGTACACAAGTCATTCGATCTGTTAGGGCTCGTTTGGTGAGCGGAATACAAGCGGAATAGGCATATGTAAATTCAAAAAAATTTGAATTCCTTGTTTGGATGCACCAAAATGGAATTGGAATGTGAAGTAAAATAGGAATACGTATTCCAATTTTGGCCCAAAAATGGGGTTTTGCAATTCTACCAAAATAGGTGTTATTGGAATACGTATTCCTATTCCACTTTTTTTTATTTTAGAAAACATAAATTTTGGGGTCTACAAATTCCCATCAAATATTGGCTGAACCAAACAGAGAATACGAATACGTAGCCCCATTTTCTATTTCAGAATATGTATTCCTATTCTCCTATTCCTATTCTTGCCAAACGGGCCCTTAGGTCATTGCATGGATATTGTGGGGTATCTACACTATTTTCCATGAATTATATTCTATCAATTAAAGTTCAAACCTTTCTTCTAGGAAATGTAGAGTAAATGTAGAGTTATTACATGTGTATCTATGGTTGAAAAATTAAAAGTATTCTACATATTATTTAACAATATAATAGATAATTTCTCTTTATTTACTATTAAATTAAACAATTAACTATTTCATTTCAATATAATGGATAATTCTCTTTATTCTACACATTATTTAACAATAGAATGGATAATTCCTCTTTATTTACTATTAAATTAAGCAATTAACTATTTTATTTATGCAAAATTTTGGACTATTTATTTTTTATTATATCCAATTTTGGAATGGTTATTAAGTCATACATTGTGATTTTTTTGTGACACATTACGTCAAAATTTATTTTAATGATTATTAACTATCAAGTTATTAAATGATGTTCATAAATTTTCTTCACTATTGTTCAATGTGTACTTATTATTTGACAATCTAATGGATAATTTATCTTTATTTACTATTTAATTAAATGATCAACTATTTCATTTCAAAATTTTCTTCACTATTGTTCAATGTGTACTTATTATTTGACAATATAATAGATAATTTCTCTTTTTTTACTATTATATTGAATGATTAATTGTTTTATTTCAAACAAATTACTTGACAATATAATGGATAATTTCTCTTTATTTACTATTAAATTAAATGATTAACTATACCATTTCAAAAATTTCTTTACTATTGTTTAATGTGTACTTATTATTTGACAATATAATGAATAAATTTTCTTTATTTACTATTACATTAATTTATTAATTATTTCATTTCAAAATTTGCTTCAATTTCATACATAGTTTCAATTACTTAATCTAATTATTCTATAATTTATTATTATAAATAAACTATGATTAACTATTTAATTTGAAAACTTGCTTCAATTCCATGCATAATTTCAATTACTTAATCTAATTATTCTATAATTTTAATTTGATTAAATTAATTTATTATTAGCTTGTATATACTCTATATAAAAAAAGAAATTTCCTAAATTGTGTCCTCTAAAAAGATATCTCAGCTTATATAACAGAAACTTATAAATATATTAATCAATAATTAATTATTAGCTCCAAACTCAAATTTTCCTTGAAAATAATGTAAATTTCGATATAATAAATAGAAATGCACGTCAAACTTTAATTTTCAGAACTTGTGGTCCAGACAACTGTTAAAAAAAAGACTATATATTCTTAACAAATCTGCCTCACTGGCATCTAGAAAGTAATACACGATCTATCTTATTGACATGATGACACAATTTGTTGAAATAACAAGTTTGAAGGACGAATGAATCCATCTAACATTGAGGAAGATCAGAAGGAGGTGCCGGCACTTTCTCAGAATCTTCTGATCCGTCCAGGGTAACAAATACCATATCAAAACCAAGTGAGGAATGAGATTCAAAGTGGCAATGCACGACCCAAACTCCTGTTTATCAAAAACCAAAACAACTTTCACAGTCAAAAATTTCATGTACAAATATATAATTTAATTACAAAGATCTAAAATATAGATGGAATAATTTTGAACAATTTATAAATATTATATCTAATCTTTCAAATAAATTTTGTATTTTATTATGATTTTCTACATAATCTCCTTTCCTATAATAAATTATCAAAAGTAATTTGAAACATAGAATTACAAATTGATAGGAAAAAAATTGAATCAATGGGATGGCTTACTTAATTGGTAAGCTAAAAGTGTTAACTAGTCAAAATTGACTTTTATTTCCAAACTTAACTTTTTCTTAATATTAAAAGGTGGCCTGTCATTGAACTTAAATGGATTAGAGAAAACTCCATACCACATTGTAATAACATCTTAAATACATATTGTTCTATTAGACTTATCTCTGGCCCATCTATATCCAAGATACACTTTTGTAAATAGGATTTAATTATTGTAAATATGTGTAATCTTGTATTAACATCTTAAATATGTATTGTTCTATTAGTCATATCTTTAGCCCATTCTAATAGAATATACAGTTTTGTAAATAAGATTTAAATAGTGTAAACATTTGTAGCCTGGCCAACTACAATCATAGGTTTTCTTCCCTATATGCTCACCGGAACTAGAACAATAAGTCTAACTTTTAAACAAATAAATAAACTATTCCACTGCCATTCATTACCAATTAGGAAAAAAAATACACAATTTAAATCAAAAGATCATATCTACAATAAATAGGAACAGGAATTTTAAAGCCGTTATCATAAATGTTGCATACCATGTTGTAATAACATCTTATATTATTCTATCACTGTCATCTTTGGCCCTTCTAGACTACAATGGTAGGTTTCAATAATGCCCATATTCACCTCTAAATCAAGACTGTAAGTATAACTTTCAAATCAATAAATAAAATTATTCCACTACTACCCATTATCTATAAAATACCTGAACCAACTATAAATGTAACATTTAAATCAATAAATAAAACTAGTAGACTACGTCCCATTATCTATTAAAAAAGATGTATACCTACAGTAAACAGACATGTTGAAGCAAAAATATATGCATCTCACCTGGATTGTTGGCGAGAAATCTAATGGCCGCCCAGCCACCAGTAGGAACTTGAAGAGTATTCAAGCTCTGGGCATCCACAAGATTGAAGCTTTCAGGGTCCGTTTCATTATCATAGTTACCAAACCCTTGACCAACAACATAAAAATCATGACCATGGAGGTGAATAGGATGGCTCTCTACTGTAATAATTCCAGTGTTCTGAAAAACCACTTGAACACTACTATTGAAATCCAAAACTTTAACTTTCGTTCCAGTGTCAGGCGCCCACAAGCTCAGAGAAATATCATCTGAAGTGTAATTGAACTCCAGGGGAGGATTATCGGGAAAATCGGTAGTAAACACGCCATCTGTTTGGTTGTAATAATGGGCCTGCAATATGGCTGTATCGGGGAACACAAATGAAACGTTATTAAAACTTCCAACGCCTCTGACACCATTGTTCCCAGGGCATGAATTATCAGAACAAGTAATGAGACCGAGTCCTTCTGTTATGTACATTTCTACATCAACCGTCTGTGGGATTGATGCATTCAGGCTTCTTAGGGCTGTGGTGAAGTTGAATGCAGTTGCTGTGTCGTTGTAATCAGGAAAGTCAGGCAAAAGAGGAGTGCTTGTTGTATTGTCGGTGCCGTTGTATTGTAGTATTGCAGTAGCACTGTTGTTTAAGTATTGCGTTCCATCGGGCTGGCTGTTGTATACGCGGGTTCCAATGTAGTAGAGACCTTCCTCCTGATCAGTTGTTATGAGCACGTCCATTGTGTTGCCCGGGGCTATCACAAGAACATCGGTTGTGTATGGTTGCACGTAAACTGCATCCATTGCTACAACGGTCATATTGTGCTGAGCTATTTTGAAAAAGGAGGCATGAATCATTGCAGCGTTTACAATTCTCAGCAGGTAGGTTTTCCCCATCTCAACCAAAAACCGCACAGTATCTGCATGCATCCATGTTTTATTGATTAGTCACTCTTATATTGGAATTGGGTAATACTCTTACAATTAATTCTAATATTCGAGAATATTAGTGAAAATTTAGATATTAAACCAACAATAAATAATATTTCCACCTATCTATAAAAAAACAAATGTATGGAAAGTGTTACAAACCATTGGAAGAGCATGGGAAAAAGTCGCCTGGCTGGCTGTTAATGGTGTATGCATCGGAGTCATTTGGTACACCTCCTGATGAAATCGCCTCCGCTAAAACATCTTCCACATTAGCATTCCACCATTCACCTGCCCATCATAAAGTAAATTCATCAAACTGGTACATAGCTTTTAGAAATATTGTTTAAGTTTTCATTAAGAAAAATGGTAGGAACATAGGCTATAGTATGAGGATTCTTAAGTTGTTTATATGTTTCTTAAGATATTGGATTTAAGTCTGAGGTCTGAGATATAATCTGTACTTGTATCGCAGGCCCTCTGAATTAATCTCACTTCAGTTCACTTCAATTACTCAAATTAACCCACTAAATAGTAACCCGCTAAATAGCGAAAAAAATGTATAGATTAAAAATTTGGATTTCCCCTTTAGATATTTTTAATGGTATACAATAGAATGCAGGGAAATGACCCAGTAGCTATTTGGGTTAACTTTAGACACCTGCAGTTTCTAATGGGTATGTCAAATTTGTCAATCTTTTGAGTGAACCTCTGTACGTGAGTGAAGAGGTTAAAGCTAATCTTGTATCATTTTAAAAGGTTAGTGAGCCGTTATGTTCACCCCTCAATAGTCACTTACCAAAAAATAGTAATTTTTGCACAAATAGACCAATCTATATTTTTTACAACTTCTTATTAGCAATAATTAGACTTTTTGACATAGAGATCATTCAAACATGAGCCAAACAGATCCATTTCCCTTAATCAACATATTATTAAAAATTTCAAACATAATATAATAAAATGCACCACACTACTAAAATTCTAATAAAAAAGTCATAGAATGTAGAAATTTTTTATTGGTAATGGATTCCATTTTAAAAAGTCATTAGTCGAGAAAACCAAAAAAGCATAAAGAAAATTTATGTGGAGAAGAGGTACAGACCCAAAATAATAGGAATCTCATCGTCTGGTGTGGAAAATGGATAATCATTTCCCTCCTGAGGTGAAATGACAAGTGCTCCATGAACAGTGGCTCTCAGATATGTGATATGTGCATGCCACCACAATGTCCCTTCCTGTCCACTGATTGTAAAATTGTAGGTATAATTGTTTCCAGGAGTAATGGGACACTGGGTTATGTAGGCTGGTCCATCTGCCCAAGGCGATCCGATCTGCTTCACCCCATGCCTCCAAAACCACAAATAATATAATTACAATATCAGTTTATTCATTACTTTAGGGAAAAGCATTTGCTAGTTCAACATTTTAATTTTGAGACAGAAATTTCATTATTTTATTTTTTAAATTGTTCAAAAAAAAATTAAGAGCAACATTAATTTACACATGAATGTCATATTTTTATTCTATTGTTAAAGTATATTTTGTGCTTAAATTTAGACAGTTAACAGTTTATTGATCTGTATTTTTTCTTTCTAATGATAGCTGTGGTAGTATGCTAAAATAGAATGTAAGTTAAACTTTGATGGGGCCTCTAATAGAAACCTTGACCCATTGGAAGTTCAATGCATAATTCACTTTAGCAATGGGGAGCGTATAGTGAGAATAACATTGGTTTTAGATGATGGTTAACAATAATATGCAGATCTCAAAGCCTTACTAGTCAGAATATACTTATGTTTAGAATTGAATAAATTGAAGGAGACTCAATTATTTTGATTAACCCTGAAATGGAGATTGCATTTTCTTTTGGAAGCTCTATTATCTTTGATCAACCAATTTGAACACGTTACAATTAATCATATTTACATAGAAAGGAATAGTTTAGGGTTTATCCAAGAGTTAAAACTTTCTGCTTTGACCCTTATTTAACAGAAAAAACAACAACAGTTAACTCTTACCATAAAAAATTTAAAGCATTCAAAAAAAATTAGAATCTCTTACCATTTTAATTAAGAATTGAAAAATAAATATGTCATATTTTATTCAATTTTGTAGAGAACCTCGTCATCCATAGTAACATAATGAAAATATTACTTCCATATTAAAGTATTGAACATTAATGAAAATACTGTTACTATTGAAATATGTTATGTTTTCTCTAACATTATTTACCAGTGTATAGTCACGTTATAGGGCCCGTCGTTTTGCACTTGGACGATAAGGTTATCTCCATCGTTGACATATATAGTAGGGCCAGGATACTCCCCATTGACCGTTACAATGGTCTCATTGTTACATACCCTTGTCACGTTTTGTGTTCCAATCTACATATAAACATAGTAAATAGCATAATTAGGTCCATAGTTGATTTAAGCCTAATATAACATGTTCAAAATTGAACGGGGTTAAGTTCTATACAAAATGTATTGTTGATCAAATTTTAAAAAATTAAAAAAATCTTGAATTTTTTATTAAAAAAATTGAATTTCATAATCTGCATAATTTATAATCGAGACTTTAAAAAAAATAAAAAATCCTCTGTGTTTTTTCAAAATTAAACTCCCACTTAATTGAAGCAAAACATAACATACTCAGATTTGAAGGGAATGTAGTTAAAATACTCACAGTGAAATTGTACTCGACAAGCCTGGCTGCAGAAACCATCCATGGTGCTAAGAAAATTATACATAGAAAGCAAGTTAATTTCATGGTTGGTATTTTTTCTTGTAAATCAAATTACTTTGATTACAAGAAAAATAATAATGACAATTCAGAATAATTAGAAGAGGAAGAAGAAATATAATAGCCAACGACCAACTGCAGTTATCACAGAACAACTTAAACTTTTCAAGCTTTGGAGTAATTTAGGCAGGCGTATTTAATTTATAGTTGGGAGGAGAGCACATTTGAAGTTTAGAATACTACGGGCACACAGCTTGCGTGCTCAGCACGTAAACACGTGTTGAAGAAATCAAATTAAGATGGTTCAAACAAAATAAAATCACCTTTTTTTTTTGTCCTCTTACAAGTGTGATCCAGATTGGGAAACAACTACGATGAAAGAAATGTAATAAACACGCTCTCTTGACACAATTTTCGTTCAGTTCACGTGGCCAGATACTTTATCATATTAATATGTTTTATTTCTATTATTATTATAGTAACTAAATATTGTTTTTTAAGGCATATATAAAATTTTTAAATGACATTTTTGAAGATTTAATTTTTGGTACGTAAGAACTTCAATTTTATTATTAGAGATTTGATAGAAAGGAAACTTTTCATTATTAAGTACATAGTTTACGAGTTCTAATTTCAATATATATATAGACTGTTTAAACATCACACACTAAGGCTTGATTTCTATACTATAAGTGTTAAATAGTCAAAGTAGACTTATTTTTCTAAGCTTAATTTATGTCTTGGTGTGTGATTTTTTTAAAAGTTCAAGAATTGTTCCATTTCATTATTAGATATATGATAGAATGGAGACTCTATTGTGTTTGGCATTAAGTTTGAAGAGTTTTCGGCCTAGTGTCTTACATTTAGTGAGACTTCTAGGTTTAAGAATCATCCAATTTCATTATCAAATATTTGGTGGAATGGAAACTCTTATGTGTCTAACACTTAGTTTGATGATGCTTCAGTCAAAAATACCCATTCATTCAGTTTAAAAGACTTATACTTTGATATGGAATAACTAAATATTCTTTTTAAATGAAATACAATCTTCCATATATATATATAATTGTTGAATTAAATTATATTTAAAAATAGTTCAAACAAATTCAAAAACTGAATGTGATTCGTAAAGAATAAACTCATATAAATAATAATAATAATGATATAAATAAAACGATTTATGATAAATTTAAACTAAATGTTAATAGATGAAATCAAATTGAAGATATTAAAATAGGAAAATAGGAAAAATAAATATAACATTAAAAATCATTCTCGCAAACGTTAGAATATGGTTAATTAGAATCACCGTGTGCGTATGAATTTACTTTTTTAAAGACAGCAAATGTCAATTATTCACGAGATTGTTGTCCTCTTGATTTGTTCTACTTACTTTTTCTGATCGCTGTCCACTCTAATGGAAAACTTCAAACAATTCCACTTTAATGCATTAATGGAAAATGTCATATGTTTTGCTATAGTTTGGAACTTGACCTCGAACGCTTGTTACAATGCGTACCGTGTTCAAATTGTATTACATGCATCTATTTGAAGATCCCGTCTTTCATGTTATGTTTTTTATTAGTTCCTGTTACGACATAGATGTAAGCATTTGATAAAAAAAATTAAATGTCAAAGTAGCAATCAATTGGCGTTTAAAATTGAAACAAGCGGTTCAATTTTTAATTTTGACAGCTTAATAATAATTCAACAAAAGCATACAATTATAAATATTTTAATGGGTCAAAGTTTATTTTAATTATCATTTATTGAAATTAACTAGCTGAACCCGAGACTTCTAAGATAAAGGTTCACAAATTACCACGATATTGTAGGTTCTTAGCAGCATATAATTATGAACATTAAATCAATTAATTAAAAATATATATAACTTTAATTCACTTATTTAATAATACTATAATAATAATAATAATTTAATATTATATAATACCTAAAATTATTTGATAATGATACAATAACTTAATTTTTTTTGCATATTGATAAAAATAAATATTTTACATTAATTATATATAAATTTAATTTAATTGAATAGTTGATACTTATTACTATCATGCTTGATAATAATTTAGCAAAGACATACATTTATAAATGTTTTAATGGGTCAAAGTCTATTGTATTAAAATATGTCAAGCTTAACCTATGACTTCAAAGATATAAGATTAACAAGATTCACAAATTATCATTATATTGTAGGTTATTGATGACATGCAATTATATATATATAACACTTTGATTTACTTATTTAATATTTTATAATATCCAAAATTATTAAATAGTGACACAATAACTAATAAATAATAGCTTAATATATTTTTATGTATAATGGTACAAAATAAATATAGTGTGTGTGTGTGTGTGTGTGTGTAATTGAAATGTCTATACTTATTACTATTATAATTACATAGTTACTCATAATGTATAGTGGAATAATAATAATGAATAAGAATAGATTTTATTTATTATTAATATTATAATAAGTTATTATTATATTAATAATACAAATTAATTGTTTCATGCATAATAACAGTTATCATAATTATTATTATATTTAACTAGTGAATCAATATTTGTATAACATTTAAAATTATATAGTTTTTAATTATAATGAGCCACAAAACTAGGTTGTTGACCATTACATGACCATTGTCTCAGGGCATACAAAATTTGCACATTGACAATAGATAAGCATCAAAGGCAACCTATTGCAAAGGAAATATAGTAGATAAACTTAGGTCCATGTCCAACAACCTATTGCCATAAAAAAAAATGTTAAGGCAAAGAACAATTAGAACTAATGATTTCTATGAGTATGTTTATCTTAAAAGAATTCATAGTGACAAAAGAGAAAAAAATTTATCTTCAAAAACAAATCTTTTGGAAGTAGGTTTTCTTAGATTTCATCTTCCAGCTCTTCAAAATTTCAACCATTTCTATAGAGATCCTATTTTTGAAGAATTGGTTTGTTGTGAGGAGTGTGATCGCACTGAATTGTACTTTGTTCCTATAGAGATCTATTTAGAACAAGCTTCTTACCCCACAAATTCAGATGAAAATGGTTCTCATTGGTTGAAAAGAATGCTTCAAGGTCCACAAATTAGTAGTCAAAGTCTAGAGAAATTTCACTATCATGGCCAAATTTTTCGTATACAATTTGCTAGATTACATGACACACCTTAGAATTGACATGTGGTTGATAGATGGGGGCCTCAGGGGGTCTTTTTGAATCTTCAATTTCATGAAAGAACTAGAAAAATTGTAATAGAAAATATACCTACATGGATGCAATCAATTTGTGAATTTTCTATACCAAGGCATTCAAATAATGGTACTTGATATATGAGACGAAGAACCTTTGAGCACCTATACTAGTTTGACGTTTTGGATCCTAATACACATGACTTACTTCAAAGAAACATGATTTACTATGATGAATCTAGTGATTCAAATTCAAATGATTGATTCTTGATACAATTGTAATCAATTTCAATATCCTATTTATTAAAATAATTCCACAGTGATTTCAATATTCAATCAAACAATTTCAAATGGGAAAAAAATGTCATTCGTATTTGCATTTACTTTTTTTGTAACTCATATTAGAATATATATTAAAAAATTATTTATTTATAATTATTTAATATATCTCATTTTTAATTAACAATTTTTGATAATTACAATTTAAAATTAAAGCTTTTAGATTTTTTTATGAGATATATTTAGACTTTTAGATGACCACATGCACTCTACAATGTATAAGAACCAATTAAGAATATTGATGTATTATACTTCTCTATGATGAGTTTTATTTTTGTTTAAATTAAAAATGAATAAAATATTTTTTCTTTATTGTGAATTATATTTTCTTCTATGTACATGCTCTATATTTTTCAAGTCAACCATATATAATAAATTACATGTAATAAATTAAACTTTAAATAAGCTTTTTCTTTTTTTAGGATATAATATTAATACAATGGACCACTCCGACAATGAGTCTGAAATCAGTATGCCAAGTCCAGTTAGCTCAGTGAACTCTAATGGATCCCATCAAACTGTTATTGATAAATGTGAAAAATCTATATTGGAGAGTTGTTATAAATTGCTTCTATATTTGAAAATGCAGTAGTAGGAATTTATTTTGTCTTGGATAATGAAATTTTGAGAATGAGAAATGTTATAGAAAAAGTAAGGGAGACATTTAATAGAATAGTTTTTTTTCTAGATGTTTTGGAAGAAGTGAAAGCTGATCATGAAGAAAGTGAAGGTTGCAATACTTGTCACATCAATGATTATTTTATAAGGCCTTTACATTGACCAAATTAGTTATTATTGATAAAATGATATAATTTTATTCATGCATAACAAATTTATTCATATTATATAAACTACTATGGAATTTAATATTATTAACCACAATATGTTTTTTCAATAAATATGTTGTTCTTTATTCCTTTCAATTGCAAATTGTATCCCTTTTCTATAATATATGTGTTTTATTAGTTATAATTCATTAATTTTAAAATAGGTTCAATATTGAGCAATAGATAAAATATTATTATATAAGATTAGAGAGAGTGATCTATTAGGAGAGGGATATGAATATGTTTGTGTGTGCATAGTAGAGAGAGAGAGAGAGAGAGAGAGAGAGAGAGAGAGAGAGAGAGAGAGAGAGAGAGAGAGAGAGAGAGAGAGAGATTAGAAAATGAAATAAAACTATATGGTGATGGAAGAAGGAAAGGGGGAGAGGAGAGAGAGATTTGATATAGATATCTGGTAATTAGGATGAATGCACACACAAGGGGGAGAGGGAGAGAGAGGAGACAAATATCTAGGAGGATAATTAGGGATTAGAATAAACAAACATGTTGATGAGAGAGTGATCTATTACGAGAGGGATATGAATATTTTTGTGTGTGTATAGTGTAGAGAGGGGATTTTTTATCATTATAGGGTATGTCAGAGGGAGAGTAAAGAGAGAGATAGGGAGAGACATGAGGAATAAATAGAGCTTAAGTAAGAAGGAATATATGATGAGATGAGGGAGAGGATAAAGTTAAATAAAATAAATAGAGTAACACATGTGTGTGTGTGTGTGTGTGTGTGTGTGTGTGTGTGTGTGTGTGTGTGAGAGAGAGAGAGAGAGAGAGAGAGAGAGAGAGAGATGAGGAGGTGATGTTGAGAGGGGGAGGAATATAATAATTAGGGAATGAAATAAAAATATATGGTGGGATGAGTGGGAGAGGGGAGAGGTGAGGCAAAGACATAAGGGGGAGAGGGAGAGAGAGGAGATGGATCTCTAGGATGATAATTAGGGACTAGAGTAATCAAATATGTTTATGAGAGAGAGATATATTAGGAGAGGGATATGATTATTTTTTCTATGCATAATATAGAGAGTGTAATTTTGTCATTATAGGGGTATGTTTGAGGGAGAGTAAAGTGAGATATAGGGAGAGACATGAGTAAGCAATATAGGTTAAATAAGAGGAATCGATGATAATATGAGGGAGGGGATAAAGTGAAATTGAATAAATAGAGGAACACACGTGTGTGTGTGTGTGTGTGTGTGTGTGTGTGTGTGTGTGTGTGTGTGTGTGTGTGAGAGAGAGAGAGAGAGAGAGAGAGATTATGGGGATATAGATGTGTATGTATAAGAGATAGAAATGGAGAAGATATGGTGACAAAAGGGAGCAAGAAAAAGAGTGAGTGGAAGATAAAGAGATAGATTGAGTAATTATAGGTGGTAGATAAGATCTAATGGGGACAAGGTGAGAAACATGAGATAGACAAAGAAGATAAATAGGGGAAAAATACGGTGAGAGAGAGGGGGGAGGAGGAGACTATAAAAGAGAGAATTAGGGTGATATAGATGTATACATTTAAGAGAAATAGATCGGGAAGATATGGTAACAAGTGGGAGAAAGAGAAAGAGTGAATGGAAGGTAAAGAGATAGACTAAGTAACTATAGGTGGTAGATAAGACATAATGGGGACAAGGTGAGAGACATGAGGTAGATAAAGTAGATAAATAGGGAAAAAATATGGCAAGAGAAGGGATCTAATTAATTATTAGAGAAGTGGTAGATAATATAGAATGAGGATAAGGTAAGAGAAATGAGGTAGATAAAGAAGGTAAATAGAAGAAAATATCTTGAGAATAGGGAAAAGTGTTAGATAGAGAGAGTGGGGAGGACTATAAAAGAGATTAATTAGGGGGATATAGATGTGTATGTATAAGAAATAGAGATGGGGAAGATGTGGTGAAAAGAGGGAGTGGGAAAAAGTGAGTGCAAGATAAAGAGATAGAGTGAGTAATTATAGGTGGTAGATAAGATATAATGAGGTAGATAAAGGAGATAAATAAGGGGAAAATATGGTGAGAGAGAGGGAGAGGGAGGGGAGACTGTATAAGAGAGAATTAGGGGGATGTCTAGATGTGTACATATAAGAGATATAGATGGGGAAGATATGGTAATAGGTGGGAGAAAGAGAAAGAGTGAATGGAAGGTAAAGAGATAGACTGAGTGACTATAGGTGGTAGATAAGACATAATGAGGAAATGTGAGAGACATGAGGTAGACAAAAAAAGATAAATAGGATTAAAAAATGGCAAGAGAAGGGATCTAATTAATTGTTAAACAAGTGGTAGATAAGATAGAATGGGGACTAGGTAAGATAAATGAGGTAGATAAAGAAGGTAAATAGAAGAAAAGATCTTGAGAGTAGGGAGAAGTGTTAGAGAGAGAGAGAGAGGGGAGGACTATAAAAGAGATTAATTAGGGGGATATAGATGTGTATGTATAACAAATAGAGATGGGGAAAATGTGGTGAAAAGAGGGAGTGAGAAAAAAAGTGAATGGAAGATAAAGAGATAGAGTGAGTAATTATAGGTGGTAGATAAGATATAGTGAGGTAGATAAAGGAGATAAATAAGGGGAAAATATGGTGAGAGTAGGGAGCTGATTAATTATTAGAGAAGTGGTAGATAAGATAGAATGGGAACAAGGTGAGAGACATGAGGTAGATAAATAAGGTAAATAGGGAGAAAATATGGTGAGAGGATGGGTAAGATGTGGTGAAAAGAGGGAGCGAAAGAAAGAGTGAGTAGAAGATAAGGAGAGAGAGAGAGCGAGTAATTATAGGGCATAGATAAGATAAAATTGGGACAAGGTGAGAGACATGAGGTAGATAAATAAGGTAAATATGGGAAAAATATGGTGTGTGTGTGTGTGTGTGTGTGTGTGTGTGTGTGTGTGTGTGTGTGTGTGTGTGTGTGTGTGTGTGTGTACACGTACATATATACATATACACATCCACACACACACACACACATATTAGAGAGAGAGTACATTGAAAGATAGAGGTAAAACTAAACTTAATTAAACTCTAGCCACAAAATAACCTTAAATACAATTTAATATTAAAACTTTCATTAATTCATAACATAATAACCCTAGCCAAAAGTGAACCCTATTAGTGACTAAATGTTGACCCAAAGTGAATCCTAACCTTAAGCACAATAAACCTATAAATGATAATGAATCCTAAGCATAATACTAAATCAACTAAAAATCATATCCTTAACACTAAACTAATTTTAACCCTAACTATAAACCTCAATAAACTCAAACTCTAAACCTACTAAGCCTTGACATTTTTTAGTATTAAATTAAACAACTACAACCCCAAACCTATATTAAATTAAACCTATTTGTCAAATTCAAAAATTTGTCTTTTACATAATAGAATTATACAAGTTCATATTATAATTTTTTTTTAGTAATATAATATTCTATAATAAGTATTAGAATCATATTCTTTTAATATCCCCTCCAGATGCTACTAGCTATATACATATTATATATTTATATAATATATATATAGAGAAAGTTGAGATATATTGAGGCTTTAATTTACACAAAAAAAATACTCGTATTAAAAAATTAAAGCCTTGATATCTCTCGGGTTTCTCTATATTTATTATATAAATATATAATATGTATATAGCTAGTTTATAATTAAGTTAAACAATTAACTATTTGATTTCAATACAATGGATAATTCCTCTATATTTACTATTAAATTAAACAATTAACTATTGCAAAATTTTGTATAATTTATTTTTTATTATATCCAATTTTGGAATGGCTATTAAGTCATACATTGTGACTTGTTGTGACGCATTATGTCAAACTTTATTTTAATGATTATTAAGAATCAAGTTAATAGATGATGCTCACAAATTTTCTTCACTATTGCTCAATGTGTACGTATTATTTGACAATATAATGGATAATTTCTCTTTATTTACTATTAAATCAAATGATTAACTATTTCATTTCAAAATTTTCTTCATTGTTGTTCAATGTGTACTTATTATTTGACAATATAATGGATAATTTCCCTTTATTTACTATTAAATTAAATGATCAACTATTTCATTTCAAAATTAATGGATAATTTATCTTTATTTGCTATTAAATCAAATGATTAGCTATTTCATTTCAAAATTTGCTTCAATTCCATACATAGTTTCAATTACTTAATCTAATTATTCTATAATTTTAATTTGATTAAATTAATTTATTATTAGCTTCTATATATTCTATATATAAAATATTTTTTCCCCTAAATTGTGTCCTCTAAAAAGATATCTTAACTTATATAACAAAAAGTTATAAATATATTAATCAATAAATCAATAATTAATTGTTAGCTCCAAACTCAAATTTTCCTTTAAATCAATCTATAAGAAGGAAAAAAATTGTAAATTTTGATTTAATCAATAAAAATGCATGTCAAGCTTTACTTTTTAGGACTTGTGGTGTAGACAACTATTGAGTGCTTACACAACTGTAAGCTCAACATAAACTAGTTTTAGGCTCACTTGGCATCCATTATCATTTCAATCACTCAGAAACCACTACGAGTTTAGCATCAACTAGTCAGTATGTTCGCTCAACATCTTCTAGCATTCCACTTGGTACATATAGGAAACTTTTCATACTCGACAGAAACATGAAAAACTTAATGATTTAACTTGGATTTCTAACATCTTACATCTTTGTTCATGCTAATGTAATCTTTTTAGTACTAAAACCTCTTGAAACTAATGTATGATGTAACTTTTAAATATCAGTCCCACATACCTCTTGATTACCTAGTTTGATGAGGTGTGATCACCTGACCCATTGGGTGAAGTGATCTCTTCTCCATTTGATGTGCTGCAATCATCCTTTTTCTTCTATGTTATATTCATTTCATCTCTAATGTGTTCAACATCTACCTTACCTTTGCCTTTATCAAACTCACAACTTGGTGTTCTTGACCTTGTTCGACAATATCTACTGATGTGACCAGTCTTCAAATAGCTAAAATATGTGGTTTGACTCAACCATCTTTGGTAGTTACCTCTGAAGTGTTTCCTAATATAATTTTTAGGAAAATGTCCATATATTTGACAGTAATGATAGCTATATCTTGTATTATAATCCCAATTATAAGAGTTGTCATTGTTCCTTACCTTTGTTTGCCTATTTGATGACCACATGGGTTTGGATCTACACTCAAAATCTCTATGTCCCTACTTCTAATATTTTTGGAAATATCCTTCAAATCTTTGTGTATTCATGGTCTTGGTTCTACATTCATGTGCTTGATGACCTTTCTTTTTACATTTAGTGAAGCATGTGCTTAGGCTTGATAGTTTGATTTGTAGTCTTGATCTTGCACACATTAGTAGTATGTCCTTTCTTACCACAATTATGACAAGTAGCTTTGGAGTTCTTACCTTCATTGTTCCTTTCTTCAACACTTTTGGATGACTCTCCTTCTTCGGTGCTTATATATCCTAGTCCAGATGTATCATTCTTGGATCTACGGGATCTCAGCAATTGCTCAAAGTATTTGATGGCTTCATTTGTCTTGTTGAAGGTCTCAACAAATTCCTTTTCCTTTTTTAGATCATTCTACAATTGATATTTTTTCAATTTCAATCTGGTTATTTCAATATCCTTGACATTTAGTTCATAATTGGCATTCATCATTTGACTTAGAGCATCCAATTGCATGTTGAAAATCTTAGTTAGCTCTATTGACTTCTTTTCTAGTTTGTTGCTTAAAATTAATTTTCCTTCTTCAATCATGGCTTTTTCTTCCATAGCTTTGTTCTTTTGTTTAGTCACTTCACATAGTAGTATAGCTTGTGATTCTTGTTCTAACTTGAGACTTTTGATTTCCTTAGCTTGTGCTCTATTCTTTTCCATTAGATCTACAATTGTTGCATCAAATTCATTGGATTCTCCACTTGCAAATAGTTTAGTAGTATCCATCTCTTTGTAGTGTGTCATTCTCTGCAATAACAATTTCATTCCTTCTTTCAAAGATTTCTTTAGTTCTTCCCTTACTTCATCCAGTTGATGTCTAGAATGAGTTGTATTTCAATCCTCTGGTTCTCAATAATCTTTCCCAACTTGTAGACTTCCATTTCAAGACCTTTCCTCAAAACTACAAAGCTTATCTTTCAGAGGACAAGGCTTTGATACCAATTGTTGAAATTACAATAGGAAAGATAAACTTCTAAGGTTGGGGGGGCAGAGGGAATCAATAGTTTAAACTTGGACCCATAAAACTTTCACCACACATCCATCTCATACATTCAATGAGAAAATTGAAATAACATGTAAAACATGTACATCTAAATCATGTAAACATATAAGAATTCACATACATATAACAACAGGTATGATTACCTAGAAACCCTTCAATGAGAAGGTAAAACTAGGGTGGGGATGACACCCACAAATCTTCACTAGTGCAAAAATAAAGTGTATCTAATGAAGGTTACAATATTTTGACCATGAAACATGATCTACCCTGTGAAAGGTCTACTTTATTGACCATGAAACATGATCTACCCTGTGAAAGGTCTACCCTGTTAAAGACTTTAAAAAAAGAATGTTAGGTCTCACCTTCTTAGAGGATTTCAACACCCTGTTAAAATTGTGCCTAGTTAAAGGACTTTAACTTACAATTAAGTAAGCACCCTATTAAAGGATTTCATACAGCTTATTAGGACTACTCTATTAAGAGATTTTGACTAAAATCACCTATTAGAATGTTTCATCTTTGATCCTACGGTTAGCACTTAATTGCTTGATAATAGATCACCTCTAAAATAATGTCTTCTTGATCCTCCTTGATCAGATGTCTCTTTGTTGTATCCTTTTCCTTTCCTGTGTTCTTCTCTAACTAACTCTACAATGTAATCCCACTTCATAACTCCTTAGCCACTATGAATGCACTATTTTTGCATGCAAACTTCTCTCTTAGTTCCTTCAATACCTTAATCAATCACTAGAGAGTTTAGGGTTTTTCCTCCTTATGAAGACTTAGGTGACTTAGGGTTAGGTATGAATCTACAACTAAGATTCATCCATTTTGTGGCTTAATCCTTCCCATTTTATGATTGGCCACATGTTGCATAGGGAATCCAATTTGAGATTTGTCCTTATCTCCAAAATATCAAAATTCAATCTTAAGTTGGCTCAAAAATGGTTTACATAGTTGTTTGTGCCTTTACAAAAAATAATGTCGAAACTATTTCACTCGGCATCTACAGTCATTGTTTCTCAACATATACTATTCTTTATGCTATCACTCAGCATTTGTGTTACTCAGCATGCACTACTTACTCGGCTCCTATGTCACTTAGCATACACTGTCTTCTCGAGACTTGAGTGACTCAGCACATGAGTGACTCAGCATGATCTATAATATACATGTTATGCTCAGCATGTACTACTTGTTTGACATGAACTAAGTAAACAACTTAAATGTGTTGACACTCACTTATCAAAAACAATTTGAGATCAATAGACAATTCAAGAATGGGGTATGTGCAAGATCATGGTGTGCCAAAAAGTAGCAATGTGAAAAAAATAGATTTTGAACACGTCTAAAAGTGCTTCAAAATCCGCTCTGACTTTTTTTCACCTATCCAGGTACCAAACCTGGAAAGTAAGGCCCAAGCCTTATCGGATATCCGATTTGAGATCGAATATCTGATATGAGATCGGATATCGAATCTCATATCGGATATCCGATATCGGCGGCATAAAAATTGGAGGGAAAAGGCACAAAAATTAGAGGGAAAAACAAATTTGTAAGTGATTTAACTAATTTGAGTTATGAAATATGTAAAGATATAATATATAATCTATAAATATATAATATAATAACATAACTATTATATAGAAAATAATATATAATCTATATATTATATAATACTATAATATAATATATATATAACGTAACGTAAAGATATAATATATAATCTATTAATATATAAGAATATATTATGTTATTATTATTATTATTATTTTTCCTATATTTTTATTAAATATAATAACGTAATATATTATATATATGTTATTAATACATATTATTATTATTATCATATATAAATTATAATCTATAATATATTATTATTATTATTATTATCATATGTAAATTATAATATATAATATATTATGTTATTATTATTATAATCTATAAATTATATATATATATATATATATATGATTGTTATACTATATTATTATTACTTTTACTATATTATTTCTAGTGGAGTCATTTATATGGGTCAAAAGGGATCACAGGATGACCTATAACCCCTTTTGACACATTTCATGATGGCATATGTCCCTAAGGGATCCTAGGACCCCTAGGGACATATTAGAATAGTTTATATGGGTCGAAGGGGGTCACGGGATGACCTATGAACCCTTTTGACATATTACAAGACGACATTTGTCCTTAGGGGTCCTAGGACACTTAGGGACATATTAGAATCATTCATATGGGTCCAAGGGGGTCATAGGGTGACCAATGACCACCTTCGACACAATCTATGATGACATATGTCCTTAGGGGTCCTAAGACCCCTAGGGACATATTAGAATCATTCATATGGGTCGAAGGGGATCATAGGGTGACATATGACCCCCTTCGACACATTCCACAATGGCATATGTCCCTAAGGGTCCTAAGACCCCTAGGGACGTAGTAGAATCTTTCATATAGTTTGGAAGGGCTCATAGGGTGAACTATGACCCCCTTTGACACATTACATGACGACATATGTCCCTAGGAGTCCTAAGACACCTAGGGACATATTAGAATGCTTCATATGGATCAAAGGGGGTCATAGGTTGACCTATGACCCTCTTTGACCCATTAAATGATGACATATGTCTCTAGGGGTCCTAGGACACCTAGGGACATATTAGAATCATTCTTATTGGTCAAATGGGCTCATAGGGTGACCTATGACCCCCTTCGACCCATTAGATGATGACATATGTACCTAGGGGTCCTAAGACCCATAAGGACATATTAGAATCATTCTTATAGGTCAAAGGAGGTCATAGGTTGACTTATGACCCTCTTCGACACATTACATGACAACATATGTCCCTAGGGGTCCTAGGACACCTAGAGACATATTAGAATGCTTCATATGGGTCAAACGGTGTCATAGGTTGACCTATGACTCCCTTCGACCCATTAAATGATGACATATATAGCTAGGGGTCCTAAGACCCCTAGCGACATATTACAATTGTTCTTATAGGTCAAAGGGGGTCATAGGTTGACCTATAATCCCCTTTGAACCATTACATGATAAAATATGTTCCTAGGGGTCCTAGGAACCCTAGGGACATATTATAATGTTTCATATGGGTCAAAGGGGGTCATAGGTCATAGGTTGACCTATGACCCCCTTCGAACCATTAAATGACAACATATATCCCTAGGGGTCCTAGGGACATATTAGAATCTTCGACCCATTACATGACGACATATGTCCCTAGGGACATATTAGAATCATTCATATGGGTTAAAGGGGGTTGTAGATTGACCTATGACCCCGTTCGACCCATTACATGATGACATATGTCCTCAAGGGTCCTAGGATCCCTTAGGACATATTAGAATCATTCATATGAGTCAAAGGGGGTCATAGGTTTACCAATGACTCCTTTTGACCCATTAAATGACGACATATGTCCCTACCAGTCCTAGGACCCCTAGGGACATATTAGAATTGTTCTTATGGATCAACGGTTCAACCCATTAAATGATGACATTTGTTCCTAGCGGTAATAGGACCCCTAAGGACATATTAGAATCGTTCTTATGGGTCAAAGGGGGTCATAGGTTGACCTATAACCCCCTTCAACCCATTACATGACGACACATGTCCCTAGGGGTCCTAAGACCCCTAAGGACATATTAGAATCTTTCTTATTGGTCAAAGGGGGTCATAGGGTGACCTATGATGCCCTTCGACCCATTACCTGATGACATATGTCCATAGGGGTCCTAGGACCCCTAGGGACATATTAGAATGCTTCATATGGGTCAAAGCAGGTCATAGGTTGACATATGACCCCTTTCAACCCATCAAATAATGACATATCTCCCTAGAGGTCTAGGACCCCTAGGGACATATTAGAATCATTTTTATGGTTCAAAGGGGGTCACAGGTTAACCTCTGACCCCCTTCGACATATTACATAACGACATATGTCCTTAGGGGTCCTAGGACCCCTAAAAACATATTAGATTCGTTCATATGATTCAAATGGGTTCATAGGTTGATCTATGACCCCCTTCAACCCATTAAATGATGACATATGTCGCTAGGGATCTTAGGAGCCCTAGGAACATATTAGAATCATTCTTATAGGTCAAAGGGGGTCATAGGTTGACCTATGACCCCCTTTGACCAATTACATGATGACATATTTCCCTAGGGGTCCTAGGACCCCTAGGAACATCTTAGAATTGTTCATGACCCATTACATGATGACATATGTCCCTAGGGGTCCTAGGACCCTTAGGGACATATTAGAATCTTTCATATGGGTCTAAGGGGGTCATAGGTTGACCTATGACCCCCTTCGACCCATTATATGATGACATATGTCCCTAGGGGTCCTAGGACCCATAGGGACATATTAGAATCGTTCATATGGATCAAAAGGGGTCATAGGTTGACCTATGACCCTCTTCGACCCATTAAATGATGACATATGATCTTAGGGGTCTTAGCACCCCTAGGGACATATTAGAATCATTTGTATGAGTCAAAGGGAGTCATAGGTTGACCTATGACCACCTTCGACATATTACATGATGACATATGTCCCTAGGGGTCCTAGGACCATTAGGGACATATTAGAATGCTTCATATGGATCAAACAGGGTCATATGATGACTTATGACCCCCTTTTACCCATTAAATGACAAGATATGTCCCTAAGGGTCCTAGGACCCGTAGGGACATATTAGAATTGTTCTTATAGGTAAAAGGGGGTCATAGGTCCTTTCGAACCATTACATGATGACATATGTCCTTAGGGATCCTAGGACCCCTATAGACATATTAGAATGCTTCATATGGGCCAAAGGGAGTCATAGGTTGACTTATGACCCCCTTCGACCCATTAAATGATGAAATATGTCCCTAGGGGCCCTAGGACCCCTAGGGACATATTAGAATCATTGTTATGGGTCAAAGGGGGTCATAGGTTGACCAATGACCCCCTTTGACCAATTACATGACGACCTATGTCCCTAGGGGTCCTAGAACCCCCAGGGAGATATTAGAATCATTCTTATGGTCAAAGGGGGTCATAGGGTGACCTACGACTCCCATCAACCCATTAAATGATGACATATGTCCCTAGGGTTCCTAGGACACCTAGGGACATATTAAAATGCTTCATATGGGTCAAAGGGTGTCATAGGTTGACCTATGACCCCTTTTGACCCATTAAATGATAACATATATCTCTAAAATCATTCTTATGGGTCAAAGGGGGTCATAGCTCAACCTATGACCCCCTTCAACCTATTACATGATGATATATGTCCCTAGGGGTCCTACGATCCCTAAAGACAAATTAGAATCGTTCTTATGGGTTAAAGAGGGTTATAGGGTGACATATGACACCATTTGACCCATTAAATGATGACATATGTCCCTAGGTGTCCTAGGACCCCTAGGGACATATTAGAATCATTCTTATGGGGTCAAAGGGGGTCATAGGTTAACCTATGACCCCCTTCGACCCATTAAATGATGACATATATCTCTAAGGGTCCTAGGACCCCTAGGGACATGTTAGAATCATTCTTATAGGTCAAAAGAGGTCATAGGTTGACCTATGATCCCCTTCAACCCATTACATGATGACACATGTCCCTAGAGGTCCTAAGATCACAAGGGACATATTAGAATCCTTTTAATAGGTCAAAAAGGGTCATGGGGTGACCTATGACCCCCTTTGACCCATTACATAATGACATATGTCCATAGGGGTCCTAGGACCCCTAGGGACATATTAGAATGCTTCATATGGGTCAAAGGGGGTCATAGGTTGATCTATGACCTCTTTTGACCCATTAAATGATGACATATCTCCCTAAGGGTCCTAGGACCCCTAGGGACATATTAGAATCATTCTTATGGCTCAAAGGGGTCATATGTTAACCTATGACACCCTTCGACATATTACATGATGACATATGTCTCTAGGGGTCCTACCCCTAGGAATATATTAGATTCATTCATATGGATCTAAGGGGGTCATAGGGTTACCTATAACCCCCTTCGACCCATTACATGAGGACATATGTCCCTAGGGGTCCTAGGACCCCTAAGGACATATGAGAATCATTTTTATGGGTCAAAGCAGGTCATAGGTTGACTTATGACCCATTTTGACACATGACATGACGACATATGTCCCTAGGGGTCCTAGGACACCTAGAGACATATTAGAATGCTTCATATGGGTCAAGCGGTGTCATAGGTTGACCTATGACCCCCTTCGATCCATTAAATGATGACATATATAGCTAGGGGTCCTAGGACCCCTAGGGACATACTACAATCGTTCTTATGGGTCAAAGGGGGTCATAGGTTGACCTATAACCCATTTTGACCCATTACATGATGACATATGTCCCTAGAATGCTTCATATGGGTCAAAGGGGGTCATAGGTTGACCTATGACCCCCTTCAACCCATTAAATGACAACATATATCCCTAGAGGTCCTAGGACCCTTAGGGAAATATTAGAATCTTCGACCCATTACATGATGACATATGTCCCCAGGGGTTTTAGGATCCCTCAGGACATATTAGAATCATTCATATGGGTTAAAAGGGATCATAGGTTGACCTATGACCCCTATCAACCCATTACATGATGACATATGTCCGTAGGAGTCCTAGGACCCCTAGGGACATATTAGAATCATATATATGGGTCAAAGGGGGTCCTAGGAACTTATTAGAATCGTTCTTATGGGTCAAAGGGGGTCATAGCTTGACTTATGACCCCCTTGGACACATTACATGACGACATATGTCCCTAGGGGTCCTAGAACCCCTAGGGACATATTAGAATAGTTCTTATGGGTCAAAGGGGCTAATAGGGTGACCTATGACCCCCTTCGACCCATTACATGATGACATATGTCATAGGGATATATTAGAATTGTTCTTATGGGTGTAAGGGGTTCATAGGTTGACTTATGACCCACTTCAACACACTACATGATGACATATGTCCCTAGGAGTCCTAAGACCCTTAGGGACATATTAGAATGCTTCATATGGGTCAAAGGTTGCCATAGGTTGACCTATGACCCCTTTCAACCCATTAAATGATGACATATGTACCTAGTGGTCCTAAGACTGCTAAGGATATATTAGAATCATTCTTATGGGTCAAAGGGGGTCATAGGTTGTCCTATGACCCCCTTTAACCCTTTAAATGATGACATATGTCCCTAGGGGTCCTAAGACCCCTAGAGACATATTAGAATCATTCCTATGGGTTCAAGGGGGTCATAGGTTGAACTATGACCCCTATGACCCCCTTCGATAGATTACATAATGGCATATGTCCCTAGTTGTCCTAGGACCCCTAGGGACATATTAAAATTGTTCATATGGGTCAAATGGGGTCATAGTTTGACCTATGATCCCTTTCGACCCATTAAATGATGACATATGTCCTTAGGGTTCCTAGGATGCCTAGGGATATATTAGAATCATTCATATGAGTCAAAGTGGCTCATAGGTTGATTTATGACCCCCTCTGACCCATAAGAACGATTCTAATATCTACTTAGGGGTCCTAGGACCCCTAAGAACATATGTCATCATTTAATAGGTCGAAGGGGATAATAGGTATCCCTATGGGCCCCTTTGACCCATAAGAATAATTCTAATATGTCCCTAGGGTTCTTAGGACTCCTTAGGGACATATGTCATCGCGTAATGGGTCGAACGGGGTCATAGGTCAACCTATGACCCCCTTAGACCCATAAGAATGATTCTTATATGTCCCTAGGGTTCCTAGGAACCTTAGGGACATATGTTGTCATATAATTGGTTGAAGGGGGTGATAGGTCAACATATGATCATCTTTGACCCATATGAACGATTCTAATATGTCCCTAGAGGTCTTTGGACCCCTAGCTATATATGTCATCATTTAAGGGGTCGAAGGGGGTCATAAGTCAACCTATGAAACCCTTTGACCCATATGAAGCATTCTAATATGTCCCTAGGTGTCCTAGGACCCCTAGCGACATATGTCATCATGTAATGTGTCGACGAGGGTCGTAAGTCAATCTATGACCCCCTTTGACCCAGAAGAACAATTCTAATATGTCCCTAGGGGTCCTAGAACCCTTAGGGACATATGTCATCATCTAATGGATTGAAGGGGGTCATAGGTCACCCTATGAGCCCCTTTGACCCATAAGAATGATTCTAATATGTATCTAGGGGTCCCAAGACCCCTAGGGACATATGCGGTCATATAATTGGTTGAAGGAGGTCATAGGTCAACCTATGACCCCCTTTGACTCATAAGAATGATTCTAATATATCCCTAGGGGTCTTAGGACCCCTAGAAACATATGTCATCATTTAATGGGTTAAAGGGGATCATAGGTCAACCTATGACTCCATTTGACTCATAAGAATGATTGCAACATGTCCCTAGGTGTCCTAGGACCCCTAGGTACATATGTCATCATTTAATGGGTCAAAAGGTGTCATACGTAAACCTATGACACCCTTTGATCCATATGATACATTCTTATATGTTCCTAGGGGTCCTAGGACCCCTAGAGAGATATGTCATCATGTAATGGGTCAAAGTGGGTCAATTGTCAACCTATGACCCCCTTTGATCTATAAAAAAGATTCTAGTATCTCCCTAGAGTTTTGAGGACCCCTTGGGACATATGTCATCATGTAATGTGTCGAAGCGAGTCATAGGTTAACCTATGACCATGTTTGACCTATAAGAATGATTCTAATATGTCTTTAGGGGTCCTCGGACCTCTAAGGACATATGTCATTATGTAATGGGTCAAAGGGGATCATAAGTCAACCTATGACCCCCTTCGACTAATATGAATGATTCTAATATGTCCCTAGGGGTGCTAGGACCTCTAGGAACATATTTCGTCATGTAATGGGTCGAATGGGCTCATAGCTCAATCTATGATGCCCTTTGAGCTATATGAATGATTCTAATATGTCCCTAGGGGTCCTAGGACCCCTAGGGACATATGTCATCATTTAATGGGTCGAAGGGGGTCATAGGTCAACCTATGACCCCCTTTGCCCCATAAGAATGATTCTAATATGGCTCTAGGGGTCTTAGGACCCATTTGGATATATGTCGTCATGTAATGCATCGAAGGGGGTCATTGGTCAACCTCTCACCCCCTTTGACTCATAAGAAGCATTCTAATATTTTTCTAAGGGGTCATATGACTCCTAGGGACATATGTCATCATGTAATGGGTCAAAGTGGGTCATAGGTCAACATATGACCCCCTTAGACCTATAAGAATGATTATAATATGTTCATAGGGTTCTGAGGACCCTTAAGGAGATATGTCATCATGTAATGGGTCGAAGCGGGTCATAGGTCAACCTATGACCACCTTTGACCCATAATAATGATTTTAATATTTCTCTAGGGGTCTTAGGACCATGAGGGAGATATGTTATCATGTAATGCGTCGAAGGGGGTCATAGGTCAACCTATGACCCCCTTTGTCCCATAAGAATGATTCTGATATGTCCTTAGGGGTCGTAGGACCCCTAGGGACAAATGTTGTCATTTAATGGGTCGAAGGGGATCATAGGTCAACCTATGACCCCCTTTGATCCATATGAATGATTCTAATATGTCCCTAGGGGTTCTAGGACCCATAGGGACATATTGTCATCATGTAATGTGTCGAAGGGGCTCGTAGATCAACTTATGACACCTTTTGACCCATAAGAATGATTCTCATGTCCCTAGGGGTTCTAGGGACATATGTTGTCATGTAATGGGTCAAAGGGGGTCATAGGTCAACCTATGACCTCCTTTGACCCATATAAACAATTCTAATATGTCCCTAGGGGTCTTAGGACCCTTAAGAACATATGTCATCATTTAATAGGTCGAAGGGGGTCATAGGTCAACCTATGATCTCCCTTGACCCAAATGAACAATTCTAATATGTCTCTAGGGGTCCTAAGAGCCCTGGTGACATATGTCATTATTTAATGGATCAAATGAGGTCATAGGTCAACTTATGACCCTCTTTTATCCATATGAAAAATTCTAATATGTCCCTAAGTGTCCTATGACCCGTAGGGACATATGTCATCATGTAATGAGTCAATAGAGGTCATAGGTTTACCTATGAGCCCATTTGACTCATAAGAATGATTATAATATGTCCCTAGGGTCCTAGGACCCCTAGGGACATATGTTGTCATGTAATGGGTTGAAGGGTGTCATGGGTCACCCTATGACCCCCTTTGACCTATAAGAATGATTCTAATATGTTCCTAGGGGTCCTAGGACCCCTAGGGACATATGCCATCATGTAAAGGGTTAAAGGGGGTCATAGGTCACCCTATGACTCCTTTTGATCCATAAGAACGATTCTAATATGTCCCTAGGGTTCCTAGGACCCCTTTGGATATATGTCATTATGTAATTTGTCAAAGGGGGTCATAGGTCAACCTATGACCCTGTTTGACCCATAAGAAGCATTCGAATATGTCCTTACGGGTCTTAGGACCCCTAGAGACATGTCATCATGTAATGGGTCAAAGGGGGTTATAGGTCAACCTATGACCCCCTTTGACCCATATGAACAATTTTAATATGTCCTTAGGTGTCCTATGACTCGTAGGGACATATGTCATCATGTAATTGGTCAAAGGGGGTCATAGGTTGACCTATGACCCTATTTGACCCATAAGAATGATTCTAATATGTCCGTAGGGGTCCTGGGACCCCTAGGGACATATGTCATAATGTAATGGGTTGAAGGGTGTCATAGGTCACCCTATGACCACCTTTGACCCATAAGAATGATTCTAATATTTTCTTAGGGGTCCTAGGACCCCTAGGGACATATGTCATCATGTAATGCATTGAAGGGGGTCACAGGTCAACCTATGATCTCCTTTGACCCATAAGAACGATTCTTATATGTCCCTAGGGGTCGTAGGGACATATGTCATTATGTAATGGGTCAAAGGGGGTCATAGGTCAACCTATGACCCCCTTTGACCCATATGAACAATTCTAATATGTCCTTAGCTGTCCTAGGACCCCTAGGGACATATGTCATCATTTAATAGGTCGAAGGGGATCATAGGTCAACCTATGACCGCCTTCGATCCATATGAACGATTCTAATATGTCCCTAGGGGACCTAGGACCCCTAGGGACATATGTCATCATGTAATGTGTCGAAGGGGTCATAGGTCAACCTATGACCCCCTTTGACCCATAAGAATGATTCACATATGTCCTTAGGGGTCCTCAGGACATATGCCATCATGTAATGGGTCAAAGGGGGTCATAGGTCAACCTATGACCCCCTTTGACCCATATGAACAATTCTAATGTCTCTAGGCATTTTAGGACCCCTAGGGGCATATGTCGTCATTTAATAGGTCGAAAGGGGTCATAGGTCAACATATGAGCCTCTTTGATCCATATGAACAATTATAATATGTCCCTAGGGGTCCTAGGACCCCTAGGGACATATGTCGTCATTTAATGGGTCGAAGGGGTTCATAGGTCAACTTATGATCTATTTTGATCCATATGAACAATTCTAATATGTCCCTACGGGTCTTAGGACCCCTAGGGACATATGTCATCGTTTAATAGGTTGAAGGGGGTCCTAGGTCACCCTATGACCCCCTTTGACCCATATGAACGATTCTAATATGACAAATATTTTCATGTAATGGGTCGAAGGGTGTCATAGGTCAATCTATGACCCCCTTTGACCCATATGAACAATTCTAATATGTCCCTAGGGGTCCCAAGACCCCTAGGGACATATGTCGTCATGTAATGTGTCGAAGGGGGTCATAGATCAACCTATGACCCTTTCGACCTATAAGAATTATTCTAATATGTCCTTAGGGGTCCTAGGACCTCTAAGGACATATGTCATTATGTAATGGGTCGAAGTGGATCATAAGTCAACCTATGAGCCCCTTCAACCCATATGAATGATTCTAATATGTCCCTACAGGTGCTAGGACCCCTATGGACATATGTCATCATGTAATGGGTCAAAGGGGGTCATAGGTCAACCTATGACACCCTTTGACCTATATGGATGATTCTAATATGTCCCTAGGGGTCCTAGGACCCCTAGGGACATATCTCATCATTTAATGAGTTGAAGGGGGTCATAGGTCAACCTATGACCCCCTTTGACCCATAAGAATGATTCTAATATGTCCCTATGGGTCCTAGACCCTTAGGGACATGTGTTATCATTTAATGGGTTGAATGGGGTCATAGGTCAACCTATGACCCCCTTTGACCCATAAGAATGTTTATAATATGTCCTTAAGGGTCCTAGGACCCTTAGGGACATATGTCATCATGTACTGCATCGAAGGGGGTCATAGGTCAACCTATGACCTCCTTCGACCCATAAGAATAATTCTAATATGTCACTAGAGGTCCTAGGACCCCTAAGGACATATGTTGTTATGTAATGGGTCGAAGGGGGTCATAGATCAACCTATGACCCCCTTTGACTCATATATATTAATAATATACATATATATTAATAACATACATATTAATATAATAATATATATTAATAACATATATATATATATGGTTAATATATTTAATAAAAATATTATGTTATTATATTTAGTAAAAATAATCATAATATAAATCATATTTATAGATTATAATGAGAATAACATAATATATTATTATATATTAATATATTATATGTTATATCTTTACATTACGTTATTATATATATATATATATATTTACATAGTAATATAACAAAAATAATTTATAAATCATAAGCTATAAAATATTACGTTATAATCTATATTACATTATTATATATATATATATATATATATATTAATAACATATATACATATAATATATATATTTTACGTTATTATGTTTAGTAAAAATAATAATAATATAAATTATATTTATAGATTATAATGAGAATAACATAATATATTATATGTTAGATCATTACATTATGTTATTATATATATATATACATATTTACATATTAATATAAAAAAAAAATTTATAAATCATAAGCTATAAGTCTTAAATCCGGTTTTCCCTCCAAAATGGGTTGGGATTTCAAATTTCCCACCAAAATTCACCTAGCCATATCGGATATCCAATTTTAAATCGGATATCCAATTTGAAATCCGATATCTGATTTCAAATTGGATATCCGATTTTAAATTCGATATCTGATTAGGCTTGGTATTTACCAAGCCTACCCGATCAACCCAAAAGACGTGTTTGAAGAGTGTTTTAGTGATACTCAGACTTTGGGTAGTCGTCTGACAATGTTATTTTGATTGAAATTGAATGAAATGAAAAGGGTTTTTTAATATCACTCTCGAGATTTCATCAATATAATTTATGTCAAATTCTGAGATCGATAAGTATTTATTAGTTAATTATCAATGAAGATTATTGGAAAGTGCTGATTGACATACTGATTGAAAAAAAACTATAATTTTCAGATAGTATAACATTTTTTAAATCTAAAATTTGCATCACATTCTATGCTTTGCCTAGTATAAGAAAAAAAAATTAAATTTCGTAAAATTTTCTATTAGTTAAGGTGGTCAGACACGGGACTTTTTTTTTCGAAAAAGTTTTGGTAGAAAATTCATATTTAATTATTTATTTGGAATAAAAATATTGAAAAAATGCATCACATCCGGACATGAGTCTATTTTTCATATCTATAATTATATTAAAAAAATATTATCATTTAATTTTTATTAAGGTGGTCAGACATACACCTACTTTTTATTTTTGCCCTAAAATTGTTGTAGTATTGCATTAAAATTCAAACTTTTGACCAATCAATTATTTTTTTCTCCTGATAAGGCCTAGTAGTTTAGAAACTACATTCAATTTTCTATAAATTATTTTCTTACAATGTTTTGATATAAAGTCCATAACCACTTTAAAATTATGTGTCAAGTTGACATAACCCTGATTTTCTGATTTTTCATTGCCACTTAAGGCCATAGTTTGGTACACCATGATCTTGCACATACCCAATGTTTTATTGGTTAAGTAGGACACATAGGTAAACTAATATCCAACATATATGGAGTTCTTTTAGGTTGGACATGGTAAAGGAGAACATGATGGTGCTAGTGCATGCATGAAGAGAGCCATTTGTAGAGAGCAATTAAAACTTGAGGAAAAAGCCAAGTTAAAAAATGTAGATGGCATTGTGGAATGGTGTAGCAAATATTTATATATAGGATCAAGTTAGAACTCTATAATCAGACATTTCTTTTGCCTAGTTAAAGAGAATAATATCCTTTCAAGATATGAGTGTGATACAAATAGTGGGTTAGCTAAATGGCATTAGTTTAGGAATTGAGATTCTAATACTTGGACTATATGGACTAGGGAGCTTGCTATTTTTTTGTTAGTTTTGTCTTACAGGTGAATGGGAAGAATGTAAGAATATAGAATGGTTGAATATTGGAAACAAAAATCATTGGCACCTATTGACTCATATGTTAAAGATGATATAGTAAATGAAGGCCCAAGTGTTACATTTGCATCAAAAGACTATGGTTGTATTCCAAACCTCATACATCCTAGCATGCAACATTTAATTAAATTAGGTGTGATTGTGCTTCAATTTATATTATTTATTTGTGTACATGTCATTAATATCATTAAATTACATGCATGTGTACTTTATCTTATCTCGTAGGACATGTTTACATGTTATTATTGCAGCTAATGATAATGATGAATAGATTGAGTATTGGCTAGCTAGATGTGTGTAACCTTAAAAAATATGATATTTCATCAAGTAGATGATGATAGTTTTGAGTATCTAATTGGGTCTATTATTGTAGCTAGCACCTAGCTATGTACATACCTAGCAAGAAGAAATGGCTTACTAGCATTTGAAGACTACCAATCAGAAAAGAAGATTTTATACTATTCTCATTTGGTTACATGGCAGAAAATATCAAATTAGAAAGATAGAAAGGGAGACCCGCCAATAAGGTACTATGGAAAATTTCAATAGAAGAACATGAAGCAATAATAGATGCATTGCAAAAGAAAGAGGATGCAAATGGTACAATATGTTGACTACAAAATACACACATGTAAGTTTTTCCTTTATTGTGATTTTGTGTGTGTGTGTGTGTGTGTGTTGTCAATAGTAAATTAAATTTTATATAGCTCTTATTCAGGTCTCAAGTACAACAAGTATTCAAAATTAAATATTTATAGGTGGATCCAACCTCAACATCTTGTGAAATTACACATAGTGAGTGTACATTAAACATATTTACATTATATGCATAGTTTTACAAAATTATGCTTTTACTAACATTTCAACAACAAAAAATTTAAAAATAAAAATTATAGGACCTCATTTGAAGAAATGTGTTCATCCAATTTTTTATTTCAATCAACATGTTGTAAATATTTAAAAACACAAGTTGATTCTATTTATGTACTTCATATTATTTTACATATATATAACTTCACTTATTTTAAATATATGACTTCACTATTTTTTAAATATGAGTTCAGTTGTGTAAAATATATGAGTTTGTAATTCTATTTTAAATTCATTGGCATGCACATGTGATGTTAAATTCTTTATCAATTTTTCATGATCTCCTATATGTTTCCATTAAGCTTACATTCAAACATGTTTAAATTAATGTTCCTACATTTGGTTAAATTATTATTCATACCATATACTAAGAAAATGTGTCATAATGAATAAAACGTGTCACAATAGACAAAATGAGTCATACTTAAAACCTGATAACATAAGAAGATACCATATACTATCATGATAACAAGTCCTAAAAAATATAACATGGTCTAATATGCGATAACATGACATCAAGTCATAAAAAATATAAGATATATAAGTGTCCTAATACAAAGTGTATCATAATAAACAAAATGTATCATAAAAACACAATTTAAAGGTGTCAAATGACCTAATCTATATGATCTATAGTCCTCTTTACTCCACACAAAGAGGAAATAAATGGACCATCATGTGTAACATCATGTGTCTCATCATGTGGGGCATCATGTGGGATATCCTATATGGCATCCTGAGAAGACAATATCTACATGCTTAATCAAAATGGGTTTCATAATCTAGTTTTCAAATAAAATTAAATATTTAGTACTTATTTAATATTTTACTATGTGAGATTGGTGTCCCTCTATAAGAGGAGGAGGTGCACTCTCATGGACACCAAATGTGGTAGTGGTCAAATCCTACAAGAGAATACATAAATTTTAAAAATTTGTTAATGATCATAATGAACTACATAAATAACAATAATGACCTCAAAGGATAATATTTGTACCTCCATCTAGTTGATTCCTATACTCCCACTAACACTAATGGTGACATCCTCCTGAAATCATGGATACATAAACCTTGAGTCAAAATTATATATACATGAATTACAAAGTACATAATTTACACTACAATTTTCTGAAATAAAGGAATATATATCATACTTGAGTACTAGAAAGTGTCATAGATGAGTCTAGAGATATGCTTCTACCATAATGATCACGTACTCCAATGGTCTACAATTACAATACACAATGGTGCATTAGAGTTGTAGATATAAGTTAGTAAGCATATATATGTAAAAACAATCTTGAAAAAGTACATACAGTAGGCATTTGAGGCTAAGCTTCACTACTAGAAGCATCGACATGTTTAAAATTGCCAAAAGGTTAAGGTTGAGCAAAAGTAGACTATATTAAGGCCTAGATGGAATAGTATCATCCACCCCCTATTCTTAAAACCAACATACATTATTATGCATGAATCAAAGTTGAAGATAAGTTAATAACAATGTGTACATAAAATTAGTAAAAGGTATTTTTCTTGAAAAGTTCATACCATAGGTATTTAAGCGCCTCACTAGTGGATGGATCAAGAATTGTATAAGCATCTAACTATGTAACTGATGACAATCCCTACAAAATTAGATAAACATAATTCACTTGCACATGTTATTAAATTTGAGTTCCAATGTACATTATTTTAAGTACAATTTAAAGTGCACACCATATGAGGGATGCAAGTGCCTAAAGGTCTCAAAAAAAGACTATACTATCTCCTAGGAGGAATAGTATCATCCATCCTTTGTTAATTGAAAATCAACATATATTATGGTTAGTACAATTATGCATATGTAGAAGGTAAATAATTATGTATTTTATAAATTATTATTAAATTTTTACCTGATACTCCTAATTATCTTCCTCTACACAAAGAAAGTCATCATACGATGACACATCAATATCGTCACCATCACCAACATGAGAATCATATGCCTCATCATCACCACTACCATAAGAATCATACACTTCATCACCAAAGTCACCACCTTCGACAACATGGGCATCCTATGTTGTATTTGTATCACTCTAGGGGCCTCTACATGTATATCCACAACTAGTACAAATATGTCTAAGGGAATGGATATCCCTTGCTTGCATTCATCAATGTTCTAAATTGCCTAAAATGGAACTCAGTGAACTCAGAGCATATGACATTGGAGAGGTGTTAGAATAGTTGGAATAGGAAGAGGAACAAGAGGTTGAGGATGTCAATGATTGTTGGTATTGTCACTAATACTTGCCCTAGGCCTATCCTAAGGCATCCCTCCACCGACCCCCTTGTTAGTGAACAGATTCTCCTTTGAAGGAATACGTGCAAATTTGACCTTGAATGCCCAAGTGAGAGGACAAACTAACACCAACAGTTGGATAGGTTATTATTAGATTAATAACCTTCCTCTGAATTTTATCGGGTACAACTCCCCATGCAATATTTACAATGAATTAATTATAGGTACTTTTAACCATAAAGCACGAAAGGATACCAAGCATCTATCCGTAAACACAGAGTAGATGCGAAACCTAAGAATTGAAAAGAAAGGAAATAGAATACAACAGATTACACAAAGTTAATTTTTTGTACACTGTATCACATAGTGTAAATGAATACCTAACCTCCGCTCTCTTGAGAGAATTAAAATAGAGCTTTGAAAGATGTTTGTAATGTCAATGTAATAAAGAAACAATGACAACAAACTGTAATTTTAGGAAAAACTAGAAATGACTCAAAGTCCAAATTCAGTGGTCGAAAAAATACATTATGAAAAAAGTATAATATGTTTAACCTTCAACCTCCCTTCCCTGATTGTAAAAGAACACAAGGACTCCTTTACACATTACAATCAAACCATTATTTAAAGAAAAATAGAAACTTCTTTCACAATATTACATCAATCACCAAAACCTTTTCTCTATCTCAGACACATAGTTCAGAAATCGCAAAATCTACCCATGCTCTGCCTCTCCCTGTCTCCTAAGGAAATAAAAATGATTTTTACAAGATCTCCTCCCTGCCTAAAGCCCAAAGTTTGTAGCCTGGAAGAAGCCAACAAGAAGAATTGAACAGGAAAAAGAATGGGACCTCTTGTAGCACAAAGTCTCAGAGAAATCCAATCTTCCCTCCTATCACTATATTCACAGCCTCTGTTTTGCTATATCCCAAAGTCTCTTAGCCAAAACTCAAAAAACTAGAACCCCTTCTATATCTTACCTTCTCAATTAAATAGAATTCTGCATGAATCCCCCTTTCAGTTCCTATAACTGCTTCTTGCCACATGTTTCTTTACACATTCCCAAGAAGTTTTTCAATTCCCCTCATCAGCTTACTTTCATAAACTTTATTAAAGTTTATTCTCATCAATAATAATCCTTTTCAAAGTTATTTCGGTGACCTTTCAGTTTTACAATATTTTCCTATGTGAGAGTCTCCAAAGATTATTAACCAAAGTTCTAACATCTTCATGTGGCTATATCTGCTTTGGACAAGTGTACATAACTAATTGACAGGTGTCAATTAATGATTTTTCATCTTTGGATTACATTTCCTTGGATATAATATTCAATTTTATATCTTTGCAAATTCGTGGCCCCTATGACATACTCATGCTGACAGGTGGCACTTGCTAGTGATGATGTTCTATCATGGTTTTATAACTTCCATTGACATTTTTGATAGTGTGCCACTCAATCAGTCGTAACTCATTAACTAGGAATGAGTTTGAAAAACACTTTGGTTAGATCATGTGCAACTTACTTCTTAGAAACATACCTAAAATTGTGCCAAATCCAATGGTTCTATTGGAAGTTATGGGCCTTGCACCGAGACCCAATTTGATTGTTTGCATTTTGTAATTGTTAATTGCTGAGCCGATAGAGTCATGAGAAGAAACCCATAACTCCTTATCCATACTTAATATCATAAAAAAAATTGGAGAATATTTAGATAACTAGTTTTTCCAACAAATATCTTAAATGCAGCATGATCCAACAGTCGGATTGAGAGATATGGCCCTTGAAATATGACTATTTTCTGCCATCTGCAATTTATGACTTTTATTTCTGATCTGATAGTGGTGCAGTCAAGAACCTGTAACTTTTGATCCATATAAAATATGACAAAACTATTTTGTGAAGATATAGAAAACTAGTTTTTCCAAGAAATATCTAAAATTCAGCCAAATCCAACAGTTATATTGGGATTTATGACCTCTGAAATATGACTATTTGTTTGTCATCAGAGAATCTGTGTTTGCATGTTGTATTCTTGCATGGTGTTTTAGGCTTTTTGTTATGGGAGCACTGAAACTTGTCTTTATTAATGCTTGCAGACGTAGGCTCTATTGCACATTCATTCAAAGATTTTTCTACCATTTCCACTGATTAGCACATTGAGAAGAATTGGCTATCGAGTTCTTCACACAAGGAAGGATGTGTTGAATAGCATGTTGAGGATCTAAAATTCTACAAAACTTTGTCACCTTTCTTGCAGCCACAATACGAACTTCTGCTTCATCATCTATGAATCATTCACTAGTAGCAAGCCTCTTCATAGGTGGAATAATCCAATCGATCAAATCACCCTTCTTCATCTGAGAACTGATTTGGCATAGTGGTTCAACATTTTTCTTTTTGACACTAATTCCATCCTTCAGTTGGTGGTCGATAATCCAGACCAATAGAAAGAAAGAGTGGCCAGATGACATATAAATAGGACTCACAAAATAGTTATCCAGTTCTCCAGTGAAGTTTTATTCAAATGACCATAACTCAAATCCTGTGGAGAATATATATAGTCAACAATAGAAATTTACTGAACCCAGCTATGAACCCTGATGTAGAACTGTTGTCAACGAAAGTAAAACTGCCATTGAAACATACATGTGAGCTTCTCAAAATAGATCATCGAACCTTTAAAGTAATGGATTGAATCATTGAACTTGACAATTTTGAGCCAAGACTTGAATTTGCAAGATGAACTAGTGAAACACCTTGTGCTTTTGAACCATCGAACTAGTTTGAACTTCAATTTGAGGTGGTTCAAAAACTCTAAACTTGAAGTTTTACTTTGATTGTATTGAACCTGCAAGATGGGTTATTTGGACCACTAAACCATTCTGAACTACTTTGAACTACTTCGAACTTCAATTCAAATTGGTTCAAAGAGGTTCAACATCTAGAATTGAAAGCTTTAAAACTATGACCATATCAGGTACTAACAGGGGCTCTAACTGCGAGACTGATTTTGATGCAAAATCAGAGAACTCTAGCAATCTCTAGGAAAGAACAGTGCCTTATCTGTTGGGCAAATAGAGTCAGCAAGAGAAGACTGAGAGCTGCTTGCAGAGAGGGCGGAGGGGAGCAAGGAAAAACCAAAACTACCAGCAAGCCTAAAGCTTGCACATTATTCCAAACCACCACTACGCACAACAAAAACTTATTTAAAATATTTACAAAGGTAGGAAAAGAACCTACCAAGAGAATCAGAAATAAGAAGAAGATATGAAAATCCATTTACTGGCTTAGGGAAGTAGGAGCCTTTTTAAATCAGCAAAGCATACCTCAATGGAACAGCTCCAAACCATTGCTTGATGACGACTCTTTTAATACCAAACTTCAAAATGAAAAGATGCATGCATATGCTGAACCAAATCTCTTTTCCAAAAAGTTGTGACTCATCATAGTAAACATCTTCATTGAAGAATTGATCCTTCACATTGGCAGGATCTGATTCCACCTCAGGCTGAAAAATATGAAATAGAAAAGCCTCACCAAAAGATGATGTGTAATCCTTAGAAATATCATCATGCAAGTTCAACTCCTGTGCATGGCCATGACCAATTTGTAGCCATAATGATGCCTCCTTCAGCATAGGATCAGCTCTCAGATATATATCTCCTTCACTTCTTTCAAGGAAGCAACTATCATCATTCATACCACAAATCCCATCCCTCTCTCTTTTCATAATGTCATCACATATCTCAACATTTCTTTTACATTTCAAATCAACAACATTATGCATAGATGAATGAGAATGCAAGTTTTCAATACATTCTTCATTCTGGAACTAATTTGAATAGGTACCTAAGGTATGATCAGGAAAACGATCCAACTTAAGTGATGGCGGAGACATACGTATGGTTTCTTCTTCTTCATAGGTGAGATTTTCACATGGTGTTTTAGTTGAGTTTTCATGTGGCCGGGGACTATTGAACAGACTTTCATTATTTATGTGTGAATCTTGAAACTAGAAAAGAGGATTTTCTTTGATAGCAGTATTCTCATCAAACCCCATTGGCATGAAAATGGATTGAGGTTACTCTAGACAATTTTACCTTCCTGATTTTCAGCCTGTTCTTCCTCTTTTTGGTCATTGGTGCAAGGATTATCATTTTCAACCTAAGCATTCTCATTCTCCCATCTTACTTCATCATGGTAGAAATAATTTTCAGAGTAAGATAAATTCTTATTAGCATATGTCACTTTACTATTAGTACAAGTTCTCATAGGAGAATATGACATGGCTTCGTTAGCACCTATGAAAGATTCTTTAATTTGCTGATTACAATTTTCAGAATGCAAAGAATCATCAATGTTCATTGTTTCAGTGTGACTAAACTTCTGAATACCATTCTAAAAATCTTTACTATTTGGACCATTTGAAACTAGATAGGATTCCATGCCTGTAGATTTGAGAGATCTAGCCTCTAGGCTAAAGAAATATTGCGGTAAATCCTTGTTACCTGAATTTACAAACTCTTTAGCATTGCTTTGCTCCTCCTCATCCTTTTTAGTATGCACGCTACAGAATCCTGACATCTTTAAAGCACCATCTTCAGCCAACAAGGGTTTTTTGAAATCTCCATCATTAAAAAATCGTCAGATTCTGAAAATGAGAAACATTGGGAATAGGTTTGGCTTCTTTTAGAATGTTCTTCTTTTTTGTAACCTTTTCATCAATGTATTGTAGCTGTTCACATAGGTATTCTTTTTTTGGGGGAGTCTTTATAGATTTCATACCACTAAGAATTAAGGCATCATCTAATATGATTGCTTCTTTTTGCACATTTACCAAATTTTGCATTCCAAGGTATTGTAACCAAAACTTGACTTCAACATCCATAGAAACAATAAAGAAGCATACCTAATTTCTTTCATTCAGTTGGAGGGATAGAGGAATTTTACCAACAGTCTGATTAAACCTATCAATGAACTCCCTTACAGATTCATCTTCTTTCATCTGAATTTGAAGAAGATTCACCAATAATTGATGGGAATTGACTGTGGGCTGAAATCTCTCAAGGAATCTTTCCTCAAGATCATCCCAAGTTGTAATACATCCACCTTGCAAATGCTGAAACCATTCTATGGCTTTTCCCACAAGGCTTTGAACAAACAATTTGACGAACACATCTTCTTCCTGTACACCAAGAATCCTACATGCAAAAATAAACGCTTTGATATGATCAGTCGGATCTTGTGTTCTGTCTCCATGAAACTTGGGAAGGAATTCTGATGACCTTTTTGGTAAGGTTGAATACTCGGTCAAGGAAAATGGTCCAATTTGAGCACCCCATGGTTGAGTTACAACTGCTGCCATAACACAAACTGAAACTCCACAATCCAAGATTCACCGGGTTAAAAATGTAGAGTCGCCAATCTCTTGCACACAAAGATAATCATAAAATTGAGGAAATAAAGGTAGGCACTTAAATATTTGTTTCGATCCCCAGCAGAGTTGCCAAAAATTTGTTAGTGAACAGATTGTCCTTTGAAGGAATACATGCAAATTTGATCCTGAATGCCCAAGTGAGAGGAAAAACTAACACCAACAGTTGGATAGGTTATTATTAGATTAATAACCTTCCTCTAAATTTTATCAGGTACAGCTCCTCATGCAAGATTTACAATGAATTAATTATAGGTACTTTTAACCAGAAAGCACGAAAGGATACCAAGCATCTATTCGTAAACACAGAGTAGACGCAAAACCTAAGAATTGAAAAGAAAGGAAATAGAATACAACAGATTACACAAAGTTAACTTATTGTACACTATATCACATAGTGTAAATGAATACCTAACCTCCGCTCTCTTGAGAGAATTAAAAATAGAGCTCTAAAAGATGTTTGGAACGTCAATGTAATAAAGAAACAGTGACAACAAACTGTAATTTCAGGAAAAACTGCAAATGACTCAAAGTCCGAATTCAATGGAAGGAAAAATACATTATGAACAAAGTATAATATGTTTAACCTTCAGCCTCCCTTCCCTGATTGTAAAAGAACACAATGAATCCTTTACACATTACATCAAACCATTATTTAAAGAAAAATAGAAACTTCTTTCACAATATTACATCAATCACCAAAACCTTTTCTCTATCTCAGACACATAATTCAGAAACAGAAAAATCTACCCATGCTTTGCCTCTCCATGTCTCCCAAGGAAATAAAAATGATTTTTGCAAGATCTCCTCCCTGCCTGAAGCCAAAAGTCTATAGCCTGGAAGAAGCCAACAAGAATTGAACAGGAAAAAGAATGGGACCTCCTATAGCACAAAGTCTCAGAGAAATCCAATCTTCCCTCCTATCATTGTATTCATAGCCTCTATTCTACTGTAGCCCAAAGTCTCCCAGCCAAAACTCAGAAAATTGGAACCCCTTCTATATCTTACCTTCTCAATTAAATAGAATTCTGCATGAATCCCCCTTTTAGTTCCTGTAACTGCTTCTTGCCACCTGTTTCTTTACACATTCCCAAGAATTTTTTCATTTTCCCTCATTAGCTTACTTTCATAAAATTTGTTAAAGTTTATTCTCATCAATAATAATCCTTTTCAAAGTTATTTCAATGACCTTTCAGTTTTATATTTCCCTATGTGAGAGTCTCCAAAGATTATTAACCAAAGTTCTAACATCTTCATGTGGTTGTATCTGCTTTGGACAAGTGTACATAACTAATTGACAGGTGTCAATTAATGATTATTCATCTTTGGATTACATCTCCTTGGATATAATATTCAATTTTATATCTTTGCAAATTCGTGGCCCCTATGACATACTCATGCTGACAGGTGGCACTTGCTAGTGATGATGTTCTATCATGGTTTTATAACTGCCATTGGCAGTTTTGACAGTGTCCCACTCAATCAGTCATAACTCATTAACTAGGAATGAGTTTGAAAAATTCTTTGGTTAGATCATGTGCAACTTGCTTCTTAGAAACATATCTAAAATTGTGCCAAATCCAATAGTTTTATTGGAAGTTATGGGCCTTGCATTGAGACCCAATTTGATTGTCTATATTCTGTAATTGTTAATTGCTGAGCCGATAGAGGCATGAACAGAAACCCATAACTCTTGATCCATACTTAATATCATAAAAATATTTGGAGAAGATTTAGATAACTAGGTTTTCCATAAAATATCTTAAATTCAGCATGATCCAACTTTCGGATTGAGAGATATGACCCTCGAAATATGACTATTTTCTGCCATCTGCAATTTATGACTTATTTATGATCTGATAGTGGTGCATTCAAGAACCTGTAACTTTTGATCCATATGAAATATGGCAAAACGCTTTGGTGAAGATTTAGAAAACTAGGATTTTCAAGAAATACCTAAAATTCAGCCAAATCCAAGGGTTATATTGGGATTTATGACTCTGAAATATGATAATTTTTTTGTCATTAGAGAATCTGTGTTTTCATGTTGTATTCTTGCATGGTGTTTTAGGCTTGCTGTCATGGGAGCACTGAAACTTTTCTTTATTAATGCTTGCAGACATAAGCTCTATTGCACATTCTATCAAAGAGTTTTCTACCATTTCCACTGATTAGCGCATTGAGAAGAATTGGCTATCGAGTTCTTCACACAGGGAAGGATGTGTTGAATAGCATGCTGAGGATCTAAAATTATACAAAACTTTGTCACCTTTCTTGTAGCCACAATACACACTTCTGCTTCATCATCCATGAATCATTCACTAGTAGCAAGCCTCTTCATAGGTGGAATAAACCAATTGATCAAATCACCCTTCTTCATCTAAGAACTAATTTGGCATAGTGGTTCACTATTTTTCTTTTTGACACTAATTCCATCCTCTAGTTGGTGGTCGATAATCCAGACCAGTAGAAAGAAAGAGTGGCCAGATGATATATAAATAGGACTCACAAAATAGTTATCCAATTCTCCAGTGAAGTTTTATTCAAATGACCATAACTCAAATCCTATGGAGAATATATATAGTCAATAATAGAAATTTACTGAACCTAGCTGTAAACCCTAATGTAGAACTGTTGTCAACGAAAGTAAAACTGCCATTGAACCATACATGTGAGCTTCTCAAAAAAGATCATCGAACCTCTAAATTACTGTACTGAATCATTGAACTTGACAATTTTGAGCCAGAACTTGAATCTACAAGATGAACCAATGAACCACCTTGTGCTTCTGAACCATCGAACTACTTTGAACTACTTCAAACTTTAGTTTGAAGTGGTTCAAAGAGGTTCAACATCTGGACCTAAAAGCTTTAAAACTGTGACCATATCGGATACTAACACCCTTGAAATGATTTTATATCAAATTAATTGTGTTTTAAACCCAATTTGAACTCTATCCATAATTTCCTAAGAAAGCACATGGACACTTCTTGATTAGTGTGTGTTGGATTGTTAAATACTATCCATCACCACTCCCAAAAATGTTTTGATATTTGGGGGTGCATACACTATCTAATAAAGATACAAAGCTTCTTCTAACTTATCTCATAACCCATCTTTAGGTTCTTAAAATGTCTTTTTTTTTTTTTTCAAGACATGGACCTATTTATAAGACAAGTTGTCAGAACAAAATGTGTGCATGTTTTCCCTCCATTCTCTAAAGCTATCTATCTCATAGCTTAAGTTCTCTACAGAGTGTACAATGCCTTGCATGTTATTTGCAAGGAAATATAGTTGGGGGGAGGATGCATATCTTGCCCAAGGGTCTCAATGTCTCGCTCTTGTAACTCCTTAGGGGTAGGTGGTGGAGGAGGACTAGTTAGGAGTGGAGGTAGGGATAGAGTTAGGGGTGGAGGTGATAGTGGAGATGAAGGGGGCAAGGCTGGGGGTGGGTCCTCACCAAATATGTCGTCTGTGAAATATAATCTACATATATGTATACAACAAAAAAATTCACAAAATTACTATTTAATTAAAAATATATAAAACATAAATCTAACTACATGTCTTTAAAACTATTTAAACATCTTAAAATACATGTCATAGTTAAGGTAAGGGTTTGTGATTATGTATTAGTTAGCCCATTCAAACTAGAAATGTTCATTTGTCATCTAGGTTAGTACTTATTTGAAAAACGAAAACCTATTTTTGCATCAAGGTTAGTACTAATTTAAGTTAGTATCTAGAGTTAGGCCTTTGAGGTTTAGGGTTAGCTGAAGAATGATAGTAGGAGAGAGAAATGGAGGAGAGAGCAAGAGGAAGGGAGGACATAGAAAGGGAGGAGAGAGAAAGATGATGGTAGGATTATTATCTAGTTATATGCATTTGAGGTTTAGGTTTAGTTTTAGAATCATAGTTATTATGGAGTTCTATGCATTTGATATTTAGGGTTAGTTTTAGAATTAGGGTAAGGGTTTTACATTATATGGGGAACTCTCTAAATTTATATCCAAATAAATTATTATTTTTTGTTCAAAAAGATAGTGAAAACCACTATCAAACTCCTAAATGGGAAGAACCACAATTAAATATATCTTATGCATGACATAGTAAATGTGAATTTGTTAAGATTTCTTTGGTGCACATTAATCCTTTACACATTGTACAACCTTCAACACCAACTATAGTTGTTGGATTAATGAAGTTTAATATCACTCAAGGAGAAATAATAATTTTGAAAAGCATGAAGAGTGAATATTTCCATGATAGATATAATAAAAATCAATAGGATTTCCTACTTTGAAGATCAATAATACATTTGAAAGACATATGAAATAAAAACTATATAAATTCTAATAAAGTTTGTCTTTACAAATTAAATTTATTTTAAAGCATTTTCATAATTATTGTGATTTTACTATTTATTGTTTGGTATTGAATTACTAAAATAATCTCAAACTACATGTGTAAGTTACTAAACATCATAAATTTTAATGAGACTTTAGGTTGATACAAGTTTAGGTTGTACACACAATTTAATATTTAATGATTTTCTTTCACATGATACATTATCCTTTGTCAATGTGGTATTCTACTTTTTTTGCACTAAAAAATATATTGATGCATACAATAAAGAAAAGGGGAGATTGTTAGCATCCTTCATGTTGGTCAAACCCTTATTAATATATAATATATAAAGAGATGAACCAAAATTAAATATAATTCCTAGGATGTAATATTATGACATAGTTTCAACTCTAGTTTTTCTAGTCTATATGTTATTTCTATATGAATTTTTCATTCAAGAATATGATCTTTCAATTATAGCTAATTTCATAGGACTATCTATACATGTAATTCTTTAGTATATCAATTTAAAGTCTTTAGTGGTTAAACTAATAGGGCATAGATAAAATTCTAGAGAAGTTAGCCTAGGGAACAATATTTTTTAAGTTTCATTTTTTTGTAGCTAGGTCATGGTGTGACCTTAATAGAGATATAGAGAGAGACATATGAACTAGTCTTAGTAGAAAGAATCATATGGATCAAGCTAGGGTTGAATAACATAATGGATAAGTTCACTATTGATTATGGGCTCATGATTTTCACCTATTCGTGTGAGCCATCCAATTACCATTATGTGAATGCAAATGCACAAAACTCAAGTGATATAAAATCAAGGTGTAAATGTTCAAGATATTCATTTTCATCACTTACATCCCCTATCTTAGGTGAACATTAGAAGGGAAGCTACACATGAATCATGCAAAAACTAACACACGAAAAAATGAAATGCTTGGATTTTTATAGATGTTGTTATGGATAATACCTCAAAATCCTCCATGTAATTTTCAATGAATAGTTATGGCAAGTGAGTTTATTCATTTCTATACATGGACTTATATGAGAATTTCATCATTAATATAGGTCTTAGGGGAGGGAGGGAGAGAGAGAGAGAGAGAAAAAAAGAGGTCCCTCTCTTTTTTCTCTCTCCTCCATCTCTTTTTCAAACATGATGAATGTGGATGAAAAGAGAGAGACAGGGAGGAGCTTGAGGACAATAGGATATGAACACAATTTTTTTACATTTTTTGATTTTCTAAGTTTAGAATTTTCAATTTTAGATTTCTTTTGAGCAATGAAACATTATTATTATTTTTAATTACTTAATGTTAATGTATTTTATTTTTATTGTTTTACCTAATGCTAATGTTTATGTTTTTTACTTAAATTTTAAGTTTTTAAATTGACATTGAACCTATAGATTATGTTTTCAGTATCAATTGAACCTATGATTTATGTTTTTGTTTACAATTTACCTATCTTACATTTTATATACTAAATTTGTTAAAGAAAATAGACAATTTTATATCTATAGAATAGATCTTTTGAAATTTTTTAGTTAAAAAGTACAAATCACAAATCACATAAATCTTATCACAATTTTACAATAAAGAAATATCCCTCTTATAATTTTACATACAAATATCTACCAAATGTCTTATATATAGACACACACTCCCAAATACCTCACAATTAATCTCTAAAGTTACCCAACAACTAGGAAAACTCTGCTTCTCCAAGGCACCCACACCTATATATTCCCTCACCTACATAGTTGCCTGTCTAACTTATGTTGCATAATAATTTTGCCCACGGTCTTTTCCTCCCATCATTTCTACTTTCACCAAACCCCTTCAGCTTCTGTGTGTATTTTTCTCATCGCTTCCCACTTTCTTTTGTCCCTTTACCATAGAAAATAAGGACAAATAAGGTCTCTAGGCCTGCTTCAATAAAGGTTTTCGAAATTGGCTTTACACCTGCCAATTCATATGCTTAACTATTTTACTATTTTGAAAAAAAACTAAGTGTTCTCCAGCTAACTAAATAATATACTAAGATGTAATATATATATAAGGAAAGTTTGAAAAAAAAGTTTGAAAAACAATTAAGTGTTTCCAGTAAAAAAAAAAACTCCATTTTTTTAGTAGTTTGTGGTTTTCATTGTTTATCAAATTCTATGATCTATCATATGAGTATGTGGGAGTCTATCATTTGTTATTATTTACTAATTAAATTAATAAATGTGTTTCAGTTTATCTAAACATTTTTAGCCTCGTAAAAGGGAAGTGGCCAAACACTATTTCAGATGCACGTCCCATCGGTCCTTGCCAGCTTAGATTTAAGCACGTAGCAAATCAGCTAATGAAAGAGTTCTTGGCTACAAATGGTTCCTGGAAGTATATTGTTGTTAGTGTTGGTGTGTAATTATATACTTGATTAAAGTTCTTTGTACGGTCATTCTTAAACATCATATATTAAGGGAAGATTTAAGCTTTGGGAAAAAAAAAGTCACCTTTAACTATTTAACACTTTTGGTCTAGGAATTAAGCTTAGTGTGTGATGTTTTGATCTAGGAATTAAGCTTAGTGTTTGATGTTTAAACTTTTTGTACGTACGTGTGTTATGGTAAAATCTACAGAACTCATAAATGTGCATAATTAATAATCAGTCAAAAGTCACTAATGTAGAATCTGCCACTAAAAAAGAGATTAAACAATAAAAACAATATACAAACAATAGAGCATAAAATCTTTTATTAAGCCAATAGGCTTATTTCTAGTGGACTTTGGTCTGAAAGTTGTGACATTCTGACGTTGTCAGACACCTGAGAAGGATATCCGATGCCGCAAATATATCTAGGAATATCTAACCTTGATCGGCTTAATAATAATAATATAAAACTATCATCTTTTGTATCTACAAAGTCAGACGCATGAAAAATGATTTAACAGGCAGTCAATTAAAAAAGTTTTTCCATCATTTTGTCATTTCTCAACCTAATTTTATACATAAACTCCACTGGTCTGCTACACCATTTCACTACACCTCAGAGTAGAATACATTGTATTAGTCTTCTTTGAATTCAATGGAGAAACATGCTACATTAAAACGTGTGAGGGTGGAGGAGAGCGATGACAGTGGGAGGTTCTATCAAGAAATAGAATCCAATCCAACAAAGAGGCTTTGCAAGGATATAAATGTGTAGGGAATCATGAGTACGATGGATAATGAGGAGTTGAGTTGGGATGTTGAAGAGGTAGACAAAGAGATGGTCTGGGATATTATGAAGATATTAGACAAAGATCAAATATCTCCAAGTCCATCCTATACTGATGACATAGGAAATGGTAGTATTAATGGGTCTAATGAAGTGAAGTCTAAGATTGTAGTTTTAATGGTGAGGTTGATTATTTGTTTGGTGTGAGTGACAATGAACTGAGTATTCATTGTTGCCCTTCAGTGAATGATTATGTATTCTTTGAATGGAAACTTGAAGTTGAATGGGTAGAAGGACAATTATTGTTGCAGATGTAGATAGACTATGGTGAGAGCATGGAGGAAGAAGGAAGTCATTTCTTTTGATAGTTTCCAATCATATTGAGTTGAATATTGGAAGGATTGGCATATGTAAAAATTTTGCTTGCATGAAGAGTGTTTTAGGTCATGGACATCTATATATATATATATATGAGCCAAAGGTGGCATGTTTGTATAACCAAAATGGTTGATTTTAAGTACTTATTCTTAAAATGAATAAGGAATGGCACCTCTAGCATTTTGTCCTTCTCCAATGGATGGACATGCCATTGTAATTGAAGACAAGTTTCAATGTTTTTTAGTTTTTGATTATGCACCTACTTTCTTTATAAATTTTTTTAAAGATATGATATTGGCAATATTATTGAATGGAAAAGCACTACTATATTAGGTGTGATACCACTTATAAAGTTTTACTTTAGCATATGTAAATTCTTAAAATTTTGAATTCTTCATTTGGATGCACTAAATTAGAATTAGAATACAAAGTAAAATAGAAATACGTATTCCAATTTTGGCCCAAAAATGAGGTTTTGCAATTCCACCCAAATAGGTGGAATTGGAATACATGTTCCAATTCCACTTTTATTTATTTTATAAAACATAACCTTTTGGGTCCGTGAATTCCTAATCAAATTATGGCTGAACCAAACAAATAATAGGAATACATAGCCCCATTTTCTATTCTAGAATAAGTATTCTAGAATAACTATTCCTATTCCCGTAGCCAAACAAGCCCTTATTAAGCCTATAGTCTTATTTCCTAGCGGACTTTGGTTAGAAAGTTGTGACATTCTAATGTTGTCAGATGTGTGAGAAGGATATCCAATGCCGCAAATATATCCAGGAATATCTAAACTTGATCAGCTTAGTAATAAGAATATAAAATTTTCAAATTTTGTATATGTAAAGTCAGATGCCTAAAAAATCATTTAACTAGTGGTAAATGAAAAAAGTTTTTCCATCATTATGTCATTTCTCCACTCGATTTTATACATAAATTCCACCAGTCTACTACACCATTTCATTACACCCCAGAGTAGAATATATTGTATTAGTTTTCTTTGAATTCAATGGAAAAGCACACTGCATTAAAATGTGAGAGGGTTGAGGAGAGCGATGAAAGTGGGAGGTTCTATGAAGAAGCAAAATCTTGTCCAACAAAGAGGCTTCACAAGGATATAACTGTGTGGGAAATCACGAGCATGATGCATAACGAGGAGTTGAGTTGGGATGTTGAAGAGATAGACAAAGAGATGGTGTGGGATATTATGAAGATATTAGACGAAGATCAAAAATCTGCAAGTCCATCTCATATTGATGACACAGGAAATGGTAGTATTAATGGGTCTGATGAAGTGGAGTTTAAGATTGCAATTTTAATGGTGAGCTTGATTTTTTTTTGGTGCGAGTGACAATGAACTGGGTTTTCATTGTAGCCATTTAATGAATGATTATGTATTCATCAAATGGCAGCTTGAAGTTGAATGGGCAGAAGGACAATTAATGTTGCAGATGTGGATGGACTATGGTGAGAGCATGGAGGAAGAAGGAAGTCATCTCTTTTAATAGTTTCCAATCATATTGAGTTGGATATTGGAAGGATTGACATATGTAAAAAATTTATTTGGATGAAGAGTGTTTTAGGACATCAAATTTTCTAGATATGTGTGTGTGTGTGTGTGTGTGTGTGTGTGTGTGTGTGTGTGTGTGTGTGTGTACATGTATATACATGTATGTATATATATACATACATACATACATGTATATATATATATATATATACATACATACATGTATATATATATATACATGTATATATACATATATACATATTTATGTATATATACATATATATGTATGTATGTATACATGTGTGTGTGTGTGTAAGTGCAAGGAGGCCTGTTTGTATAACCAAAATGGTTGATTTTAAGTACTTATTTTTCAAATGAATAAGGAATGGCGCCTCTAGTGTTCCATCCTCCTCTAATGGATGGACATGTCATTGTAATTGAAGACAAGTTTCAATGTTTTATAGTTTTTGATTATGTGCCTATTGGGAATGATTGAAAAGACCATGAATGAAAAGTGATGGAACTGGTAAAGAATGTTCTCAATCATTGTTTTTTCATTGATGTCAAACTTGCTACTTATAGGAATGACGATTACTTTACTGATCCAAATACTATCAATTGGTTGATTGACAATGAGGAGGCAATCAATAAGCTATAACTAGAGAACCTAGAGCAAGGTTGAAGTTATGATGTTATAATGAAGTATAAGGATCAGACTACGCCATTGATGAAATAGTGTATTGATATCATACTCTAAGACACAGAGCAATTTATGGGACAGATACATTGTATCCTACCTAATCTATTGAAACCTTAAAGTTGGAGAGGGAGAATCGAGCAGGAAAGGTATTCCAGATTTCTATTTAAGGAGTCATAAGGTCACGAAGCAAAGTAGAGGGTCAAGCATGAAAGTGTGAAGTGCTGAAGAAGGTGCTAAGGAGAAAGAGAGCATAGATACTCTATTTCGATAGATGACCATAGATATAATTGCATTGGTATGATGAGCAAGAAGACTCAAGGTGACAAAGCTTGAGATGACAAGCTGTCAAAGCTGAAGTGATTAAAGCCAAGCAAAGGATTGAACTGAAGTGTGATCTATAATCTGCAAGATATGTTGTAAGTTGTATCAGATCAAAAGCCATTATTGTTACTCTAGCAATTGTAACAGTTAGTATAAATCCGATTACTTAGGTTGGTTTAATAGCCATGTTGTAAATCCTTTAATAGGGTGACATTCCAAGTGAATGTTCTAAAGTCCTTTGACCAGGCCCATTCCTAATAGTATGGTGAAATCCTCTAACAAGGTCACATTTAATAGTGTGTTGTAAGCCTTTAACATGACAGGCCTTTAACATGGCATCACTTTAGAAGGGTGAGAATTGAGTAGCATGTTACTAGTGGTTTTTCCCAAATTGGGATTTCACGTAAATCACTATGTCATGTGTTGATCTTGCATGTTTTATTCATGCATGTTGATTTTTTGTAACTTGCTAAGATGGTTGATTTAAGCTCAGATGGATGAATATTTTAATGGACTCACTATAATTGATGAAAAAGTATTATTAGGGCATTTAGACCTTGGATAACTAATTCAACCCCCCCCCCCCCCCCCCCCCCCCCCTCTCAATTATTCTAAAGAATTCTAACAATTGGTATCAGAGCATTGTTGTTGACTTAGTTTAAAGGGACTAGAAGCAGAAAAAATCAAAATACCTAAGAGAGAAGTTCCCAAGCTCAACAAAGACAACTTTGTTGCATGGAAAAGTTTGATGAAGCTACATCTTGGATCCATAGGAGATTATTTCCAAAATTCAATTGTTACTGAACATGTTAATCCAATTGGTACTCTTATTGCAGAAGATTTGAAAAATAAACAAGAACACAATTAGACAATGCTGGAGATTGCTTCTGCACTCAACTACGTTGAATTTGATGATATCAAAGGATGTGACACTGCATTCAAAATTTGGAAAGCCCTATCAGACATTTATGGAGGAGATCTGAATGTCCAAAGAGAAAAAAGAGAAAGCCTCAGAGGAAAGTTTGATGATATGAAAATGGAGGAAAGTGAGAATGTTGCTCAGTATGCTTCTAGAATAAAGGAAGTGGTAAGTGCAATAAGATGATTGAGTGGTCAATTAGATGATGATACTATTAATTGTAAGTTCTTAAGAACCTTTCTCCCTATCTATGCTATTAGAGTATCAGTTATACAAGAGCTAAGATGTGTACTAGGAAACAATCTAAGTTTTGAAGGTAGAGTGGGTAGACTCACTGCATTTGAGTTATCTAACTTTGACAACTACAAACCTAAGAATGTTGAATTTGCTTTCAAGGCCAAGCTATCACTGAAAGATACTGAATAGGTGAAATCAAAGAAGGGAAGAAAGATGAAATATGTATCCAGTGATAGTAGCACTGATGAGGAAGATGTGCAACAATTGGAAGCATTACTAGCTAGAAGATTTCATAGAGGCAAAGGAAAATTCAAGGGTAAGCTGCCTATCATTTGTTTCAATTGCAATGAAGTGGGACATATTGTTGCAAGGTGTACATAGAAAAAGGATTACAAGGAAGGCAACAAGTACAAATATAGAAGAGAAGATGATAAGAGAGATCATAAAGACAAAGGCAAGAAGTGTTATATTGTTGAAGAGGATTCTGATGATAATGATGATGAAGTTGTCTATGTGGCCATGAAGGACTAATTTGATGAAGAAGAGCCTACAACACTGGTAACATGTATGAACAAGAATGACAGATGGATCATAGATAGTGGATGCTCACATCACATGACAGGAGACAAAAGTAAGCTTGTTGACTTTACTCAATATGATGGAAATAATATTAGATTTGGTAATGATTATCCATGTCAAATTAAAGGAAAAGGCTCCATTAAGCTTACAAATAAAATTTCATATGATAATGCATACTATATTGAAGGACTAAACTACAATTTACTAAGTGTCTCACAATTAGGCAATGTAGGGTGCAAAGTAGAATTTGAAAACAAAACTGCAAAAATCTATGATACTGATGGTAAATTGATAGGAAAAGGAGATCAAACAAGAAGTAATAATTTTTATCTTGATATGGAAAATGCTTCTTGTTTTGTTGCAAAATTTGATGATGAATGGTTATGGCATAGAAGGCTATGTCATGTCAACTTTGATAATTTGGTCAATATCAGTAAAATGAAGAAAGTCAGAGGTTTACCTAAACTAAAGAAGCCTAACAACATCATGTGCAAACAATGTCAGCTAGGAAAGATGACTGAGTCAAGTTTCAAGAGTAAAAACTATACATCTAAAGAAGTACTTGAGTTACTCCATATTGACTTATGTGGTCCAATAGAAGTACAAAGCTAAAAAGGAGATAAATATATAATGTTGTTTGTTGATGACTATTCCAAGATGATGACTGTTATGTTCTTAAATCAAAAATCTGATGCTTTTCAAATGTTTAAGTGGGATGTGGCTAGAGTTGAAAAGGAAATAGGAAAGAGTTTGAAATGCCTGAGATCAAATAGAGGTGGTTAATTCATATCAAATGAATTTGAGGCATTTTGCAATGACAAAGGAATCAAGAGACAAACATCAGATCCTAGAACTCCCCCACAGAATGCAATTGTTGAGAGAAGAAATAGATCTGTGATTGACTGTGCTAGAATATTAATGATGGAAAAGACTGTTGCTCTAAAATATTGGAGAGAAGCTGTAAGTGTGGCTATTCATACACTAAACCGAGTACAAGTCAAGAAAGGTACAAGTGCAACACCTTTTGAATTATGGTATGGTCACTCACCCAATGTAAAGCATTTCAAAGTATTTGGTTGCAAATGCTTTATCCTTAAAGATGCTAGAAATGGAAAATTTGATGTAAAAAGTGATGAAGGCATATTCCTTGGTTACTCCACTAGAAGTAAAGCATATAAGTGTTTAAATACTAACATTGACAAAATTGTGGAAAGTGCAAATGTAAACTTGATGAGCATACAGATGTCCAAGTTGAAAAACCAAAGAGAATGGATGAATATAGAACCTTTGTGTATTCTTATGAAGGAAAGCCTATTGACGAGGATGCTATCAATCAAATTGGGATTCAATAGCAAGTTTCAGTTTCAGCCGAGTCACAACCAATGAATGCCGAGCTTCATTCAGAAGCTGAGTTGCAGAATGAAGGAAATGCACATTTTGGTTTTGAAGTCAGTACACATGAAAGAGATGTAGAACTACTTGACAATGAAGTGCATAGTGACCTTGAATCTAAAAGAACAAACATGGAAACAAGGACAGAACCAAGATTATCCAAATATGTGAAGAAACATCACCCTGTTGAACAGATAATTGGTGACAAAGATGCAAGACCTATGACAAGGAATAGACTAAGAAATGAATAATGTCTATTAAGAAAATTTGAACCTAAGACATTATATGATGCATTACAAGATGATGACTGGTATAAAGCTATGGAGGAAGAGATTGATCAAATAAAGAAGAACAAAACCTAGAGTTTGGTTCCCAAACCAATTGACAAGAATGTGATTGGCACCAAGTGGGTTTTCAGAAACAAGCTAGATGAGAATGGTGAGATTACTAGAAACAAAGCTAGACTAGTATGTAAGGGTTATGCTCAAAAAAAAGGATTAGACTATGGGGAAACATTTTCCCTTGTTGCTAGAATGGAAGGAGTAAGAACTTTACTTGCATATGATGCATATAAAAGTTTTAAAGTTTATTAGATGGATGTAAAGCCTGCCTTTCTGAATGGTATATTAGAAGAGGAAGTCTATATTGAACAACTAGAAGGATTTGTTAATGAGAACAATAGGAATATGGTTTGTAAACTACATAAAGTACTCTATGGTTTGAAACAAGCACCTAGAACATGGTATGAGAGACTTCACAAGTATCTAGTGCAAATAAGATTTGAAAGAACTAGTGATAACAGCAACATGTACATCAAATAGGAAGAAGGCAAGGATATTCTTGTATCTAAAATTTTTGTGGATGACATAGTTTTTGGAGGAAAGGAAGTGCTTTGCAAAAGTCTTGCTGACAAAATGAAACATGAGTTTGAGATGTATATGTTTGGAGAAATCAAATTTTTTGTTGGATTGCAAGTACATCAACTAAAACATGGTATATTTATGACACAATCAAAGTACATCAAAGAGATACTTAAAACATTTGGATTGGAAGACTCCAAACTAGCCAGCACACCAATAGCAACATGACATAAGCTATCCAAAAATGATGTATCAGCTGAAGTCAATCAAACAATGTACAGATCCATGATTATAAAACTACAATATGTTGTACATAGCAGACTAGACATAGCATTAACAATTGGAATAGTCTCTAGATTCTCTGCTAATCTTAAAGAAAATCATCTCATGACAATAAAAAGAATAATGAGGTATCTCAAAGGAACTGATGATTTTGGCCTATATTACAAAAAGAATGAGAAGTTTGAGTTGAATGCATACACAGACGTAGATTGGGGAGGCAACATTGATGATAGGAAAAGCACAAGTGGAGGAGCATTATTCTTAGGTAAAAGGCTAGTTACTTGGACTAGCAAGAAACAAACATGCACATCTCAATCCACTGCAAAATCAAAATATGTGGCAACAGCAGTCAATTGCACAAACATTGTGTGGCTCACACATCTATTGAAAGGAATGAAAGAAGAGGTAACCAAACCTGTGATATTGTATTGTGATAATACAAGTGCTATAAACATATCCAAGAATCTAGTAATGCATGCAAAAACCAAGAATATTGCAATCAAGTATCACTATGTCAGAGAATTTGTAGAAGACAAACAAGTGAAGATGGAGTACATTCACACAAAGGAACAAACTGCAAATATCTTCACCAAACCATTGTCCAAGGATGTTGATGAATATCTTAGAGGCAAGTTGGGGGAATACCCCTAACTCAAGCAGTTTAAAGTAACAAAGAAGATGCCCTATATCAACAGGAACTAATCATTGAAATATCAAAAGAATGATGCAGAGGATGACAACAAGAGTAGAAACTCCAGATTAGTCACAAGCATGGTGAAAAAGGGAGAAAAAATGAGATGCAAAGCTTATATTTCACATGTTAAAAGATGCTACATCTTTGGCATTTATGTCAAAGAGGGAGATATATGTAGAAAACTTATCAATACAAAGTAAGAGGGAGATATATATGAGAGAGGGAGATTGATGAAAAATTGAAAGGTAAAGATATGGAGATATATGAGATTAGTAGTAAGGATGTAGCAGTCAAGAAGGAAGCAGAAAGTAGTAGAAAATGTATATAATTTTGTTGGTAACTAAGTTGATCAATTGATCAGTTTAGTTTGCCATCAATACCAAAGAGGGAGATTGTTGGGAATGATTGAAAAGATCATGAATGAAAAGTGATGGAACTAGTAAATAATGTTCTCAATCATTGTTTTGTCATTGATGTCAAACTTGCTACTTGCAGGAATGACAATGGCTTTAGTGATCAAAATACTATCAATTGGTTGATTGACAAGGAGGAGGCAATCAATAAGATGTAACTAGAGCACCTAGAGCAAGGTTGAAGTTATGATATTATAATGAAGTATAAGGATTAGACTAAGCCATTGATGAAATAGTGTATTGATGTCATACTCTAAGACACAGAGAATGGGCACACTAAAACATGTCAAAGATGTAAGGTTTAGCTAAGTCATTTGTAAAGCCTAACTAAGCTCATTAGAGAGAGTCAAGCAAGCTAGTTAGTGCCGAACAGAATCTCAATTGAAGTCAAAAAAAGTTTAACTTTAGTAAGTGGCAAGTGAAGATCAAGTGCCGAGTGATCTTCAGGTGCCAAGTGAAGATCAAGTGCCGAGTGATCTTCAAGTGCCGAGTGAAGATCAGGTGCCGAGCATGATACAAGTGTCGAGTAACACAGAAGGAGCCGAGCATTAGTAAATCAATAATGCCAAGTTGCTACATTATTTTGAAAGTTGAAGATTCACCAGAGCCGAGCTGACATGGTGTTATCTAGAATTTTGTGAATCAGATAGAAGATAAGAATGATGAGTTGGTGGCATAGAACACTATGTAAAATATTTTTGGCAAATACAACTGGATTCTAGATAAAGTTTCTAGATAAGAGCAAGATATGGGACAGATACATTGTATCCTACCTAATCTATTGAAAACCTAAAGTTGGAGAGGGAGAATCAAGAAGGAAATCTATTCCAAATTTCCATTTAAGGAGTCATAAGGTAATGAAGCAAAGTAGAGGGTCAAGCATGAAAGTGTGAAGTGCTGAAGATGGTGCTAAGGAGAAAGAGCACAGATACATTGTTTCAATAGATGACCGCAGATATGATTGCATTGGTATGATGAGCAAGAAGACTCAAGGTGATGAAGCTTGAGATGACAAGTTGTCAGAGCTGAAGTGATTAAAGCCAAGCAAAGGATTGAACTGAAGTGTGCTCTATAATCTGCAAGATATGTTGTAAGTTGTATCAGTTCAAAAGCCATTATTGTTACTCTTTAGCAATTGTAACAGTTGGTATAAATCCTATGGAGTTAGGTTGGTTTAATAGCCATGTTGTAAATCCTTTAACAGGGTAACATTCCAAGTGAATGTTCTAAAGTCCTTTGACCAGGCCCATTCCTAACATTATGGTGAAATCTTCTAACAAAGTCACATTTAACAGTGTGTTGCAAGCCTTTAACAGGGCAGGCCTTTAATAGGGCATCACTTTAGAAGAGTGAGAATCGAGTAGCATGTTACTGGTGGTTTTTCCCAAATTGGGTTTCCATGTAAATCATTGTGTCATGTGTTGATCTTGCATGTTTTATTCCTGCATGTTGATTTGTTGTAACTTGCTAAGATGGTTGATTTAAGCTTGGATGGATGAATAGTTTAATGGGCTCACTATAATTGATGAAAAAGTATTATTAGGGCATTTAGACCTTGGATAACTGATTCACCCCTCCTCTCAGTTATTCTAAAGAATTCTAACAGCGCCTACTTTCTTTATGAATTTTTTTTAAAGATATGATATTGGCAATATTATTGAATGGAAAGGTCCACTACTATATTAGGTGTGATACTACTTATAAAGTTTTACTTTAGCACATCTTAAATGTTTTCTATTAGATAGTTTTATGGTTTAATTTTTATAAACTAGTTACGAGTCCACAAATTTTAGATATGGGTTCCTATGGTCCAAAACCAACTTCCAATACCATTCTCTAACATTTGAGTTTTTTGTCAAATCTTGGTCAAGGGTATGTGTAGGATCATGGTGTGCCAAAAAGTGGCGATGTGAAAAAAAAAGAGTTTGAAGACGCCTAAAAGCGCTTCAAAATCCGCTCTGACTTTTTTTACCTATCCAGGAACCAAACCTGGAAGGTTAAGCCGAGCCTTATCGGATATCCGATTTTAAATCCAATATCCGACTAATAATTAAAATCATATAATAGTATGATATATTATTTAATATTATTATTATTGATATAAAATAATAATAATAATATTAAATAATATATCATACTATTATATTATAATAATATTATTATTATTTAATATTATTATTATAATAATTATTATACTATAATATAATAATAATATTATTATTATATTATAATCGTATAATATTATACTATAATAATAATATTATAATAACATATTATATTAAATAATATAATATAATATTTCATATATTATAATATATAGTAATGTAATATTATATATATATAATATAATATAATAATAAAAAGTAATATCTTATAATATAATATATAATAAAAAAGTATAATATATTATAAATTATAATAATATAGTATAATAAATATTATTATATTATAATATATAGTAAATTAATCTAATAAATATAAAATATAATATAAAAATATATAAAATGTAATATATATGTTATATTATATATATTATAATATCGGATATCCGATACCTGTGCATGGATTAAACACAAAATCACAAACTCGCGGCCCTTATTTTCACGCGAATTTGGGCCAGTCAGATCGGATATCAGATAATAAATCAGATATCAGATAGCAAATCGGATATCAGATATCAGGTATGTTCCCCCCCGCCCCCCCCCGACTCATTTTTAACCTAAATTTAATAGATTTTAACAAGATTTTGTTTGTTTTAGTTGAATCTAGGGTTTTTTTGACAAAAATGGTTAAAATTTAGATTTTTTTTAATATATATTACGTTTTGCAATTCAATAGGAATGGCTGATCAAAATGATGACACTGAGGCAGGGAATAATATTCCTCGCAACCCACCAACAAACAATCCAGTATCCCCACAAAACCGTCCACCAAATGATCCTCTACCTCCTCAAAACCCTCCTCGAATCGAGGATTTGATAAATGAAAATCTCACTGAGTTGAGAGGTTTGCATAGAACATACAATAATGTACCTGCACTGGCTCCTATGTTATCCACGTTAAACACCATAGTGGATAACATTGAAACTCTTACAAACCAACAAAATGCCGCTCTTCGTTGGCGTGATGAAATGCACCAGATGTTTGATGATGGTTTGGATTATGATGAGGTCGCGGCCCTCAACATAACCAAAGACAATTTGGCAAGCCTTTTTGCTAACCCAAAAATGGGTATACCAGTTGACCCAAAAAAAACCAAACTATCGATTAAATGGTGCACAAATGACGCCATACGTGCAAATTTTTGGGACCATTGGTGGATGGTCTTTGATATCCCTCCACATGGCAATTTAGACATACCATTTTATTTCCTTAAAAAATTATATGCAGAATTTGTGTTGAAACTTAAAGTGAACTATTGGAGCATGAAGCCCAACATGGGCTTAGGACTAGGAGCTCCTCAGGATAGACCCTCTTCCCAACGGAAGAAACTTGGCACTTTTGTCCCCCCCCCCTGATATCTCCCCCCCTCCTCGAGTTCAGCATCCAGATATTATGGAAGAGGCTAGCTCTCAGACCATCAGAGCCATTCATAGGCTGAGTAGCCTAATGATATCTCAGGCTAGGTCAGTCTTGCCTCCTCGTGTTGATGATGTTGGTGCCAGTTCATCATCGGCTAGCTCATCACACGTTTGCGTGCCTCACACTTGCATTACATGCAAGAATATTTTCCTGGGTCCCATAGGTGATCTTCCTGAGTATCATTTTGTATTAGACGAGGATACACCAGACGCACGTGCAGAGGCTATAGACCCTGATGCGAGAGAGGAGGGGAATGTAGAGGCATGGACTCCTTCGGTGTCGGTACGTGTATACATTTTTTTGTTATGACATATGTGATTTAAAGTTAATTTTTATAATAGATTAATTTTAATTTTTAAGCCATACTGACTTTTACATGTATGTGATCTTCATTCATGTTTAGTTGATGACCGAGGAGGAGCTCAGACAGATAGATGATGCTAGACTCTCGGCCATTTCATTTGGCCTTGATACATCTACGGTACATTATGTTGTGTTAGCATTTCTTTTTTCTATTTGATATTGTAGCATATATGGTTGCTAATCTTTCTTTTATCTTGCAGATACCACCTGCCCTGGGGGGACAAAGTGCAGGGGGTGAGCTAGCATGCATTGACAAAGGAAAGATAATTAGATGTTTTCTAATTGATTAAATATTGATGCATTCTTGTAAAATTTTTGTGGTAATCTCATTTAATTACATTATTTATTGTATATAGGGTGTGGCTACTGGCGATGAGCTTGTACAGATTCGGCATCCTAGATCATCAGGGATTTTCATTTGCACAGAGAGCCCCATTGTATGTATAAGTATCATTTATTTTTTATTTTTTTAATTAATGTAGAGGAAAGTATGATTGTTGTTCTATACAATTTCTATGATTTTTTTTGTACCAATAATGATTCATGTCTTGCATATGTTCATTACAACTTAAATAGGCTTATATGCACCTGTCCAACCGACCAAGTTGGTTACAAAGGTTTATTTAATCAAACAAATACCAAATTACTACTTTCCCTCCAAAACTAATATGACCGTTTGAATTTGAAATTCAAATTTCAAACTATAGTTTTTATGCATTCCCTAACTTTCTAAACTATTCCATTGACTCAAAATTGGTCATATGGATTTATTAAATGCAACTAAGTAAATTTCCAAAAAATTGAAGTTTTTATTATTTTTTCTCCAAACCACCGTACACTCTGATCTCCCCCTTTCAACCTAGATCACATATGACATATATAAAGGTCTACATGACTGTTGGAACAACCATATAGGCGTTCCCAACCATAAAACAAACAAACAACCACTTTTTGCTAATACTGTTTAGACTCTAAATACCCTATTCTAAGGCCTTTTGGTCCCATGGAGTCACTTGGTTTATAACCACACCAAAAGGCTTGTGGGCCTTACATGTGCCTTTATTACAAAACATAAACCAACTTGTAAAATATGGACCAAACCTTTATTCCAACTTCCTAATCTACTTGAATCCTCACTTTCATGGAGTGGCAAGGTGTCTAGCAACAGAGATACTTGTTCCCCCCCTGCCACATAGGTTAGGTTCCCTGCACCACCTTTCCTCTCTCTCATTCTGAACACTAGTCCACCAAGTGAGTGATGTTCCTCTCAGTCTTGTTGTTGCTACTTTTACCTTCTCATCTGCCTCTATGTCTTCAAGATCAAAGTAGTTCTCAAGGGCCTCTATCCACCCTAGCACTTCTTCACTATCCATTTTACCCTGGTATATTGGAAAATCAATATGGTTCTTCCCACCATTACCTTGTACTGCCTTAATGATTCTCATAAATCTCCTTTCTTCAGGATCATCTGTTGTCTCATGCTCTTGCCTTGCATTACCAACCTCTTCTTCTTCATGGTTCTCTCCATGATTTCTTCCTCTAACCTCTTCTCCTCTAGGTTCTTTCCTTTCCTTTTCTAAGGATTCTATCCTTGCAATAAGCTCCAGCCTCTCTCTTCTCATCTGTCTTTCTTCCCTCACTCTAGATGCTTCAAGTTCTCTCCTCTCTCTTTTCTCTTTTGCCAACTCTTCTCTCAATTCTTCAAGTTCTCTAGCCATTTAATTTTTAGGAGGCATTTTCACAACAAGTTTTCTTCCTTCCCAAGGGCCAACTCACTGATTCTCTTTCTTTCCTCACCAAGAAATCTTTGGACACCACTTATGTACCTTTCAACTCTGGGACACACAAGGAGGAATTAGACACACCAAGGCTTCAACAAAGGGACCAACATACTAAGGATTTTCAAGATTATAGATCTTGGTCACACTCCTAAACATCCAAACTTCAAAACCCTCCTTAAAATGGCTTAAAAAATAGGGCCTGCTTGTTCAAACCCCAAAACTCAATTCTAGAACGTTTTGACTTGTCTAATGACAAGATATGATCATGACAACCTACATGAACCTATCAAATGACACATCTACCATATGAAATCCTAAAATCCTATCTCATGCCCAATTACAACTTTCTTCCACATATGAGTCCAACATTATAACTTTGTATGCTTCCATGAGCCATAATTGGTGCAAGGATTGCCCAATTGACTTCAAGAGATGTTCCATGACCTCTGTAATGCCTTGGATCTTCAATGTTCCCCTGATGAGCATGGGATTCTCTTGCATCACTTATCTTCATAAATAAATTCAAAACTAATTTTCGTGATATTAACAACTACTATTTTGTATCTCATAGGAGACTCCTAGTGCACATGAGGTTCGACGGGATAGTTATGTAGATTTGATGACGCGGCCACTCACTCCTGAGGAGGAGCCTACAATAGTAAGTTGTAGTTTGAATTCATGATTAAATATGTTATAAATTTAGCATGCTATGAATTATAATGTTATAGTTTAAATTGTAGATTCATCTGACAAAGGTATTTGAACATATACAACCCACAATCACAGAGGTACCAGCATTGCCGAGGGCATACGAGAGGACTCCTGACTGGCACAGAAGGTCGATGAGAGAGGTATTTATTATGAAATTTTGATAGTATTAATCTCCAATACAGAAAAGATCATTATGCATTTGAGTAATTCAATGTTAGATACGTAGAATCATATAAATTTAGTAGTCTAACTTTGGGTTTTCCTTTTTTGTTTATGTAGGAGGCATCCGATCCACCTAGTGCAGCGAAGAGGCTGCATTTTGATCATCCACCAGCACCCTAGGATAGCATAGTTTTCGTAGGATGCATCATGAGACATTTTGAGATGGCATATGCCACATTGTATATAGAAACATTGATATTATACACATTCTGATGGCAGGATCAGCCACATTTTGTATATGGATCTATGTATTTTGATATATATATATTTGACTACTTTGTCTATGGATACATGATCTTTGATATATATTTGTGTAAAATTTTGTCTATGGATACATGTATTTTGATATATATTTTTATCATTTACGTGCACAATGATATACATATTAATTTAGTATCTAGTATTGTTCAATTTATCGTGGATCATGTGTCATGCCCTAAATTTTACTAGTAAAAACACAACAATTTTTTTTTCTTTTAGCTTATGGCTCAACAGCCCATTTGGAGCTAATGGCACTGATGATTTGATGCCAAGATCAGCGGTTTCAAAGTTATGCTGTGGTGCACCTATGAACTGAGGCACACTGCGAGTTTTGGCATCGAGCGAGATCGCTGTGCTGAATCCAAACGGAATGTGATCTCTCAAAAATGAGATAGGTTATTTTAGGCCTCAGGATCACCGTCCTGTAGCATTTGACAGTTCATCGATAGCCCTCACGAGCTCTGAGTTATGACCCTCGAAAGATCGACCTCAAAATGCACTTAGAGCACCTTGGAGACTCCTCGGTATGGGGTGGCCGCAAATGATAGATGGTCTTCGTGGCCAGAACAAGGGTGTGACTAGGGTTAACCTACCCATCTGGAGCTAATGGCACTGACAATTCGATGCCAAGATCAGCGGTTTCAAAGTTACGCTGTGATGCACCTATGAACTGAGGCACACTGCAAGTTTTTGCATCGAGCGAGATCATTGTGCTGAATCCAAATGGAATGTGATCTCTTGAAAATGAGATAGGTTATTTTAGGCCTCAGGATCATCATCCTGTAGCATTTGACAGTTCATCGATAGCCCTCACGAGCTCTGAGTTATGACCCTCCAAAGATTGACCTCCAAATGCACTTAGAGCACCTTGGAGACTCCTCGGTACGGGGTGGCCGCAAATGATGGATGATTGTTTGAAGACTACTCCATGTGTCACTATCTTTCTTGGAAAAAAAATTGCTTTTGAACATCAAGCTTGCAATATTATCAATTATTGTCAAACTTTTTCAACCAAGTCAAAATGTCAAATGCAAATATTTGTTTGCATTTTTTGCTAAGGGTAGTTTCATAAATTGACTTTGATTTTCTATGTCTCTAGCGCTTGAACATACTTAAAATGGCTCTTTGGTCTTAGAGCTATTGGTATTTTCTAACTTCATGGTCTATGATATGCATACTAAGAATTTCTTTCACTAAATGGTTTACTTGATCTATTGACTACACTTAAATTTGTTCACTTGTCATCTCTCTTTCTATATGTTCAATACAAAGAGCTAGAAGAGACAAATAATCTTTCTTACCTTCATCTCTCTAAGCACATGATAGAAATCAATTCTAAACTTGAGAAAAGGTTAGAGGAGAATATTTCATTCTTAAATTAATCTCCCTTAAGACCTTTACATACACACGGGGCATTCTTAAATTAATCTCCATGGAAGAAAATTTCATAAAACTAAAGATTCCATAGTGTTGAAACATAAAATCCAAGATCTCATTTATGATGGGATTGTTGATACCTCTAATGACTCATCCACTCATAGCCTTCATATCCAACTTCATATCATGTCAGTATGCATGTGCTATCTTGCTTATTGGCTTTAATTGCTTATCCTACATGCTATCTTCTTTCATGGATTTTATGGCTTATCCCAAATGTGCTTCATACAACTTTTCAATATGAAAGTCTTTCAAAACATTATACAATATTATGACTCTTTATGCTTTCAAATGCTATGATTGGTTGTAAAATGGAAGAAATCAAGTATTCTAATTGTTCATCCATACTTTATGGATTTTTCTTATTTGATTAGTTTGATAAAAATAGTTTTAATAATCATAATGTCAGCTTTATGTCAAATAAGGAAAAAACCAAATTTGTAATAAGATATCCGCATGCAATTATCTTTCATATAGTTATAAATGCTCTTAAAATTGTCGTTATAGCCTTGTATCACATGCAAATATGATTTGGAAGAACTTGTTCAATATCTTCCTCTTATAATTCCTTACAAAGAACCTACCAAAATACAAAAACCATATACAAAAAACTACACATTTTACATCATAATACATCATAAATTATAGAAATTCTCCCCAATACCACCCCCCTCCAACTCTTCATGATGTACCTACATTCCAATATCATACAAAAATTAGTAACTTATTGTATTAAACAAGATAATCATCAATTCATTAAATCATTATGAAGAAAATAACATAAGAAGTATATATACCTAGTCAAGTATTCCAATAGGGTCCTCTCTCTGTTTTAGGGTCTCCAACAAGGCTTCATGATCAGCATTAGCAATAGTAAAAAGTTCTTTTACTTTTGGTCTTCCTTGATGCTTCAATAACTTTACATTTTTTTCTATAATAAGATGCAAATATATGAGAATTACTTTGTGCTTCTGATAGTCTTCGAATGCAGGAATTCCGTTCCTTCTAAGCATGTATGTCCGCAGCCATGTTCCAGCAACAACCACTGAAACACTAGGATACGTGAATCCATCATCATCTATGATCGATTGTGCAAGTTTTTATTTTCCTCTTACACAACGTGCTAACCAATAATCGGATTTCTCATCATTCCCCTGTGGTGCAACCAATGCAAAGACATGTCCTGGCTGAAGTAGATCTGATAGATGATTATGCTCAAGTGAACTTTCCATGTCATCATTTTTGATAGAGGGTATGATAGACAATGGAGTAAGATAATGTGGAGCCCATGTGTCCACCCACTCACTTGACTCACAGTGATCCCAATCACACTGAAAACAAGTACGACAAAAACAAGCTAGTTGCGTGTCCAAATGGTCCATGTACTAGAATTAGAGCTCCGAAATGAATGCATTTTTGATGAGTCTGTCAATGTAGCACAATCTGATCTATCACCTATGGACCCTTCCTCAACCAACCAAAAGAACCTGCATACCACTGAATTAAGAGTCCCCCCCTGTGATAATGCTAAACTACACCAATCAACAATGCTACGAGCATCAAGAAGCTCTGTTGTTGAAATCTTCAGTTGCTCCTTAACTAGAGCTCTCTTCACACATGCCCCTGCTCCATCATGTTCCCCTTTTCCATGGCCGAACTCAAAAAAACTCCAAATATGAGGCACCCCTCTCTCTACGTGCATCCTACACAACCAATAAAACATGCGAGCATTCTTGAATTGACCTATACAGTTATCTGACCAAATGATATGTCTATCCATAGCAATTGCATGCTCATGTAAGAAATAAAAAAAATTCTCGAAACAATGTTGCACAAACTCGTGAGAGTGAGATCTATCATCACTCATATAAAAATGATACTCTCTAATAATCTTTCGATTATCTTCCGCACTATCAAGGGCATGTCTATATGTTATGTGAACAAAAATTGCAATCTGAATAGAGTTGTAATACTGAGATTGTGTCTCATTTTGAGGTTGCAATGTGTAGTTCTCAGCAAAATCAACAACTGATATAATAGTGCCAATGGGAAAAGTCTCCTTACATGTTCTAAATTGTTGATCCAACCACTGAGACCTGTGACTATGTCTTGCATACTTGTAAAAAAGATTTGCCTTGAAATCTAAAATAAAATTAGCCACATTGATATCTTTTCCAACCAATTCACATCTACAGCTCTCACTCCCACTCTTCAATGTGTATTTCACCATTTCATAGACCCTTTTTTTTCACTATTTTCTTTCCAAGATCTTGTTCACACCCCTCATGGAAACATGTGTCAAACTTGGATAAGCCACCACATTCTGAACACTTCTCATTTAAGCAAGCATTTTTATAAAAGGAACAATCATCAACTCTACGACATAAGAGTTGATCTAACAAGTCTCTTGATGATTTTGGAAGCCCACTAGCCCCACAATCCTCCAACATTTCTTTACTATGCAAAGTAGAACGGATGGAGCATAATAGTTCATGGTGCATAGAAAACTCAACATGATATTTGCAACAACATGTATTTCGAATTTTGAGTGGCACACAATAAAATGGCTTCAAAAATTCAAAAGCCCTTTCTGATATATGAACACTTGGATAACTCTCTCTAAATTGTTTGAACAACATAGTTTGACTTACCTCCAAATAGTGTTTAGGATGTGGCGTGCGGTCTCTGATGCCAATTCTCAACTTTAAGACATCTTTAGCATTGGGTGATACTCGTGAGTTAGAGTGCCAAAATTGTATAATTTCTTCCTTCACATCGTCGGATAGCTTCTTATCAAAACATGAAAGTCTCCCACCAAATGCCCATGTTTCATTTTGAAGAGGATCATCAATTTTCTCTCGTCGACTAAGTGCTCTTCTCAAAGTAGTACGATTTAGATTCAAATCAATACAAGTTTCTCTCATATATCTACCCTTTCTTAAATGATGACTTACCAAAGAGGTTGTAATAACCCTTCGAGCAGCTCTATTATCCTTCTCTCTGCTATTTTTCCCAACGCTATTGAGAGCACTGAAAAGATTCTTCACAATAATGGCATTCCTTTCCAACTTTTTATTGACACGAATTTTCAATTTGGAAAGCATAGGTCTCATCTTTTGCATCTTTAATAAGTGCATGAAAAACTAACATTGCTCTACCACTGTCTTGTTGCCGAAAAACATCTGATATAGTTTTGAAGCCCATAACCGAATGGTTCCTTCTGATTTTTTTCCTTCCAAACTAGTCATAATCGTTTCATCAATTTCAATTATCCATTTTGGTGTTTTAGAACCTTCATGTCGATTATAATTAGGAGATATGTAAGGTTCTTGTGCATTAAGTTCCTGTGCATTGTCATCTTCAACATGGTCAATTATGCAATTTGGATTATGACTTGGTGGCATTTCTTCTTCAAATTTTTCAATCTCTACATTTTCAATTTCCGCATTATCAGTTTCAATAGGTACATTTTCATTCCCCAACTGTACATTTTCATTATCTGACTCTATGATTTCACCTTCTATTAATTCATCGTCAACTTGATTGATATTTAGCATACCTTGTCTTTTTTTTCGGTATTTCATTTTGTCCTTTTCCCTATATGTTGCAATGTCTTCATTGGATATCTTCCTTTTAAGTTTATTCTTTTGATGACTGCTGCTCCCCATTCAGATGACAAATTCGAACACCTAAGGTTATATTTTCAAATTCTTTTTGATTGGTTGGGCCCCAAAACATGACTTTTTACAAATTCCGTGAAAAAAGAGGTAAAAAAGTAATGATGTCGGGTCTGTAGGGACAGTCAAATATTCGAAATTGATGCCAGTATAATCGGATATCCGATAATAGATCAGATATCCGATCTAGGATCGGATATCCGATATAAGAAAATGACTTTTGGGGGGAAAACTTGCTAAGGTTTCCCTCCTTTGCCACAATAATATTAATATTATGAGAATATTTGGAGGCAAACGATTTTAATTTATAACTAAGTTAATAGTATATTAGTATTAGTATAAAATATCAATAATATTAAAATAAAATAGTATTAATATACCTATAGTATCAATATTATTATTATACCTATAATAGTATTAATATTATTAATATAGATATAATAGTGTAAATATATAGTGTTTATTTATATTAAGCTACAATATATAGTATTAATATATATTATTATTATAGCTATAATAGTATTATTATTATTACTATACATATAATAATATTAATACTTAGTGTTTATTTATATTATAATTATTATCCTAAAATAGTATAAATAGTATATCCTAAAATATTACGTTATATATACTAAAATATTACGTTATTATATAGATATATTAATAACATATATATTAATATAATAATATTTATAATATATATTATATTTAATAAAAATATTACGTTGTTATATATATATTATATTATTATACATATTAATATAATAATATATAATACAAAGAGGGTCGTCATTTAATGAGTCAAAGGGGGTCATAGGTCACCCTATGACCCCCTTTGACCCATATGAACGACTCGACTATGTCCCTAAGGGTCCTAGGACCCCTAGGGACATACGTCATCATTTAATGGATCAAAGGGGGTCATAGGTCACCCTATGACCCCCTTTGACTCATATGAACGATTCAAATATGTCCCTAGGGATCCTAGGACCCCTAGGGACATATGTCATCATTTAATGGGTCAAAGAGGGTCATAGGTCACCCTATGACCCCCTTTGACCCATATTACCCATTCGAATATGTCCCTTGGGGTCCAAGGACCCCTAGGGACATATGTCGTCGTTTAATGGGTCAAAGAGGGTCATAGGTCACCCTATGACCCCCTTTGACCCATAATACCCATTCGAATATGTCCCTAGGGGTCCTAGGACCCCTAGAGACATATGTCGTTGTATAATGGGTCAAAGGGGGTCATAGGTCACCCTATGACCCCCTTTGACCTATATTACCCATTCGAATATGTCCCTAGGGGTCCTAGGACCCCTAGCAACATATCTCGTCGTTTAATGGGTCAGAGAGACCTATGACCCCCTTTGACCCATATTACCCATTCGAATATGTCCCTAGAGGTCCTAGGACCCTTACGGACATATGTCATCGTTTAATGGGTCAAACGGGGTCATAGGTCACCCTATGACCCCCTCTGACCCATATTACCCATTCAAATATGTCCCTAGGGGTCCTAGGACCCCTAGAGACATATATCGTCGTTTAATGGGTCAAGAGGGTCATAGGTCACCCTATGAACCCCTTTGACCCATATGAACGATTCGAATATGTCCCTAGGGGTCCTAGGACCCATAGAGACATATGTCGTCATTTAATGGGTCAAAGAGGGTCATAGGTTACCCTATGACCCCATTTGACCCATATTACCCATTCGAATATGTCCCTAGGGGTCGGACCCCTAGGGACATATGTCATCATTTAATGGGTCAAAGGGGGTCATAGGTCACCCTACGACCCCTTTTGACTCATATGAATGATTCAAATATGTCCCTAAGGGTCATAGGACCCCTAGGGACATATGTCCTCGTTTAATGAGTCAAAGGGGGTCATAGGTCACCCTATGACCCCCTTTGACCCATATGAATGATTCGAATATGTCCCTAGGGTCCTAGGACCCCTAGGGACATATGTCATCGTTTAATGGGTCAAAGAGGATCATAGGTCACACTAAAACCCCCTTTGACCCATATTACCCATTCGAATATGTCCCTTGGGGTCTGAGGACCACTAGGGAGATATGTCATCGTTTAATGGGTCATATTACCCATTCGAATATGTCCCTAGGGGTCCTAGGACCCCCAGAGACATATATCGTCGTTTAATAGTTCAAGAGGGTCATAGGTCACCCTATGACCCCCTTTGACCCATATGAACGATTCGAATATGTCCCTAGGGGTCCTAGGACCTCTAGAGACATATGTCATCTTTTCCTAGGGACATATGTCATCGTTTAATGGGTCAAAGGGGGTCATAGGTCACCCTATGACCCCCTTTGACCCATATGTACAATTCGAATACGTCCCTAGGGTCCTAGGACCCCTAGGGACATATGTCATTGTTTAATGGGTCAAAGAGGGTCATAGGTCACCCTATGGCCCCCATTGACCCATATTACCCATTCGAATATGTCTCTTGGGGTCCAAGGACCCTTAGGGACATATGTCATCATTTAATGGGTCAAAGAGGGTCATAGGTCACCCTATGACCCCCTTTGACCCATAATACCCATTTGAATATGTCCCTAGGGGTCCTAGGACCCCTAGAGACATATGTCGTCGTTTAATGGGTCAAAGGGGTCATAGGTCACCCTATGACCACCTTTGATCCATATGTACGATTCGAATATGTCCCTAGGGGTCCTAGGACCCCTAGAGACATATGTCATCATTTAATGAGTCAAAGAGGGTCATAGGTTACCCTATAACCCCATTTGACCCATATTACCCATTCGAATATGTCCGTAGGGGTCTTAGGACCCCTAGGGACATATGTCGTCATTTAATGGGTCAAAGGGGGTCATAGGTCACCCTATGACCCCCCTTTGACTCATATGAACGATTCAAATATGTCCCTAGGGGTCCCGGACATATTTCGTCGTTTAATGGGTCAAAGGGGGTCATAGGTCACCCTATGACCCCCTTTGACCCATATTACCCATTCGAATATGTCCCTAGGGGTCCTAGGACCCCTAGAGACATATATCGTCGTTTAATGGGTCAAGAGGGTCATAGGTCACCCTATGACCCCCTTTGACCCATATGAACAATTCAAATATGTCCCTAGGAGTCTTAGGAACCCTAGAGACATATGTCGTCGTTTAATGTGTCAAAGAGGGTCATAGGTTACCCTATGACCCCATTTGACCCATATTACCCATTCGAATATGTCCCTAGGGGTCCTAGGACCCCTAGGAACATATGTCGTCGTTTAATGGGTCAAAGGGGGTCATAGGTCACCCTACGACCCCCTTTGACTCATATGAACGATTCAAATATGTCCCTAGGGGTCCTAGGACCCATAGGGACATATGTCATCGTTTAATGAGTCAAAGGGGGTCATAGGTCACCCTATGACCCCCTTTGACCCATATGAACGATTCGAATATGTCCCTAGGGTCCTAGGACCCCTAGGGACATATGTCGTCGTTTAATGGGTCAAAGAGGGTCATAGGTCACCCTATGACCCCCTTTGACCCATATTACCCATTCGAATATGTCCCTTGGGGTCCGAGGACCCCTAGGGACATATTTCATCGTTTAATGGGTCAAAGAGGGTCATAGGTCACCGTATGACCCCCTTTGACCCATATTACCCATTCGAATATGTCCCTAGGGGTCCTAGGACCCCTAGAGACATATATCATCGTTTAATGGGTCAAGAGGGTCATAGGTCACCCTATGACCCCCTTTGACCCATATGTACGATTCGAATATGTCCCTAGGGGTCCTATGACCCCTAGAGACATATGTCGTCATTTAAAGGGTCAAAGAGGGTCATAGGTTACCCTATGACCCCATTTGACCCATATTACCCATTCGAATATGTCCCTAGGGGAACATATGTCATCATTTAATGCATCAAAGGGGGTCATAGGTCACCCTATGACCCCCTTTGACTCATATGAACGATTCAAATATGTCCCTAGGGGTCCTAGGACCCCTAGGGACATATGTTGTTGTTTAATGGGTCAAACGGGGTCATAGGTCACCCTATGACCCCCTTTGACCCATATGAACGATTGGAATATGTCCCTAGGGTCCTAGGACCCCTAGGGACATATGTCATCGTTTAATGGGTCAAAGAGACCTATGACCCCCTTTGACCCATATTACCCATTCGTATGTCCGTAGGGGTCCTAGGACCCCTAGAGACATATATTTTCATTTAATGGGTCAAGAGGGTCATAGGTCACCCTATGACCCCCTTTGACCCATATGAACGATTTGAATATGTCCCTAGGGGTCCTAGGACCTCTAAAGACATATTTCATCGTTTAATGGGTCAAAGAGGGTCATTGGTTACCCTATGACCCCATTTGACCCATATTACCCATTCGAATATGTCCCTAGGGGTCCTAGGACCCCTAGGGACATATGTCGTCGTTTAATGGGTCAAAGGGGGTCATAGGTCACCCTATGACCCCCTTTGACCCATATGAACAATTCGAATATGTCCCTAGGGTCCTCAGACCCCTAGGGACATATGTCATCGTTTAATGGGTCAAAGAGGGTCATAGGTCACCCTATGACCCCCTTTGACCCATATTACCCATTCGAATATGTCTCTTGGGGTCCAAGGACCCCTGGGGACATATGTCATCATTTAATGTGTCCCTTTGACCCATAATACCCATTCGAATATGTCCCTAGGGGTCCTAGGACCCCTAGAGACATATGTCGTCGTTTAATGGGTCAAAGGGGGTCATACGTCACCCTATGACCTTTTTTGACCCATATGTACAATTTGAATATGTCCCTAGTGGTCCTAGAACCCCTAGGGACATATGTCGTCATTTAATGGGTCAAAGAGGGTCATAGGTCACCCTATGACCCCCTTTGACCCATATGAACGATTCAAATATGTCCCTAGGGGTCCGAGGACCCCTAGGGACATATGTCATCGTTTAATGGGTCAAAGAGGGTCATAGGTTACCCTATGACCCCATTTGACCCATATTACCCATTCGAATATGTCCCTAGGGGTCCTAGGACCCCTAGGGACATATGTCGTCGTTTAATGGATCAAAGGGGGTCATAGGTCACCCTATGACCCCCTTTGACCCATATGAACAATTCGAATATGTCCCTAGGGGTTCAAGGACCCCTAGAGAAATATGTCATCGTTTAATGAGTCAGAGAGGGTCATAGGTCACCCTATGACCCCCTTTGACCCATATTACCCATTCGAATATGTCCCTAGGGGTCCTAGGACCCCTAGAGACATATATCATCGTTTAATGGGTCAAAGAGGGTCATAGGTCACCCTATGACCCCCTTTGACCCATATGAATGATTGGAATATGTCCCTAGGGGTCCTAGGATCCCTAGGGACATATGTCGTTGTTTAATGGGTCAAAGAGGGTCATAGGTCACCCTATGACCCCCTTTGACCCATATTACCCATTTGAATATGTCCCTAGAGGTCCTAGGATCCCTAGGGACATATGTCATCATTTAATGGGTCAAAGGGGGTCATAGGTCACCCTATGACCCCCTTTGACCCTAATGAATGATTTGACTATGTCCCTGGGGGTCCTAGGACCCCTAGGGACATATGTCATCATTTAATGGGTCAAAAAGGGTCATAGGTCACCCTATGACCCCCTTTGACCCATAATACCCATTCGAATATGTCCCTAGGAGTCCTAGGACCCCTAGAGACATATGTCGTCATTTAATGCGTCAAAGGGGGTCATAGGTCACCCTATGACCCCTTTGACCGATATGAACGATTCGGCTATGTCCCTGCAGGTCGTAGGGACATATGTCATCATTTAATGGGTCAAAGGGACCCCCTTTGACCCATTAAAGGATGACATATGTCCCTAGGGGTCCTAGGACCCCTAGAGACATATATCGTCATTTAATGGGTCAAAGAGGGTTATAGGTCACCCTATGACCCCTTTTGACTCTTATATATTAATAATATACATATTAATAATATACATATCAATATAATAATATATATATACATATACATATTACATTATTATATTTAATGAAAATATTACGTTATTATATAAATATATTAATAACATACATATTAATATAATAATATTTATAATATATATTATATTTAATAAAAATATTACGTTGTTATATAAATATTATATTATTATACATATTAATATAATAATATATAATACGTATTTTATATATATATAAATTACGTTATTATATTTAGTAAAAATAATAATAATATATATTATATTTATAGATTGTAATAAGATTAACATAAGATATTATTATATATTACTAGATTATATCTTGTATGTTTACATTACGTTATTATATATATAATATATTAAAATATGTCTTTACATATTAATATAAGTGAAATAATTTAAAAATAAAAAACTAGAACGTTTAAATCGAATTTCCTTCCAAAATTTGAAGATTTTTGGAATTTGACTACCGAGCCATATCGGATATCCGATGTCAAATCGGATATCCGATCAGGCTTGGTATTTACCAAGCCTGCCCGCTCAACCCCAAAGACGTGTTGATAGAGAGTTTTAGTGATACTCAAACTTCGGGTAGCCGTCTGACAATGTTATTTTGATCGAAATTGAATGAAACGAAATGGGTTTTTTAATATCGCTCTCTAGATTCCATCAATATAATTTTTGTCAAATTCTGAGTTCGATAAGTATTTATTAGTTAATTATCAATGAAGATTATTGTAAAGTGTTGATTGACATACTGAATGAAAAATAGCTATAACTTTCAAATGGTATAACATTTTTTAAATCTAAAAGTTGCGTCACATTCTATACTTCACCTAGTATAAGAAAAAAATAAAAAAATAAAAATTTGATCAAATTTTCTATTAGTTAGGGTGGTCAGACACGGGACTTTTTTTAATCCAAAAAAGTTTTGGTAGAAAATTCATATTTAATTATTTATTTGGAATAAAAATATCAAAAAATATGCGTCACATCCGGGCATGAGTCTAGTTTTCATATCTATAATTATATTAAAAAAAAATTATGATTTAATTTTGATTAAGGTGGTCAGACATACATCTACTTTTTTATTTTCGCCCTGAAATTTTCTTAGTACTGCATTAAAATTCAAACTTTTGACCAATCAATTATTTTTTTCTCCTGATAAGGCCTAGTAGTTTAGAAACTACATTCAATTTTTTAAAAATTATTTTCTTACAACTTTTTGATATAAAGTCCATAACCACTTCAAAATTATGTGTCAAGTTGACATAAACCTGATTTGATAATTTTTCACTGCCACTTAAGGCCATAGTTTGGTACACCATGATCTTGCACATACCCTCAACCCTTGACCTATTCAAGGAATTTTAAGCAATGTAAGCTATCTAAAGACACTTCACTCACCCACCTATCTATCTATATCTAATCACACTCTTGGGGCTTTATACTTATCCCTTATTCACTGATGGTTGGCTAGAACCATCTACAAGTCAAAATGTTTTAGGACATTAACCTAAATCATAGGTGCTTTTGCACTACTAAAAGAACCTATAGATATACAAATTAATATCATTCATCACATTTGGAATGTGATTTACCTCAATCTACAAAAAAAAATCTTTTGATGTAAGCCCATAGAGCACAAAATCAAGGGTTACCCTTTTGTGATTACTATGGTTGAAGGACCTCCTCGGATAGCCAAGGAACTTACTCATTCTACAAATGTTTAAATCCCAAAATTTGAGGATAATGAAACAAGGATCTCTCATCGTAAAGGAAAAAATACTAACCATAGCAACATATAAGTTAAAGGACATACCAATTTGGATAATTTGATTCAAAAAATAATAATTTGACTTGTCTAGATTATAGTGATTGCTTGATAATTTTGTATTTTATTTAGATGTTCTCAAGTTAATGTAAGTTAAATAAATATTTTTATATTTTAGTACTTACTTAAGATATTCTTGTGTTGCATGTAAGTAGATTAGAAAATTTTGAGATTTTAGTAATTTCTTGAAAATTTTCTTAAGTTGATGTAATTATTTTATAAGTTTCAAATTTTCAAAATAGTAAGTTTATAGTAAGCTAGATTATTGGGTGAAATTTAGAGATATTATATTTCTTATTTTAAATTTTTAGGAGGTTGAAAGAAAATAATGAAAAAAAAAGGATGTTAGTCTCATTTTTTAATTTTTCTTGCAGCAAAACTCTAGGTGGAGGAGGAGCGTTGCAGCCATTTCTAAGGGTCGGTGGCACAACGACAAGTGGCAGATGAGTGGCATGGTCATGTTGATAGTGTGTAGTGTTGGTGCAAACTACAAGTGGTGGTCATTGTAGTTAAGTTAACTGTTGTAATTTTTTATATTTCTTTTAATTCTTCTTTAGTGTTTTATGTTGATCATTACTCTAATTTTAGTTTTTGTCATTGATTAACCCTACAATATTTGTTTCTAATTTGTTTAAAAATAAGAACTTTGGAACCCTAGCTTAGGGTTAGGTTAGCCTAATAAATTATGAGAATCTTAAATAAGGTTAGCCCAACAAATTATGAGTCTTAAATAAATCATATATAAATGCACTCTAACAAGTAGTATCAAACAATCCTGAGTAAGGGGAAGAAATAGATTTGTAAGGTTTGAATTTAAGGATATTGACATGATTCAAGAGGATGTTTGATTTACAGATGGAGAGCACCACTAGTTAGAGTGGTTGTAACTAAATGTAATGTTTCATTTAAGCCAACAAAACTTGGCCAGAGTTTAATAATAATATCTTTCTATATTTTTCAACAATCCTTTCTTTCCATCACATCATCTTGCATATTATTCCTGTCAAAGTCTATTCAATTCAAATTATGTCTACTACTCATACTTGGTCTTCACAAAAGATTTCAATCCATAGCCTTTTATAGATTAGTGAGAATATTTGACCTATTCTCGTATACATTCCTTAAGTGAACCATAATTACAACAAAAATATGAAGTTGATTTTCTATAGGTATTCATAAGTAGTTATCACCTCTCTTCTAACTATTATTTCATAATAGTAGAGCTAATAAATTTTGATGTAGATATATTATATATTTCAATGAATTTTAAACTAAATATTCTTTACTCACATGACTCTCAGTCTATAAATTAATTCAAAAAAATCTTTCATTTTGTTCAAAGATGTCTTGAATTCTAAGTTTTCTTCAATATCATTAAAAAAAAAAAAAACTTCAGCATTGTTTTAAATTGCAAATATCAATGATGTACTCTAAATCAATAGTTTAAATTAGTTGTAATTATGTGTGGCTTTACAAATTAGGTTTTATATTAATTAGACTTATTAATCATCAATTTTAATTAAAATTTATTATTTTGTGTAACTGCTCTATTAATCATTAATTCTTTTCATCAAGTGGCTTCTAAATGCTTCCTTTTACATAAGGTCCCCTATATTATATTTCATTTTACAAGACTCACACTAGTGAAAGAAATGGTTGATATTAGTGGAATTAAAAGACAATGACTCACTTTTACAACTATATCTAGAGTAAAAGAAATAGATAGTCTTTGTATCCAACCCAATTTCACTTTTGAATGATACTAAAAAATAAAAAGCAATTCATATACAATTATATGCAAAAAAGAGGAGGGCTGCCTATATGAGATAGCTTTTTAGACAAAGTATTTGTATTTTGAGTTTGGCAAGAAATCAAAATCACACGCCTAAATCAAACATATTACATAAAAAATATACTCAAGCAAATATTCAAAAGTACATTAAGGCTATTGGCATAACCCCTTACACCATCAAAGGTGCAAGTGCTAGTTTTATTATTGTAGCAGCCCAACTTTTGAGAATTACATCTTACAATATAAAATGTTGGAATGCAAAACTTATGGTGGAAAAACTAGAGTTCAGTCCTTCTAACAACAGTTTGAACACAATCTAAAGTGTTCTTTATTTCAATCAAACTCCATGAATCCTACAATGGGATGAATGCTTTATGCCAAACATTATGCATTGAAATAATCATTTCAAAACAAAGCCAATGGCAAACTATAGCTAAACTAAATAGAAACAGTGGAATTGGAGTCGAGCAACAGTTATCTCAACAAGTAATGGGTTGAGCCTCCAACATTATACTATAAATAGATCTTAATAAACTCGCCGATAGTATTAACACAATATCTAGGAGGTTGAGGAGGTAGGTTTTTAAAGTTATAACTAAATAAACTTGATTTTGTAACAATTGAACTTAATGTGGTAACAATTATGTGAATTTTTGGATTTTATGGCATGTATTTTAAAAAAATATTGAAATCTTTCGAACCATAGTTTATGAATTGATAGAAAATAGTATGAAAGAATAATGATAACCAAACTCTTAAAAAATTCTTAGATTTAATCTTCAACATCCTTCTCATACACAACAAACCTAAGAAGTGAAATAAAAATTAAAAAAGACAACTCCAAGAATTCACTGATGGACTGAACAACCCTCACCACCTAATTGGAATATATTATCTTGTATATATCTTTTTTACATATAGATTCAAAAATAGGATTTAAGTGTTCATCCCATTTTTTATTTTTTAGCATTTTTTTCTCTCTTGTGTTCTAATAATAAATGACAGAGTGTAGTTTATACTATTGATGATAAAAATTCAAACACAATCTAATCTAGAAGCTAGACATTGTAATTGTAATAAATGGTGAAAATCTGATATCTCCCATGCTACACTTTTTAGATTTTAGCTCCTAACTTTGTAACAATATATAATCCATACAAATGTATTTTTTTAAGAAAAAGAAAACAAGATACATTCTTTAAAATTATTCAAATCTTTGAAACCATAGTTTGTGAATTGATAGAAACACTACTAAAGAATATGGATAACCAAACTCTTAACAAATGCTTACATTTATTCCTCAACATCCTTCTCAAACACAACAAACAAATGTAAGAAGTGAAATAAAAAATTAAAAAATACAACTCTAAGAATTGAGTGATGGATTGAGCAACCCTTCCCACCTAATTGGAATATATTATTTTGTACATAGACTTTTATGTATAGATTTAAAACTAGAATTAAAGTGTTAATTGTATTTCTTTTTTTGACAACATTTTCTCCCTCTTTTCCTAATAATAGATGATAGAGTGTGATCTATATTATTGATGATAAAAATGCAAACACAATCAAATCCAGAAGTTAGACATTGTTTTTGTAATAAATTGTGGAAATCTAATATCTCTCATGCTACATTTGTGATTGTTTAACTCCTAGATGTGTAACAATGTATAATCCATACAAATGTGTTTTTAAAAGAAAAAGGAAAAAATATATTTAAAATTTTTATATAGGGTAATCTTAAGACTCATATTTAATTTTGAATAAGTGAGTACTTGACTTTCAACACTAAGAGCTATCAATGAGAGATCTTATGCAAGTTTCACTGAGGTGAGTTTTACTACCTTTCTTCATCAGGTTTTGAATGATATTAAGTATATTTTGATAGAATTGTTTTATTTTATTGTATTTTTATTTGATAAAATTAATTTAAACTAGTAATCTCATAAGTTCTCCTATAGTGGACTCCTACTTGTCTGATTAATTCCCAATTTTAAATTTGTGTCACACGTCCTTGGAGATTGGGATAAATGACTCTTCTAATAATGGGTCCCTAGGGGCTAGGGAATGCATTAAAAGGGGTCATAAGTTAACCTATGACCCCTTTCAATGCATTTCATCACAATATTATATTTAATACTATATATTTTAATATAATAATAATATATTACTAGATTATATAACAATAATAATCATATATATTACTATATTATATTTAATAACAATAACCATATATATTACTATATATAATAATAATAATCATAATTGTAATCATATATAATAAAAATAGTTAATAATTATTATTATTATATCATATGTAATAATAATAATGCCCACACCTCCCAAAAAAAATTTCCTCTAATATGGGTCATTTCCCTCCAAAATTTCCAAGATGAGTGGTTTCCCTCCCAAATTTCATAAATTGGAAAATTTGGAGTTTTTGGGTACCTAATTTCAAATCGAGTATCCACTCTGAAATTGGGTACCAAATTTGAAATCAAGTACTTGATTAAGCTTTGTATTTACCAAACCTCTTTGGTCAACTCAAAAAATGTGTTTGAGATTTGTTTCATTAACATTCAGACTTCGAGTAGCCATTTGACAATATTGTTTTCATTGAAATTCAATGAAACAAAAAAGGTTTTTTATAACACTCTCAGGATTTCACTTATATAATTGCTATCAAATTTAGAGTTTGATAAGTATTTATTAGTTAATTTTCAATGAAGATGATTCTAAAGTATTGATTGACATACTGATTAAAAAATAGCTATAACTTTCAAATTGTATAACATTTTTGAAATCCAAAAGTTGAATAACATTCTATGCTTCACCTTGTATAAATAAGGTGGTTAGATATGAGAGTTTTTTTATTCTCGTGAAATGCATCAAATGGGATCATAGGTTAACCTATGACCCCTTTCGATGCATTGGAACCAACCAAATGGGTTCCTATGGGCCCTAGGACCCCTAGAGACATATGTTGTCATGAAATATTTTGAAAAGGGTAATAAGTTAACCTATGACCCCTTTTGACACATTAGAACCAACCACATGGGTCCCTAGGGGCCCTAGGGCCCCTCGGGAAATATGTTGTCATGAAATGCATAAAAAGGGGTTATAGGTTAACTTACGAACCCTTTTGATGCATTGGAATATATGTTGTCATGAAATTCATCGAAAGGGTCACAGGTTAACCTACGACCCCTTTCGACACATCTAAACCAACCAAAGTAGTCCTTAGGGGTCCTAGGGACCCTAGAGACATATTTTGTCATGAAATGCATCAAAAGGGGTCATAGGTTAAACTATGACCCCTTTTAATGCATTGGAACCAAACAAATCGATCCCTAGGGGTCTTAGGGTCCCTAGGGACATATGTTCTCATGAAATGCATTGAAAGGGGTCATAGGTTAACCTATGACCACTTTTGACACCTTGTAACCAACCAAATCGGTCCCTAAGGGTCCTAGGGCCCCTACGGACATATGTTGTCATGAAATGCATTGAAAGGGGTCATAGGTTAACTTGTGACCCCTTTCAATGCATCATAACCAACTAAATCGGTCCCTAGGGGTCCTAGGGCCCTTAGGTACATATGTTGTCATGAAATGCATCAAAAGGGATCATAGGTTAACCTATGACCCCTTTCGACATATTGGAACAACTAAATCGTTCATCAAAAGGGGTCATAGGTTAACTTATAACCCCTTTCAACACATTAGAACTGACCAAATTGGTCCCCAGGGGTCCTAGGGCCTCTAGGGACATATGTTGCAATGAAATTCATCAAAAGGGGTCATAGGTTAACCTATGACCCATTTCAACACATTAGAACCAACCAAATTGGTCTCTAGAGGTCCTAGGGCCCCTAGGGTCTTATGTTGTCATGAAATATGTCAAAAGGGGTCATAGGTTAACCTATGAGCCCTTTTGACACATTGGAACCAACCAAATTGGTCCCAAGGGGTCCTAGGGCCCCTAGAGACATATGTTATCATGAAATTCATTGAAAGGGGTCATAAGTTAACCTATGATCCCTTTCGACTCATTATAACCAACCAAATTGGTCCCTAGGGGCCCTAGGGCCATTAAGGACATATGTTGTCATTAAATGCATTGAAAGGGGTCATAGGTTAACCTATGACCCCTTTCAAAGCATTGGAACCAACCAAACAAGTCCTTAGGAGCCCTCAGACATATGTTGTCATGAAATGTGTCAAAGGGGGTCATAGGTTAACCTATGACTCCTTTCGATGCATTGGAACCAACCAAATGGGTCCCTATGGGCCCTAGGGCTCCAAGGGACATATGTTGTCATGAAATTCATTGAAAGGGGTCATAGGTTCAATGCATTGGAACCAACTAAATGGGTCCCTAGGGGTCCTAGGGCCCTTAGGGACATATGTTGTCTTGAAATGCATCAATAGGGGTCATAGGTTAACCTATGACAAACCTATGACCACTTTTGATGCATTTGAACCAAACAAATTGGTCTCTAGGTGTCCTAGGGCCACTAAGGACATATGTTGTCATGAAGTGCATCGAAAGTGGTCATAGGCTACTCTATGACCCCTTTGGATGCATTTGAACCAACGAAATCGGTCCCTAAAGTTTGTAGGGCCCCTAGGGAAATATGTTGTCATGAAATGTGTTAAAAGATGTCATAGGTTAACCTATGACCCCTTTCAAACCCGTAGGGCCCCTAGGGACATATGTTGTCATAAAATGCATTGAAGGGGGTCGTAGGTTAATATTTGATTGATATTGAGACTAAAATTTTGAAATCAATGCTTGACAAGATTAGCAAGCATACTTGTCAAAGAAAAGTTAATTGTATATGGAGATTATTCTTTTACATGAATGAGCCATCAAAATTTTTAAGGGAATTAATATCCAACATTTTATGTGAAATAAGGGATGGTCAACAATTTTACAAGACATCATGCTTGGATGGTAGATGCTTATTTTGTGGTTCTTTGCAACTTTTATCAACTTGTGAACATATGGATAGTACACATGCAATTGGAAATGAAATAGTAGATTACAGAAAATATAAGACAATGATATATGATTTAAAAGATGGAAAATAGGGTAAAAGATGTGATTTAGTCATTGGAAAGATTCCAGTGTATGAGTTCATGAATATTTTTAGTGAAAAGATTATTTATGAGTATGCAAGGCATACACATAGAGCTTCATGGCTAGATTTACAATTCAAGTTGTGCAAGGATACGTTTCCTTTGGATACCATTACTTTGGTTGTAGACTTCATAGAGAACTACACACTACAACCACAAAATGAGGTGCAAGAAAACTATTATAATTCTCAAGAGGTTTTCATATTCGTTCACATAACATTCATTCATTCACCTACAAGTACAAAGGATGGTAGGAATATTTTGAGGGAGTAACATTTTTACATCAGCGATGATCGATCACATTCTACGGAGTATATACATGGTTTTTTTCAACTATTTTATGGAGATTTGGCTAATAAGGGCATACCATATTGTCAACACATTATTTGGTCAGACGATTGTGCATCTCAATTCAAGAATACACAGATGTTCTATTGGTTGAGCAAGATGCACAAGTTGTCTAGAATTCAATATATGTGGAATTTCACAAAGGCTGGTCATGGAAAGGGAGAGCACAATGGTGTAGGTGCATGCATTAAAAGAGCCTTAGCTCATGAAGAACTAGAGTACAAAGATGGATCAATATTGATAGATGCAAAATCCATTGTCCAGTGGTATAACGCTACAATGGGTCTAGGTAAGGAAGGTGAGTCTATGGTTTATAGATTTTTTTGGTTGATAGATAATACTAACATTACACCATATGAGAATTGTTGCACACTAATAGGATCAAGTGAGTTGCACTCTTTTGGAAGCTCTGATGCAGGTTCATAGAGTATACACACATGGAAAATAGTATGCTATTGTCCATCATGTGTAGAGGAAAATTGGGATGACTATGAGTTGATTGAATGGGTGGAAAAATGGGATATATAGGTTTTGGACCCAATTGACAGCTATTATCCCCCACAAGCACTAGAAATAGTAGAGATGGATTCATCCATTGACTTTGACTACATGTTTGATCTAGTGCAACTTGGTAATATATATATATTTATATATCTTTGTAATTTCAATATGTAAGTTTATAACTTTTACCTAAGTATTTTCTAAATTAATGACCGCATTTTGTACATTTATCACTGCAGGCCATGTTTTTGCTATTATTGCACCTGAAGACAATGTAGAAGGGACAAATTATTATTTGTATCATTTTGTCCAAGACAAACAAAAATTGGATCACTCGGTTATAGATGGTGAAGGTTTAGAGTACCATATTTGTGTGGTGGTTGTAACTGGCACATGGTTTAGATGATATTCTATGAAGAACCCTAACTTGTGGTTATTCAAGGATTGGGAAATAAAGAGGAAGATTCTTCATTATTTGAACCTTGTTCTCACATCAAATGCCCACTTGATAAAATATGGAAGAAAATCACATAATAAGACTCTTTGGAAAGTTTGCAAGTCAGACCATAAGGAAATACTTGAGACATTAAAGTGTAGAGAAAATCTAATTGGTTCATTAGATTGAATAGAGAGAGAGAGAGAGAGAGAGAGAGAGAGAGAGAGAGAGAGAGAGAGAGAGAGAGGTATAGACTAGTAAGGATGTTAGGACATGTGCCATTGACCCCAAAAGTTAGAGGGGTGAGTTACCTTTTATTTGCATTTGGTTTCATGTTTCAATCCTTTGTAGTTTGCAAGTTATTCAAGTTTTTCTAAAGGTGGCTAGAAATCAGCATTAAACCAAAGGTGTTCCCTAGGACCATGTTGTTTTGGAATTTTCCACCATGGAAATTTGATTCCCCTTAGTGGAATGCAAGCCTTATTAGTGTACTTCATGATTTTTTAGGTTTTATAGATGGCCAAACAAGGAATGAATTTTGCCACCATACCCTAGGTGTATGGTTCCATACATGCACCATTCAACATTTCACCATAGCCACTATAACTTTTTCTCTAGAATGATCCAAGTTATATAACTATATTTATTGGTATTTATTACAAAATTTATTGGTATTTATTTGGACTTGTTTCACATGCCCCTAGATGTTCCAATAATTGTTTTTCAAATTGACACGTATGAAAGGGTACTTATAATGTAACTATAGCCTAATTAGGCCTATCAACACTTTCCAAATGTTGTTATAGCAGTGGCTTCTAGTCTCTTCTAGTTTGTGAGGTTTACATATGTTTTATATGTTCTAAAAGGGTGTTTGAATCTCACTTTAAACTATGTCTTCATGTGGGGTTTTTCCATATTATGTTCAATTTATAGTTTAAAGGGTTGCTAGCTTTTTCAATGGCAAACTATTATAACTATATATCAGTGTTGTTTGGACACAACAGAATCATTTTATCTACTATATACAGACCTTAATAGGGTATGTGCAGGATCATGGTGTGCCAAAAAGTGGCGATGTGAAAAAAATGGAGTTTGAACATGTCTAAAAGCGCTTCAAAATTTGCTCTAACTTTTTTTCACCTATCCAGGTACCAAGCCTAGAAGGAAAGGCCAAGCCTTATCGGATATCCGATAATTATATGACATTATTATTATAGTATTATAATAATATAAAAACATTATATTATAACAGTTTAATACATTATAATATAATATTATTATAATATAATATTGTTATTAAATATATAATATTATATTATATTATTATAATAATAATAATTATACTATAATATAATAATATTATTATATTATAATAATATTATAATATAATATAATATTTTATATTATAATATATATTAATGTAATAATATATATATATATATAATATAAAAATATATGAAATATAAGTGAATATAATATTTCAAAGCTATATGTTATATGTTATATATCTCATATATAAAATATAAGACATGCGGGCAATCAGATATCCAATTCAATATTGAATATTTGATATAATATCGAATATCTGATACCTGTAGCATTACATTAAAAAAAAACCAGACCCCCGAGCCCTTATTTCTCACATTTTGGGGGCCAATATTAGCACGTAACCGGATATCGGATATTAGATTGAGTATTAGATATTAAGGTTTTTTTTTTTTTAAAACTAATTTTTAATCTAAATTCGATAAATTTTAGCATGATTTTGTTTTTTTAGTTGAATCTAGGGTTTTTTTGAAAAAAAAGGTTAAAATTAAGGTTTTTTAAAATATATATTACATTTTGCAATTCAATAAGAATGGCTAATTAGAATGATGACATTGAGGCAAGGAATAATATTCCTCATAACCCCCCACCAAACGATCTAGTACCCCCACAAAACCGTCCACCAAATGATCCTCTACTCCCTCAAAACCCTCCTCGAATCAAGGATTTGATAAATGAAAATCTCAACAAGTTAAGAGGTTTGCATAGAACATATAATAATGTACCCGCATTGGCTCCTATGTTATCCATGTTAAACACCATAGTGGATAACATTGAAACCCTTACAAACCAACAAAATGTTGATCTTCATTGGCGTGATCAAATGCATGAGATGTTTGATGATGGTTTGGATTATGATGAGGTTGTGGCCCTCAACATAAGCAAAGACAATTTGGCTAGCCTTTTTGCGAACCCAAAAATGGGTTTACCAGTTGACCCAAAAAAATCCAAACTATCAATTAAATGGTGCACAAATGACACCATACGTGCAAACTTTTGGGATCATTGGTGGATGGTCTTTGATATCCCTCCACATGGAAATTTAGACATACCATTTTATTTCCTTAGAAAATTATATGCTGAATTTATGTTGAAACTTAAACTAAACTATTGGAGCATGAAGCCAAACATGGGCTTAGGACTAAGAGCTCCTCAGGATAGACCCTCTTCCTAGCAGAAGAAAGCTGGCACTTTTGTCCCCCCCACTGATATCTCCCCTCCTCCTCGAGTGCAACATCCAAATATTATGATAGAGGCTAGCTCTCAGACTATCAGAGTCATTCATAGGCTGAGTAGCCTAATGATATCTCAGGCTAGGTCAATCCTGCCTTCTCATCTTAAATATGCTGGTGCCAGTTCATCATCGGCTAGCTCATCACATGTTTGTGTGCCTCAAACTTGCATTACGTGCAAGAATATTTTCTTGGGTCCCATAGGTGATCTTCTTGAGTATCATTTTGTATTAGATGAGGATACACCAGACACACACATAGAGGCTACAGACCCTGATGTGAGAGAGGAGGGGAATGCAGAGGCATAGACTCCTTCAGTGTTGGTACATGTATATATTTTTTTGTTATGACATATGTGATTTAAAGTTAATTTTTATATTAGATTAATTTTGATTTTTAAGCCATATTGACTTTTGTATGTATGTGATCTTCATTCACGTTTAGTTGATGACCAAGGATGAGCTCAAATAGATTGATGATGCCATGCTCTCGGCCATTTCATTTGACCTTGAGACATCTAAGGTACATTATGTTGTGTTCGCATTTTTTTTTTTCTATTTGATATTGTAGCATATATGGTTGTTAATCTTTCTTTTATCTTATAGGTAGCACCTATCCTAGAGGGACAAAGTGTGGAGGGTGAGCTAGCACGCATTGAAAAGGAAAGGTAATTAGGCACTTTCTATTTGATTAAATATCGATGCATTCTTGTAAAAATTTTGTGACCTAATCTCATTTAATTACATTCTTTATTGTATATAGGGCGTCGCTACTAGTGATGAGCCTATACAGATTCTGCGTCGTAGACCATCAGGGATTTCCATTCGCACTGAGAGCCCCATTGTATGTATAAGTATCATTTATTTTTTATTATCCTTATCTTGATAAATAAATTCAAAACTGATTTCTATGATATTAACAACTACTATTTTGTATCTCATAGGAGACTCCTAGTGCACATGAGGTCCGACGGGAGAGTTATGTAGATTTGATGACACGGCCACTCACTCTTGAGGAGGAGCCTACAATAGTAAGTTGTAGTTTGAATTCATGATTAAATATGTTATAAATTTACCATGTTATGAATTATAATGCTATAGTTTAAATTGTAGATTCATCTGACAAAGGTATTTACACATATACAACCCACAATTAGAGAGGTACCAGCATTGTCGAGGGCATATGAGAGGACTCTTGACTGGCGCAGAAGGTCGATGAGAGAGGTATTTATTATGAAATTTTGATAGTATTAATCTCCATTACAAAAAAGATCATTATGCATTTGAGTAATTCAATGTTAGATACGTAGAATCATATAAATTTTGTAGTCTAACTTTGGGTTTTCCTTTTTTGTTTATGTAGGAGGCATCTGATCCACCTAGTGCAGCGAAGAGGCTACATTTTGATCATCCACCAACACCCTAGGATAGTATAGTTGTCGTAGGATGCATTATGAGACATTTTGAGATGGCATATGCCACATTGTATACAGAAACATTAATATTATACACATTCTAATGGCATGATCAGCCACATTTTGTATATGGATCTATGTATTTTGATATATACTTGAGTACTTTGTCTATGGATACATGATCTTTGATAAATATTTGTGTAAAATTTTGTCTATGAATACATGTATTTTGATATATATTTTTGTCATTTATGTACACAATGATATACATATTAATTTAGTATCTAGTATTGTTCAATTTATCGTGGATCATGTGTCATGCCCTAAATTTTACTAGTAAAAACACAACAATTTTTTCTTTTTTTTGTAGCTTATGAAGTCGCATAAGAAATTACATATTGTAAAACAAGGTTATCATTGAATAGGGGTTCAAGACTCATGTGGATAGTGTCATCCGATTGTAACATTTTAATCACAGGTGGTTTTCAAATAGATTGGATGATAGTCTACTTCAAGTTAGCATCACGAGTCAAAAGAGAAAGTTCAAGATACAACACTCACAAATTAGTGAGGTAATTCATATCCTAACAAGCCTCTGATACTAATATTCTATTAGGGTCTATCGGTTGTATCATATGGACTAGGTTGTGATTCTAGCATGTAAGGGAAGGAGGTCAGAATTACTTATTGTCCTCATTACCAATGTACACACATTCATTAATCATTACAATATACATTAATGTGAAAATTACTATATGGTGTGGAAGTGTAGTATATCTTAATCGATTAAACACATGTATCTAGAGAATTTAGATTTAGTACTCATCACATGAGCACCCTTAGTCAAATAAGAAAATGTACACTTATCTACCACACTATATTGGATCTAACCATTGGAAATTAGAAAAGATATGCCCCAAAGGTAGCTTCAAAATCTACATGATGGAGAAGGGGCCACTTGTATTGATAGTATCCATCATTCAACACATACTATACACAACTTATAGAATAAACAATTTGTTTTATGTGCCAAACATGTATCATGTGCTTGCATCCATATCTTACTGGTTACAGGTCCTCTCGAAGATTGGACCAATACTGAGTCATTTTCTCCCTCTTTACTCTATTTAGTCATCCTTATGCATTCTATCAACATTGCTTCCTCACCAAACTAGCACTCACTAAAGTTTCCTAAACACAAAAATTACTATTTCAATACATAAATTAAACTCATTCTAACAAAAGACAATTACTAACTATCCAACTCATCAACTACTAACTAATCTAGCTACATTGCCATGCTTTTACATTTACTATTTTAATCACTATAATTACTATAGTATTACATTTACTTTTTACATTATTACATCTAATTATTCACCATAAGCTTACTTTCTCACTATCAATATTATTATTATCAAAGCATGTTAAGATTCAAAGTAGTTTCATAGTACGAATTAATAAGCACATAAAATGAGGAACTCTTAGTAAGCCTAAGGGCCAATTCAAAGTACTTAACTCAATAATAATTCACGATTAGTATTTAAACACATCCTACTACATCATCATATTGAGTGTGTCAATTTAAATTTGTTAGATGAATTGTTTATCCAAGGATTAGGTGCAAGCGTATAAATAAGGTTTGTATATAACATACCTTGTCATTCTGACATATATGTATTCATCATTTCATGCAACTAACATAGTAAAATTTGGTGTACATGAATCATATTATCATTAATTATATACATAGGGTACATGAGCAAATGAGCTACCTCTAATGACATGCCTATTGACCCTTATTACATACTAGCTAACTAATGCTTAATTCCTACACTACATTTTTAAATTGGTATATATATTCTATCGACTTTGATATTCTACTAATATCTTCAATTGAATCCACAACATTCATTATCTAACTAACATTCCCTCAAGCCAAATATAAAATTCACTTGACATTAAATCCAACATCTACACAGGTTTTTCATGCATTCAATTCTATCTAGTAACTCTTATCTATCAATGTGCTTTATTGACTAGATAAAACTAGATTTGAGTTATTCTTTTAATCCATCATCCATCCTTATCCTTGATTCTCCAATATCATCATCCCGACAACTTACTTCATATTAACCTTATTATATCTACATCCAACTATCCTAATTTACAGTCTTAACACTAATTTAATTAAACCTTTCATACTTAACATCATGTTCAATTATATATGCATTCTCGTAAACTTATTTATTTCATTAAATTTATTTTCCTATATTGAGGTTTTCCATTACCATATGTTTTAATTGTTACATGTTTCTAAATGAGCCCCTTGATATAAACATTACCCTTAAACTAAGCTCAAATACACTAAGTGTCATTATCCTCTACTCAAGACTTGAAATGATTAAATAATTATCTGATAAAAATAAAAACAAATCTAAAGGGTGATTCTCCTATCTATCTTAAATCCTCATCATTCCCTAACTCTTACCAATGCCACATTTCTTCCTACACGTGGTCCCCACAAGGTCCCACATGGGTCATGTGCAAAATTTTAACTAATCCAAGCCTTAGGACATCCTTTTCCCATCCCTCCAATCAGCAATCTTAATGTGAACAAGTCATATTAAATGTCAACTTGATATTCTCCTAAGTACAAATCCCTTGGGATTGCTATCCCACTCCCCCCTTAATTTCAAGTCAACTACCTATGCAAGGGTACACGTGAGCACTGTTGCAAGGAGGGGATGACTAGTGCATAAGACAAGGATGTGACATAAACCCTTTCTCCTATGCACCCAAGTATATTAATGGGGATGAAACCCCTTTTTAAGGAGGCAAGCTCAAGGATAAATTTTTTGACATGACATGTCAGAATGAATGTCAAATTTAACAATACACCTTAGGGAGTGGAGAAAACTTTTTGCATTATGATGGCTTAGGAAATGTTGGGGGATACTCTAGAAGGGTTGTCAAGATCAATCTTGGCTTTTATTTTATTTTTGAGTTAAATATTTTAATATGCCTTTATTTATTTAATTACTAATTTATTATTTGAGTGTTGGATGTGACTTAGAGGTCACAAGATTGTAATGTGTACCATTCTATCACTTAGAAAATATATTAGTCTAGGCATTAGTCTCTATATGCTATTATTATTATTATTATTATTGGATAGCAGTCTAGAATCTAGGAATATTCTTTAATATTTTATTGCTCTATATTAAGGAAGGGATTTATTTTCCTTTACCATACATTTTCCAGAGAGGAAAATGCATGCCTACAGTAATGTATCTCATAGATTTTATTATGTCTTCTCTTACAACAAACTTCATTTTGTTATATCATGAAATTAATTTGATTATTTCCTTGCTTAGAATTGCATTAAGCTTGGTAATTAAAATCAATGTTATCCATGCATGTGATATGAACATAAAATTTTCCTTCCAAATTATTGAGTGCACAACAAGATTGTAAGAAATCTACTAAGTTTTAAATTTATATGATCAACGGTATCACATAACATCTGTGGATTGTTATTATCAACTAGTCATTTACAATACCACAAGGATAAAACTTTCTTTCATGTTTTCAAATGATAACAATGATGTCAAAGTAAATCTGTGACTCATACCAATGCTTTCATAACAATATAAACTCCAAATGAAACATGCTTATACAACCTTATCAATTATTTCCTCTACACATACATTAGGTAACAATGATACAATCTCCTTCCATCACAATGGGGAAACATAAGGGACTTTTCAAAATCATAAGAAACATGAACATTGAAAGATATGGACAATGAGTAGCATGAACATTGTCCAAAATGATCATTGAGAACATGAACAAGATGGTGAATCCTCCTTCACAAATGAGGGCACAATGTCAATTTTTCTCATCCAACATCAATCTACAAGATGATCATTGCAAGCCATTTTTATTTCTCCCTTGGACACAAATCTGCATATGCAACACAACAAAATAACAAGGACAATAGGTGCTTTCCACCCAACCATAGGCCTCAAAGAGACCACCCCCACACTAGGGAACAAGGCTCGAACTGGGATACACATGCAATCTTTCAATGCATAAACATTACATTTCAAATTTGAACAATTTCCCCCCAAGGCTATTTCACAATGGCTTCACAAATGGAACCATAAACATAGTGTGAAGGTGTGTTCTAAAATGGAGACTTGCCATACCAAACCATATCTGCAATAAACAATTTTCATGCCCTCTCGGGGCTATCATAATTTAGAAAATTTCATGCCCTCTCGGGGCTATCATAAATCAAAAATTTAATGCCCTCTTGTTGCCTCCACATTTCCTCCTCCAAACCCACTACCATTAGTTGTAACTCCTCAAACTTCCTTTCTACACCATACTTTCCTTATTGCCCCCAACAAGATATGAATGGTTATGACATACAATGGAGTCCATACTCCAAGGTTCTCAATACATTTTTCGAACCCAACTTAAGCCCTTCACCCTATACTTATCTTCCCTTCCCACAAGGGTGAGTGTAAGTCCCATGCCCATAAAAACTCTCAACCACAAAACAAGAAAAAAAAACCAAGTAGAAATAAAACAAGAAATTTTCAAGAGCACATCACATTTTCACAACACAATATCAACACCCATAATACAACAAGGAAATAGAGGAAATCCAAACCTCATACTCATAATACTCCACAAAATACAAAAAGATGCATAATGGTGTCACAATAATCTACATAGAATGAACACCATTCAAGCACTCACATGAATGCTACTCCAAAATGCAATGCAATACATACTCCATTGATAAACTCCACACTTGCATATTTGCTTAACCATGCTAAAAGAAAGAAATGGAAAAGAAGCAAGTTTGAGATACCAACCTTGGTCCAAGCTAGGGTAAGGATAGTTGTAGTAGAGCTCCCCTAATCTCCCTCCAAAACCTAACTATCTCTAAACTTAGAGAGTGGGTAGACACCCCACTAGTTTGGCCAAGACCCTCTAATAAAGCCTTCCCACTAACTTATTTTAGCAAAAACATTAAGCCACTACTTCTTACAAACTTGTCTCCTCTAATAGTTCATTGATAGCCCTCACAAGCTCTGAGTTAGGACCCTCAAAATATCAACCTCAAAATGCACTTAGAGCACCTTGGAGACTCCTCGGTATGGGGTGGCCATAGATGATGGATGGTCTCCATGGCCAAAACAAGGGTGTCTCTAAGGTTCACCCGCCCACCTAGAGCTAATGGCACTAACAATTCGATGCCAAGATCAGCAGTTTCAAAGTTAGGCTATGGTGCACCTATGAACTGAGGCACACTGTGAGTTTTGGAATCGAGCAAGATCGCTGTGCTGAATCCAAATGGAATGTGATCTCTCATAAAATGATCGATAGTTCATCGATAGCCCTCACGAGGTCTGAGTTATGACCCTTGAAAGATCGACCTTGAAATGCACTTAGAGCACCTTGGAGACTCCTCACTATGGGGTGGTCGCAAATGATGGATGGTCTCTGTTGCCAAAACAAGGGTGTAACTAGGGTTCACCCACCATTTGGAGCTAATGGCATTGACGATTCGATGCCAAGATCAGCAGTTTCAAAGTTACGCTGTGGTGCACCTATGAACTAAGGCACACTGCAAGTTTTTGCATCGAGCGAGATCACTATGTCGAATCCAAACGGAATGTGAACTCTCAAAAATGAGATAGGTTATTTTAGGCCTTAGTATCATTGTCATGTAGCATTTGGCAGTTCATCAATAGCCTTCACGAGCTTCAAGTTATGACCCTCGAAAGATCAACCTTGAAATGCACTTAGAGCACCTTGGAGACTCCTCGGTATGGGGTGGCCGCAAATGATGGATGGTCTTCGTGGCTGGAACAAGGGTGTGACTTAGGTTCACCCGCCCATCCAAAGTTAATGGCACTGACGATTCGATGCCAAGATCAGTGGTTTCAAAGTTATGCTATGGTGCACCTATAAACTGAGGCACACTATGAGTTTTGGCATCGAGTGAGATCGTTGTGCCAAATCCAAACAGAATTTTAACTTTCAAAAATGAGATAGGTTATTTTAGGCCTCAGTATCACTATCTTGTAGCATTTGATAGTTCATCAATAGCCCTCACGAGCTTCGAGTTATGACCCTTGAAAGATCAACCTTAAAATGCACTTAGACAACCTTGGAGACTCCTTGGTACAGGGTGGCCGCAAATGATGGATGGTCTCTGTGGATGGAAGAAGGGTGTGACTAGGGTTCACCTTCCCATCTAGAGATAATGGCACTGATGATTCGATGCCAAGATCATCAGTTTCAAAGTTACGCTGTGGTGCACCTATAAATTGAGGCACACTGCGAGTTTTGGCAACGAGCAAGATTGTTGTGCCGAACCCAAACAAAATGTGAACTCTCAAAAATGAGATAGGTTATTTAGGCCTCAGTATCACCATCATGTAGCATTTGACAGTTCATCGATAGCCCTCACAAGCTTCAAGTTATGACCCTCGAAAGATCAACCTCGAAATGCACTTAGAGCACCTTGGAGACTCCTCGGTATGGGGTGGCCGCAAATGATAGATGATCTCCATGGCCAGAACAAGGGTGTGACTAGGGTTCACCCACCCATACAAAGCTAATGGCACTGATGATTTGATGCCATGATCAACGGTTTCAAAGTTATGTTGTGGTGCACCTATGAACTGAGGCACACGACGAGTTGTGGCATCGAGCGAGATCGCTATGCCAAATTCGAATGGAATGTGATCTCTTGAAAATGAGATAAGTTATTTTAGGCCTCAGTATCACTATCCTATGGAATTTAATAGTTTATCAATAGCCCTCACGAGCTTCGAGTTATGACCCTCGAAAGATCAACCTCAAAATGCACGTAGAGCACCTTGGAGACTCCTTGGTACGGGGTGGCCACAGATGATAGAGGGTCTCTGTTGCTTGGAACAAGGGTGTCGCTAGGGTTCACCCACCCACCTGGAGCTAATGGCACTGATGATCCAAACAGTTCTAGCCATTAGGAGTTTGATTTTGAAAAGTTGTCAAGAAAATTATAAAAGTTGCTAAGCAACTTTTTGCAATTTTTGCGCTAAGACAAGTTTTATTGCAAATTTGATTGCAAATAGACTCTACAAACTCTTAGGGACCCTAATAATGTTCTAAACATCTAGACTCACCTAAAAAATATGGAATTTACCAAAAATTCACTTTATTGGACCAATTGATGGCTAAGGCTTATAGTTGCACCATGGGGTCTTGTGTCCATTACAAATGTGGATGGTCACAGGGAGATCATTAGATCTATCCCTAGACCTTATTACATCAAGAAAAGAAAAATGATTAGGTGCTTTGCACTAGTGTTCCTTGTATTTCATAAAATTTAAACTATAGAGTTTCCTTCCAAAATGCTCGTGTAGCCGTTCATTCAAGATTTTAATTTTCTAAAGCAATAAGCTAAATTTTAAGTGACTTATTGAATGTTTCAACTTATGAAATGACTTGAGATTATTATGAGACCTTATTAGGACCTATGTAATGACTCACTTACCCTATGCAAACCTAGACATTACTAAAGTTCAAATCTCATGGTCCTCTACAACTTTTCAATATGAAAGTCTTTCAAAACATTATACAATATTATGACTCTTTATGCTTTCAAATTCCATGATTGGTTGCAAAATGGAAGAAATCAAGTATTCTAATTGTTCATCCATACTTTCTAGATTTTTCTTATTTGATTAGTTTGATAAAAATAGTTTTAATAATCATAATGTTAGCTTTATGTCAAATAAGGAAAAAACCAAATTTGTAATAAGATATCCACAAGCAACTATCTTTCATATAGTTATAAATGCTCTTAAAATTATCCTTATAGCCTTGTATCACATGCAAATATGATTTGCACGAACTTGGTCAAATTATTCCTCTTATAATTCCTTACAAAGAACCTACCAAAATACAAATTAGAATGTGCAACTAATTTAACCTGTTTTTTCATTATTACAAAAATCATATACAAAAAAAGTTCACATTTTACATCATAATACATCATAAATCTTAGGAATTCTACCCAATACCACCCCCCCAACTCTTCATGATGTACTTACATTCCAATATCATAAAAAAATTAGTAACTAATTGTATTAAACAAGATAATCATCAGTTCACTAAATCATTATGAAGAAAATAACATAAGAAGTAAATATACCTAGTCAAGTGTTCCAATAGGGTCCTCTCTCTATTTTAGGGTCTCCAACAGGGCTTCATGATCAACATTATCCATATTAAAAAGTTCTTTTACTTTTGGTCTTCCTTTATGCTTCAACAACTTTACATTTGTTGCTATAATAAGATGCGAATATATGAGAATTATTTTGTGCTTCTAATAGTCTTCGAATGTAGGAATTTCATTCCTTCTAAGCATGTATATCCTCAAAAATGTTCCAGCCATGTATGTCAACAATCATGTCCCCTTTTCCATGGCTGGACTCAAAAAAACTTCAAATATGAGGCACCCCTCTCTCTACGTGCATCCTACACAACTAATAAAACATGCGAGCATTCTTGAATTGACCTGTACAGTTATCTGACCAAATGATATGTCTATCCATAGCAATTGCATGCTCATGTAAGAAATCAAAATAATTCTTGAAACAATGTTGCACAAACTCGTGAGAGTGAGATCTATCATCACTCATATAAAAATGATACTCTCTAATAATCTTTTGATTATCTTCCACATTGTCAGGGGCATGTCTATATGTTATGTGAACAAAAATAGCAATCTAAATAGAGTTGTAATACTAAGATTGTGCCTCATTTTGAGGTTGCAATGTGTAGTTCTCAGCAAAATCAACAACTGATATAATAGTGCCAATGGAAAAAGTCTCCTTGCACATTCTAAATTGTTCATCCAACCACTGAGACCTATGACTATGTCTTGCATACTTGTAAAAAAAGATTTTTCTTGAAATCTGAAATAAAACTAGCCATACTAATATCTTTTCCAACCAATTCACATCTAGAGCTCTCACCTCCACTCTTCAATGTGTATTTCACCATTTCATATACCTTTTTTTTCACTATTGTCTTCCCAAGATCTTGTTCGCACCCCTCATGGAAACATGTGTCAAACTTGGATAAGCCACCACATTCTAAACACTTATCATTTAGGCAAGCATTTCTATAAAAAGAAACAACCATCAACTCTATGACATAAAAGTTGATCTAGCAAGTCTCTTGATGATTTTGGAAGCTCACTAGCACCACAATCCTCCAACATTTCTTTACTATGCAAAGTAGAATAGATGGAGAGTAATAGTTCATAGTGCATAAAAAAATCAACATGATATTTGCAATAACATGTATTTCAAATTTTGAGTGGCACATTAGAAAATGGCTTTAAAGATTCAAAAGCCCTTTGTGATATATGAAGATTTGGATGACTCTCTCTAAATGTTTTGAACAACATAGTTTGACTTACCTCCAAGCAGTGTTTAGGATGTGGCATGCAGTCTCTAATGCTAATTCTCAACTTTAACACATCTTTAGCATTGGGTGATACTCGTGAGTTAGAGTGCCAAAATTGTGCAATTTCTTCCTTCACATCATTAGATAGCTTCTTATCAAAATGTGGAAGTCTCTCACCAAATGTCCATATTTCATTTTGAAGAGGATCATCAATTTTCTCTCATCGATTAAGTGTTCTTCTCAAAGTAGTACAATTTAGATTCAAATCAATACAAGTTTGTCTCATATATCAACCCTTTCTCAAATGATGACTTACCAAAGAGGTTGTAATAACCCTTCGAGCAGCTCTGTTATCCTTCTCCCTATTATTTTTCCCAATGCTATTGAGAGCACTAAAAAGATTCTTCATAATAATGGCATTTCTTTTCAACTTTTTATTGACACGAATCTTCAATTTGGAAAGCATAGGTCTCATCTTTTGCATCTTTAATAAGTGCATGAAAAGCTGACATTACTCTACCACTATCTTGTTATCGAAAAAATATTTGATATAGTCTTAAAGCCCATAACCGAATGGTTCTTTCTAATTTTTTCCCTTCCAAACTAGTAATAATCATTTCATCAATTTCAATTATTCATTTTTGGAGTTTTAGAACCTTCATGTCGATTATAATTAGGAGATATGTAATGTTCTTGTGCATTAGGTTCCTGTGCATTGTCATGTTCGACATGGTCAATTATGCAATTTGGATTATGACTTGGTAGCATTTCATCTTCAAAATTTTTATTCTCTAAATTTTCAATTTTGGCATTATCATTTTCAATAGGTACATTTTTATTCTCCAACTATACATAATCATTATTTGACTCTATGATTTCACCTTTGACTAATTTATTGTCAACTAGACTGATATTTAGCATACCTTGTCTTTTTCTTTAGTGTTCCATTTTGTCTCTTTCCCTATATGCCATAATGTCGTCATTGGATATCTTCCTTTTGCATTTATCCTTTCAACGACTGTTGCTCCCCATTGAGATGAAAAATTCAAACACTTAAGGTTATATTTTTGAATTTTTTTCAATTGGTTGGGCCCCAAAATGCACTTTTTTGCAAAACCTATCAACAAAAACTGAAAAAGTGATGTTGTCGGGTTTGCAGGGATAGGGATATGTTGGAAACTAGTGCTAGGAGAAATCAGACCCTATGACCCCCTTTGACCAATATTAACCATTTTAATATGTCCCTAGGGGTCCTAAGACCCCTACAGACATATGTCATTATTTAATGGGTCAAAGGGGGTCATCGTTCAACCTATTACCCCCTTTGACCCATATTAACCATCAAAATATATCCCTAGGGGTCTTAGCACCCCTAGGGACATATGTCATCAATTAACGGGTGAAAGGGGGTCATAGGTCACCCTATGACCCCCTTTGACCCATAGGAACGATTCTAATATATCTTAGGATCCTTAGGGACATATCTCATCATTTAATGGGTTGTGGGGGGTCATAGGTCAACCTATGACCCCCCTTTTACACATATTAACCATTATAATATGTCCCTAGGGGTCTTAGGACCCTTAGGGACATATGTCATCATTTAATGAGTCAAAAGATATCATAGGTCAATCTATGACCCCCTTTGACCCATATGAACAATTTTAATATGTCTCTAGGGGTCTTATAATCCCTAAGGACATATCTCATCATTTAATGGGTCGTGAGGGGTCAAAGGTCAATCTATGACCGCCTTTCACACATATTAACCATTCTAACATGTCCCTAGGGGTCCTAAGACCACTAGGGACATATATCATCATTTAATGGGTCAAAGGGGCTCATAGGTCAACCTATGAACCCCTTTGACACATATTAACCATTCTAATATGTCCCTAGGGCTCCTAGGACTCCTAGGGACATATGTCATCATTTCATAGGTCAAAGGCGGTCATAGGACAACCTATGACCCCCTTTAACCCATATTAACTATTATAATATGTCCCTAGGGATCCGACGACCCCTAGAGACATATGTCATATTTTACATGGTCAAAAGGGGTCATAGGTCAACCTATGACCCCCTTTGACCCATATTAACTATTATAATATGTCTCTAGGGGACCTAGGAGCCCTAGAGACATATGTCGTCATTTAATGGATCAAAGGAGGTCATAGGTCACCCTATGACCCCCTTTGACCGATATGAACGATTCTACAATGTCCCCTCATTTAATGGGTTGTGGGGATTCATAGGGCAACCTATGACCCCCTTTCACACATATTAACCATTGTAATATGTCCCTAGGGGTCCTAGGACCCCTAGGGATAGATGTCATCATTTAATGGGTCAAAAGGGGTCATAGGTCAACCTATGACCCCATTTGAACCATATGAACAATTCTAATATGTCCCTAGGGGTCTTATGACCTCTAGGAACATATCTCATCATTTAATGGGTCATGGGAGGTCATATGTCAACTTATGACCCCCTTTCACACATATTAACCATTCTAATATGTCCCTAGTAGTCCTAAGATCCCTAGGGATATATGTCATCATTTAAAGGGTCGAAGGGGCTCATAGGTCACCCTATGACTCCCTTTGACCCATATTAACCATTCTAATATGTCTTTAGGGGTCCTAGGACCCCTAGGGAGATATGTCATCATTTAATGGGTCGAAGGGGCTCATAGGTCACCCTATGACCCCCTTTGACCCATATTAACCATTCTAATATGTCCGTAGGGGTCCTAGGACCCCTAGGGACATATGTTATCATTTAATGGATCGTGGGGGCTTATAAGTCACCCTATGACCCTATTTCACACATATTAACCATTATAATATGTCTCTAGGGGTCTTAAGACCCCTAGAGACATATGCCATCATTTAATGGGTCAAAGGGGGTCATAGGTAAAACTATGACCCCCTTTGACTCATATTAACTATTCTAATATGTCCCTAGGGGTCTTCGGACCCTTAGGTACATATCTTGTAATTTAACGAGTCATGGGGGGTCATAGGTCAATTTATGAACCCCTTTGACTCATATTAACCTTTCTATTATGTCCCTAGGAGTCCAAGGACCCCTAGGGACATATCTCTTTATTTAATGGGTCATGACAGTTCATAGATCAACATATGACCCCCTTTCACACATATTAACCATTCTAATATGTCCATAGGGGTTGTAGGACCCTTAGGGACATATCTCATCATTTAATGGATCAAAGGGGGTCATAAGTCACCTTATGACACCCTTTGACCCATATATATTATTCCAATATGTCCCTAGGGGTCGTAGGACACCTAGGGACATATCTCGTCATTTAATGGGTTATGGAGGGTCATAAGTCAACCTATGACCCCCTTTCACACGTATTAACCATTCTAATATGTCCTTAGGGGTTTTAGGAGGCCTAGGGACATATGTCATCATTTAATTGGTCAAAGGGGGTCATAGGTCAACCTATAACCCCTTTTGAACTATATTAACCATTATAATATGTCCCTAAGGGCCCTAAGACCCCTAGAGACAGATGTAATAATTTAATAGGTCAAAGGGTGTTAGAGGTCACCCTATGACCCCCTTTGATCAATATGAACGATTCTAATATGTCCTTAGGGGTCCTATGAGCCCTAGGGACATATCTCATTATTTAATAAGTTGTGGGGGGTCATAGGTCAACCTATGACCCCCTTTCACACATATTAATTATTATAATATCCATAAGAGTCCTAGAACCCTTAGGGACATATGTCATAATTTAATTCATCAAAGGGGGTCATAGGTCAACCTATGACCCCCTTTGACCCATATGAATGATTCTAATATGTCCCTAGGGGTCTTATGACACCTAGGGATATATTTCATCGTTTAATGGGTCATGGGGAGTCGTAGGTCAACTTATGACCCTTTTTCCCATGTATTAACCATTCTATAATGTCCCTAGGGGTCCTAGGACCCTTAGGGACATATATCATCATTTAATGGGTGAAAGGGGGTCATAGGTCAACCTATGACCCCCTTTCACACATATTAACCATTCTAATATTTCATCATTTCATGGGTCAAAGGGGGTCATAGAGTTGAGTCATATGAATGATACTAATATGTCCCTAGAGATCCTAGAACCCCTAAGGACATATGTCATCATTTAATGTGTCAAAGGGGGTCATAGGTCACCCTATGACCTCCTTTGACCCATATTAACCTTTCCAATAAGTCCCTAGGGGTAGGACCCCTAGGGACATATATCGTAATTTAATAGTTTAGAGGCAGTCATAGGTCACCCTATCACACCCTTTGACCTATATAAACAATTCTAATATGTCTCTAGGGGTCCCAAGACCCCTAAAGACATATGTCATCATTTAATGGTTCAAAGGGGGTCATAGGTCACCATGTGACCCCCTTTGTCCCATATGAATGATTCTAATATGTCCTTAGGGGTCCTAGGACCCTTAGGGACATATGTTATCATTTAATGGGTCAAAAGGTGACCAATATGAACAATTTTAATATGTCCCTAGGGGCCCTAGGACCCCTAGGGACATATGTCATTATTTAATGGGTCAAAAGGGGTCATAAGTCACCCTATGACCCCCTTTGACCCATATTAACTATTCTAATATGTCCCTTAGGGTCCTAGAACCCTTAGGGATATATGTTGTCATTTAATGGGTTAAAAGGGGGTCATAGGTCAACCAATGACCTATGACCCCCTTTCACACATATTAACCATTCTAATATGTCCCTAGGGGTCCTAGGACCCCTAGGGACATATGTCATCATTTTATGGGTCAAAGGGGGTCATAGGTCACCCTATGACCCCCTTTGACCCATATGAACGATTCTAATATGTTCGTATGGGTCCTAGGACCCCTAGGGACATGTCATCATTTAATGGGTCAAATGGGGCCACAGGGTACTCATATTAACTATTCTAATATGTCCCTAGGGGTCCTAGGACCCCTAGGGACATATGTCATCGTTTAATGGGTCGAAGGGGGTCATAGGTCACACTATGACCCCCTTTGACCCATATTAACCATTCTAATATGTCGTCATCTAATGTGACAAAGGAGGTCATAGGTCACCCTATGACACCCTTTGACCTATATGAATGATTCTAATATATCCCTAGGGGTCCTATGAGCCGTAGGGACATATTTTCTCATTTAATGGGTCGTGGCGGGTCATAGGTCAACGTATGACCCATTTTCAAACATATTAACCATTCTAATATGTCCCTAGAGGTCCTAGGACCCCTAAGGACATATGTCGTCATTTAATTGGTCAAAGGGGATCATAGGTCAAACTGTGACCCCCTTTCACACATATTAACCATTCTAATAAGGGGTCTTAGGACCCCTATGAATATATGTCATCATTTAATGGGTCAAAGGGGGTCATAGGTAAACCTATCATCCCTTTTCACACATATTAATCATTCTAATATGTATATAGAGGTCCTAGGATCCCTCGTGACATATGTTATCATTTAATGTGTCAAAGACCTATGACCCCTTTTCACACATATTAACCATTCTTATATGTCTGTAGGGGTCCTAAGACATCTAGGGACATATGTCATCATTTAATAGATTGAAGGGGGTCATAGGTGATGCTATGACCCCATTTGACGCATATTAACCATTATAATATGTTCATAGGGCTCTTAGGACCCCTAGAGACATATGTTGTCATTTAATGGATCAGAGGGAGTCACAAGTCACCCTATGACCCCCTTTGACCCATATTAATCATTCTAATACCTCCCTACGGGTCCTAGGACCCGTAGGGACATATGTTGTCATTTAGTGGGTCAAAAAGGGTCATACGTCACCCGATGACTCCTTTTGACCCATATTAACTATTCTAATATATCCCTAAGGGTCCTAAGATCCCTAGGGACATATGTTATTATTTAATGGGTCATGGGGGGTCATAAGTCACCCTATCACCACCTTTCACACATATTAACCATTATAATATGTCCCTAGGGGTCCTAAGACCCCTAGGGACATATGTCATCATTTAATGGGTCAAAAAGGTTCATAGGTCACTCTATGACACCCTTTGACCCATATTAACCATTATAATATGTCCCTAGGGATCTTAGGACCCCTAAGGACATATGCCATCATTTAATGGGTCAAAGGGGGTCATAGGTCACCTTATGACCCTCTTTGACTCATATTAACCATTCTAAGATGTTGTCATTTAATGGGTCAAAGGGGGTCATAGGTTGACCTATCACCCCCTTTTACCTATAAAAATGATTCTAATATGTCCCTAGGGGTCCTATGAGCCCTAGGGACATATCTCGTCATTTAATGGGTCGTGGGGGGTCATAGGTCAACCTATGACCCCTTTTCACACATATTAAGCATTCTAATATGTCCCTAAGAGTCCTAGGACCCCTAAGGACATATGACATCATTTAATGGGTCAAAAGGGGTCACAGGTCACCCTATGACCCCCTTTGACCAATATTAACCATTCTAATATGTCCTTAAGGGTACTAGGACCCCTAGGGACATATGTCATCATTTAATGAGTCATGGGAGGTCATAAGTCACCCTATGACCCCCTTTGACGCATATTAACCATTATAATATGTCCCTAATGGTCTTAGGACACCTAAGGACATATATCGTCATTTAACGGGTCATTGGGGTCATAGTTCAACTTATGAACCCCTTTGACCCATATTAAGCATTCCAATATGTACCTAAGGGTCCTAGGGCCCCTAGCGACATATGTTATCATTTAATGGGTCAAAGGGGGTCATAGGTCACCCTATGACCCCATTTGACTCATATTAACCATTCTAAGATGTCGTCATTCAATGGGTCAAAGGGGGTCATAAGTTGACATATGACACCCTTTGACCCATATAAACGATTCTAATATGTCCCTAGGGGTCCTATGAACCCTAGGGACATATCTCGTAATTTAATGGGTCGTGGGTGTCATAGGTCAACCTATGACCCCCTTTCACACATATTAAACATTCTAATATGTCCCTAGGGGTCCTAAGACCCCTAGGGACATATGTCATTATTTAATGGGTCAAAAAGAGTTATAGGTCAACTTGTGACCCCCTTTGACACATATTAACCATTCTAATATGTCTCCAGGGGTCGTAGAACCCCTAAGGACATATCTCATCATTTAATGGGTCATTGACCTATGACCCCCTTTCACACATATTAACCATTCTAATATGTCTCTAGGGGTCCTAGGGACATATGTTATCATTTAATGAGTCAAATAGAGTCATAGGTCAACCTATGACCCCCTTTAATGCATATTAACCATTCTAATATGTTTCTAGGGGTCCTCGAACCCTTAGGAAAATATCTCATCAATTAATGGATCACGGTGTGTTATAGATCAACTTATGAACTCCTTTGACTCATATTAACCTTTCTAATATGTCTCTAGGGGTCTTAGGACACCTAAGAACATACGTCATCATTTAATGGACCAAAGGGAGTCATAGGTAAACCTATGACCCCCTTTCACACATATTAACCATTCTAATATATACGTAGGGGTCCTAGGATCCCTAAGGACATATGTCATCATTTAATAGGTCGTGGTGGGTCATAGGTCAATGTCTGATTCATTTTCAAACATATTAACCATTCTAATATGTGCCTAGAGGTCCTAGGACCCCTAGGGACATATGTCGTCATTTAATTAGTCAAATGGGGTCATAGGTCAACCTATGACTCCCTTTCACACATATTAACCATTCTAATATGTCTTTATGGGTCTTAGGACACGTAGGAACATATCTCATCAATTAATGAGCCAAAGGGGGTCATAGGTAAAACTATGACCCCCTTTCACACATATTAACCATTCTAATATGTACGTAGGGGTCCTAGGATCCCTAAGGACATATGTCATTATTTAATGTGTCGAAGAGGGTCATAGGTCAACTTATAACCCACTTTCACACATATTAACCATTCTAATATTTTCGTATGGGTCCTAGGACACCTAGGGACATATGTCATTATTTAATGGATCGAAGGGGGTCATAAGTCATGCTATGACCCTATATGACTCATATTAACCATTCTAATATGTCCATAGGGGTCCTAGCACCCCTAGGGACATTTGTTGTCATTTAATGGATCAAAGGGAGTCTCAGGTCACCCTATGACCCCTTTTGACCCATATTAATCAATCTCATATATCCCTAAGGGTCCTAAGACCCCTAAGGACATATGTCATCATTTAATGGGTCAAAGGGGGTCATAGGTCACCCTATGACCTTTTTTTACTCATATTAACCATTCTAATATGTCCCTAGGAGTCCGAAGACACCTAGGGACATATGTCATTATTTAATGGGTCGTGGGGGGTCATAAGTCACCTTATCACTGCCTTTCACACATATTAACCATTATAATATGTTCCTAGGGGTCTTAAGACCCCTAGGGACATATATTGTCATTTAATGGCTCAAAGGGGTTCATAGGTCACCCTATGACACCTTTTGACCCATATTAACCATTCTAATATGTCCCTAGGGGTCCTAGAACCCCTAAAAACATATATCATTGTTTAATGGGTCAAAGGGGGTCATAGGTCACCTTATGACCCCCTTTGACTCATATTAACCATTCTAAGATGTCATCATTTAATGGGTCAAAGGGGGTCATAGGTTGACATATGACCCCCTTTGACCCATAAAAATAATTCTAATATGTCACTAGGGGCCCTATGAGCCCTAGGGACATATCTCACCATTTAATGGGTCGTGTGATGTCATAGGTCAACCTTTGACCCCTTTTCACACCTATTAACCATTCTAATATGTCCCTAGTGGTCCTAAGACACCTAGGGACATATGTCGTCATTTAATGGGTGAAAACGGGTTATAGGTCAACCTATGAGCCCCTTTCACACATATTAACCATTCTAATATGTCCCTAGGACCCCTAGGGACATATGTCATCAGTTAATGGGTCAAAGGGTGACCTATGACCCACTTTGACCTATATTGACCATTCTAACATGTCCCTAGGGGTCCTAGGATCCGTAGGGACATATGACATCATTTAATAGGTCAAAAGGGCTCATAGGTCACCCTATCACCCCCTTTGACCAATATTAACCATTCTAATATGTCCCTAGGGGTCCTAGGACCCTTAGGGAAATATGTCATCATTTAATGGATCGAAAGGGGTCATAGGTCATGCTATGACCCCTTTTGACCCATATTAACCATTCTAATATGTCCCTAAGGATCCTAGGACCCCTAGGGACATATTATGTCATTTAATGAGTTAAAAGGGTCACAGGTCACCCTATGACCCCTTTTGATCCATATTAACCATTCTAATATGTTCCTAAGAACATATGTCATCATTTAATGGGTCGTGGGGGCTCATAAGTCACCCTATAACCCCCTTTCACACATATTAACCATTATAATATGTCCCTAGCGGTCTTAAGATCTCTAAGGACATATGTCGTCATTTAATGGGTCATGGGGGTCATAGGTCAACTTGTGAATTCCTTTGACCCATTTAACCATTTTAATATGTCCCTAGGGGCATATCTCATCATTTAATGGATCGTGGGAGTTCATAGATCAACCTATGACCCCATTTCACACATATTAACCATTCTAATATGTCCCTAGGGGTCCTAGGACCCTTAGGGACATATCTCGTCATTTAATGGGTCAAAGGGGTACATAGGTCACCCTATGATCCCCTTTAACCCATATATACCATTCTAATATGTCCCCAAGGGTCGTAGGACCCCTAAAGACATATCTCGTCATTTAATGGGTCATTGACCTATGACCCCCTTTCACATATACTAACCATTCTAATATGTCTCTAGGGGTCCTAGAGACATATGTTACCATTTAATGGGTCAAACGGGGCCATAGGTCAACCTATGACCCCCTTTGACGCATATTAACCATTCGAATATGTCCTTAGGAGTCTTCAGACCCCTAGGGAAATATCTCATCAATGAACATGTCATGGTGCATCATAAGTCAACTTATGAACCCCTTTGACCCATATTAACCTTTCTAATATGCCCCTAAGGGACATATCTCGTCATTTAATGGATTGTGGGGTGTCAAATATCAAGCTATGACCTCCTTTCACACATATTAACCATTATAATATGTCGCTAGGGATCTTAGGACCCTTACAGACATATGTCATCATTTAATGCATCAATGGGTGTCATAGGTCAACCTATGAACCCCTCTTACCCATATGAACGATTCTAATATATCTCTAAGGGTCTTGTGACCCCTAGGTACATATCTTATCATTTAATAGGTCGTAAGGGGTCATAGGTCAACCTATGACTCCCTTTCACACATATTAACCATTCAAATATGTCCTTAGGGGTCCTAAGACACCTAGGGACATATGTCATCATTTAATGGGTCAAAGGTTTAACTATGACCCACTTTCACACATATTAACCATTTTAATATGTCCCTAGGGGTCCTAGGACCCTTAGGGACATATGTCATCATTTAATCGGTTAAAGGGGGTCATCGTTCAACCTATTACCCCCTTTGACCCATATTAACCATTATAATATATCCCTAGGGGTCCTAGCACCCCTAAAGACATATGTCGTCAATTAATAGGTGAAAGGGGGTCATAGGTCACTCTATGACCCCTTTTGACCCATATGAATGATTCTAATATGTCTTAGAACCCTTAAGAATATATCTCATCATTTAATGGGTTGTGGGGGATCATAAGTCAACCTATGACCCCCCTTTCACACATATTAACCATTATAATATGTTCCTAGGGGTCCTAGAACCCCTAGGACATATGTTATCATTTAATGGGTCAAGAGAGATCATAGGTCAACCTATGACCCCCTTTGACCCATATGAACAATTTTACTATGTCCTTAGGAGTCCTATAACCCCTAGGGACATATCTCATCATTTAATGGGTCGTGGGGAGTCATAGGTCAACCTATGACCCCCTTTCACACATATTAACCATTCTAATATGTCCCTAGCGGTCCTAAGACCCCTAGGGACATATATCATCATTTAATGGGTCAAAGGGGCTCATAGGTCAACATATAACCCCCTTTGACACATATTAACCATTCTAATATGTCCCTAGGGCTCCTAGGACTCCTAGGGACATATGTCATCATTTAATGGGTCAAAGGCGGTCATAGGACAACCTATGACCCCTTTTGACCCATATTAACTATTATAATATGTCCCTAGGGATCCTATGACCCCTAGGGACATGTCATATTTTACTCAGTCAAAGGGGGTCATAGGTCAACCTATGACTCCTTTTGACCCATATTAACTATTATAATATGTCCCTAGGGGTCCTAGGAGCCCTAGGGACATATGTCATCATTTAATGGATCAAAGGGGGTCATAAGTCACCCTATGACTCCCTTTGACTGATATGAACGATTTTACAATGTCCTCTTATTTAATGGGTTCTAGAGGTTCATAGGTCAACCTATGACCCCCTTTCACACATATTAACCATTATAATATGTCCGTAGGGGTCTTAGGACCCCTAGGGATAGATGTCATCATTTAATGGGTCAAAGGGAGTCATAGGTCAACCTATGACTCTCTTTCACACATATTAACCATTCAAATATGTCCTTAGGCATCCTAAGACCCCTAGGGACATATGTCATCATTTAATAGGTTAAATGTTGACCTATGACCCCCTTTCACACATATTAACCATTTTAATATGTCCCTAGGGGTCCTAGGACCCCTAGGGACATATGTCATCATTTAATGGGTCAAAGGGGGTCATAGGTCAATTTATGAACCCCTTTCAAATATATTAACCATTCTAATATGTCCCTAGGGGTCCTAGGACCCCTCGGGACATATGTCGTCATTTAATGGATTGAAAGGGGTCATACGTTACGCTATGACCTCTTTTGTCCCATATTAACCATTCTAATATGTCTCTAGCGATCTTAGTACCCTTAGGGACATATGTCATCATTTAATAGGTCAAAGGGTGTCATAGTTTACGCTTTGACTCCCTTTGACCCATATTAACCATTCTAATATGTCCCTAGGGGTCCTAGGACCCCTAAGAACATATGTCGACATTTAATGGGTCGTGGCGGGTCATAAGTCAGCCTATAACCACCTTTCACACATATCAACCATTATAATATATCCCTAGGGGTCCTAAGACCCCTAGCGACATATGTTGTCATTTAATGGGTGAAAGGGGGTCATAGGTCAACTTATGACCCATTTTGACCCATATTAACCATTCTAATATGTCCCTAGGAGTTCTTGGATGGCAAGGGACATATATCGTCATTTAATGTGTAATAGGAGGTCATAAATCACCCTATAACCCCCTTTCACACATACTAACCATTATAATATGTCCCTCGACGTCCTAAGACCCTGAGGGATATATGTCATCATTTAATGGGTGAAAAGGGGTCATAGGTTAACCTATGACCCCTTTGACCCATATTAACCATTCTAATATGTCCTTAAGGGTCGTCAGACCCTTAACGACATATCTCATCATTTAGCGGGTCATGGGGGGTCATAAGTCAACTTATGAACCCCTTTGACCCATTTAAACCATTTTAATATGTCCCTAAGGGTCTTAAAACTCGTAAGAACATGTCTCGTCATTTAATGAGTCGTGGGGGGTCATAGGTCACCCTATGACCCCCTTTGACCCATATATACCATTCTAATATGTCCCTAGCAGTCGTAGGACCCCTAGGGACACATTTCGTCATTTAATGGGTCGTGGGGGGTCATAGGTCAACCTATGACCCCCTTTGACTCATATTAACTATTATAATATGTCCCTAGGGGTCCTAGGTCCCCTATGGACATATGTCATCATTGAATGAATCAAAGTGAGTCATAGGTCACCCTATGACTCTCTTTGACTCATATGAACGATTCTAATATGTCTCTAGGGGTCTTAGGACCCCTAGGGACATATCTCATCATTTAATTTGTGTATTACACATATTAACCATTATAATATGTCCCTAGGAGTCTAAGGACCCCTCGCGACATATGTCATCATTCAATGGGTTAATGGGTGTCATAGTTGAACCGTTGACCACCTTTGACCCATATGAACAATTCTAATATGTCTTTAGGAGTCCTACGACCCTTAGAAAAATATCTCGTCATTTAATGGGTCATGGGGGGTCATAGGTCAACCTATGACCCCCTTTCACACATATTAACCATTCTAATATGTCCCTAGGGGTCCTAGGACCCCTAAGGACATATGTCATCATTTAATGGGTCAAAGAGGGTCATAAGTCAACCTATGACCCCCTTTCACACATATTAACCATTCTAATATGTCCTTAAGGGTCCTAAGACATCTAGGGATATATGTCATCATTTCATGGCTAAAAGAGGGTCATAGGTCACCCTATGAACGACTTTGACCCATATGAACGATTCTAATATGTCCGTAGGGGTCCTAAGACCCCTAGGGACACATGTCATCATTTAATCGATCAACCTATGACCCCCCTTTAGCCATATTAACCATCCTAATATGTTCCTAGGGGTCCTAGGATCCCTAGGGACATATGTGATTATTTAATGGGTCAAATGGGGTCATAGGTCACCTTATGACACCCTTTGACTCATATTGACCATTGTAATATGTCCCTAGGGGTCCTATGACCCCTAGGGACATATGTCATTATTTAATGGGTCAAAAGGAGTCATAAGTCACCCTATGAACCCCTTCGACCCATATTAACCATTCTAATATGTTCTTAGGGGTCTAGGGATCCCTAGGAACATATGTCATCATTTAATGGGTCAAAGGGGGTCATAAGTCACCTTATGACCCATTTTGACTCATATTAACCATTTTAATATGTCCCAAGTGGTCCTAAGACCCTTAGGGACATATATCATCATTTAATGGGTCATGTAAGGTCATAGGTCACTCTATGACTCCTTTTGAATCATATTAACCATTCTAATATGTCCTTAAGTGTCCTAGGACCCCTAGGGACATATGTCATCATTTAATGGGTCAAAGAGGGTCATAGGTCATCTTATGACCCCCTTTAACTTATATGAATGATTCTAATATGTCCCTAGGGGTCCTAGGACCCCTAGGGACAAAAGTTATCATTTAATGGGTCAAAGGGGGTCATAGGTTTCCCTATGACACCCTTTGACCCATATTAACCATTCTAATATGTCCATAGATGTCCTAAGACCCCTAAGAACATATTTCATTGTTTAATGGGTCAAAGGGAGTCATAGGTCACCCTATGACACCCTTTGATCGATATTAACCATTTTAATATGTCCCTAGGGGTTCTAGGACCCCTAGGGACATATGTCGTCATTTAATGGATCAAAAGGGTTCATAGGTCAACCTATGACCCCCTTTGATCTATATGAATAATTCTAATATGTCCCTAGGGGTCTTAGGAACCCTAGGGATATATGTCATCATTTAATGGGTGAAATGAAATCAGAGGTCACCTTATGACCCCCTGTCACCCATATGAATGATTCTAATATGTCTTTAGGGGTCTTAGGACCCATAGGGACATATGTCATTATTTAATGGATCAAAGGTGGTCATAAGTCAGCCTATGACCCCCTTTGACTAATATGAACAATTCTAATATGTCCCTAGAGGTCATAGGATAGCTAGGGACATATGTCATCATTTAATGGGTCAAAAGGGGTCACAGGTCACCTAATGACCCCCTTTGACCCATATTAACCATTCTAATATGTTTCTAAGTGTCCTAAGACCCCTAGGAACATATGTCATCATTTAATGTGTCAAAGGGGGTCATAGGTCAACTTATGACCTCTTTTCACATATATTAACCATTCTAATATGTCTCTAGGTGTCCTAGGACCCCTAGGGACATATGTCATCATTTTATGAGTCAAAGGGGGTCATAGGTCACCCTATGATCCCCTTTGACCCATATGAACAATTCTAATATGTTCCTAGGGGTCTTAGGACCCTTAGAGACATATGTCATCATTTAATGGGTCAAAGGTGGTCATAGGTTACCCTATGACCTCTTTTGACCCATATTAACCATTATAATATGTCTCTAGGGGTCCTAGGACCCCTAGGAACATATGTCATCATTTAATAGGTCGAAGAGGGTCACAGGTTATCTTATGACACCCGTTGACCCATATTAACCATTCGAATATGTTCTTATGGGTACTAAGACCCCTAGGAACATATGTTGTCATTTAATGGGTCAAAGGGGTTCATAGGTCACGCTATGACTCTCTTTGACCCACATTAACCATTCTATAATGTCCTCGAAGGTCCTAGGACCCCTAGGGACATATGTTATCATTTAATGCATCAATGGGAGTCACAGGTCACCCTATGACCCCCTTTGACCTATATTAACCATTCTAATATGTCTCTAAGGGTCCTAGGACCCCTAGGGACATATGTCATCATTTAATGGGTCGTGGAGGGTCATAGGTCACCCTATGACCCCCTTTCACACATTTAATGGGTCAAAGGGGGTCATAGGTCACTCTATGACCCCCTTTGACCCATATTATCCATTCTAATATGTCCCTAGGGGTTTTAAGACCCTTAGGGACATATGTTATCATTTAATGGGTCGTGAGGGGTCATAGGTCACTCTATGACCCCCTTTGACCCATATTAATCATTCTAATATGTCCCTAAGGGTTTTAGGACCCCTAGGGACATATGCCGTCGTTTAATGGGTCAAAGGGGGTCATAGGTCACCCTATGATCCCCTTTGACTCATATGAATGATTCTAATGTCTCTAGGGGTCTTAGGACCCTTAGGGACATATGTCATCATTTAATGAGTCAAAGGGGGTCATAGGTTACACTATGACCCCCTTTGACTTATATTAACAATTCTAATATGTCCTTAGGGGTCCTAGGACCTCTAGGAATATATGTCATTATTTAATTTGTCGAAGGGGGTCATAGGTCACCCTATGACACCCTTTGACGCATATTAACCATTCTAATATGTCCCTAGGGGTCCTAGGACCCCTAGGGACATATGTTGTCATTTAATGAGTGAAAAGGGTTCATAGGTCACTCTATGACCCCCTTTGATCTATATGAACAATTCTAATATGTCATCATTTAATAGGTCAAATGGGGTTAGAGGTCACCCTATGACCTCATTTGACCCATATGAATGATTTTAATATGTCCTTAGGGGTCCTAAGACCCGTAGGAACATATGTCGTCATTTAATGGGTCAAAGGGGGTTATAGGTCACCCTATGACCCCCTTTGACCAATATGAATGATTATAATATGTCCTCAGGGGTCCTAGGACACTTAGAGACATATGTTATCATTTAATGGGTCAAAATGGGTCATAGGTCACCCTATGACCCCCTTTGATCCATATTAACCATTCTAATATGTCCCTAAGGGTCCTAGGACCCCTACGAACATATGTTATCATTTAATGGGTCATAGGAGGTCATAGTTCAACCTATGACCCCCTTTCACACATATTAACCATTTTGATATGTCCCTAGGTGTCCTAGGACCCCTAGGAACATATGTTATCATTTCATGGGTCAAAGGGGGTCATAGGTCACTCTATGATCCCCTTTGACCTATATGAATATTTTTAATATTTTTCTAAGGGTCTTAGGACCCCTAGGGACATATGTCATCATTTAATGGGTCAAAGAGGGTCATAGGTTACCCTATGACTCCGTTTGACCCATATTAACCATTCTAATATATCCCTATGGGTCCTCAGACCCTTAGGAACATATGTCATCATTTAATGGGTCGAAGGGGGTCATAGGTCACCCTATGACACCCATTGACCCATATTAACCATTCTAATATGTTCAAGGAACATATTTTATCATTTAATTGGTGGAAGGGGGTCATAAGTCATCCTATGACCCCTTTTGACTCACACTAACCTTTCAAATATGTCCCTAGGGGTCTTAGGACCCCTATGTACATATGTTGTCATTTAATGAGTCAATGGGGGTCATAGGTCACCCTATGACCCCCTTTTGACCCATATTAATCATTTTAATATGTCCCTAGGGGTCCTAAGACCCTTAGAGACATATGTCATCATTTAATGAGTCATGGGGATCATAAGTCACCCTATGACCCCTTTTCACACATATTAACCATTATAATATTTTCCTATGGGTCTTAAGACCCCTAGGAACATATGTCATTAAAAGGAACATATGTCATCATTTAATGGATCAAAAAGGGTTATAGGTCAACCTATGACCCCCTTTGACCCATATTAACCATTCTAATATGTTCTTAGGGGTCCTTGGACCCCTACTGACATATCTTCTCATTGAGTGGGTCATGGGGGTTCATAGGTCAACTTATGAACCTTTTTGACCCATATTAATCATTCTAATATGTCCCTATGGGTCCTCGGACCTTTAGGAACATATTTCGTCATTTAATGGGTCGTGGGGGGTTCATAGATCAACCTATGACTCCTTTTCACACATATCAACTATTTTAATGTCTCTAGGGGCCCTAGGACCTTTAGGGACATATTTCATCATTTAATAGGTCAAAGGAGGTCATAGGTCACCCTATGACCCCCTTTGACCCATATATACCATTCTAATATGTCCTTAGGGGTCGTAGGACCCCTAGGGACACATCTCGTTATTTAATAGGTCGTGAGGGGTCATAGGTCAATCTATGACCCCCTTTCACACATATTAACCATTCTAATATGTCGCTAGGTGTCCTAGGACCCCTAGGGACATATGTCTTTATTTAATGGGTCAAAGGGGTTCATAGGTCACCCTATTACCCCTTTTGACATATATGAACAATTCTTATGTCCCAAGGGGTCCTAGGACCTCTAGGGACATATGTCATCATTTAATGGGTCAAAGGGGGTCATAGGTCAGTCTATGACGCCCTTTGACCCATATGAACGATTCTAATATGTTCGTAGGGGTTGTAGGACCCCTAAAAACATATGTCGTCATTTAGTGGATCAAAAGGGGTCATAGGTCACCCTATGAACCCCTTTGACCCATATTAACTTTTGCAATATGTTAGTAGGGGTCTTAGGATGCCTAAAAATACATGTCATCATTTAATGCATCAAAAGAGGTTAATAGTTGACCTATGACCCCCTTTGACTCATATATATTAATAATATAAATATATATATGTATATATATATATATATATGTATGTATTTATGTATCACATGATTATAGTTAATGAAAATATTATGTTATTATGTATATATTAGTAACATACATATTAATATAATATAATATAATATATATTATATATTTATATATAATATATTATGTTATTATACATATTAATATAATAATATATAATACATATTATATATATATATATATATTACATTATTATATTTAGTATAAATAATAATATAAATTATATTTATAGATTGTAATAAGATTAACATAATATATTATTATATATCAATAGATTATATCTTATATCTTTATATCACATTATTATATATATATAATATACTAAAATACATCTTTACATAGTAATATAAGTGAAATAATTTATAAATCATAAGCTATAACTTTTAAACTCAATTTTCCGTCCAAAATGGATTGAGATTTGAAATTTTTTATCCAAATTCTACCGAAGCATATTAGATATCCGATTAGGCTTTGTATTTACTAAGTCTACCCACTCAACCCAAAAGATGTATTTGAAAAGGGTTTTAGTGATACTCAAACTTTGGGTCACTATCTAACAATGTTATTTTGATTTAAATTGAATGAAATGAAAAGAGATTTTTAATATCGCTCTCGAGATTCCATCAATATAATTTTTGTCAAATTATGAGATCGATAAGTATTTATTAGTTAATTATCAGTGAAGATTATTGTAAAGTGTTGATTGACATACTGATTGAAAAATAGCTATAATTTTCAAACGGTTATAACATTTTTTAAATCTAAAAGTTGCATCACATTCTATGCTTCGCCTAGTATAAGAAAAAAAAAATTGGTAAAATTTTCTATTAGTTAAGGTGGTCAGACACGAAACTTTTTTTCTTAAAAAGTTTTGGTAGAAAATTTATATTTAATTATTTATTTGGAATAAAAATACTAAAAAAATGCATCACATCCAGGCATGAGTCTACTTTTCATATCTATAATTATATTTAAAAAATATTATCATTTGATTTTGATTAAGGTGGTCAGACATACACCTACTTTTTATTTTTTCCCTAAAATTTTCGTAGTATTGCATTAAAATTCAAGCTTTTGACCAATCAATTATTTTTTTCTCCTAATAAAGCCTAGTAGTTTAGAAACTACATTCAATTTTCTACAAATTGTTTTCTTACAAATTTTTGATATAAAGTCCATAACCACTTTAAAATAATGTGTCAAGTTGACATAACCTTGATTTGTTGGTTTTTCACTGCCACTTAAGATTATAGTTTGGTTGACCATGATCCTGCACATATCCAATAGGTCTAAGGTGTGTTTATATTCCATTCCATGGTCATTGTTCTCTTTTCATTCATGTTTGGGTGTATGTTCCTAGTACAAAGCACCAAGGCACTTCATTTATATTTTTGCTTTCATGTTTTTTCTACCTACTTAGGCTAGAATAAAAAAACCTTGGATGAGAAGTCTATGGTTGTCAAAGAAAGACACCATTTTGTATGCTTAAGGCACTTTATACAATTTATAAGAAAAAGTTTCTTATTAGAAAAATTTGGGATTTTTAATATTTTTGGTCAAAAAATCCTAGGATTAGTTGTTTTTAGTTGGTTTTAGTTAGTATGGAACCTTTTCCAAGTCCTAGAAGTGGAATCAAGTGAAAAATGTAAAAATTGTACTTTTTATGCAAAGTTGCATTGTTGAAAGTTGTAAAAGTTGCTCAAATTTGCAACTTAGTGGAAAAAGAGTTATAACTATTAAAATATTGGTTGTAACCATTAAAATAGATATAGGAGATATATATACCTCATTTGTGAGGTCTGGAAGGCATTAATGTATGGATTGGAAGAAGTTGCAAAGAAAAAAATTTAGTTTTGGAGTCATTTTTACTGTTGTTTGCATGCTGCATAAACTGTATGGACTTTCAAACTAGATGTGATTTATTTTTGAGATAGATCTTTAGCTTTCTTTTTCTTCTAGTCTCACCATTCTACGTGTTTTCTAACTCAAGTTATTGCATTTTTAGTGAAACTAAGTTTTTAGGACAACATTTTGGTCCACACAGCAAAAATGGGCTGCTAACTACAAATTTCTTCATTAAAATTTCATGCCCACTTGGGAAGTGGTAGTTAGTAGGGTCCTTTTGAAGATTCTAAGGTTTCAAGACTAGAAGATGTGTTTTGTGATTTTTCCAATCAAGCCCTTGGTCAAGTACCATGAAGGATTTGACCTCTTGTAGCGTGTTGATTTGTGAATGGTAGGAGTTTGAAAATTGGTGAAGGGTTGAGCATTTGGAAATAAGTTATTTTATTGTTTATAAATATTTCTAAGCATTGATTTCATTTCCATGACCTTTTTTCCTATTGGTTGCTTTGTCAACAAAGCCTAACTTGATCACTTAGGTTTGTGTTTCTTTGTGAAGGAAAGGGACTACTAGAGTGGGGCTAGAATGTGATGCTTTGGGGTTTGAAGTAACTTTGAAAAGGGTATTCAAAAATCTAATTTTTTTGGGGTATTTTTTGAAATTTTGTGAAGTTAGATTCCAAAAATCATTTTAGGAGGGCTAAAAGGAGCTCAAAGGGCTACTAGGCCAAATTGTGGTTTGAGGCTTTGTGCAAGTGTATGATTCAAACTAGTGGTGTAGTCTATGGTAAATAGGTGCCCTAAGATCATTTAACCTCTTATAACCCTTGGAAAAAACTTCTAGGGTGTTTTCCTAGTATTAACCTAGTTGTGGGAGATTAGTACAAAACCCATAAAGTGAAAAAGTTTGGTTCTTTGTCTTTGGATTCTTGGTAAAGTTGGAGATCATGTTTCTTTGATCCACTGGAGGACTGGAGTGTGCTGAAACTTTGTAATAAGGTTAAATATTTGATATCCAGTTGGTTGATTTCAAGAGTGGGAAGCCCAACTTAAGTATCCTGGTTTCCCAAGTCCTATAAATGAAAGGCCATTGATCAATAGGCATTTCTAATTGAAACATCTATAGTGCTGGAATGAAGTGCATGACTAGATTCTTTGCCTACTAATGAGCCAATTTAAGGCTTCACTTCACATGGTAGACACCTAAAAATCTTTTAGAAAATAAAGTATTTTTATTTTTTGAAAAAGTCCCTAATGACATCATAATTTATTAATTAATTTTTATATCATTAAATCTCTTTATCTTAATTAAAAATATTTAATTAAGGAATCCCTCCCAAAAAATTTTAAATCTTATTTAAACATTATTTCCTTATTTATTAATTATTTAATTAATAAATTGACCAAAAATTCCAAAATAAATAATTTTTTTTTTTTTGCCCAAAACTTGGCCAATTTCCTTAAGACCACTAACTTCTTCCAAAATCTTTTAATCCTTCTCTAATTTTTATTAAAGGCTAATCCCATCATTTCCTACCCCTAATCCCAAATCAAAATATTTAATTAAGATTAAATATTAATCCTCATGTTTATTAAAAATATTTTAATAAATATCTCCTCAATCCAAACCCTTGAAATAAATAAAACTTTATTTATTTCTTAAAAACCTTATTTATCCTCATCTTAAAAAGTTCTAGACTCTTCTAGAAAGTCTTCATCCTCATCCAAAGCCTAGACTCTTTTAAAAGATGTCAATCCTTATCTTTGACCCTAATCCTAATCCCCCCAACCTTGTCACATTCCTTAAACATGGGTTAAGACTTGCTAACCCAAGCCAAAGTTAACAAATATCTCCTCCTTCACCCACCCTCATTTATTGTCATCCACTTGCCCATCTCTAACAAGCCTGATCTAATCTTAACCCAAGCCTAATCCAAGCCTTAATGATTTGCACATTCCTAAGTCAAGCTTAAGACTTTCTTAATCCAACCCAAGTCAAAATATCTCAACTCTCTCACAAATATCCCGATCATAAAATTTTATGAAGCCCACAAAGTCATAAATGACTCCTAGAAGCCCATTCATTGCTCTTACAAGCTATTATGACGATTTTTATGATCTTTGAGCCTCCTTTGTTGACCCCTCAACCCCTCTTGCTCTAACCAATGACTCTGTGACATGTGTCACTCCCTGATTGGTTGTAAGGAAGCACAATCCATGTGCTCTCCTCTCATTCAATCAAAACCTTCCATAAGCTTTTCCCCATCCTTGCATCCTAGCCCTTGATCCCTCAAGCCCTTTGCCTATTTAAGGAATCCTCTCCCAAGCCATTTTAACACAATCTAGAAAGTAAAGCCATAGTGCCATTTTGAGAAGCCATTTTTACATCAAATTCATTCACGAAAATCTATAAAAAGTTTTCCATTGAAGCCCATTTCAGCATTTGAACATACATACGTAATCAAGCCATCTTAGCTATTAGACACACTTCTACATCAAGTGATCATCCTCATTGAGAGAGCCTATCCATGGCTCATATTCTCATTTGAGGACTTCACTTTGTCTCTCATGAAGTTATGTTAAATTAGTATGCAAATGCTTTTGATTATTTTAATTTAGTGTTTCTAACATACTAAAGTAGCATATACATTTTGGCATGCCCGGTGGGACCCCGCATGGGTCATCTTCATTAGCTTTTTTAGTTAAGTTTTGTATGTCATTTGCTGATTTTGGCTAATTTTGCTTGTTTTTTGTGATTGGTAGGATTGTATAAATTGGTTTTGTAGGTCCACATGAGCATGAAGAAGACAAAGGAACTCATAGTCTATCTCATAGTGTTTGTAGATTTTTCAAGCTTATAGGTGGATGAAGCACTTGAAATTCTTCTTCCTCTTCTTATCTATATTCTTCTTCTATTCCGTCTACTTCTTCTTCTTGAGGGATCTTGGCCTTTTTTTTTTAAGGAAGAAAAATCATACACACTTTTTTTAAAGTGCTTAAAATGAACCCCCAAATCATACTTAAATCCATTAAAAATTAAAAATTTGCAAAAAAAATAAAAAAATATTTTAACAAGTGAAACTAAACCAATCCAATCATTTGCATCTTGCAACATCAAGGTTTTAGATGCATTCATGCAAAGTTAGGAACACTTCATTTTTGGAAATTTAAAAAGAACATCAAGTTTCCATTTCAAAAGGTTCAAAATTAACACTAAGTGCATACTAAAATCTAAATCAAACTCAAAGCATCAATCAAGGATAAAATGAACCTCATTTGCAAATATTTTAAAGTTCTTTTAAAAATCTCATGAAAACTAAGAGTCCTAAATGGTTGCCAAAATTGTCCTAAAAGCTTTGTTATTTGTTTCAAACAAATGTCTTGTTGCAAAATCTAGAATGTTTCTTAGGTTTATCATGCATCAAAACAATCTAGGAATATCATTTTTGGGCTTAAAACATGCAAACTAGAACACAAAATCTTGAATGAAAACCAAAGTCCAAAGATTCATTTTCACTTTTGAGTCCAAAAGAATCTTAAATGATCTAAGGTTAAAACAAAGCACTTCAAAGTTCTTAAAACAACACGCAAAATCTCAATCTTGAATGCTCAAAGGAAAAAACTTGAATGTTTAATCACTTGTCTTTGAATGCATGTTGCTAAAATCACTCTTGAGTGCCATGGATTAAAATTAATTTTTTATTTTTTATTTTTATGAATGCATGATTAAAACAACAAATCCAATCTTGAATGCCATAGATCAAACAATCATCTTTTGGGGTGTAAAAAGAATCCACATTTTAGAAACTTTCTAAGTTATAAAAACAAATAAAGACACTTTTGAGTGAATTTTTTGTTGGACTCACCTTCTTTAATCACCTATCATTCTAACTATTGGTTGCAATATCAGCGTCATATATGAGGATTGGTCTACCTAAGAAGGTGTTAAGTGCTTCACAAAAATCAAATTCCACTCACTTGAGTTTTTATTGGTTTTTCTAAGATAGAAAATTTTTTGAATGCACATTAGTCTTGCTAACACTTTATTTGGGCATAAAAATTGAACAAATCTTGATGTGGAGGGCTCCGAGTGCACGTTTGAAATTTAGCTTTACACAGATTTTTCTTTTGGGCTTAAAACAAACTCACACTCAATCTTGAATGCCTTAAAGAAAATCAATCGATACTTGACGTGGAGGGCCTCTGGGCGCGCGAGTTTACCTTTTGTTGACCCTAAATCTTCTTGGTGTATTCATTCTTCAATAACTTCTCTTTTGTTGGCACATTTCAAATTGGAATTGAACCTTTGCATCTTAAATCATGTGTGTTTTCAAAAGGTCTAGATTAAAAAACTTAAAGCGTCAGTTGGAGAAGAAAACTATCTTTTAGCTCAAGATCATCCAAGTCTTCTCTCCCCTTATTGTCTTTCGAGGCCATCGTGGGTGCATAAGATTAGGATCCAAAATCTTGTCTTAGCTTTTAGGAGGCCTACTTGGGGATTTCATCACCCCTTGGGATGACCTCAACTCCAGTGTTCCAGCAAAGTATAAAGATCGAGAGGTGAATCCAAAGACACTTCTCTTAGGATCAATATTTTGTCACTCGACTTAAGCCTTAAGGAACTTTATACCCTTGAGAAGTGAAAGAGGAGAAGTGGGTTACCGCTCCTCTCGGCTATGTGACATTTTTTTAGTTTCATCTACGGATTTGGGTCTCACGTACCTTAGGTATATTGAGGACTCCCTAGCTAAACCAACTGTCAACCTTGTAGACAACCATCTAGGATGTTAATGTGTTTTAAGTGACTACTTGAAATATTTGTAAAATATACAAACTTCACAGTGCAATTAATATCTTCTAAGAATCATAAACTTCTATCTGGTTGTTTCTATCTATTGCTTGATCTTTTACTTGTTGAATGAATGTTTGCCAAACTTGGTCAATCCTAACTTAGGGAACACTTAGCGTAGTCACTACCTGTTTAAGAAGTTGAACACATTGAAGCAAAACAACCAAGATCTCTCAAAGCCAAGTAGATTCAAGAATTTATGTCAGAACAACCCAAACCCAAACAGAAGTTTTCCAAAGCCAAACTCAAGCCATCTTAGGCATACCAATAAATTTCAGCCAAGAGAAAGGAAGTAACACCAAGCCCTTGAATTGCCAAACTCCACAAAGCAGAAGACAAAGCAGCCGACGAAACCTATCAAAACACTTGGTTAGATCACACTATCAGATTTAGCAAGCATCTAGGAGTTAACCCTACTTATGTCTTTCCAACTAGGCATGATTTCTATGATTAGATCCCCTTGTTTCTCCACATCTTCTTGCATAAGCTTTACTTTAGAGTCATCCTTGTAGGTAAGCCAACCATCCTTAGTCATCCCATTAAGCATTTTAGCTTATCCATCTCATTTAGATCTTTGCCTTAGAACCAAACCAATCCCCTCAAACCTAGCTAGCATCCAAAAAGCCTAAATCTCACATCCAAGCCTTCAAAATTGTTGTCACCTTGCCAAGAGTTTTCCATTCCTAACATCTTCCACATCCACCAATCTCACCAAGTTTATCCCTTTGAAAAAGATTTGTCTAGGATAATCTAGCTTTTGTCACTTGTTATCCCTCATCACTTTGAGCTAAAGGTTGGGATCCACAAGTGGTCGATCTTGTGTTTTTTCTAAAGGATCATCACTCTATCTTTAAGTTGAACACAATCACCACTAAGCTTGCACATAGGAAAGTAGACCTTTCATGCTTTGGCAACATATCTTTGAAATTAGAATCCCCAACCCAATCCTCCTTAGGTTTATCATATAGCTTTTGCCTCAACTTAGGAAATCATTTGCATAGAAAAGCCTTCTCCCTTTTGCATCTATCAGCATTGTTGCATCTCATCCCTAAGAAACATTCTGCATTTTCATGCCACCTGTCACTCGCTTAGCCAAGAAGAAGAAAGAAAAAATGGAGCCATATCATTTGGATAAAACAACATCACTCCAGTTGATAACTCAACCATATTTTAGCTCAGAGAATGCTATACCATCACCTACTAACATTGAAGCTTTCATGAACCAACCAAGAAATTCAATATTGGTGAACGCCATTATAGACAAGAATAAAGAAATAATCATGGCTAACTTTCGAAGGGACAACATAGGAGCCTTCAACTTTGGAAGACTTCCTCCCTTATCAGATCCATCTCACCCATTGTTTGGACAACTACCACTCCCAATAGGCTCTTATGATTCAAATTATCCTCAATATGTGTCAAAAGAAGAGCCTCAAGCCAATCCATATGATCCAATAGACCCAAACATACCATCCTCCACCCAAGTTGAAATCTCCATTCCACAAGCCAATCCAGCCACCACCACTCCATCATTGGTTCATACCTCACCACTCCAAACTATCTTTGCCCAAAACACCTCACCATTAACTCCTTTCACTATTGCTGCTACTGCTCTCCAACTCAATCTTCATCCACCCATCTCCCAAATCAGTGCTAGCATCTTTGGCCAACCTTAGTAATATACAATAGGGATGCCACCCATAGGGCTAAGTAATCAACCTTTCATCACCCCCAGATTGTTTACCTCAGCTCGAAACACAATTTCATCATTTCCACTAGGTCCTTGGAGCTCAGTGCCATCAGCCATAAATTCACAAGCTACTACCCTCACTCCACAAAGCTATCAAACCCCATAAGCTACTACCAATGTTCTATCAAGCTCTCAAGTGACCCAAGCTCCTACCACCACTCTACTAAGCTTTCAAATCCAACCACCAAGCTATCAAACCCCATTAGTTCCATTCCCAAGCTTTCAATTCTCACCACCTCCACCACCAACTAATCCATTACCTCCTATTACCAACTATTTTTCTATGCCACTTCTAGGAGGAAATCCACCACCACCAATGACCAAATAATTGGCCTCTTTTGCCATGTAGATACCTTCCCAAATGGGGGCACAACCCACATATATTGGTCAAACTCGTCAAATCCAAAGTCAAGTTCCACAAGCTCCCCAATCCTTCCACCAAGCTTCACAACCATCTTATACCTTACCTCCACAAAGCAATCCATTTATCCCATAGCCAGATTATGTTCCTCAATCCCAACCTCAAATCCAATATTAGGAGCAAGCCTCGCAACACATACAGCAATATGTGCCACCTCCACCTCAGTAACCCATCATCCACCATTCAGTTGCCCAAGCAATGTACAATCCCTATCAACAAATCTCCCAAATCCATCCCTATTTAGTAACCCCATCTAACACATACCAACCTTAGAGTGCTCCTACATTGGGGGCACCCCAACCATCATCCATCAATTCAGAATGGGAAGAAATGAAGACAACTCTGAAAGCCATCCAAGAAGGGAATAATCCAAAGAAATTCAAGTTTGAGACTGTGTGTCCTTATCCATTTGATAGAGCCATTACTATGACTCCATTCCCCAAGCATTTTGAGATACCCAAGTTTCACAAATTCAAAGGAAAAGGAGATCCAGTCACCCACATCAAAGAATTCTACATGCACTACCAAGAAGTGGCATATAGTGACGTCTTCCTCTTGCGCCTATTTCCCAAAAGCTTGTCTAGACGAGCTCTTGAATGGTTTTATAGAATCCCATATGGCACAATTGAAAATTTTGCTGAATTGTCTAGGCATTTGTAGCCCAATATGCCCATCTTGTTGAAACAAAGCTATCAGTAGTTGATCTTGTCCACACCAAGAAAAAAGGTGGAGAAAGCCTTGTTGAATACTTGCAAAGATGGCAAACCCTTACCACCTGTATAACCTGCACCTTTCCAGAGCACCATTTGGTGAAAATGTTTATTGATAATGACCATCCTAGCTTGGCTCACCACATGACCATGAACTATTTGCAGACCTATAAGGATATCAAAGAGAAAGGAATGATCCTTGAGCAAGAACTCATTAAAGATGGTGTGGTCAAGATTTACAAGGAGGCCAGCCAAAATCAATCATATTCCAATGACAAGTCTAGGTATTAGAACAAAAAAAAGCACGTTGCAATAGATGGGGTTACTGATACAAGACATGTGAATATTGTTGGTCCTTCCCAAAGTCAGCCCAACCCGTTGTATCAACCAAACAATCAACAAGCTATCAACTACCAACAATAGAATCACCAAAGCTATCAAAGCCACAATCTAGGACCCAACTTTCAAAGGTCTAACAATCAAGCTAATGCCATCAATGTAGCTACAGTACTAAAGCCCAAGTTCCAACCTGCACCTAGAAATTATACACCCCTTGGTGAGCCATTAGATGTCATTTTTGAGAAATTGACTAAGGAAAACCTCATCAAATTTCCTCCTACCCAAAAAATTGACCCAAGCCAATCCAAAGTTGCATGGTACAAAGACAATGAGTACTGCAAATTTCATAGAGTAAAAGGTCACACCACCCTTAGATGCATGAAACTGAAAGATTATGTGCAGGACCCCATTGATCGGAGAGAAATCACTATTGGTGCCCAAGCCTCTCCCAATGTAGGCTTACAAATCTATCAAAATGCTTTTCCTCCTCACAACAACCAAAATCTTGGAAAATCACCTATCCAAACCAACAACAACAACACCAACAACTGCCAGCCAAACCAACAACATGGGAAGAACAATGACCACACTTCATCCTACATAGACTATGGTAGCCTCATCGGTTATATATCTGAAAAGGAGCCTTTTGTCAATGTTATCAATATCCAAGGCCCAAACAATGAGTGTGTAGTCACCACCAGAAGAATTCGATTGAACATCGCAGCCCCATCAGTCCCATCAGCACTATCAACCGCAGCAGTATCATCAACTCTATCCAAAAGCCAATATAATATCTTGGAACACATCGGGAACATGCCAGCCCAAATCTCCATTTTAGACCTTCTCCGCACTAGTCCTATGTACAAAAACATCCTTGACAGTGCTCTCATAGAATCCCATGTCCCTTCAGATATCAACGCTACTAATTTTCATAATCTCATTGGACACCTATCCTCCTCATGTGTCCTATCATTCAAACCCACCAACATACCCGTGATCGAGCCAGATCACACCCTTCCACTTCGCATAGCCATCATGGTATCCAATTTTTCCCTAAAAAGAGTAATGATAGATAATGGATTAGCCTTGAATATTTGCACCCTAAAATTTATAAAACAAGCTGGGTATACTAAGGCAAGTATCATCAGTGAGGTTATCACCATCAAAGCTTATGATAACTTGGAAAGAACCATAGAAGGAACTATTTTACTGCCAATCAAGGTTGGGCCAGTCATCCAAGAAACACTCTACCATGTTATTGATCTAAACCTACCATTTAACATCATCCTCGGTCACCCATGGATTCATGCGATGAAATCTGTTCCATCCACTTACCATCAGTGCATCAAATTTTTGCATCAGGGCACTGAGGTAACCATCCATACCGATCCAGAACCCTTTGCTTACTGCAATGCAGTTGAAGCTTCATATGCAAACCATTGCCCTGGCATTGATATTGGCACAGCCATTTCCAGCTCGTCCCACACTTGTAATGACCCAAAAACCATCCTCTCCTCCACCCTATCTACCGTGAAGATCAATAACAAAGGCTGTGGAGAGTATAGTCTGTTAGATGCATTTGCTGTTGGGGTACTCCCACTTGATCCATACACCCACAGACGACTGACATATCACAAAGCTAAGGAGATTCCACCTCCTCAATAAAAATAGTTTGGCCCAACAACCTTTGTATCCTCGATAATCCCTCTTCATGAGGAGCTCACTCCAAATATCAACAATTGGTTACATAAGGATACACCTCCATGAAATCAAGCATGCCTTGATCACTTTAGCTAGAAGTATCCCCAAGAAGATAAGCTCATCACTAACAAATGGAACTATCAAGGTGGTGGTCTAGGACTAGAGGAAAGAGACATGCAGTGCCCCATTGAAGCACACAAGTGGGAAATGAAGTCAAGTCTTGGCTTTGGCATACCCATACCTGGGGGCACCAATATGAACGGTCACATTTTTTTGAACATTCACCATGACCTTGTTGAAATCAAAGACATTCCTAAGGAAGTTGAAAAGAGAGACTACAATGATATCCCAGACCAAATCTTCCTCGGAGACTCTATTCTCCAAGAACTATCCATCCATTTCATCGACCTACCACTCGCTCACCCTAAACTCATAGATTGAGACCAACCAAGCGTCATACACATTGATGAGTTCTCATAAGAGGAAGCGCTTCTAAGATTCATGGGAGCTAAAACTCCTCACAAGCAAACAAATCTAGATTCTGCCTATATCTATAAGCTAGATCCCAAGGGGTATTTTCGAGAAAATCCCCAACCTAGTTCCGATACACCCAAAATTGGAACTAAGGAAAATTCGAGACTAATTAAGGCAGTAAAGAGAGCCCTTCAGCAAGAAAATCTAGAGTCACAAGTAGAACATGAGGATTTAGCATTGCCTCCTCAAGATAATCGACTAGAGGTGTCTTCTATTCTAACTGAGGATACTAGAGAAGTCAACATCGGTTCTTAAGAGATCCCCAGACTTGTTCACATTGTTACATCCCTATCACAAGACCAAGGTGATCTCCTCTTTGAGGTCTTAAGAGAGAACATTGGCCAATTTGCACGGTCATATCAGGACATGCCAAGACTTGATCCAAATCTTGTAGTTCATCATCATGCAGTCGATCCAAAGATCAGGCCCGCTAGACAAAAGCTTAGAAAAATGCACCCAAAGGTGGCATTACTAGTCAAAGTTGAATTAGAAAGAATTTTAGCTACTAAGGTTATCTGACCTATCGACTACTCGGAGTGGATCTCCAACATGGTCCCCATCACTAAGCCTTCTGGTGACATCAGAATTTGCACTGATTTCCAAGATCTTAACAAAGCTTGTCCAAAAGATAATTTTCCCTTACCCAACATAGATATGATTGTAGACCTTATAGCTTGACATGAAATTATATCCCTCATGGATGTATTTTCTGGGTATAATCAAATCAAGATTGCAGAAGAGGATCAACATAAGACAACATTCACTACCCCTTGGGGAACCTTTCGCTACAACATGATGCTTGTCGGCCTAAAGAATGCTGGGGCTACCTATCAAAGAGCTATGACAACCATTTTCCATGATCTTATTCATAGAATTTTGGAGGATTACATGGATGATATCTTGGTCAAATCTCCTACCTTCATGGATCATCTTGCTAACCTGGAGAAAGTCTTTGATAGGTTAGCCACATATCATCTCATGCTGAATTCCAAGAAGTGTGTCTTTGGGGTCACATCTGGCAAGCTTCTAGGCTTTATAGTTTCTAAATGAGGTATAGAGATCAACCCCAAGAAGGTCAAGGCTATCTTAGACATGTCTCCTCCCCAGAAACTGTGACAACTTTGCACTCTTTAGGGAAAGCTTCAATCCATTTGACACTTCATCTCCCAGCTTGCATATAAGTGTACACCATTTGCACACTTACTGAAGAAGGATGAAAACTTCAAGTGGGATCCTTTATGTCAACACAGCTTCGATCATCTCAAGCAGTATCTTGCCAATCCCCCTATCTTGGTTCCACCAGTTCCTAGTCATCCCTTGATCTTGTACATATCAGCAACACCTACTAGTCTTAGGGCACTTCTAGCACAACATGATGACTACACCAAAGAAAGAGCCATCTAATATATTAGTAGAACCCTAGTTAGTTATGAACTCAATTACACTCTTATGGAAAAAGCTTGTTTGGCAGTTTTTTTCTCAACTCAAAAGCTTCGCCACAACATCCTAAGTCATACCATCCAACTAGTCTCCAAGATCGACCCTCTCAAGTATATGCTCTCCAGAAAAACACTTATAGGTCGTTTGGCCAAATGGGTTATGCTCCTTAGCGAATTTGACATCCAATATGTGGATAGAAAAGCAATCAAAGGGCAAGCTATAGCAGATCACCTAGCTGATGCACCTCTAGTAGATACATATCCTTTGATCACAGAATTTTCATATGAGCATATTTGTCTAATTGAAGAACAACCCCCATGGAAACTTTATTTTGATGGCTCATACACATCTCATGGATCAGGGGTAGGAATGTTGTTGGTCACACCTCAAGGAGATTACATTCCAAAAGCCTTCAAGCTACAATTCCCTAGCACCAACAATATAGCTGAATATGAGGCTCTCATAGCAAGATTAAAGATAGTTGCAGAATGGAACATCACTGAGTTACAAATCTTTGGCGATTCTCAGCTCATCATCAAGCAAGCCCTAAATGAATATCAAACCAAAGATGAAAAGCTATTACCCTACAAAAAGCTAGTTGATCAGCTAACCCAACATTTTATAAAGCTTCAGTTTACACAAGTGCCTCAAATGCAGAACAAAGCAGTAGACGCTATGGCTACTATTGGATCACTCTTGGAAATTCCCTAAGCAACTACGCAGTATGAGTTTTAGTCAAGCAACTCCTCACACCTACCTATGTGAATATGACTCAAACCGTGTTTGTATCTTCGTTGGTCCCCAATCCCCTTGGTACCATGAGATTCACGCTTACCTTAAAGATGGTATCATCTCCCCTCACCTCACACGTACCCAACACCAAAAACTCATCTGAAAATCATCCTGCTATGTTATCATAGCCAATACCCTATATCGTCAGGGTTATCATGATACTCTCTCTTGATGTTTAGATGAAAATGAGGACACGATGGCATTAAAAGAAGTACACTCCAAACTTTGCAGTACCCACATGAGTGGTATTATCCTTGCACAAAAAATCCTTAGAGCAGGCTACTATTGGCCTACCATTGAAGAAGACTCCTATGACTTTGTTAGAAAGTGTCTCCCATATTAGCAACACACAAATCTTGTGCACACTCCAGCACAAGATCTACAACCTATTGCACCACCTTGGCCTTTCGCTTGTTGGGGCCTTGATCTCACCTCTCTCATCTGATGGACATAAATGGATAATAATAGCTATAGACTATTTCACTAAGTGGGTGGAAGTAGTCCCCCTAGTCTTAGCTATAGGAGTGCAAGTCTCCAAGTTCATCTTGTACCACATTGTTTGCTGCTTTGGCATCCCATCCACCATCTTCACCGACCATGGAGGTAACTTTGAAAATCTCAACATGGAAGAATTATGCACTTCCCTCTACATCCATCACCACTTTTTTAGCCCATATTTCCCACGAGGTAACGGCCAGGTAGAGGTAACTAATGAAACTCTTCTCAAAATCTTAAAGAAAGTTGTTAATGATTTTGGTTGTGATTGGCACCTACAAATAAATCCAGCCCTATGGTCCTATCGAACTTTCTTTCATACATCCATAGGCACAACTCCATACTCCTTAGTCTATGGTGCCAAAGCAGTACTACCCATAGAGGTTGAACTTTCCTCTTTGCACATATCTTTGCAAGGGAAAATATCAGATGAAGAATACAAAATAGCTTGGCACACCCAACTAGATCTCTTAGATGAGAAGTGACAACAAGCCTATGATCATCTCACAATCTATCAAACTCATCTCAAAAGGAATTTCAACAAGAAGGTGCTCCCACAACACTTTCAGCCGAGCGACATGGTCCTCAAAGAAAATATGAAAGTCCAAGCCGATCGAGAAAAGAAAGGCAAGTTTGAACCTACATAACTTGGTCCTTATGTTGTCACTGCTTCCTTTGGCTCTGGAGCCTATCAACTATCTAGATCGGAAGAAGAACTCTTGAATGATCCTACTAACATCATTCATCTCAAGAAGTTCTATGCTTGAAGATCCTTGGTACACCCAACTTTTGAAAAATACAAAAAAAAATAGTAAAGAGAAATAAGCATCCAATGGTGAAAACTTGGAAATTCAAGCGCCTTGGATAGGTACCTTGGTGAAAACCTAGTAATTCAGGTGCCTTGTGTACTAAGACTAATCCATTACCTATCACTATCCTATCCCTCATCCATCCACTCACCATCCCATAAAACACCTGTTTGTTCCCTTGGTGTTCCAACCAAATATCCAACACCTAATGAAGCTTGTAAATCTTGTACCTGAGCTTGTAAATCTTGTACCAAAGCTTGTATCATCCCTTGTGTCATAGCTTGTATATCCAAATCTTGTCCAAAGCTTGTACTATATTCTATCCTGTATTATATGCCAAAGCTTATATCCTAGCTTGTATCCTATCACATGCACACAAAGAACCCCATTTTCACTTAAGCTTTTTGCAAACCATCTACCTATCTGCCTATCAACTATTACAAACATCCCACCCTTCACAAACATTTCTATCTCACAAAATCTAAAACAAAAACAACCTTGTACATTTGTAACATATCTAGTTCTATCATCTTGTACATCCTCTTTAGCTTAGTACCATTGTATCTATCTAGCTTTTGTGTCCTTGATCAACATCTTGCACACATCGCACAACCCTTGGTTAACTATCCCAATGCATCCTTTAGCTAGATCTCTTGTCACCAAAGTGTCATCCTTCTTAGTTCAACTTGCCAGATGCATCACTCATCCAAAATCCATCAGCTTAAGTGCTCTCTGATAGATCCTTGTAGGATATGGCTTTTCTCATGTCTGATCTTGGTCCGTTAGTACCTTGTCCCACCCATCTCGTTGGCAAATGGTTCTTTTTTGGATTTTCACTTTCTTTTGATTTAGAATCTTCCCTTTGGGTATTGAAGTATCTTTTCCAAACAATCTTTTTGTTCCCTCTTCAAGGTTTCCATGATCTTTCATATCATGGTATACTGTGAATGGGGCAATCTGGACGTAAGGTCTTGATCAAGTCTTTTGTTTTTTTTTCTTTTCTGCTTGTGGGTTACCCAATGTCGGTTCCACTCTAATTCTTTTGAGATTCATGTGTGATGTTGGGTCAATCTTTGCATTTTTATTTTGAGTCATTTTGTCAGTCCTCTGGATGGTTGGTGACATGGCCTTGATGTTCTTGGTAACCTTGGCAATTAACTAATAGTCCTATAGCAAATCTACTGCTCAACTACATGGTGGTACTTCTCTTCGAAGTATCCCCCCACTCAAGAAGCTTCAGTGGAATCTTTTCATCTCCATTGTTCCCCATCCATATCTAGCATCTATCTCTCCTACCCCAGCTTATGCATCACTATCTCTTTGAATCAATATTCACTTTTAGCTTTAGGGATCCACAATCCTAGTCTTAGGGATCCACCAATCCAATCAATCCACCAAGCCTCATCTTTCGAGATACACAATCCTAGTCCTAGGGATCTCCAAAACCCATCTTCTACCAATCTAGCTCATTGAAATCCTATTGTATCAGCTTTTATAATCTCCTCATCCTTCTTCCTATCATGGATTCCTTTTTATAACACTCTGCTCTTTCATCCTCCACCTTCCCTAAAGTCTTAAGCTTGCTTCCTCTTGTGCCTTTGATTCTCCCTTTATCATTCTCCCATAGTGAGAGTTTGAACTAATTCAACCCCTTCTCTTTGCCAATCTGAGTCTCCTTGCTCATCCCAGATTCTTGTATTTTTCAAGAAACCATCGAGCCTCGTTTTCTCTCCCCACTGCCTTCTTGAGGGGGCATCATGCAATCTAGTCTCTCCTCTTCTTATCTGAGACTGGGGCAATTTTGTTGCTAAAACATCTTCTTCGTGTCATCTTTGTTCGAACTTCTTTGAAATAGTGTTGTCTCAACACTATGTCAAAGAGGGGCAAAATGTAGACACCTAAAAATCATTTAGAAAATAAAGTATTTTTATTTTTTGAAAAAGTTCTTGATGACATCATCATTTATTAATTAATTATTGATTTAATTAATTAATTAATTTTTATGTCATTAAATCCCTTTATCTTAATTAAAAATATTTAATTAAGGAATCCCTCCCAAAAATGTTTAAATCTTATTTAAACATTATTTCCTTATTTATTAATTATTTAATGAATAAATTGACCAAAAATTTCAAAATAAATAATTTATTTATTTTTTGCTCAAAACTTGGCCAATTTCCTTAAGATCACTAACCTCTTCCAAAATCTTCTAATCCTTCTGTAATTTTGATTAAAGGCTAATCCCATCATTTCCTACCTCTAATCCCAACTCAAAATATTTAATTAAGATTAAATATTAATCCTCATGTTTATTAAAAATATTTTAATAAATATCTCCTCAAGCCAAACTTTTGAAATAAATAAAACTTTATTTATTTCCTAAAAACCTTATTTATTCTCATCCTAGAAAGTACTAGACTCTTCTAGAAAGTCTTCATCCTCATCAAAAGCCTAGACTCTTCTAGAAGATGTCAATCCTTATCTTTGACCCTAATCCTAATCCCCCCTAACCTTGTCACATTCCCTAAACATGGGTTAAGACTTGCTAACCCAAGCCAAAGTTAACAAATATCCCCTCCTTCACCCACCCTCATTTATTGTTATCCAGTTGCCCATCTCTAACAAGCCTAATCTAATCTTAACCCAAGCCTAATCCAAGCATTAATCATTTGCACATTCCTAAGTCAAGCTTAAGACTTTCTTAATCCAACCCAAGTCAAAATATCTCAACTCTCTCACAAATATCCCAATCATAAAACTTTATGAAGCCCACAAAGCCATAAATGACTCTTACAAGCCCATTCATTGCTCTTACAAGCCATTATGAGGGTTTTTATGATCTTTGAGCCTCCTTTGTTGACCCCTCAAACCCTCTTGCTCTAACTAATGACTCTGTGACATGTGTCACTCCTTGATTGGCTGTAAGGAAGCACAATCTATGTGCTCTTGTCTCATTCAATCTAAACCTTCCATAAGCTTTTTTTCATCCTTGCATCCTAGCCCTTGATCCCTCAAGCCCTTTGCCTATTTAAAGAATCCTCTCCCAAGCCATTTTAACACAATTTAGAAAGTAAAGCCATAATGCCATTTTGAGAAAACATTTTTATATCAAATCCATTCACCAAAATCTATCAAAAATCCTCCATTGAAGCCCATTTGAGCATTTGAGAATACATACATAATCAAGCCATCTTAGCTATTAGACACACCTCTACATCAAGTGATCATCCTCATTGAGAGAGCCTATCCATGGCTCATATTCTCATTTGTGGACTTCACTTTGTCTTTTATGAAGTTATGTTAAATTAGTATGCAAATTCTTTTGATTGTTTTAATTTAGTGTTTCTAACATACTAAAGTAGCATATACACACATTGCTCCATGGACAATTCTATAGCACTTGTTACTTCTCTATCTGAAAATTTTGTAGCTAGTAGCCAATTGCTTATTCATTGCCTTTCAATATTCATGGTAAACTAAGGTATTTGGTTACCTAATATGTCCTAGGAATCTTAACTAGGGTCCTAGAATAGTCCTAGATGGTCCCATTTGATCTAAATATATAAAGAGCAAAAAATGTTCAAAAGTTGCAATATATTGTTGCTTGAGCAACTTTTGCAACTTTTGAAAAAAAGTTGCGAATGGAAGTTTGTGCAATTGTAACTATCCATGCTCAAGTATATGAGCATAGGAAATACTTTCTCAAAGGTTGGAAGGTTTTTAATTAGATTTGCATTTTTAAGAAACTTTTACAACTTTTGTAATTTTGCACAAAAAGTGCAACTTTTGAAAAATTCACTGGATTTCACTTTTAGGACTTGGAAAAGGTTCCAAACTATTAAAAAAAAACTAAGAACACCTAATCCTAGGCTATCTTGACCAAAAACTCAAAAAGACCCAATTTTTCCTAATTAGCAACTTTTGGTCATATCTTGCACAAAGTGGCCTAGGCATACATATCTTGCTCATATCTCTCTCACCATTTGTCATGGGATCAAAATGTCTATTATGTTAGCTCTGAGTGGCTAGGTAAACCTTAGCCCCAATATCATCTTGTCCCATTGAGCACTCAAATGTTCTTGGGCATGCCAAACTAAAACATCCTTAAGAGTCACTAAATACCATAGGGGAATGATCTTTGATAGGGTATATCTCAGAGCTTGTGTGAGGTATGGATGTGATTTTGGGCGCTATAGGACCATATTGTAGAGACCCACAATAACCTCTCTCACTTTTTGGAGATCTTACTCCATTTTGATTTTGCAATGCCATCTCAAGTGATGCTGAAACTTGTAGTGTTGACAAGTACAAAGTTGTCAACTGCCAAATCTCCCTCACCATTCATTGTGGGACTAAACTATCTATTCCATTAGCTCCAAGTGGTTAGGTATACCATAGCCCCAAGCTCATCCCATCCTATTGAGCACTTGAACATTCTCAGGCACGTCAAACTAAAATGTTCCTAATAGTCACTAAATGTCATAGGGTAGCAATCTTTGATGGGGCATATCTTAGAGCTCGTGCGAGGTATGGATGTGATTTCAAGTGCTATAGGACCCTATTATAGAGACCTAAAATAACCTCTATTTTTGGAGATCTTACTCCATTTTGATTTTGCGATGCCATCTCAGGTGATGCTGAAACTTGTAGTGTTGGCCAGTGCAAAGTTGCCAACTATCAAATCTCTCTCACCATTCATCGTGGGATCGAACTATCTATTCTATTAGCTCTAGGTGTCTGGGTAAACCCTAGTCCCAAGTTTTTTCCATCCTATTAACCACCTAAAAATTCTCGAGCACGCCAAATTGAAATGTCCCTAAGAGTCACTAATTGCCATAGGAAAATGATCTTTCACAGGGCATATCTCAAATCTCATAGGAGGTATGGATGCAATTTTGGGTGCTATAAGATCTTGTTGTAGAGACCTACAATAATCTCTCACTTTTTAGAGATCTTACTCTATTTTGATTTTGTGGTGCCATCTCGAGTGATGTTGAAACTTGTAGTGTTAGCTAGTACAAAGTTTCCAACTACCAAATCTCCTTCACCATTCATCGTGGGATCAAACTATCTATTCTATTAGCTTTGAGTGGCTAGGTAAACCCTAGCCCCAAGCTTGTCCCATCCTATTGAGTACTCAAAATTTTTCAAGTACACTGAACTAAAAAGTCCCTAAGAGTTACTAAATGCCATATGGTAGCAATCTTAGATGAGGCATATCTTAGAGCTCGTGCAAGGTATGGATGTGATTTTGCATGCTATAGAACCATGTTGCAGAGACCTACAATAACCTATCTCACTTTTTAGAGATTTACTCCATTTTGATTTTGTGACACCATCTCAAGTGATGCTGAAACTTGTAGTGTTGGCCAGTGCAAAGTTTCCAACTACCAAATATCTCTCACTATTCATTGTGGGATCAAATTATCTATTTTGTTAGCTCCAAGTGGCTAAGTAAACCCTAGCCCCAAGGTTTTCCCATCCCATTGAACACTTGAGCATTCTCGAGCATGCCAAACCGAAACATCCCTAAGAGTCACTAAATGCCATAGGGTTGTGATCTTTAAAGAGGCATATCTAAGAGCTTGTGCAAGGTATGGATGCAATTCTAGATGCTATAGGACTATGTTGTAGAGACCTCTAATAACCTTTCTCACTTTTATATCTTCATTTTGATTTTGTGGTGCCATCTTGGGTGATGCTGAAACTTGTAGTGTTGGCTAGTACAAAGTTGCCAACTACCAAATCTCTCTCACCATTAGTCATGGCATTGAAATATCTAATTTTTTAGCTTTGAGTGGCTGAGTAAACCCTAGCCCCAAGCTCATCCCATCTTTTTGATCACTCGAATGTTCTTGGGTATGCCAAATTGAAATGTCCCTAAGAGTCACTAAATACCATAGGGTAGCAATCTTTGATAAGGCATATTTCAACACTCGTGCAAGGTATGGATGTGATTCTAGATACTATAGGACTATGTTGCAAAGATCTACAATAATCTCTCTCACTTTTTGGAGATCTTACTCCATTTTGATTTTGCAATGCCATCTCAGGTGATGCTGAAAGTTGTAGTATTGGCCAATACAAAGTTTCCAATTGCCAAATCTCCCTCACCTTTTTTCATGGAATCAAATTGTCTATTTTTTAGATCTGGAAGGGTGGGTAAACCTTATCTCCAATATTGTCCATTCCTATTGAGCACTTGAACATTCTCGAGCATGCCGAACTGAAACGTCCCTAAGAGTCACTAAATGTAATATGGTAGTGATCTTTGATGGGGGCATATCTCAAAGCTCATGTGAGCTATGGATGCAATTCTGGGTGCTATAGGTCTACGTTGTGGAGACCTACAATAACCTCTCTCATTTTTTGAAGATCTTACTCCATTTTGATTTTGCAGTGCCATCTCGGGTGATGTTGAAACTTGTAGTGTTGGCCAATACAAAGTTGCCAACTACCAAATCTCTCTCACCATTCATCATGGGATTGAATTTTCTATTCCCTTAGCTCTGGGTGGTTGGGTAAACCATATCCCCATGCTTGTCCCATATCATTGAGTGCTCAAACATTCTTGTGCATGCTGAACCAAAATGTCCCTAAGAGTCACTAAATGCCATAGGGTAGTGATCTTTGGTGAGGCATATCTCAAAGCTTGTACATAGTATGGATGCAATTTTTGGTGCTATAGGACTATGTTGTGGAGACCTATAATAACCTCTCTCACTTTTTGGAGATCTTACTCTATTTTGATTTTGCTATGCCATCTCAAGTGATGTTGAAACTTGTAGTGTTGGCTAGTACAAAGTTGCCAACTACCAAATATCCCTCACCATTCATTATGTGATTGAATTATCTATTCCATTAGCTCTGGGTGGCTAGGTAAACCTTAGCTCCAAGTTCATCCCATCTTGTTGAGCACTCCAACATTCTCAGGCACACCAAACTGAAACATCCCTAAGAGTCACTAAATGCAATAGGGCAGCGATCTTTGACAGGGCATATCTCAAAGCTCATGTAAGGTATGGATGTGATTCTAGGTGTTATAAGATCATATTATAGAGACTTATAATAAATTCTCTCACTTTTTGGAGATCTTACTCTATTTTGATTTTGTGATGCCATCTCAGGTGATGCTAAAATTTGTAGTGTTGCCTAGTACAAAGTTGCCAACTATCAAATCTCCCTTATCGTTCATTGTGGGATCAAACTATCTATTTTTTTACCTTCAAGTGATGAGGTAAACCCTAGCCACAAGCTCATCCCATCCCGTTGAGTGCTCAAATGTTCTCAGGCACACCAAATTGAAACATCCCTAAGAGTCACTAAATGCCATAGGGCAATGATCTTTGACGAGGCATATCTCAGAGCTCATGCGAGGTATGCATTTGATTCTAGCTACTATAGGACTATGTTGTAGAGACCTACAATAACTTCTATTTCTTTCTAGAGATCTTACTTTTTTTTGATTTTGCGACGCCATCTCATGTGATATTGAAACTTATAGTGTTGGCCAATACAAAGTTGCCAACTGCCAAATCTCCATCACCATTTATCATGGGATTGAACTATCTATTTTGTTAGCTTCGAGTGACTAGGTAAACCCTAGCCCCAAGCTTGTCCTATCCCATTGAGTGCTTGAATGTTATCAAGCATGCCGAACCAAAATGTTCCTAAGAGTCACTAAATGCCACAGGGTAGTGAACTTTGATGGGGCATATCTCAGAACTTGTGCAAGGTATGGATGTGATTCTAGGTGCTATAGAACCATGTTGTGGAGACCTATAATAACCTCTCTCACTTTTTGGAGATCTTACTCTATTTTGATTTTGTTGTGGCATCTTGGATGATACTAAACTTTGTAGTGTTGGCCAATACAAAGTTTCCAACTACCAAATCTCTCTCACCATTTATCGTGGGATCAAACTATCTATTTCCTTAGCTCCAAATTGCAAGATAAACCCTAGGCCCAAGCTTGTCCCATCTCATTGAGCGATTGAATATTCTCAGGCACACCAAACCAAAACATCCCTAAGAGTCATTAAATGCCATAGGGCAACAATATTTGACGGGGAATATCTTAGAGATCATGCAAGATGTGGATGTGATTCTAGGTGCTATAGGACCATGTTGTAGAGACCTACAATAACCTCTCTCACTTTTTGAAAATCTTATTCCATTTTGATTTTGTGGTGTCGTGATGTTGATACTTGTAGTGTTGACCAGTACAAAATTGCCAACTGCCAAATCTCTCTCACCTTTCATTGTGAGATTGAATTGTTTATTCTATTAGCTCTGGTGGCTAGGTAAATAGTAGAAAAAAACTTATCCCATCCCATTGAGTGCTCAAACATTATCAGGCATGCTGAACCAAAATGTCCCTAAGAGTCACTAAATGTCATAGGGTAGTAATCCTTGATGGGGCATATCTCAGAGCTCAAGCAAGGTATGGATATGATTCTAGGTGCTATAGGACCATGTTGTGAAGACCTAAAATAACCTCTCTCACTTTTTAGAGATCTTATTCCATTTTGATTTTTCTATGCCATCTTAGGTGATGCTAAAACTTGTAGTGTTGGCAAATATAAAATCGCCAACTGTCAAATCTCTCTCACCTTTCGTCATGGTATCAAACTATCTATTCCAGTTAGCTCTAAGCAGCTAGGTAAAGACTAGCCCCAAGATTCTTCCATCCCATTGAGCACTTGAATTTTCTTGGGCATGCCAAATCGAATCATCCCTAAGAGTCACTAAATTCCATAAGGTAGCAATCTTTGGCTATGGCAACTAGATATGTCATCTCATCCAATGATGGAGACTCATGATAGAAGGTAAATGGGTGATCATACACATCATTTTGAACACATGTTATTTCTTTTTTGGTAATAAGGTAATCCTTGGTTTTAAGGTCGAGGAACTTGAGGTCACCTATAAACCCAAGTTGCCTTAGTCCTAACAATTTTTCTTTTTTTGTTGTTTTTATTAATAAGTTGACTCAATAAGTGTTTTGGGAGTCATTACACCTTATATAACTACATGTTATCACTGAATGGAGTTAGTGGATGATGTTAAGGATCTTCTTGGTTTTCTAAATAGTCATTTCATGGGTTTGAAAGATAATCACTTCCCTTTGTGATGAGTTGTCTGAAAATCAGCAAATTACATGTTGTTGCAAAGAAAATATAGTCATAGGATGTTGGAAGATTGTTTTAACTCATAGGATGTTGATGAATCTACTAGAAGGATGGAATAGATGATAGATTGAAGTTTGTGAGATAGTTATTAGGCATTCATTGAAGTGTCTAAATTGTTAGTTTGAAGCAAGAAGTTGATTATGATCCAATTCTCAAATTTACTCATTTTTCTGTTATTGCTTCCCAAGTCTTGAATAGGGAAGTGATAAAGTAGTTTTGTGAAGTTGAGTAGAAGTTTGTTCAATGTTGTAACCAAGTTGGAAAGAATCTTTGAAGGAACTTACAAAGGTGGGAAATGTAGTTTTTCTTAAAAGTGTTCTTGCTAGGAATCCACTAGCTTTTGGTGTGAGCACTCTACATCATTTTGGATGAAATTTACATTAAAATAAAATATATAAAATGTACTTAAAATGTAAACAATAAAAAAAAGATATATATTATGATAAAAAATAATGTCCTACATGAACAAACATATAATATATTATGATAACCAATAATGTCATACATGAATGAATATATAATATATTATGATAACCAATAATGTCATACATAAACAAACATATCATATATTAACCAATAATGTCATAAGCCTAATAATTTCATGCATCAAATATATGTCATACATCAAATATAAAATTTCATATATACATCAAATGTCTATTGAATATGTCTATGGACATAAAATCCAACATATATGTACACTAATTCCTATACATGTCTATCTATGAATTATATATTCTCCTTCCCATAAGGGAAAAGAAAAAAATCCCTAAAAGTCTTCGATTGTCATATGGAGGGAGATGATGGGGTCTTCCTCACATGCTCGCTCATCCTCTTGTTTAGGCTCTTCTCTAACTTGAGCTGATATAAACAAAGTAGATATGAATCAATAATATTTATTTATTAAAATCAAATATATGTACACACAAAATCAATTGTTTTCTTACCATCATCAAATAGTCACTCTGTATGTCAACCTCAACGGCTTGTGGACAATCAGGTGTAACAAGGCCCTACAAAAATTTAATCAATATAATCACTTATAAATAAAATTCAAAATTTTGATAATAACCATTATAAATAACAACTAAAACTAAGAAAATTCTTTCATACCTTAGTCAATGGCTCTAAACTAGCCATCGTTGTAGCAACTCCATGATCGATAGATTGGAAAAGATGAGGAGTCTCAAATGTCAACAATTGCATGTCATATAATACAATTTACATGTAACATGAAACATCAAAAAAAAAATAATCAAATGAATTAAATTAACATGAAACAAATGTACCTCTATGAAGCTCATATCACGCCTAGGCTCAGAGTCCCTTGTGAATGTCAATGGTCCAATAGAGAACTAATGCACATGCATAAAATTTTTTTTCAGTCTTTCATATGATTACGTAATAAATATATGTATTAATTTAAATGATTAAATTGATACATACCTCTTGACTCGTCGATAGGACGAAAAATGGGGTTTGGGATCTATACTAGGGCTAGCAACACTCTTACCCTAAATTTTGAACAATGCCAATACATGCTAATTAATTATTTATTCACTATACATATGAAATGTGATTAAATTAGTTTATTATAATTGTAATTTACCTATGTCAATGTCAAATTTCTAACTCAGGAACTAATCAGTGCCTAGCCCATCATCCATTATATCACTAGCATGACTACGAAATGTGCATAGGGATCCACATGATGTGCACATGTGACAGTGATGCATTAAGGGCTCCTTATTAACTAATGGACTTGTGCAATGAATGTGAGTCTACATCAAAGTATTAATAGTCCCTAGGGTGCTAGTCTCTACATGTTCCTTCACAACTGAAGGAATAATCACATGCTCACCCTCGGGCTTGACAATAGGTTCCCTAAGTACATTATAGTCACAACATGCCCCTAGCCTCTCAAATGATGACCCACCATATCTACCCAAAGATTCTAATTTATTAAAATAATTGGAGATCTCCCCAAGGACAAATTCATAATACAATTTCTTTAAGAAATACATTGGAACCTCATGATTATTATAGGGAGGGGCATCAAAGACCATCCACCATCTATCCCAAAAGTTATTTCTAATACCATCATGTATGCACCAATGGATGGGGAATCTGAAATGTCCCATTCTGATTTTTACATGATATTTCAAGCCTCAAATCAGATCTTTAAAATCAAACAGCTAATATCCCAAAGATCCACCAAATTCCTCAAGAAACCCCAAATCGGGTATGCTGAAAATAGTGCTAAAAGCTTCACAACTTCACAAATTATTAATAAATCTAAAAATGGAAATTTTTACAGAACTTTCAGCAGCATAACAGCCTACAAATTGACATTTCCAGATCCGTATAGCCTTTACACAACAGCTCGAAAATGTAGGACCAAAACTATGCTCATCGGACTCCCGAAATAGCACAAAATATGCCCGAAAACACCACAAAAACACTAATAATCTATCTCAGAAGTTTAATCACGTCCCAATATATATATTCAGCTCTATTTTAACATTTAAAAGTCTGATATATAGCAGCAACCCAAACTGATATGAAATACTCAACTGTAAACACCAAACTCATACAAAAACACACCCGAAAACTCACAAATCTGCATTGTTCAGCACAAAGGCAAACTCTGTATGAGCATGCACATGGAATGGCTTCAAACTCCCATACTTAGCCTTAGTAGAAACCTGCAAACTCCCATTCTTGGGTCTCCTTGGAAACCTACAAACTCCCGTTCTTGGGTCTCCTTCTCCACAGGTTTGGCAGCCTCTGAAGAATAACAAAGAATGAGCAAAAATCAAGTTCTGGAATCAGCCCAAAATGCCTCCAAACCCCTTAAAAGAGGGCATAACTGTAACTCACATCCAAGAGAGGTTAATGAAACTTATTTTAATAATAATTTTCATTTATTAGTCCAACAGTTTCCAAAGATTAACCCCCTTTTTCTGAAACTTCACTTTCTTGGGCCTGCCTGCCTTAGCAAAGATTTTCTTTTTTAATTATTTGAAAAGGGGACATGACAAGTCCTCCCCTTGCAATCATTGCTTGTCCTCAAGCAATGGCTGAACAATAAACCAATAATTCCACCTGGATCCCAAATGTAGTCATGAACTATACTACTACCAATTAACACAGGCTCCTGTAATATCCTCTGCAATATGACCAAGAGGAATCCATAATCAAATTGACAATTATAGCTCAACCAAACTCCGAAATCACCACTACCACAATCAAAAACCCATGAGGCACAAACTCTTAAAACATTAGAACCCAAGTAAAGTGGACAAATCAAACTACCAACACAGTAAATACCATCAATGCATCCCACTGGCCTATATGGAATGTACAATCCAACTCTGCAACAATGGTGAACCCTCTCGAATGAAACTGTACCAAGTATGGAGAATCCACACACTGTACAACTCCTGCAGTCAACACAACTCTGCAAATCATCGGCCACTATCTCATAACCATAACTCCCATACACTGCTGATGGTGAAAAGACATTACAAGATAAAGAGTAAGAAATGGAATCCAAACCAAATTTGTCTGCCATCAACTCCTCAGCACAAGGATCAAATGCTAACTGATGTACATACCCTACAATATAATGTTGATAAAAAAAACCAACTTCAGTCAACAGCTCACCATGAAGAACTGATACAACCCACTGTGACTGATCACCAGCTAAGTCAAGAGATGTCATAGCCAAAGGAGTAGAATCAATAACAACACCTGCTAAAGCATCACTCCAAAACTCCTGCTCTAAGTCATGTATTATCAACCTGTCAATTGCAGAACCTATCACCATGTCATGCCCATCACAACTCTCATCCCAAGGCATCAAACTATCCCATAACTGATGATAAGCACTAGGAACCAAAGTACATCTTTTTATCATCATCTCATCAACATGGTCATCAAAGGTAGATAGATGAGCATACCTCACAGTGTAATGCCGATAGAATGCACCAATCTCAGTCAATGGCTTAGACTGCAATCCAGATGTAACTAACTGCAATCGATCATTAACCAAGTTGGAACTGACTACTACCTCTGAAGACATTGCGAAGGGAGTAGTATTACTAGTAGGAACCATGCCAACTATCAGCTCACCAACATCACACATGGTCTTTGATACAACATCTCTAGTCTTCGTGCCATTAGTACTAGAGGTCACCACCATGTCAGGCACACCACAAAAATCTGCTACAGCACCCAACTCAATTGAACCTGACTCTAGTGGGAATGAACTTGATATGCCAATGTTAGTATCAAGGATGGATGCATCCCCATCTCCACTATCTCTAACAATCTCGGCCATGGACATCCTCGGATCACCAAACACCACAGCTTGTGACTGTATAGAATCAGGTAAAGACTGTAGTCGCTCTAACTCCATGGTCACCTTAGCCAAATGAAACTGTGACTCCTTGAGAGCCAATTGTGTACTCTCAAGAATCTCAGAAGTCACCTCAAGCTTCTCAGTAAGATCACTCACCTCATCTTCCTTGGCCAACAATGCATCATATGCTGTACTGCCCCACTCCATAAGATAATCTCTGTCGGCTACCAATTGCATATAATTCTATCTCAAAATCCAAATAGCCTCCCATAAAGAGTGGATCTCTGTCAAGGAAAGATAACTTCCTCCCTGCTCATCACTAGTAGGAGAACCCCATCCATAAACTGCTAACAACTGATGAGCAGCATCGAAATGTTGGCAAGTGATAGCAATGTCTTGGTCACTAACTCTCAACTGATTAGACACATGATGGCACTGGCTTGACTGTCTCCTACAAACCTCCTCTGATGCACTGTCTGAAGGAGTGTCCTCAAAGTTACTAGTCTCTAGAGTATTACCATCCATATCCTGTGAATCAAATCTAAAGCTCATATCAACATACGGAGTATCAAAAACATTAGCATTGCTGTCCAACTCCTCTATACCCAAGGAAACTAAGTCTTCAAAACTGCCCATTGCATCCTTCTGGATGTCATCAATGCCAATATGATCCTGGGACTCATCTATACACATTGCCAAATATGAAATATCATCAACACATTCCAGCAAGTATGGCCGACTGGATATATAAACAAAGCCCAACATTGGTGTATAAAAACTAATACCAACATCAGACAAGATACTGGCACAAGAAAAGACAACACCATGTAATCTGCTAATCAAATCCATGATAGCACCCAAACAAAAACTACTACCAAAAAGTGTTAAAGATCTCCAGTCAAATGAATCCCAAATGCCAATATAACAATCTCGAGTCCATATCCATAAAATAGAATCAACTGGTAACTCAAGAAAACTCCTCACCTGAGTAATATGACCAATACCAACTAACTCCACATACATGTCATGATGAGATAATGAAGTCACACTACTATCTTTGTTCACCTTCAGCTGGCTGGACAAATCATGTGAAGTACTACCAGCCTCAACCTCATGTGATGAAGCATCTAACTGTGTCTGGTACTCTTTCTCAGCAAAGTCATGAATGCTCAATGTCTTCTCATCTCTACCAAGTATCTCACCATCCTGCACAACAACATCCTCATAATCATCATCTGAACCCACTACACTGTAGTCACTGCCTGTTGTAACTATACCATCCTGAATACCTGTGGCATCACCCTTTCACAACCTATAAACAATTGTCTCAATTTGAGTATCAAGTTGACCGTTACTATCAATCTGTGTAATATCCTTTCCCACCACCTCCTGTGGCAGAGTAGAATCTGAGACCTCTACCTAGCTATCAACTAGTTTCTCAAACTCCTCATGCAAGTTCTTGGGAATTGTGTCATCTGTCCTGTGAGAAAATTTGTGAAATAGAAATCCAGTCAACTTATCCACCTTAGCTGGGTCAGGTAACATGTCATTCATTATACGGTGGTGCTCAACCAACTGTTTAGACATGTCATGGCTTATTTTCATAAGTTTATCTCGAATGTCTAAATAACCATCCTTTCTACTGTTTTGACTCTAGCTATCAATTATCCAAGATCGTTTCCTCTGAAACTCTGTACTATACCTGTCCATTCTGGATAAAGTAGAGTGTAACCCCAATAGGATATAACTTCTTCAAACACCAAGAACTAACATGAAAATGATTGGAAGTAGCATGCAACCATAGATTTGGACATGCAACTGATTAGAAGCAACATGCAACCACCAAATTATGACATGCAAGATCTGGGTAGTTGTCAGAACTGACATGCAAGATCTGGGTAGTTGTCAGAACTGACATGCAAGATCTGGGTAGTTGTCAAAACTGACATGCAAACTTCTACAACCACCAAATTCATCAAGAACTAACATGAAAATGATTAGAAGTAGCATGAAACCATATATTTTGACATGAAACTAATTAGAAGCAACATGTAACCACCAAATTATGACATGCAAGATCTGGGTAGTTGTCAAAACTGACATGCAAGATCTGGGTACTTGTCAAAACTGAAATGCAAACTTCTACAACCACCAAATTCACCAAGAACTAACATGAAAATGATTTGAAGTAGCATGAAACCATAATTTTTGACATGCATCTGATTAGAAGCAACATGCAACCATAAATTATGGCATGCAAGATTTGGGTAGTTCTAAAAACTGAAATGCAAGATCTGGGTAGTTGTCAAAACTGACCTGCAACTTCTACAAACCCTTAGGCTGGCAAGATCATGGCTCTGATACCACTAAAATGTCCCATTCTGATTTTTAAATGATATTTCAAGCCTCAAATCAGATCTTTAAAATCAAATAGCTAATATCCCAAAGATCCACCAAATTCCTCAAGAAACCCCAAATCGGGTATGCTGAAAATAGTGCTAAAAGCTTCACAAATTCACAAATTATTAATAAATCTGAAAATGGAAATTTTTACAGAACTTTCAGCAGCATAAAAACCTACAAATTGACATTTCCAGATCCATATAGCCTTTACACAACAGCTCAAAAATGTAGGACCAAAACTATGCTCATCGGACTCCCGAAATAGCACAAAATATGCCCGAAAACACCACAAAAACACTAATAATCTATCTCAGAAGTTTAATCACGTCCCAATATATATATTCAGCTCTATTTTAATATTTAAAAGTCTGATATACAACGGCAACCAAAACTGATATGAAATACTCAACTGTAAACACCAAACTCATACAAAAATACATCCGAAAACTCACAAATCTGCACTGTTCAGCACAAAGGCAAACTCTGTATGAGCATGCACATGGAATGGCTTCAAACTCCCATCCTTAGCCTTCCTGAAAACCTGCAAACTCCCATTCTTGGGTCTCCTTCTCCACAGGTTTGGCAACCTCTGAAGAATAACAAAGAATGAGCAAAAATCAAGTTCTGGAATAAGCCCAAAATGCCTCCAAACCCCTTAAAAGAGGGCATAACTGTAACTCACGTCCAAGAGAGGTTAATGAAACTTATTTTAATAATAATTTTCATTTATTAGTCCAACGGTTTCCAAAGATTAACCCCCTTTTTTCAAAACTTCACTTTCTTGGGCCTGCCTGCCTTAGCAAAGATTTTCTTTTTTAATTATTTGAAAAGGGGACATGACAGAATCTTTTAGTTGTAGTTTTAACAATGTCTTGTTCACCAAGCTTTTTAAACAATGCACAAATGTTGTCTATTGCTATTTCTTTTCTTTTTCACATCTTGATATGATAATTTGTTTGCATAATATCTTCTTTACTCATCCCTCTTAACACACCAAATATCCAACTAACCACTATCAAAAGCTACATGGGTCATAATGGACTCAAGGGAGGATGTCAATTGTGCTCTCATCGGATTGGTTTGTCCACAAGATTTCAACCTACCAATGAGTACTTCTAATTCATTTTTTTCTCTTTTTCATTCGTTATGTTGTCTTGGGTGCCAGGAGGAGGTCTTCTAATCAGTCTAGGTTATAGAATTTCTTGCTCTTTTTGTGGAGGGTTTTCATTTTGATTTTGTTGATCTAGCTAGGGATTTGATAGTTTATTATTCACGTTTCTTGATAAGAAACCAATTGAAATCTAAATAAATAAAAAAATTTGAAGAAAATTTGAAAAAGCCTACAAAAAAATGTAAAAACTTACAAAATAATACAAAAACATATTTACAATACAAAAACAAAGGTACAAAATATAATATACAATCTCAATCTTGAACTTTGACGATGAGGAGGCATTTTGAGGAGGCGGGTGACAAAATTCTTCAACTTCTTCAATCAATACATGTGCATTATTGAGGAAAATGCAAAAGCCAAATAGAATCATAAAATGGGTTGCAGGTTTGCAACGCATTTATAAAATTTTCTATTTTTTCAAAGCCTGTACACGCTATAGCATGCACACACTTTGCAAAATTTAAAAAAATAACTTTAGGTGTCATGTTTATGGCACAACTTGGTGCACACACCCTTAACCTATAGCTCAAGATATATTTAATCTAAGGGTTTTAATTTTAATTAGTAATGAATTGGGTCGACCTATGGCTTAGTTGGGTATTAGTATGGGGTCTTAATCCTTATCATTCGACTTGGAGAAGAGGATGAAGTGGATGAGCTAACTTTGAAGTGCTAGTAGATGTGGCTTGGAAAATTAGGAAAATTCTTGGTAGGCTTGCAATCACAAGTTGAGATTTCCTCGGAGGTTTCTACTAGAGTGTGGATATGCACTAGCTAGGATTAGTGTTTGGATTGGATTTTGAGGAATCTTGCATATAAATATTATTGTAATTATTGTTGTATTTGGCCCTAATAGGGAAGGCCTTACATCCAAACACATTGCATATAATTAGTTATTTTGTAAATAAAGAGTTTTGATTTGGTATTAGATCTTGCATTGTTGTTGTGTTTCTATTGTGTGATTATTTTTTGGGGGCTAGTACATCTCCTTCTTTTTATTGCATCACTTGGTATTAGAAAGAAGGTGTTCCTGAGTTTGTAGACATAGTGCCAAAGTTGAGGCAATTTGCACTAGGACTTGGGTGGAGGCTGGAAGAGAAGGTTGATCTAGTGGAGCTTATTGATCTTCTAGATTTATGGATCTATTGCAAAGGATTTACAAAAATCTTAGAACATGTCTTGAAGAAGATTGGACTCTTGCGAAATTGATGATCTCAATGATGTTGTAGAAGAAAAGATTTCAGAGAAGGTTAAGGAATATTTTGGATATGCAATGGAGGAGGTTAAAGTTAGTTTTGGATCTGAGATGGTGTTGATGAAGAGTGAAATGATTGCTGAAATTGTGAGTGCTTTAGGTGGTGTACCTCGAAATGTGGGTACTAAAGATGGTTATGAGGAAGTTGCTGAATACTTTGAAATTAATAGATCAACTAGTGAGGACAAACCTGATCATGTGGAGAGACCTATTGGAACTAGGGCTAGTCAATTTTGCTAGACATGGATCTTAGTTGAGGCTAAAGCATAAGATGGAGGTTTCTAATTTCTGAGGTAATTTGACTTTTGAAGACCTAATTGATTGAATTGGTAAATTAGAAGACTACTTAGAGCTTGAGGATATTGGAGATTCACTTAGAGTAAGGTTGGCACAAACTAAGTTGAAAGGAAATGTTTCTCTTTGGTGGAAAGAACTACAAAGAGAAAAAAAGGAGGAAGGTGAAATGAAGATCCATAGATGGATGTTGATGGTAACTAAGTTGAAGGATAAGTTCATTCATGTTGATTATGAACTTGAGTTGTTTAAGAGTTTGTGGAATTTGAAGTAGAAGGATATGACTATGAAATATTATACTAAGGAGTTCTACAAATTGACTATTTGTGGTCTGGGCATAGAGAATTGTGAAAGAAAAAGGAAGCTTAGTAGATTAATGGTTTGAGATTCAATATTCAAGATGAGGTTAGTATTTTGAATATCTCTTTAGTTGATTATGCTTATCAATATTCCCTAAAGGAAGAAGATCTATTGAAGAGGAAAGGTCAAGGTAATACTAGAGGGAAGGAGAAGAATAATAGCTCAATAAAGGCTAAACCGAGTATAGAAGATGAACCAAAACCTATTGATTAGAAGAGGAAGATAGGTGGAGGTGTGTTTAGAGGTAATTTCTTTAGATTTGGTCAAGAAAGGAATAGATCATTTGGATGTCCTCATCATAGGAAAGATGTTGTTGTGAATGAGGTTGAAGTCCAAGATAATTAACCTAAGCAAGGAGAGAATTTTCTAGCTCAGTGAGTGCTGATTGGTCAGAAGACAATAGAATCTTGTCAAAGGACTAATTTATTCAAGACTTGTTGTAAGTCTAGTGGTAAAGTTTGTAATGTGACTGTGGATGGTGGTAGTACTAATAACCTTGTTTCTGAGGAGATGGTTCAAAAACTTGGTTTGAAGAGAGTGAGACATCCTTATCCTTATAGGATTGGCCAATTACAAGGCGAGCATGCTTTGGAAGTGAGGGAGCAATGCCTTGTTGATTTCCAGATCAGGCAGTACAAGGATCAAATTTTGTGTGATATTGTGGACATGAACAATTGTCATTTGCTTCTAGTTATAACTTTGTAGTATTCAAAGGGTAAAAGCACAAACCTATGTCACTTTTTTGTAAAGGAAAAGGCTAAAAAAAGTATAATTATTCATCTTCAATGACATAAAATTGGTATAATTATTTTGAATTTGGAAATGAAGTATACTAATGAAATGTGTAGAAATGGATAAATTTTAGGATTATATTTTTTAATAATTATTTGGAATAAAAATTGATATATTTTGCTAATTTTTATAGATAATTTTTTAGGTACTGAAAAATGCTAAAAATTAGGGGTCTAGTTCCCTCCACAAAACTATGTGCAAATAAATTTATTTACCTTTTATCTCAGACTATGTTATAGATAACATACATATCTAGAAAAATCAAAAATAAAAATTGGATTTAGAACTATATTTTCTCTTTTATAAGGATTAAAATTTGAAATCACTTGAAATCAATAGTTTTCATCTCCCACCACATTTTTCAAAACAAATCTATTCTAACTAGGAGAAAAATTATACATTCTAGAAGAGGAAATATACTTGCTTATATAGTAGAAAGTCCTACAAAACCAACAAGTGGTATGTGCTAAAACCATGTGCTACCTAACCCATTGACCCCACATTTAATATTAAAAATTTAATTCTTTTCTCCAATATTAAATAATTACATGAAATATTATCATAATGTTACAATACAACTCATCAAGTATATCCAATGGAAATCTTTACATGTTGCACATTCATTTAAGTGCAATGTTACATAATAAAATAAAATAATACAATATAACAATATGCAATGTGTGAAACACCCATTATCTCAACAATCTCCAACTTCTTGTATATATTTCATAGGGTCAATTTGTAGCCACATAAATGAACAAGGAACCAATCCCTCCTAGAGCATCCAACATCATGGATCAATGTACACCATGTGCTCCATCCTAGTACTCGTAACAAAATCAAAGTATCCAATATATCAAACATGAATAATCTCACCTCCTATTATGCCATTGCTTCCGCCATCAAACATACATTGAAGTCATCCAAAGAGAAAGCCTCACAACCTGTCACATTAGAAGACCATAAAATCTCGTACCAACTAAAATGCCAAGCACAAAAAAATGATCCAAAATTAATCACATGTATCTATAGTTGTCAAAATATCCATAGTTGAAATAACACCCAAAACAAGTGTCAAACCCATCCAATTATTCTTACCTCCAAAGGTATACCAAGTGAATCTAATATTTTCAACATATCTAATATGTAACCTACAATCACAAGCCTCAAGAGAAATACCTACCACATATATAGCAAAAAGCTCCCATTACAAAAGATAATGTCAAATATATAGCCAATCCACTCACAACATCTCAAAGAAGTGAATCCATATAGTATCAAGGACATCCACAATACATAAACCAATAACTTGCAAGAACAACTTTCATAATCAATCTCCAATACTCTCCCAATCTCTCCACAACTAGCGAAGGAAAGAGATAAAGGAATAACCATGTCATCTCTCACATGACATACATAAGCACAAACTAGTGATCACAATCTCTAACAAATCTCAAATCCAATGTAAGCAAAACCAAACATCTAGGAAGATAACCAAGATGAAAGAGAACCATGCAAATTATAAACTATATCATGTCCTTCTACACATACCTCTAGATGTAAACTATACAAGTATGATGTCCTCCATAGAACCCCAACAAGAAACCACAAAAATACACAAATCATACTATGTAGCTAATCATGAATGTAAGTCTCTCACAAGAAGATCAAACTCGTAAACCATTCCTAATCCAAGGAATATGCCCAATATAAAATCATCTCCCAAACTTAACTAGCATAAGAACATATGCACATAGAGATAACCAATGCTAAACCATATCTCAAATGAACCCTTTAGAACTAACTCATATACCATAGCTCTAGATCCATATCTATGAAAGACAAAAACAAACATAGTACACCTAAGAGAAATAATGAGCTATACCTCTCAAGTAGAAAACTATCGAGTACACCAAGGGTGGGGAATAAAAATGCTCATCAAGATACCCAAATCTCCAACCAAGACTCATCTAAGAACAATCTCCTCTCAAGTCCATGTACATTGTATGCCCCTTGGACTCTCCTCATAAAACAAAACAACTATCCCAACAAATAATTCTCTAATCTAAGAGAATTCAACATCACCACCATCTCTAAGTATCCATGAGAACCTATAACCAATCAATCCATGCCAACTCCATATGAAACATAGCAATATCATGAAGTGTCTAGCTTATGATCAATGTACTCAATACCAAGAAACTAAACCAAGATCAATGTGAAAGTTCCAACCATGTCCCCATGAACATAAACATGACAATATGATCTAACCATCTCAACCAAAGAGATAACATGCTCCATATGAACATACTATAATATGTCAAAGCTCTAAATGCGTATCAAGAGTATACTATAACATAAATGAAACCTTCCTAACACCAAGGATAACATGTCAAATGAAAGCATAAACTACACTTTTACCAAGAACCCCATTAGTCCTCAAGATGCAACCATCTCCACACACTATGAAAATTTTTATCTCTACATCCCATGAAGAACCATCTCCACACACCATGAAGATAACCAAGCACTCCATTAGTCCTCAAGATCTAACCATCTTCACACACTATGAAGATAACCAACTACACCATGTAAATGTTAAAGATGCTTCTGTAATAACAAGATCTAAGACAAATCTCCAACATCTACAAATACTCAATAAATAATCAATGCCAAAAAAAATCCCACTCAACCATGGTACCAAGTCATCCATGGCATCATAAAATCCATCTCTTACATAAAGATCCCATAGGTCTACACTCACGCAACCAAAGTGTTAGTACTAAGTGAAACCAAGATCTTCAAACCAAGAAGATACAAACCAAACTAGAAACTAATCCTACACTATCATCTCATCATTGTCACAAGCTCCCACTAAACCATGTATCCAAGCTATCCATGAAATCAAGATGAAAAACCATCCTCTAATCATGAGATTCAACCAAGGCATCAAACCATCAAAGAACTCAAAGTAGATATCATGATCTCCTCAAAAGAAACCATATAACCATGATCCTCAACAAAAAAGATATACCATCATAACCAAGTTAGAAATTCAAGACAATGAACATTAATGATGTACTTGTATATCCAATTATGTCATGCCAAAATCCATGACACCATGATCACATCCATGAACCAAGAAACTAAACACAATATTTTTAAGCTATCAACATAAAATAATTAATCATAATCCTCCACCATGATTGTACCTAGTAACAACATCTTATCCCTTCTATATGAAGAATAAATTAGGAAGTCATGTGACTTAGGGCATAGAAAACCCAAATATAGGCCACCAATCTGAATATGCACCAATAATGAAATATCAATGGGAAAAGACAACCCATATCCAAGCCATAAATGCAACATGTAAGTATAGATTTCTTAAAATAATGCAGAACTTGTAGACTCAACAAGTCATTATATATATCCAAACTAAACACTGATAACACTTTCATCATGAGACCAATTTGACTTGTAAGGAAACTTCTGATAAAGAATATAATCATTTCCACATAACCCATAATAGATCTAAAATAAATGTGCAATTAAAATCCACATGCAAGAGAATAAAAAACATACCCACAAAAATGTGATACAAGATATACCCTAAAAAACTCTCATTGAAGAAAAAATCCAACTTCCAAAAGCATCCATCACTATGTATTATTTAGCAAAAATAGCATTGCAATACAACCATGGAAGCCTTCAAAGACATAGTCATAACCAAGAAATCTGTGTGAACAAGCATGAATCCGCACATTCCATGTCATGCTTCCAACCTTCACAAATGCTCCTTTGGCTAACTTGTCAAGCCTTGTCTCACTCAACTCTTTCTTTTTTTCCTTTTTCTTCTCCTATATTTTCCTTGTTATACAACAACTATACTTGTGGCTGCTTATAAAGTAACAAGTCTCACAAAACTACCAAGTGGTATTACATAAACCATGTGCTACTAACACATTGACCCCACATTTAACATTGGAAATTTAATTCTTTTCCCCAATATTAAATAATTACATGAAATATTATTACAATATTACAATACAGCTCATCAAGTATATCCCATCAGAATCTTTACATGTTGCAAGTCCATCTAGGTGCAACATTACCTAATAAAATAAAATAATACAATATAACAATACTATGCAATGTGTGCAACACCCATTATCTCAATGGCTGACTTGTGACTCAACATATATTTTATGTAAGGGTTTTAATTTTAATTTGTAATGAAGTAAGCCAATGGCTTAGTTGGGTATAAGTAGGCATTCTTGTGGAGTCTTTAGTCATTGTCATCTAACTTGGAGAAGAGGACAAAGTGGAGGAAAAAAACTTTGATAGGCTAGTAGCTAAGGCTTGGAAAAGCAAGAGATTTCTTAGTGAACTTGCTAGCAAAAGTTGAGATTTCCTTGGAGGTTTCTTCCAAGGTGTGGATCTAGACTAGCTGGGATTAGTATTTGGATTGGATCTTGAGAGATCTTCCAAAAATTTTATTTAAATTGTTGTAGTATTTGGCCCTAATCGAGAAGGCCTAACATCGTGACACATTGCATGTAATTAGTTATTTTATGAATAAAAATTTGTGATTTGGCATTAGATCTTCCATTTTTGTTGTGTGTCCACTATGTGCTTATTTGCTAGGGGCTAGGACATCTCTTTTGGGGATTCTCTTATCTTGTACTGCATCAGTCAAGTACCATGGAAGAAATTTATTCATTAAAATGATTGAGGGTTTATTGTTGATCACAAAAAATCTTTTGAGAATTTGATAGTAGAGATGAAACAACCATAAGGAACATGTTTAGGGCTTGATTTCTAACATCTAAGTTATGGGTACAAGCACAAACTTGTGTCACCTTTTATAAAGGAAAAGTGATATCTGAATTTAAAGTCTTCAACGTTAATGACATTAAAGTGGCATTTGTGCTTAGAATTTGAAGATGATGTAAAGTAATGAAATGTGTAAAATTAAATAAAGTTTATGTCTGTAATTTTATTTATTTTTAAATTGAGTGAAAATTTTATCTATTTTTTATTTATTTTTAAACGCTAAAAATATACAATTTTTTTCCCGTCAAACAAATATATGCAAATGTTCATATTTTAGTCTAATTTTGAAATATGTTAGAATTGACATGTATACCTAGTGCACCAAAAAAGAAAAATTGAAATTTGGCTAATATTTTTCAAGTTATAACTGGTCAAAGTCAAAGTTATTAGAAATTGATAATTTTTTTCTCCCATCAAACTTTTTCCATCAAATCTACATATTTTTTTAAAACAAATTACATATTCTTGAAGAAGACTCTTTCCTCTAGTGCAACATTTAAAAATAATAATTTTGAACATGGTTTACTATTTTTTTCTTATTTTTGAATAGACATCTTCCTAAATCTTAAAATACCTACTTGTAATAATTTCAAATTATAACATATTATCCATAATTAAAAAAAATTAAAAAAATATATGATCATAATCGTGACTCCAAAACCTACAAAACTATATTTTTAGTTTTAAGAAAAAAAATCAATTTAGTAAGTCAAATTGGCCTTCAAAGTGAGAAGTTTGCAGAAGTTCTTATTTTTGCTTGTGTGGCTGCCACCTAGGATGCCACATAGGTAGTTTTGGCCAAAACTGTTTTGGTCATAACTATTTTGGCTGAAAGGGTTACGACCAAAACCCCCAGGCTTATAAGATTTTCGTCAACCACTTTTTGGCTAGTTTCTATGATATTTTGAACCATTTGATACATGGGGCTTACGACCGGAACCCTACATGCCACATCGATGGGGAAACTTGCCACATATGTATGGCCAAAATGTGTTCGACTATAACTATTACGGTCAGAACTATTTTGGCTGTAACCCCTCCAAATATCACAAATGGTGACATAGGTTTGTGCTTTCACCCTTATAGTATTGTATGCATTGATAATCTTTAAATTAGATAAGCATAAAAGACACTAAAGCATGAAATAATTATGAGTATCCAATCTTTTTCAATTACTTTTATACTATTATAACTCTCATTTCAAATGTTATAAATATAGTTTTAACATGAACTACATGTAAATTGTCATTTAACACAACTTTGCATCATTTTGAATATCCTTCTAAATTAAATTCAATGGCCACATATTTTTCCTATAATCTTCTATTTGTATCACTTTAGGTCAAATTTTAATTTTAATTTTTTTTTAATATACTAACCTTTTAAATAATGTACTTCAAGATATATTTTTTATGTTTCTTTGATAGCATGCATTTTCTTAATGGTTATAATCCTTTATACAATCTTTCTTTAGTTTCAAAAATTATATTCCTCATCATGTTTCATCATGATATAAAAGTTATTTATAACTTTTATGTAGACAAATTCTATTTTATCATAGGTTTGTGCTTGGTTTTGTGACTTTCACATGTATCTTCCATCTAATGTCATCCTTCCTATAGAGGAACTAAGTGTTTGCTATTGGCTAAGAGATAGTGTATATGCTACTTTAGTATGTTAGAAACACTAAATTAAAGCAATCAAAAAGTATTTGCATACTAATTTAACATAACTTCATGAGAGACAAAGTGAAGTCCTCAAATGAGAATATGAGCCATGGATAGACTCTCTCAATGAGGATGATCACTTGATGTAGAGGTGTGTCTAATAGCTAAGATGGCTTGATTATGTATGTATGCTCAAATGTTCAAATGGGCTTCAATGGAGGATTTTTGATAGATTTTGGTGAATGGATTTGATGTAAAATGACTTCTCAAAATGGCATTATGGCTTTACTTTCTAGATTGTGTTGTTTTTGCAAAGGGGAATGATCCAATTTATAGGCAAGAGGCTTGAGGGATGGAGGACTAAGATGGAAGGAAAGGAGAAAGCTTATGGAGGGCTCAGATTGAATGAGAGGAGAGCACATGGATTGTGCTTCCTTAAAACCAATCAAGGAGTGACACATGTCACAAGGTAAGAGGATGGAGGAAAGGGCAAGGATGAGTCAACAAAGGAGGATCAAGGGATAATATCTTCATAAAGACCCTTCATAAGTGCTTTGTAAGAGCATTGAATGAGAGTGTAAGAGATATTTGAGGGTCATTTATGTTGGAGGGTGAGGAATTTTGACTTGGGTTGGATTAGGAAGATTTTAAGCTTGCTTAGGATTGTGCAAATAATTAGAGGATGGATTAGGATGGTTTAGGATTAGCTTAGGGATAGGCAAGTGGATGGCAATAAATGAGGGTGGATGAAGGAGGAGATATTTGTTGGCTTTGGCTTGGGTTAGCAAGTCTTAACCCATGTTTAGGGAATGTGACAAGGTTAGGGGGGGATTAGGATTAGGGTCAAAGATAAGGATTAACATCTTCTAGAAGAGTCTAGGCTTTGGATGAGGATGAAGACTTTCTAGAAGAGTCTAGAACTTCCTAGGATGAGGATAAAAAAGGGTTTTTAGAAAATAAATAAAGTTTTATTTATTACAAGGGTTTTGGTTGAGGAGATATTTATTAAAACATTTTTAATAAACATGAGGATTAATATTTAATCTTAATTAAATATTTTGAGTTGGGATTAGGGGTAGGAAATGATGGGATTAGCCTTTAATCAAAATTTAAGAAGGATTAGAAGATTTTGGAAGAGGTTAGTGGTCTTAAGAAAATTGGCCAAGTTTTGGGCAAAAAATAAATAAATTATTTATTTTGGGATTTTTGGTCAATTTATTAATTAAATAATTAATAAATAAGGAAATAATGTTTAAATAAGATTTAAACATTTTTGGGAGGGATTCCTTAATTAAATATTTTTAATTAAGATAAAGGGATTTAATGGCATAAAAATAAATAAATAAATAAAATAATTAATTAATAAATAAATGATGATGTCATCAGAGACTTTTTGAAAAAATAAAAATACTTTATTTTCTAAAAAAATTTTAGGTGTCTACATTTTGCCCCTCTTTGATGTGATGATGCAAGTGGCATGGCATCAAAGATAAGAAAATAAGATGCCCAAGGCTAGAGTAGAAGAGGAGAGAATGGACTGTGAGATGCCCCCTCAAGAAGGTAGCGGAAAGAGAAAGTGAGGCTCAATAGCTTCTTGAAAAGTACAAGAATTCGAGATGAGCAAGGAGACTCAGATTGGTGAAGAGAAGGGGCTGAATTAGCTCAAACTCTTACTACGGGAGAATGATAAAGGGAGAATCAGAGGAACAAGAGTAAATAAGCGTAAGACTTCAGGGGAGATGGAGGATGAAGGAGCAGAGCGCTATAAAAAGGAATCTAAGATAGGGAGATGGACAATGGGATGATATAGTTGATGCAACATTAATTTCAAAGAGTTAGATTGGGGAGAGATGGGTTTCGGAGATCCCTAGGACTAGGATTGTGGATCTTGAAAGATGAGGCTTGGTGGATTGATTAGATTGGTGGATCCCTAAGACTAGGATTGTGGATCCCTAAAGCTAAAAGTGAAGATTGATTCAAAGAGATATTGATGCATAAGTTGGGGTAGGAGAGACAGATACTAGATATGGATGGAGAATAATGGAGATGAAGGGATTCCATTGAAACTTTTTGAGCAGGGGGATACTTCAAAGAGAAGTACCACCATGTAGTTGAGCACTAGATTTTCTATAGGATTGTTGGTTAATTGCCAAGGTTACCAAGAACATCAAGGCCATGTCACCAACCATCCAGAAGATTGATGAACTGACTCGAAACAAACACACAAGGATTGCCTCAACATCACACATGAAACCTGGAGGAAACAACGTGGAACTGACACTGGGTAACCCACAAGCAAAAAATAAACAAATGAAAGACTTGATCAAAACTGTACACTTAGAGTGCCCCATTCACAACATACCATCATATGGAAGATTGTGGTAACCATGAGGAGGGAACAAAAAGATTTCTTGAAAAAGATACTTCAAGACCCAAAAGGGGAGATTCCAAATCGAAAGAAAGCGAAAATCCAAAAGAGAACCATTTTCCAATGAGATGGGTAGGATGAGGTACTAACGGACCAAGATTAGACATGAGGAAAGCTATATCCTACAAGGATCTATCGGAGAGTAGCTAGGCTGGTGGATTTGGATGACTGATGCACTTGGCAAGCTAAACTGAGAAGGATAACACTTTGATGATAGGAGATCTAGCTAAAGGATGTAGTGGAATAGCTAACCAAGATTTGTGCGATGTGTGCAAGATGTTGATCAAGGATGAACTGACACAAAAGCTAGATAGATACAATGGTACTAAGCTAAAGAGGATGTACAAGCTGACAAATCAAGATATGTTACAAATGTACAAGGTTGTTCATGTTTGGGTTTTGTGAGATGGAAATGTTTTAGAGTGTGTTGGATGTTTTTAATGTGTGATAGATGGATAGTTGGATAATTTGAGGGTTTTGTGAAAAGTCTAAGTGAAGTAGGATTTGTGTGTGCATGTGATAGGGTACAAACTAGGATACAAGATTATTTACAAGCTAGAATATGGCACAAGTTTTGGACAAGATTTGGATATACAAGGGATGATACAAGATTTACAAGGTATGATACAAGCTTTGGTACAAGATTTAAAAGCTAAGGTACAAGATTTACAAGCTATACAATAGGTATTTACAAGCTTCATTAGATGTTGGATATTTAGTTGGAACACCAAGGGAACAAGCAAGTGTTTTATGGGATGGTGAGTGGATGGATGAGGGATAGGATACTGATAGATAATGGATTAGTCTTAGTACACAAGGCACCTGAATTACTAGGTTTTCACCAAGGTACCTATCCAAGGTGCTTGAATTGCCAAGTTTTCACTATTGGATGCTTATTTCTCTTTACTATTTTTTTTGTATTTTTCAAAAGCTAGGTATACCAAGAATCTTCAAGCATGGAACTTCTTGAGATGAATGATGTTAGTAAGATCATTCAAGAGTTCTCCTTCTAGTGTAGATAGCTGATAGGCTCTGGAGCCAAAGGAGGCAGTGACAACATAAGGACCAAGCCATGTAGGTTCAAACTTGCGTTTCTTTTCTCGATCGGCTTGGACTTTCATATTTTCTTTAAGGACCATGTCGCCCGGCTGAAAGTGTCAGAGAAGCACCTTCTTATTGAAGTTCCTTTTGAGATGAGATTGATAGGCTATGAGCTGATCATAGGCATGTTGTCACTTCTCATCTAGGAGATCTAGCTGGGTGAGCCGAGCTACTCTATATTCTTCATCTGATATTTTCCCTTGCAAAGATATGTACAAGGAGGGAAGTTCAACCTCTATGGGTAGTACTGCTTTGACACCATAGACTAGGGAGTATGGAGTTGTTCCTATGGATGTACGGAAGGAGGTTCAATAGGCCCATAGGGATAGATTTATTTGTAGGTGCCAATTGTAGCCAGAATCATTGACAACTTTCTTTAGGATTTTGAGGAGGGTTTTGTTAGTTGCCTCTGCCTCGCCGTTACCTTGTGGGAAATATGGGCTAGAAAAGCAGTGATGGATGCGGAGGAAAGTGCATAATTCTTCCATGTTGAGATTTTTAAAGTTACCTCTGTGGTCAGTGAAGATGGTGGATGGGATGTTGAAGTGGCAAACAATGTGGTACCAGATGAACTTGGAGATCTGAACTCCTATAGCTGAGACTAGGGGGACTGCTTCCACCCATTTAGTGAAATAGTCTGTAGCTATTATTTTCCATTTATGTCCATCAGATGAGAGAGGTGTGATAGTTCCATCTAGATCAAGGCCCCAACATGCAAAGGGCCAAAGTGGTGCAATAGGCTGTAGATCTTGTGCTGGAGCATGCACAAGATTGGCATGCTACTAACATGGGAGACATTTGCTAACAAAGTCATAGGAGTCTTCTTCGATGGTAGGCCAATAGTAGCTTGCTCTAAGGATTTGTCGTGCTAAGACAATACCACTCATGTGGGCACCGTAAAGTCTAGAGTGTACTTCTTTTAACGCCATCATGGCCATGTTTTGGTCTAAACACCTAGAAAGAATATCGTGATAACCCTGACGATATAGGGTATTGGCTATGATGACATAGCAGGATGATTTTCAGATGAGGTTTTGGCATTGGGTTTGTGTGAGGTGAGGGGATATGATACCATCTTAAGGTAAGCATGGATTTCATGGTACCAAGGGGATTGAGGACCAACCAAGATGCAAACACGATTTGAATCCTCATTCACGTAGGCGAGTGTGAGGAGTTGCTCGACTAAAAGCCCATACTGCATAGCTGCTTGGGGAATTTCCAAGAGCAAGATGATAGTAGCCATAGCGTCCACTGCTTTGTTTTGCATTCGAGGCACTTGTATAAACTGAAGCTTTGTAAAATGTTGGGTTAGCTGATCAATTAGCTCTTTGTAGGGTAATAGCTTTTCATCTTTGGTTTGATATTCATTTAGGACTTGCTTGATGATGAGTAGAGAATCACCAAAGATTTGTAACTCAGTGATGTTCCATTCTACGATTATCTTTAATCCTGCTATGAAAGCCTCATATTTAGCTATATTGTTGGTGCTAGGGAATTGTAGCTTAAAAGCTTTTGGAATGTAATCTCCTTGAAGTGTGACCAACAATATTCCTGCCTCTAATCCATGAGATGTGTTTGAGCCATCAAAATAAAGTTTCCATGGGGGTTGTTCTTCAATTAGACAGATATGTTCATCTAAAAATTTTGTGATCAAAGGATATGTATCTACTACAGGTGCAACAGCTAGGTGATCTGCTATAGCTTGCCCTTTGATTGCCTTTTTTTCCACATACTGGATGTCAAATTTGCTAAGGAGCATAACCCATTTGGCCAAATGGCTTGTAAGTGCTGTTCTAGAGAGCATATACTTGAGAGGATCAATTTTGGATACTAGCTAGATAGTATGACTTAGCATGTAGTGGGGAAGCTTTTGAGTTGAGAAAAAAACTACCAAACAAGCCTTTTCCATAGGAGTGTAATTGAGTTCATAACCAACTAGGGTTCTACTGATATAGTAGATGGCTCTTTCTCTGCCGTAGTCATTGTGTTGTGCTAGAAGTGCCCCTAGAGCAATAGGCATTGCTAATATGTACAAGATGAAGGGACGACCAGGAACTGGTGGAACCAAGATAGTGAGATTGGCGAGATATTGCTTGATCAGATCGAAGCTGCATTGACATAAAGAATCCCACTTGAAGTTCTCATCTTTCTTTAGTAGATGTGCAAATGGCGTACACTTATCTGCAAGCTGGGAGATGAAGCGCCAAACGGATTGAAGATTTCCTTGAAGAGTACGAAGCTATCACCGTGTATAGGGAGGAGGCATGTCTAAGATAGCCTTGACCTTCTTGGGGTCAATTTTTAAACCTCGTTTAGAAACTATAAAGCCTAGAAGCTTGCCAGATGTGACCCCAAAGACACATTTCTTGGGATTCAGCATGAGATGATATTTGGCTAACTTATCAAAGACTTTCTCTAGGTCAGCAAGATGATCCATGAAGGTGTGAGATTTAACCAAGATATCATCTACATAATCCTTCAAAATGCTATGGATAAGATCATGGAAAATGGTTGTCATAGCTCTTTGATAGGTAGCCCCAACATTCTTTAGGCCAAAAGGAATCATGTTGTAGCAAAAGGTTCCCCAAGGGGTAGTGAATGTTGTCTTATGCCGATCCTCTTCTGTAATCTTGATTTGATCATACCCAGAAAATCCATCCATGAGGGATAAAATTTCATGTCTAGCTGTAAGGTCTACAATCATATCTATGTTGGGTAAGGGAAATTCATCTTTTGGAAAAGCTTTGTTAATATCTCTAAAATTAGTGTAGATTCTGATGTCACCAGAAGGGTTAGTGACGAGGACCATGTTGGATATCCACTCTGAGTATTCGATAGGTTGGATAACCTTAGTAGCTAATATTCTTTCTAATTCAGCTTCGACTAGTAATGCCACCTTAGAGTGCATTTTTCTAAGCTCTTGTCTGACGGGCCTAATCTTTGGATCGACTGCAAGATGATGAACTACAAGCTTTGGACCAAGTCCTAGCATGTCCTGATATGATGATGCAAATTGACCAATGTTCTCTCTTAAGGCCTCAAAGAGGAGATCAGCTTGGTCTTGTGATAGGGATGCAACAATGTGAACAAGTCTAGGGATCTCTGAAGAACCGATGTTGACTTCTCTAGTATCCTCACTTAGAATAGAAGACACCTCTGGTCGATTATCTTGAGGAGGTAATGCTAAATCCTCATGTTCTACTTGTGACTTTAGATTTTCTTATTGAGGGGCTCTCTTCACTGCCTGAGCTAGTCTCGAATTCGCCTTAGTTCCAGTTTTGGGTGTATCGAAACTAGGTTGGGGATTTTCTCCAAAATACCCATTGGGATCTAGCTTAGAGATATAGGCAGAATCTAGCTTTATTTTCTTGTGAGGAGTTTTGGATCCCATGAATCTTAGAAGCGCTTCCTCCAATGTGAACTCATCAATGTGTATGACGCTTGGTTGGTCCCAATCTATGAGTTCAGGGTGAGCGAGTGGTAGGTCGATGAAATGGATGGATAGTTCTTGGAGAACAGAGTCTCCCAGGGAGATTTGGTCTAGGATATTGTTGTAGGCTCTCTTTTCAACTTCCTCCCGAATGTCTTCAATTTCTACAAGGTCACATTGGATGTTCAAAAAAGCATGACCATCCATATTGGTGCCCCTAGTTGTGGGTATGCCAAAGCCTAGACCTAACTTCTTTTCCCATTTGTGTGCTTTGATGGGACACTGCATGCCTCTTTCCTCTGGTCCTAGACCACCACCTTGATAGTTTTATTTCTCAGTGATGAGCTTATGTGCTTGGGGATACTTTTGGCTAAAGTGATCAAGGCATGCTTGATTTCTTGGAGGTGCATCCTTATGTAACCAATTTTTGATATCCGAAGTGAGCTGCTCATGAAGACGGATTCTTAGGGATATAAAGGTTGTTGGGCCAAGCTGTGTGTATCAAGAAGGTGGAGTCTCCTTGGCTCTATGATATGTGGGTCATCCATGGGTGTTTGGTTCAAGTGGCAATGCACCAACTACAAATGCATCAGACAGGCTATACTCTCCACAACCTTTGTTATTGATCTTTAGGGTAGATAGGGTGGAGGCGAGGATGGTTTCTGGGTCACTACCGGTGTTGGATGAACTGGCGATGGATTGGCCAATTTTGATGCCAAGGAAATGGTTTGTGTATGAGGCTTCAACTGTACTGCAATAAGAAAAGGGTTCTAGATCGGCATCGATGGTCACTTCAGTGCCTTGATGCAAAAATTTGAGGCACTGATGATATGTGGATGGAACGGCCTTCATGGCATGGATTCATGGGCATCCAAGGAGGATGTTAAATGGTAGGTTTAGATCAACAACATGGCAAATTATTTCCTGGATGATCAGCCCAACCTTGATGGGTAGCAAAACTATTCCCTCTGTGGTTCTCTCCAAATTGTCATAAGCTTTAATGGCGATAACCTCATTGATGATATCTACCTTAGTATACCCAACTTGTTTTATGAATTTTAGGGTGCAAATATTCAAGGTTGATCCATTATCTATCATTACTCTTTTTACGGTGAAATTGGATACCATAATGGCTATGCGAAGTGGAAGGGTGTGATCTGGCTCAACCATGGGTATGTCAGTGGGCTTGAATGATAAGGCACATGAGGATGAAAGGTGTCCAACAAGATTATGAAAATTAATCGCATTGATATCCAAAGGGACATGAGATTCTATGAGAGCACTATCAAGGATATCTTTGTACATAGGACTAGTGCGGAGAAGGTCTAAAATGGATATTTGGGCTGGCATGTTCCCAAGGTGTTCCAAGATATTGTACTCACTTTTTGATGGAGCTGATGATGTTGTTGAGGTTGATAGTGCTGATGGGACTGATGGGGCTACGATGTTCAATCGTGCTCTTCAAGTGGTGATTGCACACTCATTGTTTGGGCCTTGGATATTGATAACATTGATAGAAGGCTCTTTCTCAAACATACAATCTATGAGGCTACCATAGTCTATGTAGGATGAAGTGTGGTCATTGTTCTTCCCATGATGTTGGTTTGGCTGGCGGTTTTTGGTGTTGTTGTTGTTGGTTTGGATGGGTGCTTTTCCAGGATTTTGGTTGTTGTGAGGAGGAAAAACATTTTGATAGATCTGCAAGCCTGCATTGGGAGAGGTTTGTGCTCCAACTATGACTTGTTTCAGATCAATGAGGTCCTGCACATAATCTTTCAACTTCATGCATCTGAGGGTGGTGTGCCCTTTCACCCTATGGAACTTGCAATACTCATTGTCTCTATACCATGCAGCTTTGGATTGGCCTAGGTCAATTTACTGGGTAGGAGGAAATTTGATGAGGTTTTCCTTGACTAATTTCTCAAAAATGACATCCAATGGCTCACCAAGGGGTGTATAGTTTCGAGGTGCAAGTTGGAACTTGGGCTTTGGTCCTACAACTACATTGATGGCATTAGCTTGATTGTTAGACCCTTGAAAGTTGGGCTTTGGATTGTGGCTTTGAAAGCTTTGTTGATTTTGCTATTGGTTGTTGATAGTTTGTTGATTATTTGGTTCATAAGGTGGGTTGGACTGATTTTGGGAAGGACCAACAATATTCACATGTCTGGTGTCAGTGACCCCATCTGTTGCAGTGTGCTTATTTTTGTTCCAATACCTAGACTTGTCATTTGAATGTGTTTGATTTTGGTTGGCTTCCTTGTAAATCTTGACCACACCATCTTTAATGATTAATTGCTCAAGGATCATTCCTTTTTCTTTGATATCTTTGTAGGTCTGCAAACAATTCATGGTCATGTGGTGAGCTAAGCTGGGATGGGCATTATCAATAAACATTTTCACCAAATGGTGCTTTGGCAGGGTAGAAGATATGCATGTGGTAAGGGTTTCCCATCTTTGCAGATATTCACCAAGACTTTCTCCAGCTTTTTGCTTGGTGTGGACAAGATCAACCACTGATAATTCTGTCTCAACAAGATGGGCATATTGGGCTACAAATGTCTTAGACAATTCAACAAAGTTTTTGATTGTGCCATATGGGATTCTATAAAACCATTCAAGAGCTAGTCCGACCAAAATTTTGGGGAAAAGGTGGAAAAGGAAGACATCACTATATGCCACTTCTTGGTAGTGCATGTAAAATTCTTTGATATGTGTGACAGGGTCTCCTTTTCCTCTAAATTTGTCAAACTTGGGTATCTCAAAGTGTTTGGGAAATGGTGTCATGGTAATGGCTTTGTCAAATGGGTAAGGACATACATTCTCAAACTTGAAGCTTTTTGGGTCATTTCCCTCCTAGATGTTCTTCAAATTTGTCTTCATGGCTTCCCATTCTAAATTAGTGGGTGATGGCTATGGTGCCTCCACTGGAGGAGCACTTTGAGGGAGATATGTGATGAATGGTGCAATTGAATATGGATGGCTTTGAGGAATGGGCTGATAGGGATTGTACATGGCTTGGGAAACTCAATGGTGGATGATGGGTTGCTAAGGTGGAGGTGGCACATATTGCTACATGTGTTGTGAGGCTTGCTGTTGATATTGGATTTGAGGTTGGGATTGAGGAACACAAGATGGCTATGGGATAAATGGATTGCTTTGTGGAGGTAAGGTATAAGATGGTTGTGAAGCTTGGGGAAAGGATCGGGGAGCTTGCAGAACTTGACTTTGGATTTGAGGAGTTTGACCAATATATGTGGGTTGTGCCCCCATTTGGGAGGGTATTTGCATGGAAAAAGAGGCCAAGTAATTGGTGGTTGGTGGTGGTGGATTTCCTCCTAGAAGTGGCATAGAAAAATAGTTAGTTATAGGAGGTAATGGATTAGTTAGTGGTGGAGGTGGCGGGAATTGAAAGCTTGGAAATAGAACTAATGGGGTTTGATAGCTTGGTGGCTAGATTTGAAAGCTTGGTAGAGTGGCGGCAGGAGCTTGGGTCACATGAGAGCTTGGCAGAACATTGGTAGTAGATAGCTTTGTGGAGTGAGGGTAGTAACTTGTGGATTTGTGGCTGATGGCACTGAGCTCCAAGGACCTAGTGGAAATGATAGAATTGTGCTCTGAGTTGAGGTAAACAAGCTGTGGGTGATGAAAGGTTGATTACTTGGCCCCATGGGTGACATCTCAGTTGTATATTGCTGAGGTTGGCAAAGATGCTAGAACTAATTTGGGAGATGGGTGGATTTGGAAGGCTAGGTTGGAGAGCAACAACAACAATAGTGAAGGGAGTGAATGATGAGGTGTTTTGGGCAAAGGGTGTTTGGGATGGAGTGGTATGGACCAATGGTGGAGTGGTGGTAGCTGGATTGGCTTGGGGAGTGGAGATTTCAACTTGGGTGTGGAGGATGGTATGTTTGGGTCTACTAGATCATATGAGGTGGGTTGAGGCTCTTCTTTTGGTATATAGAAAGGATGATTTTTATTGTAAGAGCTTATGGGTGGTGGCAGCTACCCAAATAGAGGGTGAGATAGATCTAATAAGGGAGGAGGTCTTCTAAAATCGAAGGCTCCTATGTTGTCCCTCTGAAAGTTTGCCATGATTGTTTCTTTGTACTTATCTATAATAGTATTCACCAATACTGCATTTCTTGGTTGGTTCATGAAAGCTTCAATGTCATTAGGTGATGGTATAGCATTTTTTGGGCTGAAGGATGGTTGAGTGCTCAAGGAGAGCGATGCTGTTTGATCCAAATGATGGGGCTCCATTGTTTCCTTCTTCTTCTTAGCTAAGTGAGTGATGGGTGGCATGAAAATGTTCCTAGGGATGAGGTGCAACAATGTTGATGGATGCAAAGGGGGGAGGATTTTCTATGCAAATGATTTCCTAGGCTGAGGCAAAGCTATATGACAAACCTAAGGAAGACTAGGTTGGGGATTCAAACTTCAAAGATATGTTGCCAAAGCATGAAAGGTCTGATTTCCTATGTGCAAGCTTGGTGGTGATTGTGTCAACTTAAGGATAGACTAATGATCTCTTAGGAAAAACATGAGATTGACCACTTGTGGATCCCAACCTTTAGCTCAAGGTGATGAGGGATGACAAGTGATAAGGCTAGATTACCCTAGAAAAATCTCTCTCAGAGGGATAACCTTGGTGAGACTAGTGGATTTGCAAGATGATAGGAAAAGAAAGTTCTGGCAATGTGACAACAATTTTGAAGGCTTGGATGTGAACTTTTTGATTGCTGGGTAGATGGTTTGGTTCTAAGGCAAGGAACTAGATGAGATGGATGAGCTAAAATGCTTAAAGGGATAACCTAGAATGGCTAGCTTTCCTAAAAAGATGACTTTAAAGTGAAACTTATGCAAGAAGATGTGGAGAAACAAGGGGGCCTAATAATAGAAATCATGCCTAGTTGGTAAGACATAAGTAGGGTTAACTCCTGGATGTTTGCTAAATCTGATAGTGTGATCTAACCAGGCATCTTGAAGGGCTTCATCAGCAACTTTGTCTTCTGCTTTGTGGAGTTTGGTAATTCGAGGGCTTGGTGTTACTTCCTTTCTCTTGGCTGAAATTTCTTGGTATACTTAAGATGGCTTGAGTTTGGCTTTGTGAAACTTTTGTTTGGGTTTGGGTTGTTCTGACATAAATTCCTAAATCTATTTGGCTTTGAGAGATCATGGTTGTTTTGCTTCAACTTTGTTCAACTTTTGAAGCAAGCAGTGACTATGCTAAGTGTGCCCTAAGCTAGGATTGATCGAGTTTGGCAAATATTCATTCAACAAGTAAAAGATCAAGCAATAAATAGGAACAACCAGATATAAGTTTTGATTCTCATAAGCTAGTAACTGTGCCGTGGAGTGTGTATATTCTACAAATGTTTCAATCAGTCACTTTAAACACATTAACATCCTAGATGGTTTTCTACAAGGCTGATAGTTGGTTTAGCTAGGGAGTCCTCAATATACCCAAGGTATGTGAGGCCCAAATCCGTAGATAAAACCAAAACAATGTCATATAGCTGAGAGGAGCAGTAACCCACTTCTCCTCTTTCACTTCTCAAAGGTATAAAGTTCCATGAGGCTTAGCCCAAGTGATAGAATTTTGATCCCAAGAGAGGTTTCTTTGGATTCACCTCCTAATCTTTATACTCCACCAGAACGCTGGAGTTGAGGTCGTCCCAAGGGGTGATGAAATCCTCAAGCAAGCCTCCTAAAAGCTAAGAAAAGATTTTAGATCCTAATCTTGTGCACCCAAGATGGCCTCGAAAGACGACAAGGGGAGAGAAGACTTGGATGATCTTGGGTTAAAAGACAGAGTTCTTTTCCAACTGATACTTTAAGTTTTCTGATTTAGACCTTTTGAAAAACACGCGTGATTTAAGATGCAAAAGGTTCAATTCCAATTTGAAATGCGCCAAAAAAAGAGAAGTGATCGAAGAATGAACACACCAAGAAGATATAGGGTCAGCAAAAAGTAAACTCACGCGCCTAGAGGCCCTTTATGTCAAGTATCGATTGATTTTTTTAAGACATTCAAGATTGAGTGTGAGTTTGTTTTAAGCCCAAAACAAAGATGTGTGTAAAGCTTGATTTCAAGTGCGTGCCTGGAGGCCCTCCACATCAAGATTTGTTCAATTTTTATGCCCAAATGAAGTGTTAGCGAGGCTAATGTGCATTCAAGAAATTTTCTATCTTAGAAAAACCAATAAAAACTCAAGTGAGCGGAATTTGATTTTTTTGTGGAGCACTTAACACCTTCTTAGGTAGACTTGTCCCCATATATGGCATTGGTATTGCAATCAATAGTTAGAATGATGGGTGATTAAAGAGGGTGAGTCCAACAACAAATTCACTCAAAGTGTCTTTATTTGTTTTTATAATTTAAAAAGTTTCTAAAATATGGATTCTTTTTATGCCCCAAAAGATGATTATTTGATCTATGGCATTCAAGATTGGATTTGTTGTTTTAATCATGCATTCATAAAAAAAAAAAAAAACTTGATTTTAATCCATGGCACTCAAGAGTGATTTTAGCAACATGCATTCAAAGACAAGTGATTAAACATTCAAATTTTTTTCTTTAAGCATTCAAGATTGAGATTTTGCGTGTTGTTTTAAGAACTTTGAAGTGCTTTGTTTTAACCTTAGATCATTCAAGATTGTTTTGGACTCAAAAGTGAAAATGACTCTTTGGACTTTGATTTTCATTCAAGATTTTGTGTTCTAGTTTGCATGTTTTAAGCCTAAAAAAATGATATTCCTAGATTGTTTTGATGAATGAAAAACCTAGGAAACATTCAAGATTTTGCAACAAGACATTTGTTTGGAACAAATAACAAAGCTTTTAGGACAATTTTGGCAACCATTTAGGACTCTTAGTTTTCATGAGATTTTTAAAATAACTTTAAAATATTTGCAAATGAGGTTCATTTTATCCTTGATTGATGCTTTGAGTTTGATTTAGATTTTAGTGTTCACTTAGTGTTGATTTTGAACCTTTTCAAATGGAAACTTGAAATTCTTTTTAAAGTTCCAAAAATGAAGTGTTCCTAACTTTGCATGAATGGATCTAAAATCTTGATATTGAAAAGATGCAAATGATTGGATTGGTTTAGTTTCACTTGTTAAACATTTTTTTTTTTTTTTTTTGCAAATTTTTAGTTTTAAATGGATTTAAGTATGATTTGGGGGTTCATTTTAAGCACTTAAAAAAAAGTGTGTATGATTTTTCTTCCTTAAAAAAAAAGGGCCAAGATCCCTCAAGAAGAAGAAGAAGAAGTAGACAGAATAGAAGAAGAATATAGAAAAGAAGAGGAAGAAGAATTCCAAGTGCTTCGTCCACCTATAAGCTTGAAAAATCTGCAAACACTATGAGATAGACTATGAGTTCCTTTTTCTTCTTCATGCTCATGTGGACTTGCAAAATCAATTTATACAATCCTACCAACCACAAAAACAAGAAAAATTAGCCAAAATTAGTAATTGACATACAAAACTTGTCTAAAAAAGCTAATGAAGATGACCCATGCGAGATCCCACCGGGCATGCCAAAATGTATATGCTACTTTAGTATATTAGAAATCCTAAATTAAAACAATCTAAAAGCATTTGCATACTAATTTAACATAACTTCATGAGAGACAAAGTGAAGTCCTTAAATGAGAATATGAGCCATGGATAGGCTCTCTCAATGAGGATGATCACTTGATGTAGAGGTGTGTCTAATAGCTAAGATGGCTTGATTATGTATGTATGCTCAAATGCTCAAATGGGCTTCAATGGAGGATTTTTGATAGATTTTGGTGAATGGATTTGATGTAAAAATGGCTTCTCAAAATGGTTTTATGGCTTTACTTTCTAGATTATGTTGTTTTTGCAAAGGGGAAGGATCCAATTTATAGGCAAGAGGCTTGAGGGATGGAGTGCTAAGATGGAAGGAAAGGAGAAAGCTTATGGAGGGCTCAGATTGAATGAGAGGAGAGCACATGGATTGTGCTTCCTTACAGCCAATCAGGGAGTGCCACATGTCACAGGGTGAGAGGATGGAGGAAAGGGCAAGGATGAGTCAACAAAGGAGGCTCAAGGGATAATATCTTCATAAAGACCCTTCATAAATGCTTTGTAAGAGCATTGAAGGAGAGTGTAAGAGATATTTGAGGGTCATTTATGTTGAAGGGTGAGGAATTTCAACTTGGGTTGGATTAGGAAGGTTTTAAGCTTGCTTAGGATTGTGCAAATGATTAGAAGATGGATTAGGATGGTTTAGGATTAGCGTAGGGATAGGCAAGTGGATGGCAATAAATGAAGGTGGGTGAAGGAGGAGATATTTGTTGGCTTTGGCTTGGGTTAGCAAGTCTTAACTCATGTTTAGAGAATGTGACAAGGTTAGGGGGGGGATTAGGATTAGGGTCAAAGATAAGGATTGACATCTTCTAGAAGAGTCTAGGCTTTGGATGAGGATGAAGACTTTCTAGAAGAGTCTAGAAATTCTTAGGATGAGGATAAAAAAGGTTATTTAGAAAATAAATAAAGTTTTATTTATTTTAAGGCTTTTGGTTGAGGAGATATTTATTTAAACATTTTTAATAAACATGAGGATTAATATTTAATCTTAATTAAATATCTTGAGTTGGGATTAGGGGTAGGAAATGATGGGATTAGCCTTTAATCGAAATTTAAGAAGGATTAGAAGATTTTGGAAGAGGTTAGTGGTCTTAAAGAAATTGGCCAAGTTTTGGGCAAAAAATAAATAAATTATTTATTTTGAGATTTTTGGTCAATTTATTAATTAAATAATTAATAAATAAGGAAATAATGTTTAAATAAGATTTAAACATTTTTGGGAAGGATTCCTTGATTAAATATTTTTAATTAAGATAAAGAGATTTAATGGCATAAAAATTAATTAATTAATTAATTAATTAATGATGATGTCATCAGGGACTTTTTGAGAAAATAAAAATACTTTATTTTCTAAAAGATTTTTAGGTGTCTACAGATAGAATGGTAGATCAAATAAAAAATAATGGAACAAGCAACACTCAAATTAAATATCATAGCTACACGTATAGTTCAATTTCTATTCAACACAAAGGTGCAAATGAGCTTAGATGAAGTTTCACCATCTATAGATTAAGATTGTAGATTTATGTGGGTGGTCGAATGCTTTGTAGTACAAGACTTGTGCTCTTTATCTTGTAGTGTGCATTTTTAAAATCTCCATCATATCAACATTAAATATCAAGAAGCACAATCTCTTCGATGAACTCATTCTTAAGTTTATCTAATTACTTAAAGGAGAATAAAAAATTAGTTATCACAAGGGCCCACTCGAAGAATGGTTGATTATTACTCTTAATTTTGATTACACCATCATGTTCATAGTCGACCTTTTAGGTTCATTTGCTCTTTTAGGTTATTGCATGGATAGTCCATTAAGTATATTCTATAAATTAAAGTTCAAATCTTTCTTGTAGAGTAAATGTAGAGTTATTATGTGCGTATCTATGGTTGAAAAATTAAAAGTATTCTACATATTATTTAACAATATAATGGATAATTTCTCTTTATTTACTATTAAATTAAACAATTAATTATTTGATTTCAATATAATGGATAATTTCTCTTTATTTACTATTAAATTAAATGATTAACTATTTTATTTATGAAAAATTTTGGACAATTTATTTTTTATTATATCCAATTTTGCAATGGCTATTAAGTCATACATTATGACTTTTTGTGAATCATTATGTCAACATTTATTTTAATGATTATTAAGTATCTAGTTATTAAACGATGTTCACAAATTTTCTTCACTATTGTTCAATGTGTACTTATTATTTGACAATTAATAGATAATTTCTCTCTTTTTACTATTAAATTGAATGATTAATTGTTTCATTTCAAAAAAATTACTTGACAATATAATTGATAATTTCTCTTTATTTACTATTATATTAAATGATTAACTATTTCATTTCAAATTTTTCTTTACTATTGTTCAATGTGTACTTATTATTTGACAATATAATGAATACATTTTCTTTATTTATTATTACATTAAATTATTAATTATTTCATTTCAAAATTTGCTTCAATTTCATACATAGTTTCAATTACTTTATCTAATTATTCTATATTCTATTATTATAAATAAATTATGATTAACTATTTAATTTCAAAACTTGCTTCAATTAGATGCATAGTTTCAATTACTTAATCTAATTATTCTATAATTTTAATTTGATTAAATTAATATATTATTAGCTTCTATATACTCTATATATATAAGAGAAGTGAAATTTCCTAAATTGTGTCCTCTAAAAGGATATCGTAGCTTATATAACAAAAACTTATAAATATATTAATCAATAAATCAATAATTAATTATTAGCTCCAAACTCAAATTTTCCTTGAAAAAATGTAAATTTCGATATAATCAATAGAAATGCACGTCAAACATTAATTTTCAGGACTTGTGGTCCAGACAACTGTTAAAAAAAAAGACTATATATTCTTAACAAATCTGCCTCACTGGCATCTAGAAAGTAATACGCGATCTATCTTATTGACATGATGACACAATTTGTTGAAATAACAAGTTTGAAGGACGAATGAATCCATCTAACATTGAGGAAGATCAGAAGGAGGTGCCGGCACTTTCTCAGAATCTTCTGATCCGTCCTGGGTAACAAATACCATATCAAAACCAAGTGCGGAATGAGATTCGAAGTGGCAATGCACGACCCAAACTCCTGTTTATCAAAAACCAAAACAACTTTCACAGTCAAAAATTTCATGTACAAATATATAATTTAATTTCAAAGATCTAAAATATAAATTTCATGTATAAATATTTAATTTAATTACAAAGATTTAAAATATAGACGGAATAATTTGTTAACAATTTATAAATATTAAATCTAATTTTCCAAGTCAATAGTGGCATGTTGTGATGGTTAAGTTGTTGAGTTGTTATCCTTGCCATCAAGGTTTGAATCTAACGGGGATGAGGTCCCCAAGCATTTACCCCTTTTAAAAAAAAAAAATCTAATCTTCCAAATAAATATTGTATTTTATTATGATTTTCCACATAATCTTCTTTTCTATAATAAATTATCAAAAGTAATTTGAAATATAGAATTATAAATTGACAGAAAAAAAATTGAATCAATGGGATGACTTACTTAATTGGTAAGTTAAAAGTGTTAACTAGGCAAAATTGACTTTTATTTCGGAACTTAACTTTTTCTTAATATTAAAAGGTGGCTGGTCATTGAACTTAAATGGATTAAAGAAAACTCCATACGATGTTGTAATAACATCTTAAATGCATATTGTTCTATTAGTCTTATCTCTGGCCCATCTAAATCCAAAATACACTTTTGCAAATAGGATTTAATTATTGTAAATAAACTATTCCACTACCATTCATTACGAATTAGAAAATAAGATACACAATTTAAATCTAAATATCATATCTACGATAAACAGAAATTTTAAAGCTTTATCATAAATGTTAGATACCATGAAGTAATAACATCTTATATTATTCTATCACTATCGTCTTTGGCCCTTCTAGACTACAATGGTAGGTTTTCTTCATAATTATTTCAATGATGTCCATATCAACCTCTAAATCAAGACAGTAAGTATAACTTTCAAATCAATAAATAAAATTATTCCACTACTACCCATTATCTATAAAATACTTGAATCAACTATAAATGTAACATTTAAATTAATAAATAGGCAAAAGCCTACAACACAAGGTAACTTGTGAGTCTTTCATGTGGAAGGTCTTAGGAATCTACCTTCGCTTAACATATTATAATAATAAATTTCAACAAATATAATAATTAATCTAGGCTTAGGCCGTTATAAAAAAACCAAAAAAAATCAATTAAATCAATAAATATAATTATTTTTAAAAAAAATGTATACCTACAGTAAACAGACATCTTGGAGCAAAAATATATGCATCTCACCTGGATTGTTGGCGACAAATCTAATGGCCGCCCAGCCACCAGTAGGAACTTGAAGAGTATTCAAGCTCTGAGCATCCACAAGATTGAAGCTTTGAGGGTCCGTTTCATTATCATAGTTACCAAACCCTTGACCCACAACATAAAATTGATGACCATGGAGGTGTATAGGATGGCTCTCTAATGTAATAATCCCAGTGTTCTGAAAAACCACTTGAACACTACTATTGAAATCCAAAACTTTAACTTTCGTCCCAGTGTCAGGCGCCCACAAGCTCAGAGAAACATCATCTGAAGTGTAATTGAATTCCAGGGGAGGATTATCAGGAAAATCGGTAGTAAAGACGCCATCTGTTTGGTTGTAATAATGGGCCTGCAATATGGCTGTATCAGGGAACACGAATGAAACGTTATTAAAACTTCCAACGCCTCTAACACCATTGTTCCCCGGGCATGAATTATCAGAACAAGTAATGAGACCCAATCCCTCTGTTATGTACATTTCTACATCAACCGTCTGTGGGACTGATGCATTCAGGCTTCTTAGGGCTGTGGTGAAGTTGAATGCAGTCGCCGTGTCGTTGTAATCAGGAAAGTCAGGCAAAAGAGGAGTGCTTGTTGTATTGTCGGTGCCTTTGTATTGAAGAATTGCAGTAGCACTGTTGTTTAAGTATCGTGTTCCGCCAGGCTGGCTGTTGTATACGCGGGTTCCAATGTAGTAGAGACCTTCTTCCTGGTCAGCTGTTATGAGCACATCCATGGTGTTGCCTGGGGCTATCACAAGAACATCGGTTGTGTATGGTTGCACATAAACTGCATCCATTGCCACAACGGTCATATTGTGCTGCGCTATTTTGAAAAAGGATGTATGGACCATTGCAGCGTTTACGATTCTCAGCAGGTAGGTTTTCCCCATCTCAACCAAAAAGCGCACTGTATCTGCATGCATCCATGTTTTCTTGATTAGTCACTTTTATATTGGAATTGGGTAATACTCTTGGGAGACGAACATTTGTAATATAGTTATTATAAACAGTAACAACTCTAATTAGTTGTAGAATATGAGTGAAAAATTGGACATTAAATCAACAATAGGTATTAAATTAACAAATGTAGATATCAAATTGTGAGGTTTTAGATTTCAAAATTAATATATAATAATAATAATTAATCTTAACAATAATAATAAATGAACAATAAATAACATTCCCATCTATTTATAAAAAACAAATATAAATATCAAATTAATAATTTCTATGTAACAATCACTTCAAATAAAATTCATAAAATTAACTATCTTATATTTTTATTTTTATTTTTAGATTTCAATCCTCTCCTCCTCTCCATGTTAATAGTTCATAAATGGAAAGTGTTACAAACCATTAGAAGAGCATGGGAAAAAGTCGCCTGGCTGGCTGTTAATGGTGTATGCATTGGAGTCATTTGGTAGACCTCCTGTTGAAATCGCCTGTGCTAATACATCCTCCACATTAGCATTCCACCATTCACCTACCCAGCATAATGTAAAATTCATCAAACTGGTACATAGCTTTTAGAAATATTGTTTAAATTTTCATTAAGAAAATTGGTAGAAACATAGGCTATAGTATGAGGAGTCTTAAGTTTTTGTTTTGTATGTTACTTAAGATATTGGATTTAACTCTGAGGTCTGAAATATAATCTGTATTTGTATTGTAGGCTCTTTGGTGCATTTCTAATTGAATTAATCTTGTCTCACTTCACTTCAATTACTCAAATTAATCTAGATTGAAAAATTGGATTTCTCCTTTTCCAAGAATAATATAGATATCTTTAATGGTATACAATAGAATGTAGGGAAACCATCCAGTAGCTATTCTGGCTAACTTTACACACCTACAGTTTCTAAGTATGAAAGCTAAAAACTAATCAATAATAGTATATGTGTAATATATTTTTTTGAGACTTCATATTAGCGATAATTAGACTTTTTGACATAGAGTTTGAATGAATGCAACTAGCCCATTTCCTATAATCAACATATTATTAAAATTTTAAACATAATATAATAAAAATACCCCACACTACTAAAATTCTAATAAAAAAACTCATAGAATGTAGAAATTTTATATTGGTAATGGATTCCATTTTAAAAAGCCATTAGTCCAGAAAAAAAAAACATAAAGAAAATTTATGTGGAGAAGAGGTACAGACCCAAAATAATAGGAATCTCATCGTCTGGTGTGGAAAATGGATAATCATTTCCCTCTTGAGGTGAAATGACGAGTGCTCCATGAACAGTAGCTCTCAGATATGTGATATGTGCATGCCACCACAATGTCCCTTCCTGTCCACTGATTGTAAAATTGTAGGTATAATTGTTCCCAGGAGTGATGGGACACTGGGTTATGTAGCCTGGTCCGTCTGCCCAAGGTGATCCCATCTGCCTCACCCCATGCCTCCAAATTCACAAATAATAAATTTACAATATCAGTTTATTCATTACATTAGGGAAGAGCGTTTGCTAGTTCAACATTTTAATTTTGAGACAGAAATTTCATTATTTATTTTTTTATGTCTTTTTCTTTTCAATGATAACAATGACCCTAACTAATTTGAACAGGTTACAATTAATCATATTTACATAGAAGGGAATAGTTTAGCATTTATCCGAGAGTTAAAACTTTCTGCTTTAGCCCTTATTTAACAGGAGACAAACAACAGTTAACTCTTCCCATAAAAAAAATTAAAAGATAAAAAAACAATTAGAATCTTTTGTCATTTTAGTTAAGAATTGAAAAATAAATTGCCTAAGATACATTCGCTATGTCATATTTTATTCAATTTTGTAGAGAACCTCATCATCAATGGTAACACAATTAAAATATTACTTCAATATTAAAAATATGAAACAAATTAATGAAAAAAATATTACTTCAATATTAAACAAATGAAACAAATTAATGAAAATACTGTTACTATTGAAGTATGTTATTTTTTCCCTAACATTAATTACCAGTGTATAGTCACATTATAGGGCCCGTCGTTTTGCACTTGGACGATAAGGTTATCTCCATCGTTAACATATATATTAGGGCCAGGATACTCTCCATTGACCGTTACAATTGTCTGAGTGTTACACACCCTAGTCACGTTTTGTGTTGCAATCTACATACAAACATAGTAAATAAATAGCATAATTAGGCCCATAGTTGATTCAAGCTTAACATAACATGTTCAAAATTAGACTCCCACTTAATTCAAGCACAACATAAAACATAACTTAATGTAGTTAAAATACTCACAGTGAAATTGTACTCGACAAGGGCTGCAGAAGCCATCCATGGTGCTAAGAAAATTATACATAGAAAACAAGCTAATTTCATGGTTGATATTTTTTTCTTGTAAATCGAATTACTTTGATTACAAAGAAAAATAATAATGACAATTCAGAATAATTAGAAGAGAAAGAAGAAATATAAGTTATCACAGAACAACATTAAACTTTTCGAGCTTTGGAGAAATTTAGGTAGGCGTAATTAGTTTATACTTGAGGAGAGCATATTTGAAGTTGAGAATACTAGGGGCACGCAGCTTGCGTGCTCAGCACGTAAACGCGTGTTGAAGAAATCAGATTAGATGGTTCACACAAAATAAAATCACCTGTTTTTTCCTTACAAGTATGATTGGTTCAAGTTAAGGTAATAATCCAGATTGGGAAACAACTCCGAAGAAAGAAATGTAATAATTCAGAATGGAGACTCTATTGTGTTTGGCATTAAGTTTGAAGAGTTTTCAGTCTAGTGTCTACATTCCTGTTTGGCGAGCGGAATAGGAATACATATTCTGGAATAGAAAAGGGGGCTACGTATTACGGTTCTCTGTTTGGTTCAGCCAATATTTGATGGGAATTCGCAGACCCCAAAATTTATGTTTTCTAAAATAAAATAAAAGTGGAATAGGAATACGTATTCCAATAACACCTATTTGGGTGGAATTGCAAAACCCCATTTTTGGGCCAAAATTGGAATACGTATTCCATTTTACTTCATATTCCAATCCCATTTTGGTGCATCCAAACACGGAATTCAAAATTTTTGGAATACGTATTTCGCTCGCCAAACGGGCCCTTATTAGTGAGACTCCCAGGTTTTGCTAGGTTTAAGAATCATTCAATTTCATTATTATATATTCGGTAGAATGGAAACTCTTATGTGTCTAGTATTTAGTTTGATGATGCTTCAGTCAAAATATTCATTCATTCAGTTTAAAAGACTTATACTTTGATATGGAATAACTAAATATTCTTTTTAAATGAAATACAATCTTTCATATATATAATTGTTAAATTAAATTATATTTAAAAATAGTTCAAACAACTTCAAGAACTAAATGTGATTCGTAAAGAATAAACTCATACAAATAATAATAATGATATAAATAAATCGGATTATGATAAATTTAAATTAAATATTAATAGTGAAATCAAATTGAAGATATTAAAATAGAAAAACAGGAAAAATAACTGTAACATTATAAATCATTCTCGCAAATGTAAGAATTTGGTTAATTAGAATCACCGTGTGCGTATGAATTTACTTTTTAAAGACTGCAAATGTCTAATTATTCTAGATCCCACTTTACCAAGAGATTGTTGTCCTCTTGATTTGTTCTACTTGCTTTTTCTAATCGCTGTCCACTCTAATGGAAAACTTCAAACAATGTCCACTTTAATGCATTAATGGAAAATGTCATATGTTTTTCCTTAGTTTGGAACTTAACCTCGAACGCTTGTTACAATGCGTAACGTGTTCAACTTGTATTACATGCATCTATTTGAAGATCCCGTCTTTCATGTTATGTTTTTTATTATTAGTTCCTGTTACGACATAGATGTAAGCATTCGATAAAAAAATATTAAATGTCAAAGTAGCAATCAATTGGCGTTTAAAGTTGAAACAGGCGGTTTAAGTTTTTTCTTTTGACAGCGTAATAATAATTCAACAAAGACATACAATTATAAATATTTCAATGGATCAAAGTCTACTTTAATTATCATTTATTGAAATTAACTAGCTGAACCCACGACTTCTAAGATAAAAGGTTCACAATTTATCATAGACGGCATATAAATATAAATATTAAATTAATTAATTTAAAATATATATAGCTTTAGTTCATTTATTTAATAATACTCTAATAATAATTCTTATTTAATATTATATAATATCTAAAATTATTTGATAATGATACAATAATTTAATATATTTTTATGCATATTGATAAAAATAAATATAGTACATTAATTATATATAAATTAAATGTAATCGAATAGTTGATACTTATTACTGTTATGCTTAATAATAATTTAGCAAAGACATACAATTATAAATATTAAATAAATAAATTATATATATATATATATATATATATGACTTTGATTCACTTATTTAATAATTCTATAATAATAATTCTTATTTAATATTATATAATATAAAAAATTATTAAATAGTGATACAATAACTAATAAATAATAGCTTAATATATTTTTATGTATATTGATAAAAATAAATATAGTAGATTAATCATATATATAATAAAATTAAATGTAATTGAAATGTCAATACTTATTACTATTATAATTACATAGTTACTCGTAATAGATGGTGGAATAATAATTATGAATAAGAATAGATTTTATTTATTATTAATATTATAATAAGTTATTATTATATTAATAATACAAATTAATTATTACATGCATAATAATATGTGCTACTTGTTATCATAATAATTATTATATTTAACTAGTGAATCAATATTTGTATAACTTTTTAAATTATATAGTTTTTAATTATAATGAGCCAAAAAACTAGGTTGTTGACCATTACATGACCATTGTCTCAGGGCATCAAAGCATTATCACCTCTTAGAAGAAAAAAAATTGAATTTTTCTGTAGGGGGGATGATTTTTACCTTTCGCGTAGAGTTCAAAATTATTAATGGTTTTGAATGTTTAGTACTTTTTTTTGGTTAGACATATCATTTATGTTTACTAGCTAGGGAACTATCACATAAGGGCCTCATTAAAAATATAAGTTTAGGAGAGGAGATAGCTAGGTGAAAGTGGTATAACCTAAAAATTAGGCCTTAATGCAACTAAATTGGTTTGTTTTACCTTGGAAAGCACATTCTTTAACATCCAACACAAATCTTTCAATAGAATTTAATAAGGAAAAATAAAATGAAGTTCTTTCATAGTTTATAAAGTGATTAAGTAGAAAAATATCATGTAATATTAGTAAACCTTGAAGCATCCCTCTAGTGTAAAGTACCTCATGATCATGAGATGGAGTTGGTCCAGGGGTGATGATGCTCAACACTATTCTATCCTCCTTTCTTCTTATTTACAGTCTTACTACCCTTAAAGAACTTGTTTAAATTATCACCACTCACTACCCAACTAGTCTTCTTCCACTTCCTACCCATGATAGACACCCAATGTCCTTACCAGTGAAATCTTAAATAATTTTAAAAGAGATGTCCCAATCAAAATTGTCTTGCCATCCCAAAAGCTCACAATAACAATCACTCGTCCAATTCACTAATGAACTCATTTTAAAGATAGGAATCTACCCTCCCTACACATATGCCACATTGTGGATTCATTATTGAATTCATTTAGCTTTGCAAGATTGATGCAATTTTAGTCAACCCATAACTATAATAGAAGACATAGAATAGTCAATATTAAGAAGACAAATACCACTCTTGGAGTGACGAGGGAAACTTTTCATTTCAAAAAATCTATGTAAAGGTAATAAATATGTTTGTCTATAATCTAGTTGGATGAAATCATTTGACTACCCTTCTAAGAAATTAGGCTATTATGAGTTATAGTTTCCTATAAACGGGGGTTTTTTTTTACAACACACAAAAGGTACACTTCATTGCATAAGGTATAATAATAAATGCAAATATTTCTACTAATAGTTATTGTGCAATATCATCTCATTATTCTAGAGTAGCCTTTGAGATTAGTGTACAGTAAATATGATTATGGAGGAGAGCTACCTAGACAATTACTACACAATAAAATGTAATTAAAGTCATGTTAGACCATGCCTCTCCTTAAGTAAATGACATTCTACCATGTAAGTAGTCCCCTATTCAAATTAAAAATACTCTCATATGCCCCTCACAACTAAGAGTCAACAAGTTAGGGTTGTGGTATACTAAAAACCCTAAATTATAAAGTAAGAACCACACCTTTCAAAATAGAGCATTACATGCCATCTCCCTTGGATTTTGAACACTCTCCATCTAAGAGAATCTCAATGAAAACTAGGAGAGAAATAGGATCTAACACACACCTCAACACCTATAGGTAGCAACCATTTGTAGCAAGAGAATCAATAATGATGTTTCCCTCCTTGTAGACATGGTTGATGTTGAAAGATTCAAATCCCTATAGGATCCTGTGAAATCTTCTAGAATTCCTTCCATGATTTTTTTTTAATCTTGGAAGACCATTTAACTTTCATTCATGAAATCTCAACGTACACCTACTCTAAAACTTTGTTTCTACTTTCACTCATGATGAATCTCTTAAACCAAGTGATATTGCTCCTTGTTATAGTCTCAGTTATCATGGACTCACCGAAAAAGGATGTGTTAAGCAAATCAACAATTAAATCAATCGCCTAGGTTAGGCAATGGGAGCATGAGTACTCTTATGAACCAAAATTCATCAACACTATTTTTTTAATCATACATTAGGTTTTTTGATACAAAGTGTTGAATATTATTCTAACATGTCCTCTCCTACTAATCAAGAAATTGTTTTTCCTAAAATTATTCATGCCCAGGTACCTAAACATAGAAAGAAACATAGTTAAAAACTTGTGAATCTTCTATTTCACATGAATTAGTGTCATTATCATGATCACTCTACTAATGATTGTCAAGATTTACATTACAAGATCTAACTCATAAATAATGAGGTTATTAACATATCTCCTTATGATGAGCTCTATTTCAATCATAGTTTCTTTAAATAATATATAGGTCCCTAATATGTTGCCCCCTGCCATGTCACATTGTTAGCCTGTCTCTTGGGAGCTCATTGTCATACATTGTTTGCTTTGTGAATGGTATAATAGGTCCAATTTTCCCTTAGTTCCTACACTTGGGGCAAAAGGGAACCCTATCCATATTTCTCATTCTTCCAAGGATCCACTATTCATTTAGTTGTGTATAATTTTTTTATCATGTGGAATTCAATATTCTATCATTTGCAATTTCGTTTCCATGGTAGATACATCACTTACCTTAGAGCCACACAATAGTGTTATCATTTGGAAGTATTTTGTTTCCCACTTCTTGCATTGTATCTTATTGCATTTTTCCCTTTCATGACCTCATAGGAGCTTGAACCTCTTTGGTTTTGACTAGGAGTTTCTTGTGGGTAATATCTTGATGATGAGATTTATTTTTCCTTCTTCATCACTTCCTTAAGTTGTTAAAATACTTGAATTTATTTTTTCTATCTTTAGGGGGGGCATATATGTTTCTCTTATTTTGATATATTTTTATTTATTTCAAGAACAACATATAGAGTACACTATCATGTAATGAAACTTTCTAGGGTCAACTACTCTCCCATTTTACATTCGTTGGATTAGTTGAGTAGCATGCCACATGCACCTGATAAACCACTTTACCTATCCTAACATATACAAAATTGTTATTATGGTATAGGAATAGTATATCACAGGGGTGTAAAGTAATTGGAAGGTGTTAAATTTGTGTGATTAACTATTAGGCATGAAAACCCACTAGACTATTCAGTCATATCTATTTGGTTTGGTTCACAATATGGAGAACAAATATTATTGGGAGAGTCAATAACACACCCCCCCTCCCCTCCCATCACCTCTCTTTCTTGTCATTAGAATTAGGGAAAAACTTAGGGTTATCCATTCTATGCTTCTAGATAGGCACACATACTGTGCCTATAATAAATTGAGCTAGGTAACTGTTATTTTATTGTCTTAATATGTGTTAGAATCATGATTCAGATGCCTTCCTTTTAGAACTAGTTGAAAGAGAATTTTGGGAAGCTTATTAATGGGTTTTAGGAGCATTCATCATCATTATGCATATCTAGATCATGACGTTAGTAATATCACCCTATTTCATATTTCCTAAGGAGCAAGCCAAAAAAAAACTAGGGGGGTGGGGAGCATATGGGCACCTATGAACTTCACTTAATCATTCGTGCTAAATTTTAGGTGATTTTTTTCACTAACATGTGTTCTATAGGGTGTGGGTACTAATGGTTTCTTACATGATCTCAACATTGTGGACTTTGATTGTTGGTGTAAATAATTATTCTCTATTTATACTTACTTAAGTTTACTTAGTTAATGCATATTTTTTATTATTTATTTATTAGTCACCTAGCCATATGAGTTTTCATGTTGACAACATAGGAGTCCACACCTCTTTTATGCACATGGTGTCTACAACACATGAGTTAGCACACTAATTAAGCACATGTTGTCTATAACCTTGTCACTCTTATCCACTCATCTAGAATGATGGATAAGGCATGTGCTTAGTTGTCATGATACTTATCTTATCTCCTGGTTCTTTCTAAAGACATTTGAGGTGCTTCCTGATAGGCTTTTATATATAGGCACTCCTAGTGTGTGCATTCATCACATACTAAACAGAGAAATGTATTAGGACATACTTTAATTAATTGATCATATCCATTTTTGGTATACAATTGTGCTTGTGTTTGAGTTCTTAGTTCCAAGGTGAATTTTTCCCTTAGGCAAATTCTAGCATGGTATTACAGCTAGGAGATTTTCTCATCACATAGCCATTCGAGACCATTATTGCTTTAGCACCTCAGCTTGAATCTAGAGTACTACAAAAATTAGGAGTGTTTAGAGCCAGATCCGACCTCATCATTGCATCCAAAATGTTGATTCAATGAAAATTGGCTACAAAGTTGCCTACCCTAGACCACAGTCGATTGTGAGGCAAATTTTTTTTGCAAATTGGCACTTGAAGGACCGATTTGCAACATTGGTAGGATCATTTCAGATTTGTACATTTAATTTTCAGATTTGCATTTTTTTCATCTACATCTCTGCTATTTTTTTCAGATCTACATTATTTTTTTAAAAAATTTTGCAGGCGAAGATTGGAGCTTGCTAGTGCAAATTAGATATTTGCATCACATTTAGAAGGTCCAAAAACCCCCAAATTGGATTTTGTTTCATCCAAATTGGACATCTGAGGCAAAATCTAGAGCCATTTATTTTTTGGAGGTGCGGCGATGATTCAGAAAAAATAATAGCAGCAACGATTTTCAAATAGTGATTTCTCTCTCATGCAGACTCCTTTTTGCATGCAATTTTTTTTTGTTTTGGGGTAGAATTTCATGATCTACACATTGGTGTAGGTGGTTTGAGATCTCTGTTCTTGAATTTTTTTTGGAACTCGCAAATCCTAATTTTTTCCACTTAAAATGCTTAGTACAGGTTCATCTGGACTCCAAATCAAGTTCCATTTTTTTTTAAAGTGCATATTTTTTTTTCTACTTTCCAGATCTAAAATTAGATTATAGGTTCTATGGAGAAAAATGCTACTTTTAGAAATAGGCCCTAAATTGGCAAGTGGCTACCAAGTGCCTAAATCATACATTGGGGGGCTTTCTTTGATTGTTATTTTGCATCTTTGGGGATTACATTGATTAGTGCATCATGGAAGAGGATGATTTGATTTACTTGACCCCAAACAACTATAAGGAATGGAGTCAAGTTGTTATCAAATTTCTCAATCAGCACAATGCACTACCACATGTGAGAGACCTTCAATATGATATTGACCAGATTGACATCATTTGGCGTACTCTCTTTCTATTTATGGATGATGACATTTTGAATACAATGTTTGACATTAAGTCATCTGATCCATATGATAATTGGATGTATCTTTGGGAGACGTATGGAGATCCAAATATTCCTCCATTCCCAAAAGATCTCATACCTCCAATTATAGCTAACTCCTCTTCATATGAGATCACATCTCCAACTCTTGTTGCTCCTACTAATCTTGTTCTAGCCACAGATGCTTTGGATTTAGTGTAGTAGGACCCTTTATATCTTCCTACTCTACCTTCATGTGATGACTTCCTTTCTGCCCTTGTAGAGTTGTTCATGGAGTCTCACATTGAAGATGTGCGAGACACCCTTGATGATATTTATCTTCTTTTTGAGGTGAATTCTTTTGTTTTAGTGATAGATTCATGTACTTTAGCACAACGGGGTACATATTGTCTTCCAGGTGATGACTTCTTGTTTGACATTTCAGCTTTGTTCTTGGAGTCACATGCAACAAATTTGGAAGACTTTTTTGATGATCTACCACTTCTTTTTGCTAAGGATGATCCTTCTACAGTTTTTGTGAGGGCCCACTCTGACCCTCCTGTTTATTCTCTACATGATCAATCTTTCCAGGCTAATGTGATTGTGGATACTTATCTATAGCATTTGCAGGACGTCTCTTTGTCATTTGAGAAGTCTATTGGTTCCTTGAAATAGGTTCTACATCACTCCTTTTTTGATCTGCACTTCTTCTCAGCAGTTTTGGAGGAAGCCATCATTGATATTGACACAGGGACACTTGAACAGGTTTCAGAGACACTGTTCATCATAGATATTCCTTCTCCATACAGGGGATGCATCTCCTTTGTACCCTTGCATTTGTTTCCTCCAAAGGGGAGGAACATCATTCAAAGTTCATGGATTAGCTTCTACATTAGATCATTTCTCACTGATCGACATCTTACATTTGGGGGGGGACTAGCTCATCTCCTTCTTCTCCTTTTTTGGGGGGACTTTTTCCTCTTAGGGGGTTTTGTCCTTCTCTATTTTTCTTTTGTATATACTCTATATATGTTGTGATGGGGGGGTCTTGATTACTCCATCCATCCATGCATCCCTTTTCATCTCTCCTTTTGGGGGATGGTTTTTCCCATGATGTTTTCCCTCTTTCCCTGCTTTGTGATAGATTGCATTGCATTTAATCATGTACATGGGTACCTAACATGACCTAGTAGCTGGGACTCATTATACATTTCATCCTAGTTTTTGTAAGCTTATGGGAATTTCCCTAAGTTGCACTTAAGGGGGGGTGTTGGCGTAAATAATTATTCACTATTTACACTTACTTAAGTTTACATAGGTTAATGCATATTTTTTATTATTTATTTATTAGTCACCTCCAAGTATGTGTACTCTTGTGAGTTGTCATTTTGACAACACAGGAGTTTGTACCTCTTTCATGCACATGGTGTCTACAACCTTGTCACTCTTATCCACTCATCTAGAATGATGGATAAGGCATGTGCTTAGTTGTCATGATACTTATCTTATCTCTTGGTTCTTTCTAGAGACATTCTAGGTGCTTCCTGAGAGGCTTTTATATACAGGCACTCCTAGTGTGTGCATTCATCACATACTAAACAGAGAAATGTATTAGGACATACTCTGATTAATTGATAATATCCATTTTTGTTCTATAGTTGTGCTTATGTTTGAGTTCTTAGTTCCTAGGTGAATTTTTCCCTAAGGAAAATTCTTACATTGTTATATCTATTTTCTCCACTAAAATGTTTCTTTAATTTAGCTTATATATATTCACATAGTGTCATATCTAGCTAAATTGAGGGATAAATGTATAATCCTTAATTGGAATCACTTTAATAAATAGTGATATTTTACCACCTATTTAATATAATTTCATGATAAAAACCAATTTAGGATGCATTTACATATCTCTTTTTATCTCTCCTAGATTGACTTGGGTTAAGATCTAATGAATCCTCCTTGGTTCTTATTCTATGGGAAAAAATCAAGGTGGGGCCTATCCATGTGGTGTACTAATTTTTAATCTTCTAATCGCAAAAATACTTTTCCAACCAAAATAAGGATTTTCTCTAAATCTCCACTAAAACTCTCAAATCATAGCATGTTTTGGGACCCAGGGAATTCCTAAAGTTTTTTGGGCCCTAAGTTTGCAATATAGTACATCCCTATCATAGTAATGTTACATATTGTGTTCCTATCCTAGAACTAGGATGTAGTACATCCCTATTCCATGACCTATTTTGGGCCCCCTTCTTGGCCCTCATATTAGAGTTGATTTGAGGCATCATTTCTTTGTCAAGTCAATAGAAAGGAAAAAGCTTATTCTAAATATTTTATAAGCACACTCAATTTTGCATAATTTGGTAGAGACAAACAACATGCAAAGTTCATGTGGACAAGTTATTTTGGACATCCCAATATAACATAGTACAATTGTAAGGTGAAATCAAAGAATCTTGGAAACATCCTTTGAAGCAAGATAGTTCTTCACTCTGCCATTCAATTTATCATTCAAGCATTCAAGATTCAATCATAACTTGTAAAAAAAATGATTATGAGTACACCTTAGAGTAATTTAATATTATCCTTGGGTAATTTTTATGCTTTCTTATTTATCCTCAAATCTATGCATTATCACTTCATCCTCAATTTCAAATTCAATTATAATCTACATGCTATGGTTTTGATCTAGGGATTTAGATCTTAGAATTGCACACTTTCAAAGCTCATACACAACCTCACACACAATTACTCAAATTAAAATGTTATCCATGGAGGTGGGAATCACCAAAATGTGGGGTTGACTAAGGAAAACCCCTACATAGCCACCCAAAACACCCATTTTTAGATATTGACAAATATCAGAAGACAAAGTAGAGAACATATCCAAATACCTATGTTGGAGTATATCAGAGATCAAATATTAGTTATGTAATCATGCACAAAAGGATGGGGATGATGCATTTCTCCTCCATCCCATAAAGTTAACTTTGTCTTGGACTAGGACACATTTCTTCACTTTCCTGAAAAGTTGGCCCTATGTCCTAGAGCTAAACAATTTATAGGCTTTGTAGATCTCATAGCATCAGGTCCAAAACCAAGTTTATTTGTTATCAAGAGTAGTACACAGAGAAAGTATTTAGGTCTATACCTCTTTCATCCATTGAGGTTACTACTTTATTCTCTATAGCTAGTTCTATTATATACACTTATAGGAAGAGAAGAAGTATTATTTGTGTTGGGATTGAGGTGTATTAAACTTTGTAATTTTGAACATTTAAATTATTTAATTGATTCATTCATTTATGTCAGTCTTTAATTATTTCTATGCTCTTCCAATAATGTCACTTGTGACACTTGACGTGTTGATGTGTCAATCTAAATACTTGTTGACTAGGATTGCAAGCAAGATAAATTTATTAAAATGGGAATATAACTTTATAGAACCTTTTATATAGATAATTTGATGGCATGTGTTAAGGCATAAGAGTTTATGAATGATTATAAAATATTATGATAAGATCAATTCATCATAGATTGACAACAATGTGAGAGCTAGAAATGGAAGTGATTATGATAGGTTAGACCTAGATTGTAGGTTCCTATGCATGAAAGAGGGATTCATTCCTTGTATTGTTGATGTTGAAAATATATTTTGCATAATACATGAAAGTATGTAACTTTCATGCATGTAGGCATCTAGATTATGATCTGTAACAATCTATGGCATCCATTCTTGGAAAGATTCATTTGGCATTGTCTACCTTTAAATCGTAGATTTTTGAAATAATTTGAATCAAGTAATATTTTGAGCACATTATGCTACTGAAATTACTCCATAAATTATGCTACTAAAATTACTCCATAAAACCTATTTCTTTTAAAATAACCCTAAGAGATTTTATTCCCAAAACTATATTTTAACCATCCTTTATAGATTAATACCTTTTTCCTCTCTTGAGCATGTGATTATTCTCTTTAAAGGGTTTTCTCCATGTAGAGATTAGATATTATAGCACATTAGGACCATACTGCATGTTTATGTTTATCAAAGTGCATTTCCAAACTATAATTTTTGAAAGCATTAAATGAAATATAAGCATCACGTCTTAGTAGATTACTAAAAAAGTTACATAGACGTATTCACATCTTCCTTTTATTTGATATTAGACCTTGACTAGTTTTAGTCACACTATTGGGTAGATTGTCTTCTGTCATTATTTTAATTTGAGTATGAGCTTTTTGTAGAGTATTTTGAGTTTTGGATACAAGAAGGAAATGGTTTTTTTGTTTACAAGAATAGAAGTGTCCAAAACTTTAATTGTGGTAGATCATAAAGGTACAAAATCATGAAATGGAAGATATGCTCCTATTCCAAGATTTTTGGGTTACAATATATAAATCCTACAAATATGAAAAGACTACAAATTGAGTGATTGGAAAGACAAGTTTCTCATAAGGAAATTTTTAACTAGTAGGATTCATTTTATCGAATATTCTTGAATAAACTACTTTATTGGAAACTTGTGGAGATTCCTAGAGATGTTTGTTAAGATAAATCCTTGGTGAGTAATATATTGATGAGAAATAAGTTATACTCTCTAAGGATGGAGATGGAGTACCTAGATAATCATTTGAATATCATTAACATGTTTGAGCTACCTAGCTGACTTCTTTTTGCATGAAAATATATAAGTATTGTCGTATTCTTTTTCATGGTTCATTAGCACTTATTAGATTACCTTGTAGTGTCCACTAAGATTACCACCACTATGTTAAAGATGGATGAGGTGGTCATATAATTACTATCTTAATAGATGTAGAGAAAAGCTATTGGAGAATCCCAAAGATGTTTGTCAAGCTAAATTCTTGGTGAATAAGATATTAATCAGAAAGAAATTGTAATCTCTAAGGATGGAAGATGAAATATGTATATATAATCAATTGAATGCCATTAACATGTTTGAGCTACCTAATTGACTTCTTTTTGCATGAAAATATATGAGTATTGGCATATGTTTTTTCATGGTTCTTTGGTACTTATTAGATTACCTTGTAATGCCCACTAAAATTATCACCACTATGTTAAAGATGGATGAGATGGTCATACATTTACTATCTTAATAATAGAGAAAAACTTGTGAAGAATCCTAGAGATGTTAAGCTAAATCCTTGGTGAATAAGATATTAATGAGAAAGAAGTTATACTCTCTAAGGATGGAAATGGACTATCTATATATAATCATTTGAATGCTATTAACATGTTTGAGCTACCTAGATGACTTATTTTTGTGTGAAAATATATGAGTATTGTTGTATGTTTTTTCATGGTTCATTAGCACTTGTTAGATTACCTTGTAGTGTCCACTAAGATTACCACCACTATGTTAAAGATGGTTGAGGTGGTCCTACAATTACTATCTTAATAGATGTAGAGAAAAACTTTTGAAATAAATATAAGGCCCTTGCAATTTAAGGTAGACAAAAGGAGAAATGAGAGGACAAGAAAGAGGAAAATTTAGATTCAAATCGTAGGGGAGACTCGAGTCTCTTGAAATGTCCAGGGATATATTTTGGAACTATGGACATCAAGGATGCTTTAAAGTAGTGTATAAAGAGTAAAAGTAAGATACAAAATAACACATTTGATTATTTAATTTTGACAAATTCTTTTGGGATGATGGTGACGTGTTGTTACTAATTTGATATAATAAGCATTTGAGAGTTTGACTTGATTATAAGTTATTTAGGTTAAAGTAAGATAACACATATTATACACTTAAAGAGTAATTAAAAAAATTAATGGATCAAGAATATATAACATTTATCCACATATATAATACTAGTGCATGGAAGTCTTATAGCTTTAAAATGTAGTCTAATGATGTAAACTTGTTTATCTTGATTATTGACTAAATTATAAACAACATTCATTCTCTTCTATTTGATATTTTCTAGATTTGACCATCTAAACATTTTTATTATCAATATTTGAAACTATATTGTATAAGTCTATTATTCTTAACTGCTCACTCATTATGATATTGAAAGATGGTAAAGTAGGATCTGTCACTTTGAAAAAACAAATGTTTCTATAATCAAACATAAGAAACTGTCGAACTAATCTATGGTAAATGATAGAAATTTAGTGATTTTGACTCTGTTCATTATCTGAAGATCTAGAACGTCCGGAAGCAACACGTTAACGTGTATCGAAGAATTCCACTGCAAATTATTTCGACAAGTAGAAAATGTTATTATTAATATTTCTATCCGCCAATGCCAATTTAATCATTGCTGAAATGCAGTCTAAATGAGAAAGATAATATTTAATTTATTACAGTTGTTTTTCTATTGCATCAATCGTAAGTGTTGACTTTACACGCTTTGGCTTGACTTTAAATGATAATAAATAATAGTTGAACATGAATTACACGCATTTAATTTTTATATGAAGCTGTCCCTATTTCTAAATATAATTCAAGGGCAAACGCTATGCAGCACCTCGAGGCTAGAGTCTATTGTTGACTGTAATTATTAATTTATAAGGGAAAAAAAATAGAATATAATGGATAGTGTAATTTTTAATTAATTAATAACTAAAGTCAAAGGTGTAGAAAATTAGAATATAATGGATAATGTAATTTTTAATTAATTAATAACTAAAGTCAATGGTGTATTCTAGGTGTTATGTGTGAAAAATCAACTATTGTAGTCACTGATTATTAATCTCCTATCGGAAATGATTATTAAATTGCTGAAAATAAATTCTCAGCTAATATCAAAAAATAACACAACTACAACTTCACTTATAAAATACGAAAAGAAATGCGCAACACAATGAACACAATATTTTCGGACAAATTGTCCCTAGAAAAACCCCTAAGGGAAAACCAGTTCTACAGATGAGGAATTATATTAAACTTCAGCAAATCAAGAGATACAAAAATTCCTTGCCTCTCATTGGCAGAACTCCGACAACCTCCTAATTTCTCCCGCTGATATTCCCCACTGCTATCCCCACGCTAACACTGTGCCCTTGCTAACACTACAAGACAATTTGCTATCACTGCAAAATGCTTCTCCAAAACTTGTTTCTCAAAATGACCCAATGACCCCTTTTAGACTACTCCTATTGGTAAACCAACGATCGAGATTAAATCAAACCAACGGCTGAGATTAAGACAACTCGACAGCCAATAATAGAATTGGTTGCAAGGTGTCCAAAAGAGAATCACTAAAATTAGTAAATAATTATCCTTGCAACAACTATTTACTAATTCTCGGCAAGTGGACAAACAACTGTCCAAACTACCCATAACTAATGCTACTATACATAGATAAGGACGAACAGTTGTCCAAGCTACCCATAAATACTACTGCTATTTTCGGGTCAGAAATAATAGTTGTCCAACTAACAATAATTAACACTCCCTCTTAGCGAGGAAGCTATTCTGCATGACACCCATCTTATCTCTGAAGAAGATAAATTTGGCCTTTCCCAAAGCCTTCGTCAGAATGTCTGCTACCTGCTCATCTGTAGGTATGTATTGTAGTCGAACAACTCCCCTTTGTACACAATCTCTGATGAAGTGATATCTGATATCTATATGTTTAGACCTATCATGAAACACTAGATTCTCAGACAACTTGATGCAACTCTAATTGTCACAATGTATCACAGTAGTCTCAACCTTCTAACCAAACAAGGCTACTAACAACTTCCGAAGCCATATAGCTTCACATGTCGCCATGCTAGCTACTATGTATTCTGCTTCTGCTGAACTTAGAGCCACAGACTTCTACTTCCTGTTGAACCAAGATACAACTCCTAATCCCAAGCTGAAACAACACCTTGAAGTGCTCCTTTTGTCTGTTGTACTTTCTACCCAATCTGCGTCAGTATAGCCTATCAACCTGATACCTTCACCTTGAACATATCTGATCCCATACTCGACTGTACCAGGCAAGTAACGTAGCACATGCTTAGCCGCTATTCAATGCATTCTCTTTGGTTCAACCATGAACTGACTAAGAGAGTCTACTGCAAATGCTATATCTGGTCTAGTGTTGACCAAATACATAAGCGAACCAATCAACTGTCTATATAAAGTGGGATCTACATCTTTCTCCTTAGTTGTATCTACCTTCCTCCAATTCGTGATCATGGGTGTAGACATGGCTTTGCAATCCTCCATCCCAAATTTCTTCAAGATTTCAATGCAATATTTCCCTTGACCAAGGAAAATCTCTCCATTTGTCTACCACACTTTCATGCCTAGAAAGTAGTGCATAAGTCCTAAATCCTTCATCTCGAACTCTTCTGCAAGGTTCCTCTTGCAATCCACTATGAGCCCTAGTGAACCTATAAGAAATAGGTCGTCCACATAAAGAACAAGAATGAGAATCTCACCCCCAACCATCAAGTAGTAGAGGTTAGCATCTGCTTCACTCTTCACAAAGCCCATTTTCTGCAAGTATGTATCAATGCGCTCATACCACGCTCTAGGAGCCTGCTTGAGTCTGTACAATGCTTTCTTCAATTTGCACACATGGGTCTCTTTGCTGTGTGCTACAAAGCCTTTTGGTTGTTCTATGTATACCTCCTCCTTCAACTCAAGATTAAGGAATGTTGTCTTGACATCCATTTGATGGATTTGCCATCCCATCTATGCTACAAGTGAGACTACAGCTCGTATAGAAGTATACCTAGCAACAGGAGAAAATGTCTCCTCATAGTCTATTCCCTCCTTCTGAGAGAACCCCTTTTCCATGAACCTCGCCTTGTATTTCTTGATGCTACCATCTGCACCATGCTTTATCTTATAGATCCAACGTGATCCAACTACATCCCTATTTGTTGGTCTAGGTACTACCTCCCACACATCATTCTGCATTATTGAAGAATATTTCTCAACCAGAGCATCTCACCATACCTGATGTTCTACAGCTTCCTAATAGCTAGAAGGCTCACTATCTACTAACTGATTAACTAATGCCACATAGTCATTGAACTTGGTTGGCTGTCTTTATTGTCTAGTACTCTTCCTAGGAGCTCCCACAAACTCCTGAGTATCCCTTTGTGTATCTGGAACCACATGGTTCCCGCTGCCAACTATAGAGGATGAAATGTCAACCTCTAAGTCTTCTAGATGCATTTTTTGTTGCACCTGTTACTCCATACTTTGTGAATTTTCACTAACTGAGTCTACACTTGTACTGGTAACTGTACTTGAGCTTTGTTGCTCTTGACTTGGTCCTGGAGCTCCTATTGGCTGCTCACTTTGATCATCTACTGGAAAATCTCTAGATGTCTTGAATGCCTTGTCCTCCATGAACTTGACATCCCGTCTGACAATAATTCTTTTAGTCCCTGGAATGAAAATCCTGTATGCCTTTGAGGTCTCACTGTACCCAAAAAAGTACCCCCTCTTTATAGTCTGATCTAACTTTGTACGTGTATCTCTAGGAATATGGCAATATGCCAAGCTCCCGAATATCCTGAAGTAACTAACATCTGGCTTCTTCCCTATGAAAGCCTCCTCTGGTGTCATCTTCCCTAGCACCTTGTGTGAAACTCTATTCTGAATGTAGACTGTTGTATTACACGCCTCTGGCCATAAGTAACGGGGCATGTCCTGGTCATGTAGCATAGCTCTTGCTGCCTCTGATATAGAATGGTTCTTCCTCTCAGCAACTCCATTCTGCTGTGGATTGTAAGGAACAATCCATTCTCTCTTGATTCCTTCTCTGGTAAAGAACTCCTGGAAAACATTTCTTTTGTAATCGCCTCCATTGTTTGACAGAAGAACCCTTATCTTCTTTCCTGTTGAGTTCTCCACAAGAGCCTTGAACTTTTGGAATTGACTGAAAACCTCATCCTTAGTCTTCAAGAAGTATATCTAGGTCTTTCTAGAGAAATCATAAATAAAAGTAACATAGTACTCATATCCTCTGAGAGATTTCATCGACATTGGTCCAAAAACATCTGAATGTACTAGATCAAGAACACCCTTAGATCTAGTGTCACTCCTTGAAAAAGATGCTTTCGCAAACTTTTTCAACACACATCCCTTACATACATCATCATGCTCTGTGCTCACCTCTGGAACACTTGTCACGGTCTCACGAAGAAATCTAAGTGCTCCATGATGAATATGGCCCATCCTCCTATGTCATAGCTCTCCAAGATCTCTAGGATTACTGTTGCTCATAAGTGCCTTAGGAGTATCGAACTGCAATCTATAAAGGCGACCACTCCTAACTCCAATAGTTATGGGTGATTTCCAATCCTTGTGCTTAATCAACACATTTGTCCCTCTAAAGAGTACATTATATCCCCTATCCTGAAGAATAGATACAGAAATCAAATTCATACCTAAGCCTGGCACATATAACACATCATGAAGTGGAATTATCTTTCCATTCTCCCTCTGAAACTGAACAGTCCCTTTCCCAACAGGGTTGAGTTTGGACAAGTTTCCCATAGAAATCTGGATGTTGGTGTCCTCCTCCTTCTAACTGGAGAAGTACTCTCTAACTCCTGTCATATGAAATGACGCCCCACTATCTATATACCAAACACACTATGAGTTTGAGCTAACCATACAAGCTATGAGTGCAAACTCATCTTCCATTCTACTAGAGAGTTCTTTTGCACTTGCTGAAGCTACCACCTGCTTCTTACCCTTCTTTCTCTCTGGGAAATCACTGACATAGTGGCCAAACTCGTGACATCCAAAGCATTTGACCTTAGAAAGGTCCTTCTTCTTCTTTTCACTTTGTGAATTTGATTCTTTGCTAGATCCCTTCTTTGCTTTCCCTTTACCTGCTAGGGCAACGTTCTGTTGTTCCACCTCATTTTTTTGACTCTTGTTGGCCCCATTGACAAGACTTAGTCTAAACTCCTCCTGAGTGAAATCAGTCCATAGTCGATCCCAACTCGGTAAAGTATCTCATCCACTAACAACTTGAACAAAGACACTCCATTGTTTAGCAAACCCATTTAGGGCTATTCTCACTAGCTCGTCATCACTAGGGCTATCTCCAACAGTTGCTAACTCATCCTTGACAAGTCTAAGCCTGGTGAGGTAACTTGTGACGTCTTCTCCCTGATTCATCCGGGTATTCTTTAGCTTCTCTCTGAGAATCAACTTCCTATTGGTGGTAGCATTCTGGTATAGATTCAGAATGGCGTCCCACATCTTCTTTGTTGTATCTAGCTTCGAGATATGTGAAACAATATGATCCTTGACACCATCAAGGATAATCCTCCTTGCTTTGGCATCGTCCTTACTATATGCTACAAGATGTGTTGCATCCGTTGGTACAGGTACAACATTGGTAGCATAATCTTTGATACCATTCTCTTCCAACAATAAAGAAATTCTGGCCTTCCAGACACCAAAATTTGAGGCACCATCCAATCTATCCTAATCTCTCAAACCAGCTCAAGCCATCTCAAGGGTTTAAAGCAATAATAAATCTAAAGACATCAAAATTTCTTTCCTAGGGCAAAACTCTTCTACCCTTAACAATGCTCTAATACCATGTGAAAAATCAACTATTGCAGTCACTGATTATTAATCTCCTATCGTAAATGATTATTAAACTGCTGAAAATAAATTTCCAGCTAATACTAAAAAATAAAACAACTGCAACTTCACTTATAAAATACGAAAAGAAATGCGCAACACAACGAACACAATATTTTCGGACAAATTGTCCCTAGAAAAACCCCTAAGGGAAAACCAGTTCTACAGATGAGGAATTATATTAAACTTCAGAAAATCAAGAGATACAAAAATTCCTTGCCTCTCAATGGCAGAACTCCAACAACCTCCTAATTTCTCCCGCTGATATTCCCCACTGATATCTCCACGCTAACACTGCGCCCTTGCTAACACTGCAAAACAATTTGCTATCACTACAAAATGCTTCTCCAAAACTTGTTTCTCCAAATGACCCAATGACCCCTTTTATACTACTCCTGTTGGTAAACCAACGACCGAGATTAAATCAAACCAACGACTAAGATTAAGACAACTCGACAGCCAATAGTAGAATTGGTTGCAAGGTGTCCAAAAGAGAATCACTAAAATTAGTAAATAATTATCCTTGCAACAACTATTTACTAATTCTCAGCAAGTGGACAAACAACTATCTGAACTACCCATAACTAATGCTGCTATACATAGATAAGGATGAATAGCTGTCCAAGCTACCCATAAATACTACTGCTATTTCCGGGTCAGAAATAACAGTTGTCCAACTAACAATAATTAACATTATGTAGACAATGGTTTTAGGAAATTATCCAGATTTACCATCTTTTCTATCTATTATTTTGATCTATATGATTTTAACTCTACAATGTTTGAGATTGATATCTAATGTTAAAATTAAGGTTTTAAATTAATATTCATTCACTATTCTCATTTCTTATTAATTGATGGGAGTTTGACTTAATATATTTTAATTATTTGTTAATGTCTTGATATTTAATTTATTATTTACATGTTCATCTAAACACATCAACTAATAAATAAATAATGATCATCCAAGACATTCATCATAGAAACATTTTAATTGAAGTCAACTTTGACTATTTAAGACTTTTAATCTATAAATCAAACTTAGTGTGTTATGTTTAAGCTGTCCAATAAAGAATAGCACCCAAAAACACCTAGCATAAAATTTGTTAATGAAAAACTAATTTCAATTACATTATTAGTAGAATAAATTGTTAGATTGATACCTAATGTGTAGTTTCCTACTATTCTTATGTGAGATGGAAGTGAATATACAGAGTACATCAAGAAGCATGAAGCTAGACAAGATCATATGCAAAGTTAATTGAGGAATATTAAAAAAGTGTTGGGTGGTGTTTCTAATCTCTACGGTTGGTGTTTCAATTAATATGACATAGATAAAATCCCACCTCACTATGTTTTAACTTTGGGGAGGCTTCTATAATTGAGCATTTCAAGAGATCAATAAACATAACATTTCAAAAAAAAAATTATTGGTGAAATTGGGTTTACGTATGGGTGGGATTAGTAAAACTTCTTTGGAAAAAAAAATTTCCAAGGAACTTCCATTTCCACCATTTCAATTGTTTTCCTTTTTGCATAGATTATGTTTAACTGGTACTACTATAAATTGGCCACATTCACGTGCTTAAAAATTTACCCAAAAGCCTTGGCACATTACATATCTGGTAGCAACTCTATCTCATGCGGGTCATTAAAAAGCGAAGAACAACTATGCAAATTGCAATGCATTTGCATGTATAGAGATTTTTCTTTTTGCCAAAACTAGCTAGGTATTCATTCATCACAAACAAAAACATCGAATGAAAAAATTAGTCTGCAAATAAAGAGCTACTGCATGATTGACTGAACAACATCAGAAGGATATGAACACTTGATTGTTTGAACAAGTAACCTTGGTCAATTATTTTCACACCATCGATGTACCTTGTGGAAATTGAGTTATTATAGCATTGTGTGCATGTGTGAGATTTATTGATTTTATAAAGATTAATTATTTATGACTTAAATATCACAAATTAAGGCTTAATTTTTAGGTTAAAAGTGTTAAATAGTCAAAATAGACTTACTTTTTTGAAACTTAATTGTTTCTTTCCTATATGATATTTAAGGGATACATTTTTTCAAAATGCACTTTCCAGATCTTCCAATGAATCAATTGGACAAATTAGAAGTTCATGCCAATTAATTTTTTATTTTTCCTTCATATACACTATTTCATGTTTTCCCATACTTATTATAGATTTCACATTATAATCTCTTTTTAGTTGTCATATTGTTATTACTATATTTTTGCTATAGATATCTTAATTTCTCAAATAATCTAATTTATTGTCTTGGTCTTCTAAGTTGTTAGTAAAATATCAAAAAATTGTGTTACACATAAGTTCAACAAAAAAAATTAATAAGAGGAGTTATTGCACTTTGTATTTGTGTAGATTGAAATGAGGTTTGTAGTAGCATTTAATTGTACTACTAGAGCTAATGGAGAAGATGATTTGATCCCACAATGAACAATTTAAAATATATCAAATGTTTATAATTTCAACTAAGCAATATTACAACTTTTAACATTAGCCAAGACAGGGGTGCCAAATTAAAATTAATGGGGACCTCCAAAAATGAGATAGTTTATTGTAGGCCTCTACAACATGATCCAGTAGCACCTAACTATTCATCGATACCTTGTACAAACTTAGAGATGTGTTTGCACAAGGATTGCATCCTAATGTTGCTTAGTGACCCTTAGGGATAGTTTTATCTAGTGTGTTCAAGAACATTTGAGGGACTCCGTGGGAAAAAAATGACTTGAACTAGCATTTACCCAACCAACTAGAGATAATGGAGAAGATGATCTGATCCCATGATGACCAGTTTGAAAGATATCCAATTCTTATCATTTTAACTAAGGACATTAGCTAAGATAGGGATGCCAAAATAAAATGAAGGGAAATATCCCAGAACTGAGATAGGTTACTATAAGCCTCCAAAGTATGGTCTTGTAAAACATGACCATTAGTTGATACCCTCCTTGATCTCAAAGATATGGCTGAACAAATATCTCAACTTGATGTTACTTAGTGATCCTTAAGTATTCCATCCACTATCCTCAAGAACATTTGAGGGACTTTGTAGAAAAAATGAGATTGCCACTATTGTTTACCTTACCAACTTGAGCTAATGAAGAAGACGATTTGATTCCACAATGATTGGTTTGAGAGATATCCAATGTTGTTCATTTTAACTGAGCAACATTGAAACTTTTGACATTAACTAAGATAGGGATGCCAAATTAGAATGGAGGAGAATCTCTCAAAATTAATATGTGTTATTTTAGGCCTTCACAATACAATCTTATAGCACGTAACCATTGATCAATACCTTCCATGAGCTCAAAGATGTGTTTGCACAAAGATTATAACCCGATGTTTCTTAGTGACTCTTAGAAAAATAGTGGCCAACTAATGCATCCCATGTTCTTCTTAGCATGAGCATGTATTGATGCTTCCACTATGTCCAATAAGGTGGAAGTACCCTAGGAATGGTCCTAATTTTCCTTTGGGCACCCTAAAATGCTCATTGACATACCGTAGTCACAATTTCCCTTATGTTCCCTCATTGCAAAAAATGTCAAACCTTGACATATTGTATCTTGCAAACTTTAGCACATGTACATAATCTATTTAAACCTATGGGTCATTTTTGGCCCCCCTACAATACCTTATCTTAGTTTTTGAAGACTCAAAGTCATTTTTCAAGGAAGCAATTTTTTCATTGATACAAAGTCATCAGATGCACTTAGTAAATAGTGACCAACTAACTCATTTCATGTTCTTCTCATCATGGGGTACTCATATCTTACTTGTAATGTCCCTTATGTTCCTTAAGGCCAAAACTAGGAAATCTTGACATAATATTTCTTGCAAATTGGGGTACTCATACATGGTCTATTTGAACCTATGGGGTTGTCTTAGGCCCCCCTATAATATCTTATCTCAAGTTTTGAAGACTCAAATTTATTTTGGCAAGGAATCAACATTTTTTGTTGATGCAAAAGTTGTTAGATTGCACATAGTAAATAGTGACTAGCTAACTCATTTCATGTTCTTCTCATCATGGGCATCAAATGACACTTCCACCATGTCTAATTTGGTAGGCATAGCCTAGGCATGATTCATCATTGCCTTTAGACACTGGGTAAAAGCACAAACCTGTGTCACCTTTTATAAAGAAACAGGATATCAGAATGTAACAGTTCAACATTAATGACAAAAAAAATGGTATTTGTGTTTAAAATATGAAGATAATGTAAACCGATGAAATGTGTCGAATTGGATAAATTTTATGCCTATAATTTTTATAATTTTTTGAGTACGAATTTATTCATTTTATTTTATTTTGAAGTCCCTTTTTCAACTGTAAAAAATATAGGGTATAGTTCCCGTCAAACAAGTATATGCAAATCATCTTTTTTGTCCTGATTTGAAAATGTCTTATAGATGACATGTATAGCTATTGAATAAAAAGAGAAATAATTATTTTTGATGTATATTTTCTATGTTATAAGTACTCAAGTTCGACCTTATCATAATTCGACAATTTTTTCCTCCCATCAAAACTTCCCTATCAAATCTATACCTTCTTGAAAAAAAATTACATATTCGTGAAGAGGATTCTCTCCTCTAGAGATAAATGGTATTTTGTTATTTTTTTGATATGATTAATGTTTTTTTTTCCTTTTTTCGATGGAGCATCTTCTGAAATGTTGAAATATCAACTTATAATATTTTGAGATTATAACATATTATAACTAATCAAAACACTCAAAAATTTATATAATGATGATATTGAATCTGAGATCTATAAAAGGGTATTTTTAGTTTTTGAAAAAAATTGACTTTTGATAGAGAAATGAGATTTGACCAAAACAAGTTTTGGTATCATAAACAGTGACATAGATCTATGCTTTTACCCCACCCCAAAATTCTCAATGACATATCCTATTGGCAAATTCCCTTATGTGCCCTTATCAAAAAATATGTCAAACTTTGACATACTATTTCTTGTGAATTGGGGCACATGCACATCATTTGTTTGAACTTATGCGGTTGTGTAAATATTTAATATGGGAGCACAAGTACTGAATAAGGAAGCACAAAGACAATATCTTTTTGCACTTTGAATTTAATGAGAATATTTTTTGCATATTATAACATCATGAATGATAAGATATAAATGTAATGACAAGTAATTTTATATGTATTTTTTTTTATCAAATTGTACACATTAGGATACAAATGAATTTTCCTCTACATATTTGCAAATCAAGCTTAGTAATGTTTCTATATAAAAAAATTGGCATATAAATATACACATGTTATAGGTCTTCTCTATTTTTATATACAAAATTTGGCATATAAATATACAAATTTTTCATCTCTTATTTGTTTTATATACAAAATTTGGCATCTAAATATGCACATGCTACATCTCTTATCTATATTTTATATAAAATTTGGCATCTAAGTACGCACATTTTATAACATCAACATATCCTCTTTTTTATATATAAAAAATTTGGCATTGAAATATGTCCATCACTAAAAAGTTACAACATTTCACACAACATATATACAAAAATTTAGAAGTTATTCTACCATAATGTAGAATCATTTTGCTAGATAGCCCAAAATGAAACAAGTGAACCTTCTAGATCATCTCTAACTCTTATTATATCATGCATTGCCTCATGACTAGATTCACAAACTTTCCAAAAATTATTATTAAGATGTCTACAATGATACTTAATCAATATAATGTTTATTGTAATGATAAGGTTAGAGTGGTCAAGAATATGTTTGTGTCTCAAAATACTTAAACAACTAGGAGTTATAATTCTTGATAGGATACCTATATTTTACTATAAAGATAATTTAATGTCAATATTGATACATTAAGCATGATAAATTGACTTAAAGAGGTCTCAATACAACTTGACACAAAATATTACCTTCTAAGCCATGGGTCTATCACAACAACATATCATATTAGGTACTCAATACCTCACCATCAATGATTGTAGTTGTTAGTTTCTTTTTAGCCTCAATACAATGGCACAAAAAGTAATATTTTCTTTCCTCATTATTAATATTTGTAATAACTACATATAAATGATGTGTATTATATGGAGCAATAAGTTAATAACAAAATTAATGGATATTATAACAAAATGACAAAAAAATTATTTGGACTAAGTATTAAATTGTGAATTGCTATTAGGATTTAACTCTTTATTTTTTTAGTCAAACTCATTGACCCATGTTTCATGAGTAGTGATTTAACACAAATCTACCTTTGATGAGAATAAATGGAACACTTATTGCTCATTGGATGTAGGTGATTCTCATAGAGGTGAAGCACCAAGTCATCCCAGGACTAGGTCACCCATCCCAGTACTACTCCAACTTGAGCTTGCTTAACTATGGATTTTCCTCCATGGTTAAATCCATTATTCTTGCAACCCAGTTTATGCTCATAGAGGTGAAGCACTAGGATTTCTTGGGAGATCACCTATCATAGTACTACTCTAGATTGAGTGTGCTTAACTACTAAGTATCCTCCATCGTTAAATCCACTCTACTTAATTAAGATCATCTTTCAATTAAATATGTGCATCTTGTAGAACTATGTGATGTCCCGTTTTTTGACATTTATCGATTTTGCTTTCTTATTTGTATATGTTTATATTATTCCGTATGATATCCCTTCTAGTATTTGATATTCTATATTTATACATATATTTCAAATAGTCATGTCCTTCCATTAATATTAATTATATTAATAGCTTAGTTATGTTACATTTTAATTATATTAAATCATATATTCATACTAACAATTTTTAGTTATTTCATAAAATATATTATATTATATTAATAAGCATAATATAAGATATATTATTTATATTAATAAACTTTATTATGTTACTTAATAATTATACCATATATTATTATTTTAATAATATATCAACTATTATATTATATTAATAATAATATAATTATATTAATTAATAAGGTTAGTTATAATAATATCATAAAGAACATTATTTTAATATGTCAAGATATTGTAATACATTTACTAATATAGTATTTTTATATTAAGATATATCTTATTATTTATTATATTAGATTATTATTATAATATGTTATATAAATGATATTATAATATCATTATTAGTATACCTATTTGAATTATATGCTAAAATGGGGACATTATAGTCCTCCCCTCTTGAATTTGCTTGTCCTCAAGAAAAATCATTCATACACAAGCTCCTTCACAGACACCAAACATGTTTGCATGCCAAAGTCTAAAAGATTTATGAGATGTACATCACATAGTAGATACAAAGTAAACACTTGAATGCATGAAGAAACGAAGTAGACACGATGCAGATAGTTGAAGACATAAAGCAAACACAATGCAAACAGATGAAGACACAAAGGAAACACGATGCAAACACATAAGACACACATTATGCATTTCCTTAATTGTGAACCTGCAACCAAAAAAACTCATTAGTACATGCATGTAAATATATATAAACTTCAAAGAAATTCAAATGACAATAAGTTAATCCAAGCCATTTTCATACTAAGCCCAAGAGTAGAACTTTGGTCCCCTTGGCCTCGGTGGTGGGTGTTAGGCATCCACACGAGGTGGTCTACTTAGTGGATTGCTTGTTTGGCTAGAAAGGTTCTTATGAAAAGGAGTCATTACTATCTTTCCCTTAACTAGCACTACAATAGGGTGTCCTAACTACTCTCCCTTGATTGCAGACTCCATAGGAAAGTTGATAGGGTGCTCTTACTATCTTCCCCTTAACTAGTACTACAATAGGGTGTTCTCCCTTGATTGCAAACTCCATAGGAAAGTGGTAGGATTCCCTTACTATCTTCCCCTTAACTAGTACTGCAATAGGGTATCATAGCAACTCTTCCCTGATTGTAGGCTCCATAGGAAGGATAGATGCCCTTATAGTTGTTCCCTTAACTAGTATTACAATAAGGTGTCTTAATAGACCTTCCTTAATTGCAGACTCCATAGGAAAGTTAAATATGGCCTTTCCCTTAACTGATACTACAATAAGGTGTCTTAACAGACCTCCCTTAATTGTAGACCCCATAGGAAAGTTAAATATGGCCTTTCCCTTAACAAATACTACAATAAGGTGTCTTAACATACCTTCCTTAATTGCAGACCCCATAGGAAAGTTAAATATGGCCTTTCCCTTAACTGATACTACAATAAGGTGTCTTAACAGACCTCCCTTAATTGCAGACCCCATAGGAAAGTTAACTATGGCCTTTCCCTTAACTGATACTACAATAAGGTGTCCTAACAGACCTCCCTTAATTGTAGACCCCATAGGAAAGTTAAATATGGCCTTTCCCTTAACTGATACTACAATAAGGTGTCTTAACAGACCTCCCTTAATTGCAGACCCCATAGGAAAGTTAAATATGGCCTTTCCCTTAACTGATACTACAATAAGGTGTCTTAACAGACCTCCCTTAATTGCAGACCCCATAGGAAAGTTAAATATGGTAGGCTTTCTATATAGTCTTTCCCTTAACTAGTACTACAATAAGGCATCTTATAGACCTTCCTTGATTTGTAGACTCCATAGGAAAGCTACTTGAAATCCTTAAATCATTTCTCAAATAATCAATTTTACACCTTTATGATTACATTAATTAAGGAAACTTACAATTTCATATTTTAACTATGGTTGAACATCCTCGAAGCTTCATTGGCTTCCCTCTCCATTCATAAATATGCTTCATTTCAAATAACTTTTGAGATAATCTTATTGAACAATTATACTTAATAAGAATATTAGAAAGTTATACCAAATGTGAGAGTTAATTCAACTCTCAATATTGATCTTATTTACATATTTGAATATAAATATTAAAAATTGCATTTCAAATATTATAAATTTTATGATAATTATATTTGGGATTAATTATTTTCCTTTAAGAAATAATATTGATTTCTAAAAAAAAATTACCTAATCTCATTTAGATATCATACATCCACTCTATATAAATTATTCTTACATATATTTCAAATTCATAATATCTATTTCTAGATGTAAATGAAATAGAAGATGAGAATAAGGCATACCTTATATGTTTTCTTCAAAATACCTTTTCAAACTACCATCAATCATAAAATATGTTCATACACCATTCATATGGTAAATGCGAGAGTTACTTATCTTTTGTGGTTCTTCTTAATATTATGTGTCGCTTTGCATAGCAGTGAGCCAAACAAAATAGCCCTCGCGGGGCCCATCCAGCGAGTTTTGTGGTAGTATTATATCAGTTTTTTGACAAAATAGGTCGAGCCAATAAAGGGGCCATTCTTTTCATTACTATTTGTTGATGTATGTTTATGTATCTTTTTCCAATGCCTGTGATCACCGTTGGGTTGCGGCTCTATAATGTGTGCTTAGAAACTCGTCGTATATGAGAATAACTTTGGCAAAGAATAACTTTGGTAGAGAATAACAAGACTTTCCCAGATTCGTTCTAATATTTTCCATCTCGGTCGCAAATATTACAATTCCAGAATGCAAATATTAGACTTGTGATGAGCCAATTCCAATAGAATGTTTTGTACTTGAACCTATACACCCATTGTGAATGTCTTTGTGACAAAGAATTGCCCCAGATGTTGCAGAGATGTGCACGGTGGCCTGAGCAAAGTAGCCACCCTTTTCTCCATTGGCCATTTCCTCTTCTTCACAATATGCATTCCCCTTTGAATATTGTCAACTCATTGAATTTTGTTTTGATTGTCATACTGGGAAGAATACCAGTCATTTATAGGACTCGTCGGAGCACATTTTGGTGGTGAAGATGAAAATAACCATTAAGACTATGAAGGGAAACATCTTCAGCATTGACGTACAACCCTCTGATATGTTATTTCTCCAGCTTGAATGTAACAAAATAATATTTGACACAGAAATAAAAATCTTGAAGCAACTCATTTGCCAAAACTATCCTTTGATTCCAGACAATCAAGCTGTACTTCTTAGTTGCTAGTAAAGACCTAATAGGTTGGCAGGATAACCTACTCTGATACCATTTGTGATGTCCCATTTTTGGACATTTATCGGTTTTGCTTTCTTATTTGTATATGTTTATATTATTTCATATGATATCCCTTCTAGTATTTGATATTCTATATTTATACATATATTTCAAATAGTCATGTCCTTCCATTAATATTAATTATATTAATAGCTCAGTTATGTTACATTTTAATTATATTAAATCATATATTCATACTAACAATTTTTAGTTATTTCATAAAATATATTATATTATATTAATAAGCATAATATAAGATATATTATTTATATTAATAAACTTTATTATGTTACTTAATAATTATACCATATATTATTATTTTAATAATATATCAACTATTATATTATATTAATAATAATATAATTATATTAATTAATAAGGTTAGTTATAATAATATCATAAAGAACATTATTTTAATATGTCAAGATATTGTAATACATTTACTAATATAGTATTTTTATATTAAGATATATCTTATTATTTATTATATTAGATTATTATTATAATATGTTATATATATGATATTATAATATCATTATTAGTATACCTATTTGAATTATATGCTAAAATGGGGACATCACAACTACCACCTTCCTCCCTAAGTGACATCTCCCATAAAATAAAATAAAATGAAAAATTCATGGGCCAAAATTTGTGAACTTAGCTACAAGTTATAGATTGGTATCCTTTTATTATTTCAAGGTTGACACACCATTTTCATAACAAAATTGTGTTTTTGTTTTGAGTATTATAAATATTTTTCCTTTATAATTTAAAAAAGAGAAAGTGAAAATAAGTTGTGGGTTTGTAAGGACATATAAATAGAGAGAATGTTAGTGTGTGTGTGTGTGTGTGTGTGTGTGTGTGTGTACACATATATATATCTATATATACTCATATATACATATATACATATGTACATATGTGTATATATATATGTATGTATATGTATATATATAGTTGGAAATGTTAATGAAAAATAAGATATTGAGAGAGGGGTGAATCAGAATTGATAATGCTTTTCTCTGATAAAATAATTCACACCTAATCCATCACATATCTCAGATCTTATATCATATAAACATAAACATGTAATGTTGAAATGAAATATATCTAAGAATTATAGCAATGAAAATCATCAACACATAACACGATGATTTTGGTTATCCAGAAACATTTCAATATGAAGATAAAACTGGGGTGGGGATGAAACTCACAAATATTTACTATTACAACAACAAAGTTAACCTGATAGGGTTACAATTTTGATCATATCAAATGATCTACAATGTGAGGGTCTTGGTCTATTATAAGAGTTTAAAACTATTAGGTCTTACTCTATTAAAGGATTTTACACTTACAATAAAGTAAGGACTCCATTAAGAGTTTTTAAATAGGTTTGTAAGAACCAATCTGTGAAGAGATTTTCCTTGACTCAATCTATTAAAACTAATTTGGTACTTAACCCTTTAGTTTGCTATGAAATCTTATTATGGATCTCCTCTCTTCAAAATATCAATCTGGTCTCCTTGATTGATATCTTTGTTATATCCTTCACTACTCTGGTTGCACTGTCTGAACTCCTTTCAAACTCAGCCTTCCTTCGCTCTATACTTAGCTTGTTCACTCCTTCACTTCACCTCTATTCACATACAAACTCATTATTCTAATCCTATGGTAGGAACCCTTCTTAAATAGATAATCCTAGAAAGTTCTAGATTAAGATCAACCATCCATATTTTATCCTTTTTGTCATTTTCCATTCTAACTTTCTAATTAGTTAATCTCCTTGTCTAGGTATTAATGTTATCTAACAAAATGCGTGATATCCTCCTTAATTGTCTCTATGATCTTTAAATATCATGTAGAGATTGGCTAAAATGATTTACATAAGTGTTTGTGCAATTAAAAACTCATATGTCAATACCAGTTTACTTGACACAGGAATGTTCTGATGCTCAGTGAATAACTAACATTCATGTTGTCACTCAGTTTCTACTCACTCAACATATTTTGTTCACTTAGTAATAACTAAGTTTATACTTCCTCGATCTTGAAACTATATTACTTGGCTTATATGCTTGCTCGATCTCAAGTGGGGTGCTTGGAAACCTTTGACTTGCTCGACATGTGATGACAAATAAACAAATCCTTTTTAGCTTGGCCTTGTCTGGATGGTTCGATCACAGTGATGACCATCCAATAGTGCCTTGAAAATGACTAAGTGTTAGACACTAATAGGAAACTTAGGCTTAGATATCAACAATCTCCTCCTTTGACATTAGTGGCAAAAATGCTTTGTTATAACTTAGCTTTCCATGCAAAAAATAGTACTCACCTTGAGACTCTAACTCGATTTGCAAAATTTGTTTTTATCTTTGCTATATAATAAATACATGTTTGAAATCTCTAATGATGTTCCATCTAATAATGTTGTCTCTGATTTCTATCATATTCGATATTTCCCCTTCTCTTATGTGTCATGTAGATATTTCCCTGGTGTTATACCTAGATATTTCCCCTTGTTTTTTGTCACTTATGGCTTGGGGTTTGTTGGTGTGATCTTGTACTTATCAAAAAATGTTTAATGAGTAGCCAATATTTCTTAAAATTATTTATTCCACCTATTTCTTGATTATTCCATGACTTGAATATGAATCTCTAGCTCGAAAGCTAGATCAATTAAGCTCTCAACACTTGAAATATGCGTGTATTTCTTCAATAGACTCTGAGCTATAGATAATTCCCTTTGAATGATCTCCAAATATGGTAATAGCATGAATTGAATAGAAATCAATTTGTTCCTTATGTCACTGTCTCTAGCCAGTAACTTGACTAACCTCTATTGACAAATTATCAACTTATTATATGAAGGTGAGCTTGAACTTGTGTTCTTGCCCAATGAATGTTAACATGCCTCCAAATCTTCATGAATCATATCAACTAATCATTATTTCTCCAATGTGAAGAACTCAACATCACAAAGCTTCATATATAAAGAATGAATAGGCTTCAAAATTTCCTCCAGCTATTTAACTAGATTAGAAACCTCTACTTGCCTATTTGCAAGGTAAAAGTACAAAGTTGTTTCACCTTTTAGGCTAACTTATTATAATGATTGAATTTGTGTATTTCTATTTAAAACTCAATTTTTTTCAAACATATGATCTTGATAAATTTATTGTAGATAATTTATATATGGTCTCACACTTTTCCAATTGGAAATGTCTATTGAATTCAAGTTTTATACTAGTTAGTATCCAATTACTCAAGAAATACAATTATTTCAGAAAGCTAATGTTTCAATAACTCTTACTATTTTTTATGATATTTTTTTAATAACATATGAACACTATTTTATAGAGTTCAAATTCAAGAATATTCACATATAGATTTCATAGTGTTTTAATTAGATATAGTATTTTGTAATCAAAAAATTCTACAAGTACGCATTTTAACACTCAGGAAGATGTCAATTTTCAAAAAGAATAATATATATTAAATCAAATCAATAAAAATTAAAAATTATATAAAATTCTAGAGGATAGAGTCCTCTTTTAGAATCTATAAGTTTTCTTTTGGTTGGAATAGAATTATTTTGAAAAATTTGGTGGGAGATGAAAACTATTGATTTCAATAACTTGAAGTTTGAATTGTTATAAAAGAGAAAATATAGGTCTAAAGCCAATTTTTATTTTTGATTGTTCTAGATACATAATTTGTATATAACATAATATGAGATCAAAGGGAAATAAGTTCATTTCTTTGTAGTTTTGTGGTGGGAACTAGACCCCTAATTTCCAACATTTTTCAACAACTAAAAAGTTATCACTAAAAAATAGGAAAATATATCATTTCCTATTCCAAATAATTATTAAAAATTATAATCCTAAACTTCATCCATTTCTATACATTTCACTAGTTTACTTCATTTTTCAAATTCTAAATAATAATACTAGTTTTATGTCATTGAAGTTAAACAATTATACTTTTGTTAGCCTTTTCCTTTGTAAAAGGATGACACAAGTTTGTGCTTTTACCCTGCAATTTTCCTAGAGATTCTCTCCAAAAATTTGTGTTTCAACTTCTTCTCAAACTATTGCATCAATTTATCATTTGTCTCAATATCATTTGTTTGAACTTTGTCAATTATGTACACTAACTAATCCAAAATTGGATATTGACTATTAATGTTAGTGATTCCAAATGCATCAACAAAAATGTCTTGAATGTTATGTAATAACTGCTTCTTTTTTGTGCTCTCTTCTTAGCTATTCTTACTTTTCCTTATGGCTCAACAAAGTTTGCAGCTCTTGCATTTTTTTCCAATGTCAAATTATTTAAGTCATGCATTGGTAAAGTGATTACCTCATCTAAACTTATTGGCTCTTCATGTCATCTCATCTCATTGTGTTACTATCTAAGATTGAGGGGTTGTATCACTAGGTAATTATATCTGCAATTGTTTACCCTTTTCAACTGATCCAGATACCTATGTATGCTCTTTTTGAGTAGACATAACCTATTGTTCAGGTGTAATAGTTAATATCTTAGCTAACTTGGCACTCAACATTTGTATAAGAGCCTTCTTCCTTCTTTAGAAAGAGAAAACTCCAAATCTAACCAATTGTAATTGTTCTCAACATAATCATAGTTTCAATACTGTCTAGTTGGGGTGTAGCAATAATCTGAAAAGCTATCACATGCAATTTGAATGGTTTTGTTTGTATAACTTGCCTCCGTGATCTCACCAACTACCCTATACACTATTGTTGTGAATAGAGGAGAGGTCATAATTGTCCTCAACAAATAGAAGGCAAGTTATATAGTCAGATTGGGAGTTTTCTCTTTCTGATAAATTTGGAGTTTTCTCTTTTTGAGATCACAAAGGAAATTTATATAAATAGAACTATTTGGATTGGGTGTGATAGCTTTTCCAATTATTGCTACACCCCAACCAGATAGTACCAAAACTGTGATTATATTGAGGACAATTACGACTGGTCAAATTTGAAGTTTTCTATTTCTGTTTGTATAACTTGCCTTCTATTTGTTGAGGACAATTATGACTAGTTGGATTTGGAGTTTTCTCTTTTTGATAAATATAAAGATTTTGGCCTCTTGTTCTTTGGGTTTCTTGCCTTCTTCCATCATTTATTTTTCTTTCTCTTCTTCAACCTTCTCAACTATATGGCCCATTGGGATACAATTAAATTGTGGGAACAAAATTATAGCCTTGCCTTGTTGCCCAACACTTGCATCAACAATAACTGATCTAACATGAAAACTATCAATTTTTGTACTTTCAATCCTTGGGTAATCCTTGATTTGTAGTAATACTAGATTGGTGCTTGGTAGAGATGTATCTGATTCAACATCTTTTAGGTCTTCTTCAGTCAACACATTCTAATCATGTGGAGATGAATCAAGAATGTCCTCAATTGTGACAACGTATTTTTGTTCACACCCTTCTACCAATTGACTGATTTCCTCTGCAAGTTTTGCAACGTCTGCTACATCATCCTCTTCTTCTTTAACTTCTCCACCTCTTTCTTCTCCTTTCTCATCTTCTTTATCACTTGATGGAATAATAAACTCAAATTCTTCCTTCCATATATTTATGATCTCTTTCTCAACTTCATAAACTTTATTCATCATAATTTCACAAGTCCTCTCCTTAGGCATAAATTTCTTCACAAAATCTTTCAGGGCTATAGATATATGTGTCTTCCCGAAATCTGGCATTGTTTGTGCTAACATGGTCTCCCTAATCTATCTTTTAGTGGATAATGCCCACTTCTACTTAGTCTTGACTTTATTATACAAATTTTCAAGAATGCCTTGTCCTAACTCTAGCTAGGTGTAGATTTGAATTGTATCATTGTATCTATCATAGCTTTTTCAAGCTTCTCTTTGTCTTCTTTACTTAAAGAATCAAAATTAATGTCTTTGAATCTTGTCAAACTCACTAATTCACTAATCTCTTGACATACCTTATCCATAGTCATTGGAAGTGGTCTTGGCACAATCTAAGATTTTCTTGGATTGTCAAACTCTATTTCTTCATCATCTTTTTCCTCCTATGTTACAACCAATTTTCTCTTCAGCCTCTTAGGTAGGTTTTTCTTTCGTGAACTAGTTAGTTTTCTCTTTGTTGGACTTTCTTTTGATTTAGCAGTCATGGGTTGAGTTGTCTTCGATCTTGTTAGTATTCTACTTCTCATCTCTTGGTGTGTGACAACCTCTTGCACAACTTTCTTGAGATCTTCTTTAACCTTTGGATCAATAATCATTATTTTCTTTTTCTTTTTTTCCTTGGGCTCGACAACAATTAGCTCTTTGTCTTTAGATTCCTTGCTTCAACTGCATGTTTAGATCCTTCCCCTTCATCATTTTTTCCCTCAAGACCTTTGATTATCTTCATTCTTTTCTTATCTTCCTTGGGCTCACTTGTCTCTATATTCATTTAATCCTTTATTGTGTCATATGTGCTGAATGGATGAGCATTCACATCAATATCCCTAAAAAAAAGTGCATTCACTACTACCATGACTTCATCAACATTTACCTCATAAGGCATCAACCTTAACCACACAACTCTAGGTAGTAAATCCTAGGGATAAACAAAATCTATGTCTATCATGAAACATATATAATCAAAATACTTATATATAATGGATTTAGGAATCCTCATATGATTTCTCATTTTATTATTGAATTCCTACAAATAATTATCCATAATTGCCTCAAAATTTCTCCTAGTTGGCTTACCAAGTCATTTATTTGCTCCATAGCTAGCCTACTCCTATCCCATGCTACAATATTAATGGTGGGAAATTAATTTTATACATAGAAAAATATACAAACTAGCAAGAAGTCAAACTTACACAACAGTTGTATTCTTTGTTTTCCTTATAGTTCCAAGATTCTATGTCAATTGTTATAGTTTCAACTCACCAAGATTATAATTGTGATCCTTTTCAACAATTTTGTAACCTGGGTGTTAGGAACCTGTGTGTTCCTTCTGTTTATTTTGTTAGAGTACTGTTGTTGGACGCATATGCTTTGTAAGTCGTCCCGTGAGTATATTTTATTATCCCACATGCATAGGTAGTATTACTTTTCTAGATCGTACCCAGTATATAAGAATAGGTTGAGGCCCTTGATGGGCACGGACGAATTTATTGTATTGAGCTTGTTCAAAGGAGGTTACCCCCTCGAAGTGGCCTGCGATCAGTAGATTCATTCTGAGTTCTGCTATCACTTTGTATTCTGTTATTTCGAGCATTCTCACGATATTGCTATAAGGAGGTTCTTCACATCTGGTATCAGAGCACTCTCTTGGGCTCGCTGGGTGGAAATTACATCAAATTTTTTTTTCTGTCGTGGCCTTCAGGTTCCTCTCACTTCTAATATCTCTTGTTATTGCAATAACTCTTTTCAGTTGTTCTGTCTGTGAGTGAATTTTTTAGTCATAGCTTCCTTGTTTGCTTTCTGTTTCTGCTCATACTTCCGCAGAACGTCTGCAATATCATTTCGCATACTTCCTTCCTTGGTGACCCAACCCCAAATTTTACATATCAAAGCCCTAAATCCCTCATTTATCTAATTTTAGGGTTTGCCCTATCTTTTTCACCTCTCATCCAATCGCCACCAAACTGAGCCACAAGATTCAATTCCTCATTTTGCTCCCTTATCCCTCTTGGACTGTTCACCTCATTTCGCCTCCCTACCCTTGAAACCCTCATTTTTCTTTTTCCCTTGTCCCCAGATAGTCTCCCACCACCCGTCGAACACCCATTTCCTATATGAGTTTTACCCAAATCCAAGTTTGCCGTAACTAAAAAAGTTTTTGTTTCTCATCTTCTACCCATTCCAAAAAAAAAAAAAAACCTTGTTTTATGGTTGTTACGCGTACAGGAGCAAAAATCATGGAAGAGGAAATTGCATCCCTCAAAACCAAACTTCAAGATCTGGATGACAAAATTCTGGGTCTTAACTTTCAGCAGTCAGCCATGAGCCGAAACCAATCAGGAGATACTGGGTCCTCTTCTGGCAATTTCCGTGGACCAAAGCTTGATTTTCCACGCTTCGATGGTTCTGATCCGACTGGATGGATCTATAGGGCAGAGCAGTATTTCAGCTTGCATAATACTTTGGATAACCACAAAGTCCCCCTTGCATCTTTTCATTTGGAACATGAAGCTCTTCAATGGTTCCGTTGGTACATCAAGGCTAATGTAGGCCCAACGTGGAGAGAATTGTGCACCCTCATTTTGGAGCGCTTTGGCCCTAGTTCCTTTGATGATTTCACAGGAGCACTCACTAAACTGCGTCAAACAGGCATTGTAAGAGAATACCAGACAGAGTTTGAAAAATTAGCTAATCACACAGAGGGCTTGTCTGATGAATTCTTCCGTAGTTGTTTTGTCAGTGGTCTGAAGGATGCACTTCGCTCAGAAGTCAAAATGTTTCGACCTACTACAATGATGGAAGCCCTTGGGTTGGCTAAGTTAGCGGAAGACAAGATTAATGCTCTACAACGCTCTAGATCTAATTTTGTTCCATTCAGAAATACAGGTTCTCACAACCCTCCAGTCATACCAGCTCCCAGAACTACTCCGATCAAGCACTTGTCTGAAACAGAGATGCGAGTCAGGCAAGACAAAGGACTTTGTTATAATTGTGATGAGAAATGGTCTCGGGGCCATAGATGTGTTCAGCAAAAGCTCTATCTCTTGGATGTGGATTCTCCACCGGAACTGGAAGAATATGTAGATGCTTAGGAAACAGTGGATGATGAGGTTGAGCCTCACCAGCCTGAACCTCCTTCACCAGAAGCTCCACCAGAGATATCTGTCCATGCTTTGGCAGGAGTCACTACTCCACAAACCATGCGGGTCCAGGGTTTCTTCAAGAAGATCCCTCTTACTATACTCATTGATTCTGGTAGCACTCATAACTTCATTGATCCACGAATAGCCAAACAGGCTGATTGCTTTATCCATCCCTGCTCTAGCTTTGAAGTCATGATTGCCAATGGGGGCACTTTACCTTGTAAAGGGAAATGTCGCAATGTGCGTCTCTCTATTGGAGATTATAACATGCGCTCTGACATGTTTGCCTTACCCTTAGGTGGCTGTGATGTGGTTTTGGGTGCCCAATGGTTACGCACTCTTGGCCCCATTCTCTGGGATTTTGCTGAACTTTGGATGCAGTTTTCAGCTGAGGGGCACCAACACACTTTGAAAGGCTTACAACCAGGGTCTCTCAGCATCATCAGTTCACACCGTATGGAAAAACTTCTTAAGAAGAATTCACATGGTGTCATCGCTCAGCTCCATTCCATTCAGATGCAGCCATCAGCAGTCTCTAGCACTCCTGCCGATCTCCAACACATTTTGGACAAGTATTCTGGTATATTTGCTGAACCTGTGGGATTACCGCCTTCTCGTCCAGAGGACCACCGTATTCAGCTCCTTCCTGGCAGTGTTCCGCCCAACATCAGGCCCTACCGCTACCCATTTCATCAGAAGATCAAAATCGAGATACTTGTCCGTGACTTACTGAAGCAAGGTATTATTCGCCCTAGTACCAGTTCCTTTTCTTCTCCAGTTCTGCTTGTTCGCAAAAAAGATGGGTCATGGCGACTCTGCATTGATTTCCGAGAACTTAATCATCTCACTATAAAGGACAAGTTTCCCATTCCAGTTGTTGATGAACTTCTTGATGAACTTCATGGGGCTCATTTTTTCTCCAAGTTAGATCTTCGTTCTGGGTATCATCAAATTCGGGTTAATGAGGAGGATATACCTAAAACTGCCTTCCGCACACATGATGGTCACTATGAATTTTTAGTCATGCCCTTTGGCCTCACGAATGCTCCTTCAACATTTCAAGCAGTGATGAATAACATATTTCGACCATACCTCCGAAAATTCATTCTGGTCTTCTTTGATGATATCCTCATATATAGCAAAACTTGGGCTGAGCATCTCCATCATCTGGAGCTTGTCTTGCAACTTCTCTCTGATCATCAACTCTGTGCAAAACTATCTAAATGTGTGTTTGGCCAGGAGGAAGTGGAGTATCTCGGGCATATTGTTGCACACCATGGAGTGCGGGTGGATCCTACAAAAATAGATGCCATGAAAACTTGGCCGCATCCTAAAACTCTCAAGAGCCTTCGGGGTTTTTTGGGGTTGACTGGCTACTACCGCAAGTTTGTCAAAGATTACGGGAAAATTTTAGCACCATTGACAGCTCTGTTAAAAAAGGATGCCTTCTCCTGGACCCCTGTTGCTGAGACTGCATTTGAACAACTGAAACAGGCTATGTGCAGTACACCTGTTCTCGCGATGCCAGATTTTTCCAAACCCTTCACTATTGAGAGTGATGCTTGCGGCAATGGATTGGGTGCTGTTCTCCTACAAGATGACCATCCTATTGCGTTCACTAGCAAAGCCCTCTCTGGTAAGAATCTAGCCCTCTCTACTTATGAAAAAGAAATGATGGCTATTTTGCATGCTGTACAGAAGTGGCGGCCATACCTCTTAGGGAGTCATTTTTGCATCAGAACCGATCACCAAAGTCTGAAATACTTCCTGGAACAACGGGTATCCTCTCCTACACAACAGAAATGGGCCAGCAAACTCATGGGGTATGATTATGAGATCACCTACAAGAAGGGTAAGGAGAATATTGTGGCAGATGCTCTTTCTCGCACATTTGATAATCAAGCTTCCCTTTCCGCTATTTCTATGCCCATTCCCAATTGGTTAGCGTCTGTTCAGCAGGGCTATGACAGTGACTCTTCTTTATCTCAAATCATTCACCAGCTAGCCAATAATCCTTCTGCTATACCACATTACTCTTGGGATGGTGCTTCTCTTCGATACAAGGGTCGGCTAGTGCTTCCTCAGAACCCAGCTCTACATCAGGCTATTTTTTATGAACTCCATGCTTCTCCTTCAGCAGGGCACTCAGGCTTCCTCAAAACTTATGAGTGAGCAAGGAGAAACTTCTTTTGGAAAGGGATGAAACAGACGATTCAACAGATGGTGGCTGAATGTGATACTTGCCAATGCCACAAGGGTGAAACGACCCTCCTTCCTGGCTTGCTCGAACCATTGCCCATCCCTACACGGATTTGGACTGATATTTCTATGGATTTCATTGAAGGGCTTCCTAAATCCGGTGGCAAGACAGTGATCTTGGTTGTGGTTGATCCTCTCTCAAAATATAGTCATTTTTGTGCCCTCAGCCACCCCTATACTACCTCCTCTGTTGCACAAATCTTCATGGACCAGATATTTCGTCTTCATGGACTCCCTTCTTCCATTGTCTCTTATCATGATGCAACTTTTACCAGTCATTTTTGGACTGAACTATTTCAGAAAACTGGCACCAAACTGAAGATGAGTTCGGGCTATCACCCACAAACTGATGGTCAAACTGAAATTGTCAATAAATGCTTGGAAACTTATCTTCGTTGCTTCACTTCCGAACAGCAACATCAGTGGGCCAAGTGGCTCCCTTTAGCTGAATGGTGGTACAATACCTCTTACCACACTGCCTCTAAAATGACTCCATATGAAGCAGTCTATGGTCAGGCACCTCCAGTGCTCCTTCCCTACACTCCCAACAGCTCACCAGTCCAGGCAGTTGACATAGTTCTCCGCATCAGGGATCAGATTCTTCGTACCTTACAGGATAATCTTCACATGGCCCGTAATCGGATGAAACAGCAAGCAGATCAACACTGTTCTGAGCGCTCATTTCAAGTTGGGGATATGGTTTTTCTTCGTCTACAGCCATACAAACAATCCTCCCTAAAGCTGAAAGGGCGTCATAAGCTGGCCCCAAAATTTTATGGGCCTTATAAGGTTCTGCAGAAGATTGGTTCAGTTGCTTATAAACTGGAACTTCCTCCTTCTTCCCGCATTCATCCAGTCTTTCATGTTTCTTGTCTAAAGAAAGTTCTGGGTACCACTGTCAGAGCACAAACTACTCTCCCTGAAATGGATACGGAAGGATCCATTATCCTGGAGCCGGTGGCAATCATTGACCAGCGCACTCGCCAGCTTCGCTCTCGCTCCATCTCTGAGGTCTTGATTTAGTGGCATGGCAGGCAACCAGAGGATGCTACCTGGGAACCCCTTCTTTAGATTCAACAACAATTTCCACACCTTAAGCTTTGAGGACAAAGCTTTTTTCTAAGGGAGAGGGGATGTTAGGAACCTGTGTGTTCCTTCTGTTTATTTTGTTAGAGTACTGTTGTTGGACGCATATGCTTTGTAAGTCGTCCCGTGAGTATATTTTATTATCCCACATGCATAGGTAGTATTACTTTTCTAGATCGTACCCAGTATATAAGAATAGGTTGAGGCCCTTGATGGGCACGGACGAATTTATTGTATTGAGCTTGCTCAAAGGAGGTTACCCCCTCGAAGTGGCCTGCGATCAGTAGATTCATTCTGAGTTCTGCTATCACTTTGTATTCTGTTATTTCGAGCATTCTCACGATATTGCTATAAGGAGGTTCTTCACACTGGGTCCATTGCAATGCATGACACACTATTCAGTTAGCTTGACTGATAAGATTTATGTGCAATCACTCATACTACAAATTCAACAACAGGGTCATGAATCCCATCGATTGACATTCCTCAACCATTCCATTTAGCTTTTCTTGATTTCTCAACTTCATTTCCTATTGTGCATCTCATTATCTTTGGTCTATCTAGGGTAAAGTATCCTATTACTCAGCATATGATGGCCTTGTTGATCTTAATTGAGCCACCTTCTAACCATGCCTTCATATCATGAATATAGCTCAAGATAATCTTTATCCATTCCACTTTGAAGACTTCCAAAAAACCTAGGGAAAAGGTAAGCCCTTTCTCAGCAACAATCTTATAATCATCCTTTAATACTCATTACTTAGTTGGTCACTTTGTAATCTTATATTTGTGATCTCCCTGTCATTTCTATTCAACTCTTGATTTGCAATTAACAATTGGTTAATCATACCCAACTGATTATTTGTGAGCTTCTGCACCTCAAATGATCTTTCTTCAAGTCTAGTAGCCATTTTTATTTTGTCTTCTTCAGCCATAACTTTATCTTCTTCTTCTTCTTTTTCTTCTTTTTTTCAGTCACTTCACATAATCTTATGGATTGAATTTCTTGTTCTCTCTTGAGTTCTTTGACTTCTTTAATCAGAATAATACATTCTTCTCCAGTAGATTTTCTATTGTTGCATCATTGTAATCAATATCCCCACTATTATGCAATCTTTGTGTATCAAATTCCTTGTATAGTGTATCATTTTGTTGATGGTCATTTCTTTCCTTTTCTTTAAAGATTTCCTCAACTCTTCTTTTGCTCCTTCAAGTTGTTGAAATATGATCTAGATTTCAATCTTTTGATTCTCAATGATTTTTTCCATCTTGTATTCCTCTTTCTTCAAGGTCTAATCCTCTCAAGCTGATAGACTTTTCAAGAGAACTAAGCCTTGATACCAATTGTTGGAATCTTAATGGGAAACAAGATACTAGGTAGGGGTGAATTGGGATCTATAATAATTTTCTCTGATAAGACAATTCACACCTAATCCATCTCATATCTCAAATCTTATACCATATAAACATAAACATGTAATGCTAAAATGAAATCTATCTAAGCATGATATCCATGAAAATCATTAACACATAATACAATGATTTTGGTTACCCATAAACACTTCAATATGAAGGTAAAATAGGGATGGGGATGAAACCCTCAAAATTTATAAAACTCAATCTCAATGTCTCTTCAAATATACAAGAAAGACTGGATGTTTTTATAAAAACATGTTATTTCCCTAGTCTTTCAAATGCTACAAGTATTTTTGAAAATTAGCAATAATATCAATATTAAGCCATGCTAGCATAGATTGTCTTTATGTTACATTCATTTCTATCTTAGCTAATTAGACTGTCACAATTTCTTTATCTAATTATTGCTAATTATGTTTTTTATTCTACATTTTTGGATTATCATATCTAAATTTTAAATTTGAGTTTGTGCATTTGAACTATTGAACCTTCAAACTTTGAACATTGAATCAAAAATTAAACCTTGAACTTGAACTTGAAACTTTTGGTTCAATTTTGAGTTAAACACGACCCAAGAACATTGATTCTTCATGGATCACATTTTACAAAGGAATTGTTAGTAGTAAAAAACACACGAAATTGAATGATTACTCCACAAAATCAATTTGGAAAGTTTAGAAACTTGGGTGCTGCAAGAATTCTTATAGATAGGATCACAATAAGGTATAGGTTCCCTATACCTTGAATTGAAGACTTGATGGATTCTCTTGGAGGAGCTCAATATTTCACCAAGTTGGACCTCAAAAGTGGTTACCATGAGATAAGGATAAAGGAAGGTGATGAGTGGAAGACAACTTTTAAAACCACAAATGGATTGTATGAGTGGCTAGTGATGTCATTTAGGCTCTCAAATGCTCCTAGCACATTCATGAGGTTCATCAATTAAGTATTAAAGGATTACTCTAGAAGGTTTATGGTGGTGTATCTTGATAATATACTCATTTTTAGCAAGACAAAATAAAACCTAGAGCATGTGGAGATGATGAATGGAAGCTGCATGAGGAGAAATTGGTAATCAATTTGGAGAAGTGTGAATTTATGAAGCAACAGATTGTATGCCTAGGAATTTAAGTATCCAAGGGGTCTCTAAAGATAGACTGAGACAAGGTTGCAACTATCCTAAACTGGCCACCACTTACTACAACAAAAAAGGTAAGAAGCTTCCATGGTTTAGCTCAATTTTATAGTAAATTCATTAGAAATTTTAGTGGTATTTGTGCACCATTATGAGATACCATTAAGGGGGGAGTGAAAAATAAGTTTAGGTGGACTCTTGAAGTAGGAAATGCATTAAATGAAAAGTTGAAGGAACAAGTAGCCACACAACCTATCCTTAAACTGCCTAGTTTTGAGAATTTGTTTACCCTATAATGTGATACAAGTGGGATGGTAGTAGGTTGGTGTTGAGTCAAGAAGGTAGGCCAGTAGGCTTCCTTAGTGAGGAACTAAATGAAGCTAAGAAGAAGTACTCTTCTTATGACTTGGAGTTATATGGTTTAGTTTAGTCTCTTAGGAAATGGAGGCATTACCTTCTACCAAAGGAATTTGTAGTGTTTACTAACAATCAGTCCCTTAGCTACATCAATACCCAAGAAAAGTTAAGCAATATACATTTGAAATGGATGGAATATCTTCAAGCATTCACATTCATCGTCAAGCATAAGAAAGGGTAGATGAACAAGGTTGCAGATATACTAAGTAGGAGGATGTTAACCATTCAAGAATTTCAACTCCATAGCATTGGTATAGAAAGTGTAAAGGACCTCTACAAAGATGATGAATATTTTGCTAAGGCTTACAAGGTATGCTTTGAGTTTCAAAATCATTTTCATAGGTCTTTTGTTGATTATACCTTATAGGGTGGACTATTATTTAAGGGGAACTAGTAATATGTTCCTAAGGGTTCTATGAGGAAGAACCTTATCTAAGAAAAGCATTATGGAAGCTTAAGTGGAAATTTTGGCATCAACAAGACCCTAGAGCTAGTTCAATGGTTTTGTTTTGGGCTAAAGTTGTCAAGGGATGTGACAAGATATGTTGAGAAGTGTGTAGCGTGCATGAAGGAAAAAGGAGGAGCTAGTAATGTAGGTCTATACCAACCTTTACCAATCCGTTGTTGGTTTGTGGTGACTGATTAGGGAAGTATTGTACATACTCCATAATTCCTCGGCAAGGTTTGACATTTTATGGCCGACATGTTATAACTAATTTTAAACCTAAAGAGACAAAAATGCTTGTATAAAAGGGTTTGCAGTTAGGAATTGTTTCATATGTGTGATGCAAAAATTGCTTCTTGCAGTGCTATTGAGCTATAAGGGATTACATATTGTAATCAAGTTGTAATTACTAGATCATAATAATATTAGACTTGCTATTTGGTGGATGTAGCCCAGGGTTTGACTGAACCATGTTAAATATTGGTGTCTTGTGTTCTCTTCTATGCAATTTATTATTTCATGATATTGTTCATATTTTCATGGAATTATTATTTCAATCTAAGGTTAATCCTAACAAGTGGTATCAGAGTGAGGTTGTCTTTTCAATTATCCTCTTTAGGAAAGTCTCATGGTTGAGTGGGAGCAATGGCAGATGAGGGTAAGCTAAAGGTTGACAAGTTTAATGGGTAGAACTTTCAGTTACGAAAGATGCAAATGGAGGACTATCTTTATCAGAAGAATTTATGAAATTTGTTGGAGGGAAAATCCAAGAAACAAGAAAGTATGACAGATGAAGACTGGGATATTTTAAATAGAAAGGAACTCAAAAGCATTCTATTATGCCTAACACCATTGATGACATTTAACATTACAAAAGCAAAGACAATGGAAGAGTTGATGAAAACCCTAGGAAAATTGTATGAAAAACCCTCTGCTTCAAATAAGGTATTTCTCATGAATTGTTTATTTAATATGAAGATGGAAGAAGGTGGATCTATTGTGGATCATTTAAATGAGTTTAATACTATTCCTAGTCGGTTATCTTCTGTGGTTATTAATTTTGATGAAGAAATTAAGGAACTCTTGATTTTGTGTTATTTTCCTGAAAGATGGAATGGCTTGGTAATGGCTGAGTAATTCTATTTCTAGATCTAATACCCTAAAACTTTATGATGTTATTGGTGTTATTCTAGGTGAAGAAACTCATAGGAAAACCTCAGGTGGATCTACATCAGGAAGTGCTTTGAATGCACAAAGTAGAGGCAGAATGACTAAGAGAGGAAACAATTCTAGAAATCATGGGAAATAAAGAGGAAAGTCAAAGGAAAAGAGGTCTCAATCCAAAGGACCAAGAGATTGTTTGTACTATGGTAAACCAGGGCATAAGAAGAAATATTGTTGGACTCAAAAGAACAATGAAGGAGATAAACCAGAAGGGAAAAAGGAGAAAAATGTGGCAAGTAACAAATCCAAAGAGGATGATTTGCTTCTTTCTTTAGAAAGTGTTGATGATTTATGGATTTTATATTCTGGCGCTTCATTTCATGCTACACCTCATAAAGGTTATCTTATTGATTATGTCCAAGGGGATTTTGGGCTTGTTTATTTTGGGGATAATGAACCTTGTCAAATTGTTGAAAAGTGAAAAGTTAAGATTAAGTTGCAGAATGGGAATCATTGGCTACTACATGAGGTAAGACATGTTCCAAGGCTGAGTAGACATTTAATTTCAGCAGGGCAACTCAATGATGAGGGTTGTGTAGTTAGTTTTAATGATAAAAATTGGAAAGTTTCAAAAGGTTTCCTTTTAGTAGAAAAAATTCTAAAAGTAGACACCTTATATCTTTGTACAAGTCATATTGTTCCTTCTACTTTGATTATTTTAGAGAAAAATGAATATTTAGGAACAATTGTTGTAGTTGAGCAGGGAGAACAAATAGTTGTTACAGATTTTGATATAGTGCTAGGGTACAAAAATATTAGGCACATGAGTGAGAAAGGTATGAAATTACTTTATTCAAAAAAAATTTTACTAGGTTTGAAATGTGTTAATATGGATTTCTATGAAAGTTGTGTATGGAAAACAAGAGAGAGTGATTTTTGTGAAGAGTAAGAAGGAAACGAAATGTGAGACATTAGAGCTTGTGCATACAGATGTATGGGGACTAGCTCGGGTATCTTCCCTTGGTGCCTCTCATTATTATGTTACATTTATTGATGATGTAACTAAAAAAATATGGGTGCATTTCCTTAGATAGAAATCTAATGTATTTCAAACTTTTAAGAAATAGAAATGCTTGGTTGAAAATGAGACTTGCAAGAAATTAAAATATCTCTGATTTGATAATGGTGGTAAGTATTGTAGTCATGAATTTGAAGATTATTGCTCCACTAATGGTATTTGTAGATATAAAACTATTCCAAGGACTCCATAGGAAAATGGAGTGGCTAAATGCATGAACAAGACTATAATGGAGCATGCAAGGAGCATGAGGTTTTATGTTGGGTTAACCTTAAACATGTGGGTGGAGGCTATCAATACTATTTTATATTTGATTAATAGAGGTCCCTCTACTCCCTAGCTTGGATATTCTAGAGGAAGGATGGATTGGTAAGAAGGTGAGTTATTATTTTCTCAAAACCTTTCGTTGTGAAGCATTTTCCCATATAGATTTTGAAAATAGAACCAAGATAGAAGCTAAGTCAAAGAAATATGTATTTGTTGGATATGGCATTGATGAATATGGTTATAGGCTTTGGGATTTTGAAAATCGTAAAATCATAAGAAGCAAGGATGCATATTCAATAAGAAAGTGTTGTTTAAAGATTTGTTGCAACAACATGAGAAGAAAGAAGATGTTTATGTAGTGCTAGATGATACTCTAAAAGATGATGTTCCAACAATTCCTCATGATTTGCAACAACCGCAACAAAAAATACCACACACACAATGAGTGTTAGAGGGTCAATAAGGCTAAGCAGACCTCTAGAAATATTTTCTTCCTCTTTGTATTATATTTTACTTATTGATGTTGGTAAGCCTAAATGTTATGATGAAGTTGTGAAAGTCGATACTATGATTCAGTGGGAGTCTGCAATGATGGATGAAATATAGTCCTTGCTAAAAAATAAGACTTGGGATTTATGCAAGTTCCCTGTAGGTAAACAAGCTTTATAGAATAAATGGGTTTACAAGTTGAAAGAAGAGGATGGAGGTAAGAAAATATTTAAAGCTAGATTAGTGGTAAAAGGATTTGCACAAAAAAAAGCATTGATTTTGATGAGATATTCTCTCCTATTGTAAAAATGACTTCTATTCACACTATTTTAAGTATTGTGGCTACTGAAGATTTGCATTTGAAGTAGCTTGATGTTAAAACAACCTTCCTTCATGGTGATTTAGATGAAGAGATATATATGGCACAACCAAAGGGATTTGAGGTCAAATGTAAGGAGAACTTAGTGTGCAAATTGAAGAAAAGTTTATATGGCTTGAAGCAAGCACCTTGGCAATGATATCTGAAATTTGATAGTTTTATGCATGAGCATGGATATGGTAGGTGTCATTTAGATCATTGTGTTTATTTTAAGAGATTTGATGATGATAGCTACATTATTTTATGTTTATATGTTGATGATATGCTTGTAGCTAGGTCTAACATGGATCACATTAAGGGGCTGAAATGCTAGTTAGCAAATGCATTTGCTATAAAGGATTTTGGGGGCATAAAAAAAAATCTTTGGTATGAAAATTTGCAAAGATGGGAAGAAAATGACATTGACATTATCTCAATCTAATTATATTGTGAACATGTTGCAAGGTTTCTCTATGGAGAATGCTAAAGTTGTCAGCACACTTTTACCTAGTCATTTGAAGTTGACTAAGGAGATGTGTCCAAAGACATAAGAAGAAGAGGATAAGATGTCCAAGGTACCTTATGCTTCAGCTATAGGAAGCTTGATGTATGCTATGGTATGTACTATACCAAATATTGCACATGCAGTGGGAGTCATTAGTAGGTATATGAGCCATCTAGGAATTGAACACTAGAATGTAGTAAAATGGATTCTCATATGTTTGAGAGGAACATCCAGTAAGTGTTTAAACTTTGGGGGCTTTACTGCTAATTTATAGGGATATGTTGACTCAGATTTGGTAGGGGATATTGATACCAAGTAGAGTACTACATGTTATGTATTTACTATTGGTGGGGCCCTAGTGAACTAGGTTTCTCGATTGCAAAAGGTTACTGATTTATTCACTACAAAGGTAGAGTATGTTGTTGCTACAAAGGAAACCAAGGAGATGATACGGCTTTAGTTTTTTCTGGAAGAATTGGGACACCCTCAAAAGGATAACTATTTTTTTTGCAAATAGTCAAAGTGACATTCATCTTGGAAAGAATTCTTCTCTACACTCAAAGACAAAACACATAGAGTTGTGTTACCATTTCATTTGTCAATTTTGGATGATGGATAGTTAAAGTTGGACAAGATAAACATAGATGACAATCTAGTGGATATGTTTAAAAAAGTAGTGACAATGGAGAAGTTGAAATCCTCTTTAGCTTTAGTTGGTCTTTTAGACTGAACAAAATAAAAGAACAGTAGAGTCTGGGGTGGTTTGATCCAATGGGAGCCTCATGGGGTAGAAATATAGCTACAAGGATTAGTCTCCAAGTGGTAGATTTTTATTTAGTGTGGAGCCTGATCAGTCCCCAAGTGGGAGATTGTTAGTTTTTGGTGACTAATCAGGGAAGTACTGTACATACTCCATAATTCCTTGGTGGAGTTTGATATTTTATGGCCAACATGTTGTAACTAATTTTAACCCTAAAGCGACAAAAATACTTGTATAATAGGGCTTGGGGTTAGTGATTGTTTCACATGTGTGATGCAAAAATTACTTCTTGCAATAGTATTGAGCTACAAGGGATTATAGATTGTAATCAGGCTATTATCATTGGATTAAAATAATATTGGACTTTTTATTTGGTGGACATAGCCTAGGGTTTGGGTGAACCACGTTAAGTCTTGGTGTCTTGTGTTCTGTTTTGGTGATTTATTGTTTCCTAGTATTGTTTATATTTGCATGTAATTGTTATTTCTGTCTAAGGTTAATCCTAACATCCCTAATAGGCCATGGGAGTGTGTTAGCATGGACTTGATTGTGGGGTTGCCTAAGATAAAATAGGGATATGATAGCATCTATGTAGTGGTAGATAGATTTAGCAAGATGGGACACATCATACCTCATAAGACTACCCATGATGCTAGTCATATAGCACATTTTTTCTTCAAGGAGATTGTGAGGATCCATGGACTACCTCTAAGAATTGTGTTAGATAGGGATGTCAATTTTATGAGTCATTTTTGGAAAACCTTGTGGAGTAGGTTAGGAACTAACCTATCTTTTGGATCAGCTTACCATGCTCAAACTAAGGTGGTCAATAGGACATTGGGCAACTTATAAGGTGCCTAACTAAGGAATATGGTCAGACGTGGGATGTGATTATTCCTTAGGCAGGATATGCATATAATGATAGTGTGAACGGGTAAAAGCACAAACTAGTGTCACCCTTTTCTAATGGAAAAGACTAACAAAAGTATAACTATTCACCATTAATGACATAAAATTAGTATTATTATTTAGAATTTGAAAATGAAGTAAACTAATGAAATGTGTAGAAATGGATGAAGTTTAGGATTATAATTTTTAATAATTATTTGGAATAAGAAATGATATATTTTCTTTAATTTTTATAGATAATTTTTTAGTTGCTAAAAAATGCTGAAAATTAGGGATCTAGTTCCCACCACAAAACTAGACGGAAATAAACTTATTTCCCTTTGATCTCAGACTATGTTATAGATAACATATATAGCTAGAACAATAAATTAAAATTTGCCTTTAGACCTATATTTTCCATTTTATAGTGATTCAAATTTCAACTCACCTGAAATCGATAGTTTTCATCTCCCACCACATTTTTCAAAACAAATCTATTCTAACCAGAAGAAAAATTATACATTCTAGAAGAGGGCTCTCTCCTCTAGAATGTCATGTAATTTTTTTTTTTAATTTGATTTAATATTTTTTCTTTCTCAAAATAGATACTTTTCTAGTGTTAAAATGTGTGCTTGTGGAATTTTTAAATTATAATATAATATATCAAATTAAAACAAGTTATAAAATCTATATATGAGAATATTCTTGAATTTTAGCTCTATAAAATGGTGTTGATATGTTATTAAAAAAAAATGATAAAAAATAGTAAGAGTTGTTGAAACATCAATTTTCTAAAATAATTTTAATTCCTTATTAATTGGATATAAACTAGTATAAAATATGCATTTAATAGATATTTCCAATTGGAAGAGTGTGAGACCACATATAACTTAGCTAGAATGAATTTATCTAGAGCATATGGGTATGTACAGGATCATGGTGTGCCAAAAAGTGGCGATGTGAAAAACATGTAGTTTTGAAACACCTAAAAGCATTTCAAAATGCACTTTGACTATTTTCCCACCCATCCTATTACCAAACCAAAAATGTAATACCTTGCCTAATCGGGTATCCAATTTGGGAACAAGCATTCATTTTAGGAACAGGTATCCTATTTGAGAATGGGTACATGATCTATGTTCCCAAATCATGGTGTCAAATTCAAATGTAAAGTGAGTGGGGACCAATGTTTAAAAGAAATATTTGATTTTTATTTACCAAACTCAAAGGACAAATTTTTAAGTTATATCAAGTCCTAGTATAATATAGTTATAGCATAATTGGGGGGGACCAATTATTATACATAGTTACTAAAATTTATTATATAGTATTAAATAATAACTATTATTTATTATATAATTATTTCATATATAGTTATTACATATTATATATAAAAATATCATTTATTATATAATTATTTTATATATAGTTATTACTTATTATATATTAAATATATTACTACTAAGTTGATAAACTATATGATGATGTGTGTTCCTAGGGGTCCCCCTGGGGATATAAATGTGTTCCAATGAGTCCAAAGGGGTCATGGGATACCCTAATTATATATCATATATATTATTATTATTAGTCAATATGCTTTCCTTTTGAGATTACTTGAAATCAAAAATTGTCTCACACCGTAAAATAATTGATGGTAAATAGTTTCATAATCGTGGCTTCTACTTAGGTTTTTTTGGGTGGCTTAGGTAGCTTTCACTGCTAATAAATGTTATTACATTTTATTATATCAACATTAATGTTATGTCATTGAGTCTATTGGATGAATTATTTCACAAAGATGTTGTTTTAGCTCAATCTATCATCTTTAATGTTAAAACTTGAATTTAGATCTCCTCTTAGATTTCACTTTATCAATTTTCATTAATGTTAAAACTTGATCTCCTTTAAGATTTCATGTTATTGATTCTCAATTCTCATTAATGTTTTTTCTACCTGTGTGGCAAGGTTAAATGCATTTTGAACAAGTTGTAACAACAGTAACATCTGATATCACAGGCCAAATCTACTACAACATCCATTTCTGATTTGAAAGGACAAGTGATCCATGATTTGACAGTTTTGCACTCATGGTAACCTGTTTGGTCTACAAATTAGTTCCTTAAATAGTGAACTAATTTTCCATGTTTCCAATATCCAATATCCACAATCAACATAGACAATCAACTAGGACTTATTGTAAACAATTGATTGAGACAATTGCAGCTTTAGCTTGAGACAATTACAGCTTTAGGTTCCCATTTTCCTCTTTTTATTTATTTTTTCCCCTATTGTCACTTTGAAAATTTTCCATATACTTCATATTTTTCATCATTTGTAGCTTTGGGTTTCTATTTTCCTCTTTTCTTTCTTTGTTTTCTCCATTTTTCACTAGATTTTTGTACTCTATCACAAGATGAGATAAACATTTTAGAGAATGAAGAAAATTATAATGTTAAAGAGAGATAGAAATTAAACTATTTTCCCAAAGAACCTCAAATTTTCTATGAAATCCTCTCTACATAACTGACCTTCAGATATCCCTTCATAAGAATGAATAGTACCTGTGATGACCCTGTTCTTTGGGTTGATTGTGATCCTGAACTATAAATTCCAAAATCCCTAAATAGGCCACCAATAAAAGTAGTTGATTTGAAGCCCACACACTAATTTTAGGCTATAAAAAGGATTGTGAAATGCATAGATGGGAGATGAAGATCATGGATGAGTGGCATGGCCTACAGGGAAATCAAAAGGAATGACCCTTTGATTTTCTATGCTCGCTTCATGCTAGTCAAAGCTGGGAGTATTTGAAACCATTGAATTTTTGAGTTCTCACTATTACTTATTTTCTCTTTGAGCCAATCAACTTGTGAAATATCTTGATCATGAGGAACTTGTTCATGCAAGCCACCTGATATGTCAATATGACTGAGTCTTCCACTATAAATGATGTGGAGTATGACAACAAGTTTTCATATCATCCTTGTCTACATCCAAGGTATGTTGAATTCTAGAAAGGGTAGCAAGGGTATACTATTATTGAGGGTAGGGATTGTGAAAATCCATATTGTGAGTGACATGTTCTATCCTAAGTTCTCTACAATTAAACAAAGGATTGTTATCTCTATCTTATTCCAATTTGGCATGCTCAAAAAGTAGTCTTTTCATTAAAGTCAAGAAAAAACTAAAATGAACTAATCTACTAAGCTTTAAACTAATCTCCAAAAATTGAATCTCTTGATTCAATCTATTCAGTTCTACTTTCTTGTGATGCTTCCTACGTCCATCTATTTTTGTAAATGGAAGCTTTGAATCCCGTTCCTAACCATTTTTAGACTCTATACTTACTGACTGAGCTCTTTCCTCCTCCATTTGAATCAAAAAATGTCACTCCAAACTAAAGATAAGGATGAGTGGATTCAAAGATGCAATTCATTGTTCATTAACAATACATCAAAAATCTAGTCCAGTCCCCAATTTAATATTTCCCATGACAACAGGAATTTAATTCTATGGGAGGATTGTCCTCTTCACACAATTTAGGAAATTTTTATTTGTTGGAATATTCAAATGGGAAGAATGCTTCTGAGCGGGGGGGGGGGGGGGGGGGGGGGGGGGGTGGGGGTGAATCAGAAGTACTAACCTTTAGCCTATTTTAAATCCTTAATAACATATAACTAAAATTAACATGCATGCATATAAACGTTAAACAATCATGAGAAACAAACATGCATCACCACATAATACTTGAGATTTTGGTAACCCAGAAACCCTCTAGGAATAAGAAGGTAAAACTGGGCTAGAGATGATATCCACAAAAATCACTATAGCAATAATGTTTAACCACTTCTGATGGTCTGCCCTGTTAAAGGCCTACCCTGTTGAAGGCTTTATACTATGTCGATAGTGACCTAGTTAAAGGATTTACAAACACTTAACATGAAATGTTACCCTGTTAAAGGATTTAATCACCTTTTCAAAGGATCTACAAAATAGCTTTTAAGCTAACCTATCAACATAGGGTTTCCTTTCTAATACAATGGCTAGAAAGTATTAGGTATAATAAACTTGATAGCTTACAATCCTTGATTGTTGAATATAGGCACTTGATCTACTTTCTTTGACCTTGATCCTTTGAGATCTGATATTTGTTCATATCCCTTGCTTTGTTCTGATCAACTAAATGTCTAACTACTACTCTCTTCCTCTAAGTCTTTTTACTCTTCACTCTAAACTTCACTATAGTTTCCCCATACACTCCTTCATCTATTCATAATACAATGATATTTTGTCTTCCTTATAAAGACATTTGAAGACTTAGGGTTAGGTGTGGATCTATGATCCATATTGAATCTCTATTTCCTGCTCATTCCTTGGACTTTTGTTACTGGTTACATGCCTTCTTCATTTTTTTAATTGGCTGCATGTAGTTTGCATAGGAAAAATAAAATATTCGATCTTCTATAATTGATGCTTCTAGATCCTTCAATGTTGGCCATAAAAATGTTTTACATCTGAATTAGTGAAGTTACAAACTCATATGTACATTTTGTGTTACTCGACACTTACTAATTTCTGATGCTCGGCACATGTAACAAAACTATCTCACTCGACTCCTGTTACATTTCTATTTGCTCGGCATCATTTGTGACTCGGCACTTAAATATCACTCGACTCTTGTATCATACTTAGCACCTGAAGTCACTCGGCACTTGATCTTCACTCGGCACCTGAAGATAACTCGGCTTTAATGTAGAAAGTGGTTAAGTGTGTTGGCACTCAAATGTCAAAACCATTCCGAGTCTAACATTATTTTTCTATTACCCTCTAATAATAATTGGTAACTGAATTCTATTGAAGACTTGGGTTTTGGTAGAATGTGTAATAGCAGGTTACTTTTTCAATCCCAATTGAGAGATCAAGAAAAAATCTCCATAGGATCTCAAGAATCCCACCAAAGACTAAGTGTTTCCTATATCATGAAGGGATTTGCAAATATGAAACCAATTCAATATGATTTTATTGGAATTGTGCCCAATCCAAACCACCCCTCTGCTAAGAATACCAACTCAATTCTTTTTCTAATCAATCCTAAAAAAATGTTTAGGGTAAAAATTTATCCACTGCCTTATAAAGATGTATCCAAATTGCTAGCATTCATAACTTCAACCTCTCTTCACCTTTCCTCGGTTGGCAATCATTCTACAATTTCCCAAATTTGATCTTCATTTTGACCATGACTACCACTATTAGTAGTTTTTCCAAAGTATTAGTAAAAAATTTTGTGTGAAAGCTCAGAAAGAGCAGGGAGCATAGAGTGGAGGAGTTAGTAGCAAAGTGTTAATTTTCATGCAAACCAAAACTTTAAATGATGCCATGTTATGATCTGTGTGGGCAAGGCTATCTAGGTGGCCATCGTACCATGTTGTCTGTCCATGATTGAGCCTCAATGGTTCTACTTTCATAGCATAGGAATGTCTTGTGCATGCATATATTTATCAATCTAAATATAGTTCAATCTCAAATTACAAGAGAAGCTTTTAAGTTAGGAAATAAATAGAAATCTATTTAGAGGGCTACATTATATTGCTACGGTACAACTCAATCTTTTCAAAAACATGTGTATAGTAATGAACATCAATATATTGTTTTAACATCCAACGAAAAGCTTCCAATTGCTTGGTAATCTCAACATATTGATAAATCGTATAAATCTTCCATGAATAATGAACTATTATGCTTGAATACTATCTCATATGCAAAATTAGGTATTACAGTTTATTAACAATTTAATCTTAATAATCTGACAATCTAGTGACTCAAAAAATTAATCATGGAATTATTAGGTTTGGTATTAATAGTAATTGTGTAACACAAAACTGATTTTATTAATTTTGTCATATTTAAAAAATAATAAATTAGATTTAGGTATAGGGTTTTGCTATCAAAATGTGTTTTCATAAATAGAAAAATCTTTTTCTACTAAAATTATTTTATCATTTTTTATTTATTTATAATCTGTCAATTTCATTTTAAACTTTTGTTATATTTCTTAAATAAGAAATATGTCTATTAGGTAAAATAACTTTATTAGATTTGATTTATTTAATATACTAAAATCTAATTTTATTGTTAAGTATAGTTTTAGAAAAACTTTTAATTCTTATAATAAATTTTCCTCTATCTAAATGTGTTTCCATATATACATTTTTCTTTTTCTATTAGTTTGATTTCTACTATAATTTTTGTTTTTTAAATGTGAACAATAATAATAATGTAGTTTAGTTATAATTATTGGTTTATTACTTTCTTTGTCACTCATAGTTTCACATTAAAGATGCAAGAAGAAAAATATAAAGATTTCTATAATATTAAAATTTTCAAAATTATAAATGCATTTCATATTTATCAATTTAATTGAAAGATTTTTAAAATCATGATTAAGTTTAGTTCTTCTTGATTTATATACTCAATTATTTTTTATGTTATTTTATTATATTTAGGTTTTATTATGTGTTATGTAATAAAAAAATTTATTTTTTCCATTTTTTTGTTGCATTATATATTTCTTGTATTCTATTGTCTATTTCTCTTTTTGACACTAAAAGTGAAAATGTAAAATTAAAATGCATTTACTATGTAATTATTTAAACCAAAAGAAATACAAAAACACATATGCTTTCTTTGTTCAAGATTAGGTTATTTTCTATCCATTCTTGTTCAAAAAGAAATATTACTTTTGTACTTACTTTCTTCTAGATATCTTTAATTTTTCTTTACATATACAACATTTTCTAATATGCTAAAATTAATTGTACTGGTACAATTGACATTTATATGATATTATATTTTGGAATTCATTGAAATAGTACAAGTGAAATTTACACACTATTAAATTTTGGTCAATATTGTTTTGACTTGTGTGACCCATATAGGTTAATATCATTTAATACTACATGTAAATAGGGTTTCAAGACCCCTTTAAAACTTGTCTTTTCCCATAAATTGAATACATAGTTGTTCTTTGTCAATTATATCTATTATGTTATGGTTTTTAATGACATATATCTTCTTCTTTTTGTGCTCTACTATACAGGTGCTCTCTGTTTGATTTATGCTTGCACCTATGATATTACTATCTAATATATCTTACATTTGATAATACTAGATACATTAAAAAAAAAAAATCAATCACTTACTCTTGGTAATTTTACATTTACAAACAAAAAATAACATGTCACTACTAATCTTACTCTTCAACATACTTATATTTCCACTTGTACAACATGCACGAAAGGATAGATACTCTTTCCATAATGGGTAAAAGTACAAAGTTGTATCACCTTTCAGGCTAACTTATCTGAATGACTGAATTTGAGTATTTTTATCTAAAATTCATTTTTTTTTAAACATATGGTCTAGATAAATTCATTCTAGCTAAGTTATATTTGGTCTCACACTTTTCCAATTGGAAATGTCTATTAAATGCATGTTTTATACTAGTTTGTATCCAATTACTAAAGAAATAAAATTATTTCAAAAAAGTGGTGTTTTAATAACTATTACTATTTTTTATGATTTTTTTTAATAACATATAAACACCATTTTATAGAGCTCAGAGTCAAGAATATTCTCATGTAGTTTTTATAGTGTTTTAATTAGATATAGTATATTGAAATTCAAAAATTCCACAACTACGTATTTTAACACTTGAAAAGATGTTGGTTTTGAGAAAGAAAAAAATATTAAATCAGATTTAAAAAATTAAAAAATTATATGACATCCTAGAGGAGAGAGTTCTCTTCTAGAATGTATAATTTTTCTCCAAGTTAGCATAGATTTGTTTTGAAAAATGTGGTGGGAGATAAAAACAATCGATTTTAGGTAAGTTGAAATTTCAATCCTTATAAAATAGAAAATATAGTTCTAAAGCCAATTTTTATTTTTGATTTCTCTAGATATATAAGTTTTCTATAACATAGTTTGAGATCAAAGGGAAATAAGTTTATTTGCATATAGTTTTGTGGTGGGAACTAGATCCCTAATTTTCAACATATTTCAGCACTTGAAAAATTATCTCTAAAAATTAGGAAAATATATCAGTTCTTATTCCAAATAATTATTAAAAAATATAATACTAAAATTCATCCATTTCTACACATTTCATTAGTTTACTTCATTTTCAAATTCAAAATGATAATACCAATTTTATGTTGAAATCACAGGTGGGAAGATTTACTTCTGAGGGGGGGGGGGGTTGTGAATCAAAAGTAATAGTATTTAACCACTAAAACTTTTAACTGAAATCATGCATCTACCATATCTAATTAACATAAAAGTAAAGACATGCATTATAATAGATTATAATAGATAACACAAGATTTTGGTCACCTAGAAACCCTCCAAAATGAGATGGTAAAACTGGGGTGGGGATGACACCCACAAATTATCACTACAACAATATGTAACTGATTAAGGTTACAAAGTTTGACCACTTCCAATAGTTTGCCCTGTGAAAGGCCTACCTTGTTAAAGGCTTTACACATTTAAAAATGATCTGGTTAAAGGATTTACATAAACTTAGTTGGAATGTTACCCTATTAAAGGTTTACAACATGGCTATTAGACCAACCTATCATCATAGGATTTTCATTCCTAATACAATGGCTAGAAAGTATTAGAATGTGTTGACTTGATGACTTACAATCTTCAATTGTTGATTTCAGATCCTTGTTCTGCTCAGTCTGTTCTAATCCTTCCTAATTTGATATGTCTCTACTTGAAGTGCTAATACTCTATTCTAACCAGCTAGATTCTACGATGCTGCTCTACCTCTAAATCCTTATACCCCTCTAAACTTCGCTAGCATTCTCCCATATGACTCTCACTCATACATGACCTATGGGGTATCATCCTCCTTTTAAAGGCTTTGAAGACTTAGGGTTAGGTATGAATCTACGATCAATATTCATCCATCTTTTTCGCTCAAATCTTTACACTTTTCCTATTGGTTGCATGCTTTCTCCATTTTTCTTATTGGTTACATGTTTATTACATAGGGAATGTAAAAGATTCGATTTTATCTTTTAGATGCTTTGAGATTCATCTTAAGTCAACTTCAAAAATGGTTTACATCTGAGTTTGTGAAGGCACAAACTCATATGTTGATTATGTGTTACTCGAAACTTACTGATTGTTGATGCTCAGCACATATAGGAATTATGTCTTGCTCAGCTCCTATAGTGACTCTGTCTCGCTTGACATGTATACTTTGCTCAGCACCTATAGTGACTCGGCATCACTTATCACTTGACACTTAAATCTTGCTCAACACCTGAAGTTCACTCAGCACCTGTTTAATATCTAACTCAGCACATACTGTAGCTTGACATCTATATTATACTCGGCATCATCTTGGAAATTGGTTAAGCATGTTGACACTCAATTTTCAAAGCCAATCTAAGACCAACAATCTCCCCCTTTGACATAAGTGTCAAAAACACTTAACCAAACATTATGGATCTAACCTCTAATGAGTATAACATACATCTTATTCGGCATATGTACAAAACTTCAAAAAATTTGTTCAAAATTTTGTAGAAGATTAACTACCTCAAAAACTTGTAACTCCCCTTGAGTTGATGTGTCATTTCTGTATCCAAAATTCCTTATGCTGAATTTGCCTCATGTTGTTTCCATTTTTTTCCTTATCATTCCTTTTCTTTTGTTTCTATCTGCTTTGTTTCTACTCTATGTCTGCTCTATGTTTGCTCCCCCTTTCACACATCTCCTTGTAGTTTTTGTATCCTTTTGGCTTTATCTCCTTATCTCTCCTCAAAACTCAAAATTTGAATATCTCCCCCTTTGGGTATTATTTTTCCTTTGAGTCTCATTTATTATCTCCCCCATTCTTATTATCTCCTGTCTTTATTATATCTCCCCCTTTTTTGACACTTATGTCAAAGTGTCCTACGAATGAATGGAATGCTTAGCCAAAAAGGTTTTATTTACCTCCATGATAATGTTCAGAGAAGCATCCCAATTGTCTAAGGCAAGTTCTAGTGCTTTGAGTTGGATGACTATCTCTGTTGCAAGGTGTACCAGGCCTTCTAATGTAGAAATATTTGGATCTTTCTTCAAAACATTCTCTGCATAGGCCATCTCTTTATACAATACTTCCATGTGTGGGGTGATTCTAGACTGGATCTATACTAATTTGGCCTTAATATTAGCTTGATTTGTTGCTAATACAGCTAACTCCTTTTGAGTGTGAAGCATTGTGGCAAAATGCTTCTCACTTTGAGCTAGATCCTTTAGTAGCTATGTGCTTGATACCTTAAGGTTTCTTTCCAAGCTCAATATCTGTTGGCTAGTCTCTTGTGTGAAATATGAAGAGTCACACAGTTTGGAGTATAATGAGAATATGTTCTCAAGTACTGCTTTCACCTTTTCAAATTTCTTTGCCAGTTCTACTTGTGACAGTGCTATTTCACTAGATATTTTCTCATTGACCTTCATTTGAAATCTCTTTTCAGGCCATTCCAATAATTTGACATTGATATGAAGGTCTTCATTTTTTACCTAGTCCACTATATTGGATAGTTGCTTCATAATGGGCTTTGTTTCATCAGGTATTGGCAAGTTGATTCCATGGTAGTTGAAGTTATTGTAACCATGGAATCAACCTTACCAAATGAGTCTTATGGTGCTTTCTCTTGTGGTTGATCACTTGTAGCTATAGGAGTTTGTGAAGGTGGTTCTTGTGTATTCACCTTCTCCTTGGTTATTTCAGCTACTGCCTTCTGTAACTCTTCTACACTCACCAGAACTAGATTTGTGCACAATTGTGCTTTTAGAGTAGTTTGGTGAAGGATCTTTTTGAGATCCTCTGTAGTCAATGGGTTGATGTTCTGACCTGAGGTGTCAAGAAAATCCTTCACAATTAAAATTTCTATAGATGTAGGTGTGGCATGTGGAGGACTAGGTGGTGGCATTTGTGTGTCTTGGACACTCTATTCTTGTTGTTGCTCCTCAGTTGTTGCCTAATCACCTTTCTATATTTCCTCCTCTTCCTTTTCTTTCTCTGCATTTTACTTTTCTTTCTCTCCTTCTTCCTCTTTTTCATTTTCCTCTTCCTCTTCATCATCATTTCTTCCCTCAAAAGGATCTTCTTTTCCTTCCTTGGTTATTTGGAGGCCATATATAACTTTCCACATGAGAGTGGATTTCTTCACAACATCCTCAATCTTATTTTGTAGGATACTAAAGGCTTTGTATTTGGGTGCAAATTTGCTCCCATGTTTCTTGCTAGCCTTGCCTATTTGACCTTTAGTTAGATCAGGCATTACGTGATCCAATGGTGATTCTCTTATTTCTTTCTCCATGTTTAGGAAATAATGCCATTTAATTTTAAACAATTGAACTTAACTCCTTAGGAATATAATTATCAGGTTCAAGTGGAGTAGTCTTGAACTTGTCCATCATAGTGTAGATAGATTCTTCCACTATGTTTTTCTCCTCTCTTGTCAACTTATTAAAATCAATGGTTTTCAATCCAGTTAAATATGCATTATACCTAATGTTATCACAAAAATTTTCAAGGTTAGATTTAGTGGTGTGACTTGCCACTCTGAATTGTTCATTGTCAGATTTTGTCCTCTCTTCATCTGACTATAGTAGTGCCACATATTTTCTTCTCTTATTTTTTGCTAGCCCTCCTTGCTCTATGGCTTTCTTTTTTTCTTATTCCTTTGCCACTTTTGTTGTTTCCCTTGTGTCTGCCCTTGCGGTAGGCTTGGTTGGGCTTGGCTTGGTTGCTTTCTTCTTGCCTTTTGGCTGTGTTACAGGTTGTTTGTGTGCTTTCTTTTTCTTGGGTTCTTCCTTAGATGCTTCCTACTTGGCACCTTCTTCTTCCTTAGCATCTTCACCCATGCCTTGGGTCAGTACTAATGGCTCTTGCCCTTGTTAATCTTCATCATCATCTACCTCCTCATCTTCTTCTTCCTCTACCTCAACTACCCCTTCTCCAAATTTATCTTTGAGCTTCTTTACCAATTTATCCTTTTTCTTCAATGTGGAAGTAGTTTTTAACTCTATGTCTACCTTTGATCTCACCACATCATATGTGCCAAAATGTGGTGCACTCTTAACCACTTCTTTTGCTAACAATGTTGTTATTGTTGCAAGTGCCTCATCAATGTTTATTTCATAACCAAGAGGTCTAAGCCATCTAATCCTTGGTATGGCTGCTTGAATATAAGTATAATCAATATCCACAAGAAAATATACATCATTTACATGTTGTTCAACCAATGAAATAGGTATCCTTGGTGTCTGTTTCATGAATTTCTTGAAATCCTCAAAATAGTTGGTCATAAGTGTTTCAAAATTAGCTCCCATTTGTTCAATGTATTCATTTACTTGAGCTACAATGGACTTGTCTATTTTCTAGCTAACTTTTCCAAAGGATAGAAATTCATTCTGTACATAGAAAAATATACAAATCAAAATTGCACCAAATTTGCATTGTGCTCCCTTAGTTCTCCTTATTTCTCCTAAGTTCTCATTGATTTATTGCAATTACAATTCTATGAGATCATAAGTATGATCCTTCTTAAGTAATTTGTACCCAACATCTACTACAATGCATGGAACATTGTTGAGTCTACTAGATTGATAAAATTTGTGTGAAATAACCCTAACAATAAAGTCAACAATAGGATCCTGAATGGTATCTATGGTCATACCTCTCTTGTTCCATTTTGCTCATGTATTCTTCTTAATTGCTTCCTTAGAGTCACTTCTAAGTTGGGCTGATCTAGGGTTGGCTACCCTATCACTCTATGAACAATCCTCTTTGATATTTTAATTGGGCCATCTTCTAACCATAAACTTTTATCATGAATCGTACTTAACACTATTTTGATCCATTCAGTTTTGAAGATAGTAGGGAACTCTAGGGAACGAGTTAAACCCTTCCTTTCAACGATTTGGAACTCTTCCTTTAGAACTCTATTTTCACACAACCTATCATAAGATTCTTTCATTTGTATATCTCCTATAGCACCAATCTTACAATGATAACATCTCCTAACATCTTGGACCATAACTACCTTAGGAGGAATTACAGATAGGGCTCCCGCTAGGTCATTTTTGTATGCAACTTTAGGGATTGGCCGAAAATCAAGTTGTTTAACTTTGTTTGACACTAATTGAACCTCAAATGGCTATTTTTCCTAAGCTTTCCTAGAATTGGATTCCATTTCTTCTATCTAGGGTTTAAACGTGAAGAAATTTGAAATTGCATTACTCGACACTAGTATAAATACCTTAGAATTGATGAAACTATGCTTAATCTACATAAAAATTTGCTCAAATGATGGATTCTCTACTTTGAAATCATTTTGCACTCTTCTTCGTCTTTGCTTTTTATTCACGATGAAGAAAAATGGTTCAAAATGTGATCATATAACCTTATTTGTAGTATTTAATGCTTAGTGTGTTTACAACTATCCACTCAGCTTCTTAAGCATTTTTTTTTTACTCGGCTTCCATTGTCTTTCAAGCACTCAGCATCCATTGGAGCTTCCCTTACTCAACTTCAACTAGAGCTTCTCTTCACTTGGCAGCAACTAATCATTTGGCTTCTTCTAACTTTGGCAATCAACTCAGCATGTACTAGAATTTTACTTGACATTTGAGGGCAACTTGGCAACACTAGTGAAAACTTGAAGTTTTAACTTTGCATCTCTCTTCATGCAGATCTATTTTTTTTAGTACTTTCTTGTCTTGGAACTAATGTATGATAAAGCTTTGTATATCAATCCCACATACCTTCTTTTGATTAGCTGGATGAAGTGTGACCACTTGAACTTTTAGGTGAAGTGAGCCCTTCATTTGATGTGCTACTTCCATCTTTCTTCTTCCATGTTTTATTCATTTTTCCTCTGACGTGTTCAACATCTACCTTTCCTTTTCCTTTGTTAAACTTTGAGTCAGGTGCCTTTGACTTTGTTGGATAATTTTTACTAATAATACTAGTCTTCAAACAACTGAAGCATGTAGTTTAGCTCAACCATCTACTATAGTTTCCACTAAAATGTGTTCTTAAGAAATTTTCAAGGATGTGTCCATATTCATGATAGTAGTGACAATTATACCTGGTGTTGTAGTTCCAATTATAGTGATGTCCATGATTATTTCCCCTTGTTGGTTGATTAGGTGTGTACATATGCTTTGATCTATACTCAAAAGCTCTATGTCCATACTTCTTGCAATTGTAGAAGTGGCCTTCAAATCTTGGTGTTCTAATAGTCCTAGTCTTGCAGTCATGTGCTTGATGTCCTTGCTTGTTGCACTTGTGACAATGACCCATGTTTTTAGATTTGGCATGCTGATGGGTGTTCTTGCTCCTACACACATTAGAGTTATGTCCCTTTTTGCCACAAAAATGACAAGTAGGTTTAGTGTTCTTACCTTTGTTACTTATTTCTTCTATAGTCTTGGATGACTCTCCTTTTTTAGTGTTGGTGTATCCTAGTCCTAAAGTATCATTGCTAGCTCTTGGTGATTTTAGTAGCTATTCAAAGTACTTGATAGCCTCATTTGGCTTGTTAAAGCTCTCTACAATCTCCTTCTCTCTTTTTAGTTCATTTTGCAATTGTTCATTTTGCATCTTCAGTGTGGATATCTCAATGTCTTTGACATTCAGTTCATGATGTGCATTCATCATCTAACTTAGGGTGTATAGCTGCATGTTGGAAATTCTTGCAACATCAATTGACTTTTCTTCCAATATATTAGCAAGGTTTCTCTTGTCATCTTCTAGCATAGCCTTATCTTCAATGACTCTTTTCTTCTGTTCAGTCACTTCATAAAGCATCATGGCTTGAGATTCTTGTTCAATCTTGAGAGTTCTAATCTCTTCTACTTACTATTCTTCTCCATCAGATCTACTATTGCTGCATCAAACTCTTTAGAATCTCCATTTGCAAACACTTTTGAGGTGTCAATCTTCTTATATTGTGTATCATTCTCAGCTATGGAAATTTCTTTTCTTCTCTTTAAGGATTTTCTCAATTCTTCCCCGGCTTCTTCCAACATATGTAGAGCAAGTTGTACATCAATCACCTAGTTTTCTATTATCTTCCCAAGTTTGTAGACTTCCATTTTCAAATATTTTCTCCAATTTGTAAGGCTTCTCCTTGTGAGAACTTGGCTCTAATACCAATTGTTGAAATCATAGGTGGGAAGATATACTTCTGAGGGGGGGTTGAATCAAAAGTAATAGTATTTAACCTCTAAAAAATTTAACTGAGATCATGCATCTACCATATTTAATTAACATAAAATTAAAGACATGCATGAAAATAGATAACACAAGATTTTGGTCACCCAAAAACCCTCCAAAATGAGAAGGTAAAACTGGGGTGGGGATGACACCCACAAATTATCACTGTAGCAATATGTAATTGATTAAGGTTACAAATTTTGACCACTTCCAATGGTCTGCCCTGTGAAAGATCTGCCTTATTAAAGGTTTTACACTCTGTTAAAAATGACATGGTTAAAGGATTTACATACACTCACTTGGAATGTTACCCTGTTAAAGGATTTGGCACATTTTTAAAGGTTTATGACATGGCTGTTAGACCAACCTATCACCATTGGATTTTCATTCCTAATACAGTGGCTAGAAAATATTAGAATGTGCTGACCTAATAACTTACAATCTTCAATTGTTGATTCTAGATCCTTGTTCTGCTCACTCTGTTCTGATCCTTCTTGATCTAATATGTCTTTTCTTGAAGTGTTGATATTCTATTCTAACCAACTGGATTCTGTAATGTTGCTCTACCTCTAAATCCTTATACCCCTCTAAACTTCGCTAGCATTCTCGCATACAACTCTCACTCATACATGAACTATGGGGTATCATTCTCCTTTTAAAGGCTTCAAAGACTTAGGGTTAGGTATAAATCTACTATTAGTACTCATCCATCTTTTCCACTCAAATCTTTACACTTTTCCTATTGGTTGCATCCCTTCTCCATTTTTCTTATTGGCTACATGTTGATTACATAAGGAATGTAAAAGATTCGATCTTATCTTTTAGATCCTTTGAGATTCATCTTAATTCAGCTTCAAAAATGGTTTACATCTGAGTTTGTGAAGGCAAAAAATCATATGTTGATTTTGCATTACTTGGCACTTACTGATTGCTGATGCTTGGCACATATAGGAATTTTGTCTTGCTCGGCTCCTATAGTAACTCTATCTCGCTCAACTTCTATGCTTTTCTCGGCACCTATAGTGACTCGGCATCACTTATCACTTGGCACTTAAATCTTGCTCGGCACATAAAGTTCACTCAACACCTGTTGAATTTCTAACTTGGCACATACTGTAGCTCAGCATCTGTATTATACTTGCCATCATCTTGGAAATTGGTTAAGTGTGTTGACACTCAATTGTCAAAACCAATTCGAGAGCAACATTTTCTATTATTAAAGGTGAATAATTATACTTTTGTTAGTCTTTTCCTTTACAAAAAGGTGACACAAGTTTGTGCTTTTACCCTATTAAATTGTTTTTTGTTCTTATGTTGTATTCTTATTTTTTCTCTATAATTGTAATAGGAATGCATTGTTCTTCTTATAGTACAATTTAGGAAATGACTCCTAACAATGTTGTTAAGCAATCACACAAGAGAAGTCACCTATATTATGTAGCTAATAAGGATAACATGCTCAAATACCAATTCAATAAATGATGTTTGTTCTATAGGTTTGGTATTAATAGTAAGTGGATAACACAAAAATTACTTTATTAATTTTTTCATAATTTAAAAATAATAGATAAAGTATTTCTTCAACATAGCTCTATGCATTTATATTGAACAAGTAGTAACAACAACCAAATCTAATATGGAAAATCGGATTTGAAAGGACAAGTTGTCAATGATTTGGAATTTTTTCACTCATCATGATGTCTTTGGGTTGCAAATTAGGTCATTGAATAGTGAACATTTTTTTTCCATATTTCCAAGACCCACAATCATTGGGGAGAGTCAATTAGGATTTTTTGCAAAAAATCACAACTTTAGGTTCCCATTTTCCTCTTTTTTCTTTCTTGTTTTCCCATATTCTCAATATTATCATTTTCCATATACTTTATCTCTATCATTTGTATCTTCGGGTTCTCAATTTCCTCTTTTTCTTTCTCTATTTTTTTCCATTTTTCACTAGAAGCATTTTCCATATGCTTCATCTATGTAAGTAACATATGACTCATTGAAGCATTTCCTCCATGCATACAAAATTATATGAAAATGAAAACCAACAAAAATGTTTCAAAAATTTACAATTCGGATTAATTCTCGAATTGGGATGTTGTACATTAAATATATTATTAAAGTTGTACAATGTCTAAACTTCCAAATAGTTTAGTCATGTGTATATGTCTCTATTATTTATAAAAATATTTCTATGGTAATTTGAATTATTTCCTTTAATTTTACAACTTTTCATATTTTCTTTTCTAATAAAATGTATCGGCATACCCCTTGGACCTCTTTCTAGTGCAAGTACTAGTATATTATATTTATTAGTAACCTAAGTTAATAAACTATATGATGATGCATGTTCTTAGGGGTCTCGCTACGGACATACATGTGTTCCAATGAGTCCAAATGGGGAATGAGATACCCTATGACCTATTTTGACCCATTATATGACAACATATCTTCCTAATGGTCAAAGTATGCCTAGGGACATACATCTTGTGTTTCAATGGGTAGAAAAGGGTTATGGAGTATCCTATGACTCCTTTTGACCTAATACAAGATAACATGTGTTCTTAGGGGTCCTAGGACCCTTATAGACATATATGTTGTGTTCCAATGGGTTGAAAGGGTTCATAGAGTATCCTATGACCCTTTTGACCCATTACATGACAATATACGTTCATAGGGGTCATAGGACCCCAAGGAACATATGTTGTTATGTAATGGGCCAAAAGGGATAATAGGGTATCTAATGATCCCTTTGACCCATTAGAACACAACATGTATGGCCCTAGGATATTAGGACCCTTAGGAACATATGTTATCATGTAATGGGTTGAAATTCAACCCATTGGAGCACAACACACATGATGATAAGGGTCCTAGGGCCCATAGCAACATATTTTCTCATGTAATGTGTCAAAAGGGGTCATAGAATACCCTATGATCACTTTCTACCCATTGGAATATAAGAGGTATGTCCCTAGGGGTCATAGGATACCCCATAACCCCTTTCTATCCATTTGAACACAAGATATATGTCCCTAGGGGCCCTAAGATCCCTAAGAACATAAGTTGTCATGCATTTGATTGAAATGGGTCATAGGTTATCCTATCACCCCTTTCAACCCATTTCAACACAACATGCTTGTCCCTAGAGGTCTTAGGACCCACAAGAACATAATTTGTCATGTAAAGGGTCAAAAGGGGTGATAGGATATCCTTTAACCCAATTTGACCTATTGACAAACAACACGTATGTCCTTAGGGGTCCTACAAACCCTATGGACATATTTTGTCATGTAATAGGCTGAAATGTGTCATGGCATGCCTTATGACCCCTTTTTACTCATTACAACACATCATGTATGTCCATAGGGGTCCTAGGTCCCCTAAGAACATACATCATGTGTTTGAATGGGAGAAAAAGCCCTTTTGACTGATTAAATGATAACATATGTTCATAGGGGTCTTAGAACACCTAAGAAAATATATCATGTGTTCAAAGCATCGGAAGGGGTCATAGAGTACCCCATGACCCCTTTCAATAAATTATATGACAATATATGTTCCTAAGGGTCCTAGGACCCCTAAGGACATAAATCATTTCTTTAAATAGGTTGAAAGGGTCTATAGGGTAACGTATGACCTATTTTGACCCATTAAATGATAATATATGTTCCTAAGGTTCCTAGGACCACTAGAAAAATATATCATGTATTTGAATGAGTTGAAAGGGGTCATAGAGTACCCTATGACCCCTTTCAACATATTTCATGATAACATATGTCTTTCGGGGTCCTAGGACCCATAGGGACAAATTATAATTGTTTATATGGGTCAAAAGGGGTCATAGTATAACCTATGACCCCTTTCGACACATTTCATTACAACATATGTCTCTAGGGGGTCTTAGGACTCCTAGAGACATATTATAATCATTTATATGGGTCGAAAGGAGTAATAGGATAAGCTATGACCCCTTTCAACACATTACAACATATGTCTTTAGGGCTACCCCTAGGGACATATTATAATAGTTTATATGGATTGAAAGGGGTTATAGGATAACCTATGATCCCTTTTGACACATTTCATTACAACATATGTCTCTAAGGTTCGTAAGACCCCTAGGGACATATTATAACATTTTATATGGGTCAAAAGGAGTCATAGGATAACCTATTACCCCTTTTGACATATTTCATGACAACATATGTCTCTAGGGGTCCTAGGACCCCTAGGGACATATTAAAATCTTTTATGAGTCAAAAGGAGTTATATGATAACCTTATGACCCCTTTCGACATGTTTCATGACAACATATGTCCCTAGGGGTCCTTTGACTCCTATGGGCATATTATAATCATTTATAAGGTTTGAAAGGTGTCAAAGGATAATCTACGACCCCATTCGACACATTTCATCACAACATATGTTTCTAGAGGTTCTAGGACCCCTAGCGACATATTATAATCATTTATATGGGTCGAAAGGGATCATAGGAAAACCTATAAACCCTTTTGACAAATATCATTACAAAATATGTCTCTAGGGGTCCTATGATCTCTACGAAAATATTATAATCATGTATATGGGTCAAAAGGGGTCATAGGATAACCTATGACCCCTTTCAACACATTTCATAATATCATATGTCTCTAGTGGTCCTAGGACCTATAGGAACATATTATAATCATTTATATGGCTCGAAAGGGGTCATAGTATAACCTATGACCCCTTTCGACACATTTCATGACAACATATGTTTTTAGGGGTCCTATGACTTCTAAGGACATATTATAATCGTTTATATGCGTCGAAAGGGGTAAGCATCGAAAGGGGTCATAGTATAGACTATGATCCATTTAGAAACATTTCATTACAACATGTCTCTAGGGGTCCTAGGACACCTAAGGACATGTTATAATTGTTTATATGGGTCGAAAGGGGCAATAGGATAACCTATGACCCCTTTCAACACATTTCATTACAACATATGTCTCTAAGAGTCCTAAGACCCCTAGAAAAATATTATAATCATTTGAATGGGTCAAAAGGGGTCATAGGATAACCTATGAACCCTATCAACATGTTTCATTACATCATTTATCTTTAGGGTTCCTAAGACCCTTAGGGACATTATAATTGTTTATATGGGTTGAAAGGGGTCATAGGATAACCTATGACCCTTTTTGACATATTTCATTACAACATATGTCTCTAGGGGTCCTAGGACCCCTAGGGACATATTATAATCATTTATATGGGTAGGAAAGGGTCATGCGATAACCTATCACCCCTTTCGACACATTTCATTACAAAATGTCTCTAGAGGTCGTGGGACCCCTAGGGACATATTATAATCATTTATATGGGTTGAAAGGGACCATAGGATGACTTATGACCCCTTTCAACACATTTCATTACAATATATGTCTCTAGGGGTCCTAGGACCCCTAGGGACATATTATAATCATTTATATGGGTCGAAAGGGGTCATAAGATCACCTATGACCCCTTTCGACACATTTCATGAAAACATATGTCTCTAGGTGTCCTATGACCCATACAAACATATTATAATAATTTAATGGGTTGAAAGGGGTCATAGTAAAAACTATGACCCTTTTAGACACATTTCATTACAAAATATGTTTCTAGGGGTCCTAAGACACCTGGTGACATATTATAGTTCTTTATATGAGTCAAAAGGGGTAATAGGATAACATATGACCCCTTTCAACACATTTCATTACAACATATGTCTCTAGTGGTCCCAGGACCCCTAGGGACATATTATAATCATTTGAATGGGTCAAAAGGGGTCATAGGATAACCTGTGACCCTTATCGACATGTTTCATTATAACATATGTCTCTAGGGTTCCTAGGACCCCTAGGGATATATTATAATAATTTATATGAGTCAAAAGGGGTCATAGGATAACCTATGAACCCTTTCGACATATTTCATTACAACATATGTCTCTAGGGGTCCTAAGACCCCTAGGGACATATTATAATCATTTATATGGGTAGAAAGGGGTCATATGATTACCTTTTGACACATTTCATTACATGATATGTCTCTAAGGGTCATAGGACCCCTAGGGACATTTTATAATCATTTATATGGGTTGAAAGGGGCCATAGGATAACATATGACCCCTTTCGACACATTTCATTACAAAATATGTCTCTAGGGGTCCTAGGACCCCTAGGGACATATTATAATCATTTATATGGGTCGAAAGGGGTCATAAGATAACCTATGACCTCTTTCGACGCATTTCATGACAACATATATCTCTAGAGGTCCTACGACCCATAAGGACATATTATAATCATCTCTATAGGTTAAAAGGGGTCATAGTATAAAATATGACCCCTTTCGACACATTTCATTATAACATATGTCTCTAGGCATCCTAAGACCTCTAGGGACATATTGTATGATTTATATGGGTTGAAATGAGTCATAGGATAAACTAGGACCCCTTTCAACATATTTCATTACAACATATGTCTTGAGGGGTCCATTAGGGACATATTATAATCATTTGTACAGGTTGGAAGGGGTCATAGGATAACCTATGACCCCTTTTGACACATTTCATGATAATATATGTCTCTAAGGGTCCCAAGATCCCTAGGGACATATTATAATAGTTTATATGGGTCAAAAGTTTCATCATACTTGATTTTAACATATGTCTCTAGGGGTCCCAAGACCCCTAGGGACATATTGTAATCATTTATATGGATTGAAAGGGGCCATAGGATAACCTATGAGCCCTTTCAACACATTTCATGATAACATATGTCTCTAAGGGTGCCAAGACTCCTAAGGACATATTATAATAGTTTATATGTGGCAAAAGTGGTCATAGGATAACCTATTACCCCTTTTATCACATTTCATTACAACATATGTCCCCAAGGGTCCCAGGACCCCTAGGGACATATTATAATCATTTATATGGGTCAAAGAAGTCATAGGATAACCTTATGACCTCTTTCGACGTGTTTAATGACAACATATGTCCTTAGGGGCCCTAAGACTCTTAGGGACATATTATAATTATTTATATGGGTTCGACACATTTCATTACAACATCTGTATCTAGGGGTCCTAGGACCCCTAGGGACATATTATAATCATTTATATGGGTTGAAAGGGGTCATAGGATAACCTATGACCCCTTTGGACACATTTCATGACAATATATGTCTCTAGGGATCCTAAAACCCCTAGGGACATATTATAATTATTTATATGAGTCAAAAGAATCATAGGATAACCTTATGACCCCTTTTGACATGTTTAATGACAACATATGTCCCTAGGGGCCCTAGGACTCCTAGGGACATATTATAATTATTTATATGGGTCAAAAGGGTTTATAGGATAACCTATGACCCTAGTCAACACATTTCATTATAGCATATGTCTCTAGGGGTCCTAGGACCCCTAAAGACATATTATAATCATTTATATGAGTCGAAAGGGGTCATAGGATAACCTATGACCTCTTTCGACACATTTTATGACAACATATGTCTCTAGGGGTCCTAGGATCTGTAGGAACATATTATAATCATTTTTATGGGTTGAAAGGGATCATAGTATAACCTATGAACCCTATTGACACATTTAATTACAACATATGTCTCTAGGAGTCCTAGGACCCTTAGGGACATATTATAATCATTTATATGGGTTGAAAGGAGTCATAGGATAACCTTATGACCCCTTTTGACATGTTTCATGATAACATATGTTCCTAGGGGTCTCAAGGGCCCTGGAGACATATTATAATCATTTATATGGGTTGAAAGGGGTCATAGGCAAACCTATGATCCCTTTTGACACATTTCATTACAACATATGTCTCTAGGGGTCTCAGGACCCCTATGGACATATTATAATCATTTATATGGGTCAAAAGGGCTCATATGATAATCTATGACCCCTTTCGACACATTTCATGACAACATGTGTCTCTAGGGCTCTAGGACCCTAGAGACATATTATAATCATTTATATGGGTCAAAAGGGTTCATAGGATAACCTATGACCCCTTTCAACACATTTCATGACAAAATATATCTCCAGGGCTCCTAGGACCCCTAGGGACATATTATAATCATTTATATGCGTCAAGAGGGGTCATAGGTTATCCTATGATACTTTTCAACACATTTCATTATAACATATGTTTCTAGGGGTCCAGGGACCCCTAGGGACATATAGTCATTGTTTATATGGGTTGAAAGGGGTCATAAGATAACCTATGAACCCTTTCGACACATTTCATTACAACATATGTCTCTAGGGGTCCCAAGACACCTAGGAACATATTTTAATCATTTATATGGGTCAAAAGGGGTCATAGAATAACCTATGAACTATTTTGACATATTTCATTACAACATGTGTCTCTAGGGGTCCTAAGACCCCTAGGGATATATTATAATCATTTATATGGGTCGAAAGGGGCTATAGGATAACATATGACCCCTTTCTACATATTTCATTATAACATATCTGTCTAGGGGTCGTAGGACCCCTATGGATATATTATAATCATTTATATGGGTTGAAAGGTGTCATAGTATAACCTATGACCCCTTTTGACACATTTCATGACAACATATGTCTCTGGGTGTCCTATGACCCTAGGGATGTATTAAAATCATTTATATGGGTCCAAAGGGGTCATAAGTTCCTAGGGACATACATCATGTGTTTGAATTTGTTGAATGGGACCATAAAGCTCCCTATGACCCCTTTAGACCCATTAAATAAGAAAATACATTCTTAGGGATCCTAGAAATATATATTATGGGTTCGAATGAGTCGAAAGGGATAATAAAGTATCTTATGACCCCTAAGCACACTTAGTGTCATCGAATAGGTCAAAAAGGGTAATAGGGTATTCTAAGGCCCATTTTGAGTCATTAGATCACGTCATTTATGTGGTTAGGTGTCCTAGGATCCATAAGCACACATATTGTGATTGAATGGGTTAAAGAGTGTTAATGGGTACCCTATGACCCCTTTTGATCCTTTGGAACCATTATATGTATGGTTAAGGTTCTTAAAGCCTTTAAAATACATATTAAATATCCTAAAAAGGAGTCATACTATTATAAAAAAAAAAATTGAAAAAAAAATGGATATCTGATTTAAGAATAGTTATCCGATTTGGGAATGAGTAATCGATACTATCAGGTATCCAATTACGCTTGGTTTTTCTCTAGATGCCAACCCTCCATGGTCAACACCAAAAATGTCCTTAAAACATGTTTTTGGGTTGTTGTTGTGTGTTTTTGACATTGATGAAACAAAAAGGGTTTCTTGAGAACATTCTCAGCTTTCTATTGATATAATGTCTATAAAATTATGAATTAAGTAAGTAATTATTACTTATTTTCTAATGGAGTTAGCTATAATGTGTTGATTGACATACTGATAGAAAAATAGTTATAACTTTCAAACTGTATAAGATTTTTGAAATCCAAAAGATGTGTCACATTCTATGCTTTGACTAGTATGAGAAAAAAAAATTAATTTTGATTTTTTTAACTAGTTAAGGTGGTTAGACACAGGATTTTTTTAATTCTAAAAATAGTATAGTAGAAAATACATTATTATTTAATTATTTAGAATAAAAATACCCAAAAATATGCATCACATCTGGGATGAGTCTACTTTTTATATCTATAATTATATTAAAAATTATTATCATTTAGTTTTGATTAAGGTGCTCAAACATACACCTACTTTTTATTTTCACCCTAAATTTTTTGTAGTACTACATTAAAATCCAAACTTTTGACCAATCAAATAATTTTTAGAAACTACATTCAATTTCCTATAGATTATTTTCTTACAAATTTTTGATAGAAATTTCAAAACCACTGTAAAATTATGTGTCAAGTTGAAAGAACCCTAATTTGCTAGTTTTTCACTGCCACTTAAGGCCATAGTTTAGTTGACCATGATCCTACACATACCCATATGTTTTTAAAAAAAATATTTTTAGACAGAAATACTCAAATTCAGTTGTTCTAATAAGTTAGCTTGAAAGGTGACACAACTGTGTACTTTTACCCGAACATGACAATAGGTAGGAGGCCATTTGAAATTGTTTATGGGATGCATCCAAGGGGTGTGTGTTAGCTTAGGGACCTTGGAGCTATGGGATACAAGAGTGGATAGACTTAAGACTTCACTCAAACCATGAAAGAGATTCAAGAATAGGTGAAGAAGACTATACAAGAAACTACACAAAACTTGAAAGCTAAAATGGATGAGAAGAGGAATGATGTTCAATTTATAATAGTGGATTATGTCATGTTACATTTGAAAAAGTCTAGGTTGTAGAAGGGAGTACCTACCAAGGTATAGGTGAAGAGAGTGGGACCCTACAAGACCCTAGCTAAATATGGAGCCAATGCATACATGATGGATCTACCTAATGACTTGAACATCTCACCAATTTTCAATGTGGCAGACCTATCCATGTTTAAAGGACCTTTAAATGAAGTTGATTTGAACATATAGGAGGTTAGAAAGGATGTAGCATCTAATGTCCTACCTCACAAGATGCAACTAGAGGTAGAGAAGGTAGTAGATTCAAGAGTCAAGAAAACTATTGGGCACAAGGTGTACATGGAACACCTCATCAAGTGGAAGAATAAGCCAATGTAAAGGCAACACGGGTGGTAGATGTAGATTTCAAGAAGATAGGAATAGATCCTGACATAATTCCTACATGAGTGAAATGATTTTATCTTGTGGAGAGCATGGTTTAGGAGCACCTAGGTAAGGCTATCTAACAACCTAGGGTCCCTATATGAGTTTTGGCTTGTAATGGCCTTAGCCAAACCACTAGTGGAATCAAGAGGGATAGAGAGTCCTAGGGTAGGTATTATCCATTAGGAGTTCTAATTGGGTCTTCATTACTACCTACTCATCCAAGTTGCTTAGTGTAGTCAAATTGTTGTCATTGTTGATAAGAATGCAAATTGTGCATCTGGAGGGCTAGATTAGGAAACGAAGGGGTGGAATGATGTTCTCATGTCATAAGTGAAATAACTAGGCACTTGGTGGAGTTTCATGGGATTTGGACCAATTTTGGCCTAACTAGGACAAAAATTGTAAAGTTGCTTGACAATTTTGCAAAATTACAAAAGTTGTCATGACAACTTTTCTTGCAAAAGAGAAACTTCATTCATATGGTTGTGTAACTACCTCTAAGATATTGTATCAGAAGTTATACACCTATATAAGGTCTTCCCCGAGCTATCACATGGGCTGGATATAGTTTTGGAGGAAGGTAACTTATGAATGAGAAAATTTTATGAGTATTTAGATGTATTTCCTTGTTAATGGTGTCTCAACAGATTGAACTCATAATTTTGACTTGTGAATGAGATAGTCCTTGTAATTAGTATATTTTTTGATTTTTTATTTAGTGTGTTTGGTTCATTTTCATTGTTATTTTAAATCCTTTAGTTTTGTGCACTCTCCCTTGTCTGAACCAAACAATTTGTGTAAATGGGACCATAACTCACCATTCCACCCTAGCATCTGTACAAGCTCTTGGAATTGGTGAGATTAATCCTTGTACCATATGTGTGTAAAATTTTGGGCCCTAGAAAGGTTGTTACCTATTTTTATAGTGATTCCCTAGGCGAGCCAGTAGGGCATAGCTAGGGAACACAAAGCATTGCAAGAGTCTTTTAGTGGATTGAATGCATTGGATTCTTCAATTTGAGAATTTGGAGAGGAAGAAAGAAGCATGAGGAGGCCTCATGCCCAAGGATAAGTTTGGGTGATGAATTTTGGGAGGTGAGAAAGTAAACCCTTGTGTAGATTGTTCAAAGACCTTAAAACCCTTATTTTTAGGCTATTATATAGCATTCCATTGTACAAATAGTTTGAGGAGTGGAGACTAGTAAATATTGAAAGGATCTATAAAGGTATCAGGAAGTGAAACTTTTTTGGCACTTTTTTTGATAAAATTTGGAGTTATCGATCAAAAAGTAAGAAAGTAGGCCTAATTCCTTGTAGCCCAAATCATGATAGTTTGGTACTAGATCTTGAAATTGATAGGGATTTCAATGAAATTAGGGTTTTTTGGTGTTGTAATAGACCCAAAACCTTAGTAATAAGCCTTCCTCTCCATGTTTGATTTTTTTTATCAAATTTGGTTATTCGGTATAGGGGATGCAAGAAGACATCCAAGGGCAATTTTATGGTTGAGTTGGTTCTAATGTTGATGTTGACAAATTGAAGAGAAGAGGTTCGAGTTAGGAACCCTCTTGAGTTAGGGTAGTGAAGAGCCCTAATAGGCTATAGAAGTGGCCAAGAGAAGACCCCAAGGCAAACAGGGTTGGTGAGCAAGATTTATCATTACATCACCATTTAGGAAATTTTGGCTAGCCTTAACTCTAGAAATAAAGTTTAAAATCCTTAGTAGAATATTCAAAACCCATAATTTGGTAAATCTAACAAATAAGGAGGAAATAAAAATCCCACAAAAAATTAATTTATGAAAAATATAAAAAACTTGCAAACAAAGTAAACTTTAAGCAACCCCCCTTGAAAAAGAGATATAAAAATATTGGTCAATCTTACATTATTTTGAAAAATAAAAATAATTTCTATTATTAATTGGCGAATCTGTAACTATTTAAATATTTTTTATAACTAAATTTAATAAAAAAGTGGCAATTTTAAATATTTTTAAGAACTAAATTATTAACCAAAATTTCCTAAAATTAGCCAATTAGCGAATATTAGCCACTAAAAAATACCCTACTTGCAAAACCCAAATCACCAAAATTTAGACTGAAAATTATTTTGCAATAGACAATGAATGGTACATAACTAATTAAAAGACCATAATTAAATCTACAAGGAAACATGGAACATCTACAATAGAGGGAATGAAATAAAACTTCATCTCATTTACAAATATCATTAATCCATGAATTAGTTAGCATATTAGACCCTTAATACAATGCATTTATGCACCCCATTCACATTTGTGGAAAACCCATCAACAAGAAAGATTATAAAACCCATAAACCCCATTACTTTTTGTTATCAAAACAAATAAAACTTTACAAAAAGTGGAAACAAAAATATAGATATGCATAGTAGATGGACAAAATGAATAGGGATGCTTGACAACCAAAAAAATTATTTCCTTCACTGTAAAGATGTCACAACACTAGAACACAAGAGTTTTATTTCGTTGACATTTATAGTGTTAATGTTCACATTTTAAATAGTATTAAAAACATAATGGAACACACAAAATCTATTTCAAATTTAAGATATCCAAAATGACACATGATGGAAGTATGTGTTAGGGAGACAAGAAAATTTTAACTAAAAAAATATATTTAAATGGGCCAATGGCGAGGGATGGCCTTATTAAGGAGAGTTATCATCACAATTGTCAAAGACAAAATGACACACAAGCTCCCATAGATCCTCATTTTTGTATGCCTCCCTCACCTCAAATATTGAGAATCATGAAAAAATATGGTAGTTTGTCTTGCAACCAAAAGAAGAAGAAAAAGGGAAAAAACACAATGGTTAGTAGTCAAATGAAAGTGGAAAAATAGGAAAGAAGAAAATACAAAAAATAGACAAATATGAAATACCTATGAATTCAAAGAAAAAGGTGGTCCATGCATGAGTAGATAATGGAATTTTTTTTTCGTTGCAATGTTCTTATTTGAGCTCATTTTGTCTCCTAACTGATGGAAGACTCTAGAATGGGAAGGAGTAAAAGGGATGTTAAGTTCCTCAATATGAAAATAAGAGGGCTCATATTGAATAGAATTGGGATGAGAAATATAGTCCAATTAAGGGAAATTAAGATGACTTTATGTGTAGTAAATATAGTTGCATGTTGCTATGTAAGGTGGTCATGGAAAGTATTGGGAGTCAAGGTGATGGATAGGATGTCATAGTAGTAATACGTTATGCATCCACCCTAACCACTAGATTTAAGAAAAATCGTGTATGTACCTTAGTAAGCATGCATATCCCAATAAATAGAAAAGATGAAATTTTTTTCCTAGGTCTTATGTGATTCCTCTTGCAACACATGGTTAGACATTTCCAAATGGGCTCAACATTTGATTTCAAATGGCCAACTAGACTGGCTAAGGTGGAAATTTAAAAATTAAATCATGGGATCCACATGGCGACCCATGTGGACCCTCGATCTTAGGGTGTGCATGTTCAATATTTTCTCCCTTAGTGCATACAAACTACTCTAATACTCAAAATATTGATCTTATTGATGTTTTCACTTAGAATTTATGTTGTCTCTATCTTTAGTATGCATGAGCTTTGAGACTAGCAATATTCAATGCTACCTTGGTGAGATCATTAAATAGTAAGGGTTGCATTCTCTTAGGTTGAATTTTTTCACTAAACAGAATCTATGGTCATATACGAAGATTGAAGATGACAAAGTTTGAGGATGAATGTGTCGCAAATGATTTGATGAATATTCAACTTCCTGTAGTGCTCCAAAATGAAATGTTCTTAGAAACTATTTTCTTTGTAATGTATAGGATTTCAAGTATTAATGCACATTGAATTCTTTCAAATACCATGGTATAACAATGATCACTTCAATATGTACTAAAATAGTTGGAATTTTATCAAAAAATATGATAATTTTAATTTAAATAATCAATTCCATGTGGTGTGATCACAAATTCGAACACTTTATGATTTAGCCAAAATAGGACCTATGTACCTTAAGGTGAGGGATGAGTTTCTTAATGTAATTGCAAGGCTCTATATATATATATATATATATATATATATATATATATATATATATATATATATATATATATATATATATATATATATATATATATATATATATATATATATATATATATATATATATATATATATATATATATATATATATATATATATATATATATATATATATATATATATATATATATATATATATATATATATATATATATATATATATATATATATATATATATATATATATATATATATATATATATATATATATATATATATATATATATATATATAATCAATAAGAAGCCTAAGCCAAGATTAATAATTACAATGTGATGTAATTTTTTTATTATTATTTATTAAGCTCGAATAAACTCAAGCACAAGACTACCTAGATAAGAGGCTCACAATTTATTGTTGTGATGTAGGTTCTTTCCTTGCAAGACTATGTTTTAATATAGATAACAAAAAATTATCATAAAAAAATATGATTACAAACATATTTTATCAATTTTACAAAGAATCTCTATACACCAGTTTAAACAAAAATAAAAATCTAAAAAGATAAGAAATAAGAAATTAGTACAAACCAGGCAACCGTCGAAATGTTATAGACAATGTAAGTTCTTGCGACCTTAAATATTGGAAATATTTTAAGTATTATAAATAATGTTCTTATATCTAAAAAAGAGTGAAAAAAAATAATAAATGAATAGCAATGGTAGTAGTATAGATATCCTAAAAATACAATTGACCTAGTTTTACTTTGATACACCCATATAACATGATGCTTCTAAATATGCATATAAAATTGAAAATAAATAATAAACCTTTAAAAAAATATTTAAATAGAGATAAAGGTACCTTAAATACTTATTATTATTATTTTTTCATTATATGAAAATGATATAATAAAACTTCTTGATATATAAAAGGGTGAAAATAAGTATTTCATGTGTAAGTATATATGAGTACAAATAGTATTGATATAGATATGTTAAATACATGTATTGATCTTGTTTTAGTTGTATGTGCATTATAGAAGACTTAAAATTTGTCATTAAATTAAATAATTAAAATGAAAAAGTAAAAATAAATAAGAAGTGTGTGAGCATGTATATGTGTGAATAGAGATCATAAATGCATAAATGTATATATGAATATAAATATCCTAAATACATATATTGCTCTTCTTTTAGTTTTGTGTGAGCTGGAGATAAAATTTCTTAGTGTAAATTATTATTCTTTAACTAATGTTGAAATCTATGCTCTCTCACTCTTATATTAGCAATGTATTTATTGTGCACCAAAAGGAAAAGAAAGAATGGTATATAAATGTAGTAAATCAATAATAAATAATCTAATGTTAAGATAATAAATAAGAAAGGTGAGTTCAAGTTTGAAAAGAGAGGGAAACCAGTTTTGCAAAGAGACAAAAGGAATGAATCTAATTCACTCGATAAGTTGAAGAGTTGCAGAGCAAAGAAGAAAGTTGATTAGTAGATCAAGTGAGTGTTTAGAAAACAGAAGGGTTTCAGGTTTGTGTTTGTAGTTGCATGTGTTGGATCTTTTGTCATTCTATAAGTTCTTATTGATTCAACCTGTAAAGCAGTGATTGCTCACACATTGTTGTATGTAGCCATTAAAGCTTTAATTTTTAATATTAAAGCTGCAAACGTGGTAATACTATTGATCCAAAAATAAACAGAGACCCTGCTGCAAACTTGGTGATAGAGAAACTACTATTAAGGAGTGGTTAAAAGGCTTGGAAGTGATTTGGTTTTGATCAATTAGGTATGCTTCATGTGTCTAGACTTTTTCTACTCAAAATTTAGCTCTTGTTTATGGCCTATTATTATTATGAGCTTTATAAGTTTATATAGTTCATTTCTCTATTAAAATTTTCTATTAATATGAATTAATGGTAATATATGATACTATCAACCATATATTACCAACCATGATTATTCAAAAGAAATACTAAGTCAATATTATATCTAAATATATTTATTACTGATGGAACATATTGTTATTATTATTACTAAATATAATATAAATAACATAAAAAGTTTAATTTTATTTTCATAGACAACCCAAATCCAAGCCACCAATCTGAAATGATAAAGATGATAATAGTCTTTAGGCTTCCTACGTGTCTGTGTTTGCCTCTAGGTCTATATGTCGATTTATCTTGGAACCTCTGAGTTAGATTGCTTTTAGGGTTTTTTGGACTTAGAAAATGTGAGGAAAATATTTCCCACTTATCAATTTCTTTACGCCTTACAAGTTGTGTGACAAAATTGAATTCTATGTAGAAAAAAATGCGTAAATGTGTAGAGCTCTCCAAGAGCTTTTCGTTGACTACTTAATAATATTTACTATATTATGTCCTTTACTATCATTATGTCTTAGGTTGGTAATAAATGGTTGATAGAAATTTTTCAATATATGGTTGAATTCAATTTTTCAAAATTGAATTCTATGTAGAAAAAAATACGTAAATTTTTAGAGCTCTCAAAGAGCTTTTCGTTGACTACTCAATAATATTTACTAGATATTATGTCCTTTACTATCATTATGTCTTGGGTTGGTAATATATGGTTGATATATTTCAATATAATATAGTAAACCCCATAGCCCAAGACATGAATATAGTATATGATAGTAAAGGACATAATATAATAAAGGACTAATAGATGGTTGCACCCTCATATATGTCCTTTACTATATATTAGGTGTTTGCATTCAAGTGATTAGATTTACTATATTATGTCTTTTACTATCATTTATTTAAATAATATTTAGATCCGATACTATATTATATTTAGTAATAATAATAATCATATATATTACTATATTATATTTAATAATAATAATAATAATGTAATATTACTATAATAATAATAATAAGAGTTAATAATAATAATGTCCACACTTCCCAAATTTTGGTTTCCCTCCAAAATTTTCAAATTTTGGGCTAGGCTATGAATGTTTGAAAGAATTTTGGTTGCCACTTTTTGGGTACCCAATCTTATATCGAGTACCTAATCTAGTATTGGGTACCCAATTTGGCTTGGTATTTACCAAACCTATTTGGTCAATTCAAAAAAGTGTTTGAGACAGGTTTCACTAACATTCAGAATTCGAGTAGCCATCTGTCAATATTATTTTCATCAAAATTCAATGAAATGAAAAGGGTCTTTTTTATAACACTCTCAAGATTCCATCGATATAATTGTTGTCAAATTATAAGTTCAATAAGGATTTATTAGTTAATTTTTAATGAAGATGTTTGTATAGTGTTGATTGAAATAATGATTGAAAAATAACTATAACTTTCAAATGGTATAACATTTTTGAAATCCAAAAGTTGCGTCACATTCTATGTTTTGCCTAGTATAAGGAAAAATAAATTAATTTGGTAAAGTTTTCAATTAGTTAAGGTGGTCAGACACGAGAGTTTTTTTATTTTGGAAAAGTTATAGTAGAAAATTCATATTTAAATATTTATTTGGAATAAAAATATTCAAAAATATGTGTCACATCCGGTAATATATTATATTGAAATATATCAACCATATATTACCAACCTCTACACATTGGTTTAGACTTGGTACAAGTTTGGCATGATTTATTTAGTGATATATTACATTTTATGGTATATATTGACTATGGTAGCATTGTGAGTTTATGGTAGTGTATGTTTGGAGATTAAGATTTGATGTCATTGTATACTCAATTCATATTTTAGATTAGTCTCATGATGATATGATTATCAATATTTTGGTTTGGATATGCATGATGACTTGTTGGGTCTACAAGTTGTGCAATGTTGTAAGTGGTCTATACTTACAAGTTGCATTTATGGCTTGGATATGGGTTGTTTATGCCCATTGATCTTTCATTATTGATGCATATTCAGATTGGTGGCTTGGATTTGGGTTGTCTATGCAAATCAAATTAAACTTTGTTAGTGTAGTTTTTTATTTTTTCCTATTTTGCTAGGTTTTTCCTACACTTTTAATAATCTCACTTAGGTTAATAAAGCATGTCTTATTAGGTGAATGGTTGTGAGGTGTCACCTTCCTACATGTGAGCATCCATTAGCTATCTTGGGAAGATACTTTGCTATCTTTAGTCCGATAGATGGTTGCTCCTCATTGGTTGGTGTTGCCACCTCCTCTCTCTTCCTAGCCTATATAAGCATGCTACCTGGCTTGTATTTGCATCTCTTATTTTTGCATCCTCTTAATGCTATTTTGCTTCCAACATTTGCATTACTCTCTTGGAGACTAACTCTATGATGCTATTTTGATTTTGTATCATTTGCATTCATAGTTTAGATATTTACTCTTTGCACTAGTTTTCTGGGTTATTAATCTTTTCAGATTCTAACAAACTTTTTATTTTATTTATATTATATTTAGTAATAATAATAAAAATCTATTCCATTAGCAATAAATATATTTAGATATAATATAGACTTAGTATTTCTTTTGAATAATTATGGTTGGTAATATATGGTTGATAGTATCATATATTACCATTGACTCATATTAATAGCAATTTTTAATGGAGAAATGAACTATATAAACTTATAAAGCTCATAATAATAATAGGCCATAAACAAGAGCTAAATTTTGAGTAGATAAAGTCTAGACACATGAAGCATGCCTGATTGATCAAAACCAAATCACTGCCAAGCTATTTAACATTATTATGGCATCTCCATCCAAAAATTTCTTTAGAGCCAGAAAAATTTATACATGAAGTGATCAAAAACTCAAAATCTATCATGAGAAATAGAGCTCCAACACTGATAGTTTATACATCTGTATTTAGAGGCAAGATAAATTCAAGTGAATATTCACGATCAAACAAGTTCTTCAAAATATGAAATTTGAAATAAAACTATAATTTGAAAAATCTTCAACAATAAATTTAATGCAGCAAATATCTTCATTTCATGGTTGATATCTATGCAAGTTGAAGATTGTGCATTTAATATCTCTATTTCATAGTTTATAACCTTAATGCAAGTTGAATTCATGTGAATTGAAATAACATTAATAGAGATGTGAATTATTTACCTACAAAACATGTTTAATTCATGTGAATTGAAATAACATTAATAGAGCTGTGAATTATTTACCTACAAGAATGGTTGAATACAGGCTAAGATAATGGTGAAGGCCAACAAAATAGATGACTTGGCTAGAGAAACTTCATAGAAAAGATAAATAATGGGATAAAAAAAAGGTTAGCATGGCTCCCAACTCATCAGCAAACAAACAAGGAACCTCATAGGCACAGTATGGATAAAGCATTATGTATTCTATTGTTGCTTAGGTATATCTATTTATTGTTCTTAAGAATCTTATTTGATCATGATACTTTCAAAAGCACATAAACTTTGCAAAAATAAATTATATTAAAATTGACCCCTCTTGACGCATTCAAAATTGAAAATCACCTTTACCACTATGATGGGCTCAGAAATATCTTTCTAGTGATATCTTATTTTTGGAAAATGGAGTTTGTATGCCCAAGATATGAGCAAAAAACTTAAGGTAGGTCCAAAGAGAGCTTTAAGGGAAAATAGGTTGATGATGCAGTGCTGACATGGCATTGACATTGATAAAGGATGAGCCCAAATTTGATAGTCAAATGACCGTCGAGGCAAAAAAATGTTTGCAAAATGACCCCTGATGTCAAAAAAAGAGCATTGAGTATACCAGGAAAAACTAGTTCGTCAGCAAACAAAGGGTCATTGCCAAAATAATCTAGTGGCCAAGAAATAAACATATGGAAAATTTTTCTGATAAAAAACTCCAAACCATAAAAAATACTTAACCTAAAAAATTAGGTCCAATAGCCCGTGATGTGATGCATCCAAAAGGAACTAGCAAAAGAAATCAAGACTAGAGTATAGGCTACAGAGATTGTAGAGATCAAAAAGAACCTATGCCTAACTAAGATCATGTTAAAGGAATAGAGTGTACCTCATAATAATAATAATCATAAAAAGACAATGTGTCTCAGACAATGTTAGAATATTATATTATATTTATATAAAAAGGGACATAGTAATAAGTCAAATCATATTAATGAGTATCATATATTACCATATAAGTCAAAGTTGGTAGTTCCCTAATGAGAGTGCACCCCATCCCTCAATTACTAATTTTAAAGGGGTGAAAGGAAAAATAATAAGTCAAATCATATTAATGAGTATCATATGTAACAAGTGCCATATCTATTTGACACATGTTTGGTTGCTAGAATAGGAATAGAAACTTTGGAATATGTTCTCTATTTTCCATTTGGTTTGTCAATTGGAATAGGGAATAGGAATACATATTCCCATTTTGCTTCTAAAATGAGCTAATTATACCCATTCCAAAAAATAGTTGCTATTGAAATATTTATTTCTATTCCCAATATGCATTCCAATTCTCCATTCCTATGCTTGTAATCAAACAAACAATTAGTCATGAGTTAACAAAGATATCAAAAACTTACTAATAATAGACTTTAGCTTTATAATTAACTCATTTGTACATAAGTATGTTAGAAACATTTGTATAAATCAATTTTTTTTAGCTTTGTAGAATATGATAGTTTTGAGTAGAGGTAGATCTCCACCACTTTAATATAGTTACAAAGTCAAATATTGGGAATGAATTAAGTATTATAAATAATGTCCTTATATCTAAAAAGAGGTGAAAATATCAAAATAATATAGGCAAGGCAAGTTCTTGTGACCTTAAATATTGGAAATATTGTAAGTATTATGGATAATGTTCTTATATCTAAAAAAGAGTGAAAATAAATAACAAATGTATAACAATATATGTGAATAGAAATAGTAGTAGTATAAATATCCTAAAAATACAATTGACCTAGTTTTACTTTAATACACCATATAACATGATGCTTCTAAATATGTATATAAAATTGAAAATAAATAATAAACTTGTAAGGAAATATTTAAATAGAGATAAAGGTACCTTAAATACTTGTTTTCATTATATGAACATGATACAACATAAAACTTCTTCATATATAAACGGGTGAAAATAAGTATTTCATGTGTAAGTATATATGAATACAAATAGCATTAATATAGATATGCTAAATACATGTATTGATCTTGTTTTAGTGGTATGTGCATTATAGAAGACTTAAAATTTGTCATTAAATTAAGCAATTAAAATAAAAAAGTAAAAATAAATGAGAAGTATGTGAGAATATATATGTGTGAATAGAGATCATAAATACATTTGTATATATGAATACAAATAGTATTAATATAGATATTCTAAATACATGTATTGCTCTTGTTTTAGTTTTGTGTGAGATATGAGATAAAATTTCGTATTGAAAATTCTTCTTCTTTAACTAATGTCGAAATCTATGCTCTCTCACTCTTATATTAGCTATGTATTTATTGTGCACCCAATCCCTCAAATACTAATTTTAAAGGAGTGAAAGGAAAAACAATAAGTCAAATCATATTAATGAGTATCATATGTAACAAGTGCCATATGCCTATTTGGTTGTTGGAATAGGAATAGAAAATTTGGAATATGTTTTCTATTTTCCATTTGGTTCGTGAATTGGAATAGGGAATAGGAATACATATTTCCATTTTGCCTCTAAAATGAACTTATACCCATTCCAAAAATAAAGTTGTTATTGAAATAGTTATTCCTATTCCCAATATGCATTCTAATTCTCCATTACGCTTGTAACCAAACGATCAATCATGAGTTAACAAAGATATCACAAACTTACTAATAATAGACTTTAGCTTTATAATTAACTCATTTGTACATAAGTATGTTAGAAACATTTGTATAAATCAATTTTTTTAAGCTTTGTAGAATATGATAGTTTTGAGTAGAGGTAGATCTCCACCACTTCAATATAGTGACAGAGGCAATAACAAACTTAAAATCTGAAAGCTAACTAAATAAGAAATCTTTAGAATCCGATGTATAAGAGCTCTACACATGCGCAAAGTCAACCATCCCTACACCCATTTTATCCCAAATAAATCAAAAACCAATTAAAACTTGGACTGAAATTATCCAGACCTTACCGGCACAAACCAATAATAAGAAACCAGGTGGACCTGAAAAGAGGGGTCAAGAAACAATCTTCTGGTAAGAATAGCAATCATTCACGAAACACTATTGGTCAGTTCCTACAACACCTCAATCACTTACTAATGCTTGCTCAAGATAGCCATTCATAACGTATGATATTCGCCAAGAACTTTCTGACAGATTTCAACCGTAACCGCTCACCAAATTCTATAAATCACATCCACCACTCACAGAAAACCATTAATGTCCAAAAACTCTGCAAGTTTTCATCAACCATGGCTCCTTCCACTGCTAAATCTCTGAGCTTTTTAATGGTGATCATGGTGAGTGTTTTCATGTTTGTTTCTTCCTCAGAATCTACAATTGGTGAGGTTTGCAACAAGGCAGTGGATCAAAAATTCTGTCTTTCTTCGTTAAATCCATATCCAGGGGCTCTCAATGCAAACATCTCGCGGCTGGCTGTGATAACTGCGAACATATCGTTGGTCGAGATGATAAAAGTTAGAGAATTTATTGTGGGTCTTAACAGGAGCGAAGGGCAGGGTAATCGAAGAGTTTTAGCTGTTCTTGAGGAGTGCATAGAATTCTATGAAAGTGGGCAGAGGCTGCTTCTTCAGTCGTTGTCGATTTTGAAAAAGCCTGATGATGCAGATGGAGATTTTGTGAATGGTCTACAAAGTGGGGCTTTGACAGATGTCAATACTTGTCTCGATGAGATGAATCGGACGGCACCAAAATTGGCTCCTGTTGTTGCAAAAAGATCTCAAAATCTTGGGAAAATGATCGATGATGCTCTTTCTGCTACCAATCTCCTGTTTCAGATTGGTTCATAATAGTTCTCCATTCATTTGTCCAGTTTAACCCACGTTAATGATCAAAGTTCAATCTTGGTCAATAGGATTTAGATAACTATAGGATTGTTGTCGGTTATTTGATTGCTAAGAAGTACAGTATATGTAGCAAGCAAATAATGAATGTCGTCATCCTTCCTGCAAAATGTATCTTTGAATCAAAATTAGAAAATCTAAAATACAACGAATTTTTCTTCATAATCTACAAGTTTTGTGATTCAAGAAATTTCAATACTGCGTTATTTCTAAGTATTATAATACAAAATATGTGAATTAAATGTAATATCTTATCTTCCAACTCTTTTAGGATTTAAAGGATCATTTGGATTTTTTCAAATTTGTTTTAATTTACTATTTTAAGTTCTTTTAGATTTTAGATTAGGGTTCCCCTTTTCTAATTTTTTTTAAATTTTAGATTGAGATTAAGATAATGTATCTTTATATTCTCTTAGATTTTTTATTGACATTAGGAATTTTATAAATTACTTTGAATTCTAGATTAGTAATAGAATTTCCAATTTTGGACTATTATTTAGATTCAACATCTTCAAAAGATCTTTTAGATTTTAGATCAGTATAAGGTTTTACAAAATCTTTTACATATTTTTTTTATTTAATATCAGATTTTCTCCAAATTCCTTTGAATATAGATTAATATTATATATCTTCAAATTATTTTAGATTTTAGGTTATTTTAAAGATTAATTTAAGAATTCAAAATATTCAAAACTTTATAATGTATACCATTGCTCTAAAAGAAGGGCCTACTTAAGTATTTTGCAAAAATAAATCTAAAATGTATAACAGTAAAGGAAAGGAAATGAAAGGTTGCCCAAATTATAGAATGCTATTAACCAAACACACGATATAGATCTTTAGATTAACTTACTCCTAATAATCTTCTTTATATCCCTCCCATCCAAGAGAGCCACAAAGAAATGTTAATATTGAATATTGATTCTATACCTATAGTCTATTGTTAAAAACGCCTTACTCAAAACCATCTTGGTGGCATAAAAAAAACTACTTGCTCTCTTTTTGCTAGCAGTCAGACATTTGTGTCCACCTACATATTGGGAATGAAAATTGGGGCTGAATCATACCAAAAGCCAAATTATACCTAACAAAGCTATTTTGAAACCTCCTTTTTAACAAGGTATTTGTAATATTATTTTTGTAATGATGGATCACAACTTAGTTTTATTAGAATAATGTGTGATGCAGAGCCACACCTTAGAAAACTCAGGAGGAATCAGTCACTCAACTGAGTTTCTTCAAGGGGCATCTACAACCTTTAGGATCACACACTAAAATCAGATTCAATTAAACAAAACTTTGTAAATAAAATTCCCCAAAATATCTTCTTGCTGCCTCCGGATAGACCTGCACTCAAACATGAATAACTTTCGAACCAAAAAAGATTTACTCAATCCAACCATTGAAATTTGGCGTAACTAGGTTTCAAACAACATATAAAAATTTGAGAAAAATCTAATGGTTCAAACCTGAGATATTGACCACGCATCAGAGTACATTTTTCTACAAAACATTGCTTCTTGCTGTCTCTAGATAGACCCGTGAACAGACATGTATAACTCTTGAACCAGACAATATTTTCTCAATCCAACCATTGATATTTTGCATAACTAGGTTTCAAAAAACATATAAAAATTTGAGAGAAATCCAATGGTTCATTTGGGAGATATTACCCATGCACTGAAACTAATTTTCTGCAAACATACCGAATTCGACCCAAAACTAAAACTTTTTTAATCTTCTGCAAACTATCAACTTGTTTCCAGTGAGAAGATAAGAAAAATCCATTCAAAACTTAGACCATCGAAAACTTGCACAAAGACAAAAATGAAAAAAAATATTCCATATCTCTCCAAATTCGATTCGTGTCTTACATAGCCGACTGGCTCACCCTTAAAACTGACTTTCTTTTTCCTATTAAAGGATGTGAAACGTTTTCTTCTTATTTTAGAAAAGAAGAATGTTTTCTATCCAAAAAAAGGATAAGAATCTGAAACATTTTTTCTACCAATATTAGACAGTTGTTTTCTAAGTCAGGAATATTCCAAAAACTGCCTACTACCTATTATTGGATTCTAAAAATCATTAAACACTCCACCTACGAACAAAAAAAAAACTATTCTAATTTAAGATCCACACACACCTGGTCCTAGGTGGCTATATCTGGAGAGCTTATCGAACGGCTACTCTAGGTATGCCACCACATGTAAGACGTTATTACAAACTTCAAAAACTAAAAGCATTTAAAACATAACATTAAATTCCCTATTACATTTTCAACAATGTTGCCTCCTATAGCGTTTCTCTTCTCTGCCACTGCAGCATACTCCCCTGTAGAATGAATCTCAAGTCCTCTAGAGATGATGTGTTGTAGAAATGAATCTCATTCTTCTTTCGAACTTTCCAATTTCTTTGAACTAGGGTGAGCATATCTACAAGAAAAACAAAGATAATATCCAACTTCTCCACCTTGTAGCTTTGATTCTTTAATGCTGTAAATGTCACAGAAAATTCTCCATCATGATTCACTATACATGAAATCTGCATCCCTGCATAAACATTATTAGAAGAAAACATATCATCAGCATTAAGATTATTTGAGTTCTCTTTTTGAATATGAGCTTTCTTATACACCATGTAATGTGCATCATATCTATCTTCATCAATAGTAACCATAAACTTATCTGCTTCTTGACTATCAACTAGTTTCACATCTTGAATCTTAAGAATCGTATTTATCTCTTCTTCCTTTATTAAACATTTATCATCATCTTGATCTTCTGTAGTAATCTCACTTTCAAATATCTCTTTCTTATTACAACTTTGCTCAAGAACAATAACATTATTGCACTCTTTCCTTTCTTCTTCAAGCTGAGTTTTTGTACTACCGCCATGCCTTTTCCATTCTCCCACAATGGCTGCAAATTTTTCCCATAAATCAGATTCTTCTTTAGAACTTCCTGTTACACATTCCTTAGCTTCATCTTCATGCCATTCCTCTTGACATTTTTCTTCATTATGCATATTTAAGGCTTCATTAGTTGCCTCCAAAATCTTTTCCATAGGAGTACCTTCCAACATTGTACTCTTCTCTATTTTCAAAGGACATGTTACTGTTCCAACCACAAATTGTTCACACTCAAATCCCATAGGACTTTCCTCTTTATTCTTCTCATCAACATTTACTTGTTGCAATTTATCTTCTTTCTGCTCTTCAAGTTCTTTCCCTTTCAAAGGACAACTCACATCTATCATTGTTGAAATTTTTGTACCAACTTCACATACATCTGCACTCTTTATGGTTGTCTTCTCTGTAGTTTCATTTGCCTCTATCAAAACTTCTTTCACTTCCTCTTTCACTTCATCATGCATTGGAAATGCTATCATATCAATAAGACCTATACTTCTTGATTCCTTCCATGTTGTATCATCCTTCAATGGAAATAAAAGCATCTTCTTCCCATTCTTGTTGACGGTATATGTGTTTTCTCTACAATCATATATGGTTGACCTGTCATATTGCCATGATCTTCCCAAAATCAAGTGACAATCTTTTAAAGGCATAATATCACATTCAATGGTATCAAAATATGGTCCAATATTAACAGAAACATATGACTATTCAAACATATCAATCCACTGTTCATCTCCTAACCCATAAGCTCTGTAAGGTAAATCATGAGGTACTCTTGGAAGATTCAATTTCTCAACCATTTCTACTGAGATTATATTTTCAAAGGAACCACTGTCAACTATAACTTTGCATACCTTATTCTTGCACTTGCACTTTGTTCGGAATATAGAATGTCTTTGGCTATAGCTTTGTCTTTCTGCTTCTTCTTCTTCCATTATTCCTCAGCTAGGTTATTTTCTTCTTATCTAGTCTCCTAGACTTCTTCTCAAACTATTTCTCTCAATCTTTCACAATCACACAAACATATACACAACTACTTTTTCCCAAACCTTTTGCTGAGCTCTGATACCAAAAATGATGCAGAGCCACACCTTGGAAAACTCAGGAGGAATCAGTCACTCAACTGAGTTGCTTCAAGGGGCATCTACAACCTTCAGGATCACACACTAAAATCAGATTCAATTAAACAAAACTTTGTAAATAAAATTCCCCAAAATATCTTCTTGCTGCCTCCAGATAGACCTGCACTCAGACATGAATAACTTTCAAACCAGAAAAGATTTACTCAATCCAACCATTGAGATTTGGCGTAACTAGGTTTCAAACAACATATAAAAATTTGAGAGAAATCCAACGGTTCAAACCTAAGATATTGACCACGCATCAGAGTACATTCTTCTGCAAAACATTGCTTCTTGCTGTCTCTAGATAGACTCATGAACAGACATGTATAACTCTTGAACCAGAAAAAATTTTCTCAATCCAACCATTGATATTTTGCATAACTAGGTTTCAAACAACATATAAAAATTTGAGAGAAATCCAACAGTTCATTTGGGAGATATTACCCATGCACTGAGACTAATTTTCTGCAAACATACCAAATTCGACCCAAAACTAAAACTTTTTTAATCTTCTACAAACTATCAACTTGTTTCTAGTGAGAAGATAAGAAAAATCCGTTCAAAACTCAGACCATCGAAAAATTGCACAAAGACAAAAATGAAAAAAAAAAATCCATATCTCTCCAAATTCGATTTGTGTCTTACATAGCCGACTGGCTCACCCTTAAACTAACTTTCTTTTTCCTATTAAAGGATGTGAAATGTTTTCTTCTTATTTTAGAAAAGAAGAATGTCTTCTATCCAAAAAAAGGATAAGAATCTGAAACATTTTTTCTACCAATATTAGACAGTTGTTTTCTAAGTCAGGAATATTCCAAAAACTGCCTACTACCTATTATTGGATTCTAAAAATCATTAAACACTCCACCTACGAACTAAAAAAAAACTATTCTAATTTAAGATCCACACACACCTGGTCCTAGGTGGCTATATCTGGAGAGCTTATCGAACTGCTACTCTAGGTATGCCACCACATGTAGGACGTTATTAAAAACTTCAAAAACTAAAAGCATTTAAAACATAACATTAAATTCTCTATTATATTTTCAACAATGTTGCCTCCTATAGCGTTTCTCTTCTCTGCCATTGCAACAATATGGACATCTATTGCAACTTTTAGAAATATCTAGTTGTGTAGAAAGTTCCACATCTCTCTTTCCTTCCTCACTGATTCGGAAGTATGTGAGAAAATATTAGTGTAATTAAATTATATAAGTTGTTCTATTTTACTCTTGTTTACAAAGGTATGTATTTAAGTTGTAATATAGGAATAAGAAGAATTAGTATTTCTTTTGGGAAAACAAAAATCAATTTTAGTTTGGGTATTAATTTTCTTTTGAAATCTTTTTCCTTCTCATCTAAAAAAGCAGAGAATTTTACAATGGAATCACTTGGTGTTACTTAACTTAAATGGGGAAAATTACTATGACTGAGTATTTCATATTGAAGTCAATGTAACTCTTCATCTTCTTAATTGGGATAGAAGGGACAAGAAGGCGAGAAGTGAAGTTAAAAGTATGAAATTTTTTGAAGAATCTAGATATCAAAATTTGGGTGATGTGTGGATTTTATCTCTCACAGTGCAAGCTATATAATTTGTCATTATCAAGCTCACAAGAGATAGTCTCACATTTAAGTAAAGTAAAGGGGAAAAAAATGATATTTCTTCTCTTGGAAAAGATATAGATGATAGAGATTTTAGGTAAATTACATTACAATGCCATCCATGATCTTATCAATCATTTATAAGGGGATTATATACTACAAAAAAATTACAAAGTATTAAATCTAAAGAATTATGTGTAAAGTTAATTCAATAAGAGAAAAGGCAACTTAAAGAAAAAGAAACGTTTGATGGTGAATATCAAGCATTTGTAATGAAAGGAAAGCAATATTATAAGAAGCCACAAGATATTCAATCTTAAGAAAGAAATTGGAAGAATGAAAATAAAAGTGCTTTGTCTATAGATCACAATAGAAGTAAATGGAAATGCAATTATAAAGCAAATGAATGTTTCAAGAAGAAAAGAGATACAAAGAAGAAGATAAATAATTCTACAAAATTTGGTGATTCTAAAATAAATGTATTTTTTGTTGCCATTAAAGAAAACAATACTTTCAAAGATGATTGAGTTATTGATTCTAGTGTTACACAACACATGTCTCGTAATGAGAAACAATTAGAATCAATAAGTCAAAATACTACAGAGAGAATATATTTGGGAGATAATAGTTCTCTAGAATTTAAAGGTATAGGTCATGTCAAGGTTGATAATGATTTTTTCAATAATGTGAAGTTAGTCCTTGAATTTTTAAAATTTTAAAAAAAATTCTTCTACAATGATAAGTGTTTAATCAAAAATGTTGTAGTTGATTAAATGGAGAAAAAACTATATAAATTTCAAGAATTCTTTTCTAAATGTGGATATAAACATATGTTTACTATTGCCCAATATATGATGATATGAGCAGGTTATGGCATTAGCGTTTGGGGCATGTTGATTTTCAAATCCTTAAACTTATGGAGAGATTTAAAATGGTGCACGAGTTTCCAAAGATATCATCAAGTCCACATGTATGTCAAGGATGTGCAATGAAAAAACATGTGGAAAGTTTCCCACAAAGTAAATCATGGAGAGTGAAAACTCCTCTAGAGTTAGTTTAGAGTTATGTAACGGGTCTTTTTAACACCTTCTATTGGAGGCTCAAGGTATGCTCTCACCTTTATAGATTATTATAGTAGAAGAATTTGGGTGCATTTTTACAAAACAAAGATGAAGTGTTTCAAAATTTTAAGGAGTTTGAAGCTTTGACTGAAAAAAAAAAAAAAAAAAAGTAAAAAATGTTTAAAAATAATAACCACTGATAGAGGGATTGAGTACATCTATAAAGCCTTTTTAGATTTTTTTTAAGAACATGGCATAAAGAAAGAATCAACTATCTCGGATTATTCACCCCAATAGCATGTGATTTTTTAAAGAGAAATAGATCTATAATAGAAATGGCTAGGTGTATGCTTCACTTTAGAAATCTAAAAGCTAAATGTTGGGTTGAAGTAGTTCATATTGCCATATATATCTTGAATAGAACACCTACTAATTCATCTTTGAAGATAACACTATAAGAGGTATGGAATGGAAGAAAGCCTACAGTGTCTCATTTTAGATTTTTTGGATGTAATGCATATGCTCGCATTTTTGGTGATAGAAGAAGCAAGCTAGAAACGAAAAGTGAGAAGTGTGTAAAGGTTGGATATAGTGAGGAATCAAAAGGATATAGGTTATACAATTTGAAAATAAAAGATATTTATATTAAAATTTTTGAAGTTGATGAAAAATCAACCCAACAACTCGCAAGAATGACCTGTATGCAAACAAGTGTCATAGAAAGAGAGAAGCAAGAGCAATGGAGGCTGGAATTCCTAGATCCACATATGAGACATTCTTGATGAGAAAAAGGAGAAATTTATATAATCAAAAGTGAATGAATAAATTATAAAGAGATCAATCCTTATAAAAGGAGATCAAAACCCTAACAGGTAAAATCTAGGTTGCATGATAATAATCAATAAAATAATTAATTATTATATGCACCCAAAGTTTAGCTTAAGTAAACTAGAGATAATAAATGACTTAATAATTAAATAAATATGATTTAATTAATAAGAAAAACATTTATTACTCTAACACCCCCCCTTAAGATAAACTTAGGGAGTAGCTAAAAACCTAGAAACTGCTACTAAAAGTAAATTTGGGTCCAGACAACAAGGCCTAATGAGATACCTGAGCACAACCAAATATCTGAAAAGAGGAGAAATAGAGAAAACCACATGGAAAAAATCCTACTCCAAAAAGAGATGGAAATAATGCTAAAAAGAACTAGTGAAGGATTCAAGAAGCCTCCATGTTGGAGAATGTCATTGAAGCATGAACATGCAAACACTGTCAAACTGATGATCTAAAGAACCTTCAGTGTATAGAACATGACCAAGTAGAGAAGAATAATCTGAAGAGATGATCAATCAAAGATAGAAAATATCTTCATGGCCTCCAAAAATAGGAATGAAAGAATGTCTATATGGTAAATGATCCATCTCACCAAAATCATAGGTATCCAGCCAGTACAATCACCTAATACATAGGATCAAATAATAAGTACATAGCTCATTTGATTGAACTAAGAAAGTATTAGAACCAACATAACCCCCCTATAATGCTATGAGGTAAGAAATGAAAATTAAAACTGAATGCAATATCTCCTATAGAAAGAAGAACCAGGAACATTGAGATTGCAAAAGAAGTACAAACACCTATAAAGGCACGTGTCATTGACACATCATGAGGCTCATGTCATGGAAGGAACACTCACTTTACAAAGAAAGATGGCAAATATGTCCAACATGAAACCTCCCAAGGAACTTTATAATGTAGTGTGAGTATAATAAAATACAAATATGTGCAAGATCCTAAAATACAATAAAGTAGCACTTTATCTTTGTGTGTTTACAAAAATACTACAAAAGGATGTCAATAAAGATCAAAATAGACATAAGGATAATACAAGAGATAGTACAACCCAAGAAAAATCATCTAAAGAAACAAGATTGATCACTAGATCTAAAACAACAAAGATATTCACCAAAATGCAAAAAAGAAAAGAAAAACTAAATGGGATGTGCCTAGAGTAGAAATTGGAAAATAGAATGTCTCACCAAAGTGAAAAATAGAACCTCTGACTTTGACTACTTAAAGTAGCAAAAAAACAAATTTTAAAATTTAAATAACCTATGCCATCATGACGGGCTCAAAATCAACTTTCCCACAATATCTCATTTGCAAAAAATAGAGTCCAAATGAGCAAGTTACAACCAAAAAACCACATGTAGGTAAAAAGAGGGCTGGAAGGGTAAAATAAAAAATCACTGCTTTAGAATCCATGCCAAAAGGTATTAGAAAGCATGCCCACTAGTACTAGAAATTAGCTTGGGATCCATGCCAAACTACATTGATTTTTGTGCTAAAGTACCTCATTTTGCATGCCAAAAATATTAATTTTTTTGCCAAAATTCTTGATTTATGTGCCAAAAAATCTTGATTTCCATACCAAAATCTCAATTTCCATGCCAAAATTCTCTATTTGTGTACCAAAAAATCTTGATTTGCGTACTAAAAAATAATGATTTACATGCGATGAAAATCTCAATTTCTATACCAAAATGTTGATTTGCATGCCAAAAATCTTGATCTTTGAGGAATTTTTAAAAATTGATGCCTTGGGAATCATGCCAAATCTGATAGCAATTTTTTTGCTTTAGATTCCAACTATGTCCAACTTGGACAAATTTTATATGAAAATAGAGGATTTTGGGTGCTCTGAGCTCAACAACGAGGTCCATTTGGGCTCAAAGTGCACTGAAAAAGGTGACCACCTAAATCCAATACAAAAAAACTCTACAAAAATAAAACCCTCGAAAAGAAAAAACACATATGTGAAAGCCAAGACAAATCTCTCATAAATAGAACAGGTTCATGAAGATCTAGAGCTCTGATACCATGTTGAAGTTAATAAAAACTCAACCTTACAACTCCCAAGAATCACCTGCATGCAAACACCTATCACACAAAGAGAGAAGCAAAAGCTATGGAAGATGGAATTTCTAGATCCACGGATGAGACATTCTTAATGAGCAAAAATAGAAATTGCTATAATCAAAAGTGAATGAATAAATTATATAGAGATCAATCTTTATAAAAGAAGATTAAAACCCTAATAGGTAAAATGTAAGACATTGCATGATAATAATTAATAAAAGAATTAAATATTATATGCCCAAATTTTAGCTTAAGTAAACTAGAGATAATAAGTGACTTAATAATTAAATCAATACAATTTAAGTAATAAAAAAAAGTCTTATTACTCTAACAAAAAGAAATATATGGTTTTATGAAGATGTTAAGAATGATAACTCCCCAACATTATCTTTCTTTCCAATTTTGATTGACAAAGAAAATTCTACTTCTACCAATGGTCAAAGCCAAGGTGTGCAATGTTGTATAGGAGAAGAGAAGATTTGGTCTCATTTAGCATCTTCTAAAAATGCATAAATAAAAAACCAATAAAACATGATAAGGTTCAGTCACCATATCCCAACATGTGACAATCTATCATAACCCAAATTATTAGAACGATGGGGGATTTTGCAATAGACATGTTCTTGATATAGCAAGTTGGTGTTAGAGCATGCTACAAAATAAGATCACAAGATATGAAACATGTTGAAATATACCATCACTTTATCCATGTTCTCAATAAGAAAATATAACTTGGATAACTTGGACGTGGATTTTCTATATCCAACAACTTTAATTCAGTCTTGGTGTAGATTTGTTAGTTGGCTTTGTCTATGGCCACTCATGGATTGGTGTGGTTTCTTTGGGATGAGAAGATGGCTGATATTTGAGTACATGGATAGTTTCTTATGTTATTCCTATAGCATCATGAATTTCCTTAGTTTGAAAATCTTGGTTTCACTTGGTGTGATATGTAAGCCTAGATGATTTTTAGATTTGAGAGATTATTTTTCATATGCTTGGTGAGCTTGCTATCATGTTTCAGTGGGAGCTTTAAAATGGTTGTGTTTATTCATCACATGGTGATGGATGATCTTATTTTCTGTTGGAGATGTTGGAGGATGTCTTAGATCCTATTTCTGCAGAAGGGTCTTTCACATTTGTTGGTTCACTAGTTGAAGATGGTATCTTCATGTCATTGGAGATATTGACATATTTAGGATTCAAGGGGTCCCTAGTAGATTTTTTTTTTATGTTTTTACTCAATATGTTATAATTGTGGTTTTTATGTCATGGTTTTGCTCTTTATAACCAGTTAAGAGTCATGACATGATGTATTTATTTGAAATTATCACATGAAGCATGTTATATCTTTTGAGGAGATATTTTTAGATCATGTTATCATCTTTATGTTCCCAATTACATGTTTGAAGATTTTACATTGATCTTGGTTTAGTTTCTTTGTATTTGAGTATGCTGATCATTTGCTTGATACTTTATGATAGTGTTATGTTGTAGTAGTGGAGTTTGGCATGGATTGATTGATTATAGGTGTTCATGGATACTTGGAGAGTTAGGTGAGGCTATAATTCTCTTGATATGAGAAACATATTGTTGAGATGTATACTCTTGATGAGATTTCAGCAGAAAGTCTGAGGAGCCTACACCTTGGTTGGATGTGAGTTCAATAAAGACCTATGAGGATATTGTTCTTAGATAAGTCACGATGACTTGCATATCTTGGAGGAGTATTCTCATTCACCATTATTGGTCTACTTGAAAATTTATCACTTGAGAGGTATTGTCTAACATTACTTTTAGGTGTTTTATGTTTTCTGTCATATTCATGGATCTTGAGTTGCAATTAGATGGTTCTAGAGGATTCATTGTAAGAGATGGATAACATGGTTATATCCTTGAGGTCTATTTTAATTTATGATGATAGTAGGAGATGGCAGTGGGCTGATTTCTTTGAAATGAGAAATGGAGTTGTTTGATCTTCTTTAAGAGGCTGACATTCATATAGATTCATGATATCATGCTATGTTTGATCTCTTGAGGTTGAACAGTTTTGGATATTGTTGTGGCTTTTATTTTGGGGTTGTGAAGAAGGTAATACTTGGCATAGTTGACATTTAAATGTGTTTTTGTAAGGACATGCTACATGCTTATTAATCCAAGTTCTCTCTTTGGTCTTGAATATCTTCTTGGATGTTTGGGTTCACATAACTTTGTTTTTTGAGATTTTTTGGAGCTATGGTGATCACTCTTTTTGGTCATGTGTTATCACTTGTACTTCATTATATTTTGATGATAAAATGGTGATTCCTTCATCTATTTTTTTGTTGGATTTGGACAACATGGGAGATTTTTGGAGACTAGATGAGAGAGATATTTCTAAGGAGTTTGTTCTGTATACCAATCATCAAGCTTTGCAATATTTGAATAGTTAGGGAAAATTGAACCAAAGGCATTTAAAGTGGGTTGAGTTTTTACAAAATTTTTTGTTTTTTGAAGCACATGAGTGGAAAGTCTAACAAAGTTGTAGATGCTCTTAGTAGAATACAACTTTTTCTGATAGAAATGTAGGTGGAGGTGGTTGGTTCAAGAAACTCAATTTTTTCTATCTAAATGATATTGATTTTGGTGAAGTGTGGAAGGCTTCTACAAAACCTATTACACTTGACAAGACAAAGTAGTTGGATTTCATGATTGAGGATAGTATGTTGTTCAAAGGAAGCCAGTTGTGTATTCTTAGAAGTTCAAGGAGAGAGAATCTCATCAAGGAGAAGCAGAGTGGAGGATTGACTGGGCATTTTGGCAGAGATAAAACCATTGCTCTAGTTGCTGAAAATTATTACTAGCCACAGTTACAGCAAGATGTGAAGAAGTTTGTACAAAATTGTAGGGTGATCACACAATAATGGGTTCCACTTTTTGACCAATTTTGACACTAAAATCAATACTTTTTAAACAAACCTCACATTCGAGTGACTATATCTCTAAAACTATGAATAATTTAAAGATGACATAAACTAGTAATTGTTAGTACTTTGTTCCTACTTTGTAACCATATTTTTTATTTTATTTTTAAAATATTTATTTCAATTTTTTCTTCTCCTCCGAAAAGTGGTACATATTAAAATTCAATATTTTTAAAGAGTGACAGTCAGCTTGACACACATAACTTTTTTTTCTAGAAAAGATAATGAGGTAATTATTTTGGTGTTGAATTTGTAACATCAATATCTAGAGAATGCATTTGGTTTGATTCAATTTGGATGAATATTATATAGTTTATGAAGTTTTGAAGTGACACCAATTGTAATTCAGACATATGTTCGTTTTGACATAGATAACTTGAACTTAGTTTATCATAAATCTTTTTTTTTTTTTTTGAATAGAAAGTTATCTCAATAAGCTATTTCCTAGATATTTTTCAAAAAAAAAATTGACCTAATTTACTAATTTTCCCGAAGTGTCGAAGTCAGTTGATGTTCAATTGATAATGAACCTATAATGAGTTAAACTCATATTTCAAAGTCTTGATGAATATAATATCTATTACAATTATAGTCATTGGAAAGCTTGCTTTGAGTAGCACAAATTGGCATTTTTTATTTTATAATAGGAGATCATTCATTTTCAATTTTGGGTGTCAAAAGAGCGAATTTTATTTTTTGTAGAAAAGAGGGTCAAAATTTTGTAATTTCCTATGTTCACACAAACATGGTGTTCGCACGAACATATAAAAGGTGTTTGTGCGAACACGTGTTCGTGTGAACATATAGCCCAAGGTTTTTTGATAGCTAGAAATTTAATTAAACATGTTCTCTGCATGAACAAGCAAAAAAACAAAAATGTTGACGTCACCTGCAAATAGGTCAATTTTAAAATAGTGAAGTTGTAATACAAAGCCATACTACGACATTTTTATATAGTTATTGCACAAAATTTATCTTGAAGCAAGGGGTAAATTTTTCTTTTTTAATGGGGTGAACCCACAATAGTGGGTTACACTTTTTCGGAGGAAGAAATTCCTCCAAACAAGCGCGGGTCCGAAAAATTACCCGTATAGTTTCGATAGCTCTTTTTCAAAGTTTCGATCGAAACTAATTACTTTCGATAGAAAGTAACTATCGATCAAAACTAACCACACCGAATAGTTTCAATCGAAACTTGGAACGCGGGTTTCCCCGTAGTTGTAAAGTTTCGATCGAAACTTTACTTAAGTTTCGATCGAAACTATGAAACCCGCTAGCATAAATAGCGGCGCAGTCGGATTCTCTCCTCATTATTTCGATTGAAAGTTGGAGAGAGACTGGCATCCGCTTTATCGACCGTCTGAAAAAGGTATGAAACATTTGTTTTTTCCTTTTTTCTATTGTTTTAGTTAAAATTTATATATTTTTTGTATATTTTATTGTTTTTTATATATGTTTCTTTGTATATCTTATTTTACTATTCATGCTTAAGCCTCTAATGTTATTATGAATCTCTAAATGCACAAATAAGATTTTTTTAAAGATAATTTTCATCTATATTAGATCTAAGTATATAATATTGTCTTTTAATTTAAAGTTTATTTAAAAATTTATTATTTTAGATGTTTTGAAATGTATTTAATTTATGTATTTATTAAAATGTTGAATGATTAGATTAGATGTAAATTTATTGTTTAAGTTACATGTAATTTTACAAATAAATATAATTTTGACTTAGAACCATATAACCTTGACCTAGAACCATATAACCTTGACCTAAAACCATATAACCTTGACCTAAATTCATTATTTAAACTATAATCATGACCTAACCATATAGTTATGTACAATAAAACCCTAAACATATATAACTAAGTACTTAATCACATAACAACTCGCCAAGGGATCCAAACAAAAAACTTCTAATACTATTTAAAATAATTTTACTTAAATTGTATTGTACTTTGTTTCATGGATCGAAAATGGATGATGTAAACTATTTTATAAATGTATATTCTTTCAACCTTTCATACCCTGTGACATGTACAGTGGATGATTGTGCATTCCGAATTAATTTGCCAAGTGGCATTCGGAACAAATGTATATAAATTATTTAAATGGATTGAACTGAAGTCTAGTTAATATTATTTCATGTGGATGTGTTATGTATTTTACTTTTAGTACTTATAATTATTTAAAAATGAAATGTAAATGTGCTCATTAAGGAATTTGCAATCTCTTATGTTTTTTATAATTGTAAATTATTGTATGTATGTTATTGTTTGCTTAGTAAAACTTTTGATTAGTTCTTTGGATCCCTTGGCTAGGCCTCATTTAGAATTAACTATAATGTCAGTTTGTAAATTGAATTTAAAAATAATCTAAGTATATAATTAACTATATTATAATTCAATCACATGTCTTAACTTGGGTCCAGATCCTAAATTAAATACATATATAAGAATGTCAAAGATTAATTTGCATCTAGGTAAGAATATAACATACATATACATACATAAGAATGTATATAACTTAGAATGTGTATGACCTAAAGAATACATGTTACAACCTTTGATTAATAAAAGTTAATTATAAGAACATAACTTGATTAAATAATATACAAGTTACATAAAAAAGTGTACATCATATAATCTAAAGTTCATGTAAAGATTAAATATATTTAACTTAAATTTTAAGTCTTAAGTTCCTTAATGCTAAACAGTAGCCCTAAATTATACTAAACCTAGTCATAATCCTAACTGCAAAACCCTTTAATCATAAATTATAACCCCTAATCTTAGATGCACACTTGAAACCATAAAACTTTTCTAAATCTCAATTTGAACCGTAGAGGTCTAAATTATAAACCCCAACATTAAATAGTAAATCATATTAATACTTGATCCTAACTTTAATTATATAAATTATTTAAACTATGTGTTAAAACCATAATCAAATTTTTTATCAAGCTAATACAAATCCTAACCCTCAGAATCATACTTCTAGTTCAACATGATGTAAACCCATACCCTAACCCTCTAACCATACTTCTAGCAATGATCATGTAAAAACCTATAAGCTATAATCATAAATGTTAAACCATGATCCTAAATTATACTAAACCCTAGAATCAAGATGTATGTACACTAAGATCCTAAAATTTGTTAAATTTAAATGCTAAACTCTAATTTTAAAAGCTAGCTAGATATAAACTAATTTAAGTACTAAACCATTATTCTAACCCTAATCATAAATTATAATGGTAAGTTCCCCTATACTAGATGATAAGCCCCAACCCTTATCCTAAATTATAAGCCCTAATCATAATCCTAGATCCATAAATTTAAACCCTAATGTACAAACCATAACCCTAAAAATAATACTAATACCAATGTCAACCCATATCCTAACCCTATAAATAGTACTAATAGAAATGTAAACCCAATGTACCCTAACCCTAGAATCATAACTATAAACCTAAATCCTAAATGCTAACTTGCCTACTTTACTAACCCTAATTGATCTAGACTATAATTTCTACTCAGGTACTTGGGACCTCCGACCACATGATCCTAACCCTTTAATCGTGGTCTCAATCCTAAATCATAGCCCTAACCATAATTCTAACTCTAACCCTAAACCTAAAACTAAAATTTAATTATCCAAACCCTAACCCTAACCTCAAGATCTTAAAATTTAATTTCTAAACCCTTATATTATAAATGATAATTTACGGGCTAAATCATAAGATTATATATATATAATCCATGCATATCATATCAAAAGAATCATATAGAAATGTCATTTATGACATGTCCATCATATCAAAATATCAAAAAATGAGTGATATCATAATTTAGCATTATATCTTAATATTTAACACTAAAATAAACTAACCCCTAGGTCTTGACCTTAAACCAAATTGAATATATCAAACTAGATTGAAAGGTAACCCTGGCCCTTAACTAATTAATATTATACTTATAAACCAAATTGAATTAAACCATGATCATAAACAGGTAATTATATATCCCAAGTTAATAGTAGAAACCTTGAATTTAACCTTAAATCCTTTCCCTAACCATTAACAAAATTGAACCGTTACCCTAAGATTGAATTGAAACGTTAATTCAATTTATTAACTCTTGTCCTAATTGAAACCTAAGCATGTAAACCTAATCAAATAGTACAAACCAAATTGAACCCTAATCCTAAAACTAATTAAACATTGATATCAAGGTCTCAAAATGATACATCAATGTTATATATATGTACACAAATAGATCTATATATGCATATGTGTCATGATATATATATTTGCACATATCATGTGCACGTGTATATATATATATGCACACGTATGCATGTATATATACACATGTGCATGATAGATCTATATATGAAAATATACATATCATGTACATGTATATACACATATATCTATATACACATATATATGCACATATTTAAAATTCGCACGGACCTAAATTACATCTGACAAGTTTATGTGCACACATATGTCTAAAACCTTTAAACATTCAATCTAACTTAGATAGATATATAACTTTCACACATGTAGTTCTTAAAAGGTCCTTGAGTTACAAACATTATATATATAACAACATATGTGTTTTTAAATTTAGTTTTCTTTTAAGGTATATGTTCATTTAAGTTTTAGGACTTTTATATATATGTAGACATGTACGTGCATGTTTTATTTTATCAAAACAATTTAGATACAAGTTTTTTAATTTTGTCAAATTGTACATACATATATGTTAATATAAATTTCAAGTTTATTAAATTTCATACATTTTAATTTTAAGTTTCAGGTTTACACATTATACATGCACCTACATACATTGACATGGCTGATCAACAACCTTCTATCCCCCTCGAGTAGCCTGTCCCCCTCGAGCAGCCTGTCCCCCTCGAGCAGCCTATACCCGGGCTCGAGCAGCCTATCTCGGGCCTTGAGTAGCAGCCTATACCCGGGCTCGAGCAGCCTATCCTAGGCCCTGAGCAGCAGCCTATCCCCTCTGAGCAGCATCATGTCCCCCGTGATCAGCTACCTATCCCACCTCAGGAGCTCTATGATTGCACTAACTAGGAGATTCATAGACTCTAGGAATCCCTGACTAGTGGCACATGCTCCAGTGTTTATAGTGGTACATGCTAGACTATCTTACGCAACCTGACATTTATTTGAGATGAGATTCATGGCGCTACCCCATATTCTGCACATACTATACAGGTTGTCCTTGACAGTAAGAGACGAGAGGTCTCCTCTGGTCTTTCACTCCAGGAGGTGCAGGGCTTGGTGCCCAAAGATGTCCTGAAGAGGGAATGTTTCCCTCAATATCTTTCACAAAAGTATGTGAAGGGGTATTCTCCCCTTAAGTGTACAGTTCCACAGATGGCTGCATTAATATACCCACGCTTCCTTGCTGCCCATGGTCATTATCCAAATAACGACCAAATTCCACTCTATTTTGCCCGACAGCTTTATGCAGAGGTTCTCTTACGTAGGGTGGTGAACTACACAGATTTACCAGGACATTTAGGATAGGGGCATGGTAGATTGGCTGATAGGCAGCCAGGTCATCCCCCACTGGCACATAGATCGATTGTCGGAGAGAGGGCACCTGCTATTTCCCCTGTGTTAGGTCCATTAGCTGATGAGGCCATGCATACCACTCAGTTATGTGGGGTCCTTCAGGGAGTTGGAGAGATTGCAGCAGCTGTCAGATCTATTTTGAGTGATGAGTTTGGTCAGTATTTGATGTCTCGTCGACGTTCCAGATCATCATCCTATGCTTCATCTTCAGGAGACTTGTATAGTGCAGCGGGCATCCCTTCAGTGGCTAGCTTAGAGGGTCTCACTGGAGTGTTGGTACGAGATACTATGATTGGTTTGGCTGAGGATTTACTAGATACATATAGATTTGTATCAGAGCATCTTGGCATACCCATATCAGATGTTCGAGGTCGTGTCCATGGTAGTACTAGGACACATCCTCAGCCATATTCCTCTCATCGATCAAGTAGTGGTCATGGTGGTAGTGCACATGATGATCCATCTACTGACCACTCTTTTTCTCCATAGAGACATATACATACCACAGACCCTTCAGCCAGTGTTACAATGCAGGCTCAGAGTTCAGATGTGGGCCTTGATGATGTTGATTTGAGCTTGTCGACCACAGGGTGGATGGACTTGTTGACACGTGATGATTCTACTTCTATGCCATCTCATGTACATAGTCCACTTGGCTCGTCATTATTAGGACATGTGCCAGTCACTAGCCATGGGGCCCGTGTAGATGCAGAGATTGAGCTTGATGCGACGCAACGAAATCTAGATGCATTAGTGGACACGATCGATGCTAGGCAGTCCGAGTATTATCAGATGCCACCATCTAAACAGGTAAAAAAAATTTCAAGTTCATCTTAAAATTTCAATCATTTCAAACTAATTTAATTTAGACATGTGCATGTGTGCACATGTACATGTATATCATGCACATAGATTCAAATGTAATCATGTAGAGAAATTTTAATTTGATGCGTTGCTCGTGCACATGTACAATGTAGGGGGACATGCCTATTTTTACTCCAGCTTTGATGCCAGATCATGTACGTCATCGAGACTCATTGGATGATGTCAATAGTGGACAGGTAATGTTTATTTATGTTTTGATTAAATACATGTACATGTATTTCAATATCACTTTCTCTTGATTAAATGTATGTATGTATTGATATCACTTTCTCTTGAATTTATATATAGGGGTCAGCACATCCTAGTGAGCACCTTGATACTAGTCAGTCTTCAGAGTGTGTTGTGAGGAGGCATGGCGATGACAGTCCTGCACGTGATGATCTATAGTTTTGTTTATCTAGATGATTTGTTGTAGACTTTCATCCAGAGAGACATTCATATATGTTAGATAGACACTTTATATACACACATGATGCATGTTATATTTATATTTGATTTGATATAGATGTACCTAGATTTACATGTCTACATGTGTGCACACTATATTTATATTTGATATTATCTTCTGATAGATCTCTAGATAGATACATGTTTTTGTTATTTGTTCTCGAGATGATTGATACATGTTGCATTATGTTGTGGAATCTAATGTATATACTAGATCTAGATCTAGTATATTATAAATTGTTTCTATCTAAGATATGTAAGTAATTTATTTAGATATGTACATGCATGTTTAATATATTGATTAAATTTAGATATATATATATATATATATATATAAATAGTTCATGTAATTTAAATGTTTGGTAATATATTGAACATGTATTAAATGTTAAAGTATCAGGTAATTAGTTGTACATAATTCCTAACTCGAGTAAATCTATAGAACTCATCCCTTTTATTTGTACACATATCCTAGAATTTTATCCCCTTAAGCCCAATGTTGTAAAATTCAAGTCCAACTTAAAACATGTACATGTTCAAAATTTAGTTTAAACAAATTGCAATTTGAACTTGAAAGCTCACATGTCAAGTAATTAGTTAAATCGAAAGCTCGCATGTCCTAAAATTGAAAGCACGTGTCCTAATTAGTTAAATTGAAAGTGTACATGTGTTCTAAAATTGACAAGTTAAATGAAATAGAAAGTTAAATGAATTCTTGCATTGAGTTAAAAATGAAAGAGTGAACGTTCAATTTAGAAAATTAGTTATTGGACACCAAATTTCAAATTGTTCAACACAATTTAAAATAGTTTGAACCAAATTTCAAATTGTTCTTGAGTTACATTTCAAATTTTAATCATAGTGAAATTTTAATTCAAGTGCACACATGTATCCTAGGATTTTATCCCCTTAAGCCCAATGTTCTAATTCAAGTCCAACTTAAAACATGTACATGTTCAAAATTTAGTTAAACAAATCGCAATTTGAACTTGAAAGCTCACATGTCCTAAAATTGAAAGCTCACATGTCCTGAAATTGAAAGCACATGTCCTAATTAGTTAAATTGAAAGCGTACATGTGTCCAAAAATTGACAAGTTAAGTGAAATAGAAATTTCAATATAATTAATTTTACAAACTCCTAATTTCATCCTCTTAAGACAAGTGGTGTTCGAATTTCTTTCCCTCAAGGTGCACATGTCAGGTAATTAGTGTACACACATGTACATATAAGTTCATAATTTCTATAATTAGTTACTTTAGAAAATTCAAAATGAAAGAGTAAAATTTCAATTTAGAAAATTAGTTATTCCACGAAATTTCAAATTGATCAAATGATTGTTCAACCAAATTTCAAATAGTTTGAACCAAATTTCAAATTGTTCTTGAGTTACATTTCAAATTAGGAGTTGTTTCTATCTCATATCAAGTGGATCAACTCGTTCTTGGATAACATTTAATATTTTCTCATAATCATCAATATGGAGCCTCCACTTACGTATTTTAGGTCCTTTGACTGAATGAAGAGTTAGACCAGTGGCAATAACATGGTTACTATATTGATATACCTTATTGTTAGGTTGATAATCGGTGAAATGAATCCCACTTTTAAGTACTTTTATTTGCTTCAAATATGTTCCTTGTACAACAACAGAACATGCACATGTACACATTTAAAAAATACATCAATCTTGAATTTAAGTCAAAGAATTTGAATTCATTAAAAATATAGATACTTGACATACATATATACATAATTCAACTATATACTAACGTGTGGGAAAAACAATTTCATCACTTATTTCAGTCTTTGTTAGCTTCTCTCTTTCCATGGTGCAACGTAATAAATAATAGCTAGCACCTTCTACATTTTCTGATTTTGCTATGACTGCAAAAACATTTCCTACACAAACTTATATATGTCAAAATTCTGGATACATGTCATTTACATAAGTACATATATATAATAAAAATTAACCAAAATTATGAAAAATGTATACATGTACATGATCCAGGTATATATATAGTTCATACATACCAACTCTAATCAATCCTGAAATATGGTTATAATCACTAGAAATCAATGGAATATCATCATAGTTTTTGTCCTCAAACTCATTCGTATTAATAACATCTAGTGGCACCAAAGTCCATTCACCCACATATCCACGTTCTTGATTAATGCAACCACCATAGTCTTCATCAATACAATTAGGAAAAAAACATGAGTATTCTCTTGTATACAATGACCACACATTACTATTTGTACTCATGACTGAATGCAAAGATCGTGTCTTCTCTACCCTCTTGCATGCATGCATTGATCTTTTATCAACACCTGAATGTGTACACAAGGTCCATAATTTAGTTAGAGATCATCTAAGGTAACATATTAAATATAAATTTAAGATTCAATTTAAAAATATGAACAAATTAATTTATATATACTTGATACCTCCCAAAACACTCTAAATGGTATGACTTGATTCACTTCTGATGATGTGTTATCTATATTTGTTGGCACCGAAAAATGTGTTTTGCACCACTCAACCACATCATGAGCATTATTAATGTGATATCCTTTATAGTCCATTTGATACTTTCTTAAAGCACGTTTGATACAAGCTCCTGCACCATCATGCTCACCCTTTCCATGTCCACTCTCAAAAAAACTCCAAATGTGTGGTATATTAAGGTATCGATGATATCTACATAATGCATAAAATGGTCTAGCTGATTTAAATTGTGCTGCACATCCATCTGACCATACCAAATGTTTTTCTATTTTAATGTTTTTGTTTTTCAAATATTCAAAAAATGTCTTAAAACAATGTTCCACAAAATGTGTGTCATGTTCTTTGTCATCACTCATATAAAAGTGATACTCTTTTTTAATGACTCGTGCTTGATTTGTACTTTCCACACCATCCAGATCAATTTGTGCATGTTGATAAGACACTTGAACCATAATAGTAACCTGCTCTATATAGTAGTATTCTGCTTGAAGTTGTTTTTGAGATATGAAAGAGTAATTCTCTGCAAAGTCAACAATAGATAGAATTGTTCCAAGTGGGAAAGTTTCTCTTAGTGTTTGAAATTGTTCTGCTTGCCACTTAGCAAAAAATGCATGGTGTATATATGGTTGAATCAATTTACGAAAATTTGACATAAATTCTCCAGCCGATATCTCATCCTCTACATATTCTAACCTTGTTGATTCTTTTCCAGCTTTTGTTTCTGACTTTATGTACTTATATCTCTTACATTTTACCATCCTTGTCGTATTAGTATCTTCTTCTCTCAAAGGAAATTTAGTCAAGTTACCACATGTTTCACAAGTTCCTCTTATGCAATCTATTTCACAGACACAATCATTTGGTTTGTCACATAAGATTGATGTTATGAATTGACTCAGTCATTTAGGAAAAGTATTTTGAGAAGTTTCACCACTTTCTTCTATCATCTTTCGAAACCCTTCATAGTATAGATCAAATTCAACATGATATCAACAACAACATGTTTCAAAAGATTTATTTATCTTCACAAAATAGGGCTTCAATCTTTCATACATTGTTTGTCCAATCTTTATGTTAGGATTTAAATTACAAAATGAGAGATACAATTCATGTTGAGTGACATCCAACCAATGTTTTGCGTGTTGAATATATTCCTTAGGCCAAATCCTCTGCTTGATGATATCTCTTCTATTTGGTGAAGGATGAGTATTATCAATCCAAAATTGAATAACTAAGTTCTTAATTGTTTCCCCAATCATGTCAGATCAAGGAGCTCTACACATTAGTGTCCAATTGCCTTCTAATGTACTATCATTCAAATTGTTTCTCCTTTTCAGATAATGTAGTACTGTCTTCCGAATATACCCGAAATGAGATGATAATGAAGAGATTTGTCTATTTTGGGATGTTTTCTTATTTAAAATAGATGTTAGTATCACTCTTTGTGCAATGGATTTATCTGCAAATCTAGTTTTTTCCCCAATGGAATGTAACCCTTCCTTAACACTTCCAACAATATCTTTTTCTAGTTTAGAAGTCCTCATCTTTTTTATACTTGTATCTATACCCAATAGTCTCAATGGATCTTTTAATTCATCTTTGAGAAGTGAAATTGATAATAGTTGAGTTTTCTCCACTGTTGATAGATTCTCAAATTGTGCAATTATGTCTTTAGACTTTTTATTCAATTTCCTCTTCGTAGTATGTGTAGGTTGATTAGCATATTCTCTCAATGTTTCCACATCCATTTCAATTAAATGATCTATGTTTCTATGATTAATTTTTATTTTCAATCTTTGAGCTAAATTAACATTCTCATTTGTTGTTTGATCTCAGGCTGCACAAGAAAAAATGAAACAAAGTCTTAAGATACAATCTCTTTAGGGGACATATATGTATACATATATACATGTTTAACTCAAGAGTGAAATATTATGTACTTGATTAAATTATCTAACCTTCAGATGGTCCTTCTTCAATATCCATTGCTTCATCTTCAATTTCCTCATGTCCAACATTTTCATCATCTACTAGAATTGCACATGCACGATATAACAAATAAAATCAAGTAAGTTTATAAGGGGAAATATCGCTCACTAAATTTAAAAATTAAAGATATAAAGTTTTATAGAGACCTAGAATTCTAGAAAGATCTATATTATATACTTGCAAGAGATGCACATGTACCTGTTTGAACTTGGGATGAACCTTCTCCAATGTCGATAGGTTGTCCTGGTTGACTACGTCCTAAATAAATTCATTTATTTAATTTTAATCATAATCTAATAAACCTTAATGGACTATAAATTATTAACATAATTGAATAAACAAGGTAATTCCCATGCTAAATAAATTCATAATTTAAATTTATTCATAATGTAATATTCACCCTAAGGACTAATATGGACATAATTGGATAAACCCTAATGGCCTAAATATGAACATAATTTCAAATAAACTCTTAATATTAAGTTAATCTAGTAATGCTAATTTAAGATAAATATGATATTCCTAATTGGATTTAAACCCTAATCTTAACTAAATAAACTAATTAAATACATTCGAAAAAAGATTGTGCATGTGTACCTGATCTAAGATAGTATCTTGCTAGCATTTTTTGACGATTTTCATCTTCTTGTTCCTTAGTTCCTCTTCGTGCATATTTACTTGCTCTTTTATCTTTATTGCCCATGTCATAAATTCTTCCTCCAAAATTCGAAAATAGGTTGAATTCTTTCTACCCAATTCAAAAGCCAATAACTTGATTTCACATAAATGCAAATTGTAAAAAATGAAACTCATATTTATATACAAATTTATTTTTTTTAAAACCTCTTTATTAGCCGACTAGGGAAAAATTCTAAGGAGCCGACTAGAAAAACACCCCTATGGTCTGCTTCTAAGGGGTTAACCCGCGTTCCTAGTTTCGATCGAAACTAGGTGGATAGTTTCGATCGGAACTAGGAAAGCGGTTTGCTAGCTGTGTGGTTAACTGCCAATAGTTTCGATAGAAACTAAGAAATTTTGTTTCTATCGAAATTTTGTAAAATAATTTCGATAGAAACAAAATTTCTTAGTTTCTATCGAAACTATTGGCAGTTAACCACACAGCTAGCAAACCGCTTTCCTAGTTCCGATCGAAACTAGGTGGATAGTTTCGATCGGAACTAGGAAAGCGGTTTGCTAGCTGTGTGGTTAACTGCCAATAGTTTCGATAGAAACTAAGAAATTTTGTTTCTATCGAAATTTTGTAAAATAATTTCGATAGAAACTAAGTTTCTATCGAAACTAGCTAGTTAGAAGCCCCCGTGAATAGTTTGAAGTTTTTTCAATGATTTCCTTTCTTCGGAGCTAAATTACCAGGTTCAAATGGAGCACTAAAGACCTGAAATTGTACATGATTGAAGTACTTTGAACTAGCTTTCTAATGACTATGAATTTGGTGCTTTTCAAATTTTTTAGGTATATATTTTTTAACATGAATTAAATATAGGTTTATTGTAAAAAATAAACTAAGATATTCAACGCTCATGGAAAAATAGTAAATATAAAAATAAAATTTTTGAAAAATAAGTACAGTCTCTTTATTTGAGTCACCTTTCAATCAAATTTTACTTTTTAAAAATTGGGTAAATATATAATAAGTTACATGTGTCAAAAGCCACGTATGTCTAAATTAGTGTTATGCCAACTTTAAACTACAATAAAATATGAAATACTAATGATAAAGATATAAGACCAACTCTACGGTTTAGGTATGGATGTTAAAAAACTAAGTTCAAAAGAATCACATTGATATCTATTGTAAAAAAAAAGTTATGTGTGTCAAAAACAGTGTCACTCTTTAAAAATTAGGTTTTTGATATCATACCAGTTTTCGTAGGAGAAAAAATAATTCAATAAAATAAAATAAAAATTTAAAAAAAAAATAGATTTAGAATCTAGACACAAAATCCTAAAAGACTCTAGTTTACTTCATCTTCAAATTCCTAACCGTTAAACATGAATTTGCATTTGAAAGTGAATGTTTTCTTAAAAATTCAGAGTTCAGTGTCAGTTTAGGCAAAAAAGTGTAACCCACTATTGTGGGTTCACCCAATGATTTTACAATGGGAAACAAGAAATAAAATCAAAACAAATATGTAAGGAAGAGATCTGATGAAGCAGAACAGAGAAATCTTCAGAAGACTGTGGCATGTTATCATCAAATTAAACAAGGTATGTAATTATATATATATATAATATGGTATAGAATTTAATTATGTTCCAAACTTATTTTTTATCTAATTTGATTTATTTATAAATTTGTTGCAGACAATCAACAAGGTGAAGGAAATGTTGAAGAAGGCTCAGTAGAAGTAGAAGAAGTGCATATGGGAGAAAGGTCAGAAACACACCCTATGGAATCTCAAACAATGAATGTTGAAGAAGGTTCAAGATCACTCCCTACAAAGGTTCAAATAATAAAAGTCAGAGAAGGATCCAAATCTTTTCTTGCAAAATCTCAAATAATGAATGTTGGAGAAGGCTCAAGATCGCTCCCTATAGAAATTCTAGTAACAGAAGTTAGAGAAGGGTCAGGATCCGGTGCAGGAACTGGTATGGACAAACTCCTAAATATTGCTCAATCTGTAAAGAATGGTATTTCTCATAAAAATTTAGATCATTTACTTAAAATGGATGTGGATAAATTGAGAAGACTTGTAGCTATTGTTCAACCCTTAAGTTTGTCTAAGACAAGGTCAATGAATAAGAAGACAAGAGAAATTATGACTAAATTTGACAACACCAAAACACTTGAACAAGCTTAGTTTCTTTCACTTTTTCTTACACAAAAGAATTTGCAAGATGCATTAAAATTGTTAGGTGTAGACACAACATCAAAGAAGAGAAGATTTTCTAACATGCAAACTGATGTGATTGAAAATGTTAAACAAGGTTTGAGAAACATAGGAAAACACTCTTGAACTAAAGATAAGTCCATGGAAAGAAAAGTGATGTTGATGTTTGTTGTAAATTAGAATATGACCCAAAATAGAAAAATATCTTCAATTTCATCTAAAATGGGTTTTAGTAGGAAAACAATGAGAGAATATGTTAAGAGAAGATTAATTGTGGATGACATTACTATGGAGGGAAATTGGGCAATCATGTGTAGAGCACCTCATTCTGATAGGATTGAAGAGTTATGAAAAAAATTAGTCATATCATTTTGGATTGATAACACTTGTCCTTCATCAAATAGTAGAGATGTTATCATGCATAGGATTGCATTTGGTCAATATGAACATCATACAAAACATTGGTTGGACACAACACATCATGAGTTATATGTGTCATTTTGTAGTGAACATCCTAATGTAAAAGTTGGGCAAACGTTGTTTGAAAAATTGAAGCCATATTTTGTGAGGTCAAACAAAGTGTTTGAAATATGTTATTATTGTCATCATATTGAGTTTGATCTCCACTATCAGGTATTTCAAAAGTTTGTAGAAGACACATATCATTTTCATGTCGATCCTCCTAGTAGGAGAAGTGAGTTTATATCATCCATTCTATGTGACAAATAGATGATCCAACTAGTCAAATAAATTGCATCAAAGGATTATGTGAAACATGTGGTGAATTGGCTCTATTTCCTTTGAAAATTGAAAATATTGATGTAACAAAAAAATTTAATTGCAAAAGTTACAAGCATGTGAAGAATGAAACAAAGTTGGGGAAAGAGACAAAAAGGTTGGAATATGTTGAAGAGGAGTTAACTATTCTAACATTAATAGACAGATTTAAGAATTTGATTCAACCTTATATTTGTCATGCATTTTTTGCAAAGTGGCAAGCACAATAGTTTCAAACTTTGAGAGATAATTTCCCACTTGGAATGATTGTATCAATTGTTGATTTTGCAAAGAACTTTTCCTTTGTTCATTAGAAAGCAATTCAATCAAATTATTTCTTTTCTAAGTAGGTCACTATTATGGTACAGGTTTGTTATAGACATGCACAGTTAGATTTGGATGGTGTTCAGAGTACAGTTCAAGCACGAATAATTAAAAAGGAGTATCATTTTTATATAAGTGATGATAAAGAACATGACATTCATTATGTAGAACATTGCTTCAATATGTTCTTTTCAAAATTGAAAGAAAGAGACATAAATTTTGATAAACATGATGTTTGGTTTGATGGATGTGCCACATAGTTCAAATCATCTAGACCATTTTATGCATTATGTAGATATCATCGCAATGAGAATATAAAACACATATGGAATTTCTTCGAGAGTGGCCATGGAAAAGGTGAACATGATGATGTTGGAGCTTGCATCAAACGTACTCTGCAAAAGTATCAAATGAATTATTAGGGAGTTTGTGTAAATGATGCACATGATGTTGTTGAATGGTGTAAGATACATTTTGCATCAAATGAGGTTGGGACATTTTCAACAAGGAGTCGGTAGGTACCATATAGAGTCTTTTGGGAGATAACATGTATGGATGTGTACATCTGTTTAAATTTTATGCAATTAAGTTATTAAATTTTTTTGTTAAGTTTTATCTTTCAATTCATTGAAGTTTAAATTTAATTTGTCCATATTTTCAATTTAATGAACTTTCAAGTGTTAATAGAAAAAACATGCATGGTTGAGAGAGGGTAGAAAAGACACGTTCCTTACATTCAGTCATGAGTACAGATAATTGCAATTGGACATTAAAGACAAGAGAATACTCATGTTTTTGTGATAGTTTCATTGATGAAGACTATCAAGAATGCATCAATCAAACACGTGGATATACAGGTGCATGGATTTTGGTACTATTAGGAAAAAACCACAGATAGAAATAAAAACTACATGCAAATATAACCAATAACAGAAAATAATAGATCACACAAAAATGAACACAAGACACCAAGATTTAACGTTGTTCACCCAATCCCTAGGCTACGTCCACCAAACAACAAGTCCAATCTTATTACAATCTAGTGATTACAACCTAATTACAATTTGTAATCCCTTACAACTCAATACCGCCGCAAGAACTAATTTTGCATCACACTATAAAAACAATTCCTAACCCTAAGCCCTTTTATACAAGTATTAAACCGCTTTAGAGTTATAACATGTCAGCCATAAATTAGCCATAACTTTAGTGGTGAATCTACGAATAGTACCCAAAAAAAAATTGAACCCCACTAATTATGGAGTATGTACAGTACTTTCTTGATCAGTCACCATAATCTAACAGGTACCAATTGATGTTACTGATACTTTGGATAAAGATGATGAAAATTTTGATAATATTCCATTGATTTCTAATGATTATAATCATATCTTTGGATTGGTAAAAGTGGGTAAACATCATAAAATTTAATCTCAACTTTTTATTTAATTATCAATTTGAATTGTCTTATATATACTATACACATGTGTGTATACTTGTTATGTAGGAGATGTCTTTGCAGTGATTGTTGAGCCTGGAAATCATGAAGGTGTCAGTTATTATTTATTGTGATGTACTATAGAGATAACAAAGTTATATGATCTTGAAGAAAGTGATCGAATGTTGTTCCCCATAGGTATTATATATATATATATATATATATATATATATATATATAGGTAACTTTATATCTATCAAATTTTAAAATATTTAAATTTGTGGTGCAGATTCTGTTGTGATAGAGGGAACATATTTGAAGCTAGACAAAATAATATATATATATATATATATATATATATATATATATATATATATAGGTAACTTTATATCTATCAAATTTTAAAATATTTAAATTTGTGGTGCAGATTCTGTTGTGATAGAGGGAACATATTTGAAGCTAGACAAAATAGTCCAACATGGAATACACTTTGTTGATTATCAACCTAACAACATGGTTTTACAATACAACCACCTGGTCGTTGCTACCAGACTTTGTCTACATCCACTCAAACTTAAGCATGTACATCATGAAGATCATGAAAATATATTACATGTTATAAGTGTACATCATGGTTGAACTGATCTTTGAGATTTATTTTATAATAATTTGAATTAATTTAAAGTTGTTAGTTTACTGTACAAGGTCATAACTCTTAGTTTATTAGTTTATTAAAGTGTTTTTAAATGTACATAAATTTTAATAATATTAATTACCATGGATGAATTTAATAATAACAACTTAATATAAATAGGCAATACAAGTTAGTTGGAACTTACACAATAATTAGATAGATATGTATCAAAGATAATATAATATGTTAGAATTCTTAAATATCAACTTCTTTTCAAACTATTGAATTTCATCTTGAATTACATGTGTTTTTAATTGTATGATTATACTCTTAGTTATCATTAGTCTATTAAAAAATTATATAAATTAATAATATTATTTGTACCATAGATGAATTTAATAACAACAACTTGATATAAATAGGCAATACAAGTTAGTTGGAACTTACGCAATCATTAGATAGATAGTATCAAAGATAATTTAATATGTTAGAATTCTTAAATATCAACTTCTTTTCAAACTATTGAATTTCATCTTCAATTAAATGTGTTTTTAACTGTATGATCATACTCTTAGTTATCATTAAATTTTATTTAAAAACTATATAGATTAATAATATTAAGTGTACCATGGATGAATTTAATAATAACTTGACCCAAATAGGCTTGGTCTATGTAAGTTAGTTGGAACTTACACAATCATTAGATAGATATGTGTCAAAGATAATTTAATATTTTTTAAAAAATTATTTTATCAACTTCTTTTCAAACTATTGAATTTCATCTTGAATTAAATGTGTTTTTAAAATTGAACGATCATAACTTCTTAGTTATCATTAGTTTATTTTAAAACTATATATTAATGTTAGTTTATTATAGAGTCATACTATTAGTTTAAATTAGTCTATTAATGTGTTTCTAAATATTATATTTTGTAAAAAAAATTTAAAATAATGTATTGTCTTACCTAGTTAGCATATGTTCACCCACATAAAAATAATATTTATCTTTAGCAGGCTACTAATTGATAATTTAACAAATATGTATCTTCCTAACTTCCTACTAATTGATTTAACAAAGTTGTATCTTTATTCCTACTAATTGATTTACCAAATATGTATCTTTCTCCCTACTAATTGTTTATTTCATAATGATTACAAATAAATTTAATGTAGTTTTAAGAACCTATATTAATTCAATTCAATCACCCTATAAATTATTATTATTTTTCAAAATTATAAATTAGGTTCATAGATCAATTTGGAACTTCTTTGAATATTTAACTATTGAAGTAGGTATTTAGAGAAGTTAATTTGATTATTTAATAATGATCACAATAAAATCTATAATCTGAATCATGAAGAATGTTCTACTATAATACAATAAAAATACACATATATACATGTACACGTCTCAAGAACATGGTCTACTATAATACAAAAGAAATACGCATGCATGTACACATCTCAAGAATAAACATCTACATCTAATATATCTCTACTAAAATACATGCATATGCAAATTGTAAGTCTCAAATAAATACATGTATGTAGAAAAATATAAAAGGTCATATATACATGTGACCATCTAACTTTTAAAGTACTAAATAGTCAAATAAATAGTGAAACATACATACATGTCATCAAGGTACTAAAATACATGTATGTGTATGTAAGTCTCCAATATATAAATGCATCAAAAAATATATAAATCTATTACTACTAGAGGGAACCCTCAAGACGTATACAAATAGAACGACCCTCTAATCAAGTATCATGTACAACCTGTGGCCGAGGCGCACCAATCGAGCCCTACAAATACACACACACACACACACACACACACACACACACACACACATTAGAGTTCTATATAAACATATATATACATGTGTGTACATTCAAATTAAATACTTGTGCATATATCTAGTTTGAAACATAAATAACTTTACAAACTATTTAAAACTTGTACCTGAGCACTATTGGGTGCCTAAATAGAATCATCTCTCTAACGTACATGCCCTAATCCAACACTAGATGTAATCATGTGCTCAACGACCTGTGCCTGCATGATTTATTATAGTTGTTAAATTAAATATCTAGAGATCTGAACTGAATTTTTTAATTTCATATTTTTAAATTTAAAAATAAACTATATATATTTATGTACTTAGGTCTCTGAAGGTGGAGGATGATCAGTAGAGTCCATCGTATCATCTGTCGATGCACCTCTACTGTTTGAAACATCAGTGTGTCCTAATAGTCCAACATCATCTCCTGAAACTCCAACACCTACTAAACCACCCTTAGCACCACAATCTCCAATTGCTAGTAATGATGAGTGAAGTGGACTATGCAACTAGCTGGTAATGGTGTAGAATCAGTGTTTCTAGGTCAGAATAACATGTCAATGTACGATGAAAATCCCATGCTTGGACTAGTATCAATCTCAGATAGCCCTCATAACTACTCACCAAAATCATCAAGACCCTCAATTATGATCCTAACATCTCCAACTCATATGCCCGAGTCATCTGTAGAGTTTCATGAGCCTAGTGCAGAATGTTGTGAGCTATGCATAGGTGTATCAGGTGTCACTAGTGTGGTTTGTGCCTGTGGAACTATGGGGCCCTAATGGTGTCTAATGGCATCCATCACTAAGTGAACTAGCATCCCATGTGTATCAAAAATATAATTGATACTCTGCAATATACCCTCCAAAAAATATAGTCCTTAATCCATATGTGTGTGCTATCCTGAAATAGCATGAACATCACTTGGTAGTGGTAGTCTAGTAGCTCTATATTCCTTATTAGAGGAGGTGCTTGAAGTGCTACTAGATGCCTCTGAAGATGGTCAACCTGAACAAATCCATGGACTATGAATATAATGACCAAGAGAATCAGATGTGATACTAGCAGCCATAGATGCAATGTGTCCAATAGCATCAATCGCTCCCATCTGGGAAGCAATGAAAACTCTATTTGCAATAAGCACTAGTGTTGGAGTTACTGGAGGCAGTCCCTGTCCAACAAACTATCTCACATTTGGAGGTGGCAGATGTTGTGCACTATGATATTGGTCATGATCTAAGATCTAACCATGCCCTTGTATGCAATAATCTAGAATGTCTAAGTAGTTGACATTGACACCTATGTGGAATTCGGTGTATAATTGCTATGCAAAATAAAGAGGTATCTGGTCATTATTAGGATTACAACCACGTACAGCTAAAAATGAGGATAGATCATGCTAGCAATAATAGGATCTCTTCATTGTGTGACTCGATAACCTCTCACCCTACCTTGTGCACTCTCATATGATGGAAAGAGATCTAGTTTGATGACGTCTTTGCGGGCCACCCTCTTGATGTCATCAAAAGATGCATCTCCTAAAATCTCAACCCTAAGCTCCCTAGGTATGGAAGCTAATATGTCAGGGGTAAATGAATGGTGAGCTATAAATCTAGCAGTCAAATCATGTAAACTCCTACATATAGTAGCACATATGTCTCTGTATAGACCATCATCAGAGGACAATATAGACTATTGTAATCTAGCAACCTCTTGCTCTAAAAATGCAAATTATGCATTGATATCAATGCATGGAGGTGGTGTAGCAAGATCTCCAATAGGAGCTGCAGGTGCAAGACCTCAAACAGGAGCTACACCAGGATCCACACCAGGACCTACACCACCTAAAGCTACACCAGAAGCCACACCAGGAGTCACAACATGAGCCCCATGATGAGCCCTACAATGAGGCACAATAAGAGCCTCACCATGAGTAGTAGCACAAGCCCCACCATGAGCAACATGACAAAATACATGAGGAGTTGGAACAGGAATTGCATCAAGTACCACAACAGGAACCACATCAAGTGCCACAATAAGAACTATAGTAGGAGTTACAATTGGAGCTACAATAGGAGCTGCAATAGGAGCCGCAACAAGAGCCACAACAAGATGATGAGCAAGTTGATCATGTGAAATCATATCTATACAACATTTGATGGAGCTACTTTATATAAAATTTGTAAATTGTATATAATACATACATATAACATGTACACATGTCTCTCTAAGTCTAGTACACACAATTTTTTATTTAAATTAAAAGATAAATGTAATCACGCACATCACATGACTAGATAATTTATAACATACATATCAATAAAATTTATATGATCACATACATATGAGAGTTGGTGTTAGAGTTAGAGTTAAAGGGAACTTGAGTTTTTAGAACTTTAGGAATTAAAGATTAGTACCTAGGTTTGACTTAAAGGGTTCAATGAGTTAGATTAGGGTTTGATTAGGATTTCATTTAGATTAAAAAGGGTTTGAGTTTTTAATTCTAGATTACTTTAGAGTTTGAGTTAAATAAATTAGGGTTTGAGTTTTCAATTACCTGAAATTTTACATTACAGTTTGAGTTAGATTAAAGGGTGTGATTTCTAGATAGCTAAGGGTTTGAGTTTTTAGGTAGGATTGTAACATTAGATCTAGTTTGAGAACTTAGATTATAGTTTGAGTTTGAAGTTAGGATAAACTAAATTAGGGTTTGAAAATTATTTAGAAATACAATAAGGCTCTCAAATAAAAAAGTGTACAAGTGACATAAAGTAAAGTTATAAAAAATATATACAATTATAGTTTGTTGTTGTCTATACCTCCTTGAATATAAGTTATTTGAATAAGTTGACACTTTCATCATATATACATGTCTTACAAACATACCAACAACTCATGTTTCTAGTGGAAGCCAAGGAATGAATTATGAACTAGGATTTTTTGAGGGAAACATTGCTCATGAAAATTATAAAATCTAACTACTTACCTAACAAGCACTAGAGATTTTAACAACAAAATTTTAGGATTTTAAACCAAGTGAAAATATAGGCTAACACAAGAGATGCAACAAATTATATGACATTGACAAAGAAAAATGGGAGCTTCTTCCCCCATTGGCTCCCGCACCTTATATTGCTACAAGTTTTATAGTTAGAGAAGTGTTTTACTTAATAATAATAAAAATATTGTAATCCTATTAATATCTAAATTAATAAGAGAGTTTGTATTGTTCTTATTGAACTATTTTAAAATTTTCTCTTTTATTTCATTTCTAGTTAAATTTAATATTTAAAGATTAGCTAAAATATGTTGTCACTACACACCTAAAATGTGTTAATCCCCAAGACAGCAATAATTTTCACTAAGTAACATATATAGATAGGGAAGTATTGTTACAATTTTAGATGTATCTTATGTAACTTTTAAATAAAATTTAAAGAAATTAAAATGACATTGCAATAAATATTGCAGCATTTTTAAAATAAATTGTTTATGTTAAAAGTACAAATAATAGCCAAAGATTAAATTTGTAGGAAGAATAGGTCAATATTGGAAAAATGTTTGAAGAATTATAGGCCTTAGCCTAGGTAAGATCCTAATTTTCCTTAGAACCATCATCAAAATATAGGGGGAATAAAAGTAAAATTTAAGGATGGTCAATGTCTTTTGAAGAATCCCCTTAACAAAATAAAGAAATACTATTGTGAAACTTGTTCTATATAAAAAAATAGAAAATAGGATCTTATTAGCTACTTCTATCCAAAACAATTATAGAGTCTATGGAAAATGAAAGTCCTCGAAGATCAAAAATACTTGATATCTAAAGATATCAAAGTTATACAACACATCAAGTGTATTGAAAAAATTACAAGGTGTATGTGTAAGAGTTTCACATCAATATTTAAGATTATACTTGATGATAATTTATTGGTATAAAAAGAGTGATCAAGGGAACATATATATTACTCCTTGAGCTCTCTTTTCATACTGATGATATATAATAAAGTGAAATGATAAGATTATAGAACCACTAAAACATTATGTGACTCTTCCCAAGAATGACATTTCCTCTCATAATTTAAAACCCAAGTGAAATGATGAGAAAGGATATCTTTCATATAAGTAATAAACTTCTGGATATCAAAATCCTTACAAAGACCTTTGAGTGTGAATAGTTTTGAGGGTTATCTACTTCTACATTTGTCTTGATAGAGAAAAAATTTAGGGGAGTCAATATTATGAAAGATCTCATAGTGACTTGAAAGGTGTTAAGGATAGATATTTTCCTTCTTCCTTCTTACATTATTTGTTTTCTAAAGCTATTCTATTGTTTGAAGGGAGTAGGAAAAATATTTTGGAATCCATTCTTACCACATGGTTAGTGAAATTTGAATATATTTTTGGAATGTCATGAAACATGAATCTATTTGAAGAATTTTTTTGTTCATTTATATCTTACATTATTATTATTTTTTGTACACTTGAAAGTGAAATTTCAGTTAATCTTAGGGTTGTAAAAGGGATAGCTTGTCACCTTCTCTTACAACCACATATGAAGAGAAAAAATCAAATGGAAAATAATTAAGAGGGGCAATAGATATATCCCTTGAAAAGTTAGACATTATCCATTTAATTCATGGCATATAATTTATCAATTGTCCAAGACCAAAGAATGTTTTTGTAAAGTAGGCTTGTTATATTCATTAAATATTTCCAAATTTTGATTACAATATTAAGAGAATTCCACATCAATTTAATGAGAAATCTAATTACTCAATATGACCCCATCCAAAATTTCTTTTCTAGTATCTTCTTATTCTTTTAGCATAACCTTGAAAAGTTAAAAACATTAAATCCTTTCAATTTTTTAGGCAACATTTTATAACTTGTATTCCATAGTGAAAATGGTTTAATGTTGATAAATTTACATGAAGACCTTTTTCTTTCCAATAAAAATTATTTTAATAATATTTAACTTCAATATATAATGATTCATATTCCCACTTTTTCTAAGGTGAAACACAAATATTTCTATACAATATATGAAACTTTAGAGAATAAAAAAGAAACAATTTGTGCTTTGAAATTTATCAACGACCACTTTGAAGAAGAGAAATTGGATTATCCTGATGATGCTCTTGTTCTTCTTCAAGAAGTTTTTGGGAGTGGTTGCAGCAAATGTATTTGATGTTGCTAAGGAACTTTTTCATTAATAAACTTATTGAAATATTTCAATGCAAATTTCATTTTTATCATACCCAATACGTTTAGGGTTAAGTTGGTTGATTCTTTCAAGCCCATCAACTTGTGCAACTCCATCCATAAAATATTTACTAAAGTTCTCTCCTCGCATCTAATGGAAATCATCCCTTTGATCATAAAATATTTAATTTAGTGAGATTTAAAATTTATCAATAATTAATATATTTGATTGATTTTAATATAAATTAAACTAACATTCATCCCCATTATTTTCTAGTTCATTGATGGTTTTCAATTATACTTATCTAAACTACAACAATTGGAAAGGCCACTTTCACAATAGGAAGAATTTAGTGGCATTTTCCTTTAATATGGCCCACTTGGAGGGTCTATTAAAAAATATAGTTGATGCATGCTAGACACAAATCATATACTAAAATAATAAATAATTATTGTAAAATTCAAAAATTATTGAATATACAGTTGACTCAAGAAGTTGTTCACCTCCAATGGTTGTTGGATTTATATATTGGTGCTTCTTGTGCTACTGCACTATGATTTCATTGGCTCCAACCTATCTAGTAGAGGTCTAATATTCACTTGTTAACATTATAAAGGATTTAGCAAGTATACTCATGGTAATTACTTAGATAAAGGGTTTGATTACAATTCAAATGGTTTAGATTAAAGGGTTTTCTAAAAGTTAAAGATTACCTCATGTGATTCTAGGGTTTGATAAATAGAGATCTATATCTAAGGGTTTGGTTAGGGTTTGATTTATACGAAACTTACGTGGTTATACTAGGGTTTGTGTTAGATTCGGATTTGATTTGAATTTGATTAGTATTTCATTCTAGGGTTTGAGTTCTAGGGTAACTTGAGTTAGATTAGGGTTTCAATTTGAGTTGGGGTTTAACGATTAGGACTTTAGTTATAGTTAGGGTTAGTTTCTAGGGTTATCTAGTTAGATTAAGATTAGGAATTGAGTTAAAGATTAGGGTTTGATCTAAAGGGTTCAAATAATTTAGATTTGGGTTTGAGCTCTAGATTAGAGGGTTTGGTTGGGGTTACAGTTGTACATTAAACTTAAACTTGGTTCGAGTTATGGTTTGATTTAAAGGGAGCTTTCAATTTAGATTATGAAAGGGTTTGAGTTAAAGATTAGGGTTTGGTTAGCGTTTGATTTTAAAATAAATTAGGGTTTGAGTTTTCAGTAAGGAAATTAGATCTAAGGGTTTGATTATGTGGTTTGATTTCTTTAGATTAGGGTTTGAGTTAAAGATTAGGGTATGCATACATGTGATTAGGGTTTGGTTATGAGGCTTGATTTATAGGGTTACGATTAGATTATAGGGTTTGTGTTAGATTAGGGTTTGATTCTAGGATTTCATTTAGATTGGGGTTTCAATTAGATTAGGGTTTGAGTTTTAATTTAGGATTAGATTAAAGGGTTCCAATTTTTAGTTATGATTAGATTACGACCTTTGAGTTAAGGTTTGGTTAGGGTTTCATTTCTAGGGTTACCTTCTAGATTAGGGTTTGAGTTAGATTCTAGGGTTTGATTTAGATATATAGGGAACCTTCATTTAAAGATTAAAGGGTTTGAGTTAGATTAGGTTTTGATTACATGGTTTGATTTCTAGACTTATGATCTTAGATTAGGGTTCATGATTACGGTTTAATTTAGATAAGGTTTTGAGTTAGAGATCTAAGGGTTTTGATTAAATTTAGTTCACATTAAAGATTAGGGTTACAGTTCTACCTAGGGTTACATTAGCTCGTTTTAGTTACAGAACTCTAGGGTTAAAGAGTTTTCAAGTTAGGGTTAGAGTTTAAGTTAGGGTTAAAAATTAGGGCTAGAGTTAGAGTTAGGGTTAAGGTTATGGTTAGTGTTATTTTTTAGGGTTATAGTTAATTTTAGGGTTATGGAAATCTAGCTCATTCTAATATTTTTTTAATTTTCTACACTAATTTGCTTTTTCTTCTTTTTCTAATGTTTTTCTAATAATTCAAGTTTAATATTTTTTCGAATATTTTGTAATGTTTTTTTCAAATATTTTATAATGGTTTTCTAATATTAAATTTTTTTTTCTAATATTTTATGATGTTATATATACTAATTTATTTTCTTTAATGTTAAATACTAATATTTCCTAATGTTATAAGACTAATTTATTTTTATAATATTGTACAAGAAATTAATCTTTTTTTAATATTTCAATTAGTAATATTTTCCTAATAATTCTACACTATTTTTTAAAAATATTTTTATAATGTTTTTCTAATATTTTCTAATTTTCATGACTAATATTTTTTAAAATATTTTCTGATATTTTCTAATATATTTTATAATATTTTCTCATAGTTTTCTAATATTTTTGAAACTAATATTTTTAAATATATTTTCTAATATTTTTCTAATATTTAAAAATGTAATGTTTTTCTAATGTTTTTCTAATAAAACTAATATTTTTCTAATGTTTTTATAAATTAAACTAATATTTTTCTTTAAAATTTGTTTCTAATTAAATTAATGTTTTTCTAATATTTTCTAATTTTCAAGACTAACATTTTTAAAATATTTTCTATATTTTTTCTAATATTTTCTAATGTTTTTCCTAATATTTTCTCATAGTTTTCGAATATTTTCCAAACTAATTTTTTTTTAAAATAAATTTTCTAATTTTTTTCTAATATTTAAATGTAATGTTTTTTCTAATGTTTTTTCTAACAAAAACTAACATTTGAATGTAATGTTTTTTCTAATATTTTTTATGTAATGTTTTTTCTAATTTTTTTCCTAATGTTTTGATATTCTAGATTAATGTTTTTAAATATTTTTTAATGTTTTTCTAATATTCTAAACTATTGTTTTTCTAATATTTATCTAATTTAACACTAATTTTTTTTCTTATGCTATATTATTATTTATATAATATATAACTAACATATACAAAAAAAATTTATAAACATTACATTAATAGAATTAAGTAACATAAATAAACAATAAAAATATTAAATTAACATTAAAATATGCTTTGAAAACATTAAAAATAGTAAAAAACATTTTAAAAAATTCAAATAATAACATATAGACATACTTGAAATAGTACAATGACAAGAATCTAGAGGAGAATGATGGGGCACGCTAACCAATCAAGCACGTTTGCTCCAATGTCTAAGTCAAAATCAATCACCGTAAAAATGAATAGTAAAATGGGAAAACTACATTTAAATGAAAGCGAATTCACCGTAGAATATTTAACTTGGGCAAACATATTAATGAGGTATGTTAGCCTGAACATACCTCATATATAGGAAATATGTTCGGCCCAACATATATTATAATAATGTTTGCGCGAACATGTTAGTATGTTCAGAAAAACATGTGTTACATGTGATTTACGAATTTTGCAACTTTTTTGGATTTTCTTCATCCCACAAAAGTGGAACCCATTATTGTGGGTTCAACTTGACATAGAGTATATCAAATGGTGAAAGGAGTGAAGTAGAATATAGGGTTGTATCAGCCATTACCTGTACCAGAGAAGCTATGGGAGGATGTCAGCATGGATTTTGTTCTTGGATTACCGAGGACTTAGCGTGGACATGATTCTATTTTGTGGTGGTTGAAAAGTTTCCAAAGATGGCACATTTTATTCCTTGTAAGAAGACTAGTGATGTTGTTCATCTAGCAAAGTTTTTTTTTAGAGAAGTGGTGAGACTATGTGGTCTTCCAAAGAGTATAGTTTCATATCAAGATACCAAATTTGTTGGGTATTTATAGCATACATTGTGGAAGAAATTAAAGATGTAGTTCAAGTTCAATTCATTACATCATCCATAGACTGATGGACAGATAGAAGTTGTGAATCATAGTTTGGGAAACTTGCTAAGATGTTTGGTTGGAGACAAGCCAAAAGGATGGGATATAATTTTACCACGGGCAAAATTTGCGTATAATAATTATGTGAATAGGAGTACTGGTAAATCACCATTCCATATTATATATGGGAGTGGTCCCAGAAATGCTTCTGAATTGAGGCAATTGGATAAAGGAGAGATAAGTAGTGCTAAAGAAAAAGAATTTGCTGAACATTTGAAGAACATCCATGAGGAGGTGAGGAAACACATCATAAAGATGAATACATAGTATAAAGCTAAGGCAGATGTGAAAAGGAGGTATAAGAATTTCATATTAGAAATGAAGTCATGGTTCATTTGAGAGAAGAGTGTTTTGGGTACATATAATAAGTTGAAGATGAAGAAGTTTGGACCATGCAAGATAGTAAAAAGGCACGATTCTAGAAATGTCTATGAAGTGGAGTTGCCTGCTGAATTGAATATTTCACTAGTATTTAATATTTTAGATTTGATAGAGTATTATGAAGGAGGTGATGAAGATGACATTGCAGAAGCATTCTAGCAGCTACTTTGGCTACAAAGGAGATTGGAGAGATAATGGATAGTCATGTTGACAAAAGTACAAGGAATCAAACTTATGAGGAATACCTGGTCAAATGGAAAGGGAGGCCAGTAGAGGATTCATCATGGCTAGCAAAGGAGGAGGTTCACCATCTTGGTTTTCCTTTGAACACCTGAGATGTGACAAAGTCACTTCTCAAATTACCCCAGGTGTCTGATGCAGGAGCATCTTGGGTGTAAGAGCAATCTTGCATCACCTAAAAATATTTTCTTTTCAGTCTTTTCTATTTTAATAAAGACTAGTAGACATGTTGGTTACTATTTATGGGAACTTGCTATTTTTAGTAAGTTTGTCATACAAGCTTGAAATGTTCTCATTTTCTACATAAAGGTTCATTTTGGAATTATAAGCCTACCAAATAAATCTCATTGCTCCAGCTTAAGTATTAGAGAAGTTATTGCAGATTTTTGGTGGAAATATTTGAAGAAAAATCTTTAGGCTCACCATTGGAGGTCTTAGAGTGCTCAGATGAGGTTCAAAAACTCGATGGAAGGGTACTTGTGACACTTCGAACCTCTAGATTATGAGCTAGCATTTCTAAAAAGTGGTTATAATAGCCAATCAGAGCAATGGTTCAAGAGTTATGGCCTTCTAAAGTTGGGCTACCAAAATTTCTAAAATAATATGTCAAAGATGTATTTAGTTGACTCTATATATATTGTTAGGGTCTGTCAGCCCTAGGTATTAAGTTTGAGCATCTAAAACCTTCCCGAGCAACATAAAATTGCTTATTTAAGAAAGACCCAAACATTGTCTAGGATAGCTCTGGGTGGTAGTTTGTAGCCTAGTCTTGCAAATTACTATAATGAAGGTGCCCATGTGGGTTAGTATTTTGTACTTGTGAATTTTATAATTATGCATTTTCCACACAAATAAGAAGTCCATATTTTGTTCTCACATTTGTTGTTGTTTCTTTGTTTCTGTTATGTGTTTAGGGTTTTAAGGGGAGCACCCTTCATTAGATTGTCACAAAATATTGTTGGTATTTTTGTAGTATATGTACTGACATTTTTTTTTTTTTCATTGATATCAAAATATTTATTTATTCTTTTTAGTTTTCTTTTGTTTTTTTAATAGAGATATTGGATCATTATGTCTTCTATATTGAGACTCATATGTTGCATAGTTAAAGATTATTGAAGGAAATCTTTATTCAATCTATGTTAATTTTATAGAGGCTTAGGTTATAAATTGAGGAATTTATAGCTCATTAATTATAGATTGGTCATTGGGTTTCTTGGTTATTTTTGAAATGCCAGTGTTGTAGTTCTCAAGTCTATTCTATGGTTCCTTTGTTTTAAAACCAATATAGTTGTATGGTGTTTTAAGACTCTTTTACTATTATAGATCTAAGACCTTGAATGGTATTTGCTGATCACATAGCTATAGACTTAGATATGCTTTTGAGAGAATATTTGATGTTTTGAACCATATCTATCTTTATATTAGTCATTTGTTAATGATTGAATGTAATATGTTCTTGTAGACAAGTACTTTATTCTCCTATAGCCATTTGATGTATACATATTTATGAGATCTGAGATTTAATTAATTAGTGCAATGTGCAAATGAATGTATCAACATGTTTTATACTGCTAACACTTTGTTGTTGGAACATGTCAGTAAGGAGTAGTAACAAACCAAGCAAAAACTCAGTGGATTTCATCAATTTCTTGTTAGATAACTAAGCGCAGGGGTGGGGGAGGGGGGTTGAATTAGTTATTTTTAGTTATCCTACAACCCCTTAAAACATTTTAGTACCCAAAAATGTTTCATAAAAATCATAAGAAATCACTCGGTGATCTTATTCAACTTCTTAATTAACACTTATAATCAATTTTCTCCAAACTATTCATTCACTATTTATGTTAATACCGACCCTCAAAAATAAAATTATTTTGTTACCTATTATTATTGATTTGTAGTAAAAAGTGAATAACATGAAAATCAACTTGGAACATAGCAAAAATCACACATTTGACACCAAAAAATTTTAAGTGTAAACTTTGTAAGGGAAAATGCACCTGGGAATGAGAACCCAAAATTCTTAATCTTCTAAAGTAAGCTCTTCTAGGAGCGAACCTTGTTAAAGTTTTACAAATACATTTTTAATGTGACTTGGTTAGAGGATTTACACCAAAATATCATCTAGAGTGTATCACTCCTTCATCCTTTCTAAAGAGTGGCCTTCTCTAAAGGACTTATAAACACCACTAATTTATGTTACCATATAAGATTTCACAAACTTGTTGGGTCCACTCAATTATAATTTTTTTTTGCTACAATTGTAAGTAAGTAATAGTATAAATTGATCTATTAGGTTTAGCACTACCTTGCTTGTTCAGATCTCCTTTCTACTCAGTATCTTTCTGATCTCTTTTCTTGATCTCTTTACCTTGATCTCTTTACTAGTTGATTCACTCGTTCTCACTCTCTCACTTATTCCTTAACTCTGCTTCAATCTTCTATTTTCTCTTCTCATTTTACCTTTTCTTCTTTTAGCTTCAACAATGCACTTTGTTATCGTTCCTTAACATTCGATCAACATCCAACTAGCAATCAAAAACTTTCTCAACTAATCCTTAAATAGTAGTCTCTCTACTTCTAGATTCTTCCAATTATTATTTCTTAATCACGATTGGAAATCTCATATTCATTGCATTTAGTCACTTAGAAAATAGAACTTTCATATAAATTTGTGCTCATCATTATCCTTCTTCAATTTCCATCATTAGATCATCATTGTGTTTTTCCATTTATTGATCTTGTAACAAACTTTGACTCCTACTTTGAACTTCTCGAGCATTCTTTGTTTTTTCCAAAATTTGACTTCAAATTCCATCTTTACAAAAAATTTCTTCTTTTTTTTTCTCACTGAATATAAAATTTCACTCGGTCAATATTGAGCTAGCTCAGGAAACACTAAACTTTCACTTGCTTAGCCAAATGCTCAGTGTACAGTGTACTCACTCAATGAGCATTGTCTTCCTTCTTTGACCTTGTCACTCAATATAGCTTGTATATCTCATTAAGTTACAATATAACAATTTTAAAACAATCAAACTGTCATTACATAATCAATGTCCAACTCATTCAAGTGCCCATTGAATAGTATACTTATCGACTTTGTCATCATCACAGTTTCTTCAAATCATCATCATCAATCAAATGAGATAGCACTCTAGTGAAATAGCATAATTTCTAATCAACTAAGACTTGACATCAATGAAAACATAATAATTGATACGAATCTTGTACATACATTCATAGCATTCTCAGTTGCATCATCAATTAGGGCTAACAATCTCGCCCTTTGGCATTGATGGTAACACATAACATGTTATTTTACATTACATAAGATAATAAAATATATACATTGATAACAATACAACTATTCATCTCTTTTTCTCCATTATAAGGTGTTATAACTATTTAGAATAACAGAGAGGAAGGGTGAATCAGTTATCCTTGAGTCTAGATGTACCAATTTAACTTTTAAACACTTTGAACAACTTAAACTAACCAAGATATTCACTCCATCTCTATAGCATATCATCAACAATTAAACATTTAATACAATATATTAACTCATTGTCTCTATATGTGTTAACTACCAATAAATAAACTATTGTAAAATATAGCATGTAAAAAAAAAATCCACACATGATAATAACACTTTTGGCACTAGGATTTAATGTGAAAACCCAATTTCGGAAAATCCACCCAGTAACATGCTTCCAATTTTTTACTCTTTTGAAGTGAGCTCGATTAAAAGCCAACCCTTTTTAAGGTTATACAACACATTATTAAATGTGACCTTGTTAAAGGATTTAATCACCCTATTAGAAGTGGCCTTGTTAGAGGACTTTAGAACATTTCATTAGAATGTCACCTTGATTAAAGGATTTTAGAATGCTACAATGGTTAGAATGTAACAATAAGTTTGATTTATAAATTACAAATAATTTTTTAAATTCAAAACTCTATTTTCTCATTTGATGGTTCATTGGTTGGTCCCCTTTCACATCTCCATCAATGATCTTCTTGTCACCTCCTCACGCAATCACACTTCACAAACTCTCCATACTTCACCTCTATTGTTCTCTTCTTCATAGCTTCTCCTTAATATTTCCAATCAAAAATCAACCAACCTCATAAATTCATTTCATATGCCTCCTTAAATAGGCAATTTTGATCTTTTTCCACTTAAACATCACCATTGATCTTAGGGTTAGCAAATTCATTGAATCCTTCAATATTTTTGTTTCCCTTCTTCTAGAAACTTCTAATCAAATCCTTGCCTTTGATCATGTAACAGACTCTCCTCATGCATTAAATATGCTAGCTCATCAATTATTATCTTCCACATGCTTTGACTAATTCAAAATACCCATTGTGTTGCCCTCAAAATTAAATTTTTCTCAAACTTTAACTTTTGAGGTCACTAAGAAATCACTATGTTGTTTTGCTCAATCATCACTGTGTAACTTGCCAATCACTATACTTTCTCACTTGGCATCAACATGCTCGCTCGGCCATTACTATGCTCGGCTTCAAATATACTTCTTCATACATTTTCTCGACAATAAGTAGTGCTTAGATTCAAGTATTTTGTTCAGCTTCTACATAAGTTCCTTAATCTTTTGCTTCAACTACTTCATTGACCATGCAATACTGATACTCGGTCAAGCTTATCCTTATGACTTGTTTCAACTCTTATCTTCCTCCAATTGTCTTCTACACTTTTTTTATTTATTGAGCAACACATTATCTTGTCAAGGACTAACTTATCAAGTGCTCATTATATTTCTATGATACTTAACACAACTCAACTCAGCCTTTCAGTAGGTCATCTCATGATCTCTTCTTCTTAAACCATCTTCATCAATCAAATGATGTGGCACTCTACATTGTTAATAAAATTTCTCTCCAATTGGTTTGACACTCTCTCTTACTAATAGGTTTGACATCAATGACAACATAAAAATAATTCCAACTATAGTTTCCAATAATATCTATCTTTAGCATTGATGGCAACACTAGTTTGACTTAACTCGTTACCATGTAATCCAAAAAGTGTCAACGTGCTATATACTATTTTCTCCCTCTATGTTTGTTTTCTCTCTTTCTTAGTTTCATTCTAATTTCCATTGAATCGATCTTAGGATGCTCCCTCTATTAGTTTAGTATATACTATTTTCTATAGAAACCTATGTCTCCCTCTTGAAAATAATCATTCACTTCCTCTAATATATATCTTCTTAGTAATACTCGAGCTCTCATATATTCTTTCTCCCTCTTTATCTAATAACTTGTATGGTAACTTGATAATACTTGTCTCCCTCTTTGATAACAATACCAAAGACATACCATACACATCATTTTCTTATCACTTCTCTGACTAATACAACAATGTGATCTCAACATCATCTCCTTGTAGCTTCTTCTACTCATAGTTTAGTGTCTTTCATTTCACACCTTTAGGTAGATCCTAAAGTGTGACCTCCTACATCAATATTCATGATATTTTGATTCTTATAGATTGATGCAATGCAACATCTCTACTTAGATTGCTTCAGGTAGGGGAATGACCTAACTTCCATCTTAAATACTCAAAAGCATCATTAGGTAGTGCCTTAGTGAGTATATCAGCCAACTGCTCCTTTGTGTTCACATATTCCACTCTCACTTCTTTCTCTTATGCCAGCTCTCTCAAGTAATGATACTTGATCTCAATATGTTTAGTCTTTGTATGCATCATAGGGTTCTTTGATATGTTTATAATATATTTTTTATGACAATAAATTACAATAGGTTCAGGTATTTCTTCCTTCATCCTTTTCAACAATTGTTTGATCTATACAATGTTTGAATAATTCACTACTGCAACAACATATTCAACCTCTGATATAGATTGTAAAATATAGTTCTACTTGTTTCTTGTCCATGAAATTGATCTTCTACCCAAGAAGAATGTTCCTCCACTTATGATTTTCCTATCATCAATATTTCCTTCTTGATTAGCATCTATGTACACTTTCAGTTCAAATTTTTCACCCCTCTTGTACCATAGGCCATGGTCTTTTGTTCCCTCTAGATATCTCAATGTTATCTTTATTTCCATCAATTGATTTTCTCTAGGATTAGATAAGAATCTGGAATAGCTGTAATAGCTAATGCAATGTGAGGTCTTCTATCTACAATATATTGTAGTTTCCCAATCATAGACTTGTATAATGTTTCATTTACCTCGACAAATTCATCATTTTTTGACAATTTATGTCCAGACACCATTGGTGTTCCAACTAGTCTTGAGTATTCCATACCAAAAGTGTTCAATATTTCTTTGATATACTTTGATTGAGTAATGAAAATACCTTTTTTCATCTAATAAACTTACAAATTAACAAAGAATTTAATCTCTCCAAACATTGACATTTCAAACTCCTTTTTCATTTGATTAGCAAATGACTTGCTCAAGAAGTCTTTTCCTCCAAACATGATGTCATAAAAAAAATTCCAGCCAATAAAATCTTATTTTTAGATTCACTTTTCAAATACAAATTTCTATTGTCATTAGTTATTACAAAACCAAACTTCACCAAGTAATTGTGTAACCTCTCATACCATGCTCTAGGGGCTTGCTTCAAACCATATAAAAATTTGTGTAATTTACATACCATGTGCATTTTGTTTGGATGAAAAAATCCTTTAAGTTGTTCAATGTAGACTTCTTCCTCAATAATTCCATTCAAAATGTAGATTTTACATCCATTTGATACACTTTAAACCCTTTGCAAGCAAGATATGCAAGAAAATTCCTCTCTCCTTGTAATCTTGCAACTAGGGAAAAAGTTTCACCATAGTCAATCCCTTCCTCTTGTGCATATCCCTTGCAACCCAGTCTTTCCTTATTCCATGTGACTTCACCTTTCTCATTTAGCTTGCTTCTAAATAACCACTTAGTACCAATCACATTTTTATCTTTTCGTATGGGTACCAATGTCCATATTTTTTTCTTCTCAATTTAATAAATTTCTTCATTCATTACCTTGATCCAATCTTCATTCTATAAGCATCTTTTATAGATTAAGGTTCAAATTCATGTAACAAACATGTGCCATTCTTTAGCCTTCTTCTTGTTATGACTCATGAATCTTTATCTCCAATAATTTGATCTAGTGCATGATGTCTTCTCACATGCTTTGCCAATACATGATTAGATCTTGGTTCCTCTTATTGGTGTTCACTAGATTCAGCATGTTAAGCATCTTATGTTATCTCTAGCTGCAACTTGGCTTCCTCTATCTGTTATTTAGTTGTCATGGTTTTTTACTCAACTCCTATAGCCTGATGCTCATCAAACTATTGATTCTTGGTGGAGATCTTCTATAGAACCTTGGCAGCACCTGGCTACTAATGCTCGACAGCCACCTTTTCTGGTTCAGGTAAGGTGTTAGATTCACCTTCATAGATATAGAGAAACTCTTTTATAATTTTTAGGTCCTTTCTTGCATTCTTCTTCATTTTTCTCTAAAAATTCACCAACTCTGACATTTGCACTTTCCACAATTTTATTAGTTTCATAATTTAAACACTTATAATCTTTTCTCTTAATCAAATAACCTATAAATATGCCTTCATCACAATTTTCATCAAGTTTACCTTTTCTTACATCTTTCAATATATAACATTTTCTTCCAAAGACTTTTAAATAATTCACATATGGTGCATATCTATACCAAAGTTCAAAAGGTGTTTTGTTTGTTCCTTTCTTCACTTGAACTTGGTTCAGAGTGTAAACTATAGTGCTTACGACCTCTCTCTAGTACTTTTTTGAAACATCCTTCTCCATCATTAGTGTTCTTGTGGAATTGATAATTGATCTATTCGTTCTCTCTATTATACCATTTGGTGGGATGTCTTTGGTGCACTCACTTTCCTCTCAAGATTCCTTTTTATTGAAAAATATGTTGAACTCATCTGAGATGAATTCACCACCTTTGTCCAATATCAAACATTTCAAACTCTTACCTATTTCCATCTCAATTCTAGCAAGATACCACTTAAATATTTGAAATGCATCAAATTTTTCCTTATGAAACATCATAGTCATCATTCTTGAAAAGTCGTCAACAAACAAAATAAAATATTTATCAACATAATAGCTTTGTATTCCAATAGGACCACACAAATTAGTATAAACCAACTCCAAAATATCATCAGAAGAAAAGGTCTTGCTCTTGAAACTAGACTTTTCCTTTCACCCATTTGACATTGTTTGCACATCACTTTATCAGGTTTTCTTAGTTTTGGTAACATTCTAACTCCTTTCGTTTTACTTATTCTTACCAAGTTATCAAAGTTCACATGACATGGCCTCTTATGCCATAACCAAACATCTTTGCATTGTGCAAATAGACAAGTATCTTCAGATAGGTCTAGGTGGAACAAGTGACCTCTTGTTTACTCTCCTTTTCCAACTAGTTCACTAGTTGCATCATAGATCTTTTCCTTCTTGTTCTAGAAATCAACTATGTAGCCTAAACTTATCAATTGTGCTACACTCAACAAGTTATACTTCAAACTATCCAATATGCATTGTCACACTTGATCTTTTTGTTCAATTTAATTATTCCTTTACCTTTCACATAACAAGGTGCATCATTACCAAACTTAACACTACTTCCATTATAATGTTCTAACTTATCAAACTCCATTGTATCACCAATCATATGATGTGAGAAACTACTATCAACTATTCACCTATCATTTTTACTCACAATTGAGATCAATGAAATTTTCTCATCTTTATCATAATCATCTTCCATTACAACACAAATAACTTCATCGTTGTGATCATCAAAATTACTATCGATACCATCCTATTTAGCAATATAGCAATATTTATTAACTTTGTCTCTGTAGTCGCTTTTGTCTATGTTGCTCCTATCATCTCTCCTTCCTTTTTAATTGAAATCTTTCCTCTCATCTTTGTCATCTCTTTTAGGGCATCTAGTTGCAATATGACAAACTTTGTTACGTGTAAGATAGTTAATAGGAAGTTTTCCTTTGTATTTGCATTTTCTTCTAGGAAGTCTTCTTTCCAAAAATGCTTCAAGTTCATCAATCTCGTCATCAGATCCACTATTACTTTATACATACTTGATTTTCTTCTTTTTCTTAGATCCATCAAGGGTTAGTTGTGCTTAAATGAAAATTTAGTGCTAGCAGGGGAGTAATTATCAAAATTTGATAATTCAAATGTAGTGAGTCTACCAATTAGTCTATCCAAAATCTAATCATTACTGAGGTAAAAATTTCAATTCTTAAATTGTAGATACTCTAATTGCATAGATAGGAAGTAAATTCATCAATACCTTACTTATCATAGTCTCATCAGCTATATGTCCTTCAGATCCTCTAATAGAATTCACCACTTCTTTGATTTGGCTACAATACTATGCAATAGTCTTTCCTCCATGCATTCTAATGTCATCAAAATTTCCTCTTAAGCTTTATGCCTTAGCTTTTAACACATTCTTGTTTATGCCATGGATTTTTTCCAAGTTGTCAGACATTTGGTTAGCAGTAGTGCATCATTTTACATCATAAAGTTTTGCATAACTGAGGGTTGTTGAAAGTTGAAACATCATTTTCTTGTGCTTCTTCTTCTCTTTCATTTGTTCAATTGTCATAGATCTAAGAACCTCAATGTATTCATTGTCCAAGTAGTAATATGTGGAATCTCCAATTCTAGATAAATGCAATCTCATTAGCCTTTTCCATGTTGGGAAGTTCTCCTTGTTTAGCTTAGGTATCTCTCTTGTGCATCTTAATATTTTACTTGAGTCCTTTCAAACTTCTTGACAAACATCAAATATCTAATACCATTTTTTATAATAATTTAGAATAACTAAGAGGGGGAGTGAATCAGTTATCCTTAGGTCTAGATGTACCAATTCAAATTTTAAACACTTCAAACAACTTCAACAAACTCAGATACCCCCTTGGACTCTATAGCATATCATCATCAATTAAACATTTCATACAATATCTTAACTTTCTATCTCTATCTATGTCGACTACCAATATATAAACTATTGTAAAATATAGCATGCAAAACAATAACATCCACATATGATAATAACACTTTCGACACCAGGATTTAATGTGGAAACCCAATTTGGGAAACAAATATCAAGTAACATGCTACAAATATTTCACTTTTCTGAAGTGAGCTTGGTTAAGAGTGAACCGTGTGAAAAGTTATAAAACACACTATTAAATGTGACCCTATCAAAGGATTTAATCACCCTATTAGGAGTGGCCTTGTTAGAGGAATTTAGAACATTTCATTATAATGTCACCTTGATTAAAGGATTTTAGATTGATATAATGGTTAGAATATAACAATATCTTTGATCTGTAAAGTACAACTTACTTTGTAAATTCATATCTCTATTCACTCATATGTTGGTTCATTGATTGGCCTCCATTCACATCTCCATCACTAATCTTCTTGGCACCTCCTCAAGCAATGACACTTCACAAACTCTTCGCATTTCATCTTTGTTATTCTCCTCATCAAAGCTTCTCCTTAAGTTCAACAATCAACAACAAACCAACCTCATAAACTCATTCCTTATGCCTCCTTAAATAGGCATTTTTGATCATTTTCTGCTTAAACATCACCTTGATCTTAGGGTTCAATCATATTCATCAAATCCTTCCATATTTTTGTTTTCCTTCTTCTTCTAGAAACTTTTGATCAAATCCTTGTCTTTGATTATTTAACAAAATCTCCTCATGCATTAAATATGCCAACTCATAAATCCTTATCTTCCATGCACTTTGACTAATTCTAAATTCTAACTCTGTTAGCCTCAAAATCAAATCTTTCTCAAACTACAACTTTTGTTGTCACTTGGAAATCACTATGTTCTTATGCTCAGTCATCACTGTGTAACTCTACAATCACTATAATTTCTCACTTGGCATCAACATGCGCACTTGTCCATTACTACGCTTGCTCATAACTACACTTCTCCATACATTTCTCAACAATAACTAGCCCTTGGATTGAACTATTTTTTTTGGCTTCTACATGAGTTCCTTAATCTTATACTTTAACTCCTTTATTGACTGTGCAAAACTGATACTCGATCAAGCTTATCCTTATGACTTGTTTCAACTCTTAACTTCATCCAACTTTCTTCTACAGTTTATTTATTGATTGAGCATCACATTATCTTGTTAAGAACTAACTTATCAAGTGATCATTATATTTCTATGATACTTAACACATCTCAACTCAAGATTTCACTAGGTCAACTCATGATCTCCTCTTTAAAAATCCTCTTTATCAATCAAATGATTTGGCACTCTACATTGTTAACTTAAAATTTCTCTCTAGTAGGTTTGATACTCTATCTTACCAATAGGTTTGACATCAATGACAACATAACAGTTGTTCCAATTGTTGTTTCCAACATAAGGTTCTTAGCATCAAATTTTCTCAATAGATGTACTCAGTCTATATCTCCAGTAGTATCAATTTTCTTCAATATTACTCCCCCTTAGAATGTGATCTTCTTCTTTTGTTTAGTTGTAGCATCACTCATTCTGACATCATCTTCATCATTCATGATTGATTCTCACGCATTCTCTTCCTCTTAGTCATCTACTCCCCCCTATGCTTTCTCTTCTCCCCTTTTGGACATAATCTTCCTTTACTGATATTCTCCCTTACATATTCTCTCCCCATTATACTACTGATATTATCCCCCTTTGACAACAATGCCAAAGGTAACTATAAGCTCCAATTTGAAACTTATAGTAGTTATCCACGTACCTTGCATTAATAGTTTATATCAGTTTCATCACAATCATCTTGAAAACTTCAGGAAACTCTTCAAGAGTGAACTCTTGCATTTGATCTATATAGATATATATGCTCATCCATGAATTGATGCAACATGCATCTTCACCTAGTGAATTTTGGATAAGGGCAGGACACCCAATTTACCTCTCATATACTCAAAAGCATCCTTAGGCAATGTCTTAGTAAATATGTCTACAATTTTCTCTTTAGACTTCACATATTCAAGCCTTACTTGTTTCTCATGTACTTACTCCCTCAAATAATGATACTTCATTGATATGTGTTTTGTCTTTGCATGCATCAACGAATTTTTTAATATATTTATTGCACTAGTGTTATCACAATAAATAGTAACATGCTCAGTTATCTCTTCTTGCATACCTTCCAACACTTTCTTAATCCATACAATATTTGAACAATTGATTGTAGCAGCAACATACTCAACTTCATCAATAGATTGTGAAATACAACTATGTTTCTTGCTTAGCCATATAATAACCACTTGTGCTTTTTCTATCATCAACATTACTTTCCCAACCAGCATCTATGTAGACTTGAAGATTAAAGTCATCATCTTTCTTATACCATAAGCCAAAATATTTGGTTCCTTTAAGATATATAAGTATCCTCTTCATACTAGTCAGGAGTGTATCCTTGTGATTAGAGGAAAATCTTGCAACTACACCAATGGTATGTCCATTATCTTGTCTATGGTGCACAACATACTATAGTTTTCCAATCATGGATCTGTATTGTGTTTTATTTACTTTTGCAAAGGTATCTTCCTTTGATAATTTCACTCTAGTCACCATAGGTGTATTAACTAGCTTAAACTCATTTATTTCAAATGTCTTCAACATTTCCTTCACATACTTAGACTGAGAAACGTATATACATTTTCTTATTTGATGAACTTGTAATCCAATAAAAAAAATCATCTCACCAAACATTGACATCTCAAATTTTGTACTCCTTTGATTAGAAAATGTCTGACATAATATTTTATTTCCTCCAAACATAATGTTATCCATAAATATTTTAGCAATCAACACCATAATTTAGATTCATGTATTTCAAATACATATTACTATTCTCACTTGTTCTAGAAAATCCAATCTTAATTGAATAAGACTTTAACCTTTCATACCATGCTCTTGGTACTTGTTTTTGTCCATACAATGTCTTTTTCAATTTGAAAATCATGTTCTTTTAATAAGGTTCAATGAATCGTTCTAGTTGGTCTATGTGTACTTCTTCAAGTATTCTATTTAGAAATATAGATTTGACATCCATTTGATAGACTTTGAACTTCTTGTGGGTAGTTTAAGACAACAATGTTCTTACACCTTCTAATCTTTCCACAAGTGCAAAATTCTCACCATAACCTATTCCTTCTTCTTGAACATAACCTTTGCAAACTAGTCTTGCCTTACTTCTTACAAATTATCCATTTTCATTCAGCTTGTTTTTGAAAATCCATTTTGTTCCTATCACATTCTTGTCAACAAGTCTCGGTACTAATGTCCATGTATTGTTGTTCTCTATCTGATCATTCTCCTCAGTCATGACATTTATCCAATTCTCATTTTACAATACAATTTTAATTGTTCTTGGTTCAAAATTAGTTGTCAAACAGGTATTGTCTCTTAACTTACTTCTTGTTTGTATTCTAGTGCTTCTGTCACCAATAATTTTTGTAGGGGAATGATTTTCTTTCTCACATATTTTTCCAATACATGTCCAATTCTCTAATTTTTAGCATTTTCTCCACTCAGTAGGAGTTCAACTTCATGCTTAGGTTGTATTATTGGTGCTCAGGAAAAGAAGTATGTAACTTGGTAGTTCTCTATCGTAACTTGGGTAGTGCTTTTGGTGCCTCTTCCTCCACATACACAAACTTGTTGTAATCTTCAAGTTCCTTCTTTATTTTCATATCGTTCTTTTCTACAAACTCATCAATCCTCACATTTGCATTTCAATAATTTATTTAGTAACCTTGTTAAAATATTTATAACCTTTACTCTTAGATGAATAGCCAAAGAATATATCTCCTTTTGAATCAAATTTACCATTCCTTGCTTCCTTGTGAATGCAACACCTACTTCCAAATATTTTGAAATAATTTACATTAGGTGTATGACCATACCAGAGTTCATAAGGTATCTTATTTGTTCCTTCCTTCAACTAAACTCAATTGAGAGAATAAACAATAATACTAATAGCTTCTCTCTAGAATATCTATGAAACATCCTTTTCAATCATCAATGTCTTTGGACAATCTACAATTGATCTATTTCTTCTCTCAGCAATTCCATTTTGTTGTAGTGTATTTGGTGTATACAATTATCTCTTAATACCATTCTCAGCACAAAAGTTAGTGAATTCAATAGACATAAACTCACCACCACTATCAAACCTTAAACATTTCAATGATTTATCAATTTCTTTCTCAACTCAAGATTTATACCATTTTAACATGTAAGAATCCTTTTAGCACCCGATTTTCAAACTTTGAAAATCGACCCCATAGAAAGAATCCCTAAATTGTCCTACTATTATGGCTGGTTTTTATTGCTAATGATGGTTTTGTAGACTGACTTGTAAAGGGGATAGTGTTCTAAAGTTATGTTGAACTTCAACTCAAACCTCAAAGTTCAAGTTCAAGTTCAAAGTTCAAAAATGGGATGGTGAATTTTGAGAGTCAAGGTTTAAAATTCAAAGTTCAAAGATCAAATGTTCTGAATACGAAAGTAATGGTTCAAGCCTGAGATCTAGACTCACCAATTCAGCAGAATACAGATTCAAAGGTTTGATGGCTCAAAAGGACAAAACAAGTTCAGGTTCAAGGTTCAATTCAAATCTCAGTGTGTAGTTTAGATTCTCAAAGTTCAAGATTCAAAAAGACAAGTACAGGAATAATGACTCAAGATCCAAAGTGTCGATTCCAAGGTTAAGTCCATAATTATTTATAGTTTCAATGAAGATTTTTGGCCTAAAGATTAACTGGTTTAAGATTGTGAGAAATATAAATGCCCTAGGTTCCCAAAAAAGATTGAACTTCATAAGTTATACTCCATGGGCCGCTTGCTCTTTTATCTTCTTGTTTATGAGGGAATTAATCAGTGCGTTGATATAGATGTTTTATCTTCTTGTTTATGAGGGAATTAATCAGTGCGTTGATATAGATGATAAAATAACAAATAAAATAACAAGCCTTTCCTATGGTGCTTCAGAAAGATGCAAATATCTATATTTAATACACCAAACCCGTAATTGAAAGAAATGTCTTTAATATAGAATTTGAGGATCATTTCTTGAACTCTTATCTTTATGTATGTGAGGTCAGCATCCTTTATGTTCATTCTAACAAAAGGAAAGCCCAATAAGACAAAGAGACACGTGGATCGCCACTACACCACATGCACATAATAATAAAATGTGTCACATGTGCAGTGTTAAAACTTGATGAATGCGCAATTGGTTGTTAAAAAACCCATGGGCACGAAGCCCTCGACATCAAACGGAATCAACTACATCTAGCTCACACATCCCTTGTGCCAAATATGAATCCCCAGGCCTCTCTTCATAATACCATATAGTTGATCTTTGGAATGCCATCAAATGTAAACAAAAAAAATATGAAAGAGACAGGCGTACATGGAGAGCCATGGGTTTTGAAGATGAATTAGTTCAGAATTCTTGGATCACATCTCATATAGTCAATGCAGAGAGGAACATGAACTCGACAATTGCTAGATCCCTTTCGATCATCATTGTGTGGATTGGAAGTGCATACAATTTCAATAAGTTCAAACATAGAATCATACTCTCATATGTTTTGTGCCAACTGTTTGTCAGAATGCCTATCGAATAAATTAGTGGCAGTAAACCAAATAGATATTGCATGTGCTTCTCGTCTAGCATATCCCAAGAATAATTAAAGTAAATCCTACAATTCATATCATTCTGAATAGAGGCATCTACATGTTAAAAAATAAACTGAACATACCTCACGAAACAATTATGGCAAGGATCAGGTCATGGAAGGTGATTTTCTTTGTGAAAAGTGAAGCACCTATAGTTGTCGAGAATCGATCAAAGAACCGACTGTCTTTCATCAGAAGTCGGTGATAAAAGTAATACTTGGATTTCAAGTTTGAACAATAGTTCATCCCTTTATTGATGGCATATCTACAGTCGAAGAGTGTATATCTATGCATTTGGATGGTTCAAAATTTGTGTTATTCCAATTCATGCTATGTCCCACCATTATTAACCCAACGGCTTGTAATATCAGACGCTCCTGTCTTCTTTAATGAGCATAATGAACCTGGTCATAGTTTCAAAGCCGATGCATGAGAAATGCATCTAAGTATTTGACCAAATGCCCAGGCACCAGAATCCAAAAGTTGTAGCACCATTGGAGCCTAAAACCCAACACCACACTATGTTCGAACCTGCGGATGTTATGGAAATCCTTGTTGGTTCACAGACCGAATAAGTTCAGATACACAGACCACATTTCCTACGTGTTTTGGAATTTCCAATTCATGATTTTTGGTGAAATCCTCATTGGTGCAGGTTCACTTCTTCTTACATGGGGAATAGCTATTCTATTATGGAGCATGACCACCTTTAAAATGAAAGTCTGATAAGTTGTTCAATGATAAAATGGTTTTCAACATTGAGTGTTTGCTCAGGGCATGATAACTATAAGGTCTCACCCAACCAAAGCCATTATAACACTAAAGATTCTCCCCATGCATTGATATCTATGGATAGACACATCCACTTGGAATGCTGGAGATATTCATAAAGATGTCGGTCTGATCCAAGTCTACTCTTATGGGGTAATATTGCATAATATTTTATACAACTGATGGATTTGGTGACCCGATAAGAGGTAAATAAGAAGCTTTAAGGATTAATCACCAAAGTTCTTAGTTAATTTACAAAGTTTGAGGGACTCCAAAATAGTGAAGACATGTATGTGCACCTGTTGTAATAGATATTAAATGATATTATTGTGACCAAATATAAGAAAGTATTCCAAACACTTAGGAAAGGGTATTAATCATGAAAAGAAAACATGATTTGTCGACTGAGGGGAAATAGGTGAGAATTCAGTTTCCCCAAGAATTGATAACCAAAATCTTATGGTCAAGTGAAGATAAGGTTCTTCTTTTTCTGTTATGGGAGTTTTGTAGTTGTAGGAGGAAGGGGAGTATAGTATTTGTATTGTAACAGGGGAATATATGAGAGTTTATTTTTTGTTTTCGGCATTCTTGATTGCAAAGGGAAGGCACGGAATAGTTTTGTGGTTGTTATTTTATATCTAGAAATATGAATGAATTTCTATCACAAGTCATGTGGGCCGTATATTTAATTTTGTTGATTAAGAGTAATTATGAGCTTTTTCTCTTCACATTTACAGATATAATCTTCCTTTTTGTATCAAACATGTCTCGTTCTTAATATTGCAGTTCACATACTCACATTGTATTGAATGGTATGTTTAACTCCACTTATTTCCTCTATAAATCAGATGGTTGAATAGGTGATCTTGTGGTTATTTGTTCATCCACTTGTTAGTTTGTAAATCTGATAATAGCACTCATTCCATTGTTATGGGCGAGAGTTAGCTTTTCTTAGTGCCTTCTGGTTAAAGGTACATCCAGATTTTTAATTCATTGAATATCTCCTAAGAGGAAGTTGTACCATTCAATCCAATGCGGTGATAATCTATCCAACTGTTGGTAGAATTTATGTCTTCATCTTGGCATTTTGAGTCATTATTTAGATTTATTTTTCAAAGGACAAATATGTTTACCAACATAACATATCTAAAGCATGTGATTTCACATTCATGAACATAATAATCATCATTTTAGAAAATTCATCAACAACCAAGATGAAATATCTGTCAGCATAGCAACTTTCTATACCAATATGCCCACACAAGTCAGTATGCACAAGTTCCAAGATATCATTAGAAGTGTGTGCCTTTCTTGAAAAACTTGGTTTTTTCATATTAACGAGCTGACATTCTTTACACATAGCATTCTTAGGTTTCTACAGATTCAGTAAGCCTCTAACTCTTTCCTTTCTACTCACCTTCACCATGTTCTCAAATTTTACATGACATGACCTTTTATTTCACAACCATACATCCTCAATTTTACCAAATAAACATGTCTCAATAGTAGGATCAAGATAAACTAAGTTACTAGATAAACTAAGTTACTTTTTATTTGTATCCCAATTTCAATCATATTTTCTTTATCATCATAGATCTTGACTTTTCTATTCTGATATTCCAGCTTGTGACCTAAATTATTCAACTGAGAAACACTCAAATGATTATACTTTTTTCTTTGCACCTAGTAAGCATCATCATATATGATCTTATCATTCAACATTAGTTATCACCTACCTTTCAATAGACATGGAACATCATTATGTAGCCTAACAGTTTCACCATCATTAATTTCTTCAAATTTGTCAAACTTAATTCATCAGTCATGTGATGTAAGGATCTACTATCTATGATCCATGAATCATTAGTGCTAACATGTGAAATAAGAGCAATTTCATTCTCATGCCTTTGTTAGGATGGGATTAGTGTTGCACCAAAAGATCGATCTGTCAATGTTCGATACAACCACTCAACTTATAGTACACAGGAGGTAGTTAAGCCCTTGTCACAAATCCTGAGGGGAGCACTGAACAAATTTATAACAATCTCCCCCTCAACATTACCTGAGATGTCCCTTTTCTGATTTTATATGATATTTCAAGCCTCTAATCAGATCTTTAAGATCAAACAACCAATATTTCAAAGATCCACCAATTTCTCAATAAACCCCAAATCGGGTATGCCGGAAATAGTGCCAAAAACTTGACAACTTCACATATTATTAATAAATCTGAAAGTGGACATTTTTATAGAAATTTCAGCAGCATAACAGCCTACAAAATGACATTTCCAGATCTGTATAACATTTACACAACAGCTCCCAAATGAAGGACAAAAATAATGCTCATCGAGCTCCCGAAAACAACACAAAATAGCCGGAAACACCACAAAAACACTAATAATCTATCACAGAAGTATAATCATAGCCAAATACATATATTCAGCTCTATTTTAACATCTTAATGTCTGATATACAGCATCAACCCAAACCGATATGAAATACTCAACCGGAAACACCAAACTCTTACAAAAAATACACCCGAAAACCCACAAATCTGCATTGTTCAGCACAAAGGCAAACTCTGCATGAGCATGCACATGGAATGGCTTCAAACTCCCATCCTTAGCCTTCCTAGAAAACTACAAACTCTCGTTCTTGGGTCTCCTTCTCCACAGGTTTGGCAGCCTCTGAAGAACAACAAAGAAATGAACAAAAATCAAGTTCTAGAATGAGCCCAAAATGCCTCCAAACCCCTTAAAAGAGGGCATAACCCTAACTCACGTCCAAGAGGGGTTAATAAAATATAATTTAATAATAATTTTTATTTATTAGTCCATTGGTTTCCAAATATTAGCCCCTTTTGCCGAAACTTCACCTTTCTGGAGCCTGCCTGCCTTAGCAAAGTTTATTATTTTTAATTATTTGAAAAGGGGACATGACATTACCCGAGGGTCTAAGGATTTGAATCTATGACCAAGCTCTGATACCACTAGTTAGAATGGGGTTTTCTTTGCACCAAAAGACCGATCTGTCAATGCTTGATACAATCACTCAACTTATAATACACAGGAGGCAGTTAACCCCTTGTCATGAATCCCAAGGGGAGCAGTAAACAAATTTCTAATAGCCTTTCTCTATTGGGATCTTCCTTGATAGCAACATATACCATCTGAACTACTTCATTCGCTTTGTTATTACTAGACTTGGTGTGCTCTTCTTCAGTAATGTAAAATGATTTCTTCCCTTAGTCTTTGTGGCCCTTGTTCTTCATGTACTTGTAATCTTTCTTGTCATTTTTGTCACTCTTTCTTTTTTTAGGATATTTAACAAAAAAATGACCAACTTAATTGCACTTGAAATAGATCAAAGGTAGTTTACCTTTGAATTTACATTTACCTCTTAATACCCTTCGAGCAAGAAATGCTTCAAGCTTATCTAGATCATCTTCAATTTCAGACTCACTTTCTTCTGTACTTTTCTTCTCTTTCTTTGAACTTCCAATGGTTAGTAAATAACTAAAAACATTTTCAAGTGTGACCATACTATTATCATAATTTCTCAGTTCAAATATAATCAACTAGCCAACTAAATTGTCAAGTGTCAAAACATCACCAGGCATAGCTCTCACTTCTTTAATTACAAAAACTTTGATAGCATAAACAAGAAGAAGAGTTCTAAGAACTTTAATGACAATTTCATTGTCATTGATAATTCCTCCAGTAGCTCTAATTGCACTTACAACTTCTTTAATTTGATTCACATACTATGCAACATTTTTACCTTCTTTTATTCTCATGTCATCATACTTAGCTCTCAACACATTTGGATCTCCATTGTGTACAAGTGCCAATTTGTCCCACATCTGTTTAGCATTTGTGCAATTCTTGATATCATCAAACTCAACATCATTAAGTGTAGATGCAATCTAAATCATCAAGCTACTATGATTCATCTTTTCAGTCATTTGTTCCATAGTCATAGGAGCAAAAGGTGTAGTGCACTCACTATCCAACCAGATAGAAATATTATCTCCAATTCCATATAGGTGTAGCCTCATTCTATCTGTTAGAGTAATTAAATATTTCCTAATTAACTCTAGTTTCTTAATATAAACTTTAGCATTACAACAATTAATTCTTTTATTAATTATTATTATGCAAGGGTGGAAGCACAAACTTGAGTCACCTTTGGTGATACCAAAAAGGTATTTCAGCCAAAACAGTTTCGGCCATACATACATGGTGGTTTCCCACGCCCGCATGGTGTGTATTGTTTCGGCTAAAACAGTTACAGCCGAAACCCTGTTGTTTTATAAAAGGGTCAAAAAACCCTTTGCGGCTATCATTTTGACTGTCACAGCTCCTAAGTTCTTGGAGAGCGGTCTAGGTGTTTTGGCCATAACATGTTAGTGGGTTTTTTTTTCATTTTTTTAATTTTTTAATGTCTTTTTTTATTAATAAATGTTAATGGTACTTAAATTAATTTTTTTTTACCTATTTTATGAGTGAAATATTTAGAATTGTTAATTTTTTAATATATTTAAATTTTTAAATAATTAATTTTAATTTGTTAGAAATTAAATTAATTAAATTGTTTTAAATTGTTTTAAAATGGTACTTAAATTAATTTGTTAGTAAATTATTCAAAACATAAGCAAGAATGTAGTCAAACACTAGGTAAAAATGTAGAAAAACATTAGTTAAAAGTGTAGAAAACCATTAGGTAAAAATATTTTTTAAAAATTAGGTAAAAATGTAAAAAAAATTAGTTAAAAAATGTAGAAAAAAATTAGGTAAAAATGCAAAAAAACATTAGTTAAAAATGTAGAAAAACTTTAGGGCACATTGTCCAGTTTCTAACATAACCTGATGGATCTAGGTGAAATAGTAATCTCTTATGGTGAAATTAATTTTGACATTAAATACACCTTCTAACATAACCCTATATCAACTACAATCATAACATATACCACATTCTAACCATAACATAGGCACTTTACTAACCGAATGAACCACACTTAGATATTCAGGATGTTCATTTTAACAACTAGTTTGATCTTATAGCATGTAAGATTAATATAATTAATCAGGCACCATATTAGTAGAACATGAATATTTTGAGGTAAAACTCACTCAATTAAAAAGCATCTATTTTTATTTACAATTTAAATCATAGTAACAATATTCCAAAAACTTTTACTAACATGAGTTAGAGAACAAGAAAGACAAATGTGGAAGGAATACAATGATGCCTTTGAATAAAGTCATTTACCTATATATTTATGCTTAATAGTATTATGCTTAAATAATAAAGCATATAACAAGATAGACACATTCACACACACACACACACATGCCCCAAACATAATAGGTTGATAAAGATATAACTATGGAGAATCAACCAACTTCAAGAACACAAATCAATGAAGAATACAAAATAAGGTAAGATATGTGCCCAATAGACAATGTAATAATCTATAAGGTGAGATTGTAATGAAATATTCAAAAGGGGATATTAAAAAAATGATCTTTTAAATGTTACCTAACTATAAGGACATTGAAACAAGAGTGATAAGTGTATGGAGTAACATTGCTCAAACAAGTCACTCAAAAGAACTCTAAGGATTCCTTTCTAATAAACCACTTACACAAATCATAATAGAGTGCTTGAGGATTCAATAGTGTAGTCTACATGACATATCACTTACAAAGTGTTTAAGGACTTAATATTCTAATCTACTCATGCAATTTAGTTGTAGATCTAATTATAAAGTTAAATAGAGTTCAAGCTACCTACACAAGTTTCTTATGGTGTTCTCGTGTGCTCATTTGGATTTTATACTTTTTAAACCCATTGTCCCATTATGTTTGCACTAATTAAGAATTTTTTTAACTTATTTCTATGAGCCACTTATTAGGTAATAATGATTCTTACATCACCAAATGACACATAAGGACCTCTTATGATACATTTGTAGGTATTTTTATCCATATATATGTTAAGGGGACCTAGGAAGTCCTACTAGGTCATTATGTCTGTTATAGGTTCTAATAGGTATTGATATGTTTACTAGCACATAATAGGTATTGTTAGGTAATAATGAGTCTTACATTACCAAATGACATACATTTTTAGGTACGTTATCCATACATGTGTGTCTTAAGGGGACATAGGAGTCCTAATAGGTCATGATATTTTTTATAGGTTCTAATAAGCCTTAATATGTATTATTAGGATATAATAGGTCTTATTAGGTAATAATGATTCTTACATTACCATATGACACATAAGGACCTCTTATGATACATTTGTAGGTATTTTTACCCATATATAGGTTAAGGGGACCTAAGGAGTCCTACTAGGTCATTATGTCTATTATAGGTTCTAATAGGTATTGATATGTTTACTAGTACATAATAGGTATTGTTAGGTAATAATGAGTCTTACATTACCAAACAACACATTAAGATCACTTATGATACAATTTTAGGTACATTATCCATACATGTGTGTCTTAAGGGGACATAGGAGTCCTAATAGGTCATAATATTTTTTATAGGTTCTAATAAGTCTTAATATGTATTATTAGGATATAATAGGTCTTATTAGGTAATAATGATTCTTACATTACCAAATGACACATAAGGACCTCTTATGATACATTTGTAGGTATTTTTACCCATATATATGTTAAGGGGACCTAGGGAGTCCTACTAGGTCATTATGTATGTTATAGGTTCTAATAGGTATTGATATGTTAACTAGCACATAATAGGTATTGTTAGGTAATAATGAGTCTTACATTACCAAACAACACATTAAGATCACTTATGATGCATTTTTAGGTACATTATCCATACATGTGTGTCTTAAGGGGACATAGGAGTCCTAATAGGTCATAATATTTTTTATAGGTTCTAATAAGTCTTAATATGTATTATTAGGATATAATAGGCCTTATTAGGTAATAATGATTTTTACAATACCATATGACACATAAGGACCTCTTATGATACATTTGTAGGTATTTTTACCTGTATATATGTTAAGGGGACCTAGGGAGTCCTACTGGGTCATTATGTTTGTTATTGGATCTAATAGGTATTTTTAGGTAATAATGAGTCTTACATTACCAAACAACACCTTAAGATCACTTATGATACATTTTTAGGTACATTATTTATACATGTGTGTCTTAAGGGGACATAGGAGTCCTAATAGGTCATAATATTTTTTATAGGTTCTAATAAGTCTTAATATGTATTATTAGGATATAATAAGTCTTATTAGGTAATAATGATTCTTAAATTACCATATGACACATAAGGACCTCTTATGATAAATTTGTAGGTATTTTTACCCATATATATGTTAAGGGGACCTAGGGAATCCCACTAGGTCATTATGTATGTTATAGGTTCTAATAGGTATTGATATGTTTACTAGCACATAATAGGTATTTTTAGGTAATAATGAGTCTTACATTACCAAAAAAAAGATTAAGATCACTTATGATACATTTTTATGTATGTTATCCATACATGTGTGTCTTAAGGGGACATATGAGTCCTAATAGGTCATAATATTTTTTTATAGGTTCTAATAAGTCTTAATATGTATTATTAAGATATAATAGGTCTTATTAGGTAATAATGATTCTTACATTACCATATGACACATAAGGACCTCTTATGATACATTTGTAGGTATTTTTATCCATATATATATGTTAAGGGGACCCAGGGAGTCCTACTAGGTCATTATGTCTGTTATAGGTTCTAATAGGTATTGATATGTTTACTAGCACATAATAGGTATTGTTAGGTAATAATGAGTCTTACATTACCAAACAACACATTAAGATCACTTATGATACATTTTTAGGTATGTTATCCATACATGTGTGTCTTAAGGGGGCATAGGAGCCCTAATAGGTCATAATATTTTTTATAGGTTCTGATAAGACTTAATATGTATTATTAGGATATAATAGGTCTTATTAGGTAATAATGATTCTTACGATACCATATGACACATAAGGATGTCTTATGATACATTTGTAGGTATTTTTATCCATATATATGTTAAGGGGACCTAGGGAGTCCTACTAGGTCATTATGTCTATTATATGTTCTAATAGGTATTTATATATTTACTAGCACATGATAGGTATTGTTAGGTAATAATGAGTCTTACATTACCAAACAACACATTAAGATCACTTATGATACATTTTTAGGTACATTATCCATACATGTATGTCTTAAGGGGACATAGGAGTCCTAATAGGTCATAATATTTTTTATAGGTTCTAATAAGTCTTGATATGTATTATTAGGATATAATAGGTCTTATTAGGTAATAATGATTCTTACATTATCAAATGACACATAAGGACCTCTTATGATACATTTGTAGGTATTTTTACCCATATCTATGTTAAGGGGACCTAGGGAGTCCTACCGGGTCATTATGTCTGTTATAGGTTCTAATAGGTATTGATATGTTTACTAGCACATAATAGATATTTTTTAGTAATAATGAGTCGTACATTACCAAAAAACACATTAAGATATATTTTTAGGTACGTTATCCATACATGTGTCTCTTAAGGGGACATAGGAGTCCTAATAGGTCATAATATTTTTTATAGGTTCTAATAAGTCTTAATATACACAAATTTCTAATTCAATATAATGAAAATCATAAAGACTTAGTTTTAAATTCACAAGTTCACAACCATGGCAATGAGAATGCCCATTTGACCTCTACATACAAAAATAAATAAAAATTATATTGATTCTTTAGATAGTAAATAAATATTAGTACAAAAATATGATTTAAAAAAAAACATGTAAATAGACTCGTACATTATATTGATATCAATCATATTAATTAGACTAAACTATAAATTAAATTGCACTAAATTCACAAATATGAAAATAAATATATCTATTAATTTATTATTTTAGTTTAGTAATTTTTCTATCCCTATGTCCTTACTCTCATCTACACTCCCCATAATCATCAAAGCATTTACATCAAAATCTAGAATTTAGTCAAGAATTTTATTCTTTTATTGCATGTACATGTGTACACTTAGTTATAATTTAATCAAGAAATTTTATTTTTTTTATCGCATATATGTATGTACATGTACGAATATTTATTTTTCACATTTGCATGAGCACGTTACAATACATTAGATATGGTCTCTAAGATAATTTGTTTAAAAATACATACATGTTACATGATTGAATAACACCATACATTTAATATTGTGTATTTATATGTACGTGTGTTTCAAATTAAATTTAATTTTTAATTATTTTAATTTATACACTTGTATGCTTATATTTGTATATATATGCATGTGCAAATCTCTAGATATTCATCAGTCTTGTAGCTTCACATTCATATCCTCATATTTATATACATATATACATTATGGCATCTGGTTCTGGGGATCATGGTCCTACATCCTCAGGGGATGCTAGTGTCCACAGAGGGGGTCAGAATGCTAAGTCTGGTACAACACGCAGATCGACCTCCTCCACTCAGTATAGAGAGTAGTTATTTACAAATACAGTTGATAGATCATCTCATGCTATAGAGGTTTTGGACACCTCGCTTTCCTCTTCTACCACCCTCCCTAATAGGGAGAAGATCATAGCGATGCGAGAGGAGTTGTTTCGTATGATTCAGACCATTGAATCATACAACCCTTTTGATGATATGAGCATTGAGACATTTTATTCTTCTCTATCTCATAGTGTCACTGGCATTGTGAAGTACACATAGATTGAAACTGAGGTTTCCATCACCATGGTTAAAACCATGTTTCCATTTTATAGAGATCATCACAAAGTTAGAGGCTACTCTACAAAAAAGTGTATTGATCAGCTCATCACACCATTCATGTATCCTTGCTGGTTGGCCACTCATCATAGATGGCCACAAAAGGATGAATTCCCTCTCTATTTCTGCAAACAATTATTTGCAGAATTTCATTTACACTATGATGTTGACTACACAGATTATCCTGGGCATGTTGGGCAGGGTTTGGGGAGACTTTTAGATAGATTTAGACCCGCGGACACTCTTGCACCCATTAAAAATGGGCAATGGTGGGTCCAAACCTTTTGGTTATGTTGAGAGGTCCATAGATGGTTGTTGCAAGCTAGAGTGTTCCTGATGACATAATCAGGACACAAATTTATTCAAGCATCGCCACCGTTGCAACACAGTTGCATGAAATTTATTCTAATTGGTGTGGTAGATATATGCTATGCTCTCGAGGTACCGTTCCCATAACTGTATCATCTAGCATACCTATTGATGATGATTATCGAGTAGTAGACATACCTTCTCCACTAGAGGTTTCTACAGTCTCAGAGGTGGATGCATTGCGGCATTTGGGATCATATTTAGCATTTGATCTTTTAGATGCATATCAAGCATTGTCTACAGTCACAGGGATTCCACTTAATGACACCCCCTCTTAGATTAGTCATATTTGTCATGTACAGTAGGATCAGTGGGTTCATAGAGGCAGGAGGACATTCTTGCACCTTCTACTGCTACACAAGCCCAGACTACAACACTAGCCCCAACTACTCGGGACCCTATAGCACCCCCCCTACTTGGGAAGTCACTGCTACATAGCATCGTCTATTTACTTCCATGCTTTTAGATCAAGGCTGCACTATTGACTTGGACATTGATAGTGTTTTTTCATTGCATGATTCAAATATCAGTCAAATCAGCAGAGCATTACACATTGCTACGGTAAATATCTCTATATGTTTAAATTGATTTTAATTATGGTAAATAATATGTCTATATGTTTAAATTTATATGTGTGTGTGTGTGTGTTTGCGTATTGTAACGCCCCACCAAGGGATCCAAAAGAATTAACCTAAAGTTTCTCTAAGTTTGCTAAACATTTTTTTTTTTTTTTAAAGTAAGAAAGTATGACATACACATCAAACACATAGTAGCGGAAGCAATAACATGTAATCATCGACAAACATACATTGCAAGTTACATTTCTTAAAGATCCCAAGACGTTGAGTCACGTTTAAATTTAATTAAATCTAAGTTTAACAACTATCACATACATATGAAAGAATAATCAGAAAGTCCCATGTCCATAATATACATTTGTTCTGAATGCCTCTCGGCAAATTAATTCGGAATGCTCAATCATCCACTGTACAAGTCACAGGGTATGAAAGGCTTAAAAGAATATACATATGTAAAGATCAAGATACAACATCCTTAAATCCATGATACAAAGTACAGTAAAAATATATGAAACTATTCACCATACATGATACATCCATACATCCATAATGATAAAACATCTATCATAAAATCTAACCATCCATCATAATAATCCAAGAACATAGTGAAGGTAAATGCCAATCATGAAAACTCTAGCCACGGTGACCACGGAACGGATCTCAATGGTAAGAGTAAAAGCACTACCACCCGACCGCGTGGAACCTAAATGGTCCACTCCCACCGCACTGAGGAGATAGTCTCAAGTCCGAAATAGGATAACAAAACCTATAATCAAAATTACTCTCTAAGTCCAGGAAATCCTATAAGTATGCTAACTCAAGGGTTCCTAAAAAGATCGACATCTAAATCCCAGAGGTACCACAAGACACGTAGGAAACCTAATATGCAAGCGGGAAAGTGTCATCGCAAAAGTCACGTAGAAGTTACCCGAGCAATCCCTTAGGAATTCCAGGTCCCTACTGATCCTGCGGCCACTAGTATCCTCTCGTACTGATGAGGCATACTATGGAATGCAAGGCCGTAACCAAGCGTTCTCTCTACCCCATCCTAGTCTGTACTAGCACTCATGGCATGGGAGAGAACATACAATTATCTTGTTAGGTTCATTTTCTCTCATTTAGTGTAAATGTTTTCACTTATTAAAAACGACTTACAATGGGTTTCTCAAGGCAGCCTCTTAGGGCTCCGACCCCCATTGCAAGCCACTTCTCGACTCCACACATAGATAACCTACCCTAGCTCATGAACTCGTAAATCAAAGAATCATAATAAAACCACCTCAGTCCTATACGAGCAACTGAAAAACATCATAAAAAGATAATCCACAAAATTACATCAGTTCTTCATGAGCAACAGATAACATCAAATAGTAATCATGTAATCACGATAGTTCTCTATCAGCAACTGAAGGCATCAATGATAAGTCACAAAATCCAATGGTTCTCTAATGAGAAACCAGAAAGTAATACAAGTATAACTAATCGAGACTCAGAAATGGTTATCAAATATAACTGATCGAGACTCAAAAATGGTTAAGTTAGGTATTCTCAAATACATACACCTCAGCTTCACACAAGGAAACTGGAAAGCAACAACAAACAGTAACACAAACATATCATAGAGCACTTCATCACATTACCATGGTCAGGTTAAGAAAGATCGAGACCAAATCATCATGACATCACATTCACAACCCCGAGCCTCTGGTAACAACCTGAACTGGTCAACGCTAAACCAACCCCAAAACATTCAAAGTACAAAGACAACATCAAAGTCTCAGAGATTGGATCTGAAAGTATATTGTTTGAGTTAAGGTAAGGTTTATGTTTCAGTTTAATGTCAAATTCAAGTAACTAGGTTTTCTCAACTACCCTTTACGATTATCCCTTTTCTATAATAACTTTCATTAAATCAATATCCAAATTTATAATTTAGTCAAATAAAATTCATTATTAATTAACTTAATTAAACCAATTTTAATTAAATTAATCAATAATCATTTGATCTAATTACTTATTTAAATCTAACCATTAATTGTTAATTTATTAATATTTAAGCAAAATTATTAATAAATTAAAATTTACAAACTATGTCTATGCATTTAATATTTATTTATTAAATATTAATAAAGTTTAAACTATTATAAAATTAAATATATTATAATTTTATTATTTAAAAAAAAATTTAAATAAATAAAATTTGTTTTAATAAATTAAAAATTATATTAAAAAAAAAAAAAACAAAAGAAAAATCAAAGTTTCATATTTTTTATATTCAAAATAACGTTTATAGCCCGTCGGCTTGGTCGCAGGCCTGCGGCGGTAGGTACTCTGTACTTGCCATCGTAGTACCTGCGACGCAGGTACTATCAGCCTGCGACAGTGGGGGGCGGGTACGGGGTGATTCCCTCCCCCCCCACTATAAATATATATATATATATATATATATATATATATATATATATATATATATATTTTTTTTTTAAAAAAAACAAAAGAATACCATTTCGTTATTAATAAGACTCTTATTAATAAACAAATTAATTAAGAATATATATATATATATATATAAATTTATAAATATATATATATATATATATATAAGCATTGAAAAATTGGTCTCCTTTTTAAATTGATATAGAAAATATATAGTCAACCAATCGATCTACTAATTTAGAATGTCGGTATTAGATTCAACCCTTCCCATTTAAATCTTATGTATACAGAAGTTTATTGGCAAGCATCTGATAAATTCCAATATCGTAATGTTTTAACATTCATCACAGAGAATTTAGATATACAATCCACAGGCATGAAGAAGACAAGGAATAGAGAGATTGCGTAAATAATCAACGATCAACACACAAGACCCTACCTGATCCTGATGCTAATATACAATCTCCAAGAACTGTATAAGAATTCGCTCCTCTCAATCACCTTCCTCTGGAACACTTTCTTGGTATCAGCTTTCTGAAATTCGCTTCCAAAAATTGTCTCCCAAAAATTTTCGTCCAGATTCCTCTCTCTCAAAAATGAACTCCCAAAGTTGTGATAAGCAATTTCTCCTCAATTCGGGGCACTAATTGTGCGTTTACCTGAGAAGACTCTTTGCACAACTCAGTTAACTCCAATTTAACTTTTATTATCTTTTCTTATTCTTTTGCATTCAACTTTCATGCACATTAAGTTGAATTATTAAATAACTTTATTTAAAATTTCACTTGACTTCAATTCTTAATTAATTTATTACTTTAAATCTTATGTGCACTTTTAAGAAATTAAAATAACATTATTAATTTTTATAATTTAATCTTTTAATTTAATTCTTATATTTAACTCATGTTTAGATCATGCGATCTAGAATTCTTAATAAATTAATATCTTTCAACTTTTAATTTATTTTAGAACTTAATTGATAACATATTTAATTAATTTAAATAATATTTAGCATTTATTTAAAAATGAACTCCAAATATATTATTATTAAATTAAATTAATATTATCTTGTTCTAAATATATCTTTGAACTTTAATCTCCAACTTTAATTATTTTAATTAATTAATTAATTAATTAAATATAAAGATATCATAATAATTCTCTATTTAATTAAATCATTAATTAAATCTTTTTTTTTTTTTTTAATTAGACTTAATTAATAGAAAATACACCAAGGACTCATAAAGCAACATACGAAAACCCATCATAGAGAAATACATACCAAAACAACAAAAAGGGTTATAATCACGAAATTACATCATTTGATGCATTCGGAGGGCACTTAACTCAGATACTTGTCCTAATTATCAATTAGGACGATTGGCTAAAGGGTTTAGGATTTGGACTTAAGAGTTTATCTCCCCTCTCTTACCATTGAGACAGTGCGATAGGGTACGCTCATCCTGACAATTCAGGGAAGTCGATACCCGGTACCTGCAACCTGCATAAAATCCACGCATGTACAAACACAATATTCTAAGCTAAACAGACAATGGCAGGAAGTGGTGCATCGTGTAGATCCCGACTAGCAGGTGACTACGACTCCCTTCCTTAACCATATCAGAAACACCATACATAAATAAAACAGCATGCACACCATACACATGCAGTATGGGGTAAGTATCCATAAGAAGCACATGGAATAATAAACCATCTAACTAATCATCATCGATAACTGAAACCATTGAATAATCATCATACATGCATGAAATATAGAGTACCAAGTAATCTCATCATATAATAAACTGAGTGTAAACATCATCTGATAATCTCTAAAATAATAATACTAATCATCAAACATAAATTGGCCTAAAAGAGTTTGGCAATCATATCATAAATGTAGCTCAAAAATGTAAACTAGGGGCAGGCACTACATCTATAACTGATCGAGACTCAAAAATGGTTAAGTTAGGTATTCTCAAATACATACACCTCAGCTTCACACAAGGAAACTAGAAAGCAACAACACACACACACACACACACACACACACACACACACACATAAATTTAAACATATAGACATATTATTTACCATAATTAAAATCAATTTAAACATATAGAGATATTTTACCAAAATGTTGCTTATTATTAAATAATAGAATTCAAAAATAAAATAAAATTTAAAAAACAAAATAATATTAAACTTACCACTCTTACCTTATTGTCGACGGCTTTGACGTTTTCCTACAACCATAAATTTAAAAAAAAACAGCACCCAATATGTTTTAAGGTGGCGACTATTTTAGGATGGCGACTGTTTTAAAACAGCGTCCAATATGTTTTATTTAAAAAACGTAGGCTAGGGGGTTTATAGATTTTGTTTAATGTTTAAAGTTCTTTTTAAAATTTTATAAGCTTTGCATGTTTCTTCATATTATTAATAGATTTGTTCTTGTGTTCCTCGATGATATTCTGATATATTCTAAGTCCCAAAAGGAACATGAGGAACATTTGAGTTTAGTTTTGCAGTGCTTGAGAGATAATCAACTTTATGCCAATGCGGCAAAGTGTGATTTCTTTCAATCAGAGATACAGTATTTGGGACACGTTATTTCAGGCGAAGGTATCTCTGTAGACCCTGCGAAGATCCAAGCAATAGTAGATTGGCCTGCACCAAGAAACGTGCAAAGCTTATAAAATTTTAAAAAGAACTTTAAACATTAAACAAAATCTATAAACCCCCTAGCCTACGTTTTTTAAATAAAACATATTGGACGTTGTTTTAAAACAGTCGCCATCCTAAAATAGTTGCCACCTTAAAACATATTGGGTGCTGTTTTTTTTTAAATTTATGGTTGTAGGAAAACGTCAAAGCCGCCGACAATAAGGTAAGAGTGGTAAGTTTAATATTATTTTGTTTTTTAAATTTTATTTTATTTTTGAATTCTATTATTTAATAATAAGCAACATTTTGGTAAAATATCTCTATATGTTTAAATTGATTTTAATTATGGTAAATAATATGTCTATATGTTTAAATTTATATGTGTGTGTGTGTGTGTGTGTTTGCGTATGTGTTATAGGGTATGAGTGATAGTATGTTATGTTTTGTTGAGATGCAAACACCGACAGATCCTACACATCCTGAGTCTCAGGTATGTTACAATTTAAATATATATATATTTGATTTATATACATGTATCTTGATATAATATGTATATGTATCTTGATATAATTTATCTATACATAATTAAATGATCCACTATCATTTGACATAGGGTTCAGACATAGCTAATAGACCCTTTTGGGGACAGCCAGGATTAGGAGGGGGATGTAGCTGATTATCATCATGGCCTTTTATTTTATTACACACATGTTATTTCTAGATAAATGTTTAATGGACACTTTGAAGTTTTATATATTATTTCTAGATACATGTTTATATGGACACTTTGATGTTTTAAATATTATTTTTAGATACATGTTTATATGGGCACTTTGATGTTTTATATGTTATTTCCAGATACATGTTTATATGGACACTTTGATGTTTTATATGTTATTTCTAGATACATGTTTATATCATGGATCTATTTTGATGTTTTATATATGTTATTTTCAAATATTTGATACATCATATTTTTATACATTTGATATGGGTACATTATTCTCCAGATATATGTACATGTATGTTAGTGATCTTTTAATGTACACATGTATCTTATTGATCTTTTAGTGTCTTAATCTTTTATGTTTATGTATGTGTTGTTCATGTTTATGTATATGTTATTCATTTTAATGTCTTAATCTAAGTGTAATTAACTATATTTAATAACATTTCTTAAGGGGAGATCCTATATCATACATAAGAATGTAGATTAATGTATATTTTATTTCATAGATGTATGTAAATATGTTCACATTAAATGTAGACATGTATGTTTTCAATAATCATGTTTAAATGTATATGTTATTGTTTTTAATGCCTTAAAATCTAAGTATATAATTAACTATATTTAATGACATGTCTTAAAGGGGGATCCTAAAATTAATATGTTATAAGAATGTCTAGATTAATGCATAGGTAAGAATATAACATATACATGTACATAAGAACATATAAAGACCATCACCTAAAAAATGCATGCTACAACATTTAATTAATAAAAGTTAATACATGTATATGTTTTCAATATTCATGTTTATGTATATGTTATTGTTTTTGATGCCTTAATCTACGTATAATTAACTATATTTAATGGCATGTCTTAATATAAGTATAATTAACTATATTTAATGATATGCCTTAATTAACTATAATTAACTATATTTAATGTCTTAATTAACTCTATTTAATGACATGTCTTAATTAACTATAATTAACAACATTTAATTAATAAAATATAACATTTAATATGTAACATAGAATATAACATATACATGTAAGAACATATTTAAAGAGTATGGCCTAAAGAATGCATGTAACAACATTTAATTATAAAAGTTAATACATACAAGAACATAACGATTATATACAAACATAAAGAATGTATCATACAAGAAAATATAAAGATTATATGTACATAAATACATAACAACATTAACAATCATATATATGTAAGAAAACATAAACAATGTACATATAAATACATACAAATACTAAAGGGTTTGTCTTAAAGGAGAGGTCAGGTAAAAGGTGGTACTAAGGGGATTTTCTAATAGGTGGTCTTAAGGGGAGGTTCTAAGAGATTGTCTTAAGGGGAGGTCCTAAGAGGTGGTCTTAAATGAGATATCCATGTCGAATTTAAATAAAAATAACAAAACATGTCTAATTTCGCATATCCTTGAGATAAATGATCCAATGTATACAAATTTATAAATCAAATATCCTGTCAACATTAAATATGAAAGTATAAGAGCTACATAGACATAGTTGAACTAGAGCTCCATAATAAGTACATAGGTAAACTAGAGCTCCACAAACAATGCATTGTTAGGATCCTCTCTAGTTTTTATTATCTTTAGAAGTTTTTCATGTTCTTCAATAGGCAATTTCCACTTTTGATTTCCATGATGTCCTCTTCTTTGTATTGCTTCAAATTGTAATTTGGTTGCTATAACATGGTTACTGTAATGTAAAACTTTTCCTCCAGGCTTGTATTCAATAAATTTGATACTACTATCAGTTACCCTTGTTTGTTGATAATATGTTCCTTCAATAACAACTAATCCAATTGGATATGACTGTTGATCAGCATCTATAGTTCCTTCTAGCAACTTGTGTTTTTCTTTTGTGCATCTTAAAAGATAATAGTCCACATTTTCCACATTATCTAGTAAGGCTTGAACTACAAAAATATCTACTGCATGTATATAAAAATATAGATAAATATAAATTAATTTAAAAATGAATATACATGTATATTAATTTATATATATGTATATATGCACACAAACCTACCATAACTAAATTAGAAATGCGCTCATAATCAACTGAATATATAAGATCATGAATGTTAATGTCAATGTCAGCATCTTCAAAAGGAGGCTTTCTAACTATCTCCTTCAAATCCCAATGTGAAACATATCCATTCATAATATTTTCACATGCACTCACTAGATTGTCATTAATGCAGTCATCACAAAAACATGTTTTCTCTCTTACTTTAATTATTGGAGCTTTATGGTTTCCTGTAGTCATCACTTGATGCAAACTTCTAATACCAGTAATTGTTTGACAATTGTAAGGATTAGATCGCTCTATATATGTTACAAATAAAATAAAAAATTGTCATATTTCAAAATAAATATTTAATTAAAAATCAACTTGATTTGAAAAATACATTAAAAATAAATATAACTTAGTTCACCTTTCACCTCCCAAAAGTAACACTTATTGTATTTAGTATCTCGAGTAGCAAAATGAACTTTGCACCATTCAACAATTTGATTTGCGCTCTCTATCCTATTCCTTGTATGTACATACAATATATGCATATATATAATTTAAACTATATGGTACTAGTATCAAACATACACATTAAAAATACATATATTTACCTACAAGTTCATATTGTCAAAGCACACATTTTATACATGCTCTTGCTCCATCATGCTCCCCTTTTCTGTGTCCGCTTTCAAAAAAATTTCATAAAAACCTAACATTGGTTCTAGCATGTTGCATTGCTAACCAATCAAATGCTTTTGCAAATTTGAATTATCCCGTGAACATGAAACATGATAAATATCTACAATTATCTATGTACATGTATCAAATTGAAATAGACATGTCAAAATAAATAAGTTAAAATAAAGTTAAATAAATGTGTAAGTTTGTGTATACTAACCTACACTTCCATCAGACCAAATCCAGTGCTCTGAAACATTTATTCCACGATTTCTGATATCTTTAGGGAACATTGCAAAACAATGAGCCACATAACTCCTATCATGAACTCTATCATCACTAATATAGAAATGAACCTCTTTGATGATGATGCGTTCATTTTTATCCAACCTTTCTATCTGATTCAGCTCAAATTGTGCATGTCTATAGGTCACTTGCACAAATATTGCAACTTGTTCAGAATGATAATATTGCCCATAAAGCTTTTTTTGAGGTGCAAATGTATAATTCTTTAAAAAATCTACAATTGAAAGTATACAACTAGGTGGAAAATAATTTTTGGAATCATGAAATTGTTTAGCTTGCCATCGTGCACCATGACAATGTTGGATATGTGGATATATCAATTGATGGAACTTGGTCATGAACTCATCATAATGCAATTCACTCTCCTTCAATACAATTTTTTTAGATTCATCTCCTTTCTTATGTTGGCATGTCTCATATTCATATCTCATCCATGAAACTGGTGTAGATTCATTAATATTCTCAACTTACGTAATTTTAAAAAATTTACATAAATCTCCACAATCTTCACACTAATTTTTTATGCATTGCACTTTGAATTCATCTGAATTTTCTAATTTATCACATAATATGGACCTCACAAATTTTGTTGTACTACTAGGGATAACCAAATTAGGATCAAGTACTGCCATAAAATTTTTATATGATTACAAGTGTAGATCAAATTCAACATGATTTTGACAACAAGTTTCATGCATCTTATTTATGTGTACAAAGGAAGGATGCAAAATCTCAAACATCCTCTGACATATTTTGACATTTAAAAATTCTTGTTTGAATGTTTGAAATAATTCACTTTGAGTTATATCTATGAAATGTTTTGGATGTTCAATTTTGGCCCCTGTCTCTTGATCTTTAATTTGTATAGTATCATGCTTGTTGGAAGAAACACGAGAATGTGTGGTCCAAAATTCAATAATTTGTCTTCTTACATCTTTTAAAATTTTGTGTTTTCGAGAAACTCTAGAAATATTCACCCAATTATTCTCAATGTTATCATCTAGCATATTTTTCCGCTTGATTTATCTCTAGACAGTTCTTCTAGATATATGTAGTACATCATAAATTACACGTACCTATTTTCTATGTGTCAATTTTTTATTAGATATAGTAGTCAGCAATACTCTACATGCATTACTCAAATCACCTCCTCGAGTTGTGTTGTCAATTTTTTTATAAGCATTTTGCAAGTTTTCAACTATTGTTTTATTAATACTATGTGCATGGTTTTTTCTATTATCAACACCCAACAATTCTAAAACAAGTCTCATATCTTTTCTCCTAAATAACTTGACAACTAATTGTGCCTATCCAAAATATACTTTTATCCTTGAAATATTCATCCCACATGTTCTGACAATTCTTTCTAATACTATTATCATTTATCATATCTTTAGATGGAATTTGGTTTAAAAGTAGTTCTTCATCCAAATTCATCAAATTTTTTATGCCTTCTAACTTGTCTCTATTAGCAAAACTACCAATTTCTTCCTCTTCATTACTTTCATTTTCTTCATGAATCTCATCCTGTTCAAGAATTTCAGTAGGTTGGTTTTGGTTATGTTTTGTATGACCTTTGATTTTGTCACCTCTTATTCTATCATATTTCCTTGATCTTTTCCTTTTACTGCCCATTGAATACTTTAATCTATAGAAATAAAAATAAATAAATTTAGATTTCACTAAATATCAGATAATGCTTCAATATAGAATACATAAAAATAAGAATAAGTAGATGGGAAAAAACACCTTCAAAATATTGGATCCTTTGCAATCCTGATTAAATCTGCAGAATAATAGCTGAAAATTGATTCAAAATTAGTTGTCTTCCGAAAATCCTCTTCCAATTTTCGTTGTTCTATATATTTATTTATTTTTTAAACAAAAATAAACTTTATTTTATATCAGACAGCGACATTAACTACTTGTGGTTTAATCGGCTGACAGGGGTTTCGGCCAAAATTGGTCTGACCAAAAGGGTTATGGCTAAAACGGTTTCAGCCATAACTACCTATGTGGCATCTTAGGTGGTAGCCACACAAAAAAAAAAAAAAAAAAAAAAAAAACTTCTATAAACATCTCATTTTGAAGGCCAATTTGACTTACCAAATTGAAGTTTTTTTTAAAACTTAAAATATACTTTTGTAAGTCTTGGAGTCACAATTATGTTCATATAAAAAAAAATTATTTTGATTATGGATAATATGTTATAATTTGAAAATATTACAAGTAGGTATTTTAAGATTCAGGGAGATCTCTATTCAAAAATAAGAAAAAAATAGTATATCATGTCCAAAAATTATTATTTTTTAATGTTGCACTAGAGGAGAGAGTCTTCTTTAAGAATATGTAATTTATTTTTAAAAATATATAGATTTGATGGAAAAAGTTCGACGTGAAAAAAAAATGTCAATTTCTGATAACTTTGACTTTGACCAGTTATAACTTGAAAAATATTAGCCGAATTTTAATTTTTCTTTTTTGGTGCACTAGGTATACATGTCAACTCTAACATATTCCAAAATTAGACCAAAATATGAACATTTGAATATATTTGTTTGATGGGAAACAAATTTATATTTTCAGTATTTTAAAAAAAAAAAAATAGACTTTAAAAATTCAAAAATAAATAAAATTTTCATTCAATTTTTTTAAAAAAAAAATTACAAACATATACTTCATCCAATTTTACACATTTCATTAGTTTACATCAGCTTTGAATTCTAAACACAAATGCCACTTTTATATTGTTAAAGTTGAAGAGTTTAAATTTTGATATGACTTTTCCTTTGTAAAAGGTGACATAGGTTTGTGCTTTTCTCCACAACCTAAGTTAGACCTTTTTAGGGTTTCAATCTCCTTTATAATGGTGATCTCTCTTTTTAATTAGCCAGTTCATTGTTGATAATAGCAATCTCTTTTTTGCTCATCAAGAATATCTCATCTATGGATTTGGCAATTCCTACCTCCATAATTTTTACTTCTTTTTCTATGACAGGTGTTTGCATGCAGGTGGTTCTTGGGAGCTATAGGGTTGATATTTCATCAACTTCAACATGGTATCAAAGCTCCAGATCTTCATGCCTCTGTTATGTTCTTAAGAGATTTGGCATTGATTTTCACATCTATGGCTTTCAAAGGATTTTGTATTGGATCTAGAGAGGAACTATATCTCAGAGCACTGTAAGTCCAAACGGACATCACCATTGAGCTCAAAGCGCTAAAAAATCCATATAAAATATGTCCAATTTGGAAGTTGTTGAAATCTGAGACAAAAATGTTTTGCACCTAGATTGTTTTGACCTAGGCACGCAAAATGAGGCAGTATTTTTTATTTTTGATAAAAATTAAGAAAAAGAGGCGTTATTATGTATTAAAAAAATTAATTTTTTTTTAATGATGCGCATGCCTTATACTTAAGTGGAAGGTGCGATTTTTTGGAAGGCATGGGACAAAGGCCCTGCCTCGTACCCTCGCCTTGGGCTTCATCTGCACACATGTTTGTGCGCCGTTTTTTCTGTGGAGCATGCTTGGACCTCTGCATTATTTATTTAAGACACTTGCACCTTTTTTAAGCTGTGCAACATAAAGCCCACCATTTACTACCTTGGAACTAGCAAAAGACGAAATAAATTTCCTTTGAGCGGATGTGTTGGGCAGCATTTTTTTTATGACTGCTCCTTTGGATGGTAACTATGCATAATGGTTATGAATCATTCCTTGGTCTTCTCACCTGTACCCTCTGTGCCAATGGCCACATGAGCTAGTCACATGCTCAATCAAAAACATATTTGTTCGGATCAGTGACAGAAGTTTTGGTATCGCGAGTCTTTCTCATCTGACATCATGTAAGACCAATATCAGTGCCCTTCACCTCTTAAGGATTAGTGGTTTGACTACCCATAAATTTGGTGTTCTTTCAGGGACTCTACATTTTCTATGCATGAACCCATGCATCCTTGGTTCTCTATTGTTCCACGTCAACTGTTCAGTGCATGAAGAGCGGTTTCCACATTCTTTGTTGGCAGTTTTGGACTTAGTTTTGGTGTTGCGTGATTTGTCTGGGCCCGTCTTGTTTTTGGTATGTGGGTTGTATTTTTTTCTCGTGTGCTATGCTGAGGTGATTAAAGTAAGTGTGGATGGAAACTTAGTCAAAATTCCAAAGGTTTTTATCGTTCTATAAGCCTGCAAGCTAGCTGGGGTCAATATCTCGCACTTTTGTTACCATCCCCATCTCTCCATTGCAAGAAATTGCAGAATGTGTCTCGTTGAGGTGGAGAAAATTCCCAAGCCTATTGCATTTTATGCAATACCTACACTTCCAAGTATGAAGAAGATAAAAATGAGAGAATTGATGAGCGCCTTGATATAAGAGAATTGATAAGTCCCTTGATATAGATGATAAAATAACAAGCCTTTCCTATGGTGCTTCAGAGAGATGCAGATATCTATATTTAATACACCAAACCCATGATTGCAAGAAATGTCCTTAATATAGAATTCGAGGATCATTTCTGGAACTCTTATCTTTATGCATGTGAGCTCATCATCCTTTATGTTCATTTTAAAAAAAGGAAAGCCCAATAAGGCAAAGAGACAATTGGTTGTTAAAAAACCCATGGGCATAAACCATATTTTCCACGTGTTTTGGAATCTCCAATTCATGATTTTTGGTGAAATCCTCATTAGTGAAGGTTCACTCCTTCTTACATGGGGAATAGCTATTCTATTATGGAGCATGACCACCCTTAAAATGAAACTCTGATAAGTTTCTCAATGATAAAATGGTTTTCAACATTAAGTGTTTGCTCAGGGCATGATGACTATGTCACCCAACCAAAGCAATCATAACACGAAAGATTCTCCCCATGCATTGATATCGATGGATAGACACATCCACTTGGAATGTGTAATACCCCAAAATTGGCTCATTGCCATTATACCAATTCTGGTCTATTCCTAATAATTTCAAACTCCTATTCTAATAGGCAATTCTCATTCTGTTATTCGCTATTTGACTTAATTGTCAGATGCAAAAAACCTAAATTTGCATTCATCATGATTATTATTTAATTCCTATAGTATTTACTCGTATTAGTCACATTAAACCTATTGATTAATATTTAATTTAATTATTAAGTATTTATACTTTAATTAAGTTATAATTATATCCTAAGGCTAATGTACTATGGAATTAAATTTATTTAATTTAATAAATACGCCTATTTTAATTAATTAAATGTAATTATTTAATTAAATGAGAAAGGTATTTCTAATTAATTAAAAGAAATTATTTAATTAAATGGAGTACTTACTTCTAAATAATTAAACAAAGTTATTTAATTGAATGGGAAGACATTCCTAATTAATTAAATGAAGTTATTTAATTAAACAAAAGTGTCTCTAATTAATTAAAGATTATTTAATTAAATAGAAAAAGTAATTATGAGAGCATATTTCATTTCATTAAATTAAATATCTCAACAAAATCTCTCTTCAGTTTAAAAAGGGGAATTTCGAGTTCACTATTGATCAAAAATGAGTTAACTCAGTTAACTCCTTTTTCTACTCAAATTAAAACAGTTAACTCCTTATTTTACTCAAATTAAGTCTGTTAACTCCCTTTAATTTGGGAATCTCCCTTTATGACTGAAACTCATCTTCAATCCTGACCGTTGATCTGAATCAATCTCAACCATTGATGGATTCCAGGAGGCTCTATTTAAGAGACCCTCATCTCTTCATTTTAGGAGGATGAATTGATTTGCTATCGAATTGCTATTGAAATTCATGCTCATATTTACTTACATTTCTTGCATACATTCTCATTCTTAGTTTAATCTCATTTTAGTTTAATCATGCATATGCTTAATCTAGTTTGCTTCATTTGTTCTTAGATTACATTGCATCTTTCATTTTTTAGATTAATCTGTATACTCATTCTTAGCTTAATTCCATTGTCAAATCCTTCGTTCTTAGAGGGTCTGGTTGCCTGCACCTCGATTCTGAGGATATTAACAGGCAAAATCCCTTTAGATAGAAGGCAACAAGTCGCTTTGCAGGGAAAATTTTGGATGAACAATTCAATGTTCATTCCGCAATGAATTCGCAAATAAGGACTGTGTTGAAGTGTGTGTGTGTTAGCATAGGCCGCATTTTCACATATACAGAATGTTGGAGAAATTCATAAAGATGTCAGTCTAATCCAAGTCTATTCTTATGGGGTAATATTTCATAGTATTTTATACAACTGATGGGTTTGGTGACTCGATAAGAGGTAAATAAGAAGCTTTAAGGATTTATCGCCAAAGTTCTTAGTTAATTTACAAAGTTTGAGGGACTCCAAAATAGTGAAGACGTATGTCCACCTATTGTAATAGATATTAAATGATATTATTGTAACCAAATATAAGAAAGTATTCCAAACACTTAGGAAATGGTATGAATCATGAAAAGAAAACATGATTTGTCGACTGAGGGGAAATAGGCAAGAATTTAGTTTTCCCAAGAGTTGATAACCAAAATGTTATGGGAAAGGTTGAGCGATAAATATCTGACAGCAAGTGAAGATAAGGTTCTTCTTTTCCTATTATGGGAGTTTTGTAGTTCTAGGAGGAAGGGGAGAATGGTATTTGTATTATAACAGGGGAGTATATGAGAGTTTATTTTTTATTTTCAGCATTCTTAATTGCAAAGGGAAGATATGTAATAGTCTTGTGGTTGTTGTTTTATATATAGAAATATGAATGAATTTATATCATAGGTCAAATGGGTCATATATTTAATTTTCTTGATTAAGAGTAATTATGAGGTTTTTTTTCTTTACATTTCTAGATATAATCTTCCTTTTTGTATCAAACATGTGTCGTTCTTAATATTGTGGTTCATGTACTCACATTTTTTTGAATGGTATGTTTAACTTCACTTATTTCCTCTATAAATCAAAGAGTTGAATAGGTGATCTTATGGTTATTTGTTCATCCACTTGTTAGTTTGTAAATCCGATAATAGCACTCATTCCATTGTTATGGGTGAGAGTTAGCATGTCTTAGTGCCTTCTAGTTAAAGGTATATCTAGATGTTTAATTCATTGAATATATCCTAAGAGGAAGTTGTACCATTCAATCCAATGCAATGATAATCTATCCAACTGTTGGTAGAATTTATGTCTTCATCTTGGCATTTTGAGTCATTATGTAGATTTATTTTTCAAAGGATATATATGTTTACCAACAAAACATATCTAAGCATGTGATTTCATGTTCATGAGCATAATAATCATCATTTTAGAAAATTCATCAACAAACAAGATGAAATATCTGTCAGCATAGCAACTTTCTATACCAATATGTCCACACAAGTTAGTATGCACAAGTTCCAAGATATCATTAGAGTGTGTGCCTTTCTTGAAAAACTTGGTTTTTTCATATTACCAAGTTGACATTCTTTACACATATCATTCTTAGGTTTTTGTAGATTTAATAAGCCTCTAACTCTTTTCTTTTTACTCACCTTGACCATGTTCTCAAATTTTACATGACATAACCTTTTATGCCACAACCATACATCCTCAATTTTACCAAATAAACATGCCTCAATAGTAGGATCAAGATAAAAATAAGTTACTTTTTGTCGATATCCCAATTTCAATAATATTTTTTTTTAGCATCGTAGATCTTGAATTTTCTATTCTGAACTTCTAGCTTGTGACCTAAATTTTTCAACTGAGAAACACTCAAATGATTATACTTTATTCTGTGTACCTAGTAACCATCATCATATATTCAATAAGTATCATTCAACATTAGTTATCATCTACCTTTCACTAGACATTGAACATCATTATGTAGCTTAACAATTCCACCACCATTAATTTCTTCAAATTTGTCAAACTTACTTAATTCACCAGTCATGTGATGTAAGCATCTACTATCTATAGTCCATGAATCATTAGTTCTAACATGTGAAATAAGAACGATTTCATTCTCATGCCTTTGTTAGAATGGGGTTGGTGTTGCACCAAAAGATTGATCTGTCAATGCTCGATACAATGACTCAACTTATAATACACAGGAGATGGTTAAGCCCTTGTCACAAATCCTGAGGGGAGTGTTGAACAAATTTCTAACAATCTCCCCTCAGTGTTACCCAAGGGTCTAGGGATTCAAACTTGTGACCAAGCTCTGATACCACTTGTTAGAATGGAGTTTTCATTGCACCAAAAGACTGATCTATCAATGTGTGATACAACCACTCAACTTATAGTACATAGGAGGCAGTTTAGCCCTTGTTACGAATCTTGAGGGGAGCACTGAAAAAATTTCTAATAGCCTTTCTCTATTGGGATCTTCCTTTATAGCAACATATACCATCTCAACTACTTCATTCTCTTTGTCATTACTAGACTCGGTGTGCTCTTCTTCAGTAATGTAGCATGATTTCTTCCCTTAGGGTTTGTGGTCCTTTTTTGTTCATGTACTTGTAATCTTTCTTGTCATTTTTGTCACTCTTTCTTTTGTTAGGATATTTCTAGCAAAAAAATGACCAACTTAATTGCACTTAAAATAGACCAAAGGTATTTACCTTTGAATTTACCTTTACCTCTTGATACCCTTCAAGCAAGAAATGCTTCAAGTTCATCTAGATCATCTTCAGATTCAGACTCACTTTCTTCTATACTTTTCTTTTCTTTCTTTGATCTTCCAATGGTTAGTAAATAATGAAAAACATTGTCAAGTGTGACCATACTATTATCATAATTGCTCAATTCAAATGTAGTCAACTGACCAACTAAATTGTCAAGTGTCAAAATCTTACCAGGCATAGATCTCACTTCTTAAATTACAAAAACTTTGATAGCATAAACAATAAGAAGAGTTCTAAGAACTTTAATGACAATTTCATTGTCATTGATAATTCCTCTAGCAACTCTGATTGCACTTACAACTTCTTTAATTTGATTCACATACTATGCAACACTTTTACCTTCTTTTATTCTCATGTCATCATACTTTCCTCTCAAATGTTTAGTTTTAGCTCTCAGCACATTTAGATCTCCACTGTGTATAAGTGCCAATTTGTCCCACATCTGTTTAGCATTTGTACAATTCTTGATATCATCAAACTCAACATATTAAGTGTAGATTCAATCTAAATCATCAAGCTATTGTGATTCCTCTTTTTATTCATTTTCTCCATAGTCATAGGAGTAGAAGATGTAGTGTAGTCACAATCCAACTAGATAGTAATATTATCTCCAATTCCATATAGGTTTATCCTCATTCTATCTGTTAGAGTAATTAGATATTTTCTAATTAACTCTAGTTTCTTAAGATAAACTTTAGGCATACAATAATTAATTCTTTTATTAATTATTATTATGCAATCTAAGGTTAGACCTTTTTAGGGTTTCAATCTCCTTTATAACGATGATATCTCTTTGTAAATAACCAATTCATTATTGATAATAGGAATCTCTTTTTTGCTCATCAATAATATCTCATCTATAGATCTGGCAATTCATGCCTCCATAGTTTTTGCTTCTCTCCTTCTATGACAGGTGTTTGCATGCAATTGATTCTTGGGAACTGTGGGGTTGATCTTTTATCAACTTCAACATGATATTAGAGCTCTAGATCTTCATGTCCATGTTCTTTTCTTGAGAGATTTGGCATTGGTTTTTAGATCTATGACTTTTAGAGAATTTTGTATTGGATCTGGGGAGGAACTATTTTTCAGAGCATTATGAGTCCAAACAAACATCATTGTTGAGCTCAAAGCACTCAAAAACCCCCTATTTCCATATAAAATACGTCCAATTTGGATGCTGTTGAAATTTGAGACAAAAGAATTTTGCACCCAGGTCGTGGGCACAAAAAATGATGCAATATTTTTTATTTTTAATAAAAAATTTAAGAGGGAGGTGTTATTATGTATCAAAAAAAGATTAATTTTTTTTTAATGATGTGCATGCCTTATACTTAAGTGGAAGATGCAATTTTTTAGAAGGCATGGGACAAAGGCCCTACCTCATACCCTCACCTTGGGCTTTGTCTGCACACATGTGTTTGTGTGCCCTTTTTTGTGGAGCATGCTTGGACCTCTGCATTTTTTGTTTAAGACACTTGCACCTTTTTTTGGCTCTACAACATAAAGCCCACCATTACTACCTTGGAACTAGAAAAATATGAAACGAATTTCCTTTGAGCACATGCATTGGGCCTCATTTTTTTTTATGACCACTCATTTGGATGGTAACTATGCATAATGGTTATGGGTCATTCCACGTTCTTCTCACATGTACCCTCTACGCCAATGGCCACATGAGCCAGTCACATGCTCAATCAAAGACAATTTTTTTGGGGTCAATGACAGATTTTTTGGGGTCAATGACAGATGTTTTGGTATTGTGAGTCTTTCTCATCTAACATCATGTAAGGCCAATGTCAGTGCCCTTCACCTCTTGCAGGTGCCCTTCACCTCTTGTGATTTAGTGGTTTGACTGCCCATGTTTTTGGTGTTCTTTTCAGAACTCTACATTTTCTATGCATAAACCCATGTATCCTTGGTTCTTGGTTGTTCCACATCAACTATTCAATGTATGAAGTGGAGCAGTTTCCAAATTCATTGTTGGTAGTTTTGGACTTAGTTTTGGTGTTGCACAATTTGTGTGGGCCCACCTTTTTTTTTGTACGTGGGTTGTATTTTTTTCTCGTGTGCTATGCTGAGGCAATTGAAGTAAGTGTGGATGGAAATTTAGTCAAAATTCCAAAAGTTTTTATTTTTCTTCAGGCCTACAAGCTAGTTAGGGTCAATATCTCATGCTTTTATACCATCCCCATCTCTCCATTGCAAGAAATTGTAGAATGTGTCTCATTGAGGTGGGGAAAATCCCCAAGCCTATTGCATTTTGTGCAATGCCTACACTTCCAGGTATGAAGATAAAGATGAATACTCCATTGGAAAAGAAGGCGAGAGAATGAGTGATGGAATTCTTGTTAATAAATCATCATCTTGATTGCCCAATTTGTGATGGAGGGGAATGTAATCTCCAAGATTAGTCAATGGCATTTGGGGTAGATTATGGATGTTTCATTGAGACCATGAGATCTATGGTGGATAAGAACCTCAGTCCTCTTGTTAAAACCATCATGACTAGGTGTATCCAATGTACAAGGTGTGTCAGGTTTGCTTCTAAGTTTGCTAGGGTGGAGGAACTTAGTATTTTGGAAGCCACATCTTTATTGATGGGAGTCATACTTCTCTCACCAATCATGAGTTTGACATTTGATTTTAATGTAAATGGTGGGTTCTAGATGACTTTGGGAGTTTTTAAATTAAGCTCCTAGTGCTTTTGGTGGATTATTTATGGGTCACCAAAATTTTTCTAGCATCGACCCTTTGATTCATTGACAGTGACTTTTTCGTCATCATGTTTTGTTTCTAGCAAGTAGATTTTTTTCTAGTTGGGGTCATTTTCAAGAATTTTTTGCCTTAACGTCCATTTTCCCATCAAATTAGGGCTCATCACTTGCTGATGTCAATGCCATGTTAGCACTACATCAGCACATCTTCTCACCTCTTCAGTCTCTATTTGGACCTACCTTCACATTTTTTCTCATATCTTGAACATATTGACTCCATTTTCCAAAAATGAGATATTGTCGAAAAGCTAGTTTCAAGCTTGTCACAGTGATACAATTAGTTTTTAGTTTTCATACTTTTTTGATGGCTTTGCCTATTGTCAAAGTCAAGGGTATAGTTTTTGTTGGTGTAAATAAGTATTTACTATTTACACTTACTTAAGTTTACTTAGGTTAATGCATTATTTTAATATTTATTTATTAGTCACCTAGGAGTATGTGCACTCTTGTGAGTTGTCATGTTGACAACATAGGGGTCCGCACCTCTTTTATGCACATGTTGTCTACAACACAGGAGTTAGCACACTAATTAGGCACATAGTGTCTATAGCCTTCTCAATCTTATCCACTCATCTAGAATGTTGGATAAGGTGTGTGCTTAGTTGTCAATTCTTATCTTATCTCCTGGTTGGTTCTATAGAAATTCTAGGTGCTTCCTAAGAGGCCTTTATATATAGGCACTCCTAGTGTGTTTGGACATACTGAACATACTGAACAAAGCAATATATTAGGACATACTCTGAGTAATTGATCATATTTATTTTTGGTCTACAATTGTGCTTGTGTTGAGTTCTATGATCTTCGGTGAATTTTTCCCTAAGGAAAATTCTTACATGGTATTAGAGCTCTTGGAGAATTCCTCTTCATAAAGCTGTTTGAGACCATCTTCTTGCTTTAGCACTGCAACTTGACTCTGGAGTACTACAAAAATTGGGAGTGTCTAGAGCCAGATCTGACCTCAAGCCATTGCATCCAAAATGCTGATTTGGTAAAAATTGGCTATAAAGTTGCCTATCTTCAGCCATAGTTGAATGTGATGCAATTTTTTTTAGCAAATCGACACCTTGAGGCCTCAATTTGCAAGTATAGGTATGGTCATTATATTTTTTCTCTGAATTTTCATCATATTTCTTCAAAGAATTTACAAAAAAAAAATTCCCTTTAGGCAATTTGCAGAGAATTTTTTTTAGCAGAACTAGGCTATCAGATCCTAGCCCTGTGTAGAGAATATTCCACTGCTACCTAGGAATATTCCATTTACATTGGTCAGCATTTACATTGGGTTCACATAGCATCACTGGTGAATATTCTTGAATTTCTGGCAGCTAAGTCCAACTGACCACTTTCCATTGGTGGCATCTCACAAACTGACAAGTCATTTCACCGGCCTTTCAAACCTTGGTTCTATTGTTGTAGGTTTGTTGTTTTATATAGTCCAAAAGCTTCCCACACATCCCATGTGGGATTAAACTATACAAACCCAACAGCCTGAACTTTCATTAGTGATGACTGTTGTCTTTTTCTGCATTAAGATCCGATAGCATGTTCTGTCAATTTCAAAACTCAGAATCATGGGACTAAAGCTTGGAAATCTAGCACATATTTTGTTGTTCCCACTAACTAATAACTAAACTTGGCATCAGATTTCAATGCTGAGATTTTTGCACACCTTTTTTGATGTCGGCAACAACCCAACACCCGCTTTGAGGATTCCAGGTGTGGTTTGGCATATTCCACGCAGTGTTAAACATTTCGGGGCTATTTAAAACATTTTTGGCTCAAAAGCCTGTTTCCTGCCTTGCGCCACAGTGTGTCCTATAGCTACCACACCTAGCCCTATAACAACTTGCCACACGCTCATAACGATAGGTCCAATCACCGTCCAATGGACCGGTACATTAGTGCACATGTCAGCATCTGACATAGATGACTATACCTACCATGGTGTACATTTTTGTACATCCACATAGATAGCCACATCATTGTGATATGCTAGCTTTTTCTGTACAGGTGAAGTAAGCAAGCGACATCATTAGTCCATACTGCCATGTCAGTAGGGGGCCAAATTTTTGCTAACATCATCATTTTTCTATATTAAAATTGATTGTCATTTGACTATCAAAACTAGGAAATTTTCAACTCCAATGATGGCCATTTGACCATCAAATTTAAGTACCTAGTATTTGCTCCAGATTGCTTTTCAATTTGGTAGCTTGAATTTGTGAGCCCATAACTTGGACATCCAGACTCTATTTCAGGTGCAATTTTTTTCAAAATTGGGTAGAATTTCCTAAATTCTCTAGTGGTGGTGTCATTTTTTAGTTTTGGTGCAAATATTTTTTAGAAATTGCATCTTTTGGCAACTGTACCTATTCAATTCTACATTTTGCAACTTGAAATGATCCATATGGGCTCACCTAGACTCGAAAATAGGTTCTATTATTTTTGAAAGTGTATATTTTTTCATCTACTTTTTAGATTTGTAGTCAAATTCTAGGGTTGTGTGGATATAAATCTCACTTTCAGAACTAGGGCCTTTTCTACATTGTATTGCTTTCCTTTCTTTTCAAAATTTAGCTACAGTGCTTAGTTCTAGTTTTAGCCCTCAAAAGGCAATTACAATAGGCAAAATCAGAAGTCTACTTTATTCATTTTGACAAGTGGCCATTGTACATGCACCACATATAAAGTGCCAAAGCATCTTTTTTGGGGGGGTGGGGGGTGGGTTCTTTGTTTCTTTGGAGGTTACATTGATTGGTCCATCATGGAAGTGGAAGATTTGATTTCTTTTGTTAGAAATGCTTTAGAATAATTGAGAGGGGGTGATGAATTAGTTATTCAAGGTCCAAATGTCCTATTCAAACTTTTCACTAAGTGTAGTGAACCCATTCAACCATTCATTCATCCAAGCTTTAACTTATCTAATCAACAAGTTACTGTAAATCAACATGCAAGTATAACACATAAGAAGTCAACACATGACACAATGATTTACATGAAAACTCAATTTGGGAAAAACCTCCAGTAACATGCTACTCAATTCTCACTCTTCTAAAGTGATGCCCTATGAAAGGCTTGCCTTATTAAAGGCTTACAACACACTGTTAATTGTGACCTTGTTAGAGGATTTAACCACCCTGTTAGAAGTTGGCCTAGTTAGAGGACTTTAGAACATTCACTTGGACTGCCACCCTGTTAAAGGATTTATAAATGGCTATTAGGCCAACCTAAGTCTATAGGATTTTTAGATCTAATACAATTGCTAGAGAGTATTAGAAAATCTTGACCTGACTACAACATACAACTTATCTTGTAGATCTCAGATCACTTCTCAGCTCATACCCTTTCCTGGCCTTCAATCTCTGCAACTCTTGACAGCTTGCCCTTCTTTCAAGCTTTGTCTCCTTGAGTCTCCACACTCAATGTACCAACGCAATCATCTCTTCATGACCACTCATAGAATTAGAGCCTCTATGCTCTTCCTTCTCCTAGATATATCCTCCTTGACACCCTTCTAACCACTTCATAGATTTGGCTCTTTAGCAGCAATAGTATCAGCAACTCTTTGCTTCTTGGTCTATGACTTCTTAAATAGAAGTCTTGGAGTTCCTTTTTCTGCTCGATTCTTCAATTCTTTAGTTTCAATTCGCATGGATTAGGTAGGATTTATTGCATCTAACCCATATTCTATTTCCCCTAGAAACTTCTTGAATAATCCTTTAAAATTCACCCAAAAATGGTTTACATAGGATTTTGTGCCACCAACTTGTCATCGTTATCTTCCAACTCGTTCACAAAATTCAATGTAACCACTATGTCAGCTTAGATTTGGTGAATCTTTGTCATTTCTAATAATGCAGAAGCTCTACACTATTGAAATACTGGTGCTCGGCACATACTATGTTACTCGACATCAATTGTGTTTTTCCTAATGCTTAGCACCTAAAGATCACTCGACACCAACTAAATTTTTTTTGATGCTCGACACCTGATCTTCACTCGACACATGAAGATCCCTCAGCACACACTACAAATGTCTGTTACTTGGCTTCTACTAAAAATTTGCTTGGCTTCAACTAACTTACTTGGCACTCAATTATGATCTTAGTTTAAGCTTTGCAATCAACCTTGTTACAACTTCTTCCTCTAATGTTTCTAAGTGTGACCAACCTCTGTATCCTTGAGTATGTCATCAATACATTACTTAACCATTGTCTTAACTAATCCTTGCACTTCATTACAACATCATAACTCAACCTTTCCCTTAGGTGCTTTTGTTACATCTTGTTGATCAAATCCTCTTCATCAATCAACTAAGTGATAGTACTTGGATCTTATAAGCAAATATCATCCCTACAAATAGCAAGTTTGACATCAATGACAAAACAATGATTGAAAACATTCTTTTACAATAATCTTCCTTCTTTGCAACAATCTCCCTCTTTGATCTTCAACAATGAACCTTTTCAATTAGATTTCCAACATCTTTGACCCTAGACAACTATCAGGAATGGAGTCAACTTGTTATTAGATATCTCAGTCAACATAATGCACTGCCATATGCGCTAGATCTTGAGTATACTATTGACCAAATTGACATCATTTTGCCTACTCTCTTTTTACATATGGATGACAACATTCTGGATACAATATCTACCTTTAAGTCATATGATCCATATGTTTATTGGATGTATCTTTGGGAGAGCTATGGAGATCCAAACATTCCTCCATTCCTAGAAGATCTCCTACCTCTAGTTGCAACTGACTCCTCTTTAGATGAGATCATGCCTCCAACTCCTGTTGCTCCTACTGATCTTGTTATAGCCATAGATGCTTCAAATTTAGTGTAGTAGGACCCTTTATATCTTCCTACTCTACCTTAATGTGATGACTTCCTTTCTACCCTTGCAAGCCTATTCATGGAGTTTCACATTGAAGATATGCGAGACACTCTTGATGATATTCATCTTCTTTTTTAGGTGAATAATTCATTCATTTCCATAGTGAGAGATTCATGTATGTTAGCATAGTAGGGTACACTTGGTCTTCCAACGTTAGGTGATGACTTCTTGACTGACATTTCAAATCTATTCTTGGAGTCACACACAATAGATTTGGAAGACTTCTTTGATGATCCACCACTTCTCTTTGTTGAGGACGATCCTTCTCTAGTTGTTACGAGGGCCCACTCTAACCCTCATGTCCATTCTCTACATGATTAGTTTTTATAAGTTAGTGTGATTGTGGATACTTATGTACAACATTTGTAGGAGGTCTCTTTATCGATTGAGAAGACTATTGGTTCTTTGACACAGGTTCTACCTCTCTCCTTGTTCTACCTGCACTTCTTCTCAGCAATTTTGGAGGAAACCATCATTAGCATTGACATAGGGACACTTGAACAGGTTTCAGTGACACCGTTCATCATAGAGATTCCTTCTCCATCTAGGGGACACATCTCCTTTTTACCCCTGCATTTGTTTCTTCCAAAGGGGAGGAACATCATTTATAGGTCATGGATTAGCTTCTACATTGGATCATTTCTCACTAGTCGACACACTACTTTTAGGGGGGGGGGGGGGGGGGGGACTACCTCCTCTCCTTCTTCTCCTTTTTGGGGGGAACTTTTTCCTCTTAGGGGGTTTTTTCCTTCTCTCTTTTTTCTCTTGTATATATTGGATGTATGTCGTAATGGGGGGGTCTTGATTACTCCATCCATCCATGTATCCCCTTTTATCTCTCTTTTTGGGGGAGGGTTTTTCCCATGTGGTCTTCCCTCTTTCCCCACTTTATGAGAGATTTGCATCTTCATTATGTACATGGGTACCTAACATGACCTAGTAGCCGGGACCCATCTTGCATTTCATCCTAGTAGTCGTAAGCTTAAGTGCATTCCTCTAAGTTGCACTTAAAGAGGGGTGTTGGTGTAAATAATTATTTACTATTTACACTTAATTAAGTTTACTTAGGTTAATGCATTATTTTAATATTTATTTATTAGTCACCTAGGAGTATGTGCACTCTTGTGAGTTGTCATGTCAACAACACAGGGGTCCACACCTCTTTTACGCACATGTTGTCTACAACATAGGAGTTAGCACACTAATTAAGCACATGGTGTCTACAACCTTCTCAATCTTATCCATTCATCTAGAATGTTTGATAAGGTGTGTGCTTAGTTGTCAATGCTTATCTTATCTTTGGATTGTTTCTAGATACATTCTAGGTGCTTCTTGAGAGGCCTTTATATACAGGCACTCCTAATGTGTCTGGACATACTAAACATACTGAATAGAGCAATGTATTAGGATATACTCTGAGTAATTGATCATATTCATTTTTGTCCTATAGTTGTGCTTGTGTTAAGTTCTACGATCTTGGGTGAATCTTGCCCTAAGAGAAATTCTTATAGTTTTTGCACTTTGAGAGACATATCTTGAGCATCCGATTTCCAAAATTTGGGAATTCTTTATATTGTTGGAAAGGTCTTTCAAAGCTCTTTCTAGTGATGCTAGTTGTTTTTTCAGATTCTACTCTAAGCACATTTTATTTAGTCTTATGCATTTTTGCATTCTAGTAGATATCTTGGTTGTTTCGGGTCCAAAGAATTATTTCATTGTTCTAGATGATTCGTCATGACTTGTACTATCAGTTTTATTAGTATTATGTCTCTACTGGTCTATTTAGACAACATTTGTATGCATTCCTACAAACACACTAAGAGAAAGTGCCATATTGCATCTATATTTTCATTTGAGTAGTTTTGCCTTATTTTTCCTTCTGATTGGAGTAGTGTCATTTGAGGACACTCATGCAGATTATTGTATTCTTTGGATTCACTATTTTTTTGTCTTATTATACATGCACTACTCATGATTAAAGTGTCATGAGGGGTTGATGTTTCTCCTTTGTTTGTCATCTTCTTTTGTCTAGAGAGTGTCCCTTCTGTGACATTAGCCTCATGACATGTCTAAAATTGATCACCTTAGTACACACATATTTACTCTTTTGTGCATCTTGATCTCATTTCCTTTCCATGCAATTCTTTTCACTAGTAGATTTTGGGGTCATTTTTTACCTTAATTTTTGACGGCAAGCCAATTTGGCTTGTCAAATTCATTTTTGTAAAAAGTTTGATCCCAATTACCTAAATTTTTTTTACAAAAGTTAAGTTTAGTGTCAAAATTTTAATGAAAATTAAGTTTAGCATTGAAATTTTGACATTGTGGGGGATACAAACAAAAAGAAAAAAGAAAAAAAGTGAAGCTCCATTTATTCATGTGGCAAAGTATAGCTGGGAGGCTTCAGGCGTGACCAATTAAGATCTTTTCAGCACCATCAAAGTAAGGTTGATGGATTAATTTTCATTCTCTGCATCCTCTTCTATTTGGAACTTACTTTCAAGGTAAGAGTTCATTTTTTCCCTCTTTTGTTTGCAACTTGCTTAATTTCAAGGTAAGGGTTCAAGGTAATTTTAATTTTTGTTGTAAGGGTTCAAGGTAATTTTTGTTTGCAACTTGCTTAATTTCAGGATAAGGGTTCAAGGTAATTTCACTTTAGCAATTGATTATGATGATTTAGAAATCATTCAAATTTCCCTCTAAAACATCATTCACACACCAAGCACAAAGAATAGAAAGTAGTTCAAGCAACAAATTTATCTACAAATTAAGCCCAAGAAATGGGAAAACTTTTTTACAAAGGACATAGAATACCTCATTTGAATTACATCCACATTCTTACCTTCTTTTGTTAGAGCAATAGAGTTGGTATAATAACCCCCTTAGAAGATCTCGCCCAATTTCTCGATTGGATTCTGTAAAGACCTAGCCATCTAAGAATTTTAAGTTAAGCAAGATTGTGAAATTGTGAAGTGTAGAAACTCAATATGAAAAGCATGTTTACTGAACCAAAAAAGTGCCCTTGACTATGATAATAAAATGGGTCTATGTCTTCATGGTGGGTGGAGGTTGGTGGTCCCACCCACCATGACATATTAAATTTTTAATTTATTTTGTTTTCTAAAACAAGTATTTCCAACCCCCCAATGATTTGATTTTTTAAAAATAATATATGATGAAATTATCACAAATAAAAAATTATATATATATATATATAAAGAATTTTCCCCCAATAAATTGATAGGAGAAAAATAAAAGAAAAAAATTGAATTTGTATAAACAATCTAGATTCCTCCCATAAACCCTATTCATTATTTAAAAATGATTATCTAAAATTTTACAATGAGGGTTTCTAATTATCCAATCATATACATATCAACTCAAAATGAAGAATGATTAAAATCTACAAGGGTTTCAACCTTGATTTTAAAACTCAAAAATACAAATTTATCCAGACACGAAGTAGATAAGAATTCAAACAACAAAAAACTATTGTACAAATAAACCCACAAGATCCTACTTGGATCTGATGCTAAGACAACAAATGTATAGAGCACGCAAACAATTCCCTTTTTCTGAAATTGCTCCTTCAAATCCCCCATTTTTGAAACTCTAAATTGCTAATAAAGAGTTTTTCACCAAACTTAGGGCTTTGATTGTGCAATCACATGAAAATCCATTTTTCTTTAATTATTTAATTATATCTTACTTTTCATGTGCAACCTTTTGCAAATTAATTAAAATATCTTCATTAACTAATTTTCTTTCTCTTTTTAATTTTAATTCTTGAGACATCTTTGATAAGAATATTTATTAATTTAAGTAATGATAATATTTAGCATTTATTTAAAAATGAACTCCTAAATATATTATTATTAAATTAAATTAACATTATTATGCCCAAAATTAGACTTTAATTAAATCTTTAAGTTTAAATCTTTTATTCAATTAATTTCTCAATTAATTAAATATCAAATTTTCCTTGTAAAATTTTCATTGAATTAAATCATTAATTATTCTTTTAATTTGATTTAATTATAACAGAAAATAATCACAGACCCATAAGACTAAAATGAAAACCCATAATAAAACACAAAATACTAAATCAAGCTCAAGGGATAAAATCACGAATTTAAATCACTTGAAAAATTTAGAAAGGGTAGACAACTTAGATACTTGTCCTACTTTCTAGGACAATTGGCTTAAGTTTAGGATTTGAACTCAAGAATTAGCTCCCCTCTTTTACCATTGAGATACTACAATAGGGTATGCTCATCTTGGCAATTCAGGGAAGTCAATACCTAGTATTTGCAATCTGCATAAAATCCACGCATGTACATACACATATATTTTAAACTAAATGGGCAATGGTAGGAAGTGGTGCATCATGTAGATCTCGAGTAGCAGGTGACTACGACTCCCTTCCTCAACCATATCAGAAACATCATACATAAAATAAAACATACAGGTACACCATACATATGCAATTATGGGGTAAGTATCCATAGAAAACACATATAAATAATCCATCAAACTATCATCATGAAATAACTAGAATTATTGGCTATTATCATCATCATGGAAGAACAATCATGCATACATGAAATAACTAGTACCAAAGTAACTTGTAGTGCCTGCCCCTAGTTCATATTTTGCTATCTTGGTCGAACTCTATTAGACTAGTTTTGTGTAGATGATTGGTAGCATTGTTTTGAGACTATCAGATATTGTGTTATGGATTCAGTTTATATGTGATGAGATTACTTAGACTTTACATTTCATATATGCATGATGATTATTAGATTGTTTTTAGTTATTGATGATGATTAGTTAGATGGTTTATTATCACATGTGTTTTCTTATGGATACTTACCCCATACTTGCATGTGTATGGTGTGCGTGTTTGTTCTTATGTATGGCATTTTTGATGTGGTTAAGGAAGGGAGTCGTAGTCACCTGCTAGTCAGAATCTACACAATGCACCACTTCCTACCATTGCCTATTTAGCTTACCATATATATATTGTATGTACATGCATGGTTTTTATGTAGGTTGCAGGTACCGGGTATCGACTTCCTTGAATTGCAGGGATGAGCGTACCCTATCACATTGTCTCAATGGTAAGAGAGGGGAGATAAATTCTCAAGTCCAAATCCTAAACCCCTAAACCATTTGTCCTAGTGAGGTAGGACAAGTATCTAGATATTTTACCTTCAGAATGTGTCGGATGATATAATTCATGATTTTTAACCCTTTAGACTGATTTTGTATGAATTGTTCTATGATGGGTTTTCATATTTTATCTTGGAGGTCTATGGTGAATTTTCTATTAATTAAGTCTTAATAAATAGATTTGATTAATAAATTAATTATTTGGGAAAAATTAATATAATATCACGACCTTTAGATATTTAGATTTTAATTAATTAAATGGGGAATTAATTAAGAAAAAGAAATTAAATAAAAGAAATTAAAATTAATAATAATAAAAATAATAATAAAGTAATAAATAAATAATAATAATAGAAAAGATAAAAGAATTAAAATAAAAGTTGTAACCTTGCCTAGGAGTAAACGCACCTTTTGATTGCACATGTGTCAACAATACAGGAGCTAGCGCACAAATTAAGGACATGGTGTCTACAACCTTATGAATCATCTAGAAGGTTGGAAAAGACTCATGCTTAGTTGTCAACACCTTCTGGTTGTTTCTAGAGATATTCTAGGTGCTTCCTAAGAGTTCTTTATATTTAGGCACTCCTAGAAGCTTAGAGAGAGCGTTTGGAGAGTGCATTTGGAGGACCCAAGAACGTGGGAGAAGGAAGGAGCTTGCTCTGTAGTTTCTAAGGAGAAGTGAATTAGCTTCAGTGCCTGGGTAGACACTTGTGATTTTACCTATGTTATTTTCGCTTCTTGCACTTCCTGTCTTTTTCGTGTCTTCTGAATGATTTCTGAAGATTTTCATATGTTGGTTATATGCATTTTGTCATTTTATATAAAAAAAAACTTTCATATGCGTAGATCCGATGAAATTATGGGGCTAGGGTTAAAATTTATTATAAACCCTATTAGAAGAATTTTTGGGTAAATTTAGAGAACAAATATTTTATAAAAAAATTCTTAAAATTGGAAGCCCTTTTTAAAATTGTGTGTATGTTATTTGTAGAAACAGACATGTTTATATATATTTTCAGATCTCTCTCTCTCTCTCTCTCTGTATATATATATATATATATATATATATATATATATATATATATATATGTTTATGTTGTAATGCTTAATAAAACTCTGCACGCGTGCGTGTGTGTGTGTGTGTGTGTGTATATATATATATATATATATGTTTATGTTGTAATGCTTAATAAAACTCTGCGTGTGTGTGTGTATGTATATATATATTTGTTGAAAAATTGAATGTAAATCGCAATGAGGAACTTTATTAAAAAAATTGAATCGAATATGGTAAAGAAAACATTTTTATGAAAAATGTTATAATAAAAAATTTATATTGCATATGGGAGGGCGAAGCCCGTACCCCTGCCAGCAGTGACTGTCAAGTACCTATGTTGCAGGAACTGTGACGACAGGTGGTACTCTATATTGTTGTTGTTGTAGGCCCTGCGACCAAAGGGTACCGCGTGCCAATGATGGTACTTATGTATATGTTTATATGTGCGGTGTTATGTGATTTGATTTATTTTTTATGGGTGCAAAATCGAATTTCCCCATTTTGATTTTTTATAACATTTTAAAATATTATTATTATAATTGAATATTAATAATTATATATATATTTATGTATGTATGTATATATATATATATATATATATATATATATATATATATATATATATATATATATATATATATATATATATATATATATGTATATATGTATGTATATATGTTATTAATAATTAATTATTATTATATTATATTTGTTAAAAGTTTTGTATTAATAAATCTTTTCTTTAAATAATAAATTAAATTGTAATATTATAGTCTTAACAATATAGGTTTATTATTTAATTAATTTGAATTGTGAAGGAAAGATGTAATGAAAAGAATTGGTAATTTCTTATGTTGAAAATTTACAATGTAATTTTCAAATAACGTTGTATAACAATATAACATTTAGAAAAAATGAATTCTAAGAGTTAGAGGGAAAAACTTTAATCCATACATGGGTTAGGAAAACATACAAAATGTTCCTCCACTCAATATCTAAATTGGAAACAAAAACTGAGACCTCCACATCTTATTCAACTATGTAATTTCAGTAAACCAAAACTTGTGCTTGCATTATGCTATTTATTTTGAGTTTTGGGTTGACTAGTGTTGGCTAGTATAAGATGTCTACCAGAGGCTCGGGGGTTATGATTGTGATGTCATGATGATGTCTTTTGATTCTGATATTTATAAACCCAACCATGGTTATGTGATGATATGCTCTATGAAGATGTTTGTATTGACTGATTGTTATTGCTTTCCAGTCTTCTTGTGTGAAGCTGAGATTCATATGTATGAGACATTTGACTTAACCATTTGAGTCATCGATCAATTATACTTGGGTTACTTCCTTTCATTTGATGGAATTGAATTTTTTATCTAATCTTGATGATGTCATGTTGTGACATGTTTTGACTCAACCATTTTGGAGTCTTCAATCAGTATGATTTAGAGATATTTTTGGTTGCTTGTTAGGAACCAATTATTATTGCGATTATTAGGGATACCTTCAGTTGCCAATAGAGAACTATTGTGGTCATGATTATCTATGGATGCTTTTCTTTTGCTTATGGAGATTTGATGATTATATTGTGGATTATCTTTTGGTATTTGTGACTTATGATTCCATGAGCTTAGGGTAGGTTATCTACTTGTAGTGTCGGGAAGTGGCTTGCAATGGGGGTCAAGGCCCTAAGTGGCTACCAGGGTAACTCATTGTAAGTTGTCTTAGTAAGTGAAAACATTCACACCTAATACTAACTTAATGAACCTTATAAGATAATTGTTTTGTTCTCGCCCATGCCTCGAGTGCTTGTACAAACTAGGATGGGAGTAGAGAGAATGCTTGATTGTGACCTTGCATTCCATAGTATGCCTTGTCAGTATGAGAGGATACTAGTGGCCACATAGGGATCACTAAGGGGCCAGTGTCTATTGGGAGACTACCAGGGTAACTCTAGCGTGATCCATGCAATGACACTTTCCCACTTGCATAGTAAGTTTCCTACATGTCATTGTGTGCCTCTAGGATTAGATGTTGGTTTGTGATTGGAACCCTTGAGTTAGTATAATTTTAGGATTCCTAAACTTAGAGAGTATTTATGCTATGTGATTTTGATAACCTGTTTGGGACTTGAGATTATCTCCTCAGCGCGGTGGGAGTGGACCATTTAGGTACTACGCGGTCGGGTGGTAGTGCTTATCACTCTTATCATTTGAGATATGTTTGAGACACTGTGGCTGATGCATTCTTTATGATGATGGACACGTATCCTCACATTGATGATTAGCATGTGATAGATGATGTTGTTTACTTATCTTATGCTTTATTTTGCATGTTAGATTACTTCTGCATATATAATGATTTAGGAGTGACATTCCTACTATGTTAATATCGATGATCTCCTCGGTGATTTGGAATGTTACACATGGAGGGATGGCTAGGACCCACAATGGTCTAATGATGCTATTAATGGTTGGGAGAAACCGTGCATTTAATTATGTTGTGATAAATGGTTATCTTTTAAGATGGATATTATATCTTTATGATGATGATGTATCATGTGTGATGTGTAGTTTCATTTATATTATTGCATCATGGATTAGAATTAAAATGATGATGTACTTTATTTATACGAATGTATATTCTTTTATGCCTTTCATACCCTATGACATGTACAGTGGATGATTGAGAAATCTAAAATGTAATTACTAAAAGGACACTTGTATATTGTTTAAGTACGTTGGATGTATGATTATTATTTCATGAGGATGTGATGTTAGATGAATAGATAAATTAGATGTGATTCAACGTTAAGGGATCCATAAAGAATGAAACCTGTTATGTAAGTATGTTTACCTTTAGTTGGCTATTGCTATTGCTTTTGCTACTATGTTATGAATGGATTTACTTTCATGTTTTATTAAAAAAAAATGCTACCAAACTTAGTGAAACTCTAGGTTAATTCTTTGGATCCCTTGGTGGGGCGTTACATAACTCATCATATTATCAACTGAGTACAAAATAATATCCAACAATCTAGAAAAAAAAATGTTGCTAATCATCAAATATGACAAGACTAAAATAATTTGGCAATACAATCAGAAAAGTCAACTAGGGGTGGACATTACATCCACTCCCCCTAGACTTAGGCTTACTCTTGGAAGCCTACAAGAAATATGAAACTAAACTAGGGATAGCCATTACATCTACTTCCCTAGACTTAGGCTTTCTCCTAGAAGCCTACAAGAAAGATAAAACTAGAGCACTCACTATGCAAGTTCCATTGAACCCTTTCCCCCTATAGGAGGATAAGACTCCACTGTAAAAACACCCAAGCAAGAACAAAAAAATTATTCAAAAGTCCATCAAAGGCATACCACCATAAAGCATAATCATAAGCAAACATGTCTCAAATCTAACTCACAAGTTATTCAAGTTTTTTCCTTTTTCTACGTTTCAAGAAATCAAGTCTAAAGTTCAAAGTGTTCAAGTTGCAAAAGATACATAACACTATTTAAGTTTTGTTTCAGTTAACTAGTTCAAGTGTTTCAATTTTGTAATGAATACATATAATAGTTTAAGTTTTGTTTTTAGTTCAACTAGTTATCAACTAGTGGTGTTCCAATATACTTAGAGCTCCCAATGTAGAAACTCAGGCTCTAATACTAAATGTAATGCTCTGCCAGGGAACCCAAAAGAAATTAACCTAAAGTTTTACTAAGTTTTGCAAAAATATATTTTTTTGAAATAGAGTAACATAACAACAACATATATAATATAGTGGAAGCAATAACATACACATAAACACATACTATAAAACACATTACAATTCTTAAGGGTCCCATAAAATTGAATCACATTTAAGTCTAATCAATACTAAAAATAATAAATAACAATTTCACATGAAAGAATAACAACAAGTATGAATCCATATAAATAATATGCGATTATCTTGAATGCCACTTGGCAATAATCAAATGCACAATCATCCACTATACAAGTCACAAGGCATGAAATGCTGAAAAAATATACATCACAAAATAGATTACATCATCTCGTAAGATTTATAAAATAAAATAAAATACAATATAGCATAATCATCCATCATAGTACATAGGAATAGAATGAAAGATAATACATAATAGGGAACTCCAGCAATGGCATTGAACTGTTGGATCTCAATGGTAAAAATAAAAAGCACTACCACCTAACATCATAGAAACTAAATGGTCCACTCCTACCACATTGAGGAGATAGTCTCAAATCCCAAATAGGATAACAAATTCAAAATTCAAATCCAACATCTAGGTCAAGGAAATCCTGCAAGTAATCTACCTCAAAGGTACCAAGACACAAATGACATCTAAACCTAGAGGTAAAAATAACATGTAGGAAATCTACTATGTAAGTGGGAAAGTGTCATCGCATGAGCCAACTCTAAGGTTACCCTAGCAGCTTGACTGGACTTTGGCCCCCTAGCGACTCTATGCAACACTACTATCCTTTCTAATTGACAAGGCATACTAATGAGGCAAGGTTGTAACCAAAAACCCTCTCTACTCCCATCCTATCCTGTACTAGTGCTCAAGGCATGAGTGAGAAAAAATAATGACTCTTAGTAATTCATTTTACTCGCATTTAATGAAATGTTATCACTTATTAAAATAACCTACAATGGGTTACCCATGCAATCTATTTAGGACCCTAACCTCCATTGCAAGCCACTTCCCGAAATCACATATAGATAATCTACCCTAAGCTCGATAAATAAAAAAGGTCTCATACACCATAAACCACACATTAGTTCTTAAACAAGCAACTGGAAAGTATTGAAATATCATTGGTCAAATTTATAGATTTCATCAATATAATTGTCCTAACAAGACTAGTCCAAAATCAAGTACATACATACCAACTCATGACATCACATGACATCACCAAAATAAATCACAAAGCAATCCAAAAATAACTAATCAAAGACTCGAAGGTTATATTAGAAAAGTCACACTATTCACCTTAGTTCTACACAAGAGAAACTAAAATCAATAACAATTAATAGATCAAACTCATCATAGAAACATGCATGACACATCCCCATGGTTGGGTATAAAATATCGTAACAAAACATCATCATGACATCATAGAACAAAACTCCCAAGCCTTTGGTAAACATCCTAATTTGGTCAAAGAACTAAGTCAACTCCAAACTCAACACACAAGAAAACATACAAGTGATAGTGTTGTTTCATAGTTCAATTTGGTTTTAAAAACACACACTTTGAGTTAATAGTAAGGTTCAAGTTTTTGTTATGTAGTAAGTTTTAAACTTTACTAAAGTTTATAAGTTTCCCCATTACAACTTAATGCATTTTCAATTTTAAATTCGAACATACAATCGACACTAACTCATAGAATCAATGTCTTTATTAAACCTCTAAAATAAATTAAATAACAATTACTAAAATTGTTAAATAATAATTATCAAATTATTAATACCCATAATCATTACTTAAAATCTAATAAATGTTTATTTGAAATTATTAAATAACATCTAATATTAATTTAATTAATTAAATATAATTAAATATATATTGATTAAATTAATTAACCAAAACTATATTTAATAACATCTATTAAATATAATTTGTAAAAATCATTAATTAAATTAATTTTTTAAAAATATAATTAATAAATTTTATTAAATTAAATAAACATTTAAAAAAAAAAAAACATATAGTAACTAAGGCATGATTTTAAAGCCCGTTGGCCTACCATTGCATTAGCAGTAGTACCTACTGCGTATGCAGCAACATTGTCGTGCAGAGGACGATTGGAGAAAGGTGGGTGGGGGTTGGTGGCCCTGCCCACCATGACATATTTTTAAAAAATTGGTTTTCTAAAACAAGTAAATCTAACCCCCCACCAATTTGATTTTATATATATTTTTAATTATATGTGATGAAATTATCACAAATAAACTGATAGTAAAAAAATATGAGAAAACAATCGAATATATATAAAGAATCTGGATTCCTCACACAAACTCTATTCATTATTTAAAAATGATTCTCTAAAATTTTACAAGGGTTTCTAATTATCCATCATATACAGATCGTCTCAAACCAAAGAATAATTAAAATCTACAAGTGTTTCAATCCTAATTTTAAAACTCAAAAATATAGATTTATCAAGACATGAAGAAGACAAGAATTCAAAGAACAAAAAACCATTGTACAGATAAACCCACAAGATCCTACTTGGATATAATGCTAAGATGACAAAGGCACGGAGCATACAAATAATTCCTTTTTCTTGAAACCCTTTTTCTCTAAAATTGCTCCTCCAAAGCCTCCATTTTTTGAGAAATGAACTCTAAATTGCTAATAAAGAGTTTTTCCCCAAATTTAGGGTTTTCATTGTGCAATCATGCAAAAAGCCCTTTATCTTTAATTATTTAATTATATCTTAATTTTCATGTGCAACCTTTTATAAATTGATTAAAATATCTTTATTAAATCATTTTCTTTCTCTTTTTAATTAATTCCCAAGACATTTTTTGATAAAAATATTTATTAACTTAAGTAATAATAATATTTAGCATTTATTTAAAAATGAACTCCTAAATATATTAATATTAAATTAAATATTATTACTTCAAAAATTAGACTTTAACTAAATCTTTAAATTTAAATCTTTTATTTAATTGATTTCTCAATTAATTAAATATAATTAAATATGATTAAATATCAAATTTTCCTTCTAAATTTCCATTGAATTAAATCATTAATTATTCTTTTAATTTGATTCAATTATAATAGAAAATAATCACAGACCTGTAACACTGAAATGAAACCCATAATAAAGCACAAAATACTAGATCAAGGTCAAGGGTTAAATCACAAATTTACATCACTTGAAAAATTCAGAAGGGTAGAGAACTTCGATACTTGTCCTACTTTCTAGGACAATTGGCTTAAGTTTAGGATTGGAGTCAAGAATTATCTCCCCTCTTTTACCATTGAGATATTGCTATAGGGTACGCTCATCTTGGCAATTCAAGTAAGTCAATCCTTGGTACCTACAATATGCATGTACATACACATCTATTCTAAACTAAATAGGCAATGGTAGGAAGTAGTGTATCATGTAGATCCTGACTAGCAGGTGACTATGACTCCCTCCCTCAACTATATCAGAAACATCATACATAAAATAAAATATACAAGTGCACCATACACATGCAAGTATGGGGTAAGTATCCATAGAAAACACATATAAATAATCCATCTAACTATCATCATGAAATAACTAAAATCACTATATACTATCATCATCATTGAAGAATAATCGTGCATCCATGAAATGACTAGTACCAAAGTAACTCATCATATAATCAACTAAGTATGGAATAATATCCAACAATATGGAGAAAAAAAAAGTCACTAATCATCAAACATGAACATAAAATAGGCTTAAAAGAATTTGACAATACAATTAGTAAAGTCAACTAGGGGTAGACATTACATTTAATGCTTGATCAACAATTTAGGCCTCCTAGATGATGGATTTGCAAAGAAACTATGAGTGAAACTTACCCCCAAACTTCAAGATTCTCCATAGTCTCATAAAATGAGTTGAATTAAAGGAATCTACAATTAATTTGATTTAATAGTCCCTGTAAATGCAAAAGCCCCAATTTGTGTTTGAAAACCATTAAAAACTAGGGTTTCCTCAATCTATACTTTCCTAACACTTTCTTCAACAACTGATGGATGAAACACCTTGTCCTTACCATATGTAGATATGTAATCCAATATAAAATTAGCCACCCCTTAAGGCCAATGTGCTACTATTGTAGCATACCCAACAATTTTGATGTAAAATTCCTTAATTAGTTATGGTGATCACCAAAATACTTCATTCCCTCCTTCACAAATGCATGTAGAATGGTTAGTTGCTATAATACATATTGGAAACAAGCCATTCCATGAGAATTAAAAAGTTACATTCATGGAATGAGTATTTCATAATTGAGTCATCAAAACTAACTACAAACTAGAGAGTATTATGATAGTCAACAAAATATGAATGGAAACACTTCTAGAAACCTTCAATCAAAGAAATAAAGTGGAACATTAGATCATAATTTATTTTCCTTATTTCATTCAAGATCAACTTGCCTTCAAAGATAACCAAAACAATGAACAAAACTCATAAATCTTGCAAAATCATAGGTTTTATTATTAAATTTATGTGTAGTCTATATCTGATCTCTGCAATGTAATCACAGTCAATCAGCATGTCTAACAATTTGACTATTGAAACTTGAGACTCAGATATTGAAGGAATATTACATATATGTAGAATATTTTAAAACACAAACCAAGAATGTCTTCCCCTATTAGGATTCAACAGATCTAGAACTATATACAAATAAATAGTTAAATGTAAAAGAAAAAGAAGAAAATCACAAGAACATAGATAATATACAGATTTAACGTGGTTCACCCAAAACCTGAGCTACATCCACCTACACAGTCATCCAACCTTTCTTATTATCCATTTATTATTATAGTACAAACCCTTACAACTCAATACCGCCGCAAGAACAACTTATCTCATTATACATTGCATTTCAACAATCCCTAACCCTAAGCTATCTTATATAATATATTCTAGTTTTAGGGTTACAATATGCCTATCTAAATATGGTCTGATAAAATAGGAGAAGAATGTTTTTTTTTTGGGTCAATGCCCTAAACCCCAAAGAATTATGAAGTATGTACAGTACTTCTCTAATCAGTCACCACAAACTAATAATCTCCCACTTGGGGACTGATCAAATTCCACCTTAGACAACAATCTCCCACTTGGAGACTAGTCATATAGCAATACTACTACCACATGGGGCTCCCACTGGATAAAATTCTTTTTTGTGTATTAACTCCACGATCATTAGTCAAGAATCCCAATAGAAGTTGAATAAGAAAGTAGCTTCTCCTTGGGAACTATCTTCGTGAACATATTTACAAGAATATCATTTGTGTGAATCTTTTCAAGCTATAATTTGTCATCCTCCAAAATAGACCATATAAAATGGTACCTAAGCTATATGTGCTTTGTTCTTGAATGAAAAATAGAATTCTTTGCAAGATGAATGGCACTCTAGCTATCAGTGTACAATGGGCAATCTTCCTGCTTCTGACCTAATTTCTCTAGAAAATATTGTAACCAAATCATCTCCTTGCTAGCTTCTATAGTAGCTACATTCTCAACTTCGATCATTGAAAGTGCATTAACCTTCTACAATCTAGAAATCCAACTGATTGTAGCACCTCCTATAGTAAAAACATACCATTTAGTACTCCTCCTTGTATCAACATCTCCTACCAGATCAAAGTCAAAAAATCCACTTAGAGTAGAACTAGATCCTATGAAGCATAATGCCTTTGTAGTAGTACCTCTAAAATATCAAAGTATCCATTTAACAGCACTCCAATGTTCCATACCCAAATTACTCATATAACTGCTGACAACTCCCATTGCATGAGCATTGTTTGGTCATGTGTATACCACTGCATACATTAGACTACCAACTATTGATGAACACATGATGTTAGACATTTTATCTACATCTTAATGTGTCTTTGGGCACATTTCCTTAGTCAATCTAAAATGACTAGCCAAAGGTGTACTGATTGATTTAGCATCCTGCATATTAAATATTTTCAACACCTTTATATACTCACTTTGGAACAAATTCAAGGTTCTATTTTTCCTATCTCATGTGATCCTCATACCAAGGATTTGCTTAGCAGCACCCAAATCCTTCATAGAAAATGACCTTGCTAATTTATGTTTAATTTTATTTATTTGTTTCATATTAGACCCAACAAAAAACATGTCATCAATATACAATAACAGAATAATGTAACTCCTGTTATCCAATCTCTTAAAATATACACAGTGATTAGAATGACAACTATGGTAACCTTGTTCAGCCATGAAACTATCAAATTTTAAATACCATTGTTGGGGTGCCTTCTTTAGGCCATACAAACTCTTCCTTAACTTGCACACCAAATTCTCCTTTCCCTTGACCTCATATCCCTCTGGTTGTTGCATGTAAATTTCCTCCTCCAAATCTCCATAGAGAAAGGTTGTTTTCGCATCTAGCTATTCAAGATGCAAGTCATTTGCAACAACAAGACTTAGTACAATTCTAATTGAAATCATTTTTACAACAAGGAAGAATATTTCATCAAAATCTATACCTTTTTTCTATGCAAAACCTTTTACCATGAGCCTAGCCTTATACCTTTACTTTCCTCCATCTTTCTCCTTCAACCTATAAACCCATTTGTTAGGCAAGACTCCTTTTCCTTTAGGTAAAGGGACTAAGTCCAAAGTCTTATTTTTCAACAAGAATTCCATCTCCTCTTTCATGCCTAGTTTCCACTATTTTCTAGCATCTAGATGTATTTCCTATTTATACTCCTATGGTTCACTAGAATTAGTCAACAAAATAGAGTATAAAGAAGGAGAAAACCTTTCAGGAGGTCTACTCAACCAAGTAGAATGTCTAACACTTACAAGGATTTTTGGGATAACCTATTGTTGTTGAGTATCAGGTACTAGTGGCATTTCTTTTTCAAGAGTCTCATCCAAAACCACATAGTCTTCTTTGACTTGTTCATGCCTCTTTTACTGTAATTGTTCTTTGTATGACCTTCTCATTGAATATAACATCTCTACTTCTAATTATTTTCAGACTTTCAAAATCCCATAAGTGATAACCATAGTAATCTATTCCACATCCAATGAAGGTACATTTTTGAGATTTAGCATCAAGCTTGGTTCTATTTTCTTTATCAACATGGACAAAAGATTCACAGTGAAAAGTTTTTAGAAATGAATAATTTACCTTTTTACTAGTCCATGCTTCCTCTAGAATACCACCATCCAAAGGAGTTGAAGGTCCTTTATTTATCAAATAGACACTAGTTTTTACAACATCTGCCTAGATATGAAGTGGCAGCCCAACATGCAATCTCATGCTCCTTGAGTGTTCCATGATTATCCTATTCATCCTCTTGGACACAACATTTTCTTGTGGAGCTCTCGAAAAAATCTTCTACCTTTTGATTCCATTAATAGAATAGTAATATTCAAAGGACTTTCTGCAATACTCATCTCCATTATCCGATCTAAGAGACTTTAGCTTCTTTCCTATCTTATTTTCAACCAAAGCTTTCCATTTCTTGAAAGTTTCAAAGACATCATATTTTTGCTTCAGAAAATACATCCATGTCTTCTGAGTTGAGTCATCAACACAAATAACATAGTAACAAGAGCTACCAAGAGATAATACTTGAGCCGGTCCCCACACATCTGGGTGTACTAGCTCCAACTTCTCACTCCTCTACTCTTTTCCAACTTTGAGAAATCTGACTCTTCTCTATTTACCATAAACACAATTTTCACAGAACTCTAAATCAATATTTTTCAACCCTAGTAATAGATATTTAGAGTGAAGGATTTTCATCCCTTTATCACTCATGAGCCCAAGCCTATGGTTCCAAACAACTAAATCTATTCTTAAAACATTTATAGTAGCTTTCCCTGCATTATCAATATCAATAGCAACTAAAGTGGAAAAAGTGTTCCTAGTACACAAGTACAATGTGCCAACCTTTGCACCTTTAGCTATTACTAATTGATGGGGACATAACCTAAGAACAGAATGGACACAACAGTAAAAAGGAAATTGTATTAACTGAAAAATAAGCTAGTATATTCAGTACAGAGAAAATAAACTTCAAAACATGCCCTAAGGGCTTACAATAGCATAAATGTGGAGATAATTTCTCCCTTCAGTACCTCCTCTCAAACTCCACTCCGAACTCCCTTCTACAATGCCAGGAATCTCCTTAAATAGACCCTGAAGGGTTAAGGACTAGGAATACATTCTAGAAAGTGCTAGTAGGCATCCACCGACCAAATAGAAGGCTCCAAAAGCTGCGTTAGAAGTCAGCACAAATCTAGAAGAATCCAAAAACGGTAACCAAACTTTCGGGATGCATTACTTTTGAACCGTAGCTCTGATTGACGAACCGTTTACATTTTCGAAAAGCTCTCGAAGCGCTCTATAACCCTATGGACCAGCTTTTCTCATCCCCCATTTTTTGGCCCTTTTCAAGGTCATTTAATGCCCCTAGCCTGACTTTGAAGCATTCTTAGGAGGTCTCCAAAACCTGAAAAACTACAATAACTTTCAAACCGTGGGGCCTTTTGACCTGATTCTTTTTTTGGAATGCTCTAAATCACAATTACATTCATTTGGCCAATTCACACCTTCTAGTTTACCAAAATGATTCCCCAATTACATACTCCTATTTTTTTGGGATCACACTGATAGTGGAACTGTGAGAGTTGGAACCTTTATTTGACCCAAATGGGTGTCCAAAAATGAAAGCACATGAAATAGAAACTAAGTCTAAGTACATTTTTTGGGTGACACGGGATTGCCCTTATACCTCTGGATGCTCTTGCATCACTAATGAACCTTTTGTTACCTTCCAAACATTGTCTATAAAAATGACTACACAACATTCACTATCTAGTTGTCCTGCAAAAATTAAATTTCTTAAATTAGGGACATGCCTTACCTCCTACAGCATCCAATCATTTCCATTTGGAAACTTGATCTTTATTTTTCCTTTTCCAACAATAGGATAGGGCTCATCATCACCCGAATATACCTATCCAAAATCACCTTGAACATAATCTTGAAAATATTTCCTATGGGGTGTAGCATGGAACAAGGCCCCATAATCTATTACCTAGGAATAATTAGCATTATCTAAACACAAGCTTAAAGTATCTTGTAAATCATTACTTGAAACATTAGCTTCCTTACTATCATCTTCATTTTTTTATCCTTGTTTATTTTTCTGAGACCAACAACCTTTCTTTAGGTGATTGAGTTTTCCACGGTACCAGCGATCTTTCTTTCCTTTAGACTGAGGACATCCTTTCTTTGACTTCCCTTGTGAACTCTCATGTGAAGGGCATTTCCTCTTTGACTTGTTCTTCCTTTGTTCTCCATATTCAATTCAGAACTTGATGAGGTTGAAGTTTCTCCTGTGATTTTTTGTTGCATTTCCTCACTTAGGATAACACCAACTACTTCATCAAATTTCAAAGTATTTGACTTTGAGATAGGGTTACTTACAGCCATAACCAAGCTATTCCAACTTTCTAGCAAAGAACATAAAATTAAGACAGTCCCAACCTCTTCATAGAATGAAATTTGTATGGATGAAAAATGACTAGTGACTATGTTAAACTCATTTAAATGATTCACTATAGATCCTCCCTCACCCATTTTCATATTAAATAAACACTTCATAAGAAATACCTTATTCAAGCCTGAGGGTTTCTCATATAACTTAGCCAGTGTCTCCATCAACTCCGCAATCATTTTTTCCATTGATATATTGAATGTTACAAATAGTGCAAGGCATAATTGAATAGATCCTAGTGGCTTCCTATCCAAGATCTCCTTACTTTCATTTGTGATCATTCCTTATCTTTTAGCTTTCCCTTCTAATGGCTTACATAGATCGTTCTAATATAGATAATCTTCCATCTACATTTTTCATAACTGAAAATTTTAGCCATTGAATTTGGAATCCTCCATTGCTCTGACTCAAATCTGAAAGTCTTGTCAATCTACAACAACAAACCTTACTCTAATACCAATTGTTAGGATTTGATAGATCTAGAATAATATATGAATAAATAGTTAAATGTAGAAGCAAAAGAAGAAAACCATAGGAACACAGATAACACACAGATTTAATGTGGTTCACCCAAAACTTGGGCTATATCCACCTATATAGATGTCCAACCTTTCTTATTATCTAGTGATTACAATACAAACCCTTACAGCTCAATACCGCCACAAGAACAATCTATCTTACTATACATCAAATTTCAACAATCCCTAACCCTAAGCTATCTTATATAATATATTCCCACTTTAGGGTTACAATATGCATATCTAAATAAGGTGCAATAAAATAGGAGTGAAAATTTTTTCAACCCCAAAGAATTATGAAGTATGTACAGTACTTATATGATCAGTCATAGATAGGTGGAAGATTTTAAAACACAAACCAAGAATTTCTTCCCCATCCTCATGCCCTTCTACTCACCAACCATCAAGAGTTTTCACTGTGGGAATTAGGAGATATTGGTTATTTTCATTCAAACTCTAACTATAGGGTAGGGTAAACAACAAGTTTAATGAAATCCAAAGCTGAAACAACTTTCTCCTATTCAAAAAAAATAAGTTATTGCATTCATAAATCTTCAAAAACTCAACTTTCTAAAAACCTAATAACAATTGATTATAACTCTACAAATAGATTTTAGAAAGATTTAATCTGACTATGTATGATCTTCCCACCAAAAGGATTGATATTTCATTCCAAATCCATACAGTACTATTCCAACCCCATAACAGGTTGAAGATAATCAATTTATAGGTCACAACTCTTGACCTTACAACTTCATCCTTACATGTTCAATCAAAATAATTATCTAATAGTTAGACTTCTAGATTACAAGAAAAATTGCAAAATGTTGCATGAAAAAATTTATTGCAATTTTTACAAATTTTACACAAACTTCAAATAAGACTCCACATGCCTTCAAAACTATAGCACAATTGAAAAAATATTATAAAACATAAAAATGGAGATTTTTGGTCAACTCACAATGTTTGATCAATTGTTGACCAATTTTTGACTTGCCTATAACCTTATTACAACATGTAAACAACTTTCCCAAATGTGTGTTTGAGATTGCCTAAACTATCTTGTGTCATCTTGGATGCTTACTGATCTTCTATACTATCTACCTAGTGTTTGACCACCTTATTTAGGACCTAGGGCCCCTGCACCAAGATCTAGGATTTAATTGTCGTGCCATTTTGATCATTATGTATCTATGTATCTATGTATCTATGTATCTATGTATATGTATGTATGTGTGTATGTTAGTGTATATTATTATTATTTATGCTTTACTTAGGATAAATGCATTATTTTATCATTTATTAGTTTTTCACCTAGGAGTAGTCGTACTCTTACATGTTGTCTTATCAACAACACAGGAGTTTGCACCTTATTTATGCACATGGTGTCTACAACATCTCTATACAAGATATGCCTTTTCATACTTATCCTCTCATCTATGTGGAGGATAATCCACTTTTGGTGGACGTGTGCTTAGTTTCCATGCTTATCTCCTAGCTCTTTCTAGCTCATTCTAGAAGCATTCTAGAGGCCTTTATAAATAGGCTCTCCTAGTGTATTTTTGTACAATAGTTACATTATTCATTTTGGAATATATTTTCTCACACCATTGAGATTCTACAAGCTCTGCCTTTCCTTCTTTCATCTCTTTTCAACAGGTTATTTGCATGCAGGTGTTCTTGGTGATTTGTGAAGTTGGGTTTCACAACTTCTACATGGTATTAGAGCTTCCCTACTGCTTCCTAGTTTGGAGATTTTGAAGCCATGATTTAGAGACACAAACCCTAGCTTTTTTGGGGTTTTTTCTTCAATCACGAGGAAGTGCATTTTTTGGCACATTTTGGGCTAAAATGGATGTTGCCATCATGCTAAAAATGCCTGGTATAGTCAAAATTCATATAGATTTTTTGTTTTTTGGCCATTATAGCTTCTAGAAAAAAAATTGGCCTCCCTAAGGGTCATAGAAACAGAAATTCAAAAAATAAGTAAATAAATAAAAAATAGGCACGTATAGGCCGCAACACCCAGTGGCCACCTAGCAGCCACCTGCAAGCCACCAGAGGACCACCTAAGCCTGGCTCACACACAGTCGCTACCTATGCAACACCATAGCTTAGCCACCACCAGTGCTCTGCTCAGCCGACACCTGCACCCAACATGGCTGCCGTTGTAGCCAGAAGAGTAGCTCCCACCCGCCACCACCTACAGAGGAGCTCTACCCAGGCACTGCCCATCTAACCAATGGCTAACTGATGTTAGTTCTCATCTAGTGATCTTAGCATTCTGACTACTAACATCAGCATCTAGCTTGACGTCACTTTTTAGCATCCCTACATTATCCTTCCGAAAACCCTTGCTAATGTCACTTTTTGGAAGATGATGTCACTTCCTAGCTACTAATGTCATTTCCCAACAACCAGATTTCCAAAGAGCTTGATTTTGGAGTAGCAGTTCATTTTTTGGCCATAACTTGAGCATACTTAGGTCTTCTTTCAATATGAAAGAAGCATCAAAAAGCTAGTTCTGAGAAAGAGACAATGATGCTAGTTTCTATTTTTTTTAAGTCTATTTGAGCTCCCATTTTTGGTGTTGAAGTAGAGGCTTTAGTTTCCTCCCTCTCTACATCTGGCATCCAAGTTTTTTTCTTAGTTTTTGTGCTTTCAGTAGTTGTTTCTTTGGTTTTTGAGGGATATATTTATATGTTGTGGGGGGAGCATTTTCTTTTCTATAATTTACTTTAGAATTGACCCTTCTACTTTTGTCTTCTTCTCTCAATGTCGAACCCCTTTGTTCCTTGACTAATGCCACACAACTATCACACTTGGAAAGAACAAATGATTGGGCTTCTTATGTCATGAGGGTTATGGTCATGTTTGGATGAGAACCAACCTGTCATGTAGTGTCCTATTGAGATTCTTCAGCATAGAAACAAAATGGATGAAGCCATGGGATTAATTGCACTAAACATCTCTGATAGCCTACTATTTCACTTGGATGGTTTGACCACTCCTCAGGCTATTTGGACCAAGTTCTAAAACTTGTTTGGCACAGTGAATGAGTTTCAGGCACTATAGCTTGATGTAGAGTTGACTTCCTTGATACCTACCAGCTTTCCCACCATTGAAGACTTCTTGATGAAGTTCAAATCTCTACATACAGTTGTACAGGGATGTGGGAAAAACAAATAGATGATGAATGTATTTTTTGATACTCTCAAAGTTACCAGGGTTGTATTAGATCTTTTCTTCCACTTTCTACTCCACTATGGATGCCTTAGGTGCCAAACATCATATGCCTTCTTTTGAGATATTTTGTGATTAGTTGACATGAGAACAGGCAAAGATCCAACATGTGGATGCCTCTAGCTCTTCCAACCAAGCATTTCTTGCTCAGTCTTTTAAAGGGAAATCAAAACAAAAAGCCAAATCAAAGAAAGATACACTGAAACCTAATCCTAAACCTCTAGCTAACCATTGCAAGGGTAAATATTCTTTGAAGTCTACTGAGTCTACGTCCAAGACTAAGAAGAAATTAGTTGAGACTTGCAATTTTTGGAGCAAGGATGGACATCCCATTTCTAGGTGTTTGAAATGTTTGGAGGCTTTAGCAGAATCCATGCAAGAGCATCACATTTCAGCTCCTAAGTCTTCATCCCCTCTGCATGCTCTTACTGCTCGAGCTATGACTTCTGGGCCTACTTGGATTCTTGATTTTAGTGCCTCTCACCATATGAAAATACTCCAAAGTTGGTCACCTCACTTGCCCCTTATGCTACTTCATAGATTACTATTGGGAACACATCACATCTTTCCATCCTAGGTTCTAGTTCTATTCCATTAGCTAGGGGTTCTCTTTAGGATGTTATTTTTTTTCCTAACATTTTGATGAATCTATTATCCATTTATCAAATTTTCCACTCTAGCTCTAGTAAGAAAGTTGAGTTCTCACCACATGATGTGGTTATTTGAGACTTACATAATTCTAAGTTGATTGTGGCTACTAGGAGTGTTGACTCTACATCTCACCTCTACAGATTTGATAGATTTGAGTCTTCTGATGACACTAGTTCCTATCTTATAGCACATGAAAATTCAGTAAGTAGACTTTGGCATGAGCATTTCAGCCATGTCAATTATAGATGTCTTTAGCAGATGAGCACACAAACACTTGTTCTTGGGCTTCTCCAAATTTTCTATACAGATGGTGTTTGTCAAGCTTGTGCACTTGGAAAACAACATATGGATTCTTTTCCACATGGATGAGCCACTCGTGCTTTGGCACCTTTAGATTTGATTCATAGTGACCTCATTTCATTTCCCACTCTTTCTTTTTTTGGTGCCAGATATGTGTTTACTTTCATTGATGACTTTTCCAAAAACACAAGGGTGTACTTTTGAAGTACAAGTCTGATGTTTTTTATTCATTTCAATTCTTCAAGAAATTTTTGGAGAAGCAATCTAGTCTTTCTATTCAACAGATATGCATGGATAATGGGGGAGAGTATGTGAACCAAGATTTCAGGGATTTTTTCTCTGAACATGGTCTTTAGAATCAGTTTTTAGTGCCCTACACTCCTCAGTAGAATGGTGTGGTAGAGAGAAAGAACAAAATACTTTAGAAGATGGCTAATTATATAATTCAGTCCAGGTCTATGGATTCATCTGTTTGGGTAGAGGCAGTCAATTGTGACAACTATATTTAGAATTGGATGCCTCAAAAGGCCATTCAACATATGACTCCTAAGGAGGTTTGCTCTCATGTCAAGCCTGATGTATCTTCATTTTGAGTTTTTGGTAGTGTAGCATGGGCATTTGTACCTGATGCTCAAAGGATGACAATGGAGTAGAAGAGTTGACACCTCATTTTTGTTGGCTACTATGAGGATGTTAAGACTTACAGGTTGCTTGATCCTGATTCTAGAGAGGTCCTATTTTGACAAGTTGTCCAGTTTGATGAGATCCTTCTGATAGTAGATACTTTTCCTCCAGAGTCCACTTCACTTGCCACTACTCCCTCATCTTTTCTAGTCTCTTTTCCTGATGATGAGGATGATGATCTTGGTGATCCCCATTTACCTCCACCACAGGATCCTCCATAGATGCCTAAATGGGCTTGAGCTATACTTGAGGCTACAGGATCTCTAGCTAGTGACCCTTCCACTTCCTATCATACCCGATCTCATGTTGTGGGTTCTAGTCTTCTTAGTCATGCTATTTGTGATGATCCTCATTCATTTGTAGCAGCGATAGGAAATTCTAAGTAGGATCATGCCATGGAGGATTATTCTTCTTTGATGAAGAATCATACTTGGGATCTTTTTACTCTTCCTAAGGGAAGAAAGTTAGTGCAATGCAAATGGATATATCATACTAATTTTGCTATAGATGGTTTGATTGATAAGTACAAGAATTGACTTGTTGTAAAGGGTTTTTCATAGGTTGAGCGTTGACTACACTGAAACATTTTCCCCTATCACCAAGATGAACTCTGTTCACCTTGTCTTATCCCTCACAACTTCACAGGGATGGCCCATTTTTTAGATGGATGTGAAGAGTTTCTTCCTACATGGTTATCTCATTGAGGAAATTTACATGGAGCAACCTTCGAGATTTGTGTAAGATTCCTCCTTGGTTTGTAGTCTTCAATGCTCATTGTATGGTCTCAGACAGGCCCCTCAGGCTTGGTATGAGAAGATGGACTCTTTTCTACTATCTATAAGCTTCATCGGCTACCATTCTTATCTTAAAATGTACATTTAGCATCTTGAGGCTAAGATTCTGATTTGTGTCCAATATGTTGATGATCTTATCCTCATGGGTAGCTCATCCTCTATGCTTCATGATGTTCAACATGCATTAATAGACTAGTTTGAGATGACTAGTCTTGGCCTATTACACTATTTTTTTGGTCTACAAATTGTTCAGTCCTCTATTGGGATCTCTGTTTATTAGCAGAAGAATGCTCTTGACGTGCTTCAACACTTTGACATGTTTTATTGTAAGCCTACTCCTACACCTTTTCAGTCAGGTGTCACCTTGTCTACCTCCTTCTCTTCACCTTTAGTGGATCCCACTTTGTACTAATAGTTGGTTGGTAGCTTGTTGGACCTGATGCACTCTCATCCTGATCTCTCCTTTGCAGTTGGCCTTGTCTCTTAGTTTTTCCATGAGCCTCATGAAAGTCATTGGAAAGCTTCCAAGAGTATTTTGAGATACATTCAAGGAAAATTTATATATGGCATTCATTACACATCAGGGACTCCTCATATTGTTGGTTACACTGACTCAAATTGGGTTGGTGATGTCAATGATCAGAAGTCTACTTTTGCCTTTGTTTTCTTTCTTGGCTCTAGTCCTATCACCTAGTCATGCAAGAAGCAACACACTTGCACACTTTCATCTACAAATATTGAGTATAGAGAAGTAGTGCTTACTAGTTAAGAGATCTATGGCTTCAGTATTTGATGACTAAGTTTGGTTTTCCTCCTGATCATCCCATTGTTCTATGGTGTGATAATCAAAGTGCTATTCATATTTCCTACAACCTTGTGGAGCATCAGTACACTAAACATATTGAGATGCATATGCACTTCATCCATCATCTCATCTAGGATGGTGTTCTCTCTTTGGAGTACATTCCCACTAACATGTAGGTTGCTGACATCTTCACCAAACCTTTTGCATCATCACGCTATCTTTAGTTGTGGTCTATGCTTGGGGTTACTAAAGTTTTCCTTAGGGGGTCTTGTTGAGGCCTTCCTTCCGTCATATTTTTTTAACATGTTTGTACTTACCTCTTTTTGGGATAGGGTTTTTCCTATGAGGTTTTCCCTCTTTCCCCATTTTTAGAGGTTTCATTTCTTTGCATTTGTACATGGGTACCTTTCTTGGCCTCGTTGTCAGGACCCATTATGCATTTCATCATAGCTTTTGTAAGCTTAAGTGCATTCCCCTAAGTTGCACTTAAGGGGGGGTGTTAGTGTAAATTATTATTATTTATGCTTTACTTAAGTTTAGATAGGATAAAAGCATTATTTTATCATTTATTAGTATGTCACCTAGGAGTAAGCATACTCTTATGTGTTGTCTTTTTGACAACACAAGAGTTTGCACCATATTTATGAAAATGGTGTCTACAACATCTCTATACAAGATACACCATGTCAAACTTATCATCTCATCTACATGGAGGATAATCCAGTTTTGGTGGATGTGTGCTTAGTTTTCATGCTTATCTCCTAGCTCTTTCTAGCTCATTCTAGAAGCATTCTAGAGGCCTTTATAAATAGGCTCTCCTAGTGTATTTTTGTACAGCAGTTAAGATTCTCCAAGATTTTCCTTTCCTTCTCTATTTTCTCTTCAATAGGTTATTTTCATGAAGGTGTTCTTGGTGATCTATGAAGTTGGTTTTCACAACTTCTACATGTATGCGTGTATGCATATAAAAAATTAAAATCACTCAATTGGTAGCATGGCCACAATATTTTAAACATAACTATATGAAGAATGAATTAGAAATTATATAGGTCAATTAGTCTCATTGTTGATTAGCTAGGTTGATTATAAATTCATGTAGAACTATCATCAAATTAGGTACAATAAAATGAAAATTAGTTGTTCTCATCTAGCATTAACTTGACTAGTCTATATAGACCCATTGATTATTCTCACAAGATTTTAAACATAAATATATAAGGAGTGAGTTAGGATGTATGTAGGTTAACCTTACATTAACTATAAACTATAATGCAAAGGTTGCACTAGGGTATTATAGGATTGTAATTATAGAAAATTGTATGATTCGCTCAAGTGGGTGTATGATGGTGAATAGTTGTATTAGGTGAGTAAAGCTCACCAATGGTTATAGGAATATAGCTACATCAAAACAATTAGAAACTAGAACTACATATACATTAGAGTGAGTAGTTCAAGGTTCTTGATCTCATGTATGCAAGTATATAGCCAACCTGGTAGGTAGAGTATGCCTCGAATGTTCAAACACCTTGGACATAGTTAGGTAGCATGGATCATCACAATGTGGTATGCACTTTATCCCTTACCACATGGATGTAATAGTTCAAAATATTTCTACCAAGTTGAATGAAGTCTAGAATCAATGCTAATGCTATATTGTTCAAAATCAATGCCAATATTTATATTGTATAATTCATTTGATTTGTTTAGATTTCATCTGTACTAAAGAGATAGTAATATTTATTTTTTTTATTATCAATTATATACAAGATACTACTAATGCTTCTATTTTTATATTTTTTATAATTTTATAGCTTGGATATTTGCTTGTGAAGAAAGTCTACACCTAACAATATGAACCTAGAACAAAATAAGTGACAATCGCTAGATTGTGGTCTCAATTCAAAAGAAATGGTGATGGAAAATGTTATTGTCCTTGCAAAAAATGAGAGGGTTTAAAGAATCAAATAATTATAATCACATCATCTCAAAGACATTGTAGGCAACATGATCACATTGAAAGGGGAAAGGATTTTCATCCATTGCTAAATGTGGATTTCAAACTGGTGGAACATGGAGATGTGAATATCAAAGCAGAAGGTAATACTCCCATGGAAGAAGATGATCTTGAAGTAGAGAACACAATTGAACATATTAGTATTGGTGCAATTGATAATGTTCCAAAGAATAGGATTGAAGAAGATTTTACTGGCGCAACTGATGAAGATGATGAAGATGATGATAGTCATGCATCTAATGATGATGATCAAGAGAACCTTGATATACCTATAATTGAAAAGGAATATGAGCTATTGTACCAAGGTTCCTAGACAACACTTCTCTCCACTATATTTTTGCTAGTAAACTTCAATGTTATGAATGGTATTTTTAATGTAGCAATCTCATATGTGCTAAGGTATAGTGTCATTTTTGTCATCTTCTATGTTAGTGTACCATTAATGTTCTTTATATTAATAAAAAAAAATTTCCATAGGTTTATAGGTGATTTTTTTTTACCACCATCAAACATTCTACCTCACTCTTATCGAGAATTATTGACCATTATGAAAGATATTGGAATGGAGTATCAAACAATGCATGCATGTCCCAATGATCATATTATATATCATAAACAAAATAAATTTTCAATAGAATTTCCTAATTTTCACATTAGTAGATATCAATCAAATCAAATAACAAAAAAGGTGCCTCACAAGGTTCTTCGGTACATTCTCATTATTCTACGTCTACAATGATTATTCAAGTGTACTAGCTTGGCACAATTTATGGATTACCATGCACACAATAGAAGTTAATATGACATCATACTAATTCCTATGGATGGTTCTAAATTTAAGGACATAGAAGATAGGTGGCTAGTATTTAAACAAGAACATCATAATTTGAAGCTTTCATTGGCAGTAGATAGTGTCAATCCATTTGGAGAGACTAGATCTGTTTACTCAGTCTGGCCTATTTTTGTTATTAACAATAAAATTCCTCCTTGCATGTCCATAAAGAGGGAGCACATAATGTTGGAAATTATTAGACTAGGTATTTTTCCATTTAATATTCATCTAAATTAATTTATAAACACACTATCAAAATGGTCATAATAATTATGTTTTGTTTATGTTCATTCAACAAGGTAAGTACCAAGTGAAAGATATGAATGTATATATTGAGCCCTTGAAATATATGAATGTATATATTGAGCCCTTGATTGATGATTTGTTGAATTTATGGAATGGGGTCACTATGTACAACATCTCTAGACCAATTGGTGACAAGAAATTTCAATTATGTTCAATGCTTGTATGGAGAATACATGATGCCCCTAGACTAATACATTTTTTTGGTTTGTAAAAATGTTAATACATATTTTTCATTGTACATTTAAGTTGCATGTGATAATTGTAAATATGAATCTTATAGTGCACATGTCATCCAATTATACATGACCTTGCAGGTCTTTAGACAAAGGGAAGATTTTCATGTCCAATTTGTGGTCCAAAGATGAAATCTCCCCATTCAAAAGTTTAGGAAAATAGGTGTTCGATGAGCATAGAAACTTTCTCCATAAAAATCATAAGTATCGAATTGCTGAAAAACATCTTTTCAATGGGAAAGAAGAGACAACATAAAAGCCATGAAGAATGACACCTCACATATGGACGTTAGAATACAATAGAATGAATTTTTGAGGTAATGTTATTCCATCTAAAATAAGTTTTTTAATGAAATTTAAATTTGGATACTGTCTTCTATTTAGTAATGATATAACTTATGTTTGTGAAGGTCATTAAGGTATTAACAAGCAACTTCCAAAAGGACTTAAAAGCTATCCTAGACCATTTATTAGGTTGTTGTACTATGAGCATGTCTCAATCATGCATTTGTTTGATGCTATGCATATTAAAAAGAATGTAACAAAGAAACTATGCAAAATATTGGATGGAAGGTGTGACAAATAAAAATTGGTCAAAATTTGCAATGACATTGCTGAATCCAATCATGCATTGAAGTTTTTTGTTGAATCAAATAGAAATGGAAATTGGATTAATACAAGTGTCATTCCTTGCTTATTAATGCAGCAACAAACTGATGCCATATATGAAGCCATAAAAAAAACTAAATTTCCCACTAGATTTGTTGCAAAAATAAGCAATCTCATATAAAGGAAAGATGATTTTGGTTCAGGGTTGAAAATGCATGATTGGCATACCTTCGTCAAGGTAAGTCATATTGTGATATGAATATCAGGATTTAACTGTGTGATTTTGAGTCAAACTCGATGACCCATGTTTCATGAGTAGTGATTCAACATGAATCCATATCTCATGAGAATAAATAGAACACTTAGCACTCATTGGATCTAGGTGATGCTCACAAGGGTGAAGCACCGGGACTTCTCGAGAGGTCACCCATCCCAGTACTACTCTAGCCTGAGCACGCTTAACTACAGAGTTTCCTCCATAGTTAAACCCAAAGCTTGCAACCCCATTTGCAAAACCTTCACCAAGTTTTGTGCCTTATGAACCATTCATTAGAAAGCCCCTTAAGCTCATCAATTGATAAGTAGGAGATAATTTCCATAGCTAGTCAAATTGTGATATGAATATCAGGATTTAACTGTGTGATTTTGAGTCAAACTCGATGACCCATGTTTCATGAGTAGTGATTCAACATGAATCCATCTCTCATGAGAATAAATAGAACACTTAGCACTCATTGGATCTAGGTGATGCTCACAGGGGTGAAGCACCGAGACTTCCCGGGAGGTCACCCATCCTAGTACTACTCCAGCCTGAGCGTGCTTAACTACAGAGTTTCCTCCATAGTTAAACCCAAAGCTTGCAACCCCATTTGCAAAACCTTCACCAAGTGTTGTGCCTTATGAACCATTCATTAGAAAGCCCCTTAAGCTCATCAATTGATAAGTAGGAGATAATTTCCACAGCTAGTCAAATTGTGATATGAATATCAGGATTTAACTATGTGATTTTGAGTCAAACTCGATGACCCATGTTTCATGAGTAGTGATCCAACATGAATCCATCTCTTGTGAGAATAAATAGAACACTTAGCACTCATTGGATCTAGGTGATGCTCATAGGGGTGAAGCACCGGGACTTCCCGGGAGGTCACCCATCCCAGTACTACTCTAGCCTGAGTGTGCTTAACTACAGAGTTTGACTCATGAAACATGGGTCATCGAGTTTGACTCAAAATCATACAGTTAAATCCTGATATTCATATCACAATTTGACTAGCTATGGAAATTATCTCCTACTTATCAATTGATGAGCTTAAGGGGCTTTCTAATGAATGGTTCATAAGGCACAACACTTGGTGAAGGTTTTGCAAATGGGGTTGCAAGCTTTGGGTTTAACTATGGAGGAAACTCTATAGTTAAGCGCGCTCAGGCTGGAGTAGTACTGGGATGGGTGACCTCCCGAGAAGTCCCGGTGCTTCACCCCTGTGAGCAACACCTAGATCCAATGAGTGCTAAGTGTTCTATTTATTCTCATGAGAGATGGATTCATGTTGAATCACTACTCATGAAACATGGGTCATTGAGTTTGACTCAAAATCACATAGTTAAATCCTGATATTCATATCACAATTTGACTAGCTGTGGAAATTATCTCCTACTTATCAATTGATGAGCTTAAGGAGCTTTCTAATGAATGGTTCATAAGGCACAACACTTGGTGAAGGTTTTGCAAATGGGGTTTCAAGCTTTGGGTTTAACTATGGAGGAAACTTTGTAGTTAAGCACGCTTAAGCTGGAGTAGTATTGGGATGGGTGACCTCCCAGGAAGTCCCGGTGCTTCACCCCTGTGAGCATCACCTAGATCCAATGAGTGCTAAGTGTTCTATTTATTCTCATGAGAGATGGATTCATGTTGAATCACTACTCATGAAACATGGGTCATCGAGTTTGACTCAAAATCACATAGTTAAATCCTGATATTCATATCACAATTTGACTAGCTGTGGAAATTATCTCCTACTTATCAAGGTAAGTCATGTTCTTCTCTATTTACAATAAATTTGTAAAAAATCATGTACTTTTGATTGTTTTACTTATAATATATTGAAAAGATCATTTTATTATTACTATAGTACATTCTACCTCTATCTCTCCCACACAACTTCAACAACATGAGTGTCAAATACATTATATATGATCATGGAAAATACATGAGGTTAGAAATGTTATTTATTATAATTATTGTATAGAAGTGTTATTAGTCTCGTTAATATATTTTTGTGTGATGAATATCTTCTAGGTGATTGTCATCTAAAGAAATTGATAAAAAAGACATAAAGCAATGGAAGAGAAAAATTCTTTAGTTTTTGTGTGAGATTAAAAAGTGTCTACCTTCAACTTTTTTTAATGCACAAGAACACTACCTCAATCATCTAGTTGAGGAGATCGAATTGTGTGAACCTGTACCAACTAGGTCAATGTGGATGGTTGAGAGGCACTTGAAATTTTTGAAGGGCTTGGTTTAACATAGAGCACATCCTGAGGGTTCCATGGTCGAGGGATGTATGGTCTACTAGACCATGATTTACATTAGTGAATATCTTCTTAAGTCTGTATCAAAGATCCATGTAGATCGCATTTGGGATCCCAACTCCATGAACAAATTTGAAGGGGAGTACTTGACGGGAAAAGGTAGATTGAGAAAAATGAGAGGTAATTATAAGATTTTATTGTAGTTAATTAGTTGTTATCCATCATCAATATAAGTTGTTTCTAACTGGTCTATTTATTTTATACAGTTTCTTGTGAGTGGGATGCACTTCATTTGTATATTGCAAACAATCTTTAATTGAATGATGGTATGGATTGAACAATCTCAACAAAATGGTTTCTCATTAACATGAGAAGGTGTTGCTTCATTGGTTAAAGAAGCTCATCTTAATGGAGATCCCAATATTATGCCAATGGTAATTGATCTAGCAAATGGTTTAAGAGTTGAAAAGGTACGTGTAAGTTAATCTATTTTGGCCCATTTGATTAATATCAACTCAAAGATGGATGCATAATTTTGACAAGTTTGAAAAATAATAGGTCAAGCACTACAGAGATACATACTACAATGGTCATAAATTTTTCATAAAAAAAGTGGATGAGACTAAGAGAACTTATGATTCTGGGATAACTATAATGTTTGAGGTCACCAATATTTTGTCTAGAAACAACATGCATCCTCAACAATCTAAAAATAGACACTATGGCATTTTGGATGATATAATTGAGTGTGACTTTAATTCCTTTAAATAATTTTTATTTGGTGTCAAATGGTACAAGCTATGACTAAATCAAAATGATCTTGATAGAACTATTATTGAACATGATAATGGATTTATAATGATTAATACATACAAGGTCATTTGAGCTAGTTGGAAATGAGCCCTATGTTCTTCCAAGACAATGTGAGCAAGTGTTTTATTTTGGTGTTCCACATAAACTAGGTTGGTCTTTTATCATTAGACATGATCCAAGAGGAATATCGATAAAGTATAATATAATTAAAGAAGAAGATATTGAAGAAGTGGAAGACAAAGTAGATGATGGTGATGTTGAAGATGGAGGAGGAGATGATGATGTTGATGATGGCAAAGATGAAGAAGGAGATGATGATGATGATGATGATGATTGCGAAGATGTTTATGATGATGGTGATGGCATTGATGATGACGATGATGATGAACATGATAGTGGATGTGGTGGCAAAGATGATGATGGTGGTGATGGTGATAGTGATGATGATGATGATGATGGTCAAAGTAATGATCATGATACTAACAATGGTAATTTTGATGATTTGAATGATGATGGGATGGACAAAAAATATGATCAATGACATGATCAATGGAAATGTATTAGGTGTTGATTACTTATACTATGTTTTTTTTAGAGGTAACCAATTAAAAAATATATAATGTTATGTTTTTTGCAATATATGCATATTGTTCATGTTATGTTCTATGCATAATTTTTAGCATAAGTATCATGTAATTTGTAACTAACTTAAGAAAAATGATTACATTTGTAGGAAACTAGACCCCTTTAACAAGGATCGTACAAAGTGACATGGATCAGGAGGTATAAGTTGATTACATGCTTGCTTTCTCTTTACCTTTGACATTAACTTTAGGTAAAGTTCATCAATATTAGCCTCATTTTATAGCAAAATATTTCTCTCCTTCAACTATATCTCTCATTTGATGGGCTCCAAGTACCACCAAATATGTATCTATCAAATTTGTCTTCCTCAAGTGAGGGAAATGTGGGAATAGTAGACGACAATGAGACATGTTGTAGGTCTATGAAAGAGAAACAAACTAGAGGGAAAAAGATTAGAATAAATTCAATAAATGCATGCAATTTTTCCTTGCTTAAGGGGGGTTACATTCTTATGATGATGAGGCAAAGGGAGACATCAAGGTTCCCTTGAGGTACACACATCTTGAGAAAGAATGGGTACTCAAGGAATTACCTCCAATTAAGACTGGTTTTTGTGTTAACGACAAGATATATCGTATAGCTCCAACATCATTACATGGTTTGGGCCTATTTTCCATGGATGGCATAAAGGTAAGTTATAAAAAAGTTGTTGAATTGATGGAGTATGTAGGACCTTGTTACAATTACAAAAAATGGATGCAAATAGTTCAATATAAAAAAAGTATTCATAGGTATGCACTGTCAGCAAATTATCTACAATGGAAAGAAAATGATCAAAGTAAAAGACTTGATGTGTACATTGATGGAAGGCCAAAAGAAAAAAGTAACATTGTAGGTTTTATAAATAGTATGCATCCTAGGTCAACTAATAAGCAACCCAATTGCATTTTTGCAGCACATGAGGGAAATCATGTTTTTGTATGTGCAATAAAATCAATAGGTTTAGGAGAAGATTTGCTAATAGCTTACAATTTGAATCACATAGATACAAAGAAAGTTACTATCATGGTACTTGTAACTTTTATATATATATATATATATATATATATAACTTCAAATTGGAACTCTTATATACAATATACCATTTTAATAATAAGTTTTTTGCTAAGTGGACTATTCCTTTTATTATGTTGATGTTTTTATATATATTCTTTGTCACAGGGAAACATGGTTGATCAATTAGATGATAGAGGTAGGGATGTTGCTCCCACCTCTTCTCCAACACAAGTAAACCTTCTGTATAAAAATTAATGCAATTATAATTTTACAAAATGTTAGATTATTATGTTACTTTCGTGAAGGTTTTGGACTTAATTTGATTTTTTTATTGATATTTTTTGTCACAATTTGATTCATAGGGAAAGGGAAAGGAACATATTGCACAATAGTAATTACTTGTTGATATGGTGGCAATAGTATTATGTGATGATGACATCACCTATCAGTGACCCTATTAGCCTATATAAAAAGACCCTCAAGAACATAAATCTACAAATTCGTGGACTTGTGATGGATCCTATCATCCAATAGAAGAGAAAGAGGCCACAAGAAATGAATTGTGTCCTAGAGAATGGTGTCTGGAAGTAAGAAACAATGAATCTTTTGCTAGGACAATAGTTTAATAAGGCTTTATGTTTTATACTAATTTATGGATCATGAGCCACAATATGTATGTTTTGTTATAGGATTTTTTGAGACCACACTGAGTTCTTCCACCTGATGAGGGTACCACTATATGTCCTACAGGTATGTGATTTCAATTCTCAATCATCAGATACTTAAGATTGATAATTTCTTAACCACTTGTATTCATTCTTTGATAATCAATATTGATACAATTCATTATCCATACTCTGTAATTGGTGCTCGTTCCTAATATGTTATCTTAGTTTTATGTGGAAAACTCATATATATTTTCTAATTATAATTGTTGAACCTTTATGATGATATATTCTTAAATATATACCTTCTTGATCAATTCCATGTCTATGAGCTTGTGATGATATGACTCTAATATTTGTGTTGTACATAATAGTCAGTCTAAAACTTTCTATCATTGCCTCTAATATGATTTCATTGACATTGTCAAAAAAAACTTACAAATCTATATAAATTCATTTACGAATGCTTGTTTCATTACAAGCTCCTCATTGATAATGCCCTTGATGTAATGTATCCTTTTATTAAAACATAAGAAATAGGTACAAACAACTTACAAAGCTTAACTACAAGAGACTACTTTCCTTAAAGTCTCAAATAACACTTAAAATTGATAATGATTGATGTAAGAAAAATAGTCTATAGTACCACTTTTAAATGATTGTTCTTATGTTATATAATTGATATGATATATGAGAACAATATCACTGTTATCTCTAATACAATAATTAGGTATATGTAAGATGATTTTGGTCTATATATCTTCACTTAGTGCAATGCAATAATGTTAAGTTTATCTCTATTATTTTGACTAATAACAATTATGCAAGGATGATCTTTAATTTGAACTATGAAACTAATGAGATTGGTAGTTGTCTCTAATATGACAGTGTAAGTAAGCTACAATCTATTCCTACTCACACTATAATTACTATCACTCATAGTGATGCATTTTCTATTCTTCATCTACTGGTGAAAACTTGCAAGTGTTCTCAATGATGTTATCACTATGTTTGATTTTGATCCTTAAACATATGCAATTATCTTTCAAATATTGCTTGTTGTGATATGACGATACGTTTCTCCCGATATATTGCTATAGGACTAGTTCCACTTATAGTGGTATAATTCTTACCCTTGACTTGATAATATTTATTTGGAATGACTCATGAGTGGAGAGTTTCTCCTGATAGCGATGCCATTGTTATTTATTATTTATTATTAAATTCTATTAGAGGAAAATAGGGGACATAAAAAATACATTGTATGTATGTATGTATGTATATGTATATGATTATTTTTCAAGTGCTGATGATTTCCATATACCTACTCCCACAAGGTCAGTCAGCACTCCTAGATTGCCAACTGTAGGATCGGCAACAAGGAGCATGCAAACATCCACACTTGATGCAACTAGAATTGGTAAATCCTTATTTTGCTACATTTTTTTATGTGTTAAATATGATAGTATTTTTACTTTCTTGTTCATTTGAGTATATTATGCCATTGATTAAATTTATGCAGGGATAGGTACACCTTCTCATGGTGATAGAACTAATACCAGTACTATCAACAATCTACTAGCCTAACCTGGAGCAGCCCATGTTACTTATACTGGATCATTGGGGGAATCATTGTTGATGGCCAAGAAAGATATGATTCCCTTAAAATTTTCTAAGCTTCAAGGTACTTCAAAATTGTAATTATTTAGAGTGTAATTGTAGTTTACTTATTCATAACTCATTTTTGACTAATGATTTCATGATGATTTTGTAGGAAATGATCTTTTTTATGAAACCTTTTATGATTTAACATTGAATAAATTTGGGCCCACATTACATAAAAGGTATGTAGCTTGATAGAATTTGTTGTTACATTTTTTTGTTCATCCATCTATTGTAATATATTCAATGTACATAGCTTGAACTAATTTTTTTATCTAACAATTTTTTTTTGTTAAAAGTTGGACTGAGCAAGTTCCTGAATTAAAATATCATCTCATAAAAACTATGGAGGAGTTCTTTAGTCAAAATATTTTGAGTAGAGCCCAACTTCTAAAAAAAGCTTGCAAACATCTAAAGATTGTGAGAGATTGGTATAGAAGGGCTCTAAAGCTCAACCAAAAGTATGAGCATCCTCCTATGGTGCCACAACTGGAGTGGAATGGAATCATTGAAGATTCAAAAGAGAAGAGACTAAGAGATAAAGGAATTAACCCACCACCTAGAAAAAATAGGTATGTGTCTCATAAACTTTAGTCTATCATATGTTCCATCCTTCCAAGAGAATCTTCAACATCTCATGAATGCATACCAACCTTCAAACACACATGTACACCATAACCAAGCCTCTGTCACATTTTTTTTCAAGAATGTTGATTCACTATTTTTGCTTACAACAATAGTTAATATGTTGATTCATGGTCAAATCTTCACAAAGAGTAATGGTTATGATTCAAACCCATTAGATAACTATCAAGAAAACCAAGAAATAATTAACACCTTCCCTAATCCCCATACAGTGAGAGTCATACAATCAATGTATTCTTCATTCTGAATTTGCACAACATTTACTGTCTAATATTGAGTAGTGAGGCCTTTTTCCATAACCCAAAGATGTTATGCACACTTATAATATGAATAGTAGATCTAGATATTCATTTCCATGTATAAGAAACTTAATAATCACCATAACCTTGAGACAAAGAAGGAGATGATAAGACTACAATCAAAATAATAATGTTCAGCAATATTTCACAAAAACTAACCGATTTATTATACAAACTCTTACACCATGCTCTTCATTTTTCTAACTCCTCTCCTCTCTTCTATCTAAGATTACATTGTTTTCTATAAAAACATGACCTTTCGCTTCCTCTAAGAGCTCATCCAAGATGGATGACTTTCCATCTTCCAAAACTCATCATCTTTGTGAAAAAACTGGTAACAATAACTTTTTTTTACAATTTACATGTTAAATTCATCTATGGGTTTATATAATCTAACATATTTCTAGAAGTGTGATTGTGGATTTATATAATCTAACATATCTCAAAGTTCACATATACAGGTTGCAAGACACATCAAAGGCAACATAAGCTAGGAAAGAGAAGCTTGGTCAACACCATCTTGACTGTGGTGGATGTATGAAAATTCACTCACGCATTATAAGTAGTAGTAAATGAAATTTCATATCAGTTTGTTTTATATAAAATTACAAATAATCAATACATTAATTATTGATGATATTATGCAAAAAATGTACGGCATTGAATTTTATCTAGTATCCAAAGAAGAGAACAAACAAATTGGCTTCAAGAAAGGCTATAAAGCAATGGTTGACTGCCACCACACAGATTCTGGTGGTGAAATAGGTGTAGAAGGTTTCTATGTAGTGGTTGACACATAGGTAAATAGGCCAAATTAATAATAACAGTAGTTGATAAGTTCATGACAAATAATCTATTTGATTTTAATTTTGAACAATGATAAAATGTGTGCATGACATTTTACTATAGCCTACTACTCCTAGCACATATCTTACTCTTGATGACAAAGGTGTGGATCCTACACATGACAAAAACCTCAATGTGCATCACAATGATATAGGTACATATTCAATTTCTTTTGAAAATTAATCATGTAATTATTAATAAAATTTAACATCTTAAATTACAATTAGTGTAACCTTTATGTGATAATTTTTAAGTATGTAAAGTGTGATGTTAGTGTTGAGCATGTTGAGGTTGGGGCTGAAAAAAATGTGATAGTAGATGATGTGGCACTATTAGGTAAAGAAAAATCCTTGTTATGTTCTTTAGATTAATGAAATAACATTAAAAAAAAGTTTAGAATTAAATGCATTTATTTCCTATTGCAGGGGCGCATCAGCCTTGTCCTTGATGAAAGAAGAGGAAGCCTTATGTCATAAGATCATAACCAAAAGAGCCATAGAATGTTGAAGATAGTCAGGATGTGCCTATTAGCCTTTATCTTCAAAAAAAAAAAAAAAAAGAATGTTAAAAACGTTGTTTGATGATCAATGTGTTGATGGATTTTTATGAATGTTTCTTATTAATGGATTTTTATGATAATGAATGTTGCTTATTAATGGATTTTTATGAATGTTGCTTATTGATAATGAATGTTGATAAATTTTGTTCCATGTTATTGAATATTATTATGTGATTATAATGATTGATGTGTCCACAAATTATTGATGAATGTTTATAAGTATTAATGAATTATATATCATGTTAATCATTGTTATATGAATATAATTATTGATTTTTTCAAAAATTATTGATGAATGTTTATATGTATTAATTAATTGTATGTCGTGTTAATGCATTTTATGTGATTATAATGATTCAATGATATACTTCTAAAATGAATGATTGAAATATTTACTTAGTTATTAATGGGGAATTTAGAGTGATTATATGGGGGAGAGGCCAAATGAGCTTCCACTTTCACATGGTTGGCCTTGTTAAGTAGAGAATATGAAGGATTCTTGAAACCAAGTGAAGCTCAAACTAAACTCATTAAAAGCATTTAGTTACAACTTTGTTTTGTATCATGTCATTATATTGTAGATGGAGATGCTCAAACTTTGAAGTCTCCAACATGGTGCTAACTTTTAGTGTGTGAAAATAGTAGGTTCCAGATGAATGCCCTAAAATTGCCTTAACATAAGTACTATGAATTAAAACATGTTGCTTTCTCTATAAGTTGTATGTAGATTATGATTTATTGTTGATTACCAATTGCTTCTTTAGTAGAAATGGACAACATGTTGCTTTATCTATAAGTTGTATGCATACATGGAGCTACTCTCACAAGAGATTGTATATCACACTTGTCCACCAAGGAGGAGAAAGAATTTGAGTTTCAATATTAAGGTATATTAATCTTCTAAGTTTACTGGCTTCAATTTTCTTATACTATCTTTGTTACTATCAATATCTTATGAGAGTCTCTACAAGTATGAGCTATGAATCTATACAAGTCAAATGAAGGTGAATGAATGTAGATCATAGGATGAAAGATCACTCCGATATTGGAGGGGTATGAGAGCATTAGGCACCAAAGACTATAGAGTTTATTCAATTGATACCAAGAGTTTCTTCTAGGTTATAATTTATTATTATCCTTATTTTGCCAAAAATAGAAAAGAAACCCCAAGATCCATGTTCTCTCCAAGCTCCTTAAAGTTTGTCATAGAAAAAGTTATGTCTATATTGAGAGAAAAAGGTTAAGAATTCTACAGGATGTGAAGATAACAGCATGCCTTTGTTAGTATGCAAAAATTGTTCATCATTACTTTATTGTAGTTATTTTCATAACCAATGGCAATGATATATAATGATATTTATTTTATGTTGTCCACAATGGTGTTGTATGTCATGAAAACATTTGATTATTTGTCATGGAATGACCCTACAAAGTAACTTTCCAATTTCATTTCTTAAAATCACTCTCATATTCAAAGCCTTTCTTGATATGCTTTGACATAAATGAACTTATGTTGTCATAGTTCTCTAACTCAATCTTGTTTATTGCCAGCATGTGCATTATTCACATATATTGATGATTGACTTGCTACATCAAAAATGTGTTCAAAATTGGCCACTATTAGACTTGGAAAATGTAGTCATAAAATTGTCCCTTAAGTATAAAACTACGACTCTGGTTTCTCATTCAAACATATGATCGAGGCAATGTTTCAAGCATGAAATCAGTATCACTGTAAACATTTTAAGATGGCTAACTTAAGAAATACAACAAATATTTTTTAGAAAGAATGATAGGAAAATGTTGAGAACTCCCATTGATTTGATATAGAGTTATGTGCATGAAAGAGTCCACATTCTATAGAATTTATGCTAAAAAGGTATATTGGAGGCTACAAGTGACAAAAGTGAAGATGGAAGCATCTTCCAAACTAAAGACCACTGATGCAAATCAAAGGGTAAGATTTTTGTTTTTTTAAAACTCTATATGATAAGATTATTTTTGACACTATGGGATAAGATTGTGCATCCTCTCAGCATCAAGAGGAGTATTAAAATTGATTTCAACTTCAATTTCACTATTTTACTGCATTGATAACTCCAACACTTCACCACTAATTCTCCAATTTATTTTAGTTTTAATAAAATGTGATTATTACATGTAATATGCTCTATAGAATGATGAGTTTAAGACTTAGTTCCACCATAACTTGAGCAGTTAATAAAATTGGTTAAACTATTATTCAAACAATGCTATTTTCTTCACTCTCACTATAGGTTACTTTAGTTGTAGTTTCACCTATGATCTTCAAGTTCCTTTAGTATAGGTTATTCATTCGCAACCTTGGGCATGTGTTCAATCTGATGTCTATGATTGAAGTAGGTAGACTCAATAAAAGGCATGTATTTTGTTAAGTATTGTACCAGTTGTTAATAAAAGAGACTCCTCTACTCAAAATAGAGTATTATTTGTTGTGCCTTCTATGTATTATAATCAAATTTCTTTCCCAATTGATGCAATTTTTTTTCTTTTCAATTTCTACAATAATGTTGTCTATAATGTTATAAACCCCATGTAAAACTTGTTACTACTATACCAATTTATGAAATCTAAATCCAATATATGAAAGTCTTCAAACAATATTGAAGTTGAAATATATCACCATTTACAAATAAATTCTTAGCATATTTGACTCCTTAATTACTTCAGAGCTACCATAACTTTTTAGTATTAGTTGGAGTACCCATACACATATAAGAAATAGTTAAAAATTGATAGTAGCAGCTTCTATAGGAAAATCCTCGAGCCCTAATGGGCTATCAATGGAAATCAATTCGATTAGTGTCAAAGGATAAGATTTTTTTTAAAAAATTTGACTAGCATCAATATTATGATGCTTATTGATGTCGATGGTATAAGAAACCCATTGATATTTTGATGCATCCTTCTATCAAGAGTATGATAGAGCCATCAAATCATCTTTGATAGTCATTGATAGTTTGATGAATCCTACCATTGATGGTGTGCAATACCCATCGAAGCATCTCTCATGATCATCGTAATTTTGACATTCTAAACTAGTTGTTTGATGCCTCCATGTGATCGAGACACAACCCATGCACAAAATGGACACAACAGGAAAGGGAAAATTTTATTAACTATGAAAATATGCTAGTACACTTAGTGTAGAGAAACAGACTTCAAAACATACCCTGTGGGCTTACAATAGCATAAATCTGGAGATAAATTCTTCTCCTAGTACCTTCTCTCAAACTCCACTCTAAACTTCCTTTCACAATGCCATAAATGTTCTTAAATAGACCTTGAAGGGTTAAGGATTAGGAATACATTCTAGAAAGTTCTAGTTGGCATCCACTGACCAAATAGAAGGCTCCATAAGTTGCATTAGAAGTCGGCACAAAATTAGAAGAATCCAGAAATGATAATCAAACTTTTGGGAGGCATAACTTTTGAACCATAGCTCTGATTGATGAACCATTTACATTTCTAGAAAGCTCTTGAAGTGCTCTATAGCTCTATGGACCAGATTTTCTTGTCCCCCATTTTTTGGCCCTATTTGAGGTCATGTAATGCCCCTAACCTAACTTTGAAGCATTCTTACGAGGTCTCCAAAAATTGAAAAACTATAATAACTTTCAAATTGTGGGGCCTTTTGACCTAGTTCTTTTTTTGGAATGCTCTAAATTACAATTACATTCATTTAGCCAATTTACACCCTCTAATTCACCAAAATTATGGCTCAATTACATACTCTTATTTTTCTGGCATTTACACATATCCCAATGTGCTCAAATACTCTATCCTAGAACACTAATAGTAGAACTGTGAGAATTGGAACCTTTATTTGACCCAGATGGGTATCTAGAATGAAAACACATGAAATAGAAACTAAGTCTAAGTACATTTTTTTGGGTGATGCGGGATTGCCCTTATACCTCTGGATGCTCTTGCATCAGACACCTAGTGTAGGTTGAAAAGTGACCCTGTCACTTTATGAATGGTAAAGGAAATCCCAAATGGGAAACCTCAGCTGCTGATATCCAACTTGAGTCCTCTATCGGTCATCCTTTCCACTTGACCAAATACTCTTCATACTGCCTATTTCTAGTACTCCTACCCACATGACTATCCAGAATCTCCTCTATCTCCTCCTTCTTAGAAGTAGGAATCGAACATGGCTCTAACATTAGCTACTCATCTGCACCATCATCATGATACTCTGTTAAGTCTGCAATGTTGAAAATAGGAGAAATGTGAATTCCATCTAGCAACTCTACTTCATATGCATTTCTCGAGTCATGTTTCATCAAAATTTTGTAGGGGTCAAATTTCTTCATCTTCAGCTTTTTGTAAGTACCGACTGGAAATCTTTCTTTTCTTAAGTGTACCATGACTAGATCCCCTACTTGGAACTCCTTATGTCTTCTCCTTTGATCAGCCCTAGCTTTATACTGTTGGTTCATCTTGGTAATGTGTGCCTGGACATCCTCATGTAGATGTTTGATATGTTCAGCAAATTCTTCAGCTTTAGCACTTGTCCTCTCCCCTTGCTCTATCTTCCTCAATTCTGGTGTAGTCCTTGGGCTACTTCCATATACAATTTGGAATGGTGATCTACCAGTACTCCTATTTATAGAGCTATTGTAAGCTAACTCTGCTTGTGGTAGAATCAAATCCCACCCCTTGGGCTTATCCCCAACTAAACATCTCAGCAAATTGCCCAAACTTCTATTTACCACTTATGTTTGGCTGTCAGTCTGTAGGTGATGTGTGGAACTGAATTTCAAGTATATTCTCAACTTCTTCCACAATGTTCTCCAGAAATACCCCACAAATTTAGTATCTCTTTCAGAAACTATACTCCTTGGGAGACCATGTAGTCTTACCACCTTTATGAAAAACAAGTCTGCAATATGGACAACATCATGAGTTTTGTGGCATGGAATGAAATGTGTCATTTTGGAGAACCTATCAACCACCACAAATACTAAGTCATTACCCCTTTGTGTCCTTGGCAATCCAAGAACAAAATCCATACTTATGTCCTCCCATGGCTTTGATGGAATAGGAAATGGCTGACATAGTCCAGTATTGTGACTAAATCCCTTCGCCACTTGACAAACCTGGCAATTATGTACAAACTTCTTCACATCCTATGACATTTGAGGCCAAAAATAATGTTCTTTGAGAATGGAAATGGTCTTATCTTGACCAAAATGTCCTGCCATCCCTCCACTCTATTTCTCCTTAATCATATTTTCCCTCATGGAACTCCTTGGAATGCACAATTGACTGCCCTTGAACAACTTAGCATCTTGAATCAAATAGTCTAGCCACTTGGTTCTATCTACAGCAACATGCTCTTTACAAGCTTTCCACGTTTCAACAAAATCAGGATCCTCAGGGTACAGATTCTTGAGTTCATCAAACCCAACTACTTCAACCTACATTACTGTAAGAAAAAATTATCTCCTACTTAGTGCATCTGCAACTCTGTTAGATTTTCCACTTCTATGCTTCAACACAAATGTATAGCTCTGCAAGAACTCTACCCACTTTATATGCCTCTGATTCAATTTACCTTGTACAAAAAAAATTCCTTTGGCAATAAGTAATGCCTCCATTTCTTTAAGGCCTGAACTATTGCATAGAACTCTTGATCATAAACAGAATACTTCTTTTTCGCATCATTGAATTTTTCACTAAAATATGCAATAGGCTTACCTTCTTGGCTTAATACAGCCCCAATAGCACTTCCACTAGCATCACAATCCACCTGGAACACCTTTCTAAAATCTGGAAGTGCCAACACTGGTTGATCTGTCAGCTTCTCCTTCAGCAATTCAAAACTTCTCGTAGTTGTTGCAATCCATTTGAACTCTTTTCTATCTGCTCTTATTGTGTCAGTCAGGGGTGCACATATGCCACTGAAATTCTTAACAAACTTCCTGTAAAAACTAACCAAACCATGAAATTATCTTACCTTAGTATCAGACCTTGGAGTAGGCCATTCCAAGATGGTGTTTACCTTCTCTGGATCTATTTTGAGACCTTCAGGTGATATAACAAACCCCAAGTAGACTAATTCCTTATTAGCAAAGGTACACTTCTTCAAATTAATTAATAGTTTCTCTTCCCTCAACCTCTCAAGAACAATACGAATATGCAATAAATGTTCTTCCAAAGTCTTTCTAACAATTAAAATATCATCCAAATAAACAATAACAAATTTTCCCAAGAACTTCTTAAGTACCTCATTCATAAGCTGCATGAAGGTGCTTGGGGTGTTCGTCAATCCAAAGGGCATGACTAACCACTCATAAAGACCCTCCTTGGTCTTGAAGGTAGTTTTCCACTCATCTCCTTCTCATATTTGTATCTGGTGATAGCAACTCTTTAGATCTATCTTTGTGAAGTACTGAGCTCCACTCAAGTAGTCCATAAGATCATCCATTCTTGGTAAAGGAAACCAATACTTGATGGTTATCCTATTTATAGCTTGAGAGTCTATACACATCCTCCACTCTCCATCCTTCTTTGGTGCTAGTATTGCAGGTACTACACATGGACTCAGGCTCTCCCGAATCAAGCCCTTCCTCAATAGGTCCTGAACTTGTCTATTTAGCTCCTCAGTTTCAGTAGGAGTCATCTTGTGAGCAACCTTGTTAGGAAAACTAGCTCCTGGGATTAAATCTATCTGATGATTGATTTGCCTTACCAGTGGCAATCCTTCTGGAACATTATCAAAGACGATATCTCCAAACTCACCTAGTAAATTTGAAACTTCAAGTGGTATTTCACTACTACCTTCTTTATTTTTCCTAGGAATCAAAGAATAGCACATACGTTAATGTTTCATGCCATCTAAAAATTTCCTTCCATCAACAAGACAAATCCTAGCACTGCTACATACTTTTTCACCTTCCCTTTTCATGGGCTTTAGTTTGTGGAAAACTCCATCCTTTGTTAGAGAGTATGTGTTTGCATGACCATCATGTGTTGCATGCCTATCAAACTACCACGGTCTACCCAACAATAGATAGCAAACATCTATTGGAATAACATCACAGAGAACTTCATCATGGTAACTCCCAATTTTGAACTTCACTAAACATTATTCACTTACCAGGACCTTATGATCATCTTTCACCCAAGGAATATGATAGGTCTAGGGGTGTTTCTCCCTCTTGAGCTTTAGCTTAGAGACCATCTCCTCTGATACCAAGTTATCAGTGCTACCACAATCAATGATTACATCACAAAATTTATCCTCACACTTGCACCTGGTACGGAATAAACTCCTCCTTTGTCCTGGTTCAATCTCACCACTTAGTAGGACCCTTTCATTTACTAAAGTCTCTCCTCTTTCTGCATCCTTTGAATGTGATGATTGTGCATCCTCTTCCACATGAGAAACCCTAGCTTGACCCTTAGTTCTCCTATCTATCCTTCCTTGTCATTAAGGGCATTCAAAGGCACGATGACCTTCTTCATTGCAATGGAAACATGTACCATGGAAGCCTCCTCTTCATTTTCCACATCCTCTACCTCTTCCTCTCTTATTTCCAAAGTCTTGATCATGGGAGCAGTTGAAACCCTCGTTCCTCTAGTTCCTGCTAGTACCCACATCTTCATTTTTCTTTTGAGTTTCATTTTGACCTCCAGATGACCTACCACTACCCCTTCCTCCTTGACCATGCCCTCTTTGTCTCCCTTCAAACCTTTTATTTAGCTTCTCTTCAACTCGTAGGGCAAACTGGTATGCCTCCTCAATGCTGGTCATTCTTACTAGACTTAATTCCTCTTGGATGTTAGGTCGCAACCCATTGATATAATGAGCAACCTTCTCCTTATTTGCTTCTGCATGCCCCGCTAATATTAGAAGTTGATAAAACTCCTCTGTATATTCCTAGACTGATTTTTTTTCTTGATTTAACCCATGCATCTTCTTAAACAAATCAAGCTCATAGTCAACAGGAATGAACAACTTCTTTAGTTTGTCCACCATGCGATCCCACCTTGTGATCTTCTCCTTTCCTCTTCTATTTCTTTCCAATTGAACCTCTTTCCACTAGATTTTGGCATATCCTTTTAGTTTGGTCTTTGCAAACTTAACCCTATCTGGGTCCCTGATATCCTCATACTCAAAGTACTCTTCCAGTTCATTGATCCAGTCGATCAACTCATCTAGTTTCAGATTTCCTAAAAATACACCCACATCAATTGTAGGTCTTTTCCAAAACTTATTAATGGCTCTAAAAAGCCTTTCCTTTACCTGATTTAGAACTTCCTCATCAACTTCCCCTTCTGGTCCAATTTCTTCTTCTTCATTGTCGTCCTCAATTTCGTCACCTGCAGTAACATTTGTTCCTCTACGGAGCTCCTCCTGCAATGCTTGTACTTGCCTTTGGAGGGCTCTAACCCCCTCAGGATTAATAGCTCTGGCCCTTCCACCATGCTCTCTTCATGGAGGCATCTTCTTAATTCAAACCCACAACCACACAGTCTTGGTGCAAACTACCTCATAGTCGGCACTCTGTCTACACACTCAGGAAAACCCGCTCTGATACCACTTGATGGAGACACAACCCAAGCACAAAATGGACACAACAGGAAAGGGAAATTTTTATTAACTATAAAAATATTCTAGTACACTTAGTGAAGAGAAATAGACTCCAAAACATGCCCTATGGGCTTACAATAGCATAAATCTAGAGATAAATTCTTCTCCCAGTACCTTCTCTCAAACTCCACTCCGAACTGCCTTTTACAATGCCAAAAATGTTCTTAAATAGACCTCAAATGGTTAAGGATTAGGAATAAATTATAGAAAGTGCTAGTTGGCATCCACCAACCAAATAGAAGGCTCCAGAAGTTGCATTAGAAGTCGGCACAAAATTAGAAGAATCTAGAAACGGTAATCGAACTTTCGGGAGGCATAACTTTTGAACCATAGCTCCGATTGACGAATTGTTTACATTTATAGAAAGCTCTCGAAGCACTCTATAGCCCTATGGACCAACTTGACTCATCCCCCATTTTTGGCCCTATTCGAGGTCATTTAATGCCCCTAACCTAACTTTGAAGCATTCTTAAGAAGTCTCCAAAAACTAAAAAATTGCAACAACTTTCAAACCATGCGGCCTTTTGACTTGGTTCTTTTTTTGGAATGCTCTAAATTAAAATTACATTCATTTAGCCAATTTACACCCTCTAATTCACCAAAATTATGATTCAATTACATACTCCTATTTTTTTTGGCATTTACACATATCCAAAGGTGCTCAAATACTCTATCCTAGAACATTGATAGTGGAACTGTGAGAGTTGGGACCTTTATTTGACCCAAATGGGTATCCAAAAGTGAAAACAAATGAAATAGAAACTAAGTCTAAGTACATTTTTTTGGGTGACATAGGATTTCCCTTATACCTCTGGATGCTCCTGCATCACCATGTGACAATGATTGAAATATTTTTTGACAGATATTATTGTCGATACATCAACACCTGTCTTGTGCATCAAAATTGTGACTCCAATTTAGTGACAGTCATTTTTGATATTTTCTAGTTGCAATTTTGATGGATGCGAATTGAAAAAGATGTCCAAAAATACTAGTGTTTGGCCCACTTTTCTAGTTCCCTGTCACGTTAGCCTTGTCTGCATTGGAGGGGTTCTCCTATTGCTTCTTATGCTTCCTTAGTTTGATTGATCATCTCTTCAAGCTTTAGTGTTTCATGCCATCTGTATCTTTGAGTTTAGTTATTTTCCTTTGTGTGCCTCCTGATTCGATGCAGATTACAATCTTCTCTAGCTAGTCAAGTTCTATTTCAATGGAGGTTCTTTAAATCACCAATTACTTTTGATAGAGCTTTGCATCTTCTACATGCTCCAGTGGTGTTCTTCATGATCATCTTTTGTTCCTATCTTTTGGGGCATTCTGTGGTTTGGAGGCTTCTTCAGTCCTTCACTAGTTCTTTTCAGCATGTTTTCCATCTCTTTTTGGAGTAGGGTTTTTCCCATGTGGTTTTCTCTATTTCTCCTCTTTTCAAATATTTGGTTGTGCTTGGGTATCTCACCAGGCCTAGTTTTTGAGACCCAAATCTACTTTCAATAGTAGTTTTTAGGTTGTTAACTACTCCCTAAGTTTATCTTAAGGGGGGTGTAAGAGTAATTAGATATTTCTTAATTAACTTTAGTTGCTTAAGCTAAGATTTAGGCATATAATAATTAATTATTTTATTAATTATTATTATGCAACCCAAGTTAGAGAATTTTAGGGTTTCGATCTCCTTTATAAGGATGATCTCTCTTTGTAATTAGTCAATTCATTGTTGATAATAGCAATCTCTTATTTTCTCATCAAGAATGTCTCATCTATGGATTTGGAAATTCTTGCCTCCATAGTTTTTGCTTCTCTCTTTCTATGATAGGTGTTTTATGCAGGTGATTCTTGGGAGCTGTGGGTTTATCTTTTATCAACTTTAACACTATCTTACCATGATGAGAAGTTTTTGTTATTTAAATTTAGTACCTATCTCTTATACATCTTCATATCTTTAGTTAAAGTTCCTTTAAACTTCTTTCTGCAAGCATTGTGATATAATACCGATTGTGAGATAACTAAGAGGGGGGAGGGGTGAATTTGTTATGTTTAGTTATCCTATCATCCCTTCAAAAATTTCAGTACCAAACAAACTATATAAATATCATATAAAATCACTTAGTGGTCTCATTCAACTTCTTAATTAACAATTATAATCAATTTTCTCTAAACTTTTCATTCGCAATTTCATTTATTACTTACCATCAATAATAAAATTGTTATATTACCTAATTGTTATAGTGTGGTAGTAAAAAATAAATAACATGAAAACTAACTTGCAATATAGAAATAATCACACATTTTACATGAAGATTTTTAATGTGGAAACCTTGTAAAGATAAAAACCACTTGGAATTGACAACCCAAAATTTTCACTTTTCTCAAGTGAGCTATATACGTACATACATACATACACAAACATGTGTGTGTGTGTGTGTGTGTGTGTGTGTGTGTGTGTGTGTGTGTGTGTGTGTGTGTAAAGAGTCATGGTATCCTAAACTAGGGCCTTAAGTGGCAATGAAAATTTAGCAAATCAAGATTAGTCAATTTGATGTAAATTTTTGAAGTAGTTATGAATCTTATATAAAAATATTGTAAGAATACAATATGTAGGAAATTGAATGTAGTTTCTAAACTAATAGTCCTTTTATGGAAAAAAAATTAATTTGATTGGTCATTTTTTATATTTCAATGTAGTGGTACAAAATAATCAAGTGAAAAATAAGAAGTAGGTGTATGTCTGAAAACCTTTATCAAAATCAAAAAATATTATTTTTATAAGATTCTATATATAACAAGTAGACTCATGTATGGACGCTATGCATATTTTTGAATAATTTTATTCTAACTAAATAATTAACTATGAATTTTCTACTACAATTTTTTTAGAATAAAAAATCTCTCATATCTAACCACCTTAACCATTCAAAACTTAAAAATAATAATAATCCTTGCAGCAAGTGTAGCATATAATGTAATGTATCTTTTAGATTGTAAAAAGGATGTGTCATTTGAAAGTTATAGATATTTTTTAATTGCTATGTCAGTCAGCACAATATAGGTAACTCCATTAGAAAATAAGTAATAATTACTTAATGAGCTTGTATTTTGACAGAAATTATATCAATGGAAAGATGACCATGTCCTTAAGAAACCCTTTTCATTTCATCAAAATTGAGTGGAAGAAAATTGCCAGTGCACCCTCAAAGTATAAAACTCAAAGAAAGAGGGAAAAATATGTTTTTGGTGGTTTTTGAGTGTTGATCATTATATATCGAGTCTAACTAGATACCCAATATTTTGGGTACTCGAGATATCTGGTACCCAAAAATGCCCGCCAATTCAAATTTGGTATTTGAAATTTGAAATATATTTCATGTTTCAATTTAAATGACTTTTATCTCATTTCAAATCAAATACATGTTATACTATAATACAATATACTATAAAATGTTATATTTTAATATAATATATGACACATTACAATATAGTCTATATTTATTTATTATAATATAATATATTATGTTATAATATAATATATTATGTTATAATATAATGTATTATTATATATATTATAATATAGTAGATTATAATATATTATATTATAACATATTACATTATATTATTATATATTATAGTATATTGTATTATATTATTTTTATATTTTAGTAGAATATTGTAGATTATATAATTATATATTTTTTAGTACAATATGCTTCTAATTGGGCAAAGGAGATCATAGGTAGTGAATCCTAAATGAACCCCTTTGACCCATTTGATATGATAATATGTGACTTAAGACCCATGTAATAGGATCATGTGTTGAAAGGGGTCATAGGTTATCCTATTACCCCTTTCAACCCATATGAACAATTATAAAATGTCCCTAGGGATCCTAGGAACCCTAGAGACATGTTATCATGAAATTTGCCAAAAGGGATTGTAGGTTATCTTATGACCATTTTTTACCAATTCAAACATATTAAATAGAGACCTACAGGTCCTAGAACCCCTAGCGACATATGTTTTCATGAAATGTGTTGAAATGGGTCATATATTATCCCATGACCCCTTTTGACCCATTTGAACAAATGAAATATGTCCCTAGGGTCCTAGAATCCTTAGGAACATGTACTATCATACAATATATTGAAAGGGATCATAGGTACTTATCCTATTACCCCTTTTGACCCATTTGAACAAATGAAATAGGTCCCTATGGGACCTAGAGCCCCTAGAGACATATTTTGTCATGAAATGTGTCAAAAGGTGTCATAGGTTATCATATGACCCCTTTCAACCCATATGAACTATTATAATATGTCCCTAGGGATTCTAGGACCCCTAGGGACATATGTTGTTATGAAATATGATTTTTGACCCATATGAATAAATGAAATAGGTCCTTATGGGTCCTAAGATCCCTACGAACATATGTTGTCATGAAATACGTTGGAAGGGGTCATATGTTATCCTATGACCCCTTTCAACCCATTCAAAAAAAGGAAATTGGTCCTTCAAGGCCTTATGACCCCTAGGGACATATGCTGTCATGAAATGTGTCAAAATGGGTCATGGGTATGACCCCTTTTGACACATTTGAACAAATGAAATAGGTCCTTATGGGTCCTAAGGACATATGTTGTCATGAAATATATCGAAAGAGGTCATAGGTTGTCCTATGACCCCTTTCGACTCATTCAACTAAATTAAATAGGTCCATAGGAATCCTAGGACCCCTAGGGAAATATGTTGTTATAAAATGTGTCAAAGGGTGTCACAGTTATCTTATGACCCCTTTTGACCCATTTGAATAAATGAAATACATCCCTATAGATCTTATGACCCTTACGGACATATCTTATCATCAAATTTGTCAAAAGTGATCATAGTTTATCCTATGACCCCTTTCAACCTATTCAAGCAACTAAAAGATGTCCTTCACAGTCTTAGGACCCCTTGAGACTTATGTTTTTGTGAAATGTGTTAAAATCAGTCACAGGTTATCCTATTATCCCTTTCAACTCATATGAACAAATGTAATAGGTCCCTAGGGGTTCTAGGACCCCCAAGGACATATGTTGTCATGAAATGTGTCAAAAGGTTCCATAGGTTTTCCAATGACCCCTTTCGATCTATATGAATAATTATAATATGTTACTAGAGTTCATAGGACCGATAGGGAGATATGTTGTCATGAAAGGTGTCAAAAGGGCTCTTAGGTTATCATATTATCACGTTTGACTCATATGAACAAATGAAATAGGTCCCTAAGGGTTCTAAGACCCCTAGGGACATATGTTCATCATGAAATGTGTGGAAAGGGGTCATAGGTTATCATATGACCCCTTTTGACCCATATTAAGCCTAACCCCTAGGGACATATGTTTCATGAAATGTGTCAAAAATGGTAAAAGGTTAATCTACAACTCATTTTGATGGATATGAACAAATAAAATAGGTCCTTAGGGGTCCTAGGACCCCTAGGGACATATGTTGTAATGAAATGTGTAGAAAGGGGTCATAGGTTATCCTATGATCCCTTTTGACCCATTAGAATAAATGAAATAGATTCCTAGGGGTTCTAAGACCTCTAGTGATATATTTTGTCATAAAATGTGTCGAAAAGGATCATAGTTATCATTTGACCCCTTGAATCCATATGAACAATTATAACATGTCCCTAGGGGTTCTAAGACCCCTAAGGACATATGTTATCATGAAATAACCTATGTCCCCTATTAACCCATATGAACAAATGAAATAGGTCCCTAAGGGTCCTAGACCCCTAAGGACATATGTTGTTATGAAATGTGTCATAAGGGGTCATAATTTATCCTATCAACCCTTTCCACTTTCCAGCCATATGAACAAATGAAATAGGTTAGGGACATATGTTGTTATGAAATTCATTTCAACCCATTTCAATAAATAAAATAAGTCCCTAGGAGTCCTAAGACCCATAGGTGCATATGTTATCATAAAATGCATCAAAAGGGGTCATAGGTTAACCTATGGCCTCTTTCAACCCATTCAAACAAATAAAATAGGTCCCTAGGGGTCCTAAAACCCCTAGGTACATATGTTGTCATGAAATGAATTGAAAGAATTCATAACTTATCTTATGACATTTTTTAACCCATCCAACCAAATAAAATAGGACCCTTAGGGATATATGTTGTCATGAAATATATTGAAAGGGGTCATAAATTATCCTATAAATCTTTTTTACTCATTTTAACAAATGAAATAGGTCCCTAGGGGTCTTAGGACCCCTAGGGACATATTTTGTAATGAAATGTGTCGAAAGGGGTCATATGGTATCTTATGACCTCTTTCAACCCATTCAAACAAATAAAATGTGTCCCTAGTGGTCTTAGGACCCTTAGGGATATATGTCATCATGAAATGTGTTAAAAGGGGTTATAGGCTATCTTATGACCCCTTTCAATCCATATGAACAAATGAGATAGGTCCTTAGGGGTTCTAGGACCTCTAAGGACATATGTTGTCATACAATGTGTCTAGAGAGGTCATAGGTAATCCTATGACCCCTTTCAAGTCATATGAACAATTATAATATGTTCCTAAGGGTATTATGACTCCTAGGGACATATGTTGTCATGAAATGTGTCAAAAAAGTGTCATGTATTAATCTATGACCCCTTTGACTCATATGAACAAATAAAATAGTTTCCTAGGGGTCTTAGGGATATATGTTGTTATTAAATATGTCAAAAGGGGCCATAGGTTATCCTACAACCGCTTTCAAACTATACAAACAAATGAAAAAGGCCCATAGGGGTCCTAGGACCTTTAGGGACATATGTTGTCATGAAATGTGTCAAAAGGGATCATAGGTTGTCCTATGACCCCTTTTGACCCATTCAACCAAATTTAATAAGTCCTTAGGGGTCTTAGGATCCCTAGCGACTTATTTTGTCATCAAATGTGTCGAAAGGGGTCATTGGTTAACTTATGTCCCCTTTTGACACATATGACTAAATAAAACTAGTCCTTAGGGATCCTAAGACCATCGGGATTATATGTTGTCTTGAAATGTGTGAGAAGGGGTCATAGGTTATCTTATGACCCCTTTTGACCCATTCAAACAAATGAAATAGGTCCCTAAGGGTCCTAGGACCTCTAAGGACATATATTGTCATGAAATCTATTGACCCTTTTAACTCATGCAAACAAATGAAATAAGTCCCTAGTGGTCCTAGGCCCTTTAGGGACATATGTTGTCATGAAATGTATTAAAAGGGATAACAAGGTGTTCTATGACCCCTTTCAACCGATTCAACCAAATTAAATAGTTCCCTAGGGGACTTAAGACCCCTAGCGACATATGTCATCATGAAATACATTAAAAGGGGTCATAGGCTAATCTATGTCCCCTTTTGACACACATGAACAAATAAAATAGGTTCATAGGGATCCTAGGACAATCTAGGGTTATTTGTTGTCCTAAAATATGTCAAAGTGTTCATAGGTTATCCTATGATCTCTCTTGACCCATTCAAACAAATAAAATAGGTCTAGACTAGGATCCTTAAGGACATATATTTTCATTAAAACTCATTGAAAGAGGTCATAGGTTGTTCTATGACCTCTTTCGACCCATTCAACCAAATGAAATAGGTCCCTAGGGGTCCTAGGACCCCTAGGGACATATGTTATCATGAAATATGTTTAAAGGGGTCATCAGTTATCCTATGATCCCTTTCAACTCATTTTAACAAATGAAAAATGTCACTAAGGGTCTTAGAACACCTATGGACATATGTTATCATGAAATGCATTGACTCTAGGAATATATGCTGTTATGAAATACATCAAAATGGATTATAGGTTTTCCTATGTCCCCTTTCCATCCCTTCAACCAAATGAATAAGGTCCCTAGGGTTCCTATGATCCCTAGCGACATATATTGTCATGGAATGCATTGAAAGGAGTCATGGGTTAATCTATGTCTCCTTTTGATGTATATTAACAAATGAAATAGGTCCCTAGGTATCTTAGGACCCCTATGGTTATATATTGTCTTGAAATGTATCGAAAGGGGTCACAAGTTATCCTATGACTATTTTTTATCTATTTAAACAAATGAAATAGATCTTTAGGGGTCCTAGGACCCCTAGGGACATATGTTGTCATGAAATATGTCGAAAGGGGTCATAGAGGTTCCTATGATCCCTTTTAACCCATTCAACCAAATGAAATAGGTCCCTAGGGGTTGTAAGATCCCTAGGGATGTATATTATCATGAAATGTGTTTAAAGAGGTCATAGGTTATCCTATGACCTATTTTTACCCATTTGAACAAATGAAATAGGTCCCTAAGGGTCCTAGGACTCCTAGGAATGATGTTGTCATGAAATGCATTGAAAAGGGTCATAGGTTGTCCTACGACCCCTTTCGACCCATTCAACCAAAGGAAATAGGTCCTTATGGGTCCTAGGATATCTAGGGATATATTTTTTCATGAAATGTGTTGAGATGGATCATAGCTCATCATATGACCCATTTCAACCCATTCAAAATAATGAAATAGGTCCCTAGGGGTCATAGGTTATCTTATGACCCCTTTTGACCCATTTGAACAAATTAAATTTGACCCCTCTAAGGACATATGTTGTAATGAAATGTTTTGAAAGGGTCCATAGGTTTTTCATATGATCCCTTTTGACCCATATGAACACATGAAATAGGTCCCTAGGGGTCCTAGGAACATATGAAACATATATAGCAGATTTAATATAATTTATATTATGTTATTAAATATCTATGTGAATAAAACATGTTAAATTATTATTCATAGTACAGATTGAAGGTGATTCTAAAGTTATAATCTCTGCTTGCATCAAGAGACAATCATCTTCTTGGAAACTCAAATATGTGCTCCAGCAAATTTGGAACATTATTGATCAATTTTAGGAGATTAGAGTTTCACACTCATACAGAGAGGACAATAAAATGGCAGATTATCTTTCCAATTTAGGATGCGATGGGATTACAATTTCTACACTTAACCCTTCTTCAATCATAGAGCATTATAAAGAATTACAGGAACTAATGGTCATTGACCTTTAGAAGAGGAGTTTATTGTTTATACCAAGCTATTTTCCTATGGGTGCCAAGAGACTATAGGAGCCAAGCACTCATTATGTGTCGAGTCATAGCTAAGGCCGAGCATGGTAGGGACTTCTAGGGTTGAGCGGCCTTTATGTGTCAAGTAATTCTTATATGTTAGGTTCCAAATGGGATTCATGTGTCGGGTGATCAATATGTGTTGTGATATAGTTGATGCTGGGTTTGACAAGATCTTTAGGGGTTGAGCGATCTTTATGTGTGCCAAGTTGCTTCAAATGTCGAGCATGCTCCATGTGTCAAGTGTGCAGAACTACTTCAGGTGCTAAATGCGTCTTAGATACCAAATGTTTTTCATGTGCTAAACTGAGGATGATGCTATGCAAACCAGAACATTGCCAAATGTGATTCATGTGCTGAGTGATCAATATGAATTGTGACATAGCTAATGCTAGGTTTGTTAGGGTCTTCAGGGGCTGGGTGATCCTTATGTGTGCTAAGTTTCTTAAGATGTCGAGCATGCTTCAGGTGTCGAGTGTTCAAAACTGCTTCAGGTGTCGAGTGCAACTTAGATGCTGAGTGTTTTTCATGTGCTCAACTATGGATGATGTGACCTTAGGTGCCAAGTCATACATGTCAAGTATGCTATAGTGGACATTCTATCATATGTCAAGTCATGGTTGACACCTACTAAGCCAATGACCTTAGGTGTCAACTTCCATCTATAATGCATGTGCCAAGCCAATTGAGTAAGTTAACACACTTCACATGCTGAGTTACTACTGATGCTGAGTTAGAATTATCATTGCTGCTGAGTTGTTTCAAATGTTGAGTGTGTCTCTGGTGCCCAGTAGGTTTTTGGTGCTAAGTGTGCTAAGAAGATTTAGATGCCAAATGTGTTCCACATGCCGAGAGTGTTTCATGTGTTGAACTGTGGATGATGGTGAGAAAACCATATCATCATTTATGCTGAGTCACTACTGATGCCAAGTTTCTATAATGCATGTTCCAAGCCACTTGAGTAAGCCAACACACTTTGTGTGTTGAGTTACTACTGATGTTGAGTTTGAATTATCATTGTTGCCGAGTTGTTTCAGATGTCGAGTTTGTTTTTGGTGCTGAGTGGGTTTCTAGTGCCAAGTGTGCTGAGAAGATTTAGATGAAGAATGTGTTCCATGTGTCGAGAGTGTTTCATGTGTCATATTTTGGATGATGCCAAGAAATTCATATCATCATTTGTGTTGAGTATGCCATAGTGGATAGTCTGACATCATCCCATGGTCATTGCGCACCATCCAATTTGGACATTGAACATTTATTGTAGCTTTCATAAATTAGGCTCTCATGTGTGAGATTAAGGCAAAATCATGAAAAATCTTGATCAGTAAAAAGAATGTTGATGCTAATTGAGTACGACTTTGTTTCAATTTGGTCATGTGGCATTTTGCACTCGACAAAATTAATTTCAACATACATGGTTGCAGATCAAATTGCTCAATCTTCAATTTTGGGCATGTCATATTTGTGCTTTGCCCTGCTCAACTTGCAACTAATTTTTGATTTAATGGTACTATATTCATTACACATGAGTGCAGGTACTCCACTTCCTATGTGCGTATGCTGAGGGACTTAATTTAAGATGCAAAATGGATTTCAATCTAAAATATTTATCCAACCTATTGTGTTTTCCATTCAAACTACTTCCAACATGTCATCCTCACAAGATGTTTGTGTGAAATGCAACTCTTTCCATCAATTTCATTGCAGCATCTTGCCCAAAAACTTTAGAATCAAGCTTCAATCGGCATTGGATGAAGATGCAATTTCTCATCCTCATGAGGATGTAGCTCTGGATAGTATGTTTATTATACACTCATATAACATCTGGCATGCGATTCAAACCATAATTGGGGAGGATCTTTTCTCTGCATCTACAAGGAATTTTTTATTTCCTTCAATCTTGGTCTCCATATTTCTCTCCAATGCCATGGACCTTCTTCAATCTTTGTCAAGACTGGAAATTATTGCCATCAAGATGGTTCAGCCAAAATTATGGGCAAACAATAAACTGAAACATGCGATGCAAAATTATGACTTATGGACTGGCAATGCCTTAGTTGGTGGCATTTTTTCAAGAACAATGCTCATGAAGAACCATTAGGCCATGATGACCTTTGATGCAATGCAGAAAACCTTTGAGAAGCACAACACTCAATTCTTGCTCAAGACCTTGCAATTCATTTCTTGTGCTTTAGGTTTCTAGTTGACTTAGGAGGTGAAGAAAATTGCATTTGCTCTTATTGACATTTTTGGGATTCCAATTTCTGATGCACAAGAAAAAATTTCTAAAATGAAGACACCCTTGGCCACCCCTATTCACTTGGTTAGTGTACCTAGCACCTGTTTGTTCCTGGCTTCCAAAGAACCTAGTCTTAGTCACCTTGCTTCAGTAGAAACCACTCGTCCTCTGCACCCATATGTTAATACACCTAGTGGTTGGCACGTGCCTTCAAATTTTGTTGCTGAGGGCCCAAGTTTGGGCTGGGATGTTATTGTTTCTTAGGGCTCAAGCTTAGGCTAGGATGTTTCCCCTGCATCATGTCTAGATTTTGGATGGGATTTCTCTACAATGGCTACTCCTACTGAAGATATGAATGAAAGATAGCTTAGTGGTATCTTTCTGTCTTGTTGGGCTTTCCTCTCCTCACTTATGGCATGTTTTTTAGAATTTTGAAATTCTTGTTCTGATTGATTTTGAGTCCATCATACCTGCTATGTGATGAAACTTTGTTAAATTTGAAAATTTTCAAAGTTTGATAGGTTGTTCATTGATACAACCATATTGTATGTATCAATGATTAAGTCAATTGTAAATATGGTGATGATGTTGGGTTTTCTTTCTGGTTCTTTCCTAGTTGAGCTCTTGAACTAGTTTTTACTTAATATATTAAATATATCCAGTGGCTTGCCCACTTTGGCCTAAAAAGAAAACATATGTGAAATTACTAATATACATATGTTTAATGGCATGTGTTATGAAATACATGTGGTCAAAATATATTAAATTAACATATGTGATTAAACATATGTTAAATGAGAATTTGATATTAAAAATATATAAAATATATGTGAAACATGTACATAATATTAGATATATAAAATATATATTATTTTTATCATGTACATTTGACTTGTTTTTCAAAATTTGGCTAGAGAAATCAAGCATCTAATAATTTTTACTCACAAAATGCTGAAAATGATTCTTTGGGTCCCCAAACCCAACAATCATGACTTTTTTTGCAGTTTTATGTGAGCTTCAAACTATTGCACAGAAATAGAAAACTTTGGGATCCCTATTTTTTAAATATAGATATATTAGTTTGTTTGACATCCTAAAATTTTTGTCAACATGAGGAGAAATGGTCATCAAAAGAATACATGCAAGAGGAAGAAGATAATTGAAGAAATTGAAGCTTATAGGGAAAAGGATAAAGATAATCATTGGAAGAAGAGACAAGGTATGTTAAATGTGATTGAAGTTTCCCATATAACTATGGTTTCTAGTGAAGATGATGTTGAATTTGAAAATATGGAGGTTGTTAATATATTGATTCAAGATGAAAATGTAGTGTTGGAAGATGAAAATATAAGGTTGGAAGTTTAAAATGTAGCAATTGAGAATGACCCTACAGGGATTGAAGATGAAAATGTAGAGTTAGACAATATAAATACAGAATTAAGGAATTAATATGAATTGATTGACAATAGTAATGTTTTACAAGAAGGTTACACATCTCATAGTTACAATCAAAATGGAGTCCCTTGTAATGAAGAGAGAGAAAATTCAAATTAAAGACCTTCTGGAACATCAAAATGGTTACTTGAAATTGATGAAACCATTATGAGCAATTTCAAAGGGAAGAGATCAAATAGAACCATTTGGTTGTGGGATTCATTATAAATTTAGCAAAAAGATGATGGTGGAGCAATGCCAATTTTTTGTGCATTTGTTTAAGATGCATAAGATGAGACCTATGCTATCAAAATTAAAGATACATGTGAATAAGAAATATGAGAGAATTTCATTTTTTATGAAAATATTTTCAATTCTCTCAATAGAATTGGAAAAAATACAAGGGAGAAGGACAAGAGAGCTACTCAGAGGGTTATTACAACCTCCCATGTAAGTCAATCATTGAGAAAGGCTTGATTTATGAGACAGACTTGTCTTGACTTCAACATAAATTGTAAAACTTTGAACAGAGCACTTGCTAGAAGAGAGAAACTTGATGACCCTCTTCAAAATGATAAATGAGCTTATGGTGGGAGACTTCCACATTTTGATAAGAAGCTAACCAATGATGTGAAGAAATAAATTACACAATTTTGACACTCTAGCTCAAGAAACTCACCAAATGCTAAGGACATGTTGAAGTTGAGAATTGGCAATAGAGACCACAGCCCACATTCTAAACATTATTTGGTGGTAAGTCAAACAATGTTGTTCAAACAATTTTGTGAGAGTAATCAAACATTGCATATATCACAAAGGGCTTTTGAATCCTTAAATCTATTTTATTGTGTTCCACTTGCACGTCAAAATACATGTTGTAAATATCATGTCAAATTTTATATACACCATGAACTATTATGCTCCATCTATTCTACTTTGCATAGTAATGAAATGTTGAATTTTTGTGGTGCTAATAGGCTTCTAAAATCATCAAAAAACTTACTAGATCAATTTTTATGTCTTAGATTTGATGGTTGTTTCTTTTATATAAATGATTTCTTAAATGAGAAGTACTCAAAATGTGGTGTATTATCAAGTTTATAACATGTTTCCATGAGGGGTGTGAGCAAGATCTTGGAAGGGCAATAGTGCAAAAAAAGGTATATTAAATGGTGAAATACACATTAAAGAGTGGAGATGAGAGCTCCAGATGTGAGTTGGTTGCAAAATAAATCAACATGTCTTATTTTATTTCAAATTTCAAGAAAAAAATTCTATAAGCATGCAAGGCATAGTCATAGGCTGAGGGATGACTGAATGGGTAGATAAATGAGCTCCACATTATCTTACTCCATTGTCTCTCATGCTCTCTATCAAAAATGATGACATGGAAAGTTTAGTTGAGTACAACCATTTATCAAATCTTGTTTATTCAAGACATGTATTTTCATTTGTTGCACCACATGGGAATGATCATAAATTAGATTATTGGTCAGCACGTTGTGTAAGAGGTTAAAAAAAAAAAAGCTTGCACAACTAATCATAGATGATGATGGATTCACATATACTACTAGTTCAGTTGTTTTTTATGGAGCATAGTTGTGAACATACATGCTTAAAGGAATGGGATTGTTGCATTCAAAGACTATAAGAAGCACAAAACCATTCTCATATATGCACACAAATGACATTTTTTGAAGTGTCAAGGAAGACAAATGACAAAGGAATTTTTTACTATTAGTATTCCTAATCATGAAGCCCTATTGGAGACCCTCAAGAAGATAGAAGACCCTATAGAAACACTTCACTAGGTGATAGCAACTCACACAAAGGGTTTATAATGTTCATTACACTTAAATTCAATTCTTCCTTTGTACATTTGCTACATTTTTTTTTTAATATTTTTTTTTTTGTAAATATATGGATTGTGAATGTAGTTGGATACGTATATCATAGATATAGATGATTCAAACACACTTGATTAGTGTAAACAAACTGATAGTAAAGTCCATGGTGCACTCTCTTGTTATGCTTTTGTCTTCATTTAGTTTGTTATGTTCACAATGATTAAGTGAACCAATAAATATATTATTTTCCAATTAACTGATCTTATCCTCATGCTTTCCAAATGTAGTGGTTAAAAATATGATGGATGTATGAAATTCCTCTACCGTACTTTTGATTATATATTTTTTTGGGGTATTGATCACTATTTATTTATTATAATGGGACTATAATACTGATATTTTTTATGATATTGGAATCTAGGTTTCATAAACAGTAGTAGTGTGTGGAGCTAGATTCATTTCAAATCATAGACATTTATACTATTTTTGAGTCTAGAATTTTTTGTAGTGTTATATCTGAGTTTAAAGATCTTATCATTCATGTAATTGAATATTATAATATATAAAATGCAATTTTATGTGGCAACTTGGATTGTACAAGGATGTACATGTTGGAAACTTACAATTGGAAAAAAATTTGTTCTATCATTGATGTCAAATCTACTAACAAGACAAATTGCTACCTAATCTAAGTGTCATATCTATTTAATTGATGAAGAGAGTATTTGAGAAATTGTTCATAACAATAACACCTAGATGAAAGGTTGAGTTATGGAAATGAAGCTACAGTGGACATTTGATTAGTTAGACTTTGATAAGACAAAGTGATTTTTTATATCAAGATTGTAAAGATAAGCTGAGAAACAGAGCAAAAGGTTAAGAATTTTTGAGTGAGACTAGTGTCAACCGAGCCATAGTAAGTGTCAAGTAAATCTAGTGTTGATCAAGCATTAGTATCAACCAAGAAAGATATTTGATGTCAAGCTAATATTTTTACAATGATCGAGTGATTAAGTGATGATTGAGTGTCAGAATTTAGTGATTTCCAAGTAATAGTGTTGGAATGAATTTGAGAAAATTGTGATTTCTAGCCGACTCAGTTGGTTTCTTGGGAGATGTAAATTGTGTTGAAAATGAGATTGATGATTTGGATCATTAAATGATGAGAATATTCTATAAAAGAAGGAAGATGAAAAAATACAATAAACCTAATGAGCTAGATGGTAAACCCTAATATCTATGGTGATCATGGAAAATGACAATGAAAGAATGGCATATTTAAAGAGGTAGAGAACCAAACATAAACATGTGCATAGAGAATGTGGATCAGAGATGCACAAGTGTAAACATAAGTGTATAAGAGGAAGAGAAAAGCATAAGGATATTGCTTGCACAGATGATGCTGATATTGATAAGTGAATCTAAGTAGATGGCTTAAGTTTTGTTGAAAGGAGAAGATTGATTGCTTAAAGGGTTTCCAAGTGAATCAAGAATGGAGATGACAATGGGGAGCTTATCAGTAAATCAACACATGAACTGAGTAGTGATATGAACTTGCAAAATGAGTTGCAATCATATAGATCAAAACCCTATTGTTTCCTTTCTAATCAATGTAAACATTTTTTATTGAAGTCCTTTTAAGAGAGGTTGACCTAACATTCATTTGAAGGACTTAATAGTCTATGTAAATCCTTTAACAAGGTGACATTGTAAATGGAATGATCAAATTGCTCTGACAAGGTCACTCCTAATAAGGTGATTAAATCCTCTGACCAAGTAACATTTAACAATGTGTATTATAAACCTTTAGTAGGATTGGCTCTTAACAAAGCTTGCTTCAAAAGAAGTGAAAACATGGTGACATGTTGCTATTGTTTTTTCCCAAATTGGAGTTCCACATAAAAATCATAGTGTCAAACTTGTGTTGAATTCTTTATATGTTTTACATTTGTTAAAGTTTACATTCAACAAAGTATGTTGTGTTTAGGACAATAATTATATCAGTATAGTAGAGACTAAGAAACAATAGGATAAGTAGAATAGTGAATATTTTATGTGTAATTGTTCAAATGGTACTTATGGACCTTGAGTAATTGATTCACACCCCCCCCCCCCCCCCCTAGTTAATCTAAACATTTTTAACAATTGGTATCAAAGTTAAGTGCTGACAGAGAAAATTTTGAAGGTACTCAAAGCTAAAGAACATGATTCACAAAAGAGAGGTACAAAAGTTGAACAAGGACAACTTTCTTGCATGGAAAACCTTGATGAGGTTACATATATCCAATATCAGTGATGTTGTTATCAAATTTGTGGATAATGAGTATGTAGAGGTAATAATTACTCCTCTAATAGTTGAACAACTAAAGCAAAAGAAAGAACACAATCAAGAAATGTTGGAGATTTCCTTAACCCTAGCTATTCCAAGTTTGATTATTTAAAATAATGTGACAGTGAAAAGAAGATGTGGGACAAATTGAAAACTGCATATGGAGGTGATGACAATGTCTTCATAGCCAAATCAAAGTGTCTGAGAGGTAAATCTGATGACATGAGAATGATGGAAGGTGAGAATATAGTGCAATACTACATAAAAATCAAAGAATTTGTCAATTCTATGTTAGAATATTCAAATGGGAAGAATGCTTTTGAGAGGGGGGGGTGAATCAAAACTATTTGCCTTTAACCTATTTTAAATCCTTAATAACATATAACTGAAATTATCATGCATGCATATAAACATTAAACAATCATGAGAAACAAACATGCATCACTACATAACACTTGAGATTTTGGTTACCCAGAAACCCTCCAAGAATAAGAAGGTAAAACTAGGGTGGGGATGATACCCACAAAATCACTACAGCAATAATGTTTGACCACTTCTGATGGTCTGTCCTGTTAAAGACTTTACACTTTGTCAATAGTGACCTAGTTAAAGGATTTACAAACACTTTACATGAAGCGTTACCCTGTTAAAGGATTTAATCACCTTTTTAAAGGATCTACAAAATAGTTGTTAAGCTAACCTATTCAACATAGGGTTTCCTTTCTAATACAATGTCTAGAGAGTATTAGGTATAATAAACCTGATAGCTTACAATCCTTGATTGCTAAATACAGGCACTTGATCTACTTTCTCTGATCTTGATCCTCTGAGATCTGATATTTGTTTGTATCCCTTGCTTTGTTCTAATCAACTGAATGTCTAACTGTTGCTCTATTCCTCGAAGTCTTTTTTTTAATGCTTCATTCTGAACTCCACTATATTTTCCCCATACACTCCTTTTTCTATCCATAATACAATGAGATTTCATCTTCCTTATAAAGACATTCAAAGACTTAGGGTTAGGTGTGGATCTACGATCCATATTGAATCTCTGTTTCCCACTCATTCCTTGCACTTTTATTATTGGTTGCATGCCTTCATTTTTTTTAATTGGCTACATGTAGTTTTCATAGGAAAAATAAAAGATTCGATCTTATCTATTTGATCCTTCTAGATCCTTCAACGTCGGCCATAGAAATGGTTTACATCTGAATTAGTGAAGTTACAAACTCATATGTGCATTTTGTGTTACTCGGCACTTACTAATTTCTGATGCTCAGCACATGTAACAAAACTATCTCATTTGGCTCATGTTACATTTCTATTCTGCTTGGCATCATCTGTGACTTGGCACTTAAATATCACTCGGCTCATGTATCATGCTCAGCACCTGAATTCACTTGGCACTTGATCTTCACTCGACACCCGAAGGCTGCTCGGCACCTATTGTGGCTTAGCATGCATAGTGTGCTCGGTTTCAATGTAGAAAGTAGTTAAGTGTGTTGGCACTCAAATGTCAAAACCATTCTGAGACTAACAATCTCCCCCTTTGACATGAGTGACAAAAACACTTAACTAAGCATTATTTATTTGACCTTATGAGTAAATTCACTAATCTTCTTGATATATATACAAAAGTTAAAAAAAAATTGATCAAAATTTTGTAAGAAATAATATATACTGTAAAATTATTGTAACTCCCCCTAAGTTGATTGTGCCATTATCTATTTTGTCTTGGTAACCAAAATTGTTGTGTTGAATATGTCTCATGATGTGTCTCATGCTGAATGTTGATATAACATTATATCTCATCCTCCCCCATTCTCTTTATCTCCCCCTTTTTGACACTTATGTCAAAGGGTTCTAAGGATTAAGACCATATTTCGCCAAAAATGTACTATTTACCTCCATAATCATCCTGAGAGAAGCATCTCAATTACTTAAAACAATTTCAAGAGATTTGTACTGGATGGCAGTCTCTCCAGCAAGATGAACAAGACCATCTAAATTAGAAAAATTAGGGTCTTTCTTTAGAACATTTTTTGCATAGGTTTGTTACTTTTGGAGGATTTCCAAGTGTGGGGTGATGGAAGATTGAAGTTGTAGCAATTTTTCTTTGATGGTGTTCTCTTCTGTTGTCAATTCAACTAATTCCTTTTGAGTATGAAGTGTTTGAGCAAAATGATTCTCACTTTGAGCTAGATCCTTAGGTAGCTGTATGCTTAAAATATTCAAATTCCTCTCCAAGCTCATTATCCTCTAGCTCGTCTCTTGTGTGAAATATGAGAATTGACACAACTTTTTGTACAATGAGAATATATTCTCAAGTACCTATTTGACCTTTTCAATTTTCTTGGCCAGTTCAACTTGTGATAGTGCTATTTCATTTGCAATTTTCTTGTTTACTTGCCCTTGAAATTACTTTTTAGATCATTCCATTAGTTTTACATTAGTCTCTTGGTCTTCACTTTGTACCTGTTCCACTATATTGGCTAGTTGCTCCATTATGGGCTTTGTTTCATCAGGTACCTGTAAGTTGAGAGCATCTAGAAATATATCCTTAATTTCTACTAATGCTTGCCTCTATTTGTACTCATATCTAAGTACCTCTTGCTTCTTTTTCCTTTCACGTGCCTCTTGCACTTTAGTCATTTGGGCAATGGTCATGGTGTCAAAGTCATACCTGAGAATGACTATCTCTTCATCAAGAGTAGGGTCTCCACAGTGAAGTACCCTTTCAACCTTGGTAGAACTCAAGCCTGGTATAGATATCTGTAATGGTACTGCAAAGCTCGGCTACAATGAAGTTTTAGTGGGAGTCCTTGTTCTAGGCAAGTTGGCTAATGTTTGAATTTCCTGCTACTCCTTCTCCTTAGGGCTCTCCCCTTCCTTGTCCTATTCTTTTCTACCTTGATCAATGATAGTTATCTTAGGCAATGCACCTTGTGTTTGTGCTGTAGATACTGAGGTATCTTTCTATCTTGTTTTCTCTTTAGCTGTCTCCCCTGGAGGTGTACTTACTAAAGTGTCAACCTTAGTAGTTGTATCTTTGACTTCATGCTCTTTAGGTTGAGTGCTAGTAGATGTAGGAAGTTGTGAAGGTGGTTCTTGTGGATTCACCTTTTCCTTGGTAATTTTAGCTACTGCTTTCTGCAATTCATCTACACTCACCAAAATAGGGCTAGTGCACAATTGTGATTGTAATGTTGTTTGGTGAAGAATCTTTTTGAGATTCTCTACAGTTAGTGGATTAATGTTCTGATAAGAGGTGTCAGGAACATCCTTTATTTTTACAAATTCTGCAGGTGTAGTTGCAATATGTGGAGGACTAGGTGGTGGCAATTGGGTGTCTTAGACACTCTATTCTTGTTGCTGCTCCTCAGCTGTTGCTTGTTCACCTTCTTGGGCATCTTCCTTTTTTTCACTTTCATCAATATCTTCTTCTTCATTTCTCCCTTCAAAAGGGTCCTCTTCTCCCTCCTTTCTTGTAGTCAATCCATAGATTACCTTCCATATTTGTGTTGACTTTTTGATAACATCTTCAATTTGATTCTGCAGGATACTGAAGGCTCGGTATTTAGGTACAAATTTGCTTGCATATTTCTTGCTTGCCTTATTGATTTGACCTTTTGTAAGGTCTGGCATTACAGGAGCCAAAGTTGACTCTCTTATTTCCTTTTCCTCTTCGAGGAAGTAATGCCACTTATTCTTAATTAATGTGCTTAGCTCCTTGGGTATTGAGTCATCAAGTTCAAGTGGAGTAGTCTTGAACTTTTCCATCATAGTGTAGATGGACTCCTCAACTGTGTTTTGTTGTTCTATAGACAACTTATTGAACTTTATGGTCTTAAGACCAAACAAATATGCATTATCTCTAATATCATTATAAATGCTTTATAATCTGGATGAAGTGGAGCATCTTACCATTCTGAATTGTTCTTAATCAGATTCTGTTTCTTCTCCCTCTGACTCCTATGGTGTAATGAACTTTCTTTTCTTCTGCTCTGCAGGCCCACCTTGTTCTATTGCCTTCTTCTTTTTTTGTTCTTTTTCTGCTTTGGTTGTTCCCCTTGTATCTGCCCTTGCAATTGGCTTTACTGGGCTAGGTTTTGTTCCAGTTTTTTGTGCCTTAGGCCGTGCAACTGGTTGCTTCTTTGCTTTCCTTTTCTTGGGTTCGGCCTTGGGTGCATCCTTCTCTTCACTTTCCTCTACTTCAACATCTTCACCCATGTCTTGGGTTAATGTAGGTGGTCCTTTCTCTTGCTCTTCTTCATCTCCTTCTGCTTCTTCATCCCCTTTTGTTGTGCTTTCACCAAGTTTTGCTTTTAGATTTTTAACCAATTTGTCCTTTTTCTTGAGTGTGGAGGTAGTCTTTAACTCCATAGTCACCTTTGATCTTACCACATCATAAGTGCCAAAGTGTGGGGCACTCTTGTCTATCTCTTCTACCAATAATGCAGTTATTGTTGTAGATGTTTCATCTATGTTGATCTCATAACCAAGAGGCCTTAACCATGTCACTCTTGGTAGGATGACTTGTACATAGGTATAGTCAATATCTACAAGAAAACAAACATCATTTACATGTTTCTCAACTAAAGAAACTAGAATCCTGAATCTTTGCTTCATTGATTTCTTAAAATCTTCAAAATAACTTGTCATCAACATGTCAAAATTGTCTTCCATTTGTTCTATATATTCATTAATTTGGGCTATGATATTTCTATCATTTCTCCATGCAACTTTTCCAAAAGAAGGAAATTCATTCTGAACATAGAAGAATACACGAACCAAAATTGCACCAAATTTGAACTAGGCACCCTTTGTCCTTCTTATAGCTACTAAATTTTCATTAATCTATTGTAGTTGTAGCTCTACAAGATCATAAGTATGATCCTTTTTCACCAATTTGTAGCCTACATCTACTATGATACATGACACACTGTTGAGTCTACTAGATTGATAGAATTTATGGGCAAGAACTATAACAACAAATTCAATGAGAGGATCTTGAACGGTGACAATTGTCATTCCTCTTTTATTTCACTTGGCACCTGTTTTTTTCTCAATAACCTCCTTGGATTCACTTCTCAAGGTCTTGTACCGATCTAGGGTAGGATATCCAGTTACCCTATGAATGATTCTTTTCGTGATCTTTATGGGAACATCTTCTAACCACAGACTACCATCATGAATTCTACTTAACACAAGTCTAATCCATTCTATCTTAAATACTGTGGGAAATCCCAAAGCTTGTGTTAAACCCTTCCTCTCACCAATTTTATATTCATCCTTCAAAACTCCATCGACACTCAACTTCTCATAGGCTTCCCTTATTTCCATATCTCCTATGGCTCCTATCTTACAATTATAGCATCTCCTTATGTCCTGAACCATTACACCTTTTGAGGGCATGCGGGAAAGGGCTCCAGTGGGATCATTCTTATATGAAACTTCAGGGATGGGATGGAAATCAAGTTGCTTAACCTCATTAGATACTAGCTGGACCTCAAATGACTCTTTTTCATGGGTTTTCTTAGAACTCAAAACCATTTGTGCAAACTAGGGTTTCCTTATAAAGAAATATGAAACTACATAGCTCGGCACAAATGAAAATACCTCAAGATAGATGAAAATGCATTGTAAGAGGTTGGAATCTACTTGGAACACTGGATTCTTCGCTATGAAGTTACATTGCTCTCTTTCTCTTCTTTGCTTCTCATTCACGATGAAGAAAAATGATTAAAATCTTGATAATATACCCTATTTCCATCGCATTAAATGCTCAACTACCCACTCGACTTCTGAAGGATTTTTAGCATTACTCAACACTACATTTCTACTTCACTCAACTTCTATTGGAGTTACTCAACTCAGCATCAGTCATCAACTCAATTGCTGTTAGGAACTTGACACCCACTAGAGTTTTACTCGGCCTCTGAGGACAACTCGGCAGTTTTGTAAGAATCTTCATATTATGACTTGGTATCTTTGCTTATGCTGATTTCTTCTTTTCAGTACTTCTTTGTCTTGGGACTAGTGTATGATATAACTTTGTATATCAGTCCCATGCATCTATTCATGTTTAGTTTGATGAAGTGTGATCACTTGACCCGTTGGGGGAAGTGATCTCTTCACTTGATGTGTTGTACTCATCTTTCTTCTTCCAAGTCTTATTCATTTGCCCTCTTATTTTTTTGACATCAATCTTTTCTTTTCCTTTGTTGGCTTCAATTTTTGGTGCATTAGACCTTGTAGGATAGTTTCTGCTAATATGGACAGTTTTCAAGCAGCTGAAACAAGTAGTTTGACTTAGCCACCTACTATAATTCCCTCTAAAGTGTGTCCTTATACAATTTTAAGGGATATGTCCATATTCCTGACAATAATGATAGCTATACCTAGTGTTGTAATCCCGATTGTAATGGTTTACATAGTTGTTCCTTCTTACATGTTGATTTGGTGTCCACATAGGCTTTGATCTGCATTCAAAGGCTTTGTATCCATACTTCTTGCAGTTGTAATAGTGACCTTTAAATCTTGGTGTCTTGATAGTCCTAGTTCTGCATTCATGTGCTTGATGTCCTTGCTTCTTGCACTTATGACAATGGCTTGCACTCTAAGGCTTATCATGCTAATGGGCATTCTTGCTTTTGCATACATTAGAGGTATGTCCTTTCTTACCATAGAAATGATAGGTAGGTTTGGTGTTCTTACCTTTGTTGCTTCTTTCTTCTACAGTCTTGGATGACTCTCCTTCTTCAGTGCTGGTATATCCTAATCCTTGAGTGTCATGGTTGGACCTTGGGGATTTCATTAACTGCTCAAAATACTTGATGGCCTCATTGGGTTTGTTGAAGCTCTTTGAAATTTCCTTTTCTCTTTTCAAGTCATTCTGCAATTGCTCATTTTGCATTTTCAGTGTAGAGATCTCAATGTCCTTCATATCCAGCTCATGATGAAGGTTCATCATTTGCGAAAGTGTATCCATCTGCATGTTTGAGATTCTTGTTAATTTAGTACATTTTTCTTCAAGTCTGTTTGCAAGATTCCTTTTTTCATCTTCCATCATGACTCTATCCTCAATCGCTCTTTTCTTTTGTTCAATGATTTCACATAACATTATGGCCTATGATTCATGTTCCATCTTGAGAGATCTTATCTCTTTTGCTTGAACTCTATTTTTCTCCATCAATTCTACTATTGCTGCATCAAACTCTTTAGTTTCTCCATTGGAAAACACTTGTGTGGTATCAATCTCCCTATAGTTTATATTAGTTTCAACTATGGCAATCTCCTTTCTTCTTTTCAAGGATTTTCTCATTTCCTCTCTAACTTCTTCTACTTTGAGTAGAGCCAGTTGCACATCAATCACCTAATTCACAATGATCTTTCCAAGTTTGAAAACTTCCATCTTTAGATCTTTTCCTCCAAGCTGTTAGGCTCCTTCTGGAGAGAACTTTTCTCTGATACCAATTGTTGGAATATCCAAATGGGAAGAATGCTTCTGAGAGGGTAGGGGTGAATAAGAAGTATTGGCATTTAACCTATTTAAAATCCTTAATAACATATAACTAAAATTATCATGCATGTATATAAACATTAAACAATCATGAGAAACAAACATGCATCACCACATAACACTTGAGATTTTGGTTACCCAAAAACCCTCCAGGAATAAGAAGGTAAAACTAGGGTGGGGATGATACCCACAAAATCACTACAGCAATGATGTTTGACCACTTTTGATGCTCTGCCCTGTTAAAGGATTTACACTTTGTCAATAGTGACCTGGTTAAAGGATTTATAAACACTTTACATGAAGTGTTAACCTGTTAAAGGATTTAATCACCTTTTTAAAAGATCTACAAAATAGTTGTTAAGCTAACCTATTCAAAATAGGGTTTCCTTTCTAATACAATGTCTAGAGAGTATTAGGTATAATAAACCTGATAGCTTACAATCCTTGATTGCTAAATACAGGCACTTGATCTACTTTCTCTAATCTTGATCCTCTGAGATCTGACATTTGTTTGTATCCTTTGCTTTGTTTTGATCAACTGAATGTCTAACTATTGCTCTCTTCCTCTAAGCTTTTTTTTTTACTCTGAACTCTGAACTCCACTATATTTTCCCCATACACTCCTTTTTCCATCCATAATACAATGATATTATGTCTTCCTTATAAAGACATTCAAAGACTTAGGGTTAGGTGTGGATCTATGATCCATATTGAATCTATGTTTCCTACTCATTCCTTGCACTTTTGTTATTGGTTGCATGCCTTCTTCATTTTTTTTAATTATTTGCATAGGAAAAATGAAATATTCGATCTTATCTGTTTGATCCTTCTAGATCTTCAATGTCAACCATAGAAACAATTTACATCTAAATTAGTGAAGTTACAAACACATATGTGCATTCTGCGTTACTCAGCACTTACTAATTTTTGATGCTCGACACATGTAACAAAACTATCTCATTTGGCTCCTATTACATTTCTATTTTGCTCAGCATCGTCTGTGACTTGACACTTTAATGTCACTTGGCTCCTGTATCATAGCACCTGAAGTCACTTGGCACTTGATCTTCACTTGGCATCTGAAGATCACTTGGCACTTGATCTTCACTCGGCACCTGTTGTGGCTCAGCATGCATAGTGTGCTCGGCTTCAATGTAGAAAGTAGTTAAGTGTGTTGGCACTCAAATGTCAAAAAAATTCTGAGACTAACATTCTATTCATGGTACAAATGAAGAAATTAAAGATAAAATATTAATAAGAAACGCATTGAGAACTCTACTTCCTGTATATGCCATTAGAGTGTTTGCAATTTAGGAACTGAGATGCACACTAGGTAACACTTTGACATTGGAAGGTGTAATTGGTAGACTAACTTTTTTTGAGATGTCTAACTTTGCTAACTATACACCTACTACTATTGAATCTTCCTTTAAGTCACAACTAGTTCTTAGCAAAAGGAAAGAAAAATTTGTGAAGAATGACATTAATAGTTTTGATTATAAGCTTAATGAATTTGAATCCCTTATTGCAAAATGATTTGGAAGAGGAAGAGGTAAATATAAAGGTAAACTACCTATTATTTGTTTCTCATGGAAAAAATTTGGTCATATTTGTTAGATTGTGGTTACTAATCAGGAAAGTACTATTCACCAATCTTTTGGTACTATTCGCCATTCATAGATTCGCCACTAAAGTTATGGCTAGTTATGGCCAACATGTTATAACCCTAAAGCATTTTAATACTTGTATAAAAGGGTTTAGGGTTGGGTATTTTTCATTATGTTGTGATGCGAAATTAGTTCTTGTGGCGGTATTGAGCTATAAGGGATTATGGATTGTAATCAGGTTGTAATCACTGGACTGTAATAAGATCAAACTTGCTATTTGGTAGATGTAGCCCAGGGATTGGGTGAACCACATTAAATCTTGGTTCCTTGTGTTCATTTCTGTGTGATCTATTATTTTTTGTTATTGGTTATATTTGCATGTAGTTTTTATTTATGTCCATGGTTTATCCTAACAAGTGGTATCAGAGCAAGGTTGTCTTTCACTTATCCTCTACAGGAAAGTCTCACGATTAAGTGGGAGTCTCATGGTTGAGTGGGAGCGATGGAAGATGAGGGTAAGCTGAGGGTTGACAGGTTTAATTTGTAGAACTTCTAGTTATGGAAGATGCAAATGGAAGACTATCTATATCAGAAGGATTTATGGTCATTAGAAGGCAAAGCCAAGAATCAGGAAACTATGTCAGAGGCTAAATAGGATCTTTTGGATAGAAAGGCACTCAGAAGCATTTGGTTATGCTTGGCACCATCGGTGGCATTTAATATTATAAAAGCAAAGATGACAGAAGATTTGATGAAAACCCTAGCAACACTATATGAAAAGCCCTCCACTTCAAACAAGGTATTTCTCATGAAGCATTCATTTAATATGAAAATGGCAGAAGGTGGATCTATTGCAAATTATTTAAATGAGTTTAATACTATTACTAGTCAGTTATCTTCTGTGGGTATTAATTTTGATGAAGAAATTAGGGCTCTCTTAATTTTGTATTCTTTGCCTGAAAGCTGGAATGGCTTGGTAATGGTGGTGAGTAATTCTATTCCTGGATCTAGTACCCTAAAATATGAAGATGTGATCGATGTTTTTTTTAGTGAGTAAACTCATAGGAAATCCTCAAGTGGATCTACATCAGGAAGTGCTTTGAATGCACAAAGCAGGGGCAAAATGACTGAAAGAGGAAGTAACTCTGGAAATCGTGGAAAATCAAGAGGAAAGTCAAAGGGGAGGAGGTCTCAATCGAGAGGACCAAATGATTGCTGGTACTATGGGAAACCAGGGCACACAAAGAAATATTGCTAGAATCAAAAGAAAAATGAAGGAGATAAATTAGATGGAGACAAGGAGGCAAATGTGGTAAGTAACAAATTCAAAGAGGATGCTTTGCTTCTGTCTTTAGAGAGTGTTGATGATTCATGGGTTTTAGATTCTGGTGCTTCATTTCATGCTACACCTCATAGAGGTTATTTCATTGATTATGTCCAAGGGGATTTTGGGCTTGTTTATTTGGGGGATAATGAACCCTATCAGATTTTTGGAAAGGGAAAAATTAAGTTGCAGAATGGGAATCATTGGCTACTACATGAGGTAAGACATGTTCCAAGGCTGAGTAGAAATTTAATTTTAGTTGGGCAACTCGGTGATGAGGGTTGTGTAGTTACTTTTAATGATAAAAATTGGAAGGTTTCAAAAGGTTCCCTTATAGTAGAAAAATATGTGAAAGTAGGCACCTTATATCTTTGTATAGGTCATATTGTTCCTACTACTTTGATTGTTTCAGAGAAAAATGAATATTCAGCAACAATTGTTGCAGTTGAGCAAGGAGAACAAATAGCTGTTGTAGATTCTGATACAGCATTGTGGCACAACAAACTTGGGGACATGAGTGAGAAAGGTATGAAAGTACTTCTTTCAAAGAAAGTTTTACCAGGTCTGAAATGTGTTAATATGGATTTCTGTTAAAGTTGTGTGTATGGAAAACAAAAGAGAGTGAGTTTTGTAAAGACTGGGAAGGAAAACAAAAAGGAGAAATTAGAGCTTGCGCATACAAATGTATGGGGACCAGCTCAGTTATCTTCCCTTGGTAGCTCTCATTATTATGCTACATTTATTGATGACACAACTAGAAAAGTATGGGTTTATTTCCTTAGACAAAAATCTGATGTATTTCAAACTTTTAAGAAATGGAAATGCTTGGTTGAAAATGAGACTGGTAAGAAATTAAAATGTCTCAGATCTGATAATGGTGGTGAGTATTGCAGTCATGAATTTGAAGATTATTGCTCCACTAATGGTATTCATAGACAGAAAACTGTTCCAAGGACTCCATAGGAAAATGGAGTGGTTGAACGCATGAATAGGACTATAATGGAGTGCGCAAGGAGCATGAGGTTGCATGCTGGGTTACCCTTACACATGTGGGCAGAGGCTATCAATACTGCACTATATTTGATTAATAGAGGTCCCTCTACTCCTTTGGGCTATGGTATTCTAGAGGAAGCATGGACTGGTAAGAAGGTGAGTTATTCTTTTCTCAAGACCTTCGATTGTGGAGCTTTTTCTCATATAGACTCTAAAAATAGAACCAAGCTAGAAGCTAAATCAAAGAAATGTTTCTTTGTTGAATATGGCATTAATGAATTTGGTTATAAGCTTTGGGATTTTGAAAATCTTAAAATTGTTAGAAGTCAAGATTTCATATTCAATGAGAAAGTGGTTGTACAAAGATTTGTTGCAGCAACATGAGAAGAAAGAAGATGATTATGTAGTGTTGGATGATACTCCAAAAGCTGATGTTCCAGCCATTCCTCATGATGTGCAACAACTGCAACAACAAATACCACACACACCAGTGAATGTTAAACGGTCAACGAGGCAAATTAGACCTCCACAAAGATTTTCTCCCTCCTTGCATTCTATTTTACTTACTGATGCTGGTGAACCTGAAAGTTATGATGAAGCTGTGCAGGTGGATACTAAGATTCAGTGGGAGTCTGCAATGAAAGATGAAATGGACTCTTTCCTACAGAATAAGACATGGGATCTATGCAAGTTGCCTGCAGGTAAAAAGGCTTTACAAAATAAGTGGGTTTACAGGTTGAAAGAAGAGGAAGGAGGTAAGGAAAGATTTAAGGCCAGGTTAGTTGTAAAAGGATTTGCACAAAAAAAGGGAATTGAGTTTGATGAGATATTTTCTCCTGTTGTTAAAATGACTTCTATCCGTACTGTTTTAAGTCTTGTGGCTACTGAAGATTTGCATTTAGAGCAGTTGGATGTTAAAATAGCCTTTCTTCATGGTGATTTGGATGAAGAAATATATATGGCCCAGCCACGAGGATTTGAGTTCAAAGGTAAGGAGAACTTAGTGTGCAAATTGAAGAAAAGTTTATATGGCTTGAAGCAAGCACCTTGGCAATGGTATGTGAAATTTGACAGGTTTATGCATGAGCATGGCTATAATAGGTGTCGTTCAGATTATTGTGTTTATTTTAAGAGGTTGGATGATGATAGCTACATTATTTTATGTCTATATGTTGATGATATTCTTGAAGCTAGGTCTAACATGGATCATATTAAGGGGCTAAAATGCCAGTTAGCACATGCATTTTCTATGAAGGATTTGGGGGCACCAAAAAAAATCCTTGGTATGAAGATTTGTAGAGATAGGAAGAACAGAACATTGACACTATCTCAAGCTGATTATGTTGAGAAGGTGTTGCAACGTTTCTCTATGGAGAATGCTAAAGCTGTCAGCACACCTTTACCTGGTCATTTCAAATTGACTAAGGAGATGTGTCCCAAGACATAGGAAGAGGAGGATAAAATGTCCAAGGTACCCTATGCTTCAGCTGTAGGAAGCTTGATGTATGCTATGGTATGCACTAGGCTAGATATTGTACATGCAGTGGGAGTCGTTAGCAGGTATATGAGTCATCCAGGATTTGAGCATTGGAATGCTGTCAAGTGGATTCTCCGATATTTGAGAGGAACGTCCAATAAGTGTTTACACTTTGGGGGCTCTACTACTTATTTATAGAGCTATGTTGACTCAAATTTGGTAGGGGATATTGATACCAGGAAAAGTACTACAGGTTATGTCTTTATTTTTGGTGGGATAGTTGTGAGCTAGGTTTCTAGGTTACAAAAGATTAATGCTCTATCCACTACAGAGGCAGAGTATGTTGCTGCTATAGAGGTAGCCAAGGAGATGATATGGCTTTAGTTCTTCTTGGAAGAATTGGGACATCCTCAGAAGGATAATTATTTGTTCACAGATAGTTAGAGTGCCATTCATCTTGCTAAGAATTTAGCTCTGCATTCTAAGACCAAACACATACAGTTGTGGTACCATTTCATTCGATCAATTTTGGAGGATGGACAGTTAAAGCTGGAGAAGATACATACCAATGACAATCTAGTAGATATGTTGATAAAGGTTGTAACAAGGGAGATGTTGAACTCCTCTTCAGCTTTGGTTGGTCTTTTAGACTGCACATGAATAAAAGAACAACAGAGTCCAGGGTGGTTTGATCTAGTGGGAGCCCCATGTGGTAGTGGTATTGCTACAGGATCAGTCTCCAAGTGGGAGATTGTTGTTTAGTGTGGAGCCTAATCAGTTCTCAAGTGGGAGATTGTTAGATTATGGTGACTGATTAGGAAAGTACTATACATACTTCATAATTAGTGGGGTTTGGGCATCGCCTCAAAAAAAAAAATTGGTACTATTTGCCAATCGTTTTGGTACTATTTGCCATTCGTAGATTTGCCACTAAAGTTATGGCTAATTATGGCCAACATGTTATAACCCTAAAATGGTTTAATACTTATATAAAAGGGTTTAGGGTTGGGTATTTTTCATTATGTTGTGATGCGAAATTGGTTCTTGCGGCAGTATTGAGCTGTAAGGGATTACTGATTGTAATCAGGTTGTAATCACTGTATTGTAATAAGATCAGACTTGTTTGGTGGACATTGCCCAAGGATTGGGTGAACCATGTTAAATCTTGGTGCCTTATGTTCATTTCTATGTGATCTATTATTTTCTATTATTGGTTATATTTGCATGTAATTTTTATTTCTGTTCGTGGTTTATCCTAACAATATTGTTGCTAGGTATCCTGAAAGAGAGGATGAGGATGAATGAAATGAAAGAAAGTACAAAGGAAAAAGATATGATAGAGACTACAAGAGAAACAAAGATGACAAAGGTAAGAAATCTTGTTATATTGCTAAAGAAGAAACTGACAATGAATCTGAAAGTAATGATGATGAAGTTGTCTATATTGCTATGAAAGAAGAGCATTATGAAGATGAGAAAATTTTAGTAATATCGTATGATGATCCAATGATATGACTTATGATAAAGATAAATTTGAGGATATTGTTCCATACAAAGTTGGATGTGTTAAATTTGGTAATGATATCCCATGTGTTGTAAAAGGTAAAGGTACTATTCAACTAACCAACAAGATAAAATGTGACAATGTTTACTAGGTTAAAGGACTTAACTATAATATATTGAGTGTTTCATAGCTAAACAAATCAAGTTACAATGTTTAATTCCATTACAAGAAGGTTAAGATATATGATGTTGATGGTAAGCTAATTGGAAGTGGTCATTAGACAAGAGGTAACTTGTTCTATCTAAATTTATCTAATGAAGCATGTTTGTTTTTACAATAAGAAGATGTTTGGTTATAATATAAGAGCTCATGTCCTATGAAATTTGACAGTTTGGTGAATATTAGTAAAATGAAAAAAGTATGAGGGTTGCCTAAACTGAAGAAGCCTAACAATGCTATGTGTAAACAATGTTAATTGGGAAAAATGACCAAGTCTAGATTTAAGAGAAAAGCATACACTTCTAGTGATATGTGGACCTATTGATGTTCAAAGCTATTGTGGAGGCAAGTATTTTATTCTATTTTTTGATAACTACTCTAGGATGATGATTGTGATGTTCCTTAAAGCTAAATCTGATGCCTTTTAGTTGTTCAAGTGGTATTTAGCAATAGTTTAAAAAATAGGGAAGATTCTAAAGTTCTTGAGATCTAACAGAGGTGGTGAATTAATTTCAAATAAGTTAAAGACATTCTACAATAACAGAGGAATCAAAAGATAGATGTCAACACCAAGGACCCCTCCTCAGAATGGGATAGTTGAAAGGATAAATAGATCAATAATGGACTATGCAAGAACATTGATGGTAGGGAAGATTATATCAAAGAAGTATTGGAGAGAAGATGTTAGTACTATTGTCTATACCCTAAATAGAGTACAAGTCAATAAAGGTACAGATGCTACACCTTTTGAACTATGGTATGGATATGCTCCTAATGTAAAATATTTCAAAATATTTGGAAATTAATTCTATATACTTAAAGATAATAGGAATGGAAAAATTTATGCAAAGAGTGATGAAGGTACATTCCTAGGATATTCCACCAAGAGTAAAGCTTACAAGCGTTGAACTCTAACACTAACAAACTTGTGGAAAGTGTAAATGTGAAAGTTGATGAGTTTGCAAAAAGAAGTGAATTACATGCAATGAAGAACCTAGAAATTATAGTACATTCATCTTTATGGATGATGGTGTTCCCAACACTCCAAATGAACAAACAAATCAAGCTATAGTTCTCTAGTAGACAGGAAATAATGTAGGGCAATAAAAAATTGTCAAGAAATAGATAGTGGGAACTGAGTAAAAGATTGAAGATGTCAAGTCATAGATAGTTAATGTCATTCTTTAGATACAGAATGTTAAGCATGAAAAAATTAGACCAAAACTTGAACAAGAAAGAGAAAATGAGCTTGAGATTATTTTCCAAGATGAACTTGTAGAAGAATGGAGAAGGTAACCACCTATGCTAGCAAAGTTTGTAATAAGACATCACAAACCTAAAAAAGTCATTGGCGATGTTCAATCAAGTTTTATGACAAGGAAAAATCTCAAATATGATATATGCTTAGTTTGTGAATTTGAGCACAAATCAGTAAAAGATGCTCTAGACAATGAAGATTGGATTAAGGCAATGAATGAGGAAATTGAATAGATTGAGAAGAACAATACTTGGACCCTAGTGCAAAGGCCTAAAGACAAAAAATTTATTGGAAAAAAGTGATTTTTTAGAAACAACTTGATGAAAATGGTGAAGTAACAAGAAACAAAGAAATACTGGTATGCAAAGGATATGCTCAAGAAGGAGTTGATTATGGAGAAACTTTTTCTCCTATAGAAAGACTTAAAGGAGTCAGAACTTTGCGTTCATATTTAGCGAAAAATAATTTCAAGGTATATCAAATGGATATCAAATTTGCATTTTTTAATGGCATTCTTGAGGAAGAAGTGTACTTTGAACAACTCGAAGGATTTGTAGCTAAGAAGAATATGGCACGTAAATTGAAAAAAGCCCTTTATGGATTGAAATAAGCCCCAAGAGCATGGTATAAAAGACTACATAATTATTTGGTGGATTGGTTTTGAAAGGACAAATGATAACACTAATCTATATTTGAAGAATGGTAAAAATAATGAAGTACTGCTATCTAAAATATTTGTTGATGACATTATATTTGTAGGAATAGAAGCATTGTGTATATCATTTGCTAATGAAACGAAGAAGGAATTTGAAATGTCTATGTTTGGTGAAATCATATTCCTTTTTGGATTAGAAGTATGTCAAATGAAGTTTGGTATTTTCATTACTCAATCCAAATACATCAAGGAGATGCTAAAGACATTTGGAATGGAATATTCAAGACCAGTGAGCACACCTATCTCTACATGACATAAGCTATCTAAGAATGATGAAGTTGTTGATGTAAACCTGACATTGTATAGATCCATGATTGGAAAATTGCAATATATTTTTGATAGTAGACCTAATATTGCATTATTAGTTGGGATAGTTGCTAAATTTTTAGTGAATCCTGAGGAGAATCACATGATGAAAGTAAAAATGATAATTATATATCTGAAAGGTACAAAAGACTATGGATTTTATTACAAGAGAAGTGATATATTTGAACTAAAGGTATTCACTGACTCTGATTGGACATGAAATATTGATGACAGAAACAACACTAGTGGAGGTACATTCTTTCTAGGAAAGAGATTGGTGTCACGAACATGCAAGAAATATAGACCGAGCAACAACATGATAAGCATAATAGTGAATGTTTTATGTTTAATTCTTCAAATGGTACTTATGGACCTTGAGTAACTAATTACCTCCCCTCTCTTAGTTATTGTAAACATTTATAATACTACATGTACTAGTACCTTTTTCTTTTATGAACATATTTGTACATGGTGAAGACATAAATTCATAATTTGTTTGTTTGAATACTTATAATGATGGAACATATGAAAAATTACAAATGTGAACTGCTTGATTTAATTAATTTAGACATTTAAGGTGAAGCATTTATCCTCTTAGTCCCTAAATTGGTCAAAGGTTAGTCAAAGTGGTAAAAATCATTAAATAAAGTAGAGGGAGCATCAACATTGTCAATTATCCCTAAATGGTGCATTGTGACATCAATTTTTCTACTTCGTCAACTTCATATGGGCAAGTGAACCCTAGTGACAACCCCATTTTGGTCATTGAGTCAATATAACATCCATGTCCACCCTAGACCAAAGTCTACCCAAGGTGCCCTAAGAAATATTTGGAAGCAATTTATAGAGGGCCATATCTCAAAACTTGTGAGGGTATGGAAAAAAATTCAAGTTTTACAAGACCATGTTGACCATGTTACCAAGGTCTATAATAACCTCTCTCAATTTTGGGGGATTCAAATTTGTTTACATTTGGCACAACAATCTCACTTGATGCCAAATCTTGTAGTGGAGATCAATTAAATGGTGTCGCGATGCATATCTTTCAAACCATGAATCATGGTATCAATCTATCTACTTATTTAGTTATAGATGGATGGGTGAACCCTAGTGACAACCTCATTTCAATTGTTGAGTCGATAGAACACCTGCACCCACCTTGGACTAAAGTGTACCCAAGGTACCCTATGCAATATTGAGAATAAATTTATATAGGGTCATAGGTAAAAGCTCATGAGGGGTACAAATGAAATTTCAAGTGCTAAAGTGTTGTGTTTCCAAGGTCTACAATAACCTCTCTCAGTTTTGGGAGATTCATATTCATTTACATATGGCATAACAATCTTGCTTGATGCAAAATCTTGCAGTGGAGATCAAATAAATGGTGTCACATTATATATCTTTCAAAAAATGCATCATGGCATTAATTTTTCTACTCCATTAGCTCCATATGGGAGGGCTAACACTAGTGAAAACCCCATTTTGGCTATTGAGATAATATAATAGCTATGCCCATCCTAGACCAATTGTGGTCTCTTAACTTCCTATTAATTATTGACTGACCACAAACTGAAACATATAATGTTATCAAGTTGAAAACCTCAAAAATTATGATCCTCTTCAACCATCATAATTTAGTAAGAAATTTTTTGATGTCTTTATTTCATTTTCTTTTTAAAACAATTGAATCACTACTAACTTATGCCCTAGCCCTTATAGGTCATATTGACAACTAGACAATATTGAGTGGTGTAGGAGCACCTAGGTAAGGTTATCTAACAACCTAGGGTTCTTAATTGATTATTGACTTGTAGTTTCCTTAGCCAAGTCACTAGTGAAATAAAGGGGGATAGAGAGTACTAGAGTAGGACTTAGCCATTAGGATTTCTAATTGGGCCTTCATTACTACTTATTTTTCTAAAGTTGCTAGGTGATGTTCAAATTGTTGTCATTATTGCTAAGGATGGAAACTATGCATATGGAGGGATAGATCAGTCAACTAAGGGTTGGGATAATGTTTTCATGTCATAAGTGACATATCTAAGAACTTCATATAATTTCCTTGGGTTTGGACCAAGCTTGCCCTAATTAGGACAAAAGTTGTAAAGTTGCTTGACAATTTTGTAAATTTGCAAAAGTTGTCATCAACTTTTGTTGCAAAAAGTGCAACTTCAATCAGATAGTTGAGTAACCACCTAAAGAAGTTGGATCAGGTCTAATAGACCTATATAAGGCCTCCCTCAACCTATAAAAAGGGTTGGATTGAATTGTGAAGGATTTGGTTGAATGAGCAAGCATATTTTAGTGTTATTTTATCATGGAAGGAGTTTTGGCTTCTTGAGGGCATTTGATGAATTGAATTCTATATTGTACCTTATTCATTTTTTTTTAGGTGCTTTTTACTATTTTTTTGTTTGAATATATATTTTTTGGAATCAATTTCATTTCCTTTTTGTAAATACTTTGGTTTGTGCATTGGTGTTGTCCTAAATCAGGTAGTTTGGGAAAATGGAGTCTGAACTCACCTTTCCACCATGGAAATGGTACAATCTCTTGGAATGTGTGAGAAGACTCCTTGTAGTATAATTGTGCAAGAGATTGGGCTTTAGAAAGAAAGTTTGGTTATTTTGCAATTATGCCCTAGGCAAGCCAAGTGAGCATGGTTATGGATCACAAGGTTTGAAATAACACTTAATGGGATTGAGTGCAATGAATTCTTTAGTCTAAGTGGATGGAAAGCAGGTCATGAGAGTGGAGAATTCTCCTGCCAAATGATACCTCTTTTCTAGATAAGGATTTGATCAAACCCGTATGAATCTTGTCAACAAATTTGCAAACCCTTAATTTTAGGCTTAGAATTAACATCCTACTATACGGACAAATTGAGAAAGTGTGACTAGGTGAATCTCAAAGGTCTCAAAAAGGGTATCAAGATATGAGGTTAGTTTTCCACCTCATTAAGCCTTTTCCTGAGTTAAGTGCCAAAAGATGATTTTGGAGGCCTAATTCCTTGTAGCCCTTTTACGCCTAAATTGGAGCAATTTCTTGGAATCGATAAAGATTTCAATGAATTTTTGGTGGATTATTGTTGGAATGGACTCAAATTCATAAGAAAAATCCTATCCCTCCATGTTGAGTGGATTGTAACCATGTGTGGGTGTTTGGTGTAGATGAGCCAGTAAGGAACCTAAGGAGTGGTGATTAGTTGATGTTACATTTTACATTGGTGCAAACAATTTGAAAGATGAAGGGATTAGGAGTGTGGACCTCCTAAGTGGGGGCTAGTTCAAGAACCCTGAAAGGCTATAGAAGAGGCCTAGAGTAGACGCTAGGAGAATTTAGGGTTAAGGAGCAAGACTTGTTCTTACATCATTGAGCCCATTATACAATAACAATATTTGTTACATCATTGCATGACCAAGAATGACCTTATTATATACATTCACTCCGTCTAAACCTTTCAAAGACCACCTACCCTCATCCAATTACATAGTGACCCTTGTAGGGTCATTTTCCTCACAATGCCAACATTGCATACATGGACCTTTCATGATTCCATTTACATTTGTTATGCACTAATGACCCAAGTTACATTGCTTTGAGATCTTTAGGATCTTCTAGTATTCATTTGGTTTAAGTCATCCAAGTGACCCACTAGCAAGTTTCCAAATCTAATTCTTCTCCCACTACATACAATAAACAGAGTAAAATAACTTAAATGAAAGTACTAATCATACATTCAATTATCCATGTTCAAGTTAACTTTGAGAGAAGATTACATAAACATCAATAATATACATATGAACAAAAAATGACAATAATTTATAATATAAAAATAATAATATGGTAAATATATGTCATATATATGCACCTGTCTATAAAAAAATACATTCATATACAACTATGAGACATATGCCATCTCGAACAAAATTACAAAATGTGGAACATTTCATCAAAATATATCTACAATATCAAATTTGACAGATACAATATGACAAGTATGCCATCTTAAAAAGTATTAGGGGCATCTCAAAACTACCATATAACGTCCCATGATGTTTGTGGATCATCAAAATGCAACTTCTTTGATGTGCTCTTTGGGTCTGATAACTCCTGCATGAAAAAGCCAAACCCCAAGTTAGACTAGCTAAACTAATTCTTCAAATACACATTGATCAATCAATTAATGACAATTTTCAATTGGAAACTTTCATACATACCTCTCTCCATGTCTTCTTGAGGCAATCAAGAGTCCTCACATATGTCCTCAAAAAATGGTTGAGCATTGCCAGCTCTGATTTATATATGTTTGTATACACTGTGATATTAATATAAGAATTATCATATAACATTATTAGAGATAGAATAATAAATTCATCACATAATCAAGAATTCACATTAAACTTACTTGTGGTGACGTTTCCTCTAGAAGCATAGACTGTGTCAAAAAAATGAAACGCTAACATCCTCCCTATATCGCAAGTAGTGTTTCTTACTTAAGAGAATAATTATTAACAATCATGAGAATTAGTTTTGTATAATTTTATCAACAAAAACAAGAAAAAAGAAAAAAAATGAGAAATATGCATGATGTTACCTAGGGTTTTGAAACCCTAAGTATCCCCCCTCTTAAGGCAATAACATGAGAGATTAGAAACCTTTAAAACTTACAAATTATTTTGCATTTATATTATATAATTCTAGAATGAATTAAATATCATTCAAGTTAAATGCAAATTAATTAAATATCAAATTAATTCAAATTAACATTCATTTCTCACATAGTTAATTCTATAAAAAATTAATTATTATTATAATATGAGGGTGAACGTAAAAGAGTTAATTGGGTAAGTTGATGGAGCGGATTGTATTTGGAAAGGAATGTTAAAATAATTAATTATTTTTTAAGGATTTAATTGTTATTATTGTAATTTGCATTAGTAGGGTAAATTGGAAATAGATTTTAAAATAATTAATTCTTTTAGAGAATTAATTATTATTGTAATAGGAGGTAATTGTGGAAAATTTGTACAAGATTGGAAAATGGATTTTAAGGAAAGGGAGTTAGGGTCATTGAAAAAATTACTCGGGTAGGATTTCTTTAAAGGAAGGAATTCCTTATATAAAAGGGTCGGCTCTCAGTGGGTATGAAACCAAAAATACTTTTGGATTTGATATCTACATTCTAAAAAGAAAACTTTGATGCAAAATTTTGGTTGTGATAAGGAAATATAAGATTCTGCAGTTTTATGTTTTAAATCTTTTCTGGAATAAATAATATTGTCTGTTATGTAAATGATTTCTATCCTTGAGGAGATTGATCATTTGTGAAGAGATTTTCATTGTCTTATTGCAATTTGGAGTCTTTTTATTGAGGTTGAGAGAATTTGAATTGATAAGTGATAAAGTGGATTTCAAATCATTTTCGTCTATAGGGATTAATCATGTGGATGATCTTGGTTATAAAATTTAAGTGGTTTTTCAATCTGAACTTTCTTTTCATTTCTATGAATTGATTGTTTAAAATTTTTAGTATTTCTCTGAAAATACTCATTGGGATGATTTTCCCGCAAAGGAGGAATTAATGAATATCTTTTCAAATTGGTTGTTGCACCTTATAGTGTTGTGAAATAATACTAAACAAAGAAATTCCTTACACAGTTAGGAAATTTCAAATCTGTTAGTTTATCAAGATTTTTTATCTCTTCAAGTTTTAAATTTAAAAGGGAAAAAATTGATTACTAACAATTTTTGGCAACTCTGCTAGGGAAATTAGAGTGCCTTGTGCAGTTGATTTCTAAAAATTTTGAGGTACCTCCCCTAGGATGGAGGTTGGTAGCTCTATTGAAGATGAATACCATAAGGTATTTCAAAGATATCTAGATATCTTGAAGGATTGGATTTTTACAAGAAATGAAGATGATGTGGCAAAATGAGTAGCATTTTTAAAATCTTTTTATGGTGCTATCCTCATCTAAAGAAGATCTCCTATGAAAGAGCCAAAAAAATTAGAGATGTGTGAAGAAAAAGAAGTTGGTGAAGTGATGCATGAACAAGAAAATGCTCTTGAAGAGGACTTCGAAGACACTCAAGAGGAACAAAAAGATTCACATATTTTTCAGCCTCCTATAAATATTTTCCACTATCTTCCTTTGGAGGAATCAATGCAACAGTTTACAGTGGAAAAATCAAATAAGCAATTGATAGTTCAAGAAATTCAAGGTATGGAAACCTTTATTGGCATTTCATCTACATTTATGAAAGATGTGGATTTGAAAAATGTAGAAGGAAATTGTGATTCTATTTTTATTTCCCGCCCATGCATATATCTTTCATAGATGAGATGAATTTTACTTTGGTCATGTTACTTTCCCTTCAAAAAAATATGCATTCATTTTTCCAAAAAATGATTTAGAAAGGCTCTTACTTTCTCCAGCATGTTAATGGTCACAATTAGTTTTTAGGGTTTTCCCCTCTCCATTATAAATAATCACATTTTTTTGCAAATTTTAGCTTGGTTGTTTATGTTTGGTTTGGTTTATTGTTTCAATAAATGCTTTTTCAACTTTGAACCTTCCCCCTTTTCTTGAGGTAATCCATATGTGGAGGAGTTTCAAGAAATAAAGGCCCTCCCATTGATTGGTCATATCTCGTGCTCATTGAGTTTCATTGTCAAAGTTGTAAGGTTCATTCCTTGTTTGAAATTCATTTTTAGGGCCATATGTGGAAACATAATGATAACATAGTAAAGGACACCCAACAACATGGAAGTACAATTTTTTTGGATATTTATGCACTTTTATTTCAAGAAGTTAGGGTTTTCAAAAAATATTCATGGTGGATAGCTTATATGATGGAGTTACATTTACCTTTTTGAAGTCAATGAATTTGTAGAACCTTTGTTAATATTAATATTCAAGGGTCTTGTTCAATATTTTGCACACATAATAGCTTGACCCCCCTACAAGGTTAAATGTGCAAACAAATATTTGGTGCTAGGCTATGGTCAAAAATCAATTATTTAAAGACTTGGAGGAATTTTGTATAATATCATGAATCATATCTCACCTACATTTGGTAACTATCTTGCCTTTTCATATGAGGGTATATGGCAGTAGGTCAAAGCAAAAATCTAGAGCAATATGCCTTCTTTATCAAGCATTTGGGACTATAGCTTGTACAGAGTTAAAGAAATTTTGAAATTGCGGTAATAAGGTGTCATTAAAGTGTAATGTGGAGACTATTAATCTGGTCATTTCAAATGCACAAGTAGTACTTTTGAAGTAATCCTTTCTATTGAAGGCATCTAATACTTAAAATATATCAAGTTTCAAAAGATTTGGAAGACAAGCTATTGGCTCGGTTTGCATAAACAACAAGGGTGACTGGGATTGAAAATCTTTAAGAGTTTTTCCTTGAGATCTTTTTCTCATTAGAGAAACAATATGAAAATGTAAAGAGGTTTATCTCTTTTCATGAGAATCCAACAAGCATTTTGCTTCTAAATGAAATAGTTGCCAAAATAATAAGCAAAATGCAGTGGCATAACTCCTAGTTTACTAGAAAAGGGAAATTGCAATAACTCATGCTTTCAATAAAGACACTGCAAGAATAAATAGATATTTTATAGTGAAGGGGCACCATATGGTAGATAGGATCTCGTGCATTGATTTTAGTCAGAAGGTGGTTATCTTGATACACACTGCATTAAGTGTGGAGGTCTCCAATGGTGTTAGTATTCTCATTCTTACTAACATATATATTATCAGTGCTAGTCAAACATGGTTAGGGTGAACAAAATTTGGAGTCAAGCATTTGCAATAATTTTAGCATGAAGGACAAATAATGCACATTATAGAGAATGGTTGAGAGGTCTTCAATATTGTATAACATATGGACCCACAAGCTAGTTGAAAGGTTCAGAGTCAAATTGACAAACTACAAATCATAGTTTCTCAATTAAACACTGAAGTCATGGTAATAATATTAATGGACCTATATTTGAATGAATCCCACTAGACATCTTAATAGTTGTGTAGATATGAAGTTTTATAACCATTATAATGAAATCAATATATACATGAGTGTGGTGGCAAGCACAAGGAATGTGCACGACCAGTGACATATTCAATCTCAAAAGAATTAAAAATGGTAAGGCATGGTGCACATGTAGGACACAGGCCAACACTAGACATATGCCACAAAATTGGAGAATATGTGAATGTGTGTAGATTATAAAAGACTCACTTTATGTTGAGGATGGTGATCATTTGATCCTTTTGGTGATGATGATGAATTGGAAAAGGAGAAGCTAGAAGAGTGGGAAAATACTAGTATCAACTTTGATGCTTATGAGGATATCCTTGTGGACACTAGTGGGGAAAATGTTCCCCCTCCTATAAATACATTTGCAAAAATTGATTTGGGGGATGCCCTCAAGTGCAAGTATGTTAGGTCAACTCTTGTATAGTGGTATGCAATACCTATTTCTCTTGTTGGACATGATCTTATAGCCTATGCCCAAATAGGTTTTGGGAAGACTACTGCATTTTGTTTCCCAATAATCATAGGAATTATGAGGGGCCAAACACCCCAGCGACCTCATGGAGCACAGACATCAATGTCATTAACACTTATTGTTTCCCCAATAAGAGAGTTGTCAAGTTAGATACATGAGGAGGCTAGAAATTTTGTATATCAAACTGATGTGAAGGTAGTTTTTGCATATGGAGGTGTGTCCATTAACCAATAGTTGCGTGAATTGGAGAGGGTTCTTAATATCCTTGTTGCAACTCCTAGGTGGCCAATGGATCTTCTTGAAAGGGCAAGAGTGTCACTGTCTATGGTTAGTTACTTGGATTTAGATGAGGTTTATTGTATTCTTGATATAGGTTTTGAGCCTCAGATCCATAAAATAATTCAACAGATGGATATGCCTCTAGTAGGTCATAGACAAGCCATGATTTTCATTGCCATGTTTCCAAGGGAAATTTAAAGGCTAGCTACATTTTTTTTCTATCATGCAAACCAAAGATCAAAGAGAGAATGCAACCAACATGTGTAAAGAAAGTTTCTATACTCTATGAAACATCACCCTTGGTTGTGTTAATATGAAGCAGGTTCCACATAAAACAAATGGAATAGTGACAGTTGCAAGCCTTCTTGCTAATGCAATAGGAGGTGTTGTGATGAGGTTGATTCTACATTGGTATGGTTCTTTTTGGTTATATTTGGTGATGTGGATATGGGTGACTTTATTTATATTATATTTTTCAGACTCACATTGATTAACAACTCTATGGACCATTGTAGACACTGGATAGAGACAGCCAAAGATTTTGGAGTTCTCTACATCCTAGCATAGAATGTAGCCCCCAAGAGAGCCATTGTTACCTAGGGTTTTGAAACCCTAAGTATCCCCCCTCTTAACGCAATATCATGAGAGATTAGAAACCTTTAAAACTTACAAATTATTTTACATTTATATTATTTAATTCTATAATGAATTAAATTCATTCAAGTTAAATGCAAAGTAATTAAATATCAAATTAATTCAAATTAACATTAATTTCTCACATAGTTAATTCTATAAAGAATTAATTATTATTATAATATGAGGGTGAAAGTAAAAGAGTTAATTGGGTAAGTTGATGGAGCAAATTATATTTGGAAAGGAATGTTAAAATAATTAATTCTTTTTAAAGAGTTAATTGTTATTATTGTAATTTGCATTGGTAGGGTAAATTGGAAAGAGATTTTAAATTTGTAAGGGATTGGAAAATGGATTTTAAGGAAAGGGAGTTAGGATAGTTGAAAAAAATACTTGAGTGGGATTTCTTTAAAGGAAGGAATTCCTTTTGTAAAAGGGTCAACTCTCGGTGGGTACGAGACTAGAAATACTTTTGGATTTGATGTCTGCATTCTAAAAAATGATAAGGAAATATAAGATTTTGTAGCTTTATGTTTTAAATCTTTTCTAGAATAGATAATATTGCCTATTTTGTAAATGATTTCTATCCTTGAGGAGATTGATCATTTGTGAAGAGATTTACATTTTCTTGATGGAATTTGGAGTCTTGTTATTGAGGTTGAGAGAAATTGAATTGATAAGTGATAAAAGTGGATTTTAAATCATTTTCATCTATAGGGATTAATCATGTGGATGATCTTGGTTATAAAATTTAAGTAGTTTTTCAATATACACTTTCTTTTCATTTCTATGAATTGATTGTTTAAAATTTTCAATATTTCTCTAAAAATACTGATTGGCAAGATTTTCCCTCAAAGGGGGAATCAATGAACATCTTTTCAAATTGGTTGTTGCACCTTATAGTATTGTGAAATAATACTAAGCAAATAAATTCCTTACACACTCAGGGAATTTCAAATCTATTATTTTAACAAGAGTTTTTCTCTCTTCAAGTTTCAAATCTAAAAGGGAAAAAAATGTTTACTAACACATACAATAGGGCTCTAACTATAAATAGATATGCCTAAGGGTTTATAGTGCCAAATCTACATGAAGTCATCATCAGTGGTTGGGCCTTGTACAATAAAGAATGTAATAAAAATTTGTTAGTACACACAACCTAAAAGTATGCTACATTTAATCTCTTCAAAAGACCTCATGACCTTCCCCTTATCAATGTGACATGCTGCAACCCTTCATATTTCCCTCCAAGGAAAGATGAAACCTACAAGATAAAAACAAGATGTGAAACCATATAGGATTTAGTATAAATTAGGAAAGTAATAAACTTATGAGAAACAATTTATACCATGGACATACCGAGGCCAAATGAAATGGCCCAAAGTGTGGACTCATTCACTTGTCTCATCTCCTTCTTAGCCACTAGGTAAATATTTCAATCACATAAACATGTACAATGTGTTAGTGTACAATTGTTAAAATTAGTGTTGTAAAAAAACCATTTTAAATTGACTATGATGTGAAATAAAATGTATATAGTTACCATGACACAAGGAGACCATGGTTCAGCCTTCCCCTCCTTACCTCTCACATGAGACACCTCATCATGAGATGCTCCAGCATCTATACCCAATTCTATTGTATCCTTCTCCCTAAATACATACTAATATGCATCAGAATCAATCAAGGCACCCATGTTAGAATATATAGTCCATTGATATAACTGAGAAGGTGGTGATGGGGGGGGAGGAGTAAATCAATTATCCAACTAATATCGCAATTATCAGCCTTAAACAAACTTAACCATATGAGTAATATAAATTGAAACCATGACATGATGCTCATCCACAATAACACCAGATATATTAATTAGGGAAACCCTTGGTCAGAGGGAAAATTCTAGTGGGGATGGTACCCACAAAATGATGTACTAATATAAATATTCCTTATTAGAGTATGGACCCTATTAGGAGTCTATGAATACATTCAGTACATATGAGTCCTTGTTAGGAGACTTTGAATCTATGTAGGAGATTCCAACCCTATTAGGAGTTATGCCAACCTTGTTAAGAGTTGTGGAAGACAGTTGGACCCACTACCCAAACAGCTTCAAGGGAAAGACCAATGAACCCACTATCCAAATGATCTTTGTATTATCCCTTGCAGAATAATAGACTGGTAATGTATTGTTCCCTCCTCTTTCTTTGTCCTATCAACTAGACCTCTACTCCTTCTGATCTTGTAACTAGATCAAAGATCTCACCTCCAATAATCCCTTGGATCACTTATACACATTTAGTAAGCACTCTGCTCCTTTTCATATTTTGCACTTCAACAACGATCACTATACTTGAATATACACTATACAATCAAGGAAAACATATTTCCTTTAAAAAAATATCTTCAACAATTAATTATAATAAGATAATTAATAAATTACAATTACAATGGCACTGTCATCTCACAATCTATAGAAAACTTCACACGTGCAATACTAAGGCTTGCGCAATCACTGATGTTATTAGTTGACTAACCTCTGTCACTGTCTGACTGTGCATCTCTTCATTACATCTTAGATGTAAGATAGCCAAAAAATATCAAGAAGTACTTTCCCAATACTATGTCTTTGAACTACTCTTTGTAAATCAAGTACATCTTCTGTACGCCTTCAATTCAGACACTCCATATATGACCACATCATCAAGAAACTATGTTGAACATGTCTGTAACCATGCATCACCATAAAATCAAACCATTTTCCATACCAACAAGATCTTTGTCTACTACTCAGCTAGTCTTTACAGAAATTGTGCTATATTGACATCAATGACAAACATAGTCATGAATGCAACATGTCAATACTCTCCCATTCTCAAGATACTCCCCATAGTAGTATCAACAAAATTCATGGTAAAAATCTCCCCCTTTGGCATTGATGACAGTGTAGATGAAAAACATCTAAGTTCCAAGAATACCAAGTAATACTCTATTGATGTTATTGTTCTCATCTTCTCAAATCCTCTTCATCAAGGAAGTCTAAAATCCTCTAGATTTAGAGACTGACATCAACTATCCACATGTTAAAAATCATCTCAAATACAATAGATGCACATAGGTGCATACTTCTTCTTCTCAGACATCAATTATTTACTTCACACTAAACAATTCATAATAGATTAGGTGCATATTCCTACTTCCTTACATGAATCTTTCTAAATCTCTCTAAAAAGATATCTCTCTCCCATACCTTAGGAGATTTTTTTTCATGCATTTTCTCCCCCATTGACATCAATGTCAAAGTTCTCAATCCCAATGTCACAACATACCAATTGTTAAATACTAGTTTCCAATCTGTTGTACCAAATCATCAACTAGCTTGAGTGTCCAAAGAAACTATTTATTACCAAATACCAAGAGTCCTTAGTGACTTAGATCATCATAGATACTCCCCCATATGGGAAGCATTGGTATCCAGTCCAAGATGACAATAGTTCTTTGTACTACTAGACTGATGCACTCTCTACATCATCTACTCAGAAGTAGGTAGGGGCATAACCCCAAGCATACCTTTGAAGTACTTAAATGTACCTTTAGGAAAAGGCTTAATAAAGATATGTACAATCCAATCTTTAGTACTTACATACTCCAATTTGATCTTCTTTTCTATTGTTTTCTCTCTCAACACATGATACTTACTAGATATTTTCTTAGTCTTAGAATGCAATACATGATTCTTAGACATACTCATTATACTTGTGTTATCACAATAAATGATAATAGGTTTTCAAACTCAATTCTAATATCCCTCATCATCTGCTTCATCCACATAACTTGATTGCAATTATTTTTTGTTGCAACATACTTTATCTCAGCAATACTCTGCGAAATACAATCTTTCTTCTTTCTTATCCAAGAAACCAATCTTCCTCTAAGAAAGAATGCTTTATCACTGGTGTTCTTTCTATCATCCACACTGCCTGCCCAATCTACATTAGTATATACACATAGAGTGAAATCACTCGATCTTTCATACCAAATTCCATAATCTAATGTCCCTTTTAGATATCTAAATATTCTAGCAAGCTTTTTTAAGTCCTTAGATTATGGAATATTTAGATATCTAGATTATGGAATATTTAGATATCTAGATCACATATCTGAATCTGTTGAATCACTATCATTGTTGTCATTATCAATTTCCATTATGTATGAAGTATGGAGAGGATTAGAGGATAAGCTAGGTGAACTTTTCTCAAAGTGAACATTCCTCTCTATGAATATTTCATGAGTCCCAAGATCCATAAGCCTATATGCCTTAACACTGTCTTCATATCCAATGAAATTACAAGGCCTAGGTGGTGGTGGCTTGCATTCCCATGAAGAGATGTGTGCCCATGTTGGACAACCAAAAACTCTAAAGTGCTTCACAACTTGTTTTCTTCCATACCATGCATCAAAAGGAGTCATTCCATCTAGGACATAATGAGGAGACCTATTAAGTATGTGATTGGCACTGTTTATAGCTTTGACTTCAAGTGATGGATCAAGAGACTTGGCTTGAATCATGCAACTTGCCATAGACTTAAGAGTTTTGATCCTCATTTATACAACACTTGTCTTTTGTAGACTAAATGGCACTAGATTCTGAAGATCAATACCCTCAAGTTCACAAAAGTCTCTAAAGTCTTGAGTTCACATATCTACTTATATTGTCCATATGAAGAACCTTGATGGCTTTCCTTGATTTCTTTTCAACATGACTCTTGAAGGCTAGAAACTTATCAAACACTTCATTCTTGTGATCAAGAAAGTAGACCCATGTATAGCATGAAAAGTCAATAATGAAAGTGAGGACATAGCGACCCTTGCTAACTGATGTCACTGAAAAAGGGCCTACTAGAATCATGTGAACCAACTCAAGAACAACTAATGCTCTTGAAGACTTCCCTTTTTCATACTTTTCTTCTAGATGCATATCCATTGAACAAGTTGAACATTCACCCTTAGAAAAGTAGATTCTAGGTAGAACTTTGACCATATTTTTTGAACTAAATTGATGAAGATAGCAAAAGGCAAGATGTCCATACTACTTATGCCATAATTTTCTTTGTGATTGAGATTGTGTCAACAAGGCATGTGAAGGAGACTTGGGCACAAAGTGGGAGAAAGAATAAAGCCTTGTGTCATGATTGACTTTACCCACTGCAACCAACGAATCATCTTTAAGATTTCACACCATTACTAAATCAGGAAGGAACTCGACTTTATTGTCACCTCCATAGTGAGTGATTTGGTAAATTGAACGGAGAATAAAGCTAAGGTTAGGAATGTAGAGAACGTCTTTGAACTCTCCATTTTCCATCTCAACTTGTCCTTTCCCTTCAACTTCCATTTTTGTATCATCTCCTACAAAGATGTGAGGTACCTTGGACTACTTCAATGAAGAAAAGTGTCTTTTTGAAGAACCCATATGATATGAGGCACCTGAGTCAAGAATCCATTCCCCTGAAGAAATTTAACTTGCCATAAATGCTTGTCCTTTTTCCTTTGAAGTGGATGGATTTGAATCCTTGGAAGCATTTGGCACATTGATTTTGTTCTTCCTAAGTAAGTTTTCCAACTCATCAATTATCTTAGTCTTACAATGATGCTCATCATGATTCAGTTTCTTGCAATATGCACACTATAGTTTATCCTTCTTATTGTTGGAAGAAGAATTGTCTTTTTGTGAGGAGGAATATTGTTGTGTCTTAGATTGTGATTTTTTCTTCCACTGCTTCTTCTTGCTGTTAGTAGAACTTTTCCCCCCTTGATTTGACTAGTTCTCATTACTGGCCACCAATGCTTTGGTCTTTGATGACGGGAGAATTCCCATATCTATCAACTTGGATTGTTCCAATATCGAATTTTTTTTAAATGCATCAAATGAAGGCTTAGTGAAGGCACTTCCCATGGTCAACCTATAAGTGTTGTAACTCAAAACAAGAGATGCATACTTTTAAAGTAGCCTCTTCAAGATGTAATGAATCAATCTATCATCCTTCATGGGATTACCACAATCTTTAAGTAGTGCTATCAATTCATTAGCTTTGTTAACATAGCCTTGAATTGTGTCAAAATTCTTAGGATCCAATAGAAGTAGATCATCCTCAATTTGGAATCCCTTTTCCTCATCCACCTTACCATAGAACCCTTCAAGTTTGTCTCAAGCACCTTTGACATTCTTCTGGAAATGTAGAAGAAGAGATCTCTATGAACACAACTCCAAATGATTCCTAAAGTCTGGTTGTCTTTAATTTGCCAATCAACTAGTGTTGTAGCATCAGTGAGTTTTGTAATTGTACCATCAACATATAGATTTAAACCTTTTTCCATTAATCTACTCCATACAATATCTTTCCATGTAGTATAATTGTGTGAAGTTAGAAGTGGATTTTTAGGTGAACCCATGATGCAAAAAATTAAAAGAGCACAAGAGAGAAAGAGAGACAAAAGAACACAAGACACACCCCCTATTCACTTAATCAAAGAACCCCCTAAAAAATGATGTTTTTGGCACTTTATATGTAATGTTTTTACAATAGGCCACTTGTCAAAATGTACAAAGTGGACTTCTGATTTGGTTGTTTACAACCTCCTTTTGAGGTTCAAATCTGGTACTTTGCAATGTATCTCAGATGTACAACAATTTTGAAGTGTAATCAAGGCAATACAATGCAAAAAAAAGACCTAATTCTGAAAGTGATATTTCTATCCACACAAGCCTATAATCTGATTGCAGATCTAGAAAGTAGATAAACAATTATACACTTTCAAAAAAATGAAACCTTAAAATGTGTCTAAATGAGCCCGTATGGAGTGTTTGAAGTTGCAAAATGCAGGATTGGATAGATATAGTCACCAAAAAATGCTATTTTTGACAAATCTTGCACCAAAACTAGAAAATAATAGCACCAATAAATTTTTTAGGAAATTTTACCCAAAATCAAAAAAATTGCACTTGATTTGGAGTCTAGATGACTAAGATATGGCCTCTCGAAGTCACACTATCAAATCAAAACTGAATCAAGCGAGAGGCTTGATCAACAAAACACTGGGTTAAATTTAACGTTTAAATGGTCATTATGGTATTACAATTTGAGCTATTGATGACGGTCAAACTACCATCAATTTTAAGCTCACAATAAACTAATGTCAGCAAAAAATGACCTCCCAAGGTGACATGGTAGTGACGTTAGCCTACAACTAATGATGTCAGTGTACAATTGATGATGTCAGTTGTACGGATGCTGACATCAATAGTACAAAAATCTATGTGGCCTACTAACTTGTTGAGGTGATGGAGCAAGATCCACATTGGACGTTGAGCTATCAAAAAGCTGACATGTCAGGGTTGATGTTGATGTGGTATGCTATCGACAGTTGATTGGGATCCAAGTATTCTCCTAATGTGGTAGAAGGTTCGTGTGTAACTGGATAGGATGTCAGATGAGGGTTTTTGCATTCACTAGCAATTGGAGGCATCACTGGCAGGACTTGTTACCAACTGGCAAGAATGATGTAGCACTAGTAGGGTTTTCTAAAAGTGGGAGGAGGTTGATAGCATCAGAGGGCCGACGACGGGAGGGTTGGCGAGAGCCTTTGACAGGTCAAAAAAAGAAAAATGGTAGTGTGTGTGAATTTTGGTCCCACATGCATGCCAAAAAAATATTTTCTTTGTTTAAAAACAAAGCCCACCAGAGGCCAAGTAAATTGAGCCGCCTATGTATTGGATGCCACTAGTTTAAAATGTAACCATCATGGTTTGTTGAAATGATCAAAAATAGTGTGGAGACTACCGATTATGTGGTTGGTTGGTGTCGATGGAATATGCCAATATTACAAAGAATATTTTGTGTAGGGGGCTAGGATTTCACCACACTGTTCCTGTAAAAAAAACTTCTTTGCAGGCCTGATGACCTAAAAAAAATTAAACAAAATGCTTTGAAGAAATTGCAAAGAAAATAAACATAGATCTGAACATAAATTTGTAGATCTAAAAAATGATCATACCAAATACTGCAAATCAGGCCTTTGGGTGCCAGTTTGCAAAAAAAAATTGCCTTAAATTTTACTATGGCTTAGGGTTGGCAAATTTATAGTCAAATTTCACCAATTGACCCTCTAGACACAATGGCAAGGTTCGCTTTGGCTCTAGACACTCCTAATGACTGCGATACTCTGGATCTGAGTCAAGGTCCTCAGAGAGGTGAAGAAAGAAAATGGTCTCCAATGGCTATGTGAAGATAAATTCCCTTAGCTTTGATACCATGTAAGAATTTTCCTTAGGGAAAAATCATCCAAGATCAAGGAACTCAAGCCCAAGCATAGAATTAGACCAATAAAGTATGATTAGAATAACAATATCAAATTGAATTGATGTGTTGTATGTACATACACACTAGGAGTGCCTATATATAAAGGCTCTAAGATGCATCTAGAATGTCTCTAGAATGAGCTAGGAGATAAGTATTACAACTAAGCACATGTCCACCAGAAGTGTATTATCCTCCATTGTGCATGAATGTATGTGCAACAATGAGAGGATAAGCATTACAAGGTGTATCTCATATAGAGATGTTGTAGACACCATGTTCTTAAATTAGATGTTAACTCATGTATTATAGACAAGACAACTCATATGAGTACGCATACTCCTAGGTGTCAAACTAATAAATAATAAAATAATGCATTAACCTAAGAAAACTTAAGTAAAGTGTAAATAGTAAATACATATTTACACCAACAGGAACAAACTATCTACTCAACACATATTGGTGCTTGGCACATACTATATATCTTGCTCGACATGCATTATCTGGCAACTTATGATCAACATACACTACTTTATTGGCATGCACTAAGTACATGTTAATTAATTACTTAAGTGTATTGTCACTCATATGTCAAAACCAAAATGGGATCAACATTGACTTCTTCTCTCCAAAATTTCTTAGACATATCATCCTCAAACAACATTGCTCTTGCTACTTTTGCTATTGATTTATTTCTTCTTTTAGCAATCTCATTTTTCTTTGGTGTTCTAGGTGTAGATAGCTACTTTTTTATTCCATTCTCTTCACAAAATATGTTAAACTCTGTAGAGGTGAATTCTCCTCCTCTATCAGATCTCAAACACTTTATCTTAGCACTAGATTCATTCCCAATTTTATTCTTGGATATCTTAAAATTCTCAAAAGCTTCAAATTTCTCTTTAAGAAATGCTACCCACATCATTCTAGTGAAATCATCAACAAAAATCATAAAATACCTTTCACCATAGAATCCTCTTGTTCTAGAGTGACCACTTAGATCTGTGTGAATGATCTCTAGCTTCTCTGTGGTAGTGAACTTCTTTCTAGGAAATAATACTCTCTTCTGCTTAGCCAAAGTACATTCCTTACACACAACATTAGTAGGCTTTTTAATCTTTGGCAAGTCTCTGACTACAGAAGTGCTACTAACTTTCACAATATTATCAAAGTTTATGTGATAGAATCTTCTATGCCAAACCAACTATTATCCACTTTAGCTACCAAACATGTCATTTTAGTAGGATTCAACTAAAATACATTACCTCTAGATCTAGTGCTAGTTCCAATCATCTTACCATCTCTGCCTTTGATAATGCAGGTCTTCTCAGTGAAGTGCAACAGATAACCCTTGTCCACCAATTTTCCAACACTCAACAAGTTATGCTTCAATCCATCAAAAAAATAAACATCATTAGTGTTAGTTTTACCATCAAGAGTAATGGATCCAATTCCTATTATATGATACATTGCATTCTTACCAACTCTAACAATACCTCGCTCACAATTCTTGAACTTTAAAAAACTTATTCATATTACTAGTCATATGATGTGAACAACCACTATCAATTATCCAATCAAATTTCTATTCTACTTGGGAAACAAGAGCTATTTCTTCTCTAATTTCTCTATCAAGATCATCTTCCTTGATAGCCACAAATCCTAATTCATCATCACTTTCACTTTGACCATTCTCATCTGATTCTTCATCTTCATTTGCATACAAATAATTTCTATCTCTATCTCTTTTGGAGTTAAACTTTCCTTTATAATTTTTCTATCTTTTAGGACATTTAGATGCATAATGATCAAATTCATTATAAGTCCAACATTTAAATATTTTCTTACCATATTTTTCACTTCTCACAAGAAGAGCTATTCCTTCCTCAATCTTCTTGTCTTCATTAGGTCTGTTGCTACCAAAAAAATCTCTACGTGTGCTTGCACTCCTTATCAAATTAGGTTGAATGTCCAGGGCATTGAAATTTGTGAATCTTTCAAGTTCACCAAACTGTCTCAAATATGCTTCTACCAATTCTAATCTTCCAAGCAATGTTTCCTTTGTGAAATCCTTAGTGCAAGGCATTACTAGTTGAATCATCTAAGCTATCAACTTGAATAGTGGTGTCAAACCTTTCAAGATCTTCCATATAACTTCATCATCTTCCTTGGTTCCACAATAAGACTGAATTCTTGCAACCATTTATGATATTCAACCAACATAACTTATTACAGATTCACCTTCCATCATTTTAGCATCTTGAAATGCACACGTCCAATTCTATAATGTCATTCTCTTTTCATGATCATCACCTTCAAAAGTAGATTCTAATGCTTTCCAAATTTCATAAGATGTTTCAAGTGACTTTACCTAACTATACTCATTCTCTAGAAGAGCTGTTAATAGAGATTCTATTGCTATCATGTTACACATGAATAGATTTCTCTCTTCTTCATTGCAACCTTCTAACTTTGCTTCTTCAATGATTGTCTTCTTATGCTTTGTCAAGATCCAATATCCTAGACCCATGCACAACAAATGAGTCTTCATCTTCTCCTTCCAATGGTCATAGTTGGCCCCATCAAATCTAGGACTATCCTTTCTAAAAAGATTTTCCATTGATCTCCCAAATTTGTTAAGCTTATCCTTCAAGGACCTGATGCTCTGATACCAATTGTTAGAATATAGTGTCCATAGATATAACTGGGGGTGGGGGGGTCTCGGTGGGTAGGGTTAGTCAATTATCCAACTAATATCACAATTATCAACCTTAAAGAAACTTAACCATATGAGTAATATAAACTAAAATCAAAACAAGATAAACATAAACAATAACACTAGATATGTTAACTAGGGAAACCATTAATCAAAGGGGAAACCCTGGTGGGGATTATACTCATAAGATGATGTACTAATATAAATATTCCCTATTAGAGGAAGGACCCTGATAGGAGTCTATGAATACATTTAATACATATGAGTCCCTGTTAGGAGATTCCAACCTTGTTAAGAATTGTGCCAACCCTGTTAGGAGTTGGACCCACTACCCAAACAACTTCAAGGGAAAGACCAATGAACCCACTGTCTAAATGGTCTCTATATTATTTCTTGTAGAATAATAGAATGGTAATATATTGTTCTTTCTTCTTTCTATGTCCTATCAACCAGACCTTTTCTCTTTTGATCTTGTAACCAAATCATAGATCTTGCATCCAATAATCCCTTGGATCACTTACACACAATCAATAAGCACTCTACTCCTTTTCATACTTTGCACTTCAAAAATGATCACAATACTTTAATATACACTATAAAATTAAGGAAAAAATATTTCCTTTAAACCTTATCTTCATAATAATTCCTTGAATTGGCCTTGAGGCTTTCCCAATTAATTATAATAAGATTATTAATTAATTACAATTACAATAGCACTGTCGGCTCATAGTCTATACAAAAAATTCACATATGTGATTTTAACGCTTGTGCACTCATTTATGTCATCAACTGAGTGTCCTCTATCACTACTTGATTGCACATATCTTCATTAAATCTTAGATGTAAGATAACTAACAAGCATCAGGAACTACTTTCCTAATACTCTATCTCTGAACTTCTCTCTATAAGTCAGGTACATCTTTTGTACATCTTCGACGTAGATACTATGCAATTGACCATGTCATCAAGACACTATGCTGAACATGTCTATAAATATGCATCACCATACAATCAAACCATTTTCTATACCAACAAGAACTTTGTCTACTACTTAGCCAGCCTTGACAGGTTCTATGTTATGTTGATATCAATAACAAACACAGTCATGAATGCAACATGTCAATACTCTCCAATGCTCAAGATACTCCCCAAAGTAGTATCATCAGCATTTATGCTAATATTCCAAGCATAAGTTCTTGCATGTAATGCAAGCATTGGGCACACAAACATGTGAGCTCTTGGCTAATGAACTCATGCAAGCATCATCATCACGAGGAGGCAACACTGACCTAGTCTGGGAAACTAATAAAGAACTCAATGAGTGAAAGGATCTGATAGCCTCTAAGGTAGCTTCTATAATCACATTAGGATATTGCACTGGAGGAGGGGGGATACATTATTTGGGGGAACGTAGGAAATCATTTTCTTCCTCTATGCAATTGTCTATCCTAGAGAACTCCTAATCCTATTCCATGGTCAGGCCTCATGCTCCAATAGTGCACTTTTAGCCCAAGAACAAACTCGACATACAATTTTCTCAAAAAATAAAAGGTCACTTCTAAATTGTTGTGTGGTGGTTTTGCAAAAGCCCTCCACCAATGATCCCAAAAGTAGACATACATTGCTTCATTCGTACACTATTTTATTGACAATTTTGGTTTGGTGTTTTTTACTTTAACACCCATTTTTAGGTTCACAAATATGTTTCTCAAATCATCTTTACTAATGTTTAGGGATGCAACCTCATCATAATCCAACCCATGATCAAACTGTGCATGCATCTCATCCTGCCAATGAATAGCGACATTATGTTGCTCGATAGGTGTCTTAATATTTTGTGCTATGGACTTTAGAGTGGATAGAATGGGAGATAATATAGGAATGTTTAAATATGTGGTTTAAAGCCCTCTTAGTTCCTTTAGAATTTGGTTAATCAAATCTTCTAAACAAAGAGTTTTTTGTGGGGGAAGTGGATCATTTAGGTGTGGTTGTGGTTTGGGTGCAGGTGATTGTGGTTCATTTTGAGGCTCATTATTTTGCAGATGAGGGTTTTGAGGATCATTTACATCAGCCATATCTATTTAGATTGGACATACAATTCAAATTACACATGTATTCAACCAAAAAACAAAAAAAAACCCTATTTTAAAAAAATTTAAATTATTAAAAAAAAAACTTGATTTGATTGAAAAAAATGTGCAAATGACAAAAAAATTACTTACTTGGAGTTGAAAATTGAAGCTCCTTCTAAAATACCTAGAAATATATTGGAGACTCGAAATAGTGAAGTAAAAATGCAAGCAAACATTGGTGAAAAATGAGGTTGTAAGTTGCATATATTACCATAGGTATTGGGTACCTGATATTTTGGGTATCCGATTTGAAATTGGATACCTTAAATATTAGGTATCTGATTTGGAAAGGATACTTCAACTTTTCTATGGTGATAGGCTTTGGGGGAAAAGTCAGAGTGAATTTTGAACCATTTTTGGATGTTCCAAAAGTGGTTTTTTTTCACATCAACACTTTTTGAACCCCTATGATCCTTCACACACACACACACACACATTGTTAATGGGGAGTTTTCAGTGACTTTATTTTTACACACATTTAATGGGATCACATTGTGGCTATTATGACAATTGAGTTTTACTATGCATAACATGATCATTTTATTTAAACATAAAAGTGTGATCATGTTTATGCTTGGTAATAGGCTTGTCAAACTATTCAAAGTCTTGGGTTCTATTTTTTTCCCTATTTTTGTTGCTTTAGAATTTTTTTTTATCTTCTACAATCAATCCTCATCTTTGACTTCATCATGTTTGCAAATGGTGAAGTGTGTATCTCTAAAATTACCACATAATCTCACACATATTCTTGTCGTTCTAACCATATGATTTTTTTGAACAACATTAGCATCATGAAGTTAATTTTTCTATATCAATGTCTTCACAATCCTCTTAGGCATATGTCTACCATTTTTAAAATAAATTTTGATCTAATTAACCAAATGGAAAATAAATTACATATTATTTTTCTACACTTGATTCTATACACTTAAAAAAAAGTTATGATTTTAGATTATTTTCATACAAGTTATTCCCAACATGTTGGAAACTACAATTGCAACAATTGTTATGTTGTCATTGATGTCAAACCTTACTAGTAAGACATTTGCTAATAGTGTAGAGTGTCCCATCAATTGATTGATGAAGAGGATTTGAAAAGAGAAGATAACAAGGTGAACTTGTAAAATTGTTGAGTAAAGAAGAGTATGTATGTTGGAATTACAATGAGCACTTGATTAGTTAGTATTTGACAAGATAATGTGTTGTTTTTATGTTAATATTTTGCATATATACATATATATATATATAGTCACCAAAAAAGGCATGTCTTTTCATTTAATTAATTTGTTTAATATTATTATTTGTTAAGATTTTACTAATATAATTATAAATACTTAATACTTCATATATATGTAATGCATATTATTTATATACTTCAATTTATATATTTTATTATTAATATATTATATCGAACTATATTTTATTATTTTATATAAAAATATTTAACAACCATTTGATTCAATTTTGTATTGCAAGAAGTTATTATAATATAATATATTATGTGATATTATAATATGATTATAATATTATAGTTATATCATTATTTATATATTATTATTTTATTGGTTTATTATTTAAATATATTTTAATTATATGATTTCTATTTGATGGGGACATCACATTGTGTTAGTTTGTGGTGACTGATCATGGAAGTATTGTACATACTCTTTTTGGGGAGCTACTTTATCGATATTTTTGGGCCAATATGTTGTAACTAATTTTAACCCTAAAGTGGCAAAAATGCTTGTATAAAATGGCTTAGGGTTAGGGATTTCATTAATGTGTGATGTGATAATAACTTCTTGTGTGGTATTGAGTTTTAAGGGATTACAAATTGTAATCAGGCTGTAATCACTAGATAATAAAATATTAGACAAGTTGTTATTGGTGAATGTAGCCTAGGGATTGGGTGAACCATGTAAGATATTTATGTCCTATGTTCTCTTCTATGCAATTTTTTTTTTTTTTTTGATATTGGTTATATTTGCATGTAATTTTTATTTCTATCTCTTTAAATCCCAATACATTGTTTGATCATTGTATGAAGTGAAGAAGAAAGAATAATTCAAGTGTAGAAGAGATGTTTGATAGAAATCAAGAAGTTGAGTAAAACACTAAGCTTGACTAAGTGAAATTTTACAAGGTCAATAAAGAAGTTAAAGTAGAAGATTAAGGAACTTAAGTATTAGCCAAGCAAAATAGTATTACTTGAGTGTTACTAATGGTCGAGCAAGATGGAGAAGAAAACTATAATAGCACCAAGTCCAATGAAGGTCGAGTGAACTATTGTAAGTCGAACGAGATAGATCAATAGAGACCAAGCTACCTATTGACGACCAAGATAAAGAACATAGTAATGGCCGAGTGTCAGTAAATTAACCGTTTGTGAAAGAATTAAGTTTTGAGGCTGATATTCTTGAATTTGCAATTTGGTTAAAATGTGTAAATGATAAGGATTGATGAGCGAGCATATTTAATGCATGAATTGAGTTTGTTAAGTAATTTAAGGCAAGAATTGAATGAAAAGTTTCAAGAAAGGATAAGAAGGATAAAATGATGAACATATTCAATGAATCTGATCAAACCTTAAGATCTATGGTGATGGTTAAGCGATAAAAGATCAAACATGTATATGTAAGGATAAATAGGATATGATTTGTGGTTGTTGATTGGAGAACTGTGGAGAACCTATGAAGAACAGAGTTTAGGAGGAAATGTGACGAGTCTATGTAGAGTGATTGCTTCAAGGGTTGCCAAGCATATCAGAGATGGAAAATGTGATGAAGTCTAGTCAATGAACAGAGTCAATTGTATATTTGAATTTGAAAATTAAGTTGTATTTTATTAGGTCAAAACTAGCTATGACTCTCTAACCATTATGGTAGTAAAAATCCTTTAATCAAGGTTGACCTAACATTCATATTGTAAATCCTTTAATCAATGTGACATTCTAATAGAATCATCTAAAGACCTCTAACAAGACCAATCCTAATAGGGTGATTAAATCCTTTAACAAGGTGACACATAACAATATATTTTGTAACCTCTAAAAGCGTTAGCTCTTAACCAAGCTCACTTCAAAAGAGTGAAAACTGGTAGCACATTACTTGATGATTTTTCCCAAATTGGATTTCCATGTTAAATCCTACTATCATACTTATTTGAATATCTTTTTCATAATGCATGCTATTTATTGTTATGTATTTTTGTTAGTCAACATATGCTAGATACAGAGCTAGTGATGCGATGAATAAGTTGAATTGTTGATGAATTGCTATATTGGGCGAGTGGATTTATGAGTTTGATTAAGTTGTTTGAAGTTTTTAAAAGTTGAATTGGTACATCTGGACTAGAGGATAACTGATTCACCCCCACCCCCTCCTCTCAATTATTCTAATCATTCCAATACAATACAGCAAGAGGTGCCATAATTTCAAGATGGGGTTATTTCAAAAAATCATAGAAAAAAATTACTGGTCAGAAAATTATGAAAAAATACACAACTTCTAGATCTCACTCTTACCTATCATCTCTAGTTCTTTACCAAATATCAAACACATCCTATACCATTCAGATATGAGATTAGTAATCAACTTGCCTCCATTCATTTAGATTGAAGCATTCTATAGAAGGAAGAATCGATGAAGGAGCATTTAGAAACAAGTCTATATTGCAAAATGATGTCAACATCCTCTTTAGATGAAGGATTTGATTGGGAAACACATTCACCAAAAGGGAACTATTAACCTAATAGGTGGGGTTATCACTTATCTAAGTTACCCAACACTTAGTTTGCAAAATCGGGCATGGACTACACCATGGTTTAAAGGAGGTTAAGTTACTTCTCAAAAAGTAACTATGAGTTAACCTTCTCATGTCAAAAAGATGCTTTGTAATAATGTATTGTCCTCTTGTATTATTGTTCACACTCCTTTTCCTTTATGAAGTTACTATACGAGATGCTTTTGTAATAAGGTTTCTAGAAGAAAGACAGGTCTCCGCATCCTATGGTTGGATCTCAAATTCTCATAAACTCATTTGATTTGTCTAGGAATTCTTTCAATTACCTGGTTGTGTTGTTCAATCCATGGTGGTGCATTCTTTCAAAGCAACTTATTCAAATCTTTTCTGGCTTCTGCAATATTCTAGAAATATCTTGCAATGTAGTTAACCAGATCATGAAATCTTTGCAAACTCTATCCTCAAACTCATCTACTACAAGCAATTCAAAAGGTTGAAGTAAAAGATAAAAAGAGTTAACAAGCTCATTAGTCCCAAAATCTACAAACTATCTCTAAAACCACTAGCCATATAGAGCAGACCACTACCCAAACCCACTCTCAGCAATTAGCAAACAATCAGCATTTGTCACAGACCATTTCCATTTTGATCACAAAGCTTGAACAAGTTTTTTCAACATAGACCTAAGACATTCAAGCCAATCTTCAATCAACTAGATTTCAAAAATGGTCTTTCCCAGATTCTTCTCAAGACTGTCCTAGATTGCAAAATCAATTCAAAGGGAAAGCTTTAGCATTAGATGTGTCAAAGCCAAAGCCTTAGGAATTTGATGCTAATACAGGCACATGGCATAATATAAATATGGTCAAGTAAGACCCAGGAGGTCCTTATGACCAACTGCATAATTTTTCAAAAAATGCTCCGCCACTCGTCAATTTTGATGAATATGATCCTATTAAAAATAAGGTAGCTATAGATGCTATGAGAACTTGGATTGATAATGCTATCTACATAGTCAATCGCATCTCACAAGAGCAAGCTATTAGAAAAGCCTTGAATGCCTTAACTGGCATTGCTAGACCTACTTGGGACTCCCTAGCACCAGAATATAAAGAAGATTTAATTAGAAATGGAGTCAATGTAGTATGTGAAGCCTTATACAAAATGTTTTTTGGACAACATGATAATGAGAAGCAACCCGCCTAGAAATGGTTTTAAAAAAATCACATATGTGACATGAGACATTTTGATTCAAATTGCAATGAGCAATATATGAATTTCTACTTGCCTAGACAAACAAATGATAATGTGTGGATGTATAATACTTTCTTAGAAGGTTTTCCAATCCGGTTGTAGTCCTATTATTGGGAGAAAATTTTAAATAGTATTCTCAATACTCCCGATATGAAAATTAATGATGTCACTTTTCCTCAACTTGTACAATTTATCAGGAAAATTAATAGTGACCTATGTAGTGAAAGGAAGAATAGGAGACAAAAGAAAGAAGTTCTTCCTTATCTCAAAACTGGTACTTGTCATTACAATCAAAATAACTATGGTTTTTATCAAAAGAAGAATAAGGTCAAAACATATAAAAGGCATAAATATAAGAGACCTTATGAGGAAAAGGGACCTCAAGATTTCAAGGGGAAGCATAAGAAAACTTTCCTTAGAAATAAAAGGAAAATCAAAAGCAAGGAGTTTACTCCTACTTGCTATATCTATAAGGGTCCTCACTATGCCAATAAATGTAAAGAAAGGAATAAAAATTATAAATGAGTTCTAGCTTTGCATGAAGCTCACTTGGATTCATTTCCCTTAACAAAAATTCAAGAACCCTCTAACTCCAAAGATATTTTCATTGAGGAGAATGAGTCAAAAGAAGAGATAGATTCTTAGATCAAACATTACGTATAGCAGCCTAACTCCAATAATGATGAGTTTCATTCTTTGTCTGAATCATCTAATTCAGAAGTTTCTTTTATATGTTTTATGATATCTAAGGATCATAAGTCTAGGTATGATTATTCTTATGGCTGTGGGAAACCTCTCTCTTTGGTAAACCCACAATGGTTGAATCTATCTCTAGAAGAACAGTTACATAAAATTGTAGTTAAAGCTTCTCAATTAGAAGCATGGATTTTTTTACTCCACATCAACATCAACAAATGTTAGCTGAACTTTCCAAACTAGATGTAGAGCGCTTGAAATTGCTTGAAGAATACCTTGAACTACAACTTGAAAATTATGCTGCACACAATCAAGAATTAGAAGATGCACAAGAAGTCATTCAACCTATTTCCTCACATGGGCATGTACATAATCCTATAGCTTAGAAATTTTTTGCAAAAACTTCTTGCTATAAATGGCTCTTCAATAGATTAGAATTTTTGTACAATATTAAGAATGATGCAATGAAAGAAATTGCTAGCATTCAAAAGGAATTAGCAGAATTTCAATCTAGCACAAGTTCCCTTAGTTCTCTGGATAAATTCTTAATAGAAATGGAGCAAGTAAAGTTTGATGCCAAAGGTTCTAGAAATAATGAACAAATTGATAATCTTCAAAGTACAGAAGAATCTTATCTTGAGCATGATGATTCTAAAACTGGTGATAGTCAAGTATTTGCTTATTTAAAAGGATTCTCTAATCCTTGTCCCACTTTCCTACTTACAATTAAGCTTCCTGACATTAAATCTTATCAACTTTGTGCATTACTTAACTCTAGAGTTGATTGTAATATCGCTCGCACTCAGTGTTTTGCACAAGATTGTTGGTTACCCACCAACACCAACATCATTTCAATTACACATACCGATAATCATATTTGTTATCAAGCCAAATTTCCAATCCAATTTTCTACTGCCACTTTCCCAACAACATTTCTCCAATTTCCTATTGAACATTATGATTGTATTATTGGTAGTACTACTCTCCAAGCTTGGAGCCCCTATACTGTCGATTTACATGGTACTGACATTGTTTTCAAATTTGGTTCTATTCCTCAAATAAATGAAAACCTAGCTTACTCTCCTAAGTTGGCCATTCCTACTCTTCCTAAGCCAATTCTACCTGGTCAGCGTGTTTGGTTTGCCAACCAGTCTCTTTCAACCCGAGAGGAGCTTGCCCAAATTCAAACCACATTTGCTAAAACTATTCTTACAAAGGATTTGGAAAAGTATACCAGCAATTTTCAATGTTCTCTTAGAATGAAATGAGATTCAAATGGTCAGGAAATTCTTCCAAAAAGTAAAGCCAACTATTTACTATTATCTAGAGCTGAACAAGCCACCTGCAATTTTTTTTGCTAAACTTCTTGCTAAGAAATTGATTAGGCCAAGTTCTAGTCCTTTCTCTTGCCATGCCATGTATGTTCCAAAGAAAGATGAAAATGGAAATGAATTATTAGATAAAATACTTGTAGTTAATTACAAACCATTAAATGCATGTCTAGAAAGCAACCAACACCCATTGCTAAAAAAAGATTATATTTGGCAAAGAATTCAAGGTTGTAATGTGTTTAGTAAGTTTGATTTGACTAAAGGTTTTTGGCAAATAAGAATTCAAGAAAAAGATCGATATAAGACAACCTTTTTGTTCCACAAGGTTTATTTGAATGGAATGTATTACCATTTGGCATAAAGATTTCTCCATCCATATTTCAAGGATTTATGGATCAAATATTTGCTCCATATGCAAAATTTATTCAGCCTTATATACATGATATTCTCATCTTTAGTCAAGATCATAAATCTCATTTCGAGCATAATTGGTTCTCAAAATCACAATTCTCAAAAAGTTCTTGCCTTTGTGTTAGACTCATGGTTTATGCCTCAATCCATCAAAGCTTAGTTGGTCTATAGAAAGCCTAGTATACATTGGTACAAAAATTGAACCAAATGGTAAACTATATCCTCAAACTCATCTACTACAAGCAATTCAAAAGGTTGAAGTAAAAGATAAAAAGAGTTTGCAAAGATTTCTTGGTTTGGTTAACTACATTGTGAGATATTTCTAGAATAATGCAGAAGCCAGAAAAGAATTGAATAAGTTGCTTTGAAAGAAAGCATCACCGCGGATTGAACAACACAACCATGCAATTGAAAGAATTAAGAAGCAGTGTCACTAGCTACCTCCTCTTCACATTCTAGGAAAAGGGAAAAAGATTGTGCAAACTGATGCTAGTTATGATGTTTGGGCTGCAGTACTCCTTGAACAAGTAAATATCAATGGACAAATTAAAGAAGAAATTTTCAGGTTTGAGTCTGGAGCCTTCAAAGGTTTTGAAATAAACCATCACTCAACTCATAAAGAACTTTTAGATTCCGTAAATGCATTTCAAAAGTTTTAGTTATTCATTGGTGATCACAAGTTCATTATTCGAAGTGATTTACAAAATCTTCCTGGATTCTTTAAGAAAGAATCTAAAAATAAGATGGTTGGAGCATGACTCCTCAAGTGGGCACATTTTTTGGATACTTTTAAGTTTGAAACTGAGCACATTGAAGGTACTAAAAATGTTCTTACAAATTTCCTAAGTAGAGAAGGATTCTCAAAAGTCTCTCATAAATTTAATAGTTTAAATCAGATGGCTATGGATGGTTCAGAGATCATGCAATCCCATCTTCAAAGTTTCGAAGAATACAGCCAGGTTGATATTCTTGAGAATCTTTGAATAATTATCTATAAAGAACCATCTACAATGGAAGAATATGTTCCACAATGGTCGATGCTTCAACAAGAAGATGATAAAGGAGAACTTGCAGAGCAACATCGGTAGCAAATTCTTAATCATGTTCATGGTTTGAATGAAATTATTATAGAAGAAAATGATAGACAAGTAGTTCTCCAGCCTAATCTTGAAATAGAAAGAGAACAATCACAGGAGGATGTTATCCATAATATCAACTAGACATTTGCTCAACTTTTTGGAAATACTTGGGAAGAAGAAGATTTATATGATGAATGACGAAGAGTTCTTATTGAAAAATTTAATCGTGTTCCTCCTCAAAACAATGTTCGAATGATTCGTGAAAGGAAAGAAGTTTACAATTTTGCTAGTCATGTTTCATGGGATGAAAATTTATTTGTACTTACTCAAAAGGTATATCAGGAACAAAGGGACAGGTATTTTACTGCTTCCAAAAAGCAACTTACAGATTCCATTATCCAAAAAGAAGCCTGTCAACCTATAGATGAAGATATTCAACAATATTTGAATCATATTGTCACAAGTGCAACTGTAGTTGAATGGCCAATACATATTCTGAGTAGTATGCACATACCAAGGCAAAACCATTGTTTGATTCATATCAATCCCATTGAAGACTTTTTCAGAGCATTATATCCTCACTTTCATGCACTTATGCCAACTATTGCAATTATGGCTATTTGCATAGGATTACTTTTCATTCTTTTCTTTCTAATCCCATTAATAAATTTATGTTTGATAATTGTGGACAAGAGTAGGAAAAAGAAGGATCATATTCATCTTAGATAGCATTGTCAATCCAAGTTCTCATAGCATCTATGGCTACCTTAATTTTAATAGGATCATATTCATCAAAATTAAGGAGTGGCAGAGCATATTATGAAAAAATTATGTAGCTGGTCATAAGGACCTCATGGTCTTGCTTGACCATATTTATATTACGTCATGTGCCTATATTAGCATCAAATTCATGAGGCTTTGGCTTTGGCACATCTAATGTTAAAGCTTTCCCTTTGAATTGATTTTTCAATCTGGCAAGGTCTTGAGAACAATCTAGGAAAGACCATTTTTTAACTTTGGTTGATTGAATATTGGCTTAAATGTTTGAGGTATGCATTGAAATAGCTTGTTCAATCTTTTTAGTCATAGAGGACATGGTTTGTGACAAATGTTGACTGTCTGAAAATTGCTGAGAGCAGATTTGTGTAGTGGTCTGCTCTATATGGCTGGTGGTTTTAGAGATAGTTTGTAGATTTTGGGACTGACTAGCTTGTTTGGTCCACATACCAAGGAAAAACCACTAGTTGATTCATATCAATCCCATTGAAGATTATTTGAGAGCATTATATCCTCACTCTCATGCACTTATGCCAACCACTTGAATGTTAGGACAAACTTCAAAGGACTTCTTGAAGCTTAGACTCTAAATGACTCATTCTCAAATCAACTTGTGATAAGCATAGACAACTGGTTCCCTTTTATATGTGAAGTGTTGTCTAGGGCAACTCAAAGGAGTTTATGAGAATTTGAGATCTGACCATAAGATGCGGACACCTATCTTGCTTCTAGAAACCTTATCACAAAAGCATCTTGCACAGTTACTCCGTAAGGGAAAAGGAGTGTGAACAGTAATGTGAGAGGACAAGACATTATTACAAAGCATCTTTTTGACACAAGAAGGTTAACTCATAGTTAATTTTTGAGGAGTAACTTAACCCCCTTTAAACCATGGTGTGGTCCATGCCCAATTTTGCAAACTAAGTGTTGGGTAACTTAGATAAGTGACAACCCCACTGATTAGGTTAATAGTTCCCTTTTTGTGAATGTGTTTCCCAATCAAATCCTTCATCTAAAGAGGATTTTGACATTGTTTTGCACTACAGAGTTCTTTCTAAATGCTCCTCCATCAATTCTTCCTTCCATAGAATGCTTTGACTTAAATGAATGAAGGCAAGTTGATTACTAATCTGGAATATGAATGGTACAGGATGTGTTTGATATCTGGTAGAGATCCAAATAGGTTTTCATGTTGATGGATGAGCGAATTGATGTAAATTGCATAACTCCATGGTTCCTTCTTGTTCCTACTCTAGTCCATAATTATCAAACATAAATTGATTAATGGGATTAGAAAGAAAAGAATGAAAAGTAATCTCATGCAAATAGCCATAATTGTAAGTAGTTGGCATAAGTGCATAAGAGTGAGGATATAATGCTCTAAAATAATCTTCAATGGTATTGATATGAATCAACCAGTGGTTTTTCCTTGATATGTGTGTACTACTCAAAATATGTGCTAGCCATTCAACTATGATTGTACTTGTGAGAGTATGATTTAGATATTGTCGAATATCTTCATCTGCAGGTTGACAGGGTTCTTTCTGGATAATGGAATTTGTAAATAGCTTTCTGGAAGGAGTAAAATGCCTATCCCTTTGTTCCTAATATACCTTTTTGAGTAAGTGCAAATAAATTTTCATCCCATGAAACATGAGTAGCAAAATTATAAACTTCTTTCCTTTCACGAATCATTTAGACATTGTTTTGAGGAGGAACATGATTAAATTCTTCAACAAGAACTCTTCGTCGTTCACCATATACATCTTCTTCTTCCCAAGTATTTCTAGCAAGTTGAGAAAATGTCTAGTTGAGATTATGGATAAAATCCTCCTATGATTGTTCTCATTTTATTTCAAGATTAGGTTGGAGAACTACTTGTCTATCATTTTGTCCTGTAACAATGTCATTCAAACCACAAATATGATTAAGAATTTGTTGTCGATGTTGCTCTACAAGTTCTCCTTGATCATCTTCTTGTTGAAGCACCCACCATTGTGGGACATATTCTTCCATTCTAGATGGTTCTTTATAGATAATGATTTGAAGATTCTCAAGAATGTCAAGCTGGCTATATTCCTCAAAACTTTGAAGATGAGGTTGCAAGATCTCTGAACCATCCATAGCCATCTAATTTAAACTGTTAACTTTATGATAGACTTCTGAGCATCGTTCTCTACTTAGGAAATCTACAAGAACATTATTAGTAACTTCAATATGCATAGTTTAAAACTCAAAAGTATCCAAAAATTGTGCCCACCTGAGGAGTCATGCTCTAACCACCTTATTTTTAGATTCTTTCTTAAACAATCTAGGAAGATTTTGTAAATCAACTTTGAAGAATGAACTTGTGATCACCAATGAATAATTGAAACTTTTGAAATGCATCCGCGATGGCTAAAAGTTCTTTATGAGTCAAGTGATAGTGTATTTCAGAACCGTTGAAGGCTCCAAACTCAAACCTAACAATTTCTTCTTTAATTTTTCCATTGATATTTACATGTTAAAGGAGTATTGCACCCCAAGCATCATAACTAGCATCAATTTGCACAATCTTTTTGCCTTTTCTTGGAATGCGAAGAGGAGGTAGTTGGTGACACTGCTGCTTGATTCTTTCAATTGCTTGGTTGTGTTGTTTAGTCCATGGTGGTGCATTCTTTCGAATTAACTTATTCAATTCTTTTCTGGCTTTTGCAATATTCTAGAAATATCTTGCAATGTAGTTAACCAAACCAAGAAATCTTTGCAAACTCTTTTTATATTTTACTTCAACCTTTTGAATTGCTTGCAATAGATAATTTTGAGGATAGAGTTTACCATTTGGTTCAATTTTTGTACCAGTGAATACTAGGCTTTCCATACACCAACTAAGCCTTGATGGATTGAGGCATAAACCATGAGTTTGACACAAAGGCAAGCACTTTTTGAGAATTGTGATTTTGAGAACCAATTATGCTTGAAATGAGATTTATGATCTTGACTAAAGATGAGAATATCATTTATATAAGGCTGAATAAATTTTGCATATGGAGCAAATATTTGACCCATAAATCCTTGAAATATGGATGGAGTATTATTTATGTTGAATGGTAATACATTCCATTCAAATAAGCCTTGTGTAATAGAAAAGGCTGTCTTATACTGATCTTTTTCTTGAATTCTTATTTGCTAGAAACCTTTAGTCAAATCAAACTTACTAAACACATTACAACCTTGAATTCTCTACCAAATATAATCTTTTTTTGGCAATGGGTGTTGGTTGCTTTCCAAACATGCATTTAATGGTTTGTAATTAACTCAAGTCGTTTCTCTGATAATTCATTTCCATTTTCATCTTTGTTTGAAACATACATGGCATGGCAAGAGAAAGGACTTGAACTTGGTCTGGTCAATTTCTTAGCAAGAAGTTTAGCAATTTCTTTTTCCAGGTGGCTTTTTCAACTCTGGATAATAGTAAATAGTTGGCTTTACTTTTTGGAAGAATTTCTTGACCATTTGAATCTTGTTTCATTCTAAGAGAACATTCAAAATTGTGGGTATACTTTTCCAAATCCTTTGTAAGAAGAGTTTCAACAAATGTAGCTTGAATTTGGGCAAGCTCCTCCCAGGTTGAAAGAGACTGATTGGAAAACTAGACAAGCTGACCAGGTAGAATTGGCTTAGGAGGAGTAGGAAAGGCCAACTTAGGAGAGTAAGCTTGAGTTTCATTTATTTGAGGAACAAAACCTAATTTTAAAACAATGTTGGTACCATGTAAATTGACAGTATAGGGGCTCCAAGCTTTGAGAGTAGCACTGCCAATAATACAATCATAATGTTCAATAGGAAACTAGAGAAATGTCATTGGGAAAATGGCAGTGGCAAATTGGATTGGAACTATGGCTTGATAATGGATAGGATTTCCAGTATGGGTAATTGAACTAATGCTGGTGTTGGTGGGTAACCAATAATCTTGTGGGAAACACTGAGCACAAGTGATATTACAATCAGCTCTGGAGTCAAGTAATGCACAAATTTGATAAGGTTTAATGTCTGAAAGCTTAATTGTAAGTAGGAAAGTCGGACAAGGATTAGAGAATCCTTTTAAATAAGCAAATACTTGACTATCACCAGTTTTAGAATTATCATGCTCAGGATAAGATTCTTCTTTACTTTGAAGATAATCAATTTGTTCAATATTTTTGGAACCTTTTCCATTAAGCTTTACTTGCTCTAGTTCTATTAAGAATTTATCCAGAGAACTAAGGGAACTTGTGCTAGCTTGAAATTCTACTAATTCCTTTTGAATGCTAGCGATTTCTTTCATCACATCATTCTTAATATTGTACAAAAATGCCAATCTATTAGAGAACCATTCATAGTGAGAAGTTTTTGCAAAAACTTTATGAGTAACATGATTATGTACATACCCATGTGAGGGAATAGGTCAGATGACTTCCTCTACATCTTCTAATTCTGGATTGTGTGCAACATACTCTTCAAGTTGTAATTTAGGGTATTCTTCAAGTAGTTTCAAGTGCTCTACATCTAGTTTGGAAAGTTCAACTAACACTTGCTGATGTTGATGTGGAGTTAAAAATTGAGCTTTTTGTGCTTCTAATTCAAAAGCTTTAACTGCAAGTTTATGTAACTATTCTTTTGGAGATAGATTCAACCATTGTGGGTTTACTAGAGAGAGAGGTTTCCCATGACCATAAGAATAATCATACTTGGGACTTATGATCTCTAAATATCATAAAACATATAAAAGAAATTTCTGAATTAGATGATTCAGACAAAGAATGAAACTCATCATTACTGGAGTTAGGCTACTGTACATAATGTCTAATATGAGAATCTAACTCTTCTTCTAACTCATTCTCCTCAATGCAAATATCTTTGGAGTTAGAGGGTTCTTGAATTTTTGTTAAGGGCAATGAATCCAAGTGAGCTTCATGAAAAGCTCAAACTTGTTTAGAATTTTTCTTCCTTTCTTTACATTTATTGGGATAGTTAGAACCCTTACAGATATAGCAAGGAGGAGTAAACTCCTTGCTTTTGATTTTACAAAATTTCATTTCTGAGGAAAATCTTCTTATGCTTCCTCTTGAAATGTTGAGGTCCCTTTTTCTCATAAGGTCTCTTATATTTATGCCTTTTATATGTTTTGACCTTATTCTTCTTTTGATAACAACCACAGTTGTTCTGATTGCAATGACAAAAACTAGTTTTGAGATAAGGTTTGTCTCCTATTCTTCCTTTCATTGCATAGGCCACTATTAATTTCCCTGATAAATTGTACAAGTTGAGGAAAAGTGACATCGTTAATTGTCATATTAGGAGTATTGAGAATACTATTTAAAATTTTCTCCCTATAATAGGACTACAACTAGATTGGAAAACCTTCTAAGAAAGTATTATACATCCACACATTATTATTGGTTTGTCCACACAAGTAAAAATTCATATATTGCTCATTACAGTATGAATCAAAATGTCTCATGTCACATATATGATTTTCTTTAAACTATTTGTACGCAGCTTGCTTCTCATTATCATGTTGTCCAAAAAACATCTAGTATAAGGCTTCACATACTACATTGACTCCATTTTTTATTAAATCTTCTTTATATTCTAGTGCTAGGGAGTCCCAGGCAGATCTAGCAATGCTAGTTAAGGCATTCAAGGCTTTTCTAATAGCTTGCTCTTGTGAGATGCCATTGACTATGTAGATAGAATTATCAATCCAAGTTCTCATAGCATATATTGCTGCCTTATTTTTAATAGGATCATATTCATCAAAATTGACGACTGACAAAGCATTTTTTGAAAAATTATGCAGCTGGTCATAAGGACCTCCTAGGTCTTGCTTGACCATATTTATATTACGCCATGTGCCTATATTAGCATCAAATTCCTAAGGCTTTGGCTTTGGCACATCTAATGTTAAAGCTTTCCCTTTGAATTGATTTTGCAATATGGCAAGGTCTTGAGAGGAATTTGGGAAAGACCATTTTTGAACTCTGGTTGACTGAAGACTAGCTTGAATGTTTGAGGTCTGCATTGAAACAACTTGTTCAAGCTTTGTAGTCATAGTGGACATGGTCTATGACAAATGCTAACTGTCCACTAATTGTGAAGAGCAGATTTGGGGAGTGGTCTACTCTATATTGCTGGTGGTTTTAGAGATAGTTTGTAGATTTTGGGACTGATGAGCTTGTTTGGTCCACCATGCTTCTGTTGAATGGCAAAATTTATCATAGTTGGTATGAAGAGCAGCAATTTCAGTATTAATAGTAGAACTAAGATGGGTGACAAGGTGATTCCCCAAAGATTGGAGAGAGGCAATGATGGTATAAAAATTTGTATTGTGACTGGCTTCAATTTTTTGATGTCAGATTTTAGCTTGCAGAAGGTGTTGATGCATATCATGCTAAAATAGAAAGGCTTTGTGTAAACAAAGATTAGCATAGTTGAGCATCTTGGTTTGAGTGGTTGCATCAAGAATGTCTGAATGATTCATGAAAGGAAAGAAGTTTATAATTTTTCTAGTCATGTTGCATGGGATGAAAATTTATTTGCACTTACTCAAAAGGTATATCAAGAACAAAGGGACATGCATTTTATTGCTTCTAGAAAGTTGCTTACAAATTTCATTATCCATAAAGAACCTTGTCAACCTACAGATGAAGATATTCAACAATATTTGAATCATACTATCACAAGTGCAACTATAGTTGAATGTCCAATACATATTCTAAGTAGTATGCACATACCAAGGCAAAACCACTGGTTGATTCATATCAATCCCATTAAAGATTACTTTAGAGCATTATATCCTCACTCTCATGCACTTATGCCAACTATTTGCAATTATGGCTATTTGCATAAGATTACTTTTCATTCTTTTCTTTCTAATCACATTAATCAATTTATGTTTGATAATTATGGAATGGTAGCAGGAACAAGAAGGAACCATGGAGTTACATAATTTGCATCAGTTTGCTCATCTATCAACACAAAAACCTATCTAGATCTTTACTTGATATCATACACATCTTGTACCATTCAGATCCGAGATTAGTAATCAACTTGCCTTCATTCTTTTAGATCAAAGCATTCTATGGAAGGAAGAATCAATGGAGTGTTTAGAAAGAACTCTGTATTGCAGAATGACGTTGACATCCTCTTCAGATGAAGAATTTGATTGCGAAACACATTCACCAAAAGGGAACTATTAACCTAATAAGTGGGGTTGTCACTTATCTAAGTTACCCAACACTTAGTTTGCACAATTGGGCATGGACCACACCATGGTTTAAAGAAGGTTAAGTTACTCCTCCAAAAGTAACTATGAGGTAACCCTCTCGTGTCAAAAAGATGCTTTGTAATAATGTCTTGTCCTCTCACATTACTATTCACACTCCTTTTCCCTTACGAAGTTACTGTGTGAGATGCTTTTGTGATAAGGTTTCTAGAAGCAAGACAGGTGTCCTCATCCTATGGTCGGATCTCAAATTCTCATAAACTCATTTGAGTTTCCCTAGACAACACTTCACCTATAAAAGGGAACCAGTTGTCTATGCTTATCACAAGTTGTTTGAGAATGATTCATTCAGAGTCTAAACTTCAAGAAGTTCTTTGAAGTTTGTCCTAACGTTCAAGTGTCAAATTGTTGTAGGCAAGTCCAGTCATATATTTATTAGTGCATAAGGTAGAGAGTATGCTCTCCTCTTCACTAAGGATCATAAATCAGACCCTTATTACTAATCTATGAGTCAGTGAGTCAATGAACATAATCACTCCATACATTGTAAAGCACGTGATTCAAGCAATGAATGTTGTCCTACATTCAATCTCACAGCTATTGTAAAAATTGGTATCAGAGCCATTCTATTATAAAGTTATCTTCATTTTTTATTATGTTCCTTGTCTGAGAATCATTTTGTTTCTTTGTTGTTCCCTTGTGGTATTGCATGAAGTAAGTCCTCATTGTTTAGCCATGAGTGAAGCCATTTTAGAGGCATGGAAGGTAGCACTTCAACCAGTTTTGTGGAACGAAACAAGATGGAAGAATCTCAGAATACTGTGAATGTTAACAATGGAAATGGCAATGAACTTGCAAGTCTCGACTCCGTCTTCCATACTTTAAATGATGTGAATATAGATGAGGATGCTTATCAAGATCATAGTAATCAATTTGAACTTTCGTCTCAAAGATTTAAATTGCCTCAAAAGCAATGGAGTGAGATTTATGGTGATTTAGGATTTATGTCCTATAAGTCAAAATCAGTTTGTAATTAATAGAAATGCAAGTAGTCGTAAAGAATGATCAGCCTCATAGTTTCATCAGCCTTATGTCCAATAAGGAAATTCAAAATTTGGTAAAACAAGCCAAGCATAAGAATGGGTTCAAGTATCTACACATTAGTAGTATAATTGTTGGGTGCGAACCTCTATATCGCAAAGGAATTCCAACCACTATTTTCATGACTCTATTGGACGTTCATCACAATAGATATGCAGATATGTTGATGGGTGGAATTTCTGCCCCTATGGCTTCAGGTGCTACAACTTTTGATGGTGTTCCCAACTTTGTTGTAAGTTTATTAGATGATCACCTAGGTAAGGTACTTATGTTTCAATTTGGAACTCAATACTTGGACATGAAACCTAGATCTAGAACCCATGCATTATTATTTTCTTTCTATGGTTGTCTATTCAATACTATTATTCCTATTGTTAAAGATCCTAGATCTGATAAGTCCAAAGCTTGTTATTCCCTTACGTGGCAAACTAAGACCAAAGGTGCTCAGTTGATAGTTCCCAAAATGATCAACTTAACAGATATTAAAGTCCCAAAAAAATGGATCATTGATGTTCAAGCTCTCAAACAAATGGATCAACCTAGGAATCTAACAACCATAGCTAGTATAAAGGAAACTAATAGTCAAGCTCGAATCTCTTTTGATGACAACATACCATCTAGCTTTTCTAGTTTCTCAAGTCAATGTTCATCTTCTAATAATCAGATACTACAAAGATTTGGCTCTACTTTGAGTCGAAAGACCTCAGTTGGTCTTTTGTGTAACCATGAGAACTCAGTTCCTAGTCCAACTGGTCCTCTATTATGCATTATGTGTCAACAATCCTTTGATGAGCCAAAGCATATATCAATATCAAATCCCTTAACACAGTGTATTAATACTTGTGAATATCCACAATTCATTGAATTAGATGATGGCAGTCTTCCCTGCAACAATTGTCCATATGTTAGAACTTCTTTTCATTGTTGAATGATGCTTTCAAGACAAAACACTTATTTTACAGAAGGCCATTTTGTTGAGCCACAAATCCCATCTTTTCATGATTTTATTCTACAAGGATTTTTTTAATATACTAAATATAACTATATGATTTGTGGAGCACATGGTAACAACTATGTTATGTTTTTCAGCTAAAAACCAAGAATAATTTTCTATGTGTGCAAAGTTTAACCCTCTTAATCTTATCCATTTAAAAAAAACCTCAATAGTTTAGAAAGTAGATTCAGAGTACTATGATTTTGGTGTTTTACACATTTTCTCATTTTGATTGCACGACCCTCATATGACTCTTCCAAAATCAAGCTTACTTGATTTTAGAAAAAAAGTCCACTTATACCCCTCTTTTTGCACACCATCTTATTGCACTTACCCTAGTTTTTCAATTTTTGTCATGTGTCCACTTTTTTGCACACCATCCTTGTACACTTACCCTTAGTGATTGATTGTATTGTTGATCAATTTGTCTCATCAATAGATTTATTATCTGGGTTTTTTCTATATACAGGTTGTAGGAATCAGATTGGAAAAGGAAGAGAGTCGTGGAAAATAGAAGGTCAAAATGAGGATTGAAGATTTAATGTGAAATTATTTTGCATCATCAAAGTGAGAGGCTCACTATCTTATTAACCCAGGGTGTTTGATGTAGACAAATATTGGGTTCTTGGGAATCTTGTATCACAAAACAAAATTTCCTTTTAGTTTATCTGTTTAATGTTCTAGTTGGGAAGTTTTCTATGTTTTAAGTAGCGACCGATCTAGTGGGCTTGTTATCTTATGAAATCCTTATTGTGTGTTCTAGATACCCTATTGAACCTTTGTCTAGCTTCAAATCATGTAATGTTCATTCTCAAAGAAGTTGTCACAAAATTCCATGTTGGTGCTATATTCAATTTCCTATTCTAATGACTAGGGTGGAAAGATTTGACTTATAATAGATTTTTATAATATCCAATGAGAAATTGTGCATTGTTCTATGTTATTATACACTTGGTTGATCCTCATGTGTGCTTCCATGTCATGTTGTATCTATTTGGGGGTGCTCTTATGGATTTAGGTCTTTACATATAGGTTTGTAATATGTGTCCTTTATTTTGGAGGTTGTTAATAGAATAAATTGGCTTGTGGCTAGTGGACATGTATATAAACTTAGGGTAATAGTCCTTTTTTTAGAAGTATTAGTGCTAGTGATAATAGATGAAGGATAGCTAGTAGTCTACCATCTAATAAATTTAGTAAATAATTAGGCCTCTATGCCTAGAATGTAAGATTTCATATTAACAGGCCAATTGGATGTAAATTATTGGTTCCTTGTCAATGGAATTAGAAATTTAGTTGGTTCAATTTATATGTTTGGTATCCGAGTTGGTTTATTCCTGTGTTATTTCTAGCTGCAAATTTGGACATCTCTTTTTGGGAAATTCTCCAACATCATTTGCATCATCCCTTATAACCTCCTTAAGACTATTGTATGTTTTTGAAACATTAACTTTGGTTTAGACTTCCAAATCAATCCTACTTGCATAATTTGACATTCTCTTCAATTATGTGATAATTTATTCTTTATCCTTTGGTTGATCATTATCACGAAACTACAACTTACTTTTTTCAGTTGTCTCTAAAAGAGTACATGTCATATGATTCATATAAGTTGTAGGGACATTGTTGACACATATTTTCTTCTTTGTTTGTGTGTACGCACACCCACCCACCCACACACACACACACACATTAGTGCTTTACTTCTAATAAATATGACACTTCTTAACATTAGATTTATGTTTAACATTTGCTTCTTAATTTAATTGCACCTACAATATTTTAGACAATATAATTTATCTTCATCCACTTCTATCTCTTTGGTCTCATGATCAACATCAATGTAGATCTAAGTCTCTTCTCAGACTTTTCTTATCATTGCAATGTGTAGACATGCATATATATGTAAGGACATCTTTCTATGATGTCAACATCCATTTATATTAGGGTACCTAAGGATCTCCCACTTTTCTCTAAGTAGCCTTTAGACTAGTATTCAGTTGGGAGATTGTACAACCAAAACAAAATTGGATAATCATAAATTTTATGTATTAATAGGTCAATATTTCAATGCCATTTCTTGAATTTTATGTTTTATATATGTTTGGATTTTTTGTGGACATATGAAGACCTTTCTTTTATCCATACATTGATTTTTTTTCTAGACATCCAAGAACCTAAAAATAGATAATTAAATAGAACAAACAATATAAAACAATCTCTTTATGTAATAAACTTGCTACATTTAAGATTAAAATTTTGACCATGAAAAATTATATAAGTAGAAAAAAGAACCTAATTATTAACATTACTTATTAAAATAAATAAATAAATATGTATGTATGTGTCTATATGTGTGTGTGTGTGTATGTATGGATGTATGTATGTGTATATTTATATATGTGTGTGTGTATGTATGTATACTATACATATATACCTACATATACATGTACACACACACATACATAAACACATACATACATACATGCATACACACATAGACACATAGACACACACACACACACACACACACACACACACACACACACACATGTTTTCTTCTTCATTTACACATGCACGCACACACATATTAGTGCTTTACTTCTAATAAATATGACACTTCTTAACATTAGATTTATGTTTGCAATTTGCCTCTCGATTTAATTGCACCTATAATGTAATGCCCTGCCAAGGGATCCAAAATAATTAACCTAAATTTTACTAAGTTTTCCAAACATTTTTTTAAAAAAAACAAGAAAAACATCATCATACACATAGTAGTAGAAGCAGTAACATACAATCAACTGTAAGCATACATAACAAGTTACATTCCTTAAGAATCTCAAGATGTTAAGTCACATTTAATCTAATTACTACTAAGTCTAACAACTACCACATCCACATGAAAGAATAATAGAAAGTCCAATGTCCATATTATACATTTGTTCCAAATGCCTCTTGGAAATTAAATTTGGAATACTCAATCATCCACTGTACATGTCATAGGGTATGAAAAGCTTAAAAGATTCAACATATGTAAAAATAAAGATACATCATCCTCATCGAATCCATGATACAAGTGCAATAAGGTAAATGAAACCATTAACATACATGATACATCCATCCATCAATAAAGATATAACAACCATCGTAAAAGATAACCATCCAGCATAAAACACAACTAAGTGTATGGTTCCTCCCAACTGTCAATAGCATCATTAGACCATTGTGGGCCCTAGCCATCCCCCGCGTGTAACATCCCAAGTCATTGAAGAGATCATCGATATTTCAAAGTATGGATGTCACTCTTAAAACATACTACAACATATGCATAAGGAAATCTAACATGCAAGAATAAAGCATAAGATGATCCTACAAAGTAGATAACATCATCTATCACATGCTAATCATCAATATAAGGAAACATGTCAGTAACTAACATCCAACATAAGATATAACATCCATCATAATGATACAAGAACATTTTGAAGGTAAAAGCCAACAAAGAATATACTGGAGGAGATAGGCCCAAGTCAAAATCCACATGTCAAGAGTACATCAACCAAAAATCACCAATCATCATCAATGAAAGTGAATAACCACAATAAACACATCCAACAATAAGTACACCACTAGAGGTACACAAAAATTCTATAGAGGAGACTCAGGCTACATTCTAGGGAGTGTCATCACATGGCTGCTTGAGTTACCCTGGACTGGTCTCTCAATAGACCTCGGACCCTCAAGCGTTGAGTTACCTTGGACTGGTTACTCTGAACCTCGGACCCTCAACGTGGCACATGTGGAACCAGAAAGCCCTCTCATGAAGATGAGGCAATCATCCCATTCCCATCCTTAGTCTATACAAGCACTTAAGGCATGGGTGAGTCAAATATCTCTAACTTATCTTTTTAGCGTGTTTTCCCAAAATTATTAATTACTAGATTATCACTTATTACATAACTTGCAATAGGTTACCCTAGCATTGACCACTTTGGGCCCCGAACCCCTACTGCAAGCCACTCCCAAAGACATGTACCTAGACAACCTCTTTTAAGAACATAAAACATAGTTGTGTCCCATACCACAACATTCACAATAATCAAACTTGGTTATTTAACATGCAACTTGAAAATAAGCTGGTACTTCCACCCAAGTACACATAAATGCTCCACAAAGTAAACCTCATAAATATAATTTCCAATTTGAATCACAAGACATATCATGACATCCAACCACATAAATAGTATAAAGGATATCTCACAAAACCTCAAGTGTATACCCTAGTTTGGCCAAGTTTCATGAAAATCACTAATCAAAGAGCCATATAAAATCATCTTAGTTCTAAACAAATGACTGGAAAACATCAAAAGATAATCCACAATATTCACATCAGCTCTCCACGAGTAACTAAAATGCAACAAAAGACAATCATAATACTCACAATAGTTCTTTACAAGCAATTGAAAGGCATTAAATGATAATCCATAATATTCATCGGTTCTCCACAAGCAACCAGAAAATATCTCAAAATAATATTGATCAAAGACTCCAAAATGGTCAAGTCAAACATGTCACAACATGACATCATCAAGATAAAAACCAAGCACTTCAGTCCCATCAAGGCGACCAAAAAGTAATCCAAGTACAACTGATTGATGACTCAAAAATGGTTAAGTCATGTATCTCAAATACATACACCTTAGCTTCACACAAGAAGACTAGAAAGTAATAACAATCAGTAAATACAAACATCTCATAGAGCACATCATCACATTACCATGGTTGGATTTAGAAAGATCGAGATCAAATAACATCAACATGCCATCACAAACACATAACCCCCGAGCCTTTGGTAACAACCTAAGACTGGTCAACAATCTAGTCAACCCAAAAATCCCAAAACACAAACAATATACATACCACAATGCAAGTTTCATGTTTGGGTTTAGCTCTGAACACACAATGTCAATTTACAGTAAAGTTCCAATTTTCACTTCAGTGTGAGCTTTCAAATTTAAAGAGGTACATCTTACTCGATATGGTTTAACTCATTCGATTGCTCAAATATAATACAAAATTACCCCATTCAATTTCCAAAGATAATCAAGATGCAAATACATGGTTATGCCAAGTAAGAGGTTTCAATTTTCATTCAAGTATATTTTCAAGTGTATAAGATTCATCATTTATTCTACTAGCCAACCCATTTATCTCTTTGAATAAAACATAGGATTATCCCTCCATTATTTAAAAAAAATTTTCTAAAATAATCAGAAGATAATTCTTACTTATCTAAATAATTAAACAAGCTCCGATTGACTTCTAATAAAATCATTTTACTAAAATCAATGTTACTAATAACTAATAAAAACTCCCTTAGTTCTAAAAAGTGTCTCTTGTTTATATTAAATCAATTTCCTGAGAATAATCAAAGGATAACCAATTATCATAGCAATAATGAATGTTTTTCCATTAAATATAACTTTGATTTTATTAAGGTCAATATCATCATTTTTAAGGTAAATCCACATTTTGCTAGGTACTCTCGTACATTAATTTAATCTCAATTAAACTTTTCTAAAAGTTTCAAGTTTACATTCTCACGTAATTCCAACAAGGAAATAAATTTCAAGTTATCTAATAATCATTCATAACTACTATTTCCAAATTTAAAGTATATTCTAGGTAAAAGAGATTCCCGATTCACCCTATTTAAATCTATTTTCTCAATTCAATTGTAATTCGAACCCAAGCCCAAATTAAAACTAACTTCTTTCATAAATGAAATAGGAGTTTTCTAAATGGGTTCTTCAATGATTTTTTTGCAACCAAATAAAAATTAACATGCATATCTAGATTCCAATTTCAAGATTGAAGATTCGTTCATGAAGTATTATTCAGACACACATGATGAAGACAGGAAGAGAAATAGCGTAATAAAATATGCGAAATAATCACAAGTGCCTACCTAGACACTGATGCTAAATCGCTATGCCTTAGAAAATCGTAGAGAAGCTCCTCCTCTTAGAACCTTCTCCTTTTCGCAAATTCCTTCCTTCTCCAACATTCACAATTCCTCAAAGAACCGAAACCCCCTTGAAGTGATTAGGAGTGCTTGTAGAAGCATAAGAGGATGTAGAAGCCTATGAGCTTGTATAAGCATATGAGCTTGTCGAAGCATATGAGGATGTCCATACACACTAGGAGAGTCTTTATATAAAGGCCTCTAAGATGCATCTAGAATATGTCTAGAAAGAACTAGGAGATAAGCATGACAACTAAGCACATAATTTTCACGATAAGAAGATAAACATGATGAGGTGTCTAGAATGTTGTAGACGCCGTGTGCTCAAATAATATGCTAACTCCTAAGTGTAGACAACACGTGTATAATTAGAGTGCAAACTCCTGTGTTGTCTACATGACAACTCCCGAGAGTTTGCATACTCCTATGTGAATAAATATTAAAATAATGCACATTAATTTATTTAATAATCACTTTACTCTTTTTAATTCAATTTATTAATTCTAAATCTCATGCACTTATCCCCTGGTCATGAAATTTAATAAATCAATTTTTTTTCCACTTTAAACTTTATTTTCGAAACTTAAATAAAATATTTATTAACTTAAATAATAATAATATTTAGCATTTATTTAAAAGTGAACTCTAAATATATTATTATTAAATAAAATAAATATTATCACATTTCAACTTTAAACTTATAACTTTTATCTCCAAATTTAATTCTTTTATTTAATTAATTTTCCAATTAATTAAATAAAATAAAATATTAAAATATCTTATTAATTTTCTATTAAATTAAATTATTAATTAAATCTTTTAATTAGACTTAATTAATGGAAAATACACCAAGAAAGAGTTCGGCAACAAATAGCAAAATGCAACCCAGGGCAGGCACTACATACAACATTTTAGACAATATAATTTATCTTCATCCACTTCTATCTTTTTGGTCTCATGATCATCATCAGTGTAGATCTAAGTCTCTTCTGAGACTTGTCTTATCATTGCAATGTTTAGACATGCATATATATGTAAGGACATCTTTCTATGATGTCAACATCTATTTATATTAGGGTACCTAATGATCTCCCACTTTTCTCTAAGTAGCCTTTAGACTAGTATTCAGTTGAGAGATTAACAATATTACAACTTAATATGAACACACAAATTAAAAAAATAAGATTATAATTTATAAATAAAATTAATTAATTAGCCACACCAAATCAGTCTATATAAGTATTTTATTTTTTATAACTTTCTATTCTTAAGATTGAATCTTTCTATGCAATTATCTTCCTTAAAGAACCATCCTTAAAGAACCACTTGAAAGTCTGTTTTATATTATTTGAATAACTCTGAAAATTAATCTTATTTTCCTTTTAGCTTTTTACTTTTTCTTTTTGGTAGGCTGTACTTAAATTCATTGAAAAGAACAATGGAACAGAGTCGCTTCTCCTCTATTTTAAGACGTTATCCACAAAACACTAGGATAGGAACCTTGAGGTGGCAGCTCTGCCTCTGTAACAGGCTACTCTGTTGCTGCTGCTTTAATGGCATCAGCATCGATGACTCAAACACTTCTAAGATCTCCTGCCACTTTTAAAATTTGCCATCGCTTTGCGCCGAGGGACACGATAATCAAATTCCCGTTTATCACCAGAACCCATTTCTTGCATGGACGTAGTTATACCAGATTTCCTATTACCTGCTGTTATAACAATAACGAGAGGTCTTCTACCATCTCTGAAGACGATTCTCTATCCAAAATGGGCGAAATTGACAAAACCCAATTGCAAGTGGAGCAGAATGTCAGTCGGTACGAAAGATTATTTTCAAATCTCAATGAAGTCACACTCAAACGGGACGCTGGTAATAATTAGCTTTAGGATTGCTTTCAATTGTATTTTCATATTCAACCTACCATTTCCCAAAGGATTCTGATGGCTACGAGTAAACAAACAGGGAGCGTGACCGGTGCAATATTATTAGTGGCGGGCACTACGGTATGAATCACTTATCACAATGTTTGTTTTCTTTGTTGCATTCAAATCATTTTAACGGGAAGGCTTTTCATTTTCATTCAAATAATTGATTTTGAGGGAATGTGGATCAGCTTATCCAGCCTAAAATGGCCCTACATCTTGAAACGGCAATTGCGCATTGATAGAAATTTATAAAGACTAAATCAAACAAATCCGGTTTAATCGTATTCAGCAACCATTGCACATTATGTAGCTAGAATTCAAGGGAGAAACCTTTAGCAAGTTTTATAGCTAATCAGCTATTCAGTTTTAGAGGTCACTAGCTCCTCCGAGCCTCCTACCTTAGGCTCAAGAGCGGATATACCATCCCCTTACCTCATTTGGTCTATACCATACATATGAGGTGGTGTACCTAGTGTGGCGTCTCTTGATGTTGGTGGTTGTTTTATGACTACGCCAATAGTAACTAAAATACCAAGGTTTCTTATCTTCTCTTGGACAAAATCTAGTGTATTAAGATTGCGAAAGCAATTCCAAGGTTTCTTTTATTCATGGATAAGTTCAATGGTCATTGTGATATGTTGGTAATCCAAGGGGCCTTACGTTTGAATCATTCTTCACTTCTACTGGCTAGAACTCCTTCATTGAATATTGCAGTCTTGTGATGCTACTTCTTCAAATAGTCACAACTGAAAAGTACTAAAATTCAAAGGTAGAGCATAGATTGTAATGTCCCCCACTTAGCCAATTTGGGAGGTATGTTGTCGTTAGCCCATTCTTGTATGGTCTCGAGGGCTAACCAGGACTTCAAAAGGGATCTTGAGGTTATTTAGCCTAGTCAAATTTAATTACAGGCCAAACGGAGTTCGTTTGTTGGGTTGTCAGGAAGACTTACTATTTTTAGTAAGCCAATAGGGGGATGCAGTGCCTTCAATTTTCAGTGACAGGATGAGATGTGTTTTGTTGGGCTCTTTCTAATGAGCTATTATATGTGGGATTTCGAGTTTATTCGGTATATTATTTTAATGTTTGAAGTTACAACGGTAAAGTGACTATTTAAATTAAATATTATAATGTTTCATAAAGTCACTTTATAAAAATCAAGAGTCCCCCTTTTGAGTACATACATGGACTTTGTAAAAAGAAAAAAAGAAGTAATACTAAAAGTCATGTATTATCCCACATTGGCAAGACGGAAGTGTGGAGCAAGTGAGGAAGGGATTAAAAGGAAGAGGATAGCTCTCATTTATTCAGGCTTGGAAATATCAAAAAAATTGGAGAATTTTCTGGATATTATATTTCAATAGTTTGAAGGACGAAATCCCTTCAAGTTGGACATCTTGACGCCATTGAAAGATATGGTCTTGAGATTCAACATGGTAGTAGTCTGAAAAAAGCAGGTACGAAAAAGCAGCCCGAAAAAAGCGGAACCGAAAAAGCAGGCGGAAAAAGCAATCCGTAAAAGCAGTTCAAAAAGCGGAACCGAAAAAGCAGGCTGAAAAAGCGGGTACGAAAAAGCAGGCCGAAAAAGCAGTTCGAAAAAAGCAAAGCAGAAGGGGCAGCATAGAAGGAAATTATTTCAGCCATCTACAACCAGGTTCTTTGTTAGTATTGTTTTTAGGATGTTATAAGCTTTCAGCTGTAAGTGTGCATTATACCAGCATTATCATTTTGTAATCCATGTAAATGCCAAAGTCTTGGCCATATTTCATGAGCATTGTAATTTTCATTGCAATTAAGAAGATAATAGTTGCTGGTGTCATTTAAGCAATTTAATATCATTATTTATCCGCTAGTTAGTTTGCATACCAACTGTTTGTAAAAATGCCAGTTGGCTGTAGGTGTTCATTTCTCATGCTTAGATCATATATATGCACTAAATATTGTCAAAATTAGTAGCACACTCATGTTAGGTCATTTGTGTAGTCCATTGTAGTCTTCTAGCACAAGATTTTCATTGATACAAATTGTAAAAAGGTCATTTGAAGCTAGCTGAAATACTATATCAGTCATATGTCCCTTACATGTGAATTGTTTGATGAAATTCCTTGAGCTTTCATCAGCATTTTTTGAGGGCAGATTTGAGGAGGGTTATTACAGTGGTATCAGAGCTGTAAGTCCTGCCATCCTGTGGAGGTCTTATAGGGAATTTGGAACAGCCAGATAGAGGGGAAAGTGTTTGACGAAATGTCAAAACACTAAAATCAGAGCATTTATGTTTGAGCATGCGACAGGGGCCTTATAATTTTCGCAATACCAGAGCAAGACAAAATAGGATTTCAGACCTGCAGAGCAAACAGTCTAGTTCATCCGTGTAGGTGGACATAGAATCCAGTCATACAAACACAGAGGAGATATTCTTTGATCAAGGCGGCAATATGGGAGATAGGAATGCTCGGGATCCTGGAGAGGAAAGATTCTTACAGTTATTAGAGACCTTGGCACAGGGACAGCGATTAGCAGAACAGAGGGCACAGGAACAAAATCAGAGAATGGACCTTATGATGCAGATGATGGCTCGTCAAATGGGGTTGAATGCTAACATGGGTGGAGGAAATAATCAGAATGGTAATAATCAAAATGGTAACAATCAGAATGGGAACAATCAGGATGGGACACATAATGGAGGTGAACAAGTTGGGAACAATTTCGGTCATGCACCCCAGCAAGCTAGGACCGTGAGTTCAAGGCCCATGATTCCCACATTTCCTCCTAGAGCCCCAGAGTAGCCCGTACTAGAGCTCCAGATCACTGATATACAGGACCAGTTGAGAAGAGATTGGGAAGCCGGAGGTCCAGATTTTACTGCTGCAATTACCTTTAGGGAGTATATGGATGTGCGGATGAAACATATGCCATGTGGACATGACAGGAACTAGAGCTATGAGCTACGGAAGAAAGTAGAGAAACTTCAGTTACCATATTATGATGGCTCGGGGAAGTCTACAGCAAGAGCTTGGGTTCAAAAGCTTGATACATACTTTCAATTGAACCCTATTCTTGAGGAAGAAGCTATTAAGTATGCAGCAATTCATCTGGATGGGTTAGCACACGAGTGGTGGCATCATGGTATGGTCACTATGGGTCATGCACACATTACCTCATATGTGGAGTTTACGGAGAGACTGATTGAACGTTTTGATAGGAAGGATTCAGAACTACATTTCAAGGAGTTAGCTCGGCTTAAACAATGGGGATCATTGGAAACATACATTTCAGAATTTCAGAAACTTGCAGTGTTAGTAACAGATGTATCTGAATGGAGGATACTGGTTCTATTTATGGATGGGTTAGCTGATCCGTTGAGAGGGTGGATTAAAGCTCTCAACCCTCCCACTTTGCAGGAAGCCATTAAGAAAGCTCGTGACATGGATTCCTCTTCAGCTTCTAAAAATAAATTCCAGGCAAAGAGTTTCCCTTCGAGGAAAGATAAGGACAGTAAACCTTTCCATAGAGAGGGTTAGCCACCTAAGGAGGAAAGTAAGAGGTTGCACAATGAGACACTTAATGATCTCAGGAAGAAGAAGCTTTGTTTTCATTGCAGGGAGCCTTGGGATTTGTCACATAAGTGTCCATTGAAAACAAAAGCCAAGCAGATGGAGTACTTTTCAGCCGAAGAGTCAGTGGATGGAGATTCAAAGCAGTCATCAGAATCAGATGGAGATGATAATTCTTCACATGAGGAAGCACACAGTGATAGCACGATAGCTCAGTTGTCTAGTATATAGGAGGCCGTCACTTTCAGAGTTAGGGGAACAAAGATTTGTGGCACTCATTGATATAGGGGCAACACATAACTTCATTGATGAGAAGTTTGTGACACGTAGAGGGCTACATACAAAAGAGCATAGGGGATTTAAGGTGATGGTTGCCGACGGCTTCAAAATCGACTGTACCAAAAAAATCTCCAACTTGCAGCTTCGTTTGGGAGATTATGACATGGTGGGAGATTTCTTTGTTGTCAACATTGGTGATCAGGATATGGTGCTTGGGATGAATTGGATGAAATCTCTGGAAGAGTTTACATTTAACCTCCAGAAAATGGAAATGAAGTTTGAGACAAATGGTAAGAAGATAGTACTCAGAGGTTTGTCAGATGGGAGACTACGAGTGGTGTCACTCAAGTGGATGCAGAGTTTCTTCAGACACGACCAGGTGCAGTGGACAACAGAGTTCAGAGTAATGCCTGAGGTGACAGAGCAACATAAATAGGAGTATCCCCCTGATGTACAAAAAATAATAACCAAACATACTAAGGTGTTTGGTGAGATACCTCCAGGGAGACCCCCGGATAGGGGAATTGAGCATGTTATTGAGTTAGAGGAAGGGGCTAAGCCAGTCATCATCACACCCTACCGCCATCCAAAGAGATATAAAGATGAAATAGAAAAGGCAATCAAGGAGTTGATTGACATGGGGCACATACGACCAAGCAAGAGTCCTTTCGCTTCTTCAGTAGTATTGGTGAAGAAGAAGGATGGTACAATGAGGATGTGCATTGATTATAGGGAACTAAACAAGAAGACAATCAAGAACCGATACCCTATTCCGCACATTGATGAGCTTATTGATGAATTTCACGGTGCCTGCTACTTCTCTAAGATTGATTTGAGATCCGGCTACCACCAAATACGGGTTAGAGAGGTGGATGTGGAGAAGATAGCTTTTAGATGCCACTATGGACATTTTGAGTTCTTAGTCATGTCCTTTGGGTTGACTAATGCCCCCACCACTTTCCAATCTTGTATGAATAGAGTATTCAGAGATCAGTTGAGGAAGTTTGTGTTGATTTTTTTTTTGATGATATACTGATATACAGCCGTACTTGGGAGGAACATTGGAAGCATATTGATGCAGTGCTCAACATTCTAGAGAGGGAGTCATTATATGCCAAGATGAGTAAATGTGAGTTCGGGATGACAGAGTTTCTCTATCTAGGGCATATTATTAGTGCAGGAAGTGTTCGGGTTGACCTAGACAAGATCAGGGCCATTCTAGATTGGCCACTGCCGAGGAACATTTCGCAACTCAAGGGATTTCTTGGGCTTTGCGGGTTCTACCGCAGATTTGTGAAGGGATTTTCACAGATAGCAGCACTACTTACAGATTTGACACGGAGAGACAGTTTCAAGTGGTCAGAGAAGGCTTAGGAATGTTTTGACAAGTTCAAGGAGCTGATGAGTACATGCCCTGTTTTAGCCATTCCAGATTTCACCAGGCCTTTTGAGCTACAGTGTGATGCCTCAGGAGAGGGCATAGGAGCTGTCCTCATGCAGGACAAACATCCCATCGCATATGAGAGCAGGAAATTACAAGGTGTTGAGAGAACTTACAGCATCTATGACAAAGAAATGCTAGCAATCATGCACGCGCTAGCTAAGTTCAGGCAATACTTAGCAGGGAGCCGATTCACAGTAAAAACAAATCATAACAGCTTGAAACATTTCCTTGGACAGAAGGATCTCAATGACAGGCAACAGAAATGGGTGAGTAAGTTACAGGCTTATGATTTTGACATAGTCTATGTCAAAGGGAAGAAAAATATCGTCGCAGATGCTTTATCCAGAAGGCCTCATTTGCTTGCTGTTGGGATAGTCATGGACGATTGGAGAGAGTTGATCTTGGCAGAGTATGCCAAGGATAGTTGGGCATCTAGTGTTATTGAAGGAACTATTCAGGATAGTCGATACACTGTTGTAAATGATTTGATCATCTACAAGGAAAGGATTTATATAGTACCCGGGTCTGCTATGAAGCAGAAGATTCTGAGCGCATTTCATGATTCACCATTGGCAGGACATCCCGGATTCTTTAAGACATATCGGCAAGTGAGAGAGCGCTTCACTTGGAAAGGACTCAAAACAGAGGTGCTTCAGTTTGTTAGGGAGTGCTCAGTATGTCAGCAGAACAAACAGGAACATTCCTTTCCAGGTGGTTTACTATAGCCCTACCCATACCAGAGAAGAAGTGGGATAGCATTTCCATGGATTTCATTACAGGCCTCCCCAAGGTACAAGGTTGGGATTGTATTTTTGTTGTGGTAGACAGATTGACGAAATTTGCACATTTCTTTGCGATTTCATCCACATATTCAGCAGTACAGACAGCAGAGCTATTCTTTCGAGAGGTATTTAGATTACATGGGATGCCACGGAACATAGTCAGTGACAGGGATAGTAGGTTTATGAGCCACTTTTGGCAGGAGTTATTCAGGTTGTGTGGAGCTAACTCCGAGTACCAGTTACCACCCCCAAACTGATGGGCAGACAGAGATAGTGAATAAATGGGTTGAGGGGTACCTTCGAAACTACATTGCAGGAGAGCAGAAGGCTTGGGTGAAGTGGCTGCATCTAGGGCAGTACTGCTATAATACCTCTTTCCATATGTCTATTCAAATGTCCCCTTTCATGGCACTGTACGGGTATGATGCTCCTAATTTTCTGGATTTGTTATTTGGGGACAGTAGGGTGCCTAAGGCCAAGGATATATTGCAGGAGTGTCAGGACATTATGCGATCCTTGAAGGAAAATTTGCAAAGGGCACAAAATCAGCAGAAGCAATATGTTGATCAACACAGGGTTGAGAGATCTTTCAAGGTAGGAGACATGGTGTACCTCATGTTACAGCCGTATAGACAGTCCTCTCTCAAAAGGAGTGGAGCAGAGAAATTGAAACCACGCTACTATGGACCATTCAAAGTAATTAGGAGAGTGGGTGAGGTAGCTTATGAGTTGGAGCTGCCTGCAGACAGTAAAGTACATAACGTGTTCCATGTGTCACGCTTTAAGAAGGCATTGGGGCATAATGTGGTGCCTTCAGGAGTATTGCCACCTCTCGATGATGAGGGAAAACTTCTCTTGATTCCTGAGGCCATACTTGACTCCAGGGAGAGGGTGCTTCGCAAGCGGACTATCAGGGAGTACCTAGTAAAGTGGAGGAACCTACCACTTGAGGATGTGACATGGGAGGCAGAGGAGATTATTCAGCATCCTGAGTTGAGATTGCTTGGGGACAAGCAATTTCAAGAGGGGCGGACTGTAATGTCCCCCACTTAGCCAGTTTGGGAGGTATGTTGTCGTTAGCCCATTCTTGTATGGTCCCGAGGGCTAACCAGGACTTCAAGATCCTGAGGTTATTTGGCCTAGTCAAATTTAATTACAGGCCAAACGGAGTTTGTTTGTTGGGTTGTTAGGAAGACTTACTATTTTTAGTAAGCCAATAGGGGGATGCAGTGCCTTCAATTTTCAGTGACAGGATGAGATGTGTTTTGTTGGGCTCTTTCTAATGAGCTATTATATGTAGGATTTCGAGTTTATTCGGTATATTATTTTAATGTTTGAAGTTACAACGGTAAAGTGACTATTTAAATTAAATATTATAATGTTTCATAAAGTCACTTTATAAAAATCAAGAGTCCCCCTTTTGAGTACATACATGGACTTTGTAAAAAGAAAAAAAAAGTAATACTAAAAGTCATGTATTATCCCACATTGGCAAGACGGAAGCGTGGAGCAAGTGAGGAAGGGATTAAAAGGAAGAGGATAGCTCTCATTTATTCAGGCTTGGAAATATCAAAGAAATTGGAGAATTTTCTGGAGATTATATCTCAATAGTTTGAAGGACGAAATCCCTTCAAGCTGGAAATCTTGATGCCATTGAAAGATATGGTCTTGAGATTCAACATGGTAGCAGTCTGAAAAAAGCAGATACGAAAAAGCAGCCCGAAAAAAGCAGAACCGAAAAAGCAGGCAGAAAAAGCAATTCGTAAAAGCTGTTCAAAAAGCGGAACCGAAAAAGCAGGCTGAAAAAGCGGGTACGAAAAAGCAGGCCGAAAAAGCAGTTCGAAAAAAGCAAAGCAGAAGGGGCAGCATAGAAGGAAATTATTTCAGCCATCTACAACCAAGTTCTTTGTTAGTATTGTTTTTAGGGTGTTATAAGCTTTCAGCTGTAAGTGTGCATTATACCAGCATTATCATTTTGTAATCCATGTAAATGCCAAAGTCTTGGCCATATTTCATGAGCATTGTAATTTTCATTGCAATTAAGAAGATAATAGTTGCTGGTGTCATTTAAGCAATTTAATATCATTATTTATCAGCTAGTTAGTTTGCATACCAACTGTTTGTAAAAATGCCAGTTGGCTGCAGGTGTTCATTTCTCATGCTTAGATCATATATATGCACTGAATATTGTCAAAATTAGTAGCACACTCATGTTAGGTCATTTGTGTAGTCCATTGTAGTCTTCTAGCACAAGATTTTCATTGATACAAATTGTAAAAAGGTCATTTGAAGCTAGCTGAAATACTATATCAGTCATACGTCCCTTGCATGTGAATTGTTTGATGAAATTCCTTGAGCTTTCATCAGCATTTTTTGAGGGCAGATTTGAGGAGGGTTATTACATAGAAGGATCTAAATCTATTCCCAAGTACAATGATATCAATGTACAATGCTTTTATGGACAAATTCCAAGTAACCAAGCTCTGCTTCTCTAAGATCAACTACAACTCTACAAGAACCAGTGCAATCTTCTAAGGGTTATGCAAAGAATTTGCATATCACAAAGAACATCATTATAAATTAACAAACAATCAAAAGTATGAGCAATGGAAATTCATCAAACACCATTACGTTCTCCATTAAAATCAAAACACTTTATCTAGCAATTGAGAAATTAAAAGATGCCATGCATGATGTAATGAGTTGAAATAAACATGAATCCACCACATCTTCAATGAAAACTGTTTATTTCCCCAAGTCTTACAACAAAGTCTTCCCCTTCTCCTACTCTACCTTTACTCTAAGGAGGAAGAGCTAACTACATGCCTATTTGTCTATCTCTCTATGAATCTATCTAATCTAATCTAATGCCTTACAAATGAGAAAGCATGGCCTTCATATAGATTTTTAAATTACAATGTGTGACTCGGATTTAAAGAAATAACATTGAGGGTCTAGATTTTGCCACCTCAAGCCTAATTAGGGTTAGGGCTTGGAGAGAGAATTTACAATGAATGATTGGCTACACATGGATCAGTCATGAGGGTGTCCACTTAGTGGGAGAGTGGTCGAATATGACCCACAATGACTGAAGGTTCCTACCAAGCATTTAATGTTTGTTGACCCAAAGTAGCCTATGCTTGATTCTATTCATTGAATATAGTGAATTTTGATATGTCGACTTGAATACTTTCGATTGGCTGGTGAAGCTGACTAGGTTTCATTTTAGTGTGCTGGGTTCCATGTAGACTTAGGTGTGTTCTAAGTGCATCATTTTGTAACCAATATCCAACTTTGATTACTTCTTTTGAATTTTTTTTCCCCTCTGAGCATTTTCTTCCTTCTATGTACCTGCCTAGGAATATTAGATTGGACCTTCGGACTTTTGACCTTGGATTTCTAGGAACTTTGAGATGTTGCATTTTTTCCTTCTACATTTGTACTTGAACTCTGATCCTTGAGGTCTTGAACCTTGAATGCCTTGAACTAGATTGCTCGAAACTTGGACGCCTTCAACACTAGAACTGGAACTCCAAGACTTGTAATGTCCTAGCTGAAACTATGCTCCAACTTGCGATGTGTCTAGGAAGAACTACGACCGTACAACAACGTCCAAGTGTGATGGTGTATGGTTGGTACAGTGTCTGTACGGTGTATGATGAAAACAAAGTCTATACGGTGTTTGACAGACGGCTGTACGATGTGATTTGCTGATCACACAAAGTCCAAGTGGAGTTAGCAAGGGTACGGTGAGGGAGTAGTGCAATTTGTACGATGTCTTAGACGACTAGTGTTCTTGTGACAGTCCATAAAGTCGCCTAGAGAGACCATATGACATAATTATATAGGTTGTACAGGGTGTTTAGTGATGTGCAAAAGATTTACAAATGTTGTGCTGAGGTATGATTATCAATCAATGCCAACAAACTTCAAATTACCAATTGAAATAGAAAGGAGCACCAAGCCAAAGAGAGCTTTCCAAGTACAAAACTTCAAATTCAAACAATGATATTGATCTAGATTTGCCAGATTCGAAACAAAGAAAGCAAAGCAAAATAGGGTGAGGATTACTCCCACTGAAACTGCGTTTGGCCATATAGGGAAGGTCTTTCACTTCTGAAATCATGACACTTGAACTCCAAAAGGAATTCACAATATAATTAAATATTCCAAGACACATACCTTCTACAACCTACAAGCCAGTATAAATACCCCTTCAGATAAAATCTTTAGGGTTTACAAAAAGGTGCTAACATGGCCAACTCCTACGGACAAATAAAAAAAAAAATTGGGTCTAAGAGATAACTAAATTAATTGTGAGGGCCAAACATGTAAAATTCATTAAATCAATATAATTAATAATATTGGAGACATTATGGTCCTCCCTGCCCAGAGATTTCTTGCCCCCAAGCAAGCCTACGGAACCTCCTAAGGGTGGATCATGAATCTCTCCTGTGATCAACTTCTTCAGTTTGGAGTCAGGTACCAAGTGGATTTTATCACCATAGTAAATGACATTGTCAACCACTTTGTACCTATCATTCTATATGTAGCCATCCATCAACTAACATTCAAAAGTGTTCTTGGAGTACTCAACCAATAGATGAACCCTCCAATCATTCAAGGTTTGAAATGAGGGGTCGATGGTGTATGCGTTGGATAAAGTGTTGACTGCTACGTGATTCCTCACATCAGTTTCGAGGTTATATGCCTAAATAATATCTTGTATGAGAATTGCCTCTATCTTCTTTTTCGAGATTTCCCTTGGTCCTCTATTTGACATCCCTCTTAGCACCATCTTCTTGCCATCCACCTCAAATGAAAACTCCATCCTTCTGAAACTCTGTGTATTGATCAAGGGTCTCCATTCATTGAATGTCGAGAATGACATCTGTGTCATCCAAATCTAACACAAAGAAATCATCTATCACTATATAGTTTCCCATGGTAATGCTCAGCCGAGGAATCACATGAGTGCAAGGTTGTAAAGTTCCTCCTACCACCTTGACCTCAAATCCCCTATGCCCCACTGTGCACAAAGCCCTTTTAGTGACCATTGATGAATTGATGAAATTGAGTGTGGGACCACTAACAAGCATGAATGTGACTTGCTTCTTGTGAAGTGTGTCATGAACATGAAATATATTGCTTTTGAAAGTTGCAAAAAGTGTAGCAATGGAATCTCCTTTTTGTACAAGTGTAGAAATCCTCTCTACATGATTAGTTTCTTCCTCTTGCACTTTGGATATTTTACTTTCTTCTTCATTGTTAGGTAACACCTCAATATAGTGAATCTTTCCTTTGCAAAGACAATGGTGTCTCGATTCCCATGTTCCTTCAAAGTGAAACAAAGCTTCCTCCTCCGGAACTCCTAATGGTTGGTCTCATCCAATAATGGCTTCTTCTAAGTTGTCTTCTTCTCTTTCTCTTCTTGAGGGTTTGTGGTTGGGGATGTGTTTAATTCAAGGAAGAAGATATGACCATGTCCAATGCTTTCTTAACTGCTTTGGTGAGTGTGCTAGGGTTGAACCCTTTCACCCAACCTTTTAGATGTTCCCTCAACCCATTCATGAACAACTGTTGCCTCTTTGAGATATGTCACCAACATAGACAACCTCTGGAATTCTGTAATATAGCTGTTAACTGATCTGGTTTGCTCCAATTGCGTCAACTCCTTCAAATTAAGCTTGGGATCCTTTCAATTGAAGTGTTTTATAAGCCTCTCTGTGAACTTGGCATACAAAGTTACTTGATCATGGCCCAAAGTGACCATTCCATGATGTCACCATTTGTATGCAACTCCTTCCAAGTGAAGCGCAACAAATTTGATTGCCTCATCCTTTGGCATCGGTTTAAGCTAGAGTATATGTGTGTCTTTTGTACCCATGCTCGTGCAGAGATTGATCCAGATCCATTAAAGGATGACAAATTTACCTTCTCTATCTTCCATTTGAGGTCATCATTGTAGTGGCCATGTCTCCTAGAATATCTCATCCGCAAACCCACATAATCCTTGAAGGGTAGTTCTGATCCAAACCTCACACCAAACTAGTCTTTTCCGAACCGATCTTGCATTTCCAAGAAAGAAGGCTCTTGTTCTCTTCTTTGTTCATGTCTTTGGAGAAATGTTTGCATCATTGGTTGTGTGTGGAAGCGCTCAGTGCAAGGCCTCACATTGACAAAATTAATATAGTGCCCATTGTGTCCATTTGTCCTTCATTCGGTCAAAAGTCGAAGGGTTTCACAAATTTGTTATTGTCCCTTTGCCAAGGTCTCACCAAGTAGTTGTTGTCCTCTTGTTAGCTCTCATAGCAATGTCATCATCTTGGTGTTTGATCTGCCCATCCTTTCTTCTCATTTGGGTCTTGTTTGCATCCAACATTATCCAACAAGATGGCAAGATCACCAGCTCTGATCCACTGTGTTGTCCTGGCTGAAACTTTGCTCCAACCTGCAATATATCTAGGCTAAACTATGATTGTATGACAGTTTCCAAGTCTAATGGTGTATGGTTGGTGTAGTGCTGTTTAATAAAGGATTATACGGTTTGATCAGTGGACCATATGGTGTTTAGCTGGATTCTGCAAGCATACAGTGAGGGAGTGGTGCAATCCTACAGTGTCTTAGAGTTGGTTGTATGGTGTTCTTGGAGCAATCTGTAAAGTGGCCTAGGGAGACCGTGAGAGAGAATTATATAGGCCATACAGAGTGTTAAGTGATGTACAAAAGATTTATGAATGTTGTCTTGAGGTATGACTATCGATCAATGCCAACATACATCAGATTATCAATTGAAACAAGAAGGAACACCAAGCCAAATAGAGATCATCAGTTATAGAACTTCAAATTCAAGCAATGATAATGCTCCAAATTTGCTAGATTCAAAATAAAGAAAGAAAAGTAGAATAGGGTGAGGGATTACTCCCACTGAAATTGCATTTGGCCAAATAGGGAAGGTCTTTCACTTCTGAACTGGTGACACTTTAACTCCAAATGGAATTTGTAATTCAAAAAAAAATTCCAAGACACATACCTCCTCCAACCTACAAGAGGATATAAATACCCCTTTCAAATAAACTCTCAAGGATTTACAAAAAGGTGCCGACATGGCCAACTCCTAGGAGCAAATAAAAATAAAAATGGGCTTGAGAGATAATAAAATTAATTGTCTGGGCTCAACATACGGAATTTGTTAAATCATTTTATTTAATAATATCAGGGACATTACATGACCTAGATGTCTTCCTTGAACATCTGGAATCACAATTCTCCCTCCTCTTTCTTCTTAAAAGTTCAAGCCTTCTTTCTTCAGGAACTTTCTTTCTCTTCAAAATTCAGACCTTTGTGTTCTCCTATTTGATATCCACTTGGTCACACTTTTATTTTTACTTTTGAAAGAACTCCCTTTTTGGCATTTATTTCATCACCAGTTTTCGACTCATGGGTGCACCCCTTGAAGAGGATTAAATTTGATTTTTGGGGATGGAATTTCCATAATTAGCCAAATTTCATCTATTCCTTGCAATTTCTTCCTTGAGTGAGGAGGAATCCCAACGCTTAGCCATTTTTCTGAGTTTCCTTGTTCTCTTCAACTTGGGAGGAAAATATTTCCAACACTTAGCCATATTTCATCTTCCCTTGTTCGATTGAACACATTTGAGACATGAAGGAGGAACTTGTAATTTTGGAAAAAATTCCATGCACTTCAGGATTTCCCCTTCTTCGGTGCAAATGGAGCATGGAGAAGGCTTTTTCATTTTGAAGAAATTCCTTGAACTAAGAGAATTCCCTCTCCTAAGTGCACTTTGAGGCTGGAGAAGGATTTTCTCCACACAGTGAAATTTCATCTCCTTTCCTTTTCTAGATGTTTTTAAAAGACATTATTCAAATTTAATCATATTTCTGATGTTTTTTCATTCCTTTCCACTTTTGAATTTTTCAAGGATATTTTTAGACTTAACCATTTTATGACGAATTGTCTCACTTGCTCATTCTTCTAGATACAGAACTAGATACCCTTTTGTCTCTTGATCAGTTGGAGTCTACCCTTTGCCAAAATAGACCTGCCAAAAATATACTATTATAAAATATTTAGCTTTTCCAAAGTCAAAATAAAGCCAATTGAGGATGCAATAAAATTTACTTAAAATAGACTTACTAAAAATGTAAACTTCCAAAAATAGTAAGTTCATCACAACACTCAAAATTTCATTGGCATACCTTTTCGAAAGATTTTTCCTTTCCATAATTATTCAATTTATTTATTTTTCATGCCATTTGATTGTTTGGCCACACTTTTGGGGTGGAGGATTTTCCTTTGAAGAAGAATTCCTTGCATGTGGAGATTTTTTCACTTGGGTGCAATTCCTTGGCCATGGAGGATTTTGATACTTGGGCGCAATTCTTTAACTGTGGAGGATTTTGTCACTTGCATGCAATTCTTAGACTATGGAGGATTTTGTGAGTTGGGCGCAATTCAATTGTTGTGGAGGATATTGTTAATTGGGTGCAATTCCACAGTTGTAGAGGATTTGTCACTTGTGTGCAATTCTTTGGCAATGGAGGATTTTATCACGTGAGCGCAATTCCTTAATTATGGGGGATTTTGTCACTTGTGTACAATTCATTAATTGTGGAGAATTTCTCTTAACTTAGTCATTTTTAAAATGTTAAACTGAATATAAAATATAGCACTTCCTTTCTTATATGTTAAGTTGTATTTTACATAAATACTGTCAGGACATTTGAGAGTGGTTTCAGATCTCTAGAAGTTATTATGGAGATTCTAGATTTTGGAAGAACCCAAAATGTTTTACACTCAACCAAATTCAGTATTAAACAAGCTTCCATTAGTGTTCTTTTCCACAACTTCTTTTTCCAAGATTTCTATTAAATTTGATATTGGAACAAGGATTTTCCTAGAATTATCACATCTTTCATTTGTTTTCTATATTTCCCGTTTAGGGGCACATTAGACATTAAAGGAAATCCTTCCATACTTGGCCAATTTCCTAATTTCCTTCACTTTCTTGGACCAACATTTGGCCATTTTTCATGATTTTCCATTTTGGGGCTGATGGGATGGGATCAAGGAATTTTCACATACTTAGTGGATTTTAATGCTCCATCCTCTTATGAGTGCCTTTTCATGCCTTTTCTGAAATGTTTCTAGAGTTGATCAATTTTTTCTACTTTTTTAGCTCTTTCCACTTTGAGGTACTCTTTAGGAATGTTCTCAAACTTGGTGCATTTTAGACCAAGTGCCTCATTCAATTACATCTCCAAATATAGACCTGGGTACCCTTTTTCCTATTCCTCAACAACTCATTAGATGCAAAACTAACCAGCCAAAAATAGACTTTCTATAAATAGTAAGTTTGTTCAAACACAAAATTAGGCCAATCGAAGACATAATGAAATTTACTAAAATTAGATATACCAAAAATAGAAATATCTAAAATTAGCTATCATGTCAAAAAGTCCAAAATATAATAAGCATTCTTTTTGAAAGATCAATTCATTGTTATACTTGGCCAAATTCACTATTTTTCACAAGATTCAAAGGTAGTAGTCATTCAAATCTAGACTTGTATAGTTTACCCAAGTAGTTTATGGGTCGGGAGACAACATCGACTACAAAAATAATGAGCTCATATAGAAAAAGAGGGGGTCCCCATTTGCAATGGGTGATGTGTGAAAAGGTCACAACGGTGTCTTATCACCATTTTCCTCAGTCTTGTTAGTTCTGTCTTTCCTCGAATGATTGAGCATCCCTATGCGTTTGTTCACCATGATATAGGTCATAAGGAACATCCACAATAGGGTGCACATATACTCCCTCCTTCCCAAACCCAAACCCAACCCCTTTGTCCCCTTGTGGCCCTACAGGGCTTTGTAGTCATATACCATGGGGTGGCATACTTAAAAGGTGACCTCGTTACTATTTTCCACTTGTGATCCCCTCATTTCCCCTACTATGGCCAATTACAATAGTTAGAAAGTGTATATAGTATTTCACACAATAAATAAAATATTCCTTAATCAACAATGGTGTAATGGTCCTGTCATAAAATTAATAAACAATAAGATCATTGTTTATGGGCCGATTAGTTTAGTATATCTTAGATCTATTTTTATTTAACTTTTTCCGTAGGTGTGGCCGTCGGCTATCTTTGTAAACCCTTGGGAGTTCCTCTAAAGGGTATTTAAGCACGACATGTAGATAGTAGTTGGGATGTGTCTTTGGATTATTTTTTTATACTGTGAATTCCTGTTAGAGTTCTGGATTGTTCACCATTCTGGAAGTGAAAGATCTTCCCTATTTGGCTATTTTGGTTTCAGTGGGATTCAACCCTCACCCTATTCTGTTGCGTATGGCTTGGCTTGGATTTGACAAGCATCATCTGTATGCGGAAATATCATTACTATTCGGTAACAAGTTGCGTATATCTATTTGGTTTTTGGTTTTTGCAAGCTATTTGTGTTTAAAATACATATCATTTGCATTTCAATCAGCATTGCCGAATTCCACCACATTCCCTCTGCCTTCAATCACACAACCTCCTACTTGCATCGTACAGACCCTTGCTTCCACCGTACAGTTGTACAACATCCTATCAACTGTACGCCTTCATCTTCACCCCACCATACAAATCTATTGGCCTCCACCTTGTCCCACCATATGACCCACCCACACCATATGACCTACCTAGTCAATACTGTACGATCATATTCCGACACCAAACGAACACCCCTTGCATACAATTTCTGTGGATATACGAGTGTGAAGGGCTTGAAGCCATCAGGAACATTACAGTGGTATTAGAGCCATAGATACTGCCAGCCTGTGTATAGTGAATGAAAGTTTATAGGTGGAAAAGAAGGAGATCCCATTTAGTTGATAGAATGACAAATCAAGAACCCACTCCTGCCGAACTCATGGCACTACTAAGGGATCTTTCAAGCAATTAGGCACAAATCAATGACACTCAACAACTTATGGAAGATGTTTTCATGAAGCTGGAAGACAATAAGATATCTGGGGAACAAAATGGTCACAACACCGACTCAGTATTGGGTAAGGAAAATCCTCATTCAACACACTCTCGACCTTCCATGCCTACTTTCCCTCCATGAATGAAGGTACCACATGGAGGAAGGCAACCAACCTTTGAGGAAGTTCAAGAATAGTTGAAAGAAGGCTAGAAGAATGCAAACTCGGATGAGGATGTATCCCACAAAAATTATGTAGAATTGAGAATGTGATATCCCAGCGGCAGAAAACAAGGATATTTTAATGATGACCTCAGAAGAATTTTGAATAAAGCAAATTTGACACCATTTGATGGATCCGGATCCATATCTACCCAAGCATGGGTAATGAAGGGCGATACTTACTTCCAGCTTAATCCAATGCCAGAAGAAGAAGCAATTAAATTTGTAGCAATCCACTTGGAGGGAGTGGTGCATGAATGGTGGCATCATGGCACTATCACACTTGGGTATGACCAAGTAAATACTTATGCATAATTTGCTGAAAGATTGATAGATCGGTTTGATGGTAAGGATCCGTAACTTAAGTTTAGAGAGTTGGCACAATTGAGGCAAACTAGATTGGTCGACCAGTAGATCACAGAATTTCAAAAACTCTATTTTTGTTACGGACATTTTCGAAAGAAGATGCATAATGCTCTTCATGGACGAACTGACAAAATCACTGAGGGGTTGGGTAAAAAGTATCAATCCTGCCACCCTTTCAAAAGCTATAAAAAAGGTTCGAAGCATGGCCTCATCATCGACATCATCGTCTCAAGGTTACTCCCACTCCAAACCGCTAGTATTTCCAAGGGACAAAGATAACAAACCTCTGCCGAAGAAGCCTTCGTTGGACGAAGCTACTAGACTAGAGCTCCGAAGGAAGAAATTATGCTTCAATTGTAAGGAACCGTGGGAACCTGGGCACATATGCCTCAGTAGAGGGAAAATACACTACATTGAAGTCGTGCCCGATGATGAGGACAATTAGGACAATTTGTCAATAGAAGATGGCCACCCCCACGAGAACTCCAAAATGGTTAATTTGAACTGTATGGAGAGGATCGCCGCATTGGTACAACGTGGAGGAATAATTGCCCTAGCTAGGAGCCCGAGATTTATGGTATTTCGTGTATATGGAACCCTTCAAGGACAGAGGGTCATTGTGATGCTCAATAGTAGAGCCACTCTAAACTTCATAAACTCATCTTTGGTGAAAAGAAGAGGTCTACCTACTGAGACACACATAGGATTCTATTGAGACACACATTAGATTCTAGGTCAAGGTCAGCGGAGGAACACTTTTTCCCTGTATGCACCTTGTTCCCCAACGTTGTATCACCATGGCTAAGAAGGATTTCTTGATAGTGGGCCTAGATGATATGGAGGTTATTTTGGGCATATAGTGGATGGAGACACTAGATAAATATGCACATAGTTTGAAGCAGATGGACTTCACTTTTGTTGTTGAGGGAAAGAAGGTTGCTCTCCATGGGATGCCCAATGAGGGACCAAAGGAAGTTTCAACACAATGGATGGAGGCCATTTTTCTGCATGATAACATTGCATGGGCTACACATTGTTTTGTTTCGATAGAACCAATAAAAAGACAACAGATTCCTTGCCGGGATGATGATCTTCAAAATATCTAGAGTACCCATGGTAAAGTTTTCATAGGCATACCTCCCCATTGTGGGTTTGAGCATACCATATGATGCAAGGCCTCACCTTGGAAAAATTAGGAGGAAATAATCACTCAACTAAGTCTACATCAAGGGGTTCGTGCACCTTCAGGATTGATAATTCTACTTAACCTAGATTGGATCTATCTAATTCTCTTAATACCAACTAATATGCAAACATGTGACAGGAGCCCATTCGATCTCCTGTAGCACCGTTAACTTTCCTGCACCAACTTGATGGAAATCGACCAGACTCCTCTTCAATGCAATTGAAATACATAGATAGTTTTAGTCACCTTCAATCTAAAACTTGGGACCCACACCGATCACAAAATGACCATCAAACAATATTAATTTGTATCCTAACATATACCACCTTTCTGCATGCGTGGTTTTAAAACATAATAGCAGACAAACCTTTGATTATGAAGTTCTCTGTCACTAACAAAATCTGTGAGTCCCTTATTTGGAACAACCTTTACCACTGTCACATATCAATTATGTGATTTCAACACATTGGTGAATACATGAAGATATTCACTATGATCATGAGTTTTCTTCCACGTGGACATAGACTGAACCAACTGAAACAATAAACAAAAATGAAAGCATGACAATAAAATACATAACCCCCCATGATCCTAGGAAATAGATCGCAAAGAGTCTAAAAGACTCCCATATGCTGTTGCGGTCCTCAAAACAATAGGTATTTACATTCAGTGACTCGAAAAATCGAGTTTCTTGTAACAATTTCAAAACCAATGAATCTATTTGGATTTAGAACCAAATGGGTGTTTTGTTATTCTGCAATTAGGTTGCTGACATGATCTCAGAATTCAGAGTATCAAATTTTGGGATGAAAGAAAGAAAAACAATTTCAAATCAAAAGCCCACACAAAATAAAAAAAGCTCAAAAATTCTTTCTATTCTCTTCTGCTGTGTTCCATTCCATTTTCTATTACAAAATCTGCTTTTTCATACTTTCCCATCTCTGAGATTGGGAAGATGAAACATCGACATAAAGCAAGCAAATGAAAACTTTTTTTCAAATCATGAAGGATCAGTTAGGAATCAAAATCTTCCCCCAACTCTTCCAACTGTTTGGAGTTCCCTGTAGCCATCAATTTCATAGTTAGCTTGATTATTTCAAACACATGCATACACTTAGAAAGAAAACTGACTCAACCAAAAATGAAAATTAACTTTGTCCTAAGTGGCTATAATTGGAGATCTTATAGAATCACTATTCCATTTATGCTACCACACCATAGGACTTTATTACAAACACAAAAATTCTAATCCTACTAACAAAAACTCTAAAACATGACATCAACTTCCTTCCTAGTTTCTGCAATTTCCTGTAGCATCATCTTTTTTGTGTCTTCCTGTCGCACAATGCTGAAGTATTGTTTGATCGTTGTTTGTTTCTGTAGCATATTTCACCATGTTAGTTCCTGTAGCATAATTTGTCTGGTCTTCTTCTGCAACATACTCCCCTGTGGAATGAATCTCAAGTCCACTTGAGATGAGGTATTGTAGTGATGAACCATGCTTGTTGATTTGTGTCTCATCCATCCAAATAGCTTTCTTTGCAGGTCTTTTCTTCTATTTGACTAAATACTGAGTATATTGTCTCCTTCGAGTCTTTGTTATTTTTATGTCTAGTTTCTTCTTTAGTTGGAGTGGTGCTGCTTTGGGTATTTTCTACAAATCTGCTTTTACGGAATCCTCGTGTTTTGATTGTGTTGCTCAACTTTTGTATGGTGTGAGATCACAAACATTAAATACGGGTGAGATGCCAATTTTTAGAGGTAACTGAATCTTGTATGCATTATGTCCATATTTTGCTAAGATTTGACAAGGACCAACCTTCTTAGGTAATAATTTAGTATGCTTGGTTTGAGGTAGTCTCTCTTTCTTCAAATATGCCCACACTAAATCACCAACATTGAATTGTAATTTTCTTCTTTTCTGATCAGCAAATTCTTTGTTCTGATTTGAATTTTGTAGCTGCAACTTGACTTGATCTTGGACCTCCTTAATAGCTTCAGCAAATTCTCACTATGTGAACAATTGGGGAAAGTGTTTGGAAGTTCTCTAAGCTTAAGAATTCCTCTTGGGTGTGTGCCATACACATCTGAAATGGATATTTTCCTATACTTCTATTCACTGTGTCATTGTATGAGAATTCAGCTTAAGCAAGTATAGAATCCCATTTTTTCCATGTTGTCTTGTAAGGCATCTTAACAAGTTTCCCAAAGATTTATTAACAACTTCTGTTTTGCCATCAGTTTGTGGATGATATACAGATGAGAAAGATAGGTTTGTGCCAAGTTTCTTCCAAAGGGTCCTCCAAAAATGACCTACAAATCTGACTTCTCTATCTGATACAATATTCAATGGTAATCCATGAATTCGAACTATCTCTTTGAAGAAGTGATCTGCTATGTATGAAGCATCTTTAGTAGATTTGTATGGTAGGAAATGTGCCATTTTACTAAACCTATCTACCACAACAAAAACACTATCATATCCTTTTTGTGTTTTTGGTAATCCCATAACAATATCCATATTGATGCTTTCCCATGGTCTTGAAGGAATGGGTAAGGGCTGATATAACCCAACATTAGTACTTTTCCCTTTGCTTTTCTGACAAATGGTGCATTCTTCTACAAATTTTCTCACATCTTTCTGTAACTTTGGCCACAAGTAATGCCTATGAACCAACTCTAAAGTCTTATCCAGTCCAAAGTGACCGGATAATGCTCCTCTACATTTCTCTTGTATGATGTTATCTCTCATTGAGCATTTTGGTATGCAAAATTGTCTTCCTTTGAATAGTAACCCTTCTTGAATCAGAAATTCTGCATACTCATGATTGTACCTATCATCTAGGTTAGTACATGCTTGATAAATCTCTTTAAAATCAGCATCATTATCATACATATCTTTCAAATTCGAAACTCATGTAGTTTCCAACTGAATTTTTGATGTAGTCAAAGCTCTTTCGCTTAAAGCATCAACAACCTTATTTGAAACTCCCTTTTTATGCTCATATGTCTATGATTTAGTTTCTCTTGACTATTTATGAAACTAAGGGCCTGGTTATTTGTGTATACAATGAATTCTTTTGGCAGCAAATAGTGTCTCCATTTCTGAAGGGATTGAACAAGGGCATACATCTCCAAATCATATGAAGAATATTTTTGTTTAGCTTCATTTAGTTTCTCACTAAAGAAGGCTATAGGCCTACCCTCTTGACTAAGTACACCTTGTATTGCTATGTTGCTTGCATCATATTCTATTTGAAAGACTTTACTAAAATTAGGAAATGTGAGGACTGGTTGTTGAGCTACTTTCTTCTTAAGAAGTTCAAAGGCTTCAATAGTTTCTTCTGTCCAAACAAATTTACATTTCTGTCCTCCTTTTATAATATTCAGAATTGGTGCACAAATCAAGCTGAAATTCCTAATAATTTTTTTGTAAAAAGTGGCTAAACCATAAAAACTTCTAACTATTGCAATAGTCTTAGGAACTGGCCAAGAAAGTATTGCACTTACCTTATCTTGATCCATCTTGAGTGTTTCTTTTGAGATTAGAAATCCAAGGTACGTCAGCTCTTCTTGCTTGAAAGTGCATTTCTCCAAATTAATCATTAGCTTTTCTTCTTGTAGCCACCTTAACACCAAGTCTAGATGTTTCAAATGCCACTCCTTTGTGTTGCTGAAAACTAAAATATCATCTACATATACTATCACAAACTTTCCTGCAAAATCTTTGAGGACTACATTCATGAGTCTCATAATCGTACTAGGAGCATTAGACAATCCAAATGACATTACCTTCCACTCGTATAATCCCTCATTTGTTTCAAATGTTGTTTTCCATTCATCTCCTGGCCTAATTCTTATTTGATGGTATGCACTTTTTAAATCAATTTTTGAAAAGTATCTTGCTTTACCCAAAAAATCAAGTAAATCCTCTATCCTAGGCATTGGAAATCTGTACCTTATGGTGATTTTGTTCAGTGCTCTCAAATTTGTGCAAAGCCTCCATGTTCCCTCTTTCTTAGGTGCTAGGACTGCAGGTACTACAAATGGGCTTAGACTCTTTCCAATCAAACCAACTTAAAGTAATTCTTCATTTCGCCTTGTCATTTCTTCATTTTGTTGTGTGGTGTTAGCTTGTATGCAGCCTTGTTGGGTAATGTTGAACCTAGTATGAGATCAATGCAATGACTGATTTCTCACAAAGGTGGGAGACTTCTTGGCATTCCATTAGCTATGATTTCATTCTACTTGTCTAGAATTGGTTTAACTTCTTCCACTACCCCTTGTGTCTTCTTTTCTACCATTTCCACCTTCAAGTTCGAACATTCCATTTCTGAATTTGCTTCCTCAATCTGATTTTCAGCATTCTTCTATAATTTATCTTTTAGTACAGGAACCAATGCAAAGAGTGGACACTTCTTTCCTTTAACTTCCTTTAGAAATCCTTTCTTACCCATTACCATGATCTTAGCTTCTATAGCTTTTTCTTCTTCTTGGCTTGGTTCGGTTAGAGGTATTAGTTCAATGACCTTTCCATTCTTTGTATTGGTGTATGTGTTCTTTACTCCATCATGCTGTGCCTTGAGATCTTACTGCCATGGCCCATATTGACAATATCAAACAACAATCTGTCCTTATATGCTCCAATCTGAAATTCAACCCAAGCTTGTTCTTCCACTATAGTCTACTATCCTTTATTTAGCCAAGACACTTTATAAGGATACGGATGAGGCATTCTTGGTAGTTTTAACAATGAAATTTTTTGTGGATCCAAAGTCTACCAATACCTTGCAAACTTTTCCTCCATACTTACATGTAGTTCTAAAAATAGATTTTCTCTGTGGTGGTTTTGATTTTATAGGCATCTTCAAAAGTGTTCTTCTCATCATAATGGCTTCTTCGCTTTTTGGATAACCATAAGTTTTTGAATCGTTTTGTGAATCAACTTCTTGTGTAAGGTTTATTCTCCTTTCTCCATGAGTATTAGAGGTTGTCTTTGCTGGACATTTGTGTGCCATGTGACCTTCTTGGTTACAATTATAACAACTTATTGTTCCATTCATTCTTCTTGGTGATCTTCCTATGAAATTTGGTCTTCTACCTCTGAAACTTCCTCTAAAATTATCAAACCTGGTTATTTCATTATGTGTCTCTGGTTGTGGCTGAAAATTTGAGCTTCTTCCTTTGAATGATTGTCTTCCTCTAATTCTGTTGCTATTCTCGTCTTCTCTTAATCTTTTCTTCCACTTCAAAGCTAGTTGGTAACATTTAGCTACTATGTTGGGACTCAACAGCTACAACTCCTCTTGTATGTTCATTCTTAGACCATTTAGGTATCTTGCTACCTTGACAATCTCAAGCTCTACAAATTTTAATCTTAGACTCAATTTCTGAAATTCTTCTATATAAGTGCAGATATCCATATGTTTTTTTGCGATTCTGCCTCTTCTGGTGTAACTGTACTTCATAGTCTTTAGGAAGATAAGTCTCTTTCACCATAGACACCATCTTCTTCCATGAACAAATTTTCTTCTTGTCTTCCTTTACTCTTTCTTCATGTAGAAAATTCCACCATGTAAGGGCTGCTCCCTTCATCCTAGACTTAGCCACCTTGATTTGTTGTGATTATGAAGTCTTCTCACATTCAAAGAAATTCTCCAAAGCTTCAATCCATTCCAAAATTGATTCAGTATCCATCTTTCCCGTAAACATAGGTAACTCAGTGGATTTTCCTCCCAAAGCCTTCAAACCTTTAATGTATGGTCTCTCATGTTTAGATACTCCATCCTTTTCATCAGTTGGGACTTCTTCCTCCTCTTCTTCTTTCATTTCTTTCTTCTCAACCAAATTTTTCATGTGTTCCAACTTATTTGCTAATTCTGTCAACATCCCCTTCACTTCTCTATTCTCTTTCTGTTAGAGCTCCTCTTGTTCCTCAACCTTCTTAGCTAGTTCTGCATTGGTCACCATCTTGCTTGACCCTACTGAGGACTCTTGATCGAGTATATACAACATGTAACTTCACACAATCTGAGGTCTCTCACTTTGATACCAAAAATGATGTAGAGCCTCACCTTGGAAAACTTAGGAGGAAATAAATTACTCAGCCAAGTCTGCATCAAGGGGTTCGTGCATCTTCAGGATCAATAATTCTACTTAACCTTGATTGGATCTATCTGATTCTCTTAATACCGACTAATATGCAAACATGCGACAAGAGCCCATTCGACCTCTTGTAGCAACATTAGCTTTCCTACACCAACTTGATGGAAATCGACCAGACTCCTCTTTAATGCAATTGAAATACATAGATAGTTTTGGTCACCTTCAAATCTAAAACTGGGGACCCACACTGATCACAAAATGACCATCAAACAATATTAATCTATTTCCTAACATATACCACCTTTCTGCATGTGTGATTTTAGAGCGTAATAGCAGACATACCTTTAATCATGAAGTTCTTTGTTGCTAGCAAAATCTGTGAGTCCCTTATTTGGAATAACCTTTACCACTGTCACATATCAGTTATGTGATTTCAACACATTGGTGAATACATGAAGATATTCACTGTGATCATGAGTTTTCTTCCGTGCAGACACAAACTGAACCAACAGAAACAATAAACACAAATGAAAGCATGAAAATAAAATACATAACCCCCCACGATCCTAGGAAATAGATCACAGAGAGTCTAAACGACTACCATATGTTGTCACGACCCTCAAAATAGTAGGTATTTACATTCAATGACTCAGAAAGTCGAGTTTCCTGTAACAAATTCAAAACCAACAAATCTAATTTGGATTCAGAACCAAATGGGTGTTTTGTTATTCCGCAATTAGGTCGTTGACATGATCTCAAAATTTAGAGTACCAAATTTTGGGAAGAAAGCAAGAAAAACACTTTCAAATCGAAAGCCCACTCAAAATCCAAAAAACTCAAAAAATCTTTCTATTCTCTTCTGCTGTGTTCAATTCCCTTTTCTGTTACAAAATCCATTTTTTCATACTTTCCCATCTCTAAGATTGGGAAGATGAAATGTTGACACAAAACAAGAAAATGAAAACTGTTTTTCAAATCATGAAGGATCGTTCAGGAATTAGAATCTAGCACCAACTCTTCCATCTGTTTGGAGCTGCTTGTAGCCATCAATTTCGTAATTGGCTTAATTATTTCAAACACACACACACTTAGAAAGAAAACTGACTCAACCAAAAATGAAAATTAACTTTGTCCTAAGTGGCTATAATTGGAGAGCTTATAGAATCACTATTCCATTTATGCCACCACATTGTAGGACTTTATTACAAACACATAAATTCTAATCCTACTAACAAGCACACTAAAACATGGCATCAACTTCCTTCCTAGTTTCTACAACTTCCTGTTGCATCATCTTTGTTGTATCTTTTTGTCACACAATTCTGAAGTATTGTTTCATCGTCGTTCCTATAGCATATTTCACCATGTTAGTTCCTGTAGCATATTTCACCATGTTGGTTCCTATAGCATAATATGTCTTGTCTTCTCCTGCATCACCATAGAGTTGGAAGCTGGTGCCAAACCAGTTATCATTGTGCCATACCGCCACCCCAAAAAATTCAAAGATGAGATTGAGAAGACGATTCAAGAGCATCTCAAGAAAGAATGGATCCATCCTAGCTCTAGCCCTTTTGCATCATCACTAGTATTGGTAAAAAAGAAGAATGAGATGATGCACATGTGTATGGACTATTGTGCATTGAATAAGAAGACAATAAAGAATAGATACCCTATTCCTAGGATCGACGAATTGTTGGATGAGCTATATGGTGCCATTTATTTTTCTAAAATAGATCCCATTTCGGATACATCAAATCTGCATGTAGGAAGAAGACGTGGAGAAGACAAATTTTCGTTGTCACTACAGGCATTATGAGTTCTTGGTTATGTCGTTCGGGTTAACGAATGCACCAACTACTTTTTAGTCTTGCATGAATCATAACTTCAACAAACAATTGTATAAGTACCTACTAGTATTCTTTGATGATATCCTTATTTACACCAAAACTTGGGAAGAAGATCTGAGACATTTGGATGAAGCCTAGGGATCATGAAGGCTCAGTCCTTGTTCGCCAAGCAATCCAAGTGTGAATTTGGGATGACAAAAAATTGTACCCAGGGCACATTGTCAGTAAATATGAAGTGCAGGTCCACCAAGAGAAGATTCAAGCTATCCTTGATTGGCCCCCACCAAAATCGTTCTCTGAGTTGCAAAGGTTCTTTGGACTGTGCAATTATTACCGTAGGTTTGTAAAAAGACTCTCTCGACTCAGCGCACCTTTAATAGATCTGTCTAAGAAAGACTCCTTCCACTGGAATGAAAAAACACAATACACTTTTGATAAGTTAAAAGAAGCAATGAGCACTTGCTTGGTTCTAGCCTTACCAGACTTCACTCAACCATTCATTCTAGAGTGTGATGCATCCGGAGAGGGCATTGGTGCAGTATTAATACAAGATAAACACCCTATAGCCTTGTTACTAAAATTTTGCACACTTGTAAAATTTTTAGTATAAGAGCAAGTAATCAAAGGTGCACGAATGTTATTCATTATGTACCAAAAGAATATAAATGTCCTTGTATTTTCATCTTTGAAATACAACTGATATTTACATAAAATGAATGAATATGAAAATGCTCAAAATGGAAATCTCACACAAGCCGTGAGTCTGACTACTACTTCTACACATATTGAAAATAAGAAAAATACAACATAAGAGAGTAGAGTCAGAGGTAACCAGTTATTGCCTTTCAGCCTTTGACTGGTTATTCGATCCTTGTTGCCGCTCCTGGTCCAGCTCTCGATCTGATAGGCTCCGTAATGTTTGTTCTCCTACATGGGAAACAATGGGGGTTAGATCTTAAACGATCTAAGCAATGACTGGTTATTACCAACTTGGTACCCACGCATGCTATATAATTCCTATTCTGAATACGTGTAAAAACAGTAGAATAAATTCTAAATGCTTTAATGTAAAAATCAGAAAATATGATGTTAAAGGGACATATTATTTCTCTGATATGAAACCTTTCATCATAATCAAGCGTAAGCATATTGATCTCAAAAAACAGTACTATACATGTTTAGATACACATCACAGAGAGATAATTTATGAGTGTCACGAGCCCGTGCTCGAACCTCGTAGATGATATGCTATAGGGTGCACAGAAAGGCTACAGTAGATAATTATGATTGACATTACAATTCGTAGATGCATAACTTATTGCCGGAAAGCATGAAAAGTAATCAACAGAAATACTTCAAGCAATGCTAAGAATCAAGGAGTTTTCATTGTAAATATAAAACATGCTACTGAAAATATGTTTACAAGGAGCTCCAAAAAACAGATGTATTCAGCAAAAGGATGTACAACTAGAGTGCAAGAAGATAGGAGTTCATCGTTTCAGCATACATATATCCTGCAATTAAAGGGGGATGTAGGATCTATATTATCTGTGGGGAAAATTAAATATCATCTGATGGCTTGTTACGGCTTACAAAGAAATAGTATAGAGCAGATATAAAGTGGACTGCAAACAGTAAACAATGCCATGATGCAATGACAGCATAATACCAAACAAGAAAAAGTGGTTTTCAAATGTCTATCTCATACTTGGAAGTCAGCAAGGTACTCTACAAACGAAATTTCTATGCAGATATGTCAGACTTTTCATCAATTCATACTGAAACTTCGAGAGGAAACAGTAGATCTCATGAGATTGCACAGTAGAGCTTGAGTTTCGTATCAAAACCATTATATTCATCACAGGGAACAAATGTAAATTGTATTGGTATGATACAAAATGAAAGTGGGCATTGATGGAAAGTGGGCCAAGATGAAGACCTCAATGCAAATCAGCTGCTTAGCAATGAATTTAAGCTTGAAATGAATGTTATTCTGACATTAAGCGCATGTAGTCCACTAGAGGATTCACAAAGTTTGTTCAATCAGCACGCTACATCTCTAAGAAGTAACCAACAGCCAAGGAAAATCATTTATGATTTTGTTTTTCTAAATTTACCATTCAAATAGAAAAGAAGCAGTCGCAGCAAATATTGATGGAATGGACAAATAATTTCATACCAATGATAGCTACACAATTCATGATGAAGGAAGATATCACTAATTCTAACCAGCAGCAAGCAGACAAATGCAATATGGTTATAGATTGCCAAAACCTCGTATGCAGTAATGCATGTCGTCTCAAGATACAACAACAAATTTATACTGGATATATTATACAGTAAAGTGCAGGGTTCAAGACAAGCAAAAGGAACTCACTTGCTGTTATAATCCATAGTAAAACCCACGTCCAGGTTTTGAAGGGTTCAGTGCAGCCACCCAAAGTAAAATGAAAACAAATGCGTGATCAGAATGAAGAATCCGGCCAGCAAAGCCCAGCTACAAGATACCCAAAACAAGGTATGGTTCCAGCCGAAAGAAATAGCTCCCAAACGCTGGTCGAAAGCCCAAGAAAGCCATGCATTTTTATGACTAGGTTTGAGAAGATATGCTATGACGTCCTCCAAGCACGAAAAGATGCAGGGATTTCCAAGATATCTCCCAGTGTCTGAGAGAGCGCAGATCTCTTCCATGGTGGCATGCTATAGCAAGGGAGACAACGAAAATGCAGAGAAAGGAATGGAAAGAAGGCCTAGGAAGCTCGGTTTTTTTCTTCAAACCCTCCTCTTTCCTCAGGCTATGGCTCCTCTTTTTTGCAATTGCAATGATATCGAAATGAAGAAAATGACATCGTTTTTAGGGTTTGAGTTGCCTTTGTATGACACGTCCCAGAAAGGCTTTTGCCTTGTGTCATTTTTTCCTTCTCTAGGCTTTAACGCCATTTTTGTGATCCAAAAAAAAAAAAAACCAAAAGCATCTTTCCTTTTACCTTGGCTCGACTCTTAGTTATTTTATTTTTTGCAAATGATAATGTTGTTAAGTCTTTTAAAGGTTTTATTAGACTTTTATTTTCTTTGTAAAATAATAAATTATTATAACATAATTTATCCTTATTGTTTTAATAAATACTAATTATTCTAAATAAAATATTAAGTGATTTATCATTATCACTCTAATATTTTATATAAAATAATTAATACTTATTAAAATAAAAAGAACAAACTATATTATAATAAATTATTATTTAATAGATATTAAACGCCTTATATTTTGTTACAAGATATAAATCGTTTAATAAATATTATTGTGCAAAGAAATAAATATTAAATTTTCCTTTAGAAGATTAAAAGCAGATATTTTGCAAATTATTATGGCTAAGTATTGAGTCAGGTGTTGATGGGACTTGGAGGCCAGAGGAGTTACTGCTTTTTGGAGACTTTTGGAGTCTGGCAGGAGATATGACCATATTTATGAGGGGTAGTTGGTGATATTATCAGACCTTGCCCTTTGGGGGGATTTTGGACACCTTTTGAAGTCTTTGAGAAGACTCAAATTTGGCCTTTGGGGTTGAATCCAACCCAGCATTTATGACTCTAAAAATGCAGTTGAGAGGAGGGTGGATATGTATGAGTTGAGGGTTCATTTTTTAAGAGGTTCTTCTTTTTCTCTGCTGGGCCTGTTTTGTAAGTTCTTCAAACTTCTTGACAGGAGCAGGGATCATTTTGTAACCCATTATTTAGAGATATATACAGATCTGCAACACTTTTGGGCATTGATTTCAGCTTATGCCTTCTCTTTTTTCTGTATTTGTGTGTCATGTTGATGCCTTCTACAGGATGGTTTCAGTTTTTGCAGGTTGAAAGTTGTGTTACAGAGCAGTTTTTTGGATTGTGAGTAATCTATTCTCCTTTTAGAAACTGTTATTTTAGCCCTCTTATTAGCTTTTTGCAAGGATTCTGATTATTGAGTTGTGCAAGGGAGTTTTGTTATTGCTGTTTCATGGTGTTGCTTATGTGTTAGATCTCAGGGATACTTTTTTGGTGCATCACCCCTTAGGTTTTAAATTTTCATTTTCTGTTATCCTTCTCCCCTTTTCCTCCATCAAAAGTTCAATTTCAATAGTATAAAGTGATATACTAGATAGGAAGTCGGCCTAGAATCCGGAGATTCATTCCAGCCACGATTCACCCACAACCCTGGAATGTTTCCATGTTACTCCAAAAGGTTAAGTTTTCTGCAAACTTAACAGGGTGCATTTTTGGTAGATAAAAAGCCTATGAGAGTCGGAAGCTTACACAAGCGGGGCATCTATATTCCATTTATGACAAAGAGATGTTGGTCATCGTGCATGCATTGACCAAGTTCCGATAGTATCTGGTGGGTGCCAAGTTTGTTGTCCATATTAATCATAATAGTTTGAGATATTTTCTAGAGCAATGAGATCTAAACGAGAGGCAACAAAAATGGGTAAGCAAGATTCAGGGTTTTGATTTCAACATAGAATATGTGAAGGGAAAGAACAATGTGGTTACAGATGCCTTGTCAAGAAAATCTGCCATCTGCCTACTGTCTCAAATTTTAGCTTACTGGGAAAGCACACTTATTGGTGAACTATTCCAAAAACATATTTGCATGTAAGTTAATGGACAACGACACTCAGGATGACCAATACAAGGTGGTGGATGACATCATTTACTGTAAGGATCGGATATTCTTTGTGCCTAAATCCAAGCTGAAGTAGAGAATCCTAAAGGAAATACATGCCTTACCTTTGGCCGGACTCTCGGGGTTTCTCAAAACCTATAGACAGCTCAGGGAGAGGTTTTCATGGAAGGGACTTAAAGGAGATGTATTACAGTACGCATAGGAATGTGCAGTTTGCCAACAAAACAAATCGGAACACACTTTACCTGCCGAACTATTGCAACCCTTGCCTATACCAGAACAGAAGTCGGAAAGCATCTCTATGGACTTCATCACCAGACTTCATAAGGTAAACAGAAAGGATTATATCTTTGTGGCAGTTGACAGACTGACAAAGTATGCACACTTCTTTGCCATCTCCTTAGATTTCCAGGTTGCATAGGTAGCTGACTTATTTTTCAGAGAAGTTTTTTGTCTATACAGGTTACCTCAAAATATTGTTAGTGACAGGGATGGTCAGTTTCTCAGTATTTTTTGGATAGAATTGTTTCCCTTGGCAAGAACAGAATTGTCGTCAAATACTAGCTACCACCCTCAGATAGATGGATAGACGAAGATTGTGAACAAGTGGCTGGGAGGTTGCCTCCGCTAGAACTACGTTCCAGTACAGCAATGGGTATGGATCAAATGGATGCATCTGGGGGAGTATTGTTACAATACCACTTATCACATGTCTATTGGGATGTACCCTTTAAAGTACTATACTTGTTTGAACCCCTTTCATTTATTGACATTGTACTAGGTGACATCCATGCACCAAGGGTGAGGGTCTGGCTTCAGGAAGGGCAAGACATCTTGAGATTCTTGAAGGAAAACTTACAAAGGGTGCAGAATCAACAAAAGATTAATGTTGATAGACATTGGATTGAGAGAAGTTTTGAAGTGGGAGACTTGGTCCATCTCAAGCTCCAACTGTACAGAGAATCCTCATTGAAGGCAATAGGGAAAGAAAAATTGAAGCTATGTTTTTATGGTCCTTATCATATAGCTCGCCGCATCGGTGAAGTTGCCTATGAACTGAAACTTTCAGAAGGGAGCCGCATCCATAAAGTCTTTCATGTCTCCTGCCTGAAGAAAGTTGTGGGACAGAACATCATAGTAATCATAGATCTTCCACCACTCAATAAAGAAGGGAAGCTCATGTTAGAACCGGCCGAGATCATTGATGTAAGAGAGAAGACTTTGCAGAATCGTACCTTGAGGAAAAACTTGGTATGCTAGAAACACTTGCCGTTGGACGATGCGACTTGGAAAGGTGAATACATTCTACAACATCTGGTATTTCATTTGCTTGAGGACACACAAATTTTGGGATGGGAGGACTGTAATATTCTCATCATAAAATAAATAAATAATCAAATCATTGTTTATGGGCCGATTGATTTAGTATATCTCAAACCCATTTTTATTTAATTATTTTTGTAGGTGTGGCTGTCGGCTATCTTTGTAAACTCTCAGGAGTTCCTCTGAAGGGTATTTAAGCACGACATGTAGGTAGTAGTAGAATGATATATGTCATAAGAATTGAGTCATCACTTTCCAATGTTGCCTTGAGAATAAATTATAATATATATCATAAGAATTGAGTTACCACTTTCTCAAATAAAATCTTTTACCTTTACATTTTCTGTGAGGGTCACAACTCTTCACCATGTCTACCCATTGCAATGGTCACACCCTTTCACAATTATCACGCTTCCAAAGTGTCCCAACCCTTTGTCTTGTGAAAGTCACTTCCTTACTTTCTTCCCTTTCCTCTCTTCTTCTTTTAATCCTTAATTCTTATGCTTCACACTTCTTCCTTCCCTCTTCCCTTCAAATTAATTTCTCATCTCTCCCTTTTATACCTCTCATTTGAGCAAGACAAAACTTTTCGTTTCATGACCTTCAATCATTCATTAATCTTATTTAAATTTAAATTTAATTATTTTACATTTTAATCTTAATTTTTAATATTCTTTTTGTAATTTAATATTATTATTTACTATTAATTCCGATTTCAAAAAAGGGGACATTACATGCACAAAACCATTGACTTCAACATCTAAATTTTGATACTATTTATTTCAATGTTTTCCAATGTTCAACTTGCATATCAATGTATAATCAATTGTCATATTGAACATTATAAGTGGAACCCAAATAAATATTAAATGTGGTTAAACATATATCTAAAGATGCAAACCAAACAAATATTTATCTTACATTATCAAATAATTCTCTCTTATGCATGGTGTACAACTCTCTTTTCTAAACATTCACTCGCTTGTTTTCTAGAATGAATAAGCATTGATTGACAAAATTTATTATCATAATCATCCATCAAACTATTAAGTTTTGAGCCCAAAAATCAATGAATAATAGGAAAGAGGAGGAGCCATAAAGATGCAAGAGACACACAAAAATATCCTGGGAAAACCCTTCTAAAATGAAGGGAAAAACCTAGCCACACAAGAAAAGATCACTTTATTGATAATAAAATTATGCAAGTACAAGGCTTTCCACTTGATTGATTTACAATATACCAAGCAATTATATAAATAGATTGCATAAGACTCTTCATCTTACACATAAAGGTCTTTTAAGTCCCAAAAATAAGACCCTTCATATTTCCACATATTCAACACTTCATATTTCCATACACATGCCTCTTCGCATTAGGTATGACACATGTCCTTTTACATAATATTAACTTATTATAATCACAAATATCTCTTTCAGCTGAAGATGATGTTAATTGTCATAACAATCATATTTTCATCTCATAAAATCATAGATAAAGATCTTTATCGCAGCTACAAACTTCAACACTCCCTCTTAGCAAGAGAGAGAGATCTTTAGTCACACACGCACACATAGCTGCAACCAAAGATGATAAATTCACATAACATATGTTATCACAATGTAACATAATCCACAATAGTTACTTCATAAGCACATAGAATGGAGTCAAAAACATGACTTTCACCATGCCTACTCGTAGAGGGTGGTCCACCATACTTATTCGTAGAGGGTGGAGCAAGGGCTTTCACCTCAAACTTCTCCCAGAGACAAATGTATTTCCACCATGCTTACTTGCAGAGGGTAGTCCACCATACCTACTAGAAGAGGGTGGAACAAGAGCTTTCACCTCAAACTTCTCCTAGAGAAGAATGCATTTATAGCCGAGATTTCTCTAAACAAAGACTCTCTCTCAGCAAGGAAATCTTTTAATCACCACAATAAGATGGCTGACTATTGCATAAACTTGCAAGAAATGCAATCTCAAAAAGAGTCTCAAAAGAACTACTATATTAAAACATTAGCAATACATGAACATTAGCAGGGATTCGATAAATACTCCCTCTTGACTATTAAAAGAAGATAGTTGATGGTGCCTCCCTCTAAAGATGCAACATCCTCATATTCATAAATCTCCCATCATTTCATTGATGCATTATAGGTCATACAAATAGCAATAATCTCATGAACCCTTACAAATAATCACGTCACAATATGATTACCCCAATACCTATTGATTCCTACATGAGATTAGAGAAAAATTAATAATCTGAGGCAAAAAATTTTGCAAAGTAGGAAGTGAGGGCTCGTATGTGCTTGACAATAGCAACGGTGAGACACATAGCAAAGCTGATTTGCAAATAGCAGATTTGATCAGCCAATGCTTCACACAGGGGTTGAGTTGAGAATCGTTAGAGATTGCTTCAAAATAATGTCTCTTCACATAATAGAATGATTTCCTACATCCTCGAACAGGAGCTGAGCCATGAACAACAACCATACTTTGAGAAGGACTTCAAGTGTTATCTCCAAACACGATTAACACATATGTATGTCAATAACTGATGTCAAAGAACTTTTACCCTTCATAAATGTCACATCGAGAGGAAGCTAAGGAATTATGACTTGAAATCACGTCAATACCATATTGGTGCTATGTCGTTCACTCTTAGAAGATGAAGGAGGTGGAGCATGGAGAGTCTGCACATGAGTCACACATAGGCTGTCCAATCTGATGACACATGAGACAAGCATCTCGACGGTAAATTTTTTTTCGATAATAAGATATAAATAATCTGCACGCCCTTGTAAAGATATGCACTTCACACAATAATTGATGAAGCAAAATGACAGTTGTTACTAACAAAATGGACTTGGAGAAACCTTATAAGCTGACAAATCCAACACGTCTTGATGTGACATCGTGTCACCCAGGAGACATTACAAAAGAAACATAAGTCCCATGGTAAAAATGGTGACGACTTTCTTATGTGACATTGCCAATTATAAGTTATAACTTATCGGAGAGATGAATCAACAAAATCCACAAGGCTTCTATCAAAATCTTAGAGAGACACGATGAATAGGAAGCCATACACAGAATGTGAATAGCATCCGGAACATGCACTGAACCTGCCACACAATGATAATTATGATGGCCTCTCTTACTACACACGACTAAATTCATAACATCTTCTTGATGGTTACGAGATGAATGTCTAATTTTCCCATGAAAGATCTTTCCTGGAGGGAACTGATATAGAGAGAAACACTAGAAGAGCAGCAACGGTGAAGACTTCTGCATCTTGATATATTGCTCACTTATGACAATCATAGTTGAGCAGGAGCACTAATCGCACTTTGGTCTTTTGCAACATGTAGATAGCTAGACATACATGAGAGCTCCCTCTCCAAACATCGAAAGTCCTTTTGGAAGTTGAGTACCAGCAATGTAGATCAAGTTGACACTTGCAATGATGCCATTCACGAATGCATAGTTCTCAGGTAATAAAACGTTAGTCCAAATACATTGATACGACACCTTCCAGATTGATCCTCTTTAAGAAAAAAATGGTATAACACTAGGACTTGTGATGCCAATAACATTGGAAACTAACGCAGATATCCTTACCAATTTTGTGCCACGAAAAGTGAAAAATAGCAATATGAGGCATCAATGTAAACAAAGGACAAAGACCGACATCATGCCCATAAACATACGTGTGATGCCGAGACATAAAAGCTTCACAAACATGAAGAACGCTAACAACTGCATAACGCAATCCCAAATCCCATGGGAAAATGCGCATACAAAAGTTTGATTTTGAATAAGTTTCAATGCCCGTATTATAATCAGACAATATGAACATTAACTTGAATCACGTGTGAATTTCTTAAACCCATCATAACAGATTGAGTCATAAAAATTGTAACCACAAAATTCCATGAAAATTTTAGAATCTGAGAACAAGAAGCTGACACCAAGAATCACACAAAAAACCATTATGAGAAATGAATGATGTAGACAAGCATTAAAAAAAACTGAATATGCAGATAAAATAATTTCCTTATAAACTGTTATGAACCTGGCTCTGATACTATGTTAAGTTTTGAGCCCAGAAATCAATGAATAACAGTAAAGAGAAGGACCCAAACAAATACAAGAGACACACAGAAATATCCTAGGAAAACTCTTTTAAAACGAAGGGGAAAAACCAGCCACACAAGAAAAGATCACTTTATTGATAATAAAAATATTTGAGTACAAGGCTTTCCACTTGATTGATTTACAATATACCAAGCAATCATATAAATAGATTGCATAAGACTCTTCATCTTAGACACAAAGGTCTTTTAAGTCCCAAAATAAGACCCTTCATATTTCCACATATTCAACACTTAATATTTCTATACGCATGCCTCTTCGCATGACGTATTATGCAAGTCCTTTTACCATCACAAATATCTCTTTCAGCTGAAGATGACCATAATGGTCATAACAAATATATTTCCAACTCATAAAATCAGAGATAAAGATCTCTATTGCAGCTACAAACTTCAACACAAACCACATGAATCTCTAGCACGCTCTTGTGCTCCATCGAAATATTTTGCAATTACATCTTACACGACTACCATCTCCAAAAATAATTATCTCAACAAATCTCTCTAAGCTCAAGATAACTCCAACCTCACCCTAGTATCCAAGTATACATCAGCACAGCAATCAATCAAACCATGCTAAGGTCCAAATGCAACACCTCATTCTCATATAGCTCCCAAGCACATGACTGGTGTACTCAATACCAAGAATAACCATCTAAATGAATTTTGAAACTCCAACTACAAAGTCAAGAGCACATCATGATCCAACTTCTCCTCTTTGGAGAGCACATGCTCTAATGAGAACATCTTTTTCTTAAGAGAAGTTATATCATGCTAATACTCTTATGTGCAATCAAGAGTCCATTATGGTGCAACATCAAACCATCATCTGAACCAAGGATCAACTTTCAAAGTTGACTAGTCATAAACTACCAAAGCATCATCTCAACCAAGGATTGACTATCAAAATTGACAAGTCATAAACTAATGCCTCAACCAAAGACTTCAAGATTCCTCCATGGCTAACCAAGATGTTAACATCTTGAATAACTGGAAGTAACTATTAAATGAAGATCACCCAGTGGTCTGCACACACTCAACTGTTGTATGAGCAGCTCCAGAAAATAAAATAGAACCAAGATCTCCAAGGGAAGAAGTAAACCACCACCAAAACATCAGTGTCAAAACTGAAGGATACCACCAAAGGGTCTAACCAACCTATCCACAAAATACTGATAAATACCATCCCATTAGTCCCAACAACTGACTACACAGGGTTTCTAATCATCCACCCTTTCAATTCAATGCAACATGCTAATGCACAAATGCCCACCGACAAGGCCATTTAACTAAATGCGCATCAATGATAAAAAGACGTATGGATATAGAAAATATGTGTCCGAGTCATTCTACTACGACTAATCGGTGGCCTGTTTAATTTGAACCTGAAATAAAGTAGATAAAGCTGGATGCAAGAGAATCACGCAAAAGAAAACAATTATCTTGGGAAAACCTCTTGTCAGAGAGGGAAACAACCCAGCCCACCAAAAATTGTTCCTTTATTGAAATCTTCAATTCAATTTACAATACTCTGCTCTTGATAAGAATTTCTTCAAGACTCAAATGATCATTTAATGATCAGAGCTTTACGCTCGATACATAAAAGGAACACATATACTTAACATCAATCATAATGTAACCAATTAGTGTTTTCAAAACTGAGAAAATATATACTGGAATGACAAGATGCTATAACAATGTAAGAAGATAATCTCAGATAAAATCTTCATAACAACGACCTCAGATTTAGACTGCAAGATATCATCATTCACTGGACTCTATATAGAATGGAACATATATTCCCACTGTAAATAGAACACTACAGAACCTGTAATCCTCTCCTAATGCATGGACCAGCAACAACAAATGGAGCTAACAATAATATATGACATCATTGAACACCACCATCACAAAATGACAACCACCAAAAACAAAAGGCTCTTTGCATACTATCTGAAGATAATAAAACATGTCTTTCTTGTTTCTAACCTCCATCAATCTGAATACAAAGGAGACATATTCACATATTCAGGATAATTCTCCAGTAGTGAATAATAATCTTGACCGCTTGCTGTTACATATGAAATCAAAGACACTGCCATACACACTTAGGCGGATCACTAAAGTGTCACTTCATCATTAAACTCAACATCCACACTGCCTGTTACATAACACAAAGAAAATACCACATAGAAAGTGTGAAGCACGAACCAAAAATGAATACAAACTGGTCCAAACTTGAACAATATACAAAGGCACCAACATAAATATGAGAAGCCATTTTAATATGACTAGCTTGAACAGAACCAAGGAAGACTGCAGATAGACAGATAATATAAGGAGGAGATTTTATGGAAGAAATTTCTTTCATTAGCACATCACAATTCAGGAGACGACTGAATTTGGAACCACAGCAGTAATCTTGTAACTGGATCTCTATTGCAGCTACTATTCTCAACATTGCCAACACAGAAAACTACATAAGTAGTCGATCCCAAATTGATGCAACATTCAAACTCACCACCAGTTTAGTAACATGCAAACCAAGATAACAAGGAAGATAAATTTTAGATTTCAAGACTCAAACACCATTTCACTTGAATATATAAATCAAACTAAACAAGCATCTAGGAGAGAGATTAACCTCCTAACACTAAACTACACCACCACCTATAAGAATGAACAAATAAATGCCAAAACCCATCAACCACATACATGAGCATGCAGTGCCAATGCTCGTATATATATGGATATCTATGACACCATAATCATCACTTTGTTTACTTGTACTCAACTCTCACTAAACTGAGATTCCAAGTCTCACACATGTGTCAGTGATGTCCTCAAACTAAAAGACAACATGTGTACGTGTCTTTATCAAAGGCATCACTTTAATAATACTAAAATTTGAAATTGGTAGTAAGATTTACCATCATATTGGTCTCATATGAATATGCACTCCCACAAGTGTTCACTTGCTAAATCATTAGGATGTTCATACAATCACATTACAAACTTTAAAATGTTACAAGTACTCATACAAGTACAATCTTCTCTATCCAAGTGAAATTTCACTTGATCCACTACGTAGTGCATTGCAAATTTTCTCCATTGCCCATTCCATGTCTAAAATCCAATTCTGCATATGAAATATATGATTATTAAAATATTCTAGATAAATGCATGCCTTATCCACCAGATTATGAAATAAACAGTAAAATTCAAAAACCGAATCTATATTACTACTTAGTGCTCAAAATAATTCTTTGATGACTAGAAGCAGTAGAGAATTTCATATTGTATGTGAAATTTCTGCTCTTCAAAAAGAAACATCCTCATTAGAAAAGTTGCAAATTATAGACACTCACACACATGTATGTATGAATATGTATGTGTTAGAGTGGTGTTTGATGTTGCATCAAAGACCAATCTATCAATGCCTGATCCAACCACTCAACTTATAGTACATAGGAAGCAGTTAATCCCTTGTCACGAATCTTGAGGAGAGAGCTGAAAATTTTGCCAACAATCTCCCCCTCAGTGTTACTTGAGGAGATTCGAGCATGTGACCAAACTCTGATACCACTTGTTAGACTGGTGGTTTCCGTTGCATCAAAAGACCGATCTATCAATGCCCGATACAACAACTCAACTTATAGTACACACGAAACAGTTAAGCCTTGCCACTAATCTTGAGGAGAGCGTTGAACATTTTGCCAACAATATGTGTGTGTGTATACACACACACACACTCAAAATCTATTCCCTCGAGCGTATATAACAATTTATTGCAAGTCGATTGGGAGTCTCATTTTCTTGATATACACTGGGCCATATATCAGTTATTCTATGAACTATCTTTCAAGGTTTGTATAGGAACAAAAGGTGTGTCAATAGAAATTGGAAAGAAACAAAGTGAGTATTAAGGTACATTTGTGGCATCATGGAACATGGCCTAAATAAAATTAGAATGATAACTTTTTCTTGACAGAATACGTGGATGGTGACTATTGGATCTGTAAATGACAGGAAATCCACTTTACGATTTGTTTTCATTATGGGATCCAGTCCAACAGTATGGGATAGTAAGAAGACAACAGTATTGCTTGCTCTTCTACATGAGCAAGATATCATGCCACAAATGGAGTTATTTGTGAAGCAATATGGTTACTTTTTGCTAGGAATAGGCATATCCAAGCAACAACTTATAATTTGGTTGTGTAGCAATTAGGGTGTATTCAATCTTGTTCACAATCCAATCTTTTTTTTGTCCTCAAAAATCATAATTGTTAAGTGTCACTATATTTAAGAACATGGTCAACAACAAAATATTCAAGTGCAATGTTATTAAACTGAGGGGCAGCATACTGATGTTTTATCAAACCACTTGCAGCAATGAAATTCATAGTATTTCAATGCTTCTTGGCTTGTTCTTTAGAAAAAGCCATTAAGAAGGGTGAGATTGTTAGAATAATAATCATTATATTCAATTAACAGTTGGAATAGTTGGTTAAACCAATAAAAGACCTCATTCATATATTCTTTTTTGATCAAATAATAAGTTTTCTCAACACCTCAAAACATAACAGCACAAAGAAGCTAACACTCGAATGACAAACACACCATTTTGGGTCCTCAAAAGAATATTAGATATTTCTTTTCAAATGGAAGGGATTGCTAGAGAGAGATAGTACATGAGAGGGAGTCATGTTTTTAAGAGCATTGATAATTTTTTGTTCTCGTAGGAGGGAGAGTAGCTTATTAGTATGCACAATCTCATGTCTGCCAATTTACGAATATGACACTATAAAAAGATCACAAAATTTACCTGTGTTGAGTATCACATTTTATTAGCAGTATCATAAGAATAATTCATGCCGTTGGTTAATTGTAAATGTAGTTTATGATACTGTCCTTCATTAAATCGGATAAGCAGTGCAGTTTCCATATCACCAATGCTTAGTAGATGATCATTTCAGTTAACAATTTGCAACTGCCATAAAAAATGCAGCTTGGTGTGCTCTAGAGAGACAAGACATTTTATCAAGAAATTGGGGTGGTGGTAGTAAGGATATGAAGTATTTCACAATCTCATGGTCACAACATTATCGTGAAGGTACAACAGACTGGATTTTTCTACAAGACATAATTGATGCACATTAGTAGAAGCAGTGGTCTATGTGTGTTGTTCAACTTGTCCACTGAACTCCATATCCCAATGCTGCTCCCTGCCCCCTATAAAAGGTTGAGGAAGGGTAAGTCCTTACCAATCCTTTAAGAAAGCTTGTTTAAATTCAAAATCATACATTTCTGTCTAGGTTAATGATAACTTTTGCCTTCGTATTGCATCTCTGAAAAAGGTTATCTTTGAATTCGTTAGTTTAACTTATAATAACTATTGCCAAGATTCTTGTTCCAATATTTGTCACTTCGATACAAACATGCTTTATTGGATCTCACAGGTGGGAGCAGGAATTTTGGCGATTCCAGCAGTCACCCAAGAAGCTGGATTTTTAGCATCAGCTGCAACATGCTTGCTATGCTGGTTGTATATGGTAATCTTTTTTCAAGTAAAATAGGTGTGTTTGATCCATTATAGGATACTCTTGTTTCTCTGAACATTGGAATCCAAATAATGATGCAGGTTGTAACAGGACTTTTGGTTGCTGAGGTGAATGTTAATACAATGTGCGAGCTTGGCTCAGGTGGGGTATCCCTAGTAAGTGCATTCCACCAAGAATTTATATACATATAAGTATGCTTTTGTTTTGGCAAGACTGAAGAACACTTCTTCACAGCTCCTTTGTTGAGGGTTTTTTAATTTCTTATTCCTGTTGAAGTCATCTCTTTCTTGATAATTTCTCATACTTCCTCCAGATGCAATATTTTTCGTTCTATTATTTTTTTCATAATATACTACCAAATACATGCTTCATCCGTTGTCTTTTAGAGGTGACTGGAAAAAGGTCATGATTGTTTATAACCATCAGACATTATGTATGGTGTGGGCGAGTCTTTTTAATCTAAGATAATAATTCATGATTCAAAGTCGTAGGAAAATCTTTATCCATTCAAGGTAATAAGATTGCAACTTTAGGAATGTTTAAAAAGTGTAAAGGTGTTATATGGTCATGGACAGTAGCAACCATTGGAGAAAATTCCAAAATTTTAGAACAAAAAATGGTTCGTGACTTAGTTCATAGCAGAGTAACGTGAATTGCTGCAATTCAGGCGATTTGGACGATTTGGTGGTCTGACTAAGGCCAAGTGATTCATGGTGATTTGGTGAATCAGCTCGCCGATTTGTGTCAGAAATCGCAAAAATCGTGATTCATGGCGATTTACTAAAAATTGCCCAAAATCCCCTGAAATCGGCTCGAAAAATCAGCAAATATTTCATTATAGGAATTTCATTAATTGATAAATACTTCCCAAATCTAGACAATCTCTTCGACGAATTTGCATCAAATACTTAGTATGGATGCACAATTGAATCTCGTCCTATATCATGTTTGAATTCATGAGAGAAGTGAGTTAAAATGACAAGCATAATTTCCCATCAGATTTATGTAATATTATGCAAGCACCAGATTTAGCTAAAGAAGCTATGTCGATTCATGAAGAATATCAGAATGCAATTTCCTTTCAACATAAATCAATCCTGCATTTTCTTATGTTAGCATCGATGCATATTCATCCATAGGAGCTTCATTTTTCTCAGAAAACCCTAATTTTTAACTTAAAATTGCAACATCAGGAAGCCTAATATTGAGAGCTTGCGAATACGAGAAATCGCAAGGGTAAGATTGGAGGATGCTAGAAATTGCGAAATGGTAAGTAAAAATGGTGAGTAATGTTTTAATATATATTATTTTATTCTTTATCATTTTATTTATTTATTTCTTTAGGAGATTAAATATGATGAAAAACATTCTTGTTCCTCATTTATACTTTCATTTATGTTTTAAAAGGTAAAAGAAATTTGATCTTTATTAATTTTTTAAAAATTGAATATATTTACAAGAGAGAAATTAATATTAACTTGGAGATATTTATATAATCTTTCACAATGTTATGAAAATTTATAAATATTGACAACATTTATAATACTATAATCTATATATCTATGTCATGACTCGTTATGATCCTATGATTTTTATTTACTTATGCTACAATTTACATTTTGCAAATGTGATGGATTTATCAATTAGGTTTCTTGTTTATGTATGTTAACTTCTATTTGATGATGTTATGGTGTTTTTTAGTTATAATTAGTAAAGGGTGCATGCAACAAGTTTTAAATCGTTAAAATCTTTAAATTTCAAGGGTTTTTTCACTTTGCCGATTCATAGTGGAGATTTAGGCGATTCACGATTCGAGTAAGCCTTGCCAATTCCGATCTGATTCCGATTTTTGGTTTTTTGGTTTATAGGAAACTCTTTTGCAAAATTGGCTCGTTAATGAAAATATTTTGGAATAAAATCTAAGGCTATCCCAAGGATATTATTTTTGTTGGTGTAAATAAGTATTTACTTATTACACTTACTTAAGTTTACTTAGGTTAATGCATTATTTAATTATTTTGCATTATTTTATTTGTGAGACACTTAGGAGTTTGTGCACTCTTGTGAGTTGTCTTGATGACATCACAGGGGTCCGCACCTCTTTTAAGCACATGTTGTCTACAACACAAGAATCTTCTACACACATATGACACTTAGTCATTCTTATCCATTTATCTAGAATGTTGGATATGGTGCTTAGTTGTCTTATCTTTTGGTTGTTTCTAGAGACATTCTAAGTGCTTCTTGAGAGGCCTTTATATACAGGCACTCCTAGTGTGTTGATCATCACATTCTAAATAGAGCAATGTACTCGGACATACTCTGATTAACTGATCATATCTATTTTTGGTCTACAGTTGTGCTTGTGTTTGAGTTCTTAGTTCTTGGGTGAATTTTGCGCCTAGGAAAATTCTTACATGGTATCAGAGCAACTTGGAGATTTTCTCATCACAAGCCGTTCGAGACCTTTTTCTTGCTTCATCACCTCAGCTTGAATCTGGAGTACTGCAGAAATTGGGAGTGTCGAGCACCAGATCTGACCTCACCATTGCATCCAGAACGCTGATTCGGTGAAAATCGACTACAAAGCTGCCTACCCTAGGCCAAAGTCGATTGAGGCAAATTTTTTTGCAAATGGGCACCTGAAGGACCGATTTGCAGAATTGGTATGATCATTTTAGATCTGTACATTTAATTCTCAGATCTACATTTTTTCATCTGCATCTCTGCTATTTTTTTCAGATCTGCATTATTTTCCGAAATTTTTTTGGCCATAGGGTCATAGGAGAGATTTTTTGCAGGTGAAGATTGAAGCTTGTTGGTGCAAATCTAATATTTGCATCACATTTAGAAGGTCCAAAAACTCCCAAATCAGATTTTGTTTCATCCAAATCGGACATCTGAGGCAAAATCTAGAGCCATTTGTTTTTGGAGGTGTGGCGACGATTCAAAAAAAATAACAGAAACAACGATTTTCAAACAGCGATATCTTCCTCATACGGACTCCTTTTTGCGAGCAATTTTTTTGTTTTGGGGTAGGATTTCGTGATCTACGCATTGGTGCAAGTGGTTTGAGATCTTTGTTTCTAAATTTTTATGCAACTCCAAAATCTCGAATTTTGCCACTTAAAATGCTTGGTACGGGCTCATCTGGACTCCAAATCAGGTTCCATTTTTTTTTGAAAGTGCATATTTTTTTGTCTACTTTCCAAATTTGCAATCACATTATAGGTTTTGTAGACAGAAATAGGCCCTAAATTGGCAAGTGGCTTTCAAGTGCCAACAACATCTTTTTCAGGGGGGGTTCTTTGATTCTTTGGGGGTTCATTAATTGATCTCATGGAGTCTTGTCAGATTTGTCAATTTGGTATTAGACCACAATTGACAACAAGGAACTATTACAAATGGAGGACTTTGATAATTGACCATCTAAGAGAACATCCAGGATTGCTTCCTTATCTCTATTCAATGCCACCGCATTTTGATTGGACATATATTATCAAGCTTAATCAATTTCAACGTAAAAGTATGAGTAGGGAATCTTTTGGTCCTTTTAGATTGGCACATTTTCCTTGTGATATTTGGTGGTCTATTTGGGAAGCATATGGAGATCCATGCGATCCTCCATCTCCAATGGACTTTCTACATCTAGTCACTCCAGCTATGGTTTCTTCAACCTCAGATGAGATCACACCTCCAGCTCCTGTTGCTCCTACTGATCCTATTTCAGCCATAGATGCTTCGGAATCAGTGCAGCAGGATACTTTATGTCTTCCTACTCTACCTTCATGCGAAGACTTCCTTTCAGACATTGCACAGTTGTTCCTGGAGTCTCACATTGAAGATGTGGGAGATATTATTGATGACATTTGTCTTCTTTTTGAGGCGGATACTTCATCCTTTGCCGCAGTGACAGATTCATGTAATTCAGCACTGCAGGGTACTCATGGTCTTCCAGGTGATGATTTCTTGCCAGACATTTCAGTTCTGTTCTTGGAGTCACACACAGTAGATATGGGAGACTTTTATGATGATTTCTCGCTTCTCTTTGCTGAGGAGTCTTCTACAGTTGTTGCGAGGGCCCACTCTGACCCTCAACTCCATGCTCTACATGATCAATCCTTCTAGATTGGCGTGATTGTGGATTCTTCTTTACAGCATCTGCAGGAGGTCTCTTCATCAGTTGAGAAGACTGTTGGTTTCCTGAAGCAGGTTCTACCTCCTTCCTTGTTCGATCTGCTCTTCTCTTCAACAATTTTAGAGGAAGCCATCATCAGTATGGACATAGGGACTTTTGGACAGGCTTTAGAGACACCGATCATCATAGAGATTCCTTCTCCATATAGGGGACATATCTCACAGGTACCCTTGCTCTTGTTTCTTCCAAAGGGGAGGAACATCATCCAAAGGTTGTGGATCAGCTTCTAAATTGGAGCATTTCTCACTGATCGGCATTCTATTTTTAAGGGGGGGGGGGGGGGGGGACTACCTTGTCTCCTTCTCTTTTTTGGGGGGGACTTTTTCCTTGTAGGAGGTTTTGTCCTTCTCCATTCTTTCTTGTATATACATGGATGTATGTTATAATGGGGGGGTCTTGATTACCCCATCCATCGATGCATCCTTATTCATCTCTCTTTTTGGGGGAGGGTTTTTCCCATGAGGTTTTCCCTCTTTCCCTGCTTTATGGGAGATTTGCATCCTCATTATGTACTTGGGTACCTAATATGGCCTAGTAGCTGGGACCCATTATGCATCTTCATCCTAATTCGTAAGCTTAAGGGCATCCCCTAAGTTGCACTTAAGGGGGGGTGTTGGTGTAAATAAGTATTTACTTATTACACTTACTTAAGTTTACTTAAGTTAATGCATTATTTAATTATTTTGCATTATTTTATTTGTGAGACACTTAGGAGTTTGTGCACTCTTGTGAGTTGTCTTGATGACATCACAGGGGTCCGCACCTCTTTTAAGCACATGTTGTCTACAACACAGGAATCTTCTACACACATATGACACTTAGTCATTCTTATCCATTTATCTAGAATGTTGGATAAGGTGCTTAGTTGTCTTATCTTCTGGTTGTTTCTAGAGACATTCTAGGTGCTTCCTGAGAGGCTTTTATATACAGGCACTCCTAGTGTGTTGATCATCACATTCTAAATAGAGCAATGTATTCGGACATACTCTGATTAACTGATCATATCCATTTTTGGTCTACAGTTGTGCTTGTGTTTGAGTTCTTAGTTCTTGGGTGAATTTTTCCCTTAGGCAAATTCTTACAATCTTGATATGAAAAAATTACTAGTGGAACTTCATTTAGTGTACATCCATTTATGATAAAAACACAATGAGAAGAACATGGCTATAAAATCATGTCAAATTTTTGGAGTTTTTTGCAAGTGTTAGTGTTTGTTGGATATTATGACTTTATCATTAGGTATGGAGAAAAAAGGTAGCACCATTTCTCTAAGAAACAATTTCCATATCTCATTTAAAATACTAAAAGACAGTACAAGACTAACATTACAACAAAAATGTAGCCAGAGTGGAATCATGGTTTGAAACCAGATTGAACAATTTGGCAACATCAGCATTGCAAGCTAATTAACAAAGAAATATCAAACAACAACTATTAATATAGAACATTGGGAAACCGACATAAATTTTCTTGCTATATCCATAATAAGACTGCATGCTCAAATCACAATATTTTTTCGAATTCTTACCAAGTATAGCCAACAATTACCTAAGATATTATAGATCATCAGTATCAGAGAAGCCAACTGAGGATCATTGTCCTGAATTAATTTTTACCACATGCCAACAGAGGGATCATCAATTCCAATGGGAGTTCATATGTATCAGTTAGATCTTTCTTTGGTCCACAACGAGGAGACAACTAAGACCAAAGATGGAAAGTCCATGTCTTTTCAGAGTCAGGGGAATCCAACTTCTGCTGAAGTGGGGGGGGGAAGACTGACCCTCTTATTGGCCATGGATGCTGACTGGATGGGATCTCTTAGTGACAGGTCCCTAGAGGACTGAATGGGGATCCTTGTTATCAGAATGTGTGGGAGAACTTTCGCGTGGGGGGGAATCTTCTCATTGCAAGGTATGTTACTGTAGTGTGACATTAGTTCTTGTATGTGGGAAAATTTGATAGGAAATATGAGAAATTAATGTGGAGGCTCCATTTAAAGTAAAGATCAAAGGTGGAAGTTGGAGGCAGAAAGTGAATCACACCTTGCAGAAATAAAAGGGGGATGGGAAGTCCTAGCAATTCGAAAAGAATGGTAGACAGCTCAACATAAGGGAATTCTAAAGAAAAAGGAGCAACAGATAGTGAGTAATTGGTGGCTTCAAGAAATAAAACGTGGAAAGCAAGGAAACGCTGTAGACCAGGAACATACAAATAATCGCAATATTTTAAATAATTCAAAACTAGCTAAATATTTTTCATTTTTCATGAGTGGAGATGATTTTATAGAATTGAGGTAATATATCTACCATTAAATCCCAATTTGAAAAGAATATAGCTTACTAGTTTTGCAACCATAAGTTGTGTTATGGATAGATTAAGAATGGGGAAGGAGTGTAGAAAAAAGAATTTTGGGAAGTGGCTAACATTCAAGAATGCCCTCTACGACCGACGCTTATGAAGAAAGCCCTCTATGGAAAACATTCAAGAATGCCCTTTGTTGGTTTTGCATAAAGAGTAAAGTTTGCCAACTGCTTCACGCCTCTGCAATGCTCCCTCGAACTTTGCGCGGGCCGAGTAATTGATCACAGACGTCGTTCGTGCGTGGTGTGTTTGTGGTGCTCCAGGTTGTGTTTTTCTTATCTCTCATTGTTAGTCCCGTCTTTCCTAGTTGCTTTTGCTTGTGGCGTGTTCTTGTTTTCAACTTCTCTGTTGATGCTCGATACTACTATTTGCTCCTTTTCCGGCTATGTTCGTCTCCTATCGAGTGGTGTTTTCCAAAGTGTTTCTTGTGCATCTCCCTATTGTGTTGTGTGGTGGCTCCGAGAGTGCTGTCCTTGTCTGGTGCTCATTCTTTCATGTGTCTGTGTCTGTTTCCTGAGACTTTCTGCAACTACTTTTTGACTTAGGCTCATGCATCGTTTCTCTACTTTTTAGAGGGATTGATAATATAATATTTGACGCTGGGTACTCCTGTGTGCTCCTTTCCCAACAATTTCTCCTTCCGTTAGGTAGTTATTGCTGGCATGTTTTTATTGCATCTCCATGGTGTGCTGTTTTGTTTTGTGGTGGCTTCGAAAGTGCTTTCCTTGTCTTGTGCTCATTCTTGCATGCATCTGTGTCGGGCTTCCATTTAGTTGGGTGGGGATGAACATTGGACGTGATCTTTACTTTTTGCTACCTAAAACTTTTTGTGACTACTTTTTGGCTCTCATGCCCATGCATTGTTTCTCTTCTTTTTAGGTGGGTTGTTGTTGTTTGGCCCACTATTTCTCTTGGTGGTTCTCATCTTACCAGTCAATTTGCTCATTCCTTTCCCACCTTTATGGAGGTCCCACAGTCACAACAACCATCTTTGATGTATTAGAGATGTATGACAAGTTGATCAAGCTAGAGGTCAACAATAAGAACTTGAGGGGTACTGTTTAGTCTCTCTCCGAGACTATTGCTGACCTCAAACTGTAGACGAACTTGAATTCATTGCTTATCAACAACTTCTTCACCACTTTCATCTCTGAGACAACAGGTATTAAAACTCAGTTTGACTATTCCATTGGATAGTTAGGGGAATTAGACACCATCAAAGATAAGAAGACAAAACTCATTGCTAAATATACATCTCTACTATCTTAAACTAAACATCAAGTTAAATCATGGGCCTCCATTTGCAACAACACCCCTACACCTCTTTCGAGTGTTGAAAAGTTGGTCTAGGGGAAATTGATGAGGAGAGAGTGAGGTGTGCCTATGAGCTCAACCTAAGGGTTTGGGGCCTTTCTCACACCACAACAGATCCTATTTCAATCATTCAGTCTTTCCTTAGTGGTCAACTTGGCATCTTTGATATTACGCTGGATAGATGGTGGTTCGACCTTGATAACATCCTTGACCTTCGGTTTCTCTCTCTACTTGATGGGTTATGAGCTCTTAGAGCGAAGAGGAGATCATTATCTCTTCCCACTAAGATTTATCTTGATGAGGATCTCATGAGATCTCAACCTGCGGAGTTGAGACATTTTAGGGGTCTGGTGGTAGAGGCAAGGGGTAATGGGAAGTGGGAGGTTATCTGGAATCTCAAAGCGGTTATTTGGAATTCACCTTCTTGCGATTGGGAGTAGAGGCAACTTTCATAGCCAAATGAAGGTCTCACTAGCAGTTGGGCAAGAGTAAGCCCTCCATCGACTTTCTTCTTTAATTGTTGGAATGTCAATGGCAGTCTTTGGTCCTTTCTTGGTCTCCTTCAAGATCCTATTGGGCGTATTGACATTTTGGCCATTACTGAGACTCATAAAAGTCCCGCCCATCTTCTCCCCGAATTTTTTGGGTACTAGAGGTTAAAAGTTTGCAGGGAGGAGGTACGGGCTTCAAGTGGGATTCATGGTTCTAGGGGTGTTTCCTGTTTGATTAGAGATGGCCATTACCTTCATGGTCCATTCTGACACCTCTACTAGATTCATGCAGATCCATATTGGCCATACCAACTGCCATCACAGAGATATCTTCATGGTTGTCTGCTGCTTTCAGCCTACCTCCTCTTATATGCCATACACATTTCTGAGGATGGGGACCCCTCTATGGATTTGTATGAGTGCATCTCCAAGTTCTCGATCATGGGTGAAATCATAATTTTGGGATTTGATGCATGGACTAGAGATCTTCAAATTCCTCTTCATGACTGGGGCACACACTTGATTTGTACTCATGAGATAGATCGTGACAACTTGAATCTTCAGTGCCTCTCCAAGGATAGCCATTGACCTCCTTCATGCTATAGTCATCACCTCCTCCAACTTTGTGAGTCCTTTAACTTGGTGATTCTGAATGGTCTCTCTTGCTATCCAGGTTTTGACCTCTTCACTTGTTGACCCCACTATGTGTTGTGAGGTTTTCACACCATCGCCCCAAAATTTTGGGGCCCCCCTTTTTTCTTGATTGCCTCGGCAAAATCTTTGGAGTTGTCCAAAATTTCCGATTTTAGAAAATTTTACGTTTTGGACACTTTTGGGCTAGGAGAGATGGTTAGATTTGTTTTTCACCCGATTTTAGCTTAATTTTCCAAAACGACTAATTTTATCCTTAGGCCAAACAAGTTTCAAAGAACAACGATTGGCAAGATAAAATTGTGAATTTTGTACTTAGACGATTTTTTGAAAAATTGGATATAATTGTATAAACTTGAGTAATTTTCAAAAAAATGAAATTTTCGTTAGATTTGGGTTTTGAAAAATCTTGAAATTTTTTTGGTGAAAAAATTAATTTTGTGATGGTGAAATCAAATGAGAAAATCGATTTTAGACTCTAGAGAAATGATTTTATTTTTGTTTAAAAAAAAAGTTAAAATTGCATGGCAAAATCAATTTTGGATTAAATTTCAAAAATTGGCATTAAATGGATTAAATTTGCCTTGAAGATTTTAGAGTCTTTAAAGAAATTAGTAATTTAAAATTGAAAAATCAATTTTGGCTTGCCAAATTTGATTTTTAATGATATATTAATTACTAAATCATCATTAAATGAAAACGTTTAGCATCTCCAAGGCTTTATTTATTTTATTTTTGCAATTTTGGTCTACCAAGCAATTTAAAAATGCAAATTTCATTGTGGCAAAATTAATTTTTGGCTTATCATTTAATTGGGACCAAATTTTTACATGAATTAATGTTTTTCCTCTCCTAGGTGCAAGTCGACCAACTAGGGAGGGCAAGTGAATTAGGTATAAGAGGGATCTCCTGCCCCTTGTCTCCTCATTCTTCCATCTTCCTCTTCCATGGTTGGAGCAGATTTAGTGTACCTTGGTGATTTTTGGCAAAGGATAGATTTGCATTTTGTTTGGCGATTTTCTTCTAAAGGGAGCAGCTTTCCATGCTTGGCAAATTATTTCAAGGGCAGATTTATGAGCTAAAAGAAGATTCTAAGCATGGTATTTTTTTTCCAAAGGCAGATTTCTCATGGTTTAGGTCTAATTTCCTCCATGTTTGGGCGATTTTTAAGGCAAATTTGATTTTCATTGCCCTAGCCGATTCTTGTTGAAGTCTGATTTTTTAGCAAATAGGCTGCGATTTTCCTCCTAGAGATTGGACGATTTTTGTTAAAGAAAAGAAGTGATTAAGTTTGCTTTTTTTGGCACATGCATGGGCGATTTCAAGTGGGCAAAATTCTGATTTCTTCAGCTAGGGCATCAATATTTGCAAGGGGCTTGAAATTCTTAGGTGTTATCTGAAATTCAAAAGAAGACCCGGCCATTGGTAAAAGTAAATTCAATTCATTTAGAGTTGAAAGTGGTCCTTAAGCAGATTTCCTCCTTGTTCTTATCTAGTTTTGTTTCTCTTGGTTCATCTTGCATTCATCATCCACCACTTTATCATCCCAACATAGGTTGAAGATTGGAGATTGATAAGTGTAGAATCCATGATAGGACATTTGAAGAGGTAGAAATAAGTTAGACCACCCTAGGTTGAAGTTAGGAGATATAAGTGTAGTCCATCCTAAGGTAACGAAAGGGCAGAAATAAGTGGTAGTCCCACCCCTAGGTTGAAGATTGGAGATTGATAAGTGTAGTGATAAGACTTGGCGAGGTAGAAATAAGTGTAGAATTCATCGATAGAAGGAAGGTTGGAGATTGATAAGGGTAGCCCATATCATTTAGAACGAAGGGGCAGAAATAAGTGTTTAGAATGGTAGATGTTAATGCAAGCAAGAACCCTAAGGGAACAAACACTAAGAAAGAGAAGAAGATCTGATGCCCAAAACAACTTTCTTCTCGAAAATGAGGCAAATAACCGATACCAATGTTAGTACAGTAAACATGATATAAGTAAAGGATAGACTAAAGGAAGGACAATCCCCTATGGCAAAGAAGATATACAGGAGTGGAATCGTACACGCAACAACTTTTCCTCCTACCTTGCCTTGTCCAGAATTGGTTATGGAGTGCGCATCTAGGTTTGATCTGATGAGTAAATCCATCATTTTTGATGAAGGGAAGAGGGCGTTGCCCAACATTGGCAGACAGGCGATCGAATAAACATTTAACATTCCTTAGTACAAGAGCATGACAGTGGTGATGATGGACCAAGCGGCCAAGTTATTTCAGGATAACTAGGAAGCTTATTTCATGCATCTAAAATAGGATTGGCTACACGAGGGAAAGAAAGGAGTAACCAGATCATCAAGGCTCACAGTGGCAAATTTCAAATCAAAATATTGCGATCTAATTGTGCTCCTCAGCCGGATTATGGGCCTAGCTCAAGGTATGCAATTCGAAAACTGGATGTACTTCTTTATTGATGAAATTGAAAAAGGAAAATAAAGATTTGATTGGGATAGGATCATAAGCGAGAATCTAGAGTTGCAATTAGAACCGTACAAAATCAAAAGCAATTCTACATGGGATCCTATTTGTTTTATCTAATTGCTAGATTGTATAGAAATCCTGGACTTAGGGCCTTAGGAGAAATTGGCAGTGCGCTGGGGCAGTATTTGGTGCATGAATGCTATCCTCAGCTTCATTTGCACAATAACAAAGAATATATGATATTTTGTGATGCCTTTTCCATGAAGACAGTAAGGGTACTATAAGGGACACCTGCTAAGAGGCTCTCATCGGAAGCAAAAGTAAAGATAAAAAAGTATGAGAGTTGGTTCATCCAATTTTTGCAATTTGCATACATTAGAGTAGCAGGAAGCACAATTTGTCCCAAGAGACTTCCAAGATACCCACCTGCCAAAGTAGTTTTGATGGAATTGGCTAGGCAACTTGAGCATTATGATAGAATAATGAGACTCAAGGGTGAGACAGGCATTACTTTCTCATTCGGAATTGGCAATGATAGTTGCCCCAATTGTGTCGCCTTTGCAGTTGTGGAGAAGGAATTGGAATGGTATCATCTAGGATGGTATAGAGCAAGGCAAGGATTCAATCCGAATGGTCTTATCAAGGTAGCTCATGGAAATGCATTTAAACATGTTCCCACTATAGAAGACTTTTGGGCCAATGCCAAAGATGACTTTCATGTGAGAAAGCTAGCTTTCTCAAGATTGTCGGTGAACATGATGAGAGATATCAGATGGAGAGGCCTTGATAATCCTGATCAATTGGAAGATGATGGAGATGTGCTAAGAGAAGATTATGATACAGTAGAAGAAATAGAGTTGAATCTTGTAGATTGGGATGATCATCAGGATCCTTCCTTGGAAGCAGTCACAAAGACAGTAGATTTGCATACCGAGTCATGGTATAATGGAAAGTTAAGGAAACTACAAAGTCAAAGGCTACACCTTACTTATGAGAAGATGAAGCCAAAAGAGGGTCCAGCGGAATCAGTCAGACAGAAGGGTGAAGGAAGTAGTTGGCAACAAGAAACAGTTAGAAGCAAGAAGAGAGTTTTGGAGGTTGAGAAAAGAAAAGAACATCCATAACCTCCAACAAAGAGACAACATGCAACACCGTCAAGAGAAAGTATAATTGACGCTAGAAGCGAAGAAGATAACACAAGTGAACAAAAGGACCGCAGTAGAAGTGAGCTCGGATTTAGAGTGAAGTGGTTATAGTAATAGAACCGAGTATTCTCCTCTCTCAGAGAATCAACAAGGAGATGACATGGCAGTTACTAGTGAAGAAGAAGATGAGCCTATTGATATCAAGGAAATGAGTCAGGTGCCCAAGGTCGTTGGTGATGCTTTGTTACTCGAACCAAATCCAGATTTGGGGAGATGCATTGCACCACTATGGTTAAATCAAATGCTTATGCCGAGGGGCGAGGTAGTAACTGCTCAAACAACTGAAGACATGCAAGGATTAATGGAAAAGGGTGATAGTGAGAACTAGAAACAAATGGTAAAAATAGTGGCAAAGGTGATTAGAAGCGATAGTGATGGTCACTGAAGGGTTCAGATTGCTATACCAACAGTTGACAAGGCATTAAATGAGATTGCGGCCCAAGAATATGAGATAGTGGAACACAACTTGGGAAGGAATACAGATGACATAGAATGTGAGGAGATCCAGGAAGGCATAGTTTCAATTAGGGAAAGATCGAGGAAAGCAAATGAAAAGATCATAAAGTTGGAGGCAGAGAATAAATATTGGAGAGATTGCTAGCCTATCCAACAACTGCACCAGGAAGCCCTTCCTCAAGACAGCGGGAGCAACATAGAATAGATATCGCCTCAGCTACATGAAGTCAACAATTGGATCCATGATACAATCCAAGACGGGCGAAATTTTTGGCCTTGCTTTATTTGGACATTTCGGTCATTAGTGACTTTTAGAAATAGATTCAGAGTATTTGAAGAGGAGTGGAAGGATTTCCTTCGAGTCAAGGATTTGGCTATTCCCAGGCTATAGACGTTCATTGGGCTACCAGAGACATATTTGGAAAGGGCCAAGTTGGTTGATGAAGGATGATTGAGCATGATAGAGTCTTGGTTTGTTACCCTGACTACCAGATTGAGAACACTGGAGGAAATACAAAATGTAGTTGCACAGCACAACCCAGGCATCGACACTTCGATTTCAACCATGATGAGCGACGTTGGAGCGGCACTTGATTTTGAGGATATTAGAGAAGAGGACATCAATGAGACAGGGCTTGGATAAAAGTTGGATGAGTTAGGAAAGCCTGTTATCAATAAGAAATATTTGGGCACCCTTTCCTTCCTTAGTGCCTTTATTGGATATGCAAACGAGTATGAGAAGGACCATCAGAAGACACTACAAGCAGCAAGCAACATGATGAAATCAGCGGAACTCAAGATAAAGCACACACCTTGCCCTCCCATGGAGGAAGTCAACGAAAGGCTAGCTAGGTTCATTGCCTTAGCTAAAAGAATCAAAGAAAAAGGGAGATTTATATTAGAAGATCATTTGATGTAAGCCCAAGTGGCAATTTCTCTTTCTTCCAAGGTAGGACAAGTGTCTAATTCTGATTGGCAACCATTTTGGTGCCTTTTCATTGGTAGCTACTTTTTCATTTTTTTATTGGTCCATTGACGAGGTGGCATCTTCTCATTGTCCAATGGGGTAGCAACCCTAATTAGGGTTTCTAGGATCCGATCTGGATCGTTGATTTTGCCTCTATATAAGGCCATTTGCTCTAATTTGTAATGGTCGAAGAAAATTGTTGCAAAGATAATGCCAAAAAATTGCTTTTCTTTCTCATTGTTGTGACTTGCATGGTGATTAAGAGCTTTTGGTGTTGCATGGTTTCTACTTCCAATTGTTAGAACTAGATTTCCTTTTGAAGTTGTTAAAATAGATTTCCTTCCAAGTTGTTAAGTAGAAAGTAAAGTAGATGAATAGTTGCATGGTAGCATTAGTGGATGTTTGATAGGGATCAATTACTAGACCACTAGCATCCCAGCGGCTTGTTAGGAAGCCTTGTGTGGAAAACTAGTCCCTTTCCCTTTGAATCATTGCATCTATGGAGGTGGAGCCGCCGGTTAATTTTCATTAGATTCGATCCCCGTCCATTTGCTAATCTTTCCATTCATAGGAGTAGGAGTAGAGTAGCAAATAATTGAGTAGTCGAAGTTTAGAGAAGTAAGTTAAGTATCAGGGCACACTCATTCTCCATCACCATCACCATCAACATCACCTGGCATTCATACCGAATCACCATCACCATCATTTTAAAGATCTAAGTTGTCTCAAACATAAAGCATAAGGCCACCTACATGATTATCAACAAATCACATCGATAACTGAGTTAGTATCCATAGGTGTAAGAAATATTGGAGTTATTGCTTATGTCTTCATAAGTATTAACTTTTCAAAGAGGAATTGTATGTTTGATACTTCGTATTAAATATTCAATTGCTAATATGTTATGTGGTATAAAAAACTAACATCAACACTATGGTGGACTATGCCCTCACTTGTGCCTCCTTCATCTCCTCCATCATCCGTTTCACCATCACCCACCTCCCCTTGGCCGATCAATGCCCTCCTCATCCTCACTTTCCACTTTTCCTCTTAGCCCTTACCTCCCTCTTTGTCCTTCGTCTATGGTTTCCTGCCCTCGTACCTCCTTTCAGTTCCCTAAGATTGATTATGATCTCTTCATAATCCATCTTAGACAGCTCCTACCCCCAAAACGCATCTCAAATTCTAGCCAAGCTTCTTCCATGTTCGACTTATTGGTCGTTGTGATTTGGGAGTCGACTCTCCTTTCCATCTCCCACTATACCTCTCCTTCTGCTCTCAACTCTGTGTGTCGGAAGACTTGTTTGATAAACCAGTGGTTTGATGATAATTGTAAGGCCTTCAATTGCTCCCTACGTGTGGCTTTTTTTTGCTCACTCCCCCTCCTACACCTAGTTACGGCACTAGTATCACCATCTTCTTCACCATAAGAAGCGGTTGTACATTGCTTCACAATGCAAATCCATCTGCGATACACTTGTACACTACCCAAAGCTTTTCTAGTACACCTTGTTCCCTCGTCATCCCCCTCTTCCCTCCACTCTTGACCTCCGATCCCGTGCCTCCCACACCTGCACTCTTTACGACATTCCTGGCCAACCCACCTCCTCCCCATTGCCACCTATTTACTCCCTCTAATATACGAGGTCATTAGATCCTTCAGATGTAATAGAGTTGCGGATGAGGAAGTGTTTTAGGCGGTGCTCTTCAAGCCTGGTATTTCAAAGGAGAGTAGTTTGTATTGACTTCCTTGATTCTTGGTTGAGATACGTGATCTATCTGATCTATAAGACCAGGCTAGTTTCAGACCCTCACAAGGACACGACCATCATGATCAGGCATACCTTTTCCAAACTTTATGCCATTGTGTTGAATACTATTCTTTCCAGAGAGCTTGATAGGAGATGACGTAGGGTGAGAGACCAAGCTGGCTTTCACATGGATTTTTCTGACCATGGACCATATCTTGATGTTGCGAGCTATCATTGAAGAGGCTCAGCATCACTCGACAAAAGTCTACTACTATTTCGTTGACTTTCTGAGGTGTTTGATTCTGTCCCCTGGGTGGCACTTTTCTAGAGACTCGGAGAAATTGGGATTTCAAAGACTTTACTGACTATGATAATGAGGATTTATGAGATAGTTATGGGCCGATTCAGGACTTGTGATGGGTTCTTTGATCTGATTCCGAGCACCATAGTGGTGAAGCAATGCTACGCTCTTCTCAGAGATTTCTTCACCACCATAGTGGTGAAGCAATGCTACGCTCTTCTCAGAGATTTCTTACTCCTGGGTGATGGTTGTGTTGATGTGAGTGTTGTTCCACTACAACATACAAAATCAAATATTTAATGTTTCAAGGAGAAACACCAAGCAATCAATCCTCTATTGATATAAGGCCATCTCTCATGCTAATCTTGCAAAGTAAGATTAGGAAATGACTTCAAGGTTCCTTCTTAATCGTAGACTTCACTCAGTCTTATGATGTGATTTGTTGGTTATCACAAAGGGACTTGCGTTGTTCATTCAATGGATACCAATCCTACATTCTAAAGATTTGTCTCTACAATGTGTGATGAAAATATAGTTCATCATTTCCACTTCAACTCCAACTATTAATTTCTAACCTCTATTTCTACTTCTACTTCTATATGAATGAAAGGAATCATGGATGAACTTGGACCCTACTAGATGTATCTTGACCAATGACTCCATCCACCTAGTGCAAGCTTCTAAGGAACAATCTAACGGTTTTCACATCAATAGCTACCCTCTCCAATCCCATCAATGGATGCAAACTAAAGATTGGATATCAATTGTAGTTAAGTGCTCAATCATCGGCTTACCACACAAGGCACTCCTACCATCAGCAAGAGGCTAGTGGTGCGGATTTGTCGAGCCATTCAAGTAAACATCCACAATGACTTCCATCCAACTAAACTACTTCTAAACAACATGAAATGAAATTCTAAACTAAGTGAGGAAATATGGATCACCATGCGATAATAAAAATTTGATCACAACGATTCACCATGCAAGACATAACAATGAAAAGTAGAGAAAATTTGGTATTATATAAGCAACAATTTTCCAAAATGTCCTCCTTCACATTAGAGGGGTGGGGTTTATATAGGAGCCCCAATTACAATGAATGACCAAAATTGATTTGAAATCAAAGGCCAAGATTCATCCACATAAGCCCTATTTAAGGTTTCATAACCACCTACTACAAACATTAAATGCTCACCCAATTACGATTAAGCACCACCTTGTAGGCCAATTAGAAAAATTCATTGCCTTCTTGGACCAATAGGAAAATTCAAAAGAAACCATTGACCAATCAAAAAATGGCCATTATGCCACCTTGTCATCTTAACCTACAAGGCAAACCACCACTTGTAAACAATTATAAAATTTTGAATAATAATTGTAATAAGACTTAGAAAATCATCACAATAAAAATAATTTAATGGGGTAATGCAAATTTGATTGGAAAATATTTAATTTATTACTATTTATGTTTTATGTTCCTTTATTTTATTTTATTTTTGATCGGTAAGAGGTTGAAGCCAAGATTAATTATTATGTATTAGTATTAATTATTATTTTATTAAGCACGGGTAGATTCGAACCCAAGACCTCTTCGATAAGAGGCTCACAATTTACCGTTGCATTGTAGGCTCTTGCCTTATGTTCCTTTATTTTAATTTCCTATTTATTTATTTATTATTATTTTTTATAGGTAATCGACCGAAGCCTAGATTATTTATTATTCATTTATTAATATTGTTAAGAACTTAAGATTGATTATTATTATGTTTTAATTGATTATTATTATGCGTTAATCTCAAGTGGATTCGAACCCAAGGCCTCCTTGATGAGAGGCTCACAATTTACCGTTGTGTTGTAGGCTCTTGCCTACTTTTTTTCCTATTTATTAAAACCGATGCCATTTAGATAATTTCAATGCAACAATGGATGAATTAATTAATTAATTTTTAAAATCATTCCATATTTTGCACAGTCGAGGTTAATTTAATCTGCCCCCAAAATTTAAAAGCCACCATTTGCAAAGTTGAGGCAAATTTTAATCTCATCTTAATTTACAACCATTTATTTTTATTATTTATTTTTCTTTAACTTTTGTCACTTTCTCTCTTCTCAAAAATTATTTTTAATAATTACTATATTTTTTTATGTTATTCATACCTTTGAAATTCGATCATGTTTTACAATCTCCGAATAAATTTTAAAATTTCAAAGCATCTCATTAAAATCAAGAAGATGTAGGGTGGTTTTGAAAATGAAATTGTTTATTAATCTTGGAGTGGAAACCACTATGCACTTAGGCAAAACCATAAAACATTAAGTGGAAACCATTAGACACTTAGGAAAAACCATCAATCATTAAGTGGAAACCACTACATACTTGGGAAAACCACCAATCAATAAGTGGAAACCACTACAAACTTAGGTAAAACCATCAAATGATAAGTTGAAACCACTAGTGACTTAGGCAAAATTACACACTTTCTTAGTGGAAATAAAGAGTGACTTAGGTAAGTTCATGTAGTGTGCGGTGGAAATCAAGGGTGACTTAGGCAAGTGCATGTAACATGTGGTAGTCACCATACACATGGACAAGCACATGTAAAGTGAAGTGGAAATCACCATGTACTTAGGCAAGTACATGTAGTGTGCAAAAGTCAACATGCACTTGGGCATGTACATGTATAGTGAAGATCACCATGCACTCAGGCAAGTACATTATTTTTGGCTTAATTTTAAAAAAAAATTCTCAATTTTATTATTTATTATTATTATTTTTTAGCCAAATTTTATCAAATTTCAAATTTTCCACAAATGGCTAGATTTTTCCCTCTTCTCCCATTTTTGATACTTAGCCAATATTTTCCATTTTTTTCAACTAGACTCTTGGGAGACTTGCAAAATTCTTCAATCATTGCCAAAATTGCTCTACCCCATAGACTTAGAACAAAAGAGGGGGTCCCTATTTGCAATGGGGTGATGGTGTGAAAACCACACAACAAATTGTTGCTTACACCAAGTTCTGATCTCTATTCTCCTCTTTGTTGACAATGTAGTTCTTTTGGCCTCCTCTCTTGAGGGGCTTCAAAAACATCTTGATGGGTTGGCCACTACTTGTGACCAACGTTGCTAGTTGTGAACCTAAGTAAGACTCGGGTTATGATCTTCAACCTTCTGAAGACCTCACACCTCCATTTTTGCTTTCAAGATAGGAGTTTGAGATTGTCTCTTCATACACATACCTCAAGGTTAAGTTCTTCAGCCCTCGCCATGTTGGAGAGACTTTGCTTCAAACATCAATTTTAGGACACTATTTTCAAATTGTCCCTCCAGGACTCTTTGGTCAGACCGATAGTTTTATATGGTTTAGTGGTGTGGGGGCCCTCTCTCCTAGATTCTAACTGGGACTCGATTGAGTGGGTTCTTACACTTTTCCTTAGGTGCATCATTAGATGCCATCGACCCACTTTGCACAGTGTTATTTTGGTCGAGGTTGGAGCACACCCCTTCAGACTTGGTGCCATCTTTGATCTGATCTAGTTTCTTCATTGTCTCTGGGGTTATGTGGATTTTGCTTACGGTTGTCACATATACTCCTATTTGGCTTACTATTCTTCTATCATTGTCACCAGGCCAAAACCATTTGCTAGGGTTTGTTGTTGGTGTGCTCGGGCCACTACTTTACTGGGCTGGATCAAGATTGACCATCTCCCTCCATATCAGTTCTCTTTGGATGCCCCCGCTTACCTCCTCCCCTCATGGCAAGAGTTGAACAAGCATGTTAGACTTGATATTTACAGGCAATACGTATCACGACTTGGAGTAACCCTCCGGGGGGTTTGCATTCACGGATGGCCTTTTATGTTGAGCACTTCCTAGATATTTAGGATGGGATTATTGTGTGTCCTATCTACTTGGCCTGACATTGGAATGACATCCTCAGTATCTCTCTTGGTTCCTTCCAAGTTGGCTCCCACCGGCTCTGGGTTTAGATAGACCATCACATCAACAGAGAGGACCGAAATTTTGCTTATGTACCTTATCTGAGATGGATACAAAGACCCACTTCATTTTCCATTGTCCCATCTACTATGAGATTAGAGGGAGGTTTTAGTGCTTTATCAAAGAGTCTAGGTTCGTATCTACCTTTTTCAGATACATTGACTAGCGTTGCCTGACGCTTTATCTCTGGGAGACAACACAGCTTTGGGACCACACTTTGCAGCTTCTTTTTCCTCAGAATTAGGCTTTAGATCAGCTTATCACTGACTTTTTCTTGCCCATACCTCCTCCCAGGGGTATGTAGTGGCCGCTCTATACTCCACGTCTAGTGGTACTTAGAGATGCTTGGGACCCTTGGTTGCCCCGAACCATATCCTTCGATGCTGGACTTTTTCCAGCCAAGGAAGAACTTCTTGTCGTTTCCTTGGTGTTCTCTTTTGCTTTCTTGTTTTACTCCTTCTTGGACAATGTTTGGTGCTCCTGCTGCTATTGTTTCCTTGTTTGAAAGCTTTCAATATCTTAGACCCTTTTGGTGGTCTCTTGTTGGACATTAATAAATTGTCTTATCTTATCTTCTCTAAGGCCAACATTCATGAGAATGCCCTTTGTGGCTGACATTCACTAAGAACGCTCTCTACACAAAAGTATCTTGGATCTCTGGATTCCCTTTAGGAACCTCGAGATTTATCATGAATGCCCTTTTTTATAATCTAGTACATATCTCCTACTAATTTTATCACATATCTTACTTAAATAATGTCCTTTATCCTATCACTAAATGATGGGTATTTCTTTAGTCCTCTCTTACTCGATGATTCCATGTTTATCTCTTACCCTACGAGATGACAGGACCATGCTCTGATACCATTGTAATGTCTCCTATTTATCCTATGGAATTCAGGACAGTTTTTTTCGAAGTTCAATTGCAAGATTCTTCCACTTATAAAACTTATACTCAAAACTGATAGAGAAAGTGGAAAAATGTTTGTCGCTTATCTCAACAATTTGGTTATAAGATTATACAACTCAGGAATACCATCTTGAGCAACCCCCTTTCAAAGTAATATTCTTTTGAGATGCCAAAGTACAAGTGTCATGCCATTTTACAAGTAGGAGTATGCCACTTCAAATAATAACACTACTAAATTTATACTTCGAGTCTGACATACATGTATAATAAATACTAGAGTCGTGGTTCTACTTTCTTGAGTTCACTTCTCTTATACATCCTTTTTGTTTTTTCTTATTATCCTCTCCTCTTTCCTAGATGACTAATGTCTTACAAATCTGTATATATTTGATTTTCATTACATTTATTAATTGTTCTATATGCATCTCTGATACTGCATAAGTAGAGTAAAAGCTCTTTAGTTTTAATTTCTTCAGACCTCTTGCTTCCACACCATCTCCCGAACACCTTTCTTATGTCACCCTGTATGTATAGAGAGATGTTTAAACTTATCGGCACGTCAGTACTTTATTAGAAAACATACAAGTTGTTTTCTTAGTTCTCGATTTCTGCCAATGGAGACTTATGAGTGATTACTCCCTTTTATTTACTGCACATCAAGTGCCTCATCTTCATTGGTGTAGCTTTGACCTTTCTTAACAAACTTAAATATTTGTGATTACTTCATTAATCTATTCCGGAAAAATTGTTATCTAGCCGCATCTTTATGTGTGTAGAAAGTGAAGTTCGAGATACAGTAGGCTGCCAACATGGATTACTGCATATGCCGCATCAGTCATTAATCTTCTAGATTAGGCCCGAGACATTCCAAATGTTACAAGTCTTAGAACAAATCTCTGATGATTGGGTTCAGATGTGTTTGTTGTTATCGTGTGGAGGCGTGATCCTGACTACTTAAAAATCTGATTGCTTTGTCAATGGTTGAATAGATTGTAGTAGTGTCTGATGCTTCTGATTAGTTTTATCTTCCCTTAGTTTTCTCCTCCTTGTCCAGTGACTGTTCACTAAATGGTAGAATGCAATCTGACGTAGTTAATGCAATTTCCCAATAATAATAAGTGTCCAATATTAGGCATCTCGTGTAAACTCTATACACCCATGTATAGGTCCATGAATTCCTCCTTCCAATGTTATTTGTTTTCTAATGGGTGATTGTTTTGGGTTTCTTGGAGACAACTTGTTTGGCTTCCAAGACCATTCTTATCCTCATGTCTTCTTTAGTGAATATTTATAACAATGGATTCCTAGCATTAGAAGTCATCAGGCCTACATGTGAACGAATGAAAAGTTAAATTCTATAAATATAGTCGACGATGTTATATACATTTCTCAAGTTCATTATGTGGGTCTGCGGTTGTCAGTCTTCTTATCTGCTAATCTTCTTGTTCCATTCATTATAGTGGGCTCTGTGATGATTGTTTCCCATATTAAATCTGATCCCTTTTTCCCCTCAAACCTTCAATATCTTCCCCCCACAATATACATCCGTCCATGTTTCTTTATATCCCCATATCAATGAGTATCTCCACTGGAATATGAAGTGGTGATTCGCTTCTAGTGATCAGGGCTTTTCAGCCAATATGTTTATCTGTTTCACTTATGAAACTCTTAATTAAATTGTCGATTATTTTGACACTTACAATCATATTAATGTATTAATTGATTTGTGGTTAACATGTGGGAAGATTAATATATGAATTATTGGTCAATCCATATAATATTATTAAATTATTATTTAATTTATATTTGCTATTCATATTGTTATTAATTATTTTTTTTATCCTCTTTATTAATCTTATATAATCTTTGATAATATTATACATCAATAATTGATTACATAGCCCTCGACAACACTAACAATTATTAATGACACTAATTACTCAACTACATCATTTCCCCAAAAGAGAAGGCCGATGACACAACTAAATGAGGATGAATACAACTATAGAAAAGAAAATCAAGACTGAGGTGGGGGCTGGGAGAGCATCCTTGATGAGGAAGCTGTCGGTGGTGGTGTAGACGATCCCTTCCATGCTCTCAACTCCTATACTCGCTCAGTCTATAGCCTTAGGTCTCACTATGCCAACATATGTCGTTCCATAGTAGACTTTACCATGAATGCTGCCTCCAAGACCTTCTTATCCTTTTGGTCTCTTTCCTCCATAGCTGTAGCAAGTTGAGTCTCCACCATCACCCTCTCAGTCCTCTCATGTTCTAATTTTTCCACATTGTTGCACTCTCAACACTCTCCTACTCCTACTATTCGTGTAACATTGCCTACTGATCCCTGTGCTGAGCCAACTCCTCTACAGCAACTCCTCCCAAGCTATCATTGTTGCCAGTCGTGCTGCCTCCCATGATGCCACATGTCGAGTCCTCTTGAGCTCATAGTACCCCTCCCAGAATGCTTTCTCAACCTTTGTTAATAAGGAATGAACTCGACTCTCTCCTACATGCTTTAGAAGGCCCCAATCCTCCAACATCTCCAAGGTCTCCGTGGAAGGCCATCCTCGAGATTCAAAGTACTCGGTGAACTCCTGAGTACAACTCCTATTGACAAATGTCAATAGCTCCACTTGTGGATCAACCACCTTGTAGCCCTGTAACCAAGAAGAGGCCAATATCCACCCAAATCCTTCCTCCATATTAGCTAAATATTTTCTAGCATATGAGGCCATATTTGCCAGCTCACTAGACTCCTTGTGAGGCTAAGGTACATGCTGGAGAGATGCCTTAGTCCTTCTTTCAAATTCCTCCTATTGTATGCCTACATCATGATGGGAACTCATCTCTGACTCCCTAATAGGTTTACACTCTCCCTTCATATCCATAATCTCTTGAGATGGTATTTGTCATCACGGTGAAAGGATTGTGGGTCCAACTTGTGCCATGGATGTGAGATGGAAATGGGTGAGCCAAGTGCTCATGGTGGCTTCTAACACATTACCACTTGCTAACATCAATACTCCCCTTCCTACCAGATGCTCTATGGCTACCAACTTTTTCCCTAGAACCTCTGTACCGACCACCTCAGTGACCACCTAACTCGATCACGTCTGTCGATATCTCTGTAATTACAAAATATTCGATATCCTTGACTATCTTTGTTGCTGGTTGCTTAACCACTCCTATGGTAGACTTTGCTATTGTGGTCTTTGACTCTCTCACTAGTGATGGGGCTACCACTGTTGTATCCGCACTCATTTGTTATTTTCCAAGATACCAATTTAGTCAAAGAGATAAGGGCAACTGTATGTATCAAAGACCCAATGCTAGAAGGAATGACTTGATCGTACGTCATTTCCATTGTGTACATGCAACCACTATATGACACAAATAACCTTTTTGCAACCATTGTATGACATAGCCCAACAATGTATAATGCCATTCATATACCCCAATACGGTCACCCATCATTCCCCACTACATTTTCTATCATGTTCACCATACAAACCACTTCTTCACCATATAGTACAATCTTTTAGCTGATTCCACTATATGGTCACCTTCTATCTCTCACGCCATATGGTCCCCTCTTCTCTCTCCATGCATAGTCCATTTTCTTGTACGCATAGGGACTTAGTGTTCACACGTGGTATTTTCCAGATTGATATATCAAAGACTTCCCTCAAGTCTTTTCCCTTGGGCATTTTCCTTAAGTGCATTCCCTTGGGCGTTTCTCTCAAATTCTTCCCTTGGATGCTTTCCCTTGTGTGCTTTTACTCGGGTAATTCCCTCGAGTGCTTCCCTTGAGTACTTTCTCTCGGCTGCTTTTTCTAGGGTTCCCTTAGGTGTTTTCCTCAGGGGCTTTCTCTCGGATGCTTCCCTTGGGTGCATTCATCAGGTTCTTTCCATCAGGTCCATCCGTCAGGTGCTTTCCCTCGTGTCCTTTCCCTTTGGTGATTTCCCTCGAGAAACTTAGGTGTTCCATTGGGTACATTGTAGCGGTATCAGAGTTGGCGATCTTGCTAGCTTGTTGGGATGATTGAGAGATTTTGGGATTTGGATTACACTACGACGCCCAATAGCAATGGACAATGATGGTTGAAGGCACTACAAAGGATAGGAAAGGAGATCAACAATGGTATTGATCTTCTGTTAGACATATTGGAAGCATGTTCTTATAAGGTGGACTAGTCACCTTCAAAATTTATATAGAGGATGCTCCAATTAAGATCATCTTAGTTCAACCCAGATTATTGAGACATTATGAGAAGGAAATGAAGTTGGCAGCCGCAATATGTCTTAGTGAGATCTTAAGAATATTGGCTCCTAGAGCACCGTATGATGATGGCACCCTAACAAAGTTATTGCACTTGATTATTGACAACTTTTAGAGCCTTGATGACATCGTTGGTGATCCATTTGGCAGGAGATTTACAGTATTAGAGAATTGTGCAAATGGCAAAGTAAGTAACCTCCTCTTAGATCTTGAGTTGCAAGATTTGACCCATGACATGTTTCATCACTTGTTGCTCACAATCAAGGAATGTCATGATACTAAAGTTTCAGTTGCTATGAAGAGCCTTATGATTTCGTGTATTGAAGAGATGGATGAAATATCTGAACCTATCATATCTATGCTATGGGTTGTTCCCAATCTAGAATGTGTTCCTTCTATCGCAATATGTAAATTCGTCAATAAAGTATTCAAGCATTCTAAAGAGAAATTAAAGTCTCATTTGCACAAGTGTGAGGAAATTGGCGATGACAACAAGAGAGACGCACTACTTGAGGAAGATGAAGAGCTTCACAAAGATATGCAAGAATCTGATACTACCCCTTCAAGTAGAGAAAACCTGAGCCTACATGACAAAAGCAGGGTTGAAGAAAATATTTGCATGGAGCTTGTCTGGAAGACAACATTGATCATTTAACGACATGGAGAAATAGACATTACCAGTGATTCTTTTAATGGGCATGACAACATGAAGATTTTGGATCAGTGCTCTGATGTGTTTTATGATTGGCTTCCATGAAATGCTGATGACTTCAGACATGACAATGTTTATATCAGAGTGGAGCAGAAAAATCTTGATGGAGTGTTACTCTTCATTGGTACAATGGAAATGCCGACTGATATTGGTACAATGATAGTGCCGAATGGTACAGGTATTGTGGCAGTACTGCCTGGTATGGTGGAAGTGTCAGCTGGCATAGTAACACTGACGACTGGAATGAGTATGGTGGCAATATCGACTGGCACAGTGGCGGTAGTACCAACTCGAATCGTGACAATTCCCACTGGTACAATGGTAGTGCCGACTAGTATAGTGGCAGCACTGACTGACATGGTGGTAATTCCAACTAGCACTGTGGGAGCATTGGTTGGCATGGTGGCAATGTTGATTAGTACAATGGCAGTACTGATTGGTACAGTAACAGTGATGAAGTGTAATGCATTTGATGAAAGCATTGGAGTCATGTTGATGCAAGACCATCCTCATGGAAGCAACAATATTTACCTAAGTTTTGAGAGTCTAGAAGAGATTGATGAGCATGATGGCATTAAGACTTTAATAGATGTAAATGGAAAAAAAGGAGAAAACAATTCCTTACCTAGATCTTTTCTCTACAAGCCTGTATTGAGCAATAAAAAATGACAAAAGTGAAATAAAAGACATGTTTTAAGTGGTAATATGTGTTCCCAGAAAACGACGAGCCTTGATAGACTTGACATGAGACTCATGTTGAGTCCTCTTGAAAATTTTGTGAGTTCTATCAGTTGACTCGTTTGGACTTGTCTCACAAGTCTGTGGTGAGTTTAACTTAGCCTTCCTACAAACTCATGAGTCTTGCCAAGACCGCAGCGAGTTCATAGAGTCATCAAACTATGAATTGAACAATTGTGGTGTTTGGTGTATATGCTAGGCAAAAGAAAAGAATAAATTTCCTCAAAGAGAAAAATGATGAATTGAACTTGTTTCATTCTGGATATCTTCTCTGCTAGTTGAACTTGTTCATCCTATGGCTTTGCAAGGGCACTAACCCTTGCAAGGAGCGTCTTTCATGTTTGTAGGAGACAGAATTTGGAGGATTACTTGGTGATTGCATCGAGGAATCATAGTTGAATTTATTGTTGATTATTACTGCATTTTTCTTGTTGTAAAACTCAGGTAAGATTTTGGGTAATATCATCTACAGCATACTGAAGGACTTTTGAGCAGACTTTGGGTAGAGTTACCCTCCATAAGGCTAGTGGCTGGCCATACCATTCCTAGCCAGCTGTTCACGCTGTTGGAAGGGACATGACGATTAGAGGAGTCAATTTGGATTTTTGAAGGCATTATCTATGAATTATGGTGTCCTTAATATTTCTTTCTTTCATTTGGCCATCCCTCTTGGTGCTGGTTTGGTGCTGGAACCTAGGGTTTTTGGCTTAGTTACCAATTCGGATGCAGGTACGAGAATCTGATATGTGGATGCATGGAGTTTTTTAAGGGGTTTGGATGTGTGTGTGTGTGTGTGTGTGTATGTGTATATGTGTGTATATATATATATATTTAGAAAAATAAAATAAAGAAATATACAGTCCACTATGTGCATCTTGGACATATCCACATGCATCCAGATGACACATCAGAACTGGTACACATCTGGACTGAATGCGCAATGCGGGCACGCATCTGACACCTAAGATTTCTGGGCATTTTATTGCTGGACATTGTTGTTGTAGGTGCATATAATATGTAACCAACAAATAGGTATGTTTAATATTTGGTTGTAATTAGATTTATTATCTGGATCTCTAGTTTTATTTCTGTAATGAACTCTGCAACTGGTTGTGGGTGTTTGAAATATTGTATTTGAAGTTTATTTCATTGTTTATTTTGTGCCATAAAGCTCTATATTTGCAATATACATCTGCATTTCAATCTTCTATTAAACACATCATAACAGAAAAAAAAAAAAAACAAGGGTGTATGATGCAAAATAATTTTAAAGAACAGTTGCAAACTATGCCATTCTCATAAAAAGTTTATTTAATCTCCTTGGGATTTTCATATTCAATATCAATTTATTTATATAGTACAAGTGGATGGAATATGTTTATTCCAATATTTTTGGTTTAGATATGTATTTTGTTCATAACAATTTGCGCTGTTGTTATTCTAATGTATTGATGTGTGTCATTAGGTTTCAATGGCATTGAGGACATTGGGTAAAGGAGGAGTGCAAGTTGCTTGGTAAGACATATAATCACTAATATTTACTAAATATTTGAAGTGGCAGTGGTCCAAAATATTTGAGAACAGTGATTTTGCAAGAATTTGTTAAAGAAATTGAAATGATGTTTGTATTTCACAAAATCAATTTGAAAACCATATTTTAAGATAGTAGAGTAGTCAGTAGAGATTCTTATTTAGATAACTCTAGGGAATACATGATTCTTAATGGCCCCACCAAAAGAGAAAAGTGTTTGTGTGATTATACATCTATCACAGCACAGGTTAATCTTAGATATTTTATTTACTTTAGTTTCTTATTTGTAAATAAATAGGTTTCAATATAGTCCTTTGAAGTGCAAAGTGTCATCCTCTTCATTAGGAGTTGCTCATTCTTGAGATTGAGGAGCCTCCTCATGACTTGGAAGTTACACTTCATGGAAAATTAGTTGCTATCCTATTTTCCTCATACTTTTTATAAAGGAAACTTTATTGCATTTGTAGCTGCAGGCTAGGAATAGACCTTTACACTTGGTAGATGGACAAGTCAAGTCTTGTTCATTACATTTTCATTTGAGCAACTAGGCTTCCTTGAATAGCTTGAAGAAATTGTTCCTGGGTAGACATTCAATGCTTTTATCTGAAACATAAGGAAGCAAAGTTAAGTTTAATCTATGGTGTGATAAATGCATAATTACACCAATAAAGGAACTAGTTGTGACAAACATGGAATATTGTAATTTTGGAAAATATGAAGTGTACATCTCCTAAGGTGATGCCCTTTTATTGAAAATAGCCCATAAAATTCCTGGGTTGCAGAGACTGGAAGCACCTACATAGTTTAAGTAGGTTTGAGGTTTTGGATGTAAGCTATGCTTGGAAGTCCATCATCAACATGTACAAAAAGAGTCTCCTTTGATGTGTATTTGATGTTCTGAAATTATCATGTTTAATAATTTTTCTTGTAAGCTTATTGTTTCTCCTTTGGTGGGCCGAGTAGGAATTATGTTCTTGGTAAGAACTTTCTATAAAAGGGACTTTAATCAGTAAGCCTAGTATATGCTTTTTTTTTTATGATAGATCTTATTGAAAGATCATTAAAAGTTTTTTCAAAATCTTTAAGTACTCGTTTCCCACAATCTTGCAAAGTATGCCACCCTTTGATCTTCATTAGGGGATTGAGGGACAGAAGTTATTCCTTTTCATCCTAGCTGACTACCACCAGGGGCACAAAAACTTCCAAGTTAAGTTGTTAACGTGTGGTCCTTCAAGCAGCTTCCACCCCTTGGTTTTCATAAATATAGCCAAGAAAAATATCATTTTCTTTTGTTGTCTGAGATGCATATTGTTGAACTGTAATACAAAACCTCCTATATTGAGTTTCTTTCTAGAATGCCTTTAATTCTGGCCATAACTCCTTTTTGGAATAACTTGAAATATTGATACAATGCTTTATTCTATTCCTGAAGTTGAGATGTCTAAAATTATAGTTGTGAGGGGTTTGGATACATAAATCATCTTAAATGTACTGGTACCTATACCATAATTTATGGTATTTCACAAGTAAATTTTGGAAAAGGCAAATTTACTTCCAGAACTGAAAATGAGATTTAACCTTCCTTCCATGATTTAAGTGGCTCTTTTTAGTTCATCCTTTATTTCAGCTTTTTAATTACTAGAATTTAGTTCAGTTTTCAATATTTGAAAAAGGCAGTTCCAAATATTTCATGTGATTATTTCCTTTATAGGTTACACGTGTTTACGGACCCTAGACTCAAAGCAATTGGTAAAGTACCAAATTTTGTGTGATAGTTTTTTCACACCTCACTGAACCAATGAAAATATGATTGCAATCAAACAATACTGCTCCAACTCAATCAGGGTGTGTGTTTGTATCATCGGCAAGAGGACTGTTATAGCAGAGACATCATTTTCTGAGAATGTGTTGAGAGTTTCTTTCATGCAGAGACGTATCTCGCAATTGAGAGAAATCGTTACTCGAGTGGCTTTAATAATGTGAAGGCTGCAATCATGCGTTTTATTGAGATTGTGTGAATATGCGGGGGTGTCTGAAAATAATTTTAGAAAGACAAATAAGCTCAATGATGTGAAGCTCTGAGTAAAAGGAGTGATATGTCAGAAGTATTTTGATGAGATTGTATGAAGTTTGGAAAAGTTAGTTTGCAAATTTCAGATGTTACGAAGAGTAGTATTTCTGATTTGTAAATCAGTTGCATTTTGTATTTGTGAAATCCTTATGGTTGGTGCATCAAAGATGTTGAGTTGGTACTCTCAAGCAAGGGATCTGATGATTCCTTATGGTTGGTGCCTGTAATAACTCCAATAGGTTATAACTTCTTGAAACACCAAAAATCTTTATACTTCAGTTGTTTGACATTTCGTCAAACACTTTGCAAGCAAGCTCTAATACCACTGTAATAACCCCAATAGGTTATAACTTCTTCAAACACCAAAAAATCTTTATACTTCAGTGGTTTGACATTTCGTCAAACACTTTGCAAGCAAGCTCTGATACCACTGTAATAACCCTCCTCAAATCTGCCCTCAAAAATGCTGATGAAAGCTCAAGGAATTTCATCAAACAAATCACATGCAAGGGACGTATGACTGATATAGTATTTCAGCTAGCTTCAAATGATTTTTTTTACAATTTGCATCAATGAAAATCTTGTGCTAGAAGACTACAATGGACTACACAATGACCTAACATGAGTGTGCTACTAATTTTGACAATATTCAGTGCATATATATGATCTAAGCATGAGAAATGAACACCTATAGCCAACTGGCATTTTTACAAACAGTTGGTATGCAAACTAACTAGCTGATAAATAATGATATTAAATTGCTTAAATGACACCAGCAACTATTATCTTCTTAATTGCAATGAAAATTACAATGCTCATGAAATATGGCCAAGACTTTGGCATTTACATGGATTACAGAATGATAATGCTGGTATAATGCACACTTACAGCTGAAAGCCTATAACACCCTAAAAAACAATACTAACAAGGGAACTTGGTTGTAGATGGCTGAAATAATTTCCTTCTATGCTGCCCCTTCTGCTTTGCTTTTTTTGAACTGCTTTTTCGGCCTGCTTTTTCGTACCCGCTTTTTTCAGCCTTCTTTTTCGGTTCCGCTTTTTCGGACTGCTACTATGTTGAATCTCAAGACCATATCTTTCAATGGCATCAAGATTTCCAGCTTGAAGGGATTTCATCCTCCAAACTATTGAGACATAATCTGCAGAAATTTTTTCAATTTCTTTGATATTTCCAAGCATGCCTAAAAGAAGCTCTTCCATTTCTTTTATAGTGTTCTCACAAGAGCTCCATCTTTCGTTTTCTCAATGTGGGATAAAAGATAACTCCCTTTATGTAACTTATGTCTCCAATGTGTTATAAAATAAAAGGGACTCTTTTAATTTAAATATTTCCCACAACTATAGTCTATGCATTAATAAAGTTAAATATTTAAATTTAACTTTATAAAATAGCTTTATCAATGCATAAAAAATCTTATCAATGATAAACAAGTCTTCTTGTCGATTTTAAACAATTACCATCGACATACCATTGCCACTGGATGTCCGCCCATGTCCAAGTTGACTTACTATAAATAGTAAGTATGCCCAAAGTTGCCTCAAAACTCCTCAGAAAGACCTGCAACTGAAACTATCTAGGCCAAATGGCCTCCAAGCCCCTTTAATGTCCTGGTTAGCCTATGGGACCGTGGGGAAATAGGCTAACAACAACATCATGCTATGAATGCTAAAAAGGGGACATTACAGTGCCCTTGAAGTTTTGTACACATTATTTCTTTGCAAGGCTGGATTTGGACAGTAGACCCTAGGAATGTTTCTCGCTGTGGTTTATCACCCATTTGAGCTTTCCCATGTACTTCATGTGCTATGCCTTCTATGTGTGTTGCATTCTTTCTAATTCTGTTTTAATGCTTAGCAGTTTATCAAAGCTTTTCAGGATCTGAAATTAATATCTTCCACTAATTCAACCCCACTCTTAGTAGAAGCATTGTATTCTACAACCTGACCTCTTAGAGATTCATGTGACGGGAGCCAAAGATTTCATACAAAAAAATATGGACATTATGAGTATACTTAAGCACAACTTCCAAAAAGCACAAAATCAGTAGAAAAATGTATGTGGATAAGAAAAGAACCGAATGAACATTTGACATTGGAGACTTGGTCTTTTTAAGATTAGAGCCATACAAATAGGTCAATCAAGGTGAGTGGGGTAGAGAAACTTAAGCATAGGTTGTATGGGCCATACAAAATCTTGAAGAAGACAAGGGATTTTCCTACGAATTGTATTAAAATAATATCTCTTAAGTTAGTTTGTTTCTATATTTAATGGTCACTTATAGATATTTTGTAGATATCTTGTGTAACAAATTCTTTCTATTAGTTGTATGTTTTTTTTAGAAACATCTTTCTTTTGAATTCTATAAGAATGTTTTGTACTTTGTTTTTAATCAATTAACTATTTTACCAAATTAATATGATATCAAAGCCGTTTCAATAATTTTTCAATTTTTTAAGATTTCTATTATGAAATTATTAGTTCTTCAAATTTTTTTACAATACTTTCCTAGTGTCTAGGATTTTCGTGGCTTCCTATTTGTGATTCACGAACTCCTTTTTTTTCTGTTTTGTCCTTTCCTCCATGCAAATCACCGCACTTCTTGGTGTCTTAGTCCTATGGTCCATGTTCCCTTTTCCTTTGATTCGCATTACTATTTCTAGTTGTCTTCTGCCCTTAGACACCCGCCACGACTCATATCATTTTTTTCCTACCCCTTGATGGCTTCTGATGGCTCATAATTGGCTATGGTTCATTTCCATGACCCTCTCTGGGTCTCTCATTGTTTTTTGATGACCTTTCTACACAATTTCTGGTCGCAACCTTGTCTTTTTTTCGTTTATTGCAAAAAATACAACCCTTTTGCTGCAAACTACAGTGGATTTTTGTGGTTATTATTGCTTAAAAATGATAGCTCTTCCACTTTTATAGGGTTGATGACCATTTCTATGGTCATAATCCCTTCCAAACATGCTTTTCTTTGAAACACCCAACTCATCTTTTCATGTTTTCGCACTTGCCAGACATTTTCATCGTCATTTTTCTTTACACACTACCAATTCCTTGGTTGACCTACTTCTATAGTCTTTTTTTAAACTACTACAAAATGTGGCTTCTACTATTATCTTTATAGATTCATGGTGGTCCTCTTTATGTAGACTTTCATCTTAGCGGCTTAGGGTTTGTTTTTTCTCATCCTAAAAATTTTGTTGTTTTTTGGCTTTTTGATAGATTCTTGGTGGATTTTTCAAGAGCTGTTTTGGGTTGTTCTTACAATTTTTTTTGGTCCTCCAAAATACTTTCATTGTGATCCGTTTCTCAAACTATCAAAAACAAAATATCAATATGAGTACGAGCTCATCTGCAAACACACAAGCTTTCTTATGCTTAGTCATCAACAAGCCTGAAGAAGAAAAATATTTAGTGCAACTATTGCCATAAATTTTCTCACATGAAGTTGGAGTGTCGCAAATACTTAGCTACTCAAGCTAAGAAATCTGGTTCACATCCTAATGCAAATGTTGTAGAGCACATTGACCAGGGCGAGTCTTCCTTTTATGCCTTCATGGCTAAAAGACCTGCAGATCATATAAAATCTTCTTCCTCATATATAGATTCAGGTGCTTCCTACCACTTCACTCATCGCTAGGATTTGTTCACTGATTTTCAGCCATTCTTAGATTCATTTATTTTTGGAGGGGAAAAATAATTCATTGTTGGAAGAGGTAATATATAGATTTAGTCTAGAGGAAGGAAATTAATATTCCTTGATGTGTACTACATTCCATGAATGGAACTCAACCTTCTCTTAGTTAGTCAACTTGTGAGATATTCCCCTCGGTTAGATGTGACCGTTGGTTCACATAAATGTAGTATCATTGACAGGGAGGTTTAGTTTACCTTTGCTATGGATCTTGAGGATCATGTTCTATTAAAAGTTGTTTGACTTTGGTGATTCTCAAGAAGTTGCTATGGCAGCCCATCACTTCTCGATTAGTACACTTTGGTGTAAGTCGCATGGGAACTTAAATGTGCTTGACCTTTCTCAGCTTGTTTGGGAAGAATTCGTCATTGGATTGCCACTTAGAACCTTGGAGTTTACAGAGCATGTCAAGATGAGAAGTAACGTTGCACTCCATTTTCAGATGGTGAGTCTAGAAGAGCTTCTAAAGTATTACAACTGGTCCATGCTGATATCTATGGACGTATGGCTACTTCTATAATTGGGTCTACCTATTTTTCTCTTTTTATGAATGATTGCAGTTGTAAAGTGTGGCTGTATTTCCTTCATAAAAAAATAGAGGTGTTCGTTTTGTTTCAAAAGTTCGAAGCATTTGTAAAAAGAGTCTAGTCAACATAGGTTACTTGTAGAACTGACAGTAAAGGAGAATTTTGTTCCTCTTCCTTCTCCGATTTCTTTGGACAACATGACACTAAGTGCCAATTAACAACATCCTACACCCCTTAACAAAACAATGTTGTTGAACATAGAAATTGCATGATTAGTGAAATAGCTTGGTCTATGCTTGAACATGAGAGTGTTCTAAAGAAACTTTGGGATTTACCGTTCCACACTGTCGTTGGTAGATATTGTATTGTGTAGTTGACATCGTCAGTAAATAGTTTGTAGCCGACTTCTAGTGGACAGACCCCTTCGGGAAGGTTCTTCGGAGCGGTATATGTACACCGTGGAAAATCATTGTAATCATCATTGAAGCATTATGTAATCTCTTTGGCATATGCGAATAATAGGAGTACAGTTGTTTTGTGGTAGATAGAGGACTACAAACTCTTGCCAAGTTGTAATATTTTAAGGGTTGACAAAGGTGAGAAAGAAGAGGAAAATGAATGTTCGAAGGAATACAAAGAAGCAAAAGAAGGAAAGGCGGTTACGACTAAATCTGAGAGGAAGAACATACAGTACAAACCTAGAAAAAGGAAAGATCCCACCATTCGATACACGGTGAACGGACCACGCGGAAAGAAAAGGTTACACCGCACCATAAAATTAGTAGAAAGGTGTCGACAACAAGGAAATAATCTAGATGAGTGACGACTGCAGGCAGAATGGGCCACGAAAGTTACACAAAACAGGCAGAAGACTTCTTTTCTAAGAAGTGCAAACCAAGTTGGAGGCAAGAGTTCTTCTGAAGAAAGTTGTACCACAGGTACTAGATCTGGATCGAAAGATATATATGTTGGGATGTCCTCCACAAGGGAGGGGAGTAGGCATAATTTTAGTAAATTTAGCTGCACATTAGCATCCAATGCCATCTCTTCAAATGGTTCATCCAGTTCTCAATTCTCTGAGCATTCGGGCAACAGGAGGACAGATTCAGGTAGGAGAGTCCCTAATGGCCGTGATTCAGTAAGGGCTCAACATAAGGGGAAGGTGTCGGTGGCAAGCAATACAGTTACTCCAGTTTCGCAGAGAAGTTCTGCGGACGGGGTGTTCCACGGACTGTTCCACAGACATTGAGTGTCCTGCGAACACGTGGCTGCGGACACACAGTGTCTCGCGGATGTGTGTCTGTGAACACCTGTGCTCCACGGTAATATTTCTGCGAACGGTGTTAGATTTCGACGAGGGTGTTTATGACTTCTGCGGACTGGGTCTTGGATCCCCGCGGATATGTTTTGAACTTTCACGGGCACTGTTCTAATATCCCTCGGATGTGTTTGAAGTTTCTGTGGCTTATGATTCATACCTTCCACGTGTATGTTTTAAGGTCTCGCGGGTTATGGTCCAACCTTCTGCGGCTTATGTTTTAAGGCTCTGCGCATTCTCTCAGACGACAAGAAGGTTGCAGTTGGTCATGACCTTAATGGGTCAGCTGTGGAAGGCAAAAGCATCAGAGCAGTTAGGAGTGATATAGAGACAGAACGGATGAAAGAGGCACACTAGCAGACGAGCAGAGGAAGGAGCCAAAAAAAAAAAAGACGACAAATAAAAAATGTTCAAAATGAATAATGTATGATGCCAAAGGGAAGGGAAAGACATAAACAGGTAGTAAAACATCAACGGTTGCTAGAAAGAGTGTGGGATCAGAAGAAAATCACAAAAATAGAGTGTTTCATGTAGTTTTGTGTGGGTTTCAGAGTGCTAATTTGGTCTTGGTGGCGGGGGCACTACCCCTCGACCCTGCCCTGTATCGCGAGCTACCCTAGGACCCTGCGAGGGACCCCGTTGGGGGCTTTGCCCCCTAGAACCCCAGTTGTTGTGGTTATTAGTCGTGGGAAGTATGATCAGTTGATGAGACCTGGAGCTGTTGCAGGCATGCAGTGTCTGTGTACCAGAGGTGGAAAGAACAATAGAGCAAGCCTTTCGAGAGGGGTGATATGCTTTGAGGCACTTGGAGTAGATGTTGGACGTGAAGCTGGCTTGGTGGATGCATAAAGAGCTCCGGAGGAGCTGATCATCCAATTGAAGGCAGTACGACACTTGGCTCAATGTACCCAGAGTTGGAAGCAGAGAAAGCGACACAAGTGGCTATCAAGGTCAGCTTGAATAAGGAGACAGTATTGTGTTAGTAGAGGCTACAGATGCAACATGGTTTGGAGATCAGTTTGGTATAGGCATGAGACGAATGTAAAAGTGGTGTGACAGAAACAAATCTATCTTGTTAGTCAGTTAATGTATTTCGTTTTGTTAATTTGTCTCGAATATTTTGTAATTGTCCTCTGGAGACGACTTTTTCTTTTTGGGGGGGATGATGTCATCGGTAGATATTGTATTGTGTAGCCGACGTCGTCGGTAAATAGTTTGTAGCTGACAGACCCCTTCAGGAAGGTTCTTCGAAGCAATATACGTACATCATGGGAAATCATTGTAATCATCATTGAAGCATTATGTAATCTCTTTGGCATATGCGAATAATAGGAGTACTGTTGTTTTGTTCTTTTGTCTGTGTGCATTAATCTATTTACCCCATACGATAAACACACACTATCTTGTATCTTCTCAACTGTTCTCCTATAGTGGTCATCAAGAAACAAACTTCGAAAGAGGCTTGGCCAAGTCATAAGCCCAACATTAGTTATCTCAATTTTTTTGGTTATAGTACTTTTTTCTAGACTTTTCCTTATGCTAAATGTGCCAAGTTAGATGCCAAGTGCTAGAAACTCATGCTAACTGGCTACACTGATAATCAGAAAACCTACCATTGGGTTTACATTGAGACAAATCATCTCATCTTTAGTCACGATGTGGTGTTTAATGAGGAACAAGGATTAGTTTATCTCTCTCGTCAAGTTATGGATTTAGAGGATTAGTTTCTCAAGGCTCAAGACTTGGGTTCCTATCTTCCACCAAATCCATCTAACAGGAGGGATTCAACTGAGAAGGCTTTAGTTGCTCTTCATTTTTGCCCCTATATCAATTCCTTCTCCTACAGACTCACCCAAACATGAAGCTACACTACCTGATTTTTCTCAAGACTTCAATTGATCTATTGTTTGATGATAATAAACCCATTTCACCTCTTGCTTCTGATGTCGTCTCTTGCCTAAATGCTGGGCTAAGATGATTGGTGATCTTCATGATGATGAGCATTGAGGAAAGAATTGCTCGGAAGAAGAACGGACTTCTAATTCTATAAATGTTTCTCTTCTGGCCAACATTCACTATGTTTGAGTTTCAAACATACAGAAAGGGGAATGGGATACCTAAGGAAAAAAGCTACGAATATGGAGCATCATAATTTGTTGAAAATTAACACTTGGGTTCTCACAAATTTTTCTTCAAGAAAGAAACCCATCAGATACAAATGGGTCTACAAAGTTAAATACAAGGCTGATGGTACTTTAGATAAGTACAAGGCTCATCTCATTACCAAAAGCCTCTCTTCACATAAAGGGATTGATTATGAGGAGACCTTTTCTCTGACAACAAAGATGAGCACCATCAGATTAGTCCTAGCCCTAACAACTTAGTGTGACTAGAAGGTCCATCAAATGGATGATAAAGGTGCCTTCCTAAAAGGTTATTTACAGGAAGAGGTGTATATGATGCAACCTCTTGGATTTAGGGTTGTCGATAAAGAACACTAGGAACTCAAATTAATGAAAGAACTCTCTGGCCTCAAATAGGATTCTCAGGCATGGTACATGCAAATCGATAAGTAACTCACGCAAGGGTTTCTAGAGGAGTCCTTTTGACACAAGTCTGTATTTCAAAGCTACTAGCAGTGACATTGTCATTTTGGTTATTTGTGTTGTTGATCTAATTACTACTGGCAGTTTGGCACCTTTGATTCAAGAAATCAAACAGCGTTTATGCTAGTTGTTTGACATGATTAACCTTGAGCTTGTGCACTACTCTGCCTCCGTGTCTAGGTGTAGCCACATGGCATCTTCATATCTTAGTCTATGTATGCACAAGCTCTACTTGATAAATTCAAAAAGTAGGAATATAAACCTGCATCTACACCTATAGAGTTTGGTCTAATGTTGTCATCCAAATCTGGTTCTTCTATTGAAAATGAATATAGATTCAGGCAACTAGTGGACAATTTGACCTATATCACTGCTACTAGATCTGATCTCAATTTTATAACGAGTTACATATCTTGCTTCATGACATCTCCTATTTTAGATTGTTGGGTTGTAACAAAGCACACCTTGCTATATCAAGGGCATACAAGACTTTGGTATTCTCTATAAACAAACCAAAGATCGCCGACTCATTGGTTACATAGACTTGGATTGGGAGGCATTGATCACACAAAATCCATTTTTGGGTTGTCTTTAGTTTAGGCACAAGTGGTATCACTTGGATTGATAAGAAGTGATAGATAGTATCTCTTTCCTTAATGGAAGTCGAATATCAGGGAACAATCAATGTAAGTTGTGAGGTAGTTTAACTTCAAAGGATGCTTTCCAATATACATATGTCTCAGGTAGGCTTGTCACCCCTCTTTTGCGATAATCAATGGGTTCTCAAACTTGCCAAAAATATGGTATTCCATAAGTGAACCAAGCATTCTAATTGAATATGAATCTATAGATTTACAGTTGGTTTCTACAGTGGCCTAGACTAATGACATTCTCACCAAATCCCTATTTCTAGAGAAGTTAGTCAAATTCAAGAAGCAACTTGGTTTCATTGATAGGTTGACCATTAAGGGAAGGAATTAGAATACTATCTCCAAGTTAGATTGTTTCTATATTTAATGGTCACATCTTGATATGTTAATAATTTGTATAGTAGATCCTTTCTATTATTTGTATGTTTATTTTGATAAACATCTATCTTGCTAATTCTATAAGAACATTTTGTTATTTGTTAGTAATCAATCAACTATTTTACCAAATTTATAAATTGGGGCTGCCTGAAAATAGTAAGATTTATAATGTATAATACATCTCATGTGAAAAAGGTATTAGAGCAACATGTTATTCCTTGCCCAAAATGACGACCATTAGATGACAAAGGCAAGTTGATTTTAGAGCCCCAGATAATTCGAACTGCGTGAGAGAAGAGATTGAGGAATAAAACTATTGAAGAATACCCAATTAAATGGAAAGGTTTACTAAGCGATGATGCTACTTTGGAGAAAATATTCAACTATTCAAACTTGAAATTGTTTGAGGGAAAGCAATCTTCAGGGAGGGCAAAATGTCATTACCTGCTGTAATGTCCCCCTTTTAGCATTTATAGCATGATGTTGTTGTTAGCCTATTTCCCCATGGTCTTGTAGGCTAACTAGGACATTAAAGGGACTTAGAGGCCATTTGGCCTAGATAGTTTCAGCTGCAGGTCTTTCTGTGGGGTTTTGAGGCAACTTTGGGCATACTTACTATTTATAGTAAGTCATCTTGGATATGGTCGGACATCAAGTGGCAGCGGTATGTCGATGGTAATTGTTTAAAATCGACAAGAAGACTTCTTTATCAGTGATAAGATTTTTTATGCATTGATAGAGCTATTTTATAAAGTTACATTTAAATATTTAACTTTATTAATGCATAGACTATAGTTTGTGGGAAATATTTAAATTAAAAGAGTCCCCTTTATTTTATAACACATTGGAGACATAAGTTACATAAAGGGAGTGATGTTTTATCCCACATGGAGAAAACGAAGGATTGAGCTCTTGTGAGAACACTATAAAAGAAAGGGAAGAGCTTCTTTTTAGTATGCTTGGAAATATCAAAGAAATTGGAAAATTTTCTGGAGATTATGTCTCAATAGTTTGAAGGACGAAATCCCTTCAAGTTGGAAATCTTGATGCCATTGAAAGATATGGTCTTGAGATTTAACATGGTAGTAGTCCGAAAAAGCAGATACGAAAAAGCAGTCCGAAAAAGCGAAACCGAAAAAGCAGGCTGAAAAAGCAGTCCGAAAAAGCGGAACCGAAAAAGCAGGCTGAAAAGCAGTTCAAAAAGCCGATCTGAAAAAGCAGTTCGAAAAAGCAAATTGGAAAAGCAAAGCAGAAGGGGCAGCATTGAAGGAAATTATTACAACCATCTACAACCAGGTTCCCTTGTTAGTATTGTTTTTTAGGGTATTATAAGTTTCAGCTGTAAGTGTGCATTATACTAGCATTATCATTTTGTAATCCATGTAAATGCCAAAAGTCTTGGCCATATTTCATGAGCATTGTATTTGAAATTTCATTGCAATTAAGAAGATAATAGTTGCTGGTGTCATTTAAGCAATTCAATATCATTATTTATCAGCTAGTTAGTTTGCATACCAACTGTTTGTAAAAATGCCAGTTGGCTATAGGTATTCATTTCTCATGCTTAGATCATATATATGCACTAAATATTGTCAAAATTAGTAGCACACTCATGTTAGGTCATTGTGTAGTCCATTTGGAGTCTTCTAGCACAAGATTCTCATTGATGCAAATTGAAGAAAGAGTCATTTAAAGCCAGCTAAAATACTATATCAGTCATACGTCCCTTGCATGTGAATTGTTTGATGAAATTCCTTGAGCTTTCATTAGCATTTTTGAGAGCAGATTTGAGGAGGGTCATTACAGTGGTATCAGAGCGGTTTCCTGCCAGCCTGATTGGATTATTTCAGATTGAATTCAATTATCAGTATGGATTTAACAAGGGACAAGGATTTGGAAGAAAGAATGCACAATGTAAAGAAGAAATTAGATTGTCCATTTCAGCAAACAGAGGACCTTCTAAGAACTTTGGAGGAGCTGGAAACTTATTTAGGCAAGTTTGATCAGTCAAGACCCGATGCTATGCAAACAACTTTATCTCAAGCATTTGGTTCGTTGGTTAAGCCCCGATTATTGAGACATCATGATGAGGTAATAAGACTTACAACTCTCTCTTGCATTAGTGAAATCATGAGGATAATAGCTGGCCTTGATTCTTATGACGATCAGATTATGAAAGAGGTACTTCATGCCATGGTAAAAAGCTTTGAAAAGTTGGACAACATTCGGGACCCTTATTTCACAAAGAGGGCAAGATTACTTGAAGTATTTGCAAGGTGTAGATTTGAAAATATTATGCTGACAATTGGTTGTATTAGTGACATTCGCAAGATGTTTAATACATTTTGGAATATTATGGACGAGTTTCATCCCAGCAGAGTATTGGCATCGATGCACTCCCTCATGTTCACAATCTTGTTTGAGGGGGAGGATGAAATTTCTAAACTTTTGGCAGAAGACTTATGGTATGTTTGGACAAAAGAGAGGAATTTGTCACCTATGGCATGTACGTGGTTAAAGAGCCTAATTGATAGACCTAAGGATCGTACCTTCCCTATGACAGGCAGAAACTTGTATGAGGAGTTTAATAGACATGCGGATTCAATACAGGGAGACATTAGTACATCTTCAGGTAATGGTTTATCTGCATCATCTTCACAGGCAGAAGGGGTTACAGATGTTGTGCAGGTTGAGCCAGTTGCATCAGAAGGTGATTGCATGATTGACACAGATAGTGATTCTAGTACAGTTGGGTTGGATGAAGTTACTGCAATTGAGGATACTGTCATGTTTGAGGATAGTACAGTTGATCAGAAAGTGAGCATTGATGACTTTGCTGAGAAAGAGTACCAAGCACAGTTAGATGCTTCGTCACATGAGTTTGAGGCTGGTAGAACTCCGCATGATTTGTCCAGCCAGCTGAAGGTGAGCAAAGACAGTATTGTGACTTCATTATCTCATCATGACAGGATGCGGGATATGATAGAGGATCACATTGGGATGATTCAGTAACAGGGTAGACATAAGGGAGTTCAGGCAAAGTCTTCTTGTGTTGATTTACAGGTGATTAGGGAAGGAATGGGAATGATGAAGTTGAGTTATTTACATCTTCTATCAAATCGTGACCATCTTCTTAGCCTTGTCGAAGACTATTCAAATGCCTTGAGGAGAAAGGAGGAGGAAGTTGACAAGCTTTCTCGCGAGCTTGAGGACACTCGAGCTTCTTTGGTGAATACTCCATTGGCATTACAGGACTGAGAGAGACATAGGGATAAGCATGGCATGGAGTTGAGTTTAGTTTCATCTTGCACTCCTGATACTCAGCTTTCTGCGGCAGACAGATCATATGTGGTCGTTGATAATGTTGCGAGTTCATCTTGCATTCACATCCAGGATACAGGGACAATGTCAGACAGGTATGTGGAGTTAGTTGGTATTGGTCATATTACCCAGGTGAGGAGTTTGCTTGAGTTACCAGCTGATTCTAGTTTACGGATATGGACTCAAGATTGTTATATTGGCATTTGGGATTCAGTTGACTGGAGATCTTTATCACTTTTTGGTAGCAGTGATTGTTTGGGTGCTATCATGGATTTGATTAGCAGATTGCACGGTGTTGTCTTTTCTTGTGCCAGCAGCTTGTCCGATGTTGGTATTAGTTTTTATACACCGGTGTTGGGCTTTGTTCATATATCCAGTCGACCATTCTTGCTGGAATGTGTTGATGATCTTTCATACTTGGCAGTGTGTACAGATGAGTCCCAGGATCATATTGGCATTGATGACATCCAGGAGGATGCAGTGGGCAATTTTGAAGATAGTTTCCTTGGCAGTTTCTTTTGGTACAGAGGAGTTGGATAGCAGTGCTACAGTTTTTGATACTCTGTATGTTGATATGAGCTTTGGAGTTGATTCGCAGGATATGGATGGTAATACTCTAGAGACTAGTAACTTTGAGGATACTCCTTTAGACAATGTGTCAGAGGTAGGTTTGTAGGAGACAGTCTAGCCAGTGCCGTCATGTGTCTAGTCAGTTGAGAGTTAGTGAGCAAAACATTTCTATCGCTTGCCAGTATTTCGACGCTGCTCGTCAATTGTTAGCAGTTTATGGATGGGGTTCTCCTACTAGTGATGAGCAGGGAGGTAGTTATCTTTCCTTGACAGAGATCCACTCTTTATGGGAGGCTATTCGGATTTTGAGACAGAATTATATGCAGTTGGTAGTCGAGAGAGATTATCTTATGGAGTGGGGGAGTATAGCATATGATGCATTATTGGCCAAGGAAGATGAGGTGAGTGAGCTTACTCAACAGCTCGAGGTGACTTCTGAGATTCTTGAGAGTACACAGTTGGCTTTTGAGGAGTCACAGTTTCATTTGGCTAAGGTGACCATGGAGTTAGAGCAACTGCAGTCTTTACCGGATTTTGTACAATCACGGTCCGTGGTGTCTGGTGATCCGCGGATGTCCATGGTCGAGGTTGATAGAGGTAGTGGAGATGAGGATATATCTGTCCACGACACTAGTATTGGCATATTTGGTCCGTTTCCACTAGAGGCAGGTTCAACTGAGTTGGGCGCTGCAGCTGAGCATTGTGATATGTTTGACTTGGAGGGCACAGAGACTAGTGATGTTGTTGTTGATTCTGCACTCTTGGCTATATCATGCTCTGACTTAGCTGATGATCAGTCACAATTGGTTGTATCACGTCTGCACGATGAGTCTTTGACTGGGATTGGTTCTTTTTACCGGCATTATATTGTAGGATATGTTCATCGGTTTGCTTTTGATCCATGTGTTGAGGAGTTGATGGCAGACAGGTTTGGTCTGGGCTCTCGTTTTTGCTATCTACCGTGTAATGACTATTCACCATCAGCAGTGCATGGGTGTTATGGTTATGAGACAGTGACCGGTGATCTGTAGAGTTCTGTTAATTGCAGTAGGTGTGCAGTGTGTGGATTCTTTGTATTTGGTGCAGTTTCATGCGGGAGTATTCATCATTGTTGCAGAATTGTATTGTACATTCCACATAGGCTAGTGGGATGTGTTGATGGTATTTACTATGTTGGCAGTTTGGGTTATCTACTCTACTTGGGTTTTGATATTTCGAGAGCTTGTTTCTCATGGGTTCCTGACTTTGGAGTTTGGGTGAGTTGTATTCGCCAATTTGATTATGGATTCCTCTTGGTTAATTTTCAAAGGTTGTTGCAGGAGCCTATGTTGACTGACAGCACTATAGTTCATGACTACATTTGGGATCCAGGCGGATTGATTGGGTTGTTGTTCGACCATTGCTTGGGGACAAGCAATTTTGGAAAGGGCGGATTGTAAAGTCCCCCTTTTAGCATTTATAGCATGATGTTGTTATTAGCCTATTTCCCCACGGTCCCGTAGGCTAACTAGGACATTAAAGGGACTTAGAGGCCATTTGGCCTAGATAGTTTCAGCTGCAGGTCTTTCTGTGGGGTTTTGAGGCAACTTTGGGCATACTTACTATTTATAGTAAGTTATCTTGGATATGGTTGGACATCCAGTGGCAGTGGTATGTCGATGGTAATTGTTTAAAATCGACAAGAAGACTTGTTTATCATTGATAAGATTTTTTATGCATTGATAAAGTTGTTTTATAAAGTTACATTTAAATATTTAACTTTATTAATGCATAGACTATAGTTTGTGGGAAATATTTAAATTAAAAGAGTCCCCTTTATTTTATAACACATTGGAGACATAAGTTACATAAAAGGAGTGATGTTTTATCCCACATGGAGAAAACGAAGGATTGAGCTCTTGTGAGAACACTATAAAAGAAAGGGAAGAGCTTCTTTTTAGTATGCTTGGAAATATCAAAGAAATTGGAAAATTTTCTGGAGATTGTCTCAATAGTTTGAAGAACGAAATCCCTTCAAGCTAGAAATCTTGACGCCATTGAAAGATATGATCTTGAGATTTAACATGGTAGCAGTCCGAAAAAGCAAATACGAAAAAGCAGTCCAAAAAAGCGGAACCGAAAAAGCAGGCTGAAAAAACAGTTCGTAAAAGCAGTCCGAAAAAGCGGAACCGAAAAAGCAAGCTGAAAAAGTAGTCCATAAAAGCAGTTCAAAAAGCCGATCCGAAAAAGCAGTTCGAAAAAGCAAATCGGAAAAGCAAAGCAGAAGGGGCAGCATTGAAGGAAATTATTGCAGCTATCTACAACCAAGTTCCCTTGTTAGTATTGTTTTTTAGGGTATTATAAGTTTCAGCTGTAAGTGTGCATTATACCAGCATTATCATTTTGTAATCCATGTAAATGCCAAAAGTCTTGCCCATATTTCATGAGCATTGTATTTGAAATTTCATTGCAATTAAGAAGATAATAGTTGCTGGTGTCATTTAAGCAATTCAATATCATTATTTATCAGCTAGTTAGTTTGCATACCAACTGTTTGTAAAAATGCCAGTTGGCTGTATGTATTCATTTCTCATGCTTAGATCATATATATGCACTGAATATTGTCAAAATTAGTAGCACACTCATGTTAGGTCATTGTGTAGTCCATTTGGAGTCTTCTAGCACAAGATTCTCATTGATGAAAATTGAAGAAAGAGTCATTTAAAGCCAGCTAAAATACTATATCAGTCATACGTCCCTTGCATGTGAATTGTTTGATGAAATTCCTTGAGCTTTCATCAGCATTTTTGAGAGCAGATTTGAGGAGGGTCATTACACCTGCCATAAACAATCACACACACACAAAATGCTTTCGATATTAAGAAAGCAATTGAACAAGAAATTTTTCTTATTTTATGGCTTACCAATTTTCTATGATGTTGGTAAGGTTCAGATAGACAAAAAAATGAGTGGCAATATTCATCCATTTCCAACACAATATTGATGACAAACCAACTTGAATAATTGCACAAAGTATTGAGGGTAGGCGAAAATAAGAGATGCTAAGGTGGAACAAAGAAAGCATGAGACTAACCAATAAACAAGGATTAGTTAAGGCGTATGCACATGGAAGTTTGACAACTCTTGCAAGAGGAAATTGAATGTGGAAGCAGGCAATCCTCCAACCATAAAGGGATAATTAAAGGCAATGCACAAAACATTCCAAGGGCATTAAGGACATTAGTCTGAGGTAGACATCAATTAATAACTTCAAAGATATTTATAACTGTATTATTGCATCCATTAAGTGGTATGACATATAAATGTTGATACATGCGATATGTATGTATGGAAATTACAATTGTTGATGTATCCATTTTGCATAATGAGAGAAATAGACAGCTTGCACATCAATCTATGTATATGCTATCATATTTAATAAAGCTATCAATTGGCTCATTACAGACTATCACAGCCGATCTGCTTGTATTTGTCACGTGCATTACTAGATTAATGTAAAATGGTTTGTTAAATAATAACCGCAATATGGTTGATATGTATATTTAACGATGCATATGCCTTTTCTATAATCAATCACATATAGGGGAAATAAGTTAGGAAGCCACAGTTTATTGGCTCCTCTAAACTTATGCCACCCTAGGAGGGGGAATTTGGTCATAGTTGGACGTTGCCACCTCTTTTGGGCCAAGAAGCAATTGGTTGACCCTAGGGTGGAATTGGTTTTTTGCTTGTGGGATATGCCAAGGGGAGAACTAGTCCATTATTGGACGTTCCTACTGCTTGTGAGATGTGGGCAGTTTTCCATTGTATGAATATGATGTACTCTCGGACTTCGTTAGGATGACAGTTTACTTGTGCCCTCTCGAAGTTCCTACCAAAATGATTGGTTATGGATTATTTGGTCTACCTATTTTAAGAGACCTTTTATGTTTTAGATAATATATATGTGCATTAGCATTATTTCTTCAAATCATTGATGACTATCAAAGTTAATTTTGGCATTCTATTATTGGAAATGTTGTTTGTTTAAAGTTAAACAGGTGAAACTCCAACTTGGGGACATTATATAGTGCTTTTTTAGAACACTAGTCTAAAACAAATGAATTGAATCTTGATTTGAATGTGTGACGAATTGAACCCAACTAACAAGTCTAGATAGATGAACCAATATCATATCAAAAATGTATTTTTATCCTAAAGTCAAGCATTGCATGGTGCCCACATTCATTACTTTTGGTGTTCTTGTAAACATATGGGTTGTAGATTTAACAATTTTTTTCATACTTCCAAACATTGGAGTATTTTTTTATGCTATTTGACAAAAGTACTATGGAATGCATGATAAAGTTTTTTAAAAATGGGGCCTTGAACTTTGTTTCTAGAATTGATTGAAGAATTTGAAAAAATGTCAACCACAACACCATTACTTATGCAAGTTTTATGTTCACATGTTAAAGTATAAATATTCTAACCTAGATAATTTAAACCCAATTGGAAATATTTTTAAAAATTATTAAAACTTAATAGAATTTTCTTTATTAAATGTATCTAGCAAGGATCTTTTGTTACATTTGTTACTGCAAATTTACTTATATTAAACAAGAATAGGATCCACTACTAAGTGTGTGTGTATATATATATATATATATATATATATATATATATATATATATATATTTCATGATTTTTTTCTCTGAATGATAATTTACCATTAACACTTTCTTCTAACCATTGTATGAAAATTTGAATTTGTTTGGGGTTATATTGCAGTTGGTCATACTTATTCATTCATTATGCCCTTCTTGTTGCCTATGTGGCTCGCTCTTCTGATACATTGTCAAATTTTCTTGGCATTCCATCGTATGTTTTATTCCTCTCCTTAATCTGTAGGTTTAATGTTTAGGTCACTATAAATGTTCCTGTGATGTATGGCTTACTGTTTGTGTTTTATCTTTTGCTTTTCACTGCTTTTTTCTATTTTTAAATCAAAAGAAAAGCTATATTCAATTGTTAGTTTATGTAATACTGTCATAGAGAAGAACTTTTTTCATATTTTACAAGCCAACTCTTTCCATTTACAGGATAGGAATGGTTAGGTAAGTTGTAAAAAGTGTATCTGAATAAAGTGTTATCTCTACTTTGGTTTCTCAATCTCTTGTTTCATTGGTCCAGAGTTACCTTATGTGTTTAATCATAAAAATATAAATTATTATTATCCAGACAATATTCTTTTGGCATATTATTGAGATCAATGCTTGGATAAAGTAAATGGGACAATCATTCATTTTTCTGAAGTATTGTCGATTAACTCTATAAATTGGTAATTTCAAGGAAGAATGGGAAATATATGAAAGAAATAACATGACAATTCTTTTTGCATAATCTACAAGCACTTAGGTAAACAGTAATGGTATCTTAGGGGTTGTAATATAAGAAATCTTTAGGGAAACTAAACTCTCTTTTTTTATAAACGTGAATGCTTGGAAATACTTCAAAATCTGCTAAACTTATTTCTTTGACCTGGCCAGCTTAAAGTGCAAGATTTTTTATGGGTATCTTCTCAGACCTTCAAAATCCTCATGATATGTGGCATCATTTTAACAATAGTCTATGTTCACCATCATCTTCTCTGACAGTATTTCAGTGATTCAACCACTTGTGTGTGAAGATGCACGTACATTCATATCGAGAGGGTGTGGATAGGTATAAGACCAATAAGTTCTAACAATCTAAAGCACATGATTTATATGCATACCCTTGCAGGAGAAACTCACAGCAAAATATTGCTTAGTTTGAAAATTCCTTATAATCTTTGTAGTTTGTAGGCACCAATCCATAGGAAACACCAAGACACTCCACTAAGCACCAATTCGGAAAAAGATACCAACCTTTTTGAGGCACCAACCTCCTTTGAAATGATGATTTATATGATGCATTCTTCAGAAAAAATCTGCCCTTGTATATGTTTAAAAACTTCATAGGTCTGCTCCAAGTATCTTCACAAATTTACTTGAATGTACTTTGTAAAAACTTCTCATACATCCCTTCGCAGATTTTCATAAACGATGCTCATAAATCCACAGTAGCTTATCCTCAAATTCTGCTCTTTAATCTGTTCTAATGTAATGTCCTTCTCTTAGTCGTACGGCAACCCTACCCATGCAACTACCTTCTACTATTCTGTATGGCACAATGAGTTTGAGGATGGTGACGTAAGCAGGACAAACCCGCATGACAATAGGCTGTATGGCTAACTTCTGGCCTTTATGGCAAGAGTTATGGGCCGTAGGGTTCAATATTTGCCCACTTGGCCCAACTTAACTCTTCCTTTGGTCAATGCCATACGATAGTGTTCCCTTTGTGTTCACTATACATTTTGTACAAAAACTATCTTTGTGTTCCTTGTACACACCATACAACAATACGTCCATACAACAAGGCGCCTTCTGTACAACAAGCAAGAGTATCCTATGACAATAATGAGATTGGTGTAGTTCCAACTTCCGTGCACACACAAAAATAGTAATGTTGCCTTCATGGGTATTATAATCGCCAAAAGAAATGTATTGCCAAAAAGTAATGTATTTCAATGCTAGACGAATGATGCTCCAAAACAATGGATTGCATGGAGATGAAAATGCAAGAGATGGTTGATATTCAATAATGATATCACTTTAGAATACAATAACCTCGGATTTAGAGAAGACTAGAACAGGGTGAGGAGTTACTCCCATTGGAACCATAGATGCCAACTAGCGAGGATCTTCCACCTCCAAAATGACAGACCACTGAACTCCAATTGGAATTCACACAAATAAAGAAAATACCAAATTCACATCCCTACATTAGTAACTATCCTGATTGTATAAATAGCTTCATGTAAACTTCCCGAAGGATTACAAAAAGTGCCAACACAACCAAAATGTTGCCGATAATTAAATATAAAAGGGCCCAAGAGATTAATTTTAATTTTGGGTCCATACACAAAATTATTAAATTAAATTATTTAATAATATTGGAGACAATATAGTCCTCCTGATCCATGAATTGCTTTCCCTTAAGCAATTGTAGACGTAGATGCTCCAAAATCCATTCACCTTTCTAGGCAACATCCTCGATCAGTGGTTCCTCCTATTGCACTGGGAACTCCTTAAGTATGCATGACCTCAGCTTGTCTCTTGCGTCGATGATCTTAGTCGGTTTCTAAATTAGTCTCCCCTCTTCGTTAATGGGTGAAAATTCTTTCGACACTGTGACATGCTGCCCAACAACCTTCTTGAGGCACAAAACATGAAAAACCTTGTGAATCTGATTCCTCTTAGAAAGTTCCAACTCGTAGGAACCTTTGCCCACCCTTTGAATCACTCTTGAGGGCCAATAGAAACATGGATTCAAATTCTCCTCACCACATGTCTTCAAGGAGGATTGTTTGCACAGTTTAAGTGAAAGGTATACCAGATCACCTATCTCAAAAAAATGCTCAATCTAGTGTTGGTTGGCATACATCTTCTACTGGTTCTGAGCTCGGCATACATCTTCAGCTGATGAATATTGAGACTTTCTTGAAGTGAGTTCTTGGCCCTCGGTGCATGAATGTAACTCAATGCCTGCAATGACCCCTTATTGGGCCTTGCTTAAGTTTCTCTAAAATTCTCAGTTAGGTTTTCGGAAAAGGTCTCTCGTAACATTCTTTACTAAGAGAATACTAATTCATAATGATTAATATTCATCATTATCTATTTAAATTGAATTAAGAAATAATCTCTATTTTATAATATATACTTGAGCTTTAATACCTTAATCCCCTCCTAATTACTAACCCTAAGACAGATGGTAGAATTATTGTGCTAGGGTAGAACTAGTCTCCAAGAGGTTCCCTCATGAACAAAGCCCATTTTGGGAATCTTCTCCTTGCTGCGACCAAATTACTCTCCCCTTCACAAATTCCCTATCTACTTGGTTCTATTAATGAGTAATTAAGGAATTAGCCTCCTATATATTATTTGTTTATGCATTACAAATATATCAATAAACATGCATCACATAGGTAAGCATACCTCAGGTTTCATAATAATTCTCACACACACATACATATATATATGAGACAATCCTTAGACTCCAAACTAATATAGTAGATGATTCTATTATATGGACTAAATATGTGTAAACTAAATATATGTTTCAAATATATATATAATATATTCATATAGTTTGATTCTCTATATATAATATTTTGCTTTGCTTATATAGATGCATGCATTTCTGATTACTATTGTACGTGTCTCTAAACTGTATTATACATAATTCTGAATTCTCTCCTAACTGTTACCAATTACTAATCTCTCCTTAGTAGTTCATCATCTAAACTTCCTTTAATCCATTCTTTGATAAATGATGATTGCTCTCCATATTGGGCCTTTTTCTAGTGCCTCCATTAGCCTTGACTAGAGATTGTTAAGCTCATCATCTATAAGGATTGGCTCAAGAATATCAACGAGTAGGTTGATATTTAGGGAGTCAATAACATAAGACAATTATGTTAATTATCATCTCTGTTCAGAGACTCTTTCCTTACTGTAGCATTCCCTTATTCCCATCTCTATAAACTGCTCAACCTTTATAATTCTACCCATATCCTCATTCTCCCTATAATACCATATTGTTGAGTTCCTTGATGTTGAAAGGATCATTCCAATGTCCTCTTTTTTAAATGACTGTCAAATAAGACTCTTTTCCAAAGATATGGAGCCTTCAAATCATATGCAAAGGTTTGTTCATTTGCGGAATTTGAGACAATGACTTCCTGTGTCCATTCCTTCTTTCTTTGTATACTGTTCGTTGCCTGCTAGTATTGAAAACTGTGTATATCTATTGCTATTTCCTTTTTGTTATTGGTTGAATTAAGATGAATAAATTCCTTACTAATGCCTATTCTCCTTCTTGTTCTGTCATTTCAAACTATGATTTATATCCCTACATTAGGTCATGATTTTTGACTATTGTTGGTTCATGGACGATAGTTTTTTCATTATTGCTGGTTTAATATTATCAACTTATGTGGAAGTTGACTGTTGTGTCGGCTAAATATAGATTGATATCATATTTTAACTATAGATTGATTATATTGTATTAATTAAATATAAATTGATTGAAATTAATAATAATGTGGATTAATATTAAGTATATATTGACTAACATTATATTGATTGATTATTGATTTAATTGATTTAATATTAACCATTGATTAATATTCTTTTTGTTTATTAAATAAGGAATTTAAATAAATAAATAATTATATATCTATATATAAAGAAAATTATATATGCCTGATATATATATATAAAATCCAAATGTCAATATCAGGTCATGGCAACCCCAAATCCACGAATGATGAAGGTTCATAACCATACAATGCTTTGAAGGGTGTCCTATGTATCGACATGTAGTAGGTGGTGCAACAATGTTCTCCCAAGTGTAGCCAATGAACCCACGTCATCTGCTATGTTGAAACTTAGTCCCTGAGATAATCTTGAAATTATTTATTCACAATCTCTATTTGTCCGTCTGTTTGCAAGTGGTAGCTCATTCTTGGCAACAACTCCATTCATGCCAACCAAAATAACTCTATTCAAAAGGTGCTGATAAAGAGGCTATCTCTATCACTCACTGTTTCGTAGGAGACCATGCAAGCGGAATACCTCATAGAAAAACAACTCAGCCACTTGGGCTTCCTACATTTTAGTGGAGATGGAAACTAAATGAGCATATTTTGTCAAGTGATCCACTAAAATGAAGATGCAATCCCTCCATTACACTTTTGGAAGCTGGGTAATGATATCCATCAAGATGTTATTCTACTTTTGGTTAGGGATGATATCCATCAAGATGTTATTCTACTTTTGGTTAGGGATTTGCAACGGCTAAAGCAGTCCCACAAGTAAGGTGTGCTCGAATTTGTTCTATTGGCAAGTAGCACATTCCTGCACATACTGTAGTACATCACTCTTAAGATCCTTCCAAGAAAACCTTTCTCAGATTTGTCTATAGGTCTTTAGATATCCTGGGTAGGGTGAGTCATGTTTCTTAAAGAATCCTTTCCATCATCTTGGAATCGGGTATCAAATAGATTCTACCCTTGTAGTAAATAATGTCGTCAACCATCTTGTATTTGTCATCCACACTTGAATATCCATTAGTTAACACGCGAATGTATTCTTGAAGAATTCAACCAAAAGAAGTGCTTTCCAATGTAATGTTCCCATCATAAAATAAATAATTAATCAAACCTTTGTTAATCGGCTGATTGATCTAGTATATCTTGGACCCATTTTGAATTTAATTGTTCTCGTAGGTGTGGCCGTCAGTTATCTTTGTAAACCCTCAAGAAGTTCCTCCGAAGGGTTTTTAAGCATGACATGTAGGTAGTAGTTGGCATACGATTTGGATTTTTTTTTTTGTATTGCAGATTCCTGTTGGGGTTCAGTATTGTTCACCATTTTGGAAGTGAAAGATCTTCCCTGCTTGCCTTTCTCTGATTTCAGTGGGCTTCAACACTCACCCTATTCCGTCTGTGTATTTCTTGGTTGGGATCTGGTAAATCTGATCAATATTCTTATTAGCAAATATTCATACTCTCCATTGATGTGCAATTGCTTGTGTTTGATTTCGTGTGTGCGTATTTAACTTCCATTAGTATTTGTTCCAACACTCTTTCCCTCGTACCTGTCACCCTTCGGATCTCTCAGCTCCATACACCCTTCCATGGCCACTGTATGAACATTCCTCCATCTACTCTAAGTCTTGATACCGTGCGACCTTCCCTAATCATCGTACAACTCTCTCCACAGCCACCATACGACCTCCTCCTCCAACTCGTACGACCTTGCTGCATTGCTGTACGACCTTGAGAAACTATTGTATGACACTGCTCTACAACCGTACAGCCCTCCTCGATACACTATCGTATGACCTTTTCCTGTGAGTTTAATCTACTCCCACATTACAGTAAGACCTTCTGATAGGATACGAAACACACCATACGACCAATTTATCTTTCAAGAAGTGACGTCTGGAATGGATCATTATAGTGGTTATCAGAACCAATCATCCAACCATCCTATGGACAATGAATGAGAGTTTATAGCTGGAAGAGAAGAAGATCCCATTCAATTTATAGAATGACGGAACAAGAACCCACTGTTGCTCAACTCATGGCACTACTAAGAGATTTTTCGAGGAATCAAGTGCAGATCAATGATACTCATTGACTTATGGAAGAAACTCTCAAGAAATTGGCGAATAATAAAATATTCGGTGAACAAAATGGTCACAGCGCAGACTCGGTGTTGGGTAAGGCAAACCCTCATCCAGCATGCTCTCGACCTTCCATGTCGTTTTTCCCTCCACAAACAGAGGTACCACACAGAGGAAAGCAAACAACCTTTGAGGAAGTTCAAGGACAGTTGAGAGAAGACTGGAAGAATGCAATTTGGAGGAAGATATATCCTACAAAGATTACGTAGAACTGAGAATGAGATATTCTAGAGGTGGAAACCGAGGATATAATTAACGACGATCTCAGAAGGAAGTTGAGTAAGGTAAATTTGTCACCATTTGACGGATCCGGGACCATATTTTCTCAAGCCTGGGTAATGAAGGCCAATACTTACTTCCAATTTAATCCAATGCTAGAAGAAGCAATCAAATTTGTAGCACTACGCTTGGAAGGGGTGGCGCATGAATGGTGGCATCATGGCACCATCACACTGGGGCATGACCAAATAAATACTTACACAGGATTCATTGAAAGATTGATATATCGGTTCGATGGTAAAGATCCGAAACTTAATTTCAAGGAATTAGCACAACTGAGGCAAATTGGATTGGTCGACCAATATATCATAGAGTTTCAAAAACTCTCTATTTTGGTCATGGACATTTCCAATAGGAGACAAATAGTGCTCTTCATTGATAGACTGACAGAATCACTGAGGGGTTGGGTAAAAGGTTTCAATCCTGCCACTCTTTCGGAGGCTATAAATAAGGCGCAGAGCATGGCATCTTCATCGACATCATCCTCTCGAGGTTACTCACACTCCCAACTGCCAGTATTTTCAAAGGACAAAGATAAAAAACCTCTGTCGAAGAAACCTTCATTGGATGAAGCCACCAGATAGGAGCTACGAAGGAAGAAATTATGCTTCAATTGCAAGGGACCATGGGAGCTTGGGCACAGATGCCTCGGTAAAGGGAAAATACACTACATTGAAGTCGTATCTGATGATGATGATGATGAGGAGGATCTACATTCAAAAGACAACATCCCCATGAGGACACCAAAATGGTTAATCTGAATCATACAGAGAGAATTGCAGCATTGGTACGGCATGGAGGAACTATCACCTTAGCTAGGAGCCCGAGGTGTACGGTATTTCATGTACGGGGAACTTGTCAAGGACAAAGGGTCATGGTGATGCTCGATAGCAGAGCCACTCTAAACTTCATAAACTCATATTTGGTGAAACGAAGAGGTCTACCTAGACGCATGTAGGATTCCAGGTCAAGGTTGCTAGAGGGACACTTTTTCCCTGTACGCACCTTGTTCCCCAATTGAGTATCACCATGGCTAACCACATTGTGATATAGGATTTCTTTCTAGTGGACCTGGATGATATGGAAGTTATTCTGGGCATATAGTGGATGAAGACACTTGATGAATACACTCAAAGCTTCAAATGGATGGACTTCACTTTTGTTGTCAATGGGAAGAAGGTTGTTCTCTATGGAATGGCCAATGAAAGACCGAAGCAAGTTTTAGCAGAGTAGATGGAGGCATTTTTTTGGCATGATGATATTGCATGGGCTGCACATTGTTTCGTTTCAGCAGAACCTTTAAAAGGACAATAGACCCCTCATTGGGATGATAACCTTCAAAATATTTTGAGGACCCATGATAAAGTTTTTATAGACATTCCTTCTGACATTCCCCCCATCGTGGGTTTGAACATACCATCGAGTTGGAAGCCGACGCCAAAGAAATTATCACCATGCCTTACTAGCATCCCAAGAAATTCAAAGATGAGATTGAGAAGACAACTCAGGAACTGCTCGAGTAAGGATGGATCTGTCCCAGCTCTAGCCCTTTTGCATCATCAGTTTTTTTCATAAAAAAGAAGGTTGGGATGATGCATGTGTGTGGACTATCCTGTGCTGAATAAGAAGACAATAAAAAACAAATACCCTATTCCCACGATCGATGAATTATTGGATGAGCTACATGGGGCAATTTATTTTTCTAAAATAGATTTTCGTTTCGGGTACCATCAGATCTGCATGCAAGAAGAAGACATGGAGAAGATGGCTTTCCGTTGTCACTACGGGCATTATGAGTTCCTAGTCATGCCATTCGGATTAACGAACACACCAACTACTTTTCAGTATTGCATGAATGACATCTTCAACAAACAATTGTGTAAGTACTTGTTTGTATTCTTTGATGATATCCTTATTTACAAAAAAACTTGGGAAGAACACCTAAAACACTTGAATGAAGTCCTAGGGATCATGAAGGCTTAGTCCTTGTTCACCAAGCAATCCAAGTGTGAATTCAGAACGACAGAAATATTATACCTAAGGCACATTGTCAGAAAATATGGAGTGCAGATCCACCAAGAGAAGATTTAATCTATCCTGGATTGGCCCCCACCAAAATCTCTCCTTGAGTTGTGAGGGTGCTTAGGTCTATGTAGTTACTACCGAAGGTTTGTAAGCGGTTTCTCTCAGCTCAGCGCACTGCTAACAAAGCTAACTAAGATAGGCTCCTTCCAATGGAATGAAAGAGCGCAACACACTTTTGATAAGTTAAAAGAAGTAATGAGCACTTGTCCGATTCTTGCCTTACCCGATTTCACACAACCATTCATTCTAGTGTGTGATGCATCGAGAGAGGGAATTGGTGCAGTATTAATGCAAGATAGACAACCTATAGCCTATGAGAGTCAAAATCTTACAAAAGTGGAGTGTCTATATTCCATTTATGACAAAGAATGTTGGCCATCGTGCATGCATTAACCAAATTCCAGTAGTATCTGGTAGGTACCAAGTTTGGTGTTTGTACCGATCATAAGAGTTTGAGATATTTTCTAGAGCAATGAGATCTAAACGAAAGACGAAAAAAATGGGTAAGTAAGATTCAGGCTTTTGATTTTGATCTTGAATATGTGAAGGGGAAGAACAATGTGGTTGCAGATGCCCTGTCAGAAAAACCTGCCATCTGTTTTCTATCTCAGATCTTAGCTGACTGGAAAACACGCTTATTGGTGGAATATTCCAAAAACACATTTGCATGTAAGTGTTGTGAGGTTTTCACACATCGCCCCAAAATCTTGGGGACCCCCCTTTTAATCGCCTTTAGGGCCAGTGGAGAAGGTTAGATGTATTTTTCACCCGGTTTCAACTTGATTTTCCAGAGCTATCAGTTCTATCCTTAGGCCGAATAAGTTCAAAATTGATTTCAACTTGGCAGGATAAGATTGTGAATTTTGTACTTAGACGATTTCTTTTGAAAATTTGGATTTAATTGTAAATTTGAATGATTTTCAAATAAGGAAATTTTTCGTTAGACTTAGGTTCTTGGAAAATCTTATTTTTTTTGGTGAAATAGAATTTAATTTTGTAAGATGAAGTTAAATTGCAAAATCGATTTTTACTCTAGAGGCAATTTTATTTTTTGTCATAAAATTTTAATTATTTAGCAAAATCGATTTAGAGGAAAATTGCAAAAATTGGCTTTAATAGATTAAATTTGCCTTGAAAGCTTTTGGTATTTAATGAAATTGGTAAATTAATATTAAGAAATGGCTTTTGGTTAGCCAAAATTCAACTTCAAGGATGTATTAATTAGCAAACCCTCATTAAATAGAAATTTTTAGCATCCCCAAGGCACCATTCAATTTCGTTTTGCAATTTGTGGTTAATTAGTAAATTAAAAGTGCAGTTTTCATTTTAGAAAATTAAAATTTCGGCAAAGTATTTAAAGTGGGCCACTAACTTAGCTTTAATTTTGGTTTTTTTTCCTCTATAGGACCAAGTCGGCCAGCCTGGGAGGAAGGTGAAAGCTGCTATAAAGGGAGTCCCCTCTCATTTCATTTTCATCAATTCATTTGCTCCTCATGCTTGGGCGAATTTGAAGCAAGGGCAGATTTCCAGACTTGGGCGAAATTGGTGGAAGGCAATTTTTTGGCGATTTTTGGGCAATTTCTCCATTGCCATTGTTGGGCGATTTGTCTAAGGGCCAGATTTTTTGCGTTTTTGGGGATTTTTGCTCCACTTTGTGGGCTGCGATTTGTGCCCTAGGTGGCAGATTTTACAGATTTTGCTCCTCCTTTGCTTGGGCGAATTTTGTGGAAGGGCAGATTTTTTTTTTTCATGCTTAGCCGAATTTTGTGGGAGCCAAATTTTGTGAGGGTCGAAATTTGTGGAAGACAAAATTCTGATTTTCTAGAGGGGCTGCAATTTTTATATCAGATTTGGGCAATTTTGTTGGGAGAAGAGATACATTTGAAAGTTTGATTTTTGCATAGAAGGCAAGTGTTGGATAAGCTTAGAGGCTTTGTTTTCTAATTTGCAAAGGGATTTATAATTCTTTGATGTCATATCCCGAGTTCCGAAAAGTTGCTGTAAGATTATTAGTTAAGGTGAAAGTCATCATCTAGAGTTGCAAGGAGTGCTTAAGCTGACATCCATTCTTTCGCTCTTTTCTAAAAATTGCACTACTTGGTTCTTCTTGCCTTTTGGTCCACCACTCTACCATCCCGTAATAGGGCGACGAGCATGGAGGATGATAGTGCAAGTAAGAATCCCAAGCGGGCAAACGCTAAGAAAGACAAAGAGGATATGACGCCCAAAACTTCCTTCTTCTCGAAAATGAAGAAAATAACCGATACTAATATCGCTACAGTGGACATGATACGGATGAGGGACAGACTAAAGGAAGGACAATCCCCCTTGGCAAAGAGGATATACAAGAGCGGAATTGTACATGCAGCAGCTTTTCCTCCTACTTTGCCTTGTCCGGAATTGATTATGGAGTGTGCATCCAGATTTGATCTAGACAGTAAATCCATCATTTTTGGCGAAGGGAAGAGAGTGTTGGCCAACATTGGCAAACAAGCAATTGAAGAGACATTTAATATTCCCCAGAGCAAGGGCATGACAGTTGTAATGGTGGATCAGGCGGCCAAATCATTTCAAGGTAACCAAGAGGCCTACTTCTCACATCTAAAGCGGAATTGGATACACGAAGGAAGGAAAGGAGTTAACAAATCAACAAGGCTTACAGTGGCAGATTTCAAGCCGGAATATGGCGATCTCATTGTTCTTCTCAGTCGGATCATGGGCCTAGCTCAAGCTATGCAATTCGAAAACTGGATGTACTTCTTCATTGATGAAATTGAAAAGGGAAAAGGAAAATTTGATTGGGCTAGGATCATAAGTGAAAATTTAGAGTTGCAACTTAGAACAGTTCAAAACCAAAGGCAATTCTACATGGGATCCTATCTGTTTTACTTAATTGCTAGATTGTATGAGAGTCCGGGACTTAGGGCCTTAGGAGAGATTGGTAATGGGCCGGGGCAATATTTGGTGCATGAATGCTATCCGCAGCTTCATTTGCACAATAACAAGGATTACAAGATGTTTTGCGATGCATTCGCCATGAAGACAGTAAGGGTATTACAAGGGGCGCCTGTTAAGAGACTTTCATCGGAAGCAGAAGCAAGGATTAAGAAGTTTGGGAGTTGGGTCATCCAATTCCCGCAATTCACATACATTAGAGTGGCAGGAAGTACAGCTTGTCCCAAGAGGCTTCCAAGATACCCGCCCGACAAGGTAGTTTTGATGGAATTGGCTAGGCAGCTTGAGCACTATGATAGAGTAATGAGGAATGAGGGGAAAACAGGCGTTTCCTTCTCAATTATAATTGGCAATGATAGTTGCCCAAATCGGGCCACCTTTGAGGCTGCGGAAAAGGAATTGGAGTGGTATCATCTAGGATGGTACAGAGCAAGGCAAGGATTCGACCCTGTTGGTCTTATCAAGGCATCTCATGGAAGCGAATTTAAGCATGTTCCCACTATAGAGGACTTTTGGGCCAATGCAAAGGATGATTTTCACGTGAGAAAGCTAGCTTTCTCGAGATTGTCGGTGAACATGATGAGAGATATCAGATGGAGAGGCCTTGATATTCCCGATCAATTGGAGGATGATCGTAGTGTGTTGAGAGAAGACTATGAGACAGTAGTTGGAACAGAGTTGAATCCAGTGGATTGGGACGATCATCAGGATCCTTCCTTGGAGGCAGTCACAAGGACAGTAGATTTGCATACCGAGTCGTGGTATAATGCCAAGTTGAGAAAGCTACAAAGACAAAAGGTTCTCCTTACTTATGAGATGATGAAACCGAAGGAAGGTCTAGTAGAATCAATCAGACAGAAGGGTGAAGGAAGTGGCCGGCAATCGGAGACAGTTAGAAATAGCAAGAAGAGGCCTTTGGAGGTAGAGAAAAGCCAAGAACGTTCGGAACCTCCAGCCAAGAGACAGCGGGCAGCGCTGTCAAGGGAGAGTATAACTAAGGCTAGAAGCCAAGAGGTCAATTCGAGTGATAAAGGGGCCGCAGTGGAGGTGAGCTCTGATTCGGAATCAAGTGGCTACAGTGAAAGTACGGAGTACTCCCCTCTCTCGGAGAACCAGCAAGGAAATATGGCAGAAACTAGTAAAGAAGAAGATGGGCCGATTGATATTGAAGAGATAAGTCAGGCGTCTAAGGTCGTTGGTGATGCTTTGTTGGTCGAACCGAATCCGGATTTGGGGAGATGCACTGCACCACTATGGTTAAGGCAAATGCTTATGCCGAGAGGCGAGGTTGTAATGGCTCACGCAGTTGATGATATCCAAGGACTAATAGAAAAGGATGATAGCGAGAACCAAAAACAGATGGCAAATACGGTGGCAAGGGTAATCAGAAGCGACAGTGATGGTCACCGAAGGGTTCAGATTGCTATACCAACAGTCAATAAGGCAGCGGATGAGATTGCAGCCCAGGAGTACGAAATAGTAGAACATAATTTGGGAAGAAATACAGATGATATGGAATGTGAGGAGGTTCAGGAAGGCATAGCATCAATCAGAGAAAGATTGAGGAAGGCAAACGAAAGGATAGTAAAGTTGGAGGCCGAAAACAAATATTGGAGAGATTGCCAGCCAATTCAACAGCTGCATCAGGCAGCCCTTCCTCAAGACAGCGGGAGTAATTCAGAAGAGGTATCAGCTCAGTTACATGAAGTAAGGGGTTGGATCTATGATACAATCCAAGATGGGCGAAATTTCTTGCCCTCCTTCATCTCAACATTCCAGTCATTGGTGACTGTTAGAAACAAATTCAGATTATTTGAAGAGGAATGGAAGAATTTTCTTCTCATCAAGGATTTGGTTATTCCTAGGCTGCAGGCGTTCATTAGGCTACCGGAGGCATATTTGGAAAGAGCCCGGTTGGTTGATGAGAGAGGATTGAACATAGTTGAATCTTGGTATGTCGCATTGACTACCAGATTTAGAACACTTGAAGAAATTCATGATGAGATTGCACAACACGGCCCAAGCGTCGACACTTCCATTTCGACCATGATGAGCGACGTTGGGGTGGCGCTTGATTTTGAGGGTATTAGAGAGGAGGATGTCAGTGAGACAGGATTTGGATCGAGATTGGATGAGTTAGGAAAGGCTGCCGTCAAAAGGAAACATCTGAACACCCTTTCCTCACTCAATGCTTTTATTGGGTTTGCAAAGGAATATGAGAAGGATCACGAAAGGATACTACAAGCAGCAAACAGCGTGGCAAAGTCAGCAGAACTCCGAGCGAAGCACACTCCTTGTCCTCCTATGGAAGAAGTTAACGAAAGGCTAGCTAAGTTCATTGCCTTAGCTAAAAGAACAAAAGGAAAAGGAAGAATTATATTAGAAGATCATCTTATGTAAGCCCAAGTGGCAACTTTCCCTTTCTTCTAGAATAGGACAAGTGTTTGTTTCTGATTGGCCACCATTTTGGTGCCTTCTCATTGGTTGCCACTTTTGCACTTTTTTCATTGGTCCATTGATGAGGTGGCATCTTCTCATTGGCCGATGGGGTGGCAACCCTAATTAGGGTTTTTGGATCCAATCTGGATCGTCGATCTTGTTTTGATCTCTACCGTCCATTGTATTTTGGACCTCTATATAAGGCCATTGGCTCTCATTTGTAAAGAGGTGAGGGGTTGGAGAAATTGTTGCGAAAATAATACCAAAGTGCTCTCTTTTTCATTGCATGTTGACTAAGAACATTGGGTGTTATTGCATGTTTTCTACTTCCACATAGTTATATTTTCTTTTCAAGTTGAAGCAATTTCATTTCAAGTTGTTAGAGGAAGAGTAAAATAAAATGGATAGTTGCATGGTAGCTTTGGTAGATGTTTGATAGGGGTCAACACTAGGCCACTAGCATCCTAGCGGCTGGTTGGGAGGCTTTGTGTGGTGATCTAGTTTACTTACCTTTGAAGCGTTGCATCTATGGAGGTAGGGCCGCTGGTTAGCCTTCATTAGATTCGATCCCCGTCCATCTGCTAACCTTCCATTCTTAGGAGTAGGAGTAGTTGAGTAGCCAAATTTCATGCTTAGAAGAGGTTAGTTAGAGAAGTAAACCAAAACATCGGCATTCTCACCTTCCATCGCCATTCACCCTACATTGCCATCATCGCGCCATCAACATCATCTAGCATTCACACCGAACCACCATCTCCATTTTCTCACCAAGATCCAAATTTTTCTCAAACAAGAAAACGTAAGGCCGCCTACGTGATTACCAGCAAATCACATTGATAAAACTGAGCGAGTATCCAACGGTGTAAGGAACATTGGAGTTATACTCATGTCCCATGAGAGATAACTTTTCAAGAGAGGAATTGTGTATTTGATATTCTGTATCAAGCATCCAATTACTAATATGTTATGTAGTGACACAAAACTCGCATCAACAGTAAGCTAATGGACGGCGACACTCAGGATGACCGATACAAGGTGGTGGATGACATCATTTACTATAAGGATTGGATATACCTAGTCCCTAAATCCAAACGGAAGCAAAAAATCCTAAAGGAAATACATGATTTGCCCTTGGTCAGGCATCCAGGGTTTCTCAAAATCTATAGATAGCTCAGGGAGAGGTTTTCATGGAAGGGACTCAAAGGAGATGTAGTATGTATGGGAATGTGCAGTCTGCCAACAAAACAAATCTGAACACACTTTACCTGTCAGGTTACTGCAGCCTTTGCCTATACCAAAATGGAAGTGGGAAAGCACCTCTATGGACTTCATCACCGAACTTCCTAAAGTAAATAGGAAGGATTGTATCTTTGTGGTGGTGGACATGCTAACGAAGTATGCACACTTCTTTTCTATCCCCTTAGACTTTCAAGCCACGCAGGTAGTAGACTTATTTTTCAGAGAAGTTTTTCATCTGCACAGGTTACCCCAAAACATTGTCAGTGACAGAGATGGGTTGTTTATAAGTATTTTCTAGACATAATTTTTTTGGTTAGCAGGAACAAAATTGTCTCCAAGTACGAGCTACCACCCTCAAATAGATGGAGATTGTGAACAAGTGGTTAGAATGTTACCTCTAGAACAATGTTTCAGCACAACAACGGGCATGGGTGAAATGGATGCATCTGGGGAAATATTGTTACAATACCACTTATGACATGTTTGTTGGGATGACACCCTTCAAAGCACTATACGGGTATGAACCCCCTTCATTTATCGACATGGTGTTGGGTGACAGTCGCGCACCAAGGGTGAGGGACTGGCTTTAGGAAGGGAAAGACATCCTGAGATGTTTGAAAGAGAACCTACAAAGGGTGCAGAATCAACAAAAGATGTCTCAGACTCCAGCCATATAGGTAATCCTCATTGAAGGCAAAAGGGAAAGAAAAATTGAAGCCACAGTTTTATGGCCCCTATCGTGTAGCTCGCTGCATTGGTGAAGTTGCTTATGAGCTGGAACTTCCAGAAAGAAGCCACATCAATAACGTTTTTGATGTCTCCTGCCTGAAGAAAGTTGTGGCACAGAACATCACGATAACCGTAGACCTTTTGCCGCTTAATGAAGAAGGGAAGCTCATATTGGAACCAACCGAGATCATTGATGTATATGAGAAGACCCTGCGGACCCATACTTTGAACGAATATTTAGTACACTAAAAATACTTGTTGTTGGATGACGCGACTTGGGAAGGTGAACACATTTTGCAGCATCCGGCATTGCATTTTCTTGAGGACAAACAAAGTTTGGGATGGGAGGATTGTAATGTTTCTGTCATGAAATAATTAATTAATCAAACCTTTGTTAATGGGCCGATTGATTTAGTATATCTCAGACCCATTTTTTATTTAATTGTTTTCGTAGGTGTTGCCGTCGGCTATCTTTCTAAACCCTCGAGAAGTTCCTCTAAAGGGTATTTAAGCACGACATGTAGGTAGTAGTTGGCATGCAATTTGGATTATTTTTTTGTACTGTGGATTCCTGTTGGAGTTTAGTATTGTTCGCCATTTCGGAAGTGAAAGATCTTCCCTACTTGGCTTTCTCCAATTTTGGTGGGCTTCAATGCTCACCCTATTCCATCTATGTATTTCTTGGTTCGGATCTGGCAAATCTAATCAATATTCTTATTAGCAAATATTCATACTCTCCGTTGAAGTACAATTGCTTGCTTTGGATTTCGTTTGTTTGCGTATTTAACTTCCATTAGTATTTGTTCCAACACTCTTTCCCTTGTACCTGTCACCCTTCATATCTCTCATCTCTGCACGCCCTTCCATTTTCACCGTATAGACATTCCTCCATCATCTACTCTGAGTCTTGATACCATACGACCTTCCCTAATCACCGTACAACTCCCTCCGCAACCACTGTACGACCTCCTCCAACCCGTATGACCTTGTTGCACTACTGTACGGTCTTGATGCACTACCGTATGGTCCTACTCTACTACTGTACGACCCTCCTCCATACACTACTGTACAGCCTTTTCCTGTGTGTTTAACCTACTCCCACATTACGGTATGGCCTTACCACAGGGTACAGAATACACCGTACAACCAACTTATCTTTTTGGAAGTGACACGTGGAATGGATCATTACATCCAATCAGCCAAAATTTGAGATATAGAACATATGGTAGGTCTTCTTGATAGGGCATCGACTACCACATTATTCTTTCCCTTCAGATACTCAAATATCAAAGTCAAGTTCTTGGATTTTTCGTACCCACTTTTGTGTCATTCATTCAAATCCTTCTACCTTATGAAAAATTTCATCTAGTTGTGATTTGCCCACATGACAAATTTTGCTCCCACGAGGTACTACCAAAACTTCATTAGGGGGTACACAATGGCTAGCATCTTCTTGCCGTAAATGGAGTACAATTGCTCTAATCTTGATAGTTTTCGACTCTTAAATGTAATGGGGTGACAGTCCTACATTAACACCACCCAAATGCCTTCTACTGATGCATGACACTCTAGGATAATAGGGTGAGTGAGTTTTGGTAGCACCAGAACTAGACAAGAGCTTATGACTTCCTTCAACTTTTCGAAGGTGTGTTGTGTTGAAACCTTGGTATTTGGTCTTTGATTGTTGTCATGGATGTCAATAATGAAATTATAATGAGCATATGGTAAGATTTATATCATGTAATTATCTTATTTGATGTCCTTCAATATTGTTCAAAACATATTCAAGACAAAGACTTAAAAGTGTTATACAATTAACACTTAATGTTGACATTGGTTAAGGAAATGGTTATGAAAAAAACAGTTTTGTACTATGAGAATGTCAATAGGATTTTTTATCAGTTAGACCCCAATGATCATACCTTTTTGGAAAGTTCTTTGAGTTAGCTAAAATGGGTCTTTGTTAGTTTTTGCATAACGCATGTACAAAAATAGAAAAGGTATGTTTATCAGAAGCAATTACGAAATTGTTATGACAGTTTTGCAATTTTGAGCGGTTTTGGTCTAATGGAAGTTTGGGGTATGTACTTGCCTCCAAAATTTTGACTTTCTTGTTTTATAAGTAGAGGATACATTCCTCTAAAAATATCCAACAGGTGGTTTTGACAGAAGTTGCAAAATTTGTGTGGAATTCATTGTAGACTGAAGAGTTTGTAGACAGATTTTTAACAACAAACAAGAGGGTAATGCTTTATGTTTCTATTTTCCTATTTGTGATTTGATTTTGATTGCAGAAGTTTATCAGAGGTAGAAGGGTTATATATTGTTTCTTCATTCATTCATATCAGTATTTGATCAGATCTTTTAATGGAAAAAGAAAACATATTTGGATATTGAATGTTTTGAGGAGAATAGAAGTATATCATGTATTATGTTTTCAACAAGAAGTTGAAACTAGTGATTCATGATTTGTGTTGTAATAGTGATGATCCTCTGATTTTATATCTCATTTTTTCATTTTTGAAGTTGGTGCTTCTTGTATTCATGAATTTGGTGCTTCAGGTGTAAGGGATTGGTGTTTTTTGAAATTGATGGTTCTAAGATAGGGTGTCGGCACTTCTCAAGGTTGTATCTCTAAAAGATTTTCCCAAGAGGCCAATAAAATTTCAGATTCAAAGTGGTTTTTTACCCTAAGGGGTTTTCCACGTTAAAATATTGTGTCACTTGGTTATTCATTAGCTATCTCTCTCATGTGTTAAATTTTATAACTTATAATTATTTGAAGTTTTTGAAAAGTATTTTAAACCACTGATTCATCCTTGCCGCTCAGTGCTGTTTGTATTCCAACAATTGGTATCAAAGCAAGGTTCCCCACATCAAGTTTAACAACTTTGGGTAGATTGTGGTTGAGTGGAATACTTATCTTTTATGGCTCAAGATAGTTCTTCAAAGGATCCTATTTTTGATGGATCGGATTATGCTTTTTGGGAAGTAATGATGCTAAAATATTTTTTATCTATTAATTTTGATGTTTGGGCTTCAATTGTTAATGGTTATAAAGTTCCTAATACTTTACCTACATATCCTGGTGAAAAGAGGAAGTATGAAACTGATATGAACGCTATATTTTCTATACTTAACAGTTTATCTAAAGATGTTTTTGTTAGAGTAATGTATTGCAGTTCTTCTAAAGAAGAATGGGACAAATTGAAATACGCATAATGGTAATGATAGAGTTAAAGAAGCCAAGATACAAGATTTGAAAGCAAGATTTGAAGACCTTAAGATGGGTAATGATGAAAAGGTAGAAGACTATCTCCTTAAGATAGATGAAACTGTAAATGGCATAAGAGGACTTGGTGAAAAAATTGATGATATTGATGTTGTAAAGAAAGTTTTGAGATCTCTTCCTGATAAATTTGATTCTAAGATATGGCCTCTAGAAGAAACTAGAAATATTAACAAGTATACAATGGAAGATATTCATGGAGAACTTGTAGCTTATGAAATGAGAAAGTTTGGCAAGAAGGAATCCACAAGCAAAGAAGCAGCATTCAAGGTGGAAAAGAAAGCGTAGCAAGTCTCTTCAGAATCAGAAGATCTTGATGTTCTTGAAGCACATTTATCAGGGAAATTGAAGAAACGAGCAGGTAAATACAAAGGTAAACTTCCTTTCAAATGCTTTAATTGTGGTAAAATAGGACACTTTGCATCTAAATATCCTTATAATAGTCATGATGAAGTAGATGATGAGAAAGAGAAATCAAGTAAAAAGAAATTCTATAACAAAATGAAGTTCTTTAAGAAGAAGAAGAGTTTGATTGCTAGTGTATTAGATTGTGAATCTAGTAGTTTTGAATGTGATGAAAATGAAGTTCTATTCATGGCTATAGGAACTACTTGTCAAGAATCAAACAATGATGATGATGTTGAACTTGTTGAGGCTGATTTAGAATGTGAATTTCTTTACGCACTTTAAAAGATCAAGGAATTAAAAAGGAATTTAATTGTTGCAAAAAATCAATTCTTAAAGGAAAAAGAGAACTTTGAAAAAGAAACTAAGGAATTAAATCGACGAGTTATAGAATTGAAATTACAAGTTGAGTAACAAAAGAGAATTGTCTTTGTCACTAAGGAAGAGTTAAGTTCTAAAGATAGCCAATGTACAAGGTTAATGAATGAAATAGTATCATATAGAAAAAATTTAGAAAAATATGAGAACACTACTTTGGGTGATATGTTAAAGAAACAAAGAAGAATTGATGATCTAACAGGTATTGGTTTTGAACTTGGACAATGTTCTAGTGACAAGAAAGATAAATATTTATTCGAAATATTTAAATCTAAAAGTAAGAATACAAATCAAAATGCTACCACTTCAAATGCAAGTAAAAATGCAGATTTTAATCAAATTTCTAATGATAAAAATCAGGTTATGTCAAACACTTCATTCATGGGGAAAAGATACTCAAACAGGTTCACTTTCTTTCTTTGATGGGTATTGCTTAATGTGTCATCAATATGGACATAGAATAAGTAATTGCAGATGCATGTCAAGGAGGTATTCAAAGTTGCATTTTTGTTATTCCTTTCCTAAAATGAATGGTCTATGATGTTAGAAACGCAATCTCTTTGGTCATGTTATGAGTAATTGCAAAACTAAGTCATTTCATAATGATCAATCTTATGCTAGTCTACAAGTTGATAAAGAATTTGATACTAAAGTGACTAAGATATGGAGGCCTAAGATTAATAAGTCTATGTTTGTTCAAATGGCTCTACATTCTAAAGAAGAGGACTTGTGGATAATTGATAGTGGTTGTTCTAGACACATGACAGGAGATAAAAATGAAGTTTGACAAATTGATTAACTACAAAGGTGGCAATGTTAGTTTTGGTGAGATGATTCTTCGAGGTAAATTAAAGGTCTTGGTTCTTTGATGCTTAGTGAAAAAATGTCCGTTCATAATGTGTATTATGTTGATGGATTAAAATATAATCTTCTAAGTGTTAGTCAAATTTGTGATCATGGATATGAAGTTGTTTTTGATGATCATGGTTACCAAATAAAATTAAAATCCGGACAATTGGTTGCATCAGGTAAAAGATCTAAAGGGAATGTATAAAATTTAAAAGATATTACAAATACTAGCAATCATGAAGATGTTTGACTTATGGGACAGGTGAATGAAAGTTGGTTATGGCACAAAAGGCTTGGGCACTTGAATTTTGACAACTTGGTAAAAGTTAGTAAGCATTGGAAAGTAAGAGGGATGCCATGTATAAGTAAGCCAGAGAATGTTATTTGTGAAGGGTGTCAAAATGGTGAACAAAGGAAGGCATCTTTTCCTTCATAAGACTATTTTGCTTCTAAACCATTGCAATTAGTACATATTGATTTATGTGGTCCTACAAGGACAATTTTGTTAAATGGTGAAAAGTATTTCATGCTTTTTATAGATGATTATACAAGAATGACATGGTAACCTTCTTAAAGCATAAATCAGAGGCATTTAACAAGTTTAAGATTTTCAGGAAAATGGTTGAAAATGAGTCCGACACGAAGATTAAATGCTTAAGATTAGATAAAGGTGGTGAGTTTACTTCAAATGAATTTATTGGTTATTGTGAAAAACATGGCATCAAAAGACAATATGCAGCATCTAGGAAACCTCAACAAAATGGAGTTGTTGAGAGAAAGAATCGAACAATGAAAGAAATGGCAAGGACTGTGTTAGATGAATCTAAAGTACCAAACCGGTATTGGAAAGAAGCAGTTCACACAACAGTATACATTTTAAATAGGGCACAACTAAGGCTAAAAACTAAGTACACTCCTTATGAGTTATGGTATGGACATCTTGCTTCTGTTGAGCATTTTAGAATTTTTGGAAGTAGATGCTTCATCAAGAATTCAGATGATAACATAGGAAGCTTTGATTCAAGATGTGATGAAGGAATATTTTTAGGATATTCTTCTCAAAGTAAAGCTTACAAATGTTTTAATAAAAGGTTGAATAAACTTGTTGAAAGTGTACACATGTGAAAGTGGATGAAGTTGTGTAGGATAAAAAGGAAATAAGAATGGATAATGCTTTCCTACAAGACAATGATAAAGACTTGAAAGAAACAGATAATAAAGTTGATGAAGGTGAAGATGGGATGAAAGATCAAGTAGAAACACTAGAACCCACAGGTACAAAGGCTACAGGAACAAGATTGAAGAAGTATCATCCTCAAGAACAGATTATAGGGGATAAGCATGCAAGTATTCAAACAAGAACAAGAACTACATCTAGTGAATGTGCTAGTCTTTGTTTTTTATCTCAAATTGAACCTAAATCATATAAAGAAGCTAGTATGGATGAGTTTTGGGTTAATGTTATGAAAGAGGAACTAAGTCAAATTGAAAAGAATAAAACTTGGGAATTAGTGCCTAGACTTGAAGATAAAAATGTAATAGTTGCTAAATGGGTCTTTAGAAATAAACTTGATGAAAATGGAAAGATAGCAAGGAACAAGGCTAGATTGGTTTGTAAGGGTTATGCACAAATAGAAGGTGTGGACTTTGATGAAACTTTTACACCAGTTGCTAGAATTGAAGCAAATAGAATTTTTTTGGCATATTCAGCTTTCAAGGGCTTTAAAATGTACCAAATGGATGTATAAACAACATTTCTTAATGGTTATCTTGATGAAGAGGTTTATATGGATCAACCTAAAGGATTTGAAAACAAAGACTATCCTAATCATGTCTACAGGCTAAAAAAGGCTCTTTATGGTTTGAAACAAGCTTTGAGGGCTTGGTATTCTAGGTTGGATCAATATCTTATCAAAAATGGCTTCAAAAGAGGTGGTGTTGATAGCAACTTGTACATATATGGTACATGTGATGATGTTCTCATTGTTCTTATTTATGTTGATAATATAGTATTTGGATCCAATGATGATACTTTAAGTCAAGTTTTTTCAAAGCTTATGCAATCAGAATTTGAAATGTCCATGCTTGGGGAACTATCCTATTTTCTTGGGTTGCGAATTTCTCAGTTGGAAAATGGTATATTCTTATCACAAATTAAGTATGCAATAGAAATGTTAAAGAAATTTCATATGGAAGATTGTAAGCCTATGGAACACCAATGATAACAGGATGTAAATTTACTAAAAATGATGATTCTCCTGATGTTGATCAAACTACTTATAGATCCATGATTGGTAGTTTACCATATCTCACAACTTCAAGGTTCGATATCATGCATGCTATATGTTTGGTTGCAAGATTTCAATCTTCACCTATAGAATCTCATGCTATGGCAGTTAAAAGAATTTTCAGATATATTTAGGGTACTTTGGATTATGGGATTTGGTATCCTAAACATGATGATTTCAGATTTGTTGCTTATATTGACTCAGATTGGGAAGGTTGTCTAGATGAAAGAATAAGTACTTCATAAGCAGCATTTTTCTTGGGTAACAAGCTAGTGTGTTGGCATAGTAAGAAGCAAGAATCTACTACACTTTCTATTGTAGAGGTTGAATATATATAGCTGCATGTTTTTGTTGTTAACAAGTTCTTTGGATGGTTCAAACTTTATCAGATATGAAAGTAACAGTGTCTAAACAAGTTCCTATCTATTGTGATAATCAGAGTGCAATCAGTATTTCTAAGAATCCAATTATGCATTCATGCACCAAGCACATTGATGTTCATTATCATTCCATAAGGGAACATGTCTTGAATAGTAATGTTGAATTAGAATTTGTTCCTTCTTCAGATCAGTTGGTTGACATATTTACAAAACCTCTCTCAAGAGCCATATTGAAGAGTTAAGAACTAGATTGGGGGTTTTATCCCTCTCTTCTCTTGCATAAGTTCATAAATGAGTGATAGGTTCCACGGGGAGCATATTTTGCTTATCTTTTTGTTACATTTAAACCTTGGTATATCTCCTTCGTCATTGATGTCAAAGGGAGAGAAAACTAAAGATGAAGACGTCTACATGATGGATATATAGCTACAGGTACAAATACAAGATATACAGGTACAGATACATGATATATAGGTACATGTACAGATACATGATAGATAGGTACACATGGATATACAGGTGGAAGTTGGTATTGACATCAATGCCAAAGGAGGAGTATGTTGAACCCTTGGTATTTGGCTTTGATTGTTGTCATTGATGTCAATAATGAAATAATAATGAGCATATGGTATGCTTAACATCATGTATTTATCTTATTTGATGTCCTTCAATATTGTTCAAAACATATTCAAGACAAACACTTAAGTGTCATACAATTAACATTTAATGTTCACATTGGTTAAGAAAATGGTTATGAAAAAAATAGTTTTGTTCTATGAGAAAGTCAACAGGCTTTTTTATTAGTTAGATCCCAACTATCATACCTTTTTGGAAAGTTCTTTGAGTTAGCTAAAATGGATCTTTGTTAGTTTTTGCCTAACGCGTGTACGGAAATAGAAAAATATTGTTTATCAGAAGCAGTTACCAAATTGTTATGACAGTTTTACAGTTTTTAGCGGTTTTGGTCTAATGGAAGTTTGGGGTATGTACTTGGTTCCAAAGTTTTGACTTTCTTGGTTTATAAATAGAGGATACATTGCTCTAAAACATCCAACAGGTGGTTTTGACATAAATTGCAAGATTTGCGTGGAATTTGTTATAGACCGAACAATTTGCAAGCAGATTTTTAACAGCAAAGAAAAGGGTAATGCTTTATGTTTCTATTTTCCTATTTGTTATTTGATTTTCATTGCAGAAGTGTATCAAAGGTAGAAGAAGAGTTATATGTTGGTTCTTCATTCATTCTAATCAATATTTGATAAGATCTTTTAATGGAAAAAGAAAACATATTTGGATATTGAATGTTTTGAGGAGAATAGAAGTATATCCTGCATTATGTTTTCAACAAGAAGTTGAAACTAGTGATTCATGATTTGTGTTGTAACAAAGATGATCCTCTGATTTTATATCTCATATGTTCATTTTGGAAGTTGGTGCTTCAAGTGTAAGGGATTGGTGTTCCTTAAATTTGGTGTTTCTAAAACAGGGTGTTGGTGCTTCCTAGAGTTGTAGCTTTAAAAGATTTTCCCAAGAGGCCAATAAAGTTTCAGATTCAAAGTAGTTTTTTACCCTAAGGGGTTTTCCTTTTAAAATATTGTGTCACTTTGTTATTCATTAACTATCTTTCTCATGTGTTAAATTTTATAACTTGTAATCGTTTCAAGTTTTGAAAAGTATTTTAAACCATTGATTCACTCCCCCCTTAGTGGTGTATTATTCCAACATGTTGTGCCTACTCACTGTAATATAAAGACCCCTTCTTTCTCAAATCTGTGTGTGGTGCACTGAGTTGTTAAAATCCCTTCATAGACCTTCTGTAATAACTGCACAATCCAAAGAATCTACCAGCTCCTAGAGAGTCTTGGGAGATGGCTATTCTAGAATGGCTTGAATCTTCTCTTGATGTACCAGAACCCCCTTGGGCACTAGTAATGTGTCCCAAGTGCAATATCTACATCATTCAAAATTCACATTTAGACCTCTAGGAAAACAGTTATTGTGACTCAATGGCTCTCAGTTCTTCGTTTAAATGCCTCAACTATTCTTCCTACATCTTGTTGTAGACAAGTATGTCATTGTAAAAGACCAACAAGAATTTGTGCAACTATTTGTTGAAGATGTGATTCACGCAAGACTTGCAAGTGGATTGAGAATTGGTCAACCTAAATCGCATAACCAAGAATTCATAGTGTTTAAAAAAGCAACGAAAGGCTATCTTCTCTGTGTCTTGCTTCCTCATGTAGATCTGATGGTAGTTGGAGCAGAGGTCTATTTTGGAAAAATAGACTACACCGTACAGTTCATCCAACAACTCGTCAATCTTAGGGATGGGTAACCTATTTTTGATAGTCTTTTGGTTCAATACACGGTAGTCCATGCACATTTGGAGGGATCCATCCTTCTTTATTAGTACTACTAATCACATAAAAGGGCTAGAGTTGGACTTCATCCATTCTTCGTCGAGGAGTTCCTCAATCATCTTCTCTTTCTCATCCTTGAACTTCTTAGGATAGTAGTATGGTGTGGTGATGACTGATTTGGCTCCTTCAACTCGATGGTGTGCTCAAAGCCATGGTGTAGGGATATGCTAGGAAAGATGTCAACAAAAATTATGCTATGCTTATCCAGCACTGCTAGAAGCTCTTCATCCTAGTAGTAAGTCTTCTTCCCATGTAAGGGTTCTATTGAAACCAAACAGTGTGCTTCCTAGACAACATCATTATGTCTAAAGATTGCCTCCATCTGCTGTGTTAAGATTTCCTTCGAGTTTCCATTTGACATCCCCCTTAGCACTATGTTTTTTCCATCCACTTCAAAGGAGAACTCCATCCTCTTGAAACTCTGTGTACTTGTCAAGAGTCTTCATCCACTGGATGCCCAATATGACCTCCATGTCATCGAGATCAACTACAAAGAAGTCATTTGTCACCGTTTGGTTGCCCATGGTAATGATCAATTGTAGAACCAGATGGGTACATGATTTTTTTTTCCTCCCATCACCTTGATATGGAACTCTTCATGTGCCTCGATACACAAACCCCTTTAGTTTATGAGTGACAAGTTGATGAAGTTGAGTGTAGCCCCATTGTCAAGCATGACCACGACCCGCTGCCCCTGGACTGTACCCCAAACTCGGAATATAGTGCACCTCAGAGTACCAACACGTGTCGCAATGATGCATCCTCATCGTACCAGTGCAGCAATCCTCTCCACGCGGTTTATTTTAACCTTCTTGAAGCTATCTGATCATCGCCTTCAAGCTTGGTTTCATCATGCTTCTCCTCATTGTTAAATATCACCTCATTGTAATGGATGCAAAGTTTCCTCCTCTTGAGATCCTATTTGGTGGCCTCATGCTATGGGGTTTGTTGTTTCTCTCCTTCAAAGTTGTTGGCAAACAAATTTGTCCTTTGATAAGTATTGTAATTTTAATTCCAACCCTTGCTAGTTTAGGCACAAATCCATTATCAACAGCTGGGTAGATTATGAATAATTTCCCTCTGAATTTTGAAAGGTACAAGTTCCTTATAAAATTTTCTAATGAAGGATAACTAGAATATCATACATTTATACCAAAAAGTACATAAGGCTTGCTAATATTCATTCATTCATATGTAATGGATACAATCTTTTACTTCTTTATGGATCATTTATCTTAAGAATACACAGATTCTATTCACCGTTAACATAGCATATTTATTCCAATTTCAATAGACTATAAAACAGATTATGAAGCATGTATATACATATACAGTTCAAAACCAAAATTCAGATACAACAATTGAGAATAAAAATCACACAAATTCTATCCTCATAAATTTAGACACAGATCTAAACTTGCCAAAAACTCTCTTCCTTTCCATTAATAGATAAAAAGGTTTTTTTAATACATCACAATAGAAGCTTATAGTCTATTGAGTCAAAAACACTTGGAACCTTTTGATGTGCTTTCATTACATATATATATACTTTATGCTAATTTGTAACTAAGAAAAGTTGGAGTTTAGCTAACTCCTGTCCATGGTACGATATAGTTTTTTAAACTGTCTTAAGGTCAACTTAAAACATAACTGTCTAAAACTAAATTATTTAATAGAGAAAACATGGCAGCATGACTGGGGTAGAAGCAGGTGCTCAGGAGCCCATGGATTGGATTTGACTACTGGAAGGAGTACATGTCACTCTCCACTCCTTACAAGAAGTAACAAACTCTTGACTCATCTAGAAATTAGGATGTAATGTCCCCTTTTAGTTAACTTCAGTCAGCAGAGTAGATTAGCCTATCACTGACTCTCATAGGTCAATGAGGTTGTGTAGAGGGCCCCTTGATGGATGTTGTTTTTTCAGTGGTCAGAATCTTGCAAGATTGGTATTCTTTTGAAGCCTCCAGAACTCTGTATGTAGTAATTTCTATTTATAGTAAGTTTGAGATGCTCAAAGAGGGACCTCTGCTATTTTTAGAGTTGGCGTATGGTTGTATGAGGCTTGATCATGTCAGCTCCTAGTTCAGATGCAGTGCGGAAATGATGAGTAATAATGGAGATATTAACATTTTTTTGGCTAAAATAAATATTAATAGTCTTGATCTTATATTACTAAGTTATAATATGTATTTTTTATATTATAACTTAAGTAACTTAAGTGAAGGGCCAAGTCATCATTAGTTGTGGCCATTTCGAGAATTAATTTTGAAAGAATTATTTGTGAACCAACTATGAAGTTTGAAGTAAAAAACTTCAAAATTGTATTTATTACTCATGTCACATCGAAGAAAGGAGGTTTCTTTGAAGGATATTTTGAACCCTAATGCGAGAGACTTTTTTATTACTTGGAATTCAAACAAGAGGGATTATTATGGTTGATGATTTTACTTCTCTTTTCTTGGAGCATACTGGAGTTCATGCAAAACCAAGTGTTACTGCAAAGTTCTGCACTTATCGGCATTGGAGAGCGTCACTTCTTCATTGTATCAGCTTTATGAGGCTGTGGGATTACTTATCTGTTGGTTTCTTTTAGAAGTCAACATTGGGCACATTGGGAAAGGATTTACGAAGTAAATAATCGGTTTATGGGCCCAGTCAAAAAGGGGTTAAAAGTCTACAATTTGGTGAACAATTGCACAATTACCAGGCTGGTTTGAAGTGCTTTTTAGCAGTCATTAACAGCAGCAAGAGGTGTTTGGTATAGGGGTGCAAGCTCATACAAGGAAGGCTCAATAAGTTACTGGAAAATTTTAGAGAGGGTACCAAACTTGGGAGAATTCATTGGCGTTATTCTCAGCCATTCATGCTGCAGATTTCAATGGCTTCCAGTCATTTTTGGGGCTGCTTTTTACTAGCTAAAGCATAGTAGTGATTTGTTCACCTTTTCTGGGTATGCATGTTTGTGAGACGACTTAGTTGTGTAATGAATAAGGATGCTATATTGTGATTAGCTCCAAATAACTATCCAGTTTCCAGATATCCGTATTTCTATGTTTTCATGCATTTGCCTTTTTATATAAAACCCTCTCAAAAAAATAAAATCACAAAACAACAAAACATAAAAACAAGCACTGTCAGTTTTTGAAGTTAGAATCTGTTGGGTTCTTACATTGGTATCAGAGCTCTATTCCTGCCATCCTGAAAGGTCAAGGGTTCACATTTAAATTCATCACAGATATTATACAAGCAAAAAAACAGAGCCAGAGGATAATTTGCAAGAAGACAATCAGCTTGCACAGGAACCATTAGCAGAGATGGGTGAGAGGGCAGAAGAGATTCCACAGAGAAATGATAGATGAAATGAAGTTGTAGATCTTGATAGGGAGGCCAGAGATACTTTGAGAGATTTACGGGTTGGCCAACAATGGGTAGCTGTGGTATTACAATAGCTCACAACAGCTCTGCAGCAGTTGAATGCAACTTGGAGACACCCCCAGGATTAGGATGATGATCGGGGAGTAGTTGAATCGCGAAGAGTGCAAAGAGCCCCTTCATGGACAACACACAGGCCTAATCCGCCTACCTTCTTGTGGGAACCATAGGTTGATGAGAATGCTGAACTGGCTGAAAATCTAGCATATGTTGTTGCAGTCATGACAACCAATGATGATTGGGAATTATTGATTTCATAGGTGTGTGAATGGATGCACTTTGATAGATTTGTGAACTTGAGGATTGAGTGCTACTGGTCTCAATAGGGGCATAGATCACAGAATCAAAACAAAGAATTGAAGCATGCCACTAGTAAAATCACATTACCTTATTTTAATGGCAGTGGCAAGGTATCAACGCAGTCTTGGAACCACAAGTTAGATACTTTTCTGTCACTTTGACCCATGTTGGAAGAAGAAGCCATTAAACACGCCACCTTGTATCTAGAGGAGCAGCCACGGTTAGTGGTATCATGGGATGGTGACACTGCATTATGATCACATCGCCACTTATCAGGAGTTTGTAGATAGGTCGGTTGACTTCTTTGATAAGAAAGATCCGGAGACGTATTTCAGAGATCTTGCCCAGATGAAACAGGTTCAGAATTTAGAGAGTTATATCAATGATATCCAGAAGTTATCTATTATGATTACCAACATTTCAGAGCGGCGGATAGTTGTACTATTTACTTAGGGCCTAAAGGAACCCTTTAAAGGCTAGGTAAAGGGATTTGACCTAGTGACACTTGACTGCAATAAAGAGGGCTACAAGTATGGAAGTTATAGCTCCTCAGAGAAAGTTTCCATCTGAAGGATCCTCTTTACATAGAGACAATAAGTTTTTTCCCAGGAACAAAGAAAAATCTGATTTCAAAGAGGATGACAAAGGGAAATTAGTAGCTCCATTTGATGGGGAAAAATTTATGACCTACTAAAGAAAAAGTTTTGTTTCTACTACAAGGGCCCTTATGATGAGAACCGTGATTGTCCCTTAAGGGCTTAGGGGAAAGAAAATTGGGTTATGTGGGCATACTATGAAAATTCTAAATCTGAAAATTCAGACCAGCAAACTGATCATGAGAAATCTGATGTGGAAAAGGCTGAAAATGAGACAGAAAGGTTAAAGAAAATGGATGCCCATGAAGAAGAAATTTAGGAGGCATGTCTTACTATCATTAAGCAGGAAGGCCCGTTTATCAGGATGCATGGGGTACCAGCTGGTCAGCAGGTCATCACTTTATTGGATACCGCTGCCACACATAATTTCATTGATGCTAGATTGGTTTAGGAGTGTGGGATTCAGACCAAGGAGTTTGAGGGTATAAGAGTGAGTAGATGGTTACATTCTAAAGTGTGAGAAAATGATTACAGGACTTCCTTAATGCTTGAACAATTATGAGGTCAAAGCTCATTTCTATATGGTGACTATGGGAGACATTGATGTGGTTTTGGGTATGCAGTGGTTACATAATATAGGGAGGTTCACTCTTATTGGAGATGACATTTAAGAGGGATGGAAAAACACATGTGCTAAAAGTCATCTGTTATTCTAATTTTAGGATGATTACTCTCAGAAGAATGGAGAAACTCATGCAGCATGACATGGTTGAATGGGCAGTTGAATGCATGTTGATGCCTATAGAGGAGGGGCAGAAAAAGACAAATTACTATCCAAACATTCAGGAGCTAAGAATTAAGCATGGGAAGGTCTTTAGTGACATTCCACTGGGTAGACCTCTTGACACAGGCATTGAGCACATTACATAGTTGGAGGAGGGTACAAAACTTTGGATGATTACACCATACCAACACCCAAAGTGATTGAAGGATGAGACTGAGAAAATATTTAAAGAGCTTCTCGTAATGGGACACGTCAGGCTTAGTAAGTCATCATTTGTTTCATTAGTTTTTCTAGTCAAGAAAAAAGATGGCACCTTATGTATGTGCATTGATTATAGGGTACTGAATAAGAGGACCATAAAAAATAGGTACCCTATTCCACAAATCAATGAGCTTATTGATGAATTACATGGCGTCATTATCACTAGTTCATGATATAGAGAAGACAACATTTAGGTGTTATTATAGGCATTAGAATTTGTGGTTATTTTTTTGGGCTAACCAATGCACCAACTACTTTCTAATCCACTATGAACATGGTCTTCCAACATTGAGGAAATTTTTGCTAGTCTTCTTTGATGATATCTTGGTTTACAACAAGACATAGGTGAAGCATCTTGTATACTTGGATACTAAGTTACCATGGTTCATCCCAGCACCCTATGGACCAACAAAATTTCGAACTAGTTCAAAGTTCGGGTTGGGTTCGATGTTTGGTTCAAATAGGGTTGGGTTTTTCACTGTGGGTTCAAACTTCCTGCCACCCAATTCGAACCCAGGCAAACCACAAAGGAAAAATCGAACCAAGTTCAAACTTGCTTGTTTGTTGGGCCCCGCAAACGACAAAAATGAGTCATTTTTCAAAATATAATAAAATTTTGGCTTCCACAACCCTAAAATGTTGTTATGAATTGCTTTTGGTGGTCTCTCATTGTTATTTTTTGTTTCCAAATAGGTTTTATTTTGTCTTAATTGGGAGCCAAATTGAGTGAATCAAAACATTGTATGAAGAGGCTGAGGATATCCAAATGTTTGTCACAAACCACTACATGACTCAATCTCTTTTCAAAACCTACTCAAAATTGGAGCTACTAAAGGTAAATGAACTTGAACTCAAGTTAGTAATTTTTTTTTTATACTTGACAATTTCTGATTTTTCATATTTCGCCTGTGTGATGTATATACTTTTCTAAAATATGTATCTAATATTTTTTTCCCTCTAATTTATGCCATAGGTTGCTGAGACCCATTCTGCATCAAATATAATCAATCGCCTTGAGACAACTTCTACAAGTGAAAGAGGCACTACAAGGTATGGTAATTAGCCAGCCATAATTGGGGTGTATGGAAGCAAATAGGGAAAATGAAATAAAGGAAAGGATATTGGATGACTCATGGTGGGAACGTGTGGAATATCTCCTTAAGTTTACTGAGCCCATTATGAGCATCTTAGGTACACTAACATGGATAGGCCTTGCCTTGGAAAGATCTATGATGGTATAGACTCAATGCTTGAGAAGATCAAACAAATCATAAATGACAAGGAGCAAGATCCGCAAGAGACCTTCAAACAATTGTGAGAAATTATTGTTGAAAGATGGAACAAAATGACCACTTCACTACATTTTCTTACCTATGCCTTGATGCCCAAATACTGTAGCTCTCAATATTGTGATCTACCAAGAAGGTTGCCACCCTATGGAGATATAGAAGTGTCTGAGATGTACCAAGCAATATTTAGAAGACTCTTTCCTCATGATGATATGAGATATGTAATCACGGATGAGTTCATAGGGTTTGTGAATGCTAAAGGTCTAAGGAACGATGCTTTTCATCATTGGTTTAGGAAGGATGCTCATAGTTGGTGCTACCTCCATGACCAAAGATTCCAAATATTGCAGCCCCTTGCAATCAAAGTTATATCACAAGTACGTTTAAATTTAAAAAAAATTGAGCTCACTTTATCTTCAAAGAATCATGACTAGAAAGTAATTTAATTTTTTTCTATAAGATTGAATTAATTGTTGTTTAATTATTTACCATGTGTTGTCTTCATAGGTTGCTAGTTGTTCTATATCAGAAAGAAATTGGAGCACCTATTCTTTCATCCACTCAGTGAAGCGCAATAGGTTGCAATAAAAATAAAATAGAGAACCTGGTATTTGTGCATTATAACTTGTACCTTCTTTTGCACAAAAGTAAAAAATACAAAAAAGGGGAGACAAAGAAATGGGATGTAGATGCAAAGCTTGTGGACTTGGATGCTTCCACTACTTGGCTTGCACTAGATGATTTTGAAGAATTTGATGCCAATTACATTGTTTCTACTGCTGATCCTATTGGCCTTAGTTCTATTGCTGAGTCAACCAATGTTTGAGAAGAAGAAGATGAATATGAAGAAGAAGATGACGATTGAAGAACTTAGAAAATTAATAGATTTTTATTCCATTAGTTGAACAACGAATGTGAAACAATGGTACTTGAACTTGATGCTATGATTTATTTTTAATGTTTTGAATATTTGATATTGAACTTGTTACTTGAACTTTATGATGGTATGATCACTATGATTACAAGTTTAGGGTTTTTTTTTGTTTAAATGTGTTTATACTTCTGTGCTACATTCTAATTTTAACTAATGCTTCATAAATATGTATATTTATAATTTTTACATGTTTTTGTACTAATGAATCCAAACCCCTCCCAAACTTTTGACAAACTTGCGAATTGGTTCTCGAACTTCAAACTTGGAAACAAACTCAAACCGGTAACTTAGCTTAGATACAACTTTGGGCTTTTTGAACAAGAAATCCTTGTATGCCAAGGAGTGCAAGTGTTACTTGGTAATGCTAGAGTTATATTACTTAGGCCCACATTATCAGTGTAGAGGGTGTGTGGATGGATCTTGAGAAGATCCGTGCTATTATTGATTGGCCTACCCCTACAAACCTCACTTAATTGCGGTATTCTTGGGTCTATGTAATTCTTATCTTTGGTTTGTTAATGGTTATTCACAACATGCTGCACCTTTGATGAACTTGAAGAAGAAAGGTACATTCTTGTGGACTTCTGAGGCGTAAGAGTGTATTATGAGGTTCAAGGAGTTAAAGACTACATGCCCTGTTCCTTCTATTTTGGATTTCATGAAGCCATTTGAGCTTAAGTGTGATGCTTCTAGTGAGGGTGTTGGTGTTGTGTTGATGTAGGATAAGCATGTGATTGCCTATCAGAGCAATAAACTCAGAGGCCAAAGAGGAGTTTAGTATATGTGATAAGAAAATGTTGTCCATCATACATGCATTGGCCTAGTTTAGATAGTACCTTGTAGGCATTAAATTTTGTATTAAAATAGATGACAACATTCAGAGGCATTTTGTAAGACAGGGAGAATTGAATGATCACCAAAATTGTAGGCATATGGCTTCGACATCTCTTATGTCAAAGGGACACAAAATGTAGTTGTAGATGCATTATCTCGTTGTTCACATTTGAGCTCTATGGTCTAGATTTCAGAGGACTGGCAACATATGATTGTGGCACAGTATACCAAAGACACTTGGGCTACAAGTATTGTTGAGGGGTTGATACAAGTGTCATGTTCGCTAGCAAAATAAACAAGAGCATACATACCCTGCAAGACTACTTCAACCACTTCCAATTCATGACAGGAAGTGGTATGCGCGTCTAGGGATTTTATCATGGGCTTGCCGAAAGACCAAGGTAGGGATTGTATATACATAGTTGTTGATTGATTGACAAAATATGCCCACTTTTCTTGATGATTCACTAAATACAAAGCTGCGTAGCTTGCAAAGTTGTTCTTTTTAAAGGTATTTATGGTTCATGGATTGCCTTGAAATATTGTAAGTGACGGAGATAGTCAGTTCATAAACCATTTCTGGTGGGATATATTCAGATTGATTGGGACCGATCCTACTTTGAGTACCACCTACCACCTGGAGATAGATGGAAGACAGATATAGTGAACAAATGGGTAGAGGAATACCTTAGAAACTATATTGTAGGCTAGTAGAAGGCTTGGGTGAAGTGGATTTACCTTTGTGGGTATTGTTATAATACCATTCAACACATGTTTATTCAGTTGATACCGTTTTTGTTTTGTATAGGTATGAGGCACCCAATTTTCTAGATTTACTACAGAGTGACAATAGAGTGCCTAGTGTTTGTGATTTTTTGCAGGAGTTCGAGGACATTGTAAAGGATCTCAAGGAAAATATTGCCAAGGCTCAAGATTAGAAAAACTAGTATATAGACCAAAAGAGGATTGAGGTACGAGAAATGGTGTATTTGATGCTATAGCACTATCGTTAGTCCACTCTGAGGAAGAGTGCAATGTCCACTTCTAGTTGACATTAATCAACAGAGTAGATTAACCTATCATGTACCCCTCATAAGCTAATTAGGTTTCTTTGGGGGTCCTGTGAGGGATGCATCTTCTTTAGTGGTCAGCGTTTTGTAGATTTGGCTTTCATTCAAGGTCTCCAAGACTTCATATGCAGTAATTGCTATTTATAGCACATTTTTCTATTTATAGAAAGCTTTAAGAAGCTTAGAGAGGGACCCCTTTTATTTCTAGAAATGGGGTATGGTCGTATACGGCTTGATCATGTCAACTCCCAGTTCAGATGACATGTAGAAATAATTTGTAATAATGGAGATATTAATATTTACTTGGCTAAAATAAATATTAATAGTTTTGAACTTATATGATTAAGTTTTAATATAATTTTATATTATAACTTAAAAGTGAAGGGTCAAGTTATATCATAGATAGGGCCATGTGAACAACTAATTTAAAAGAACTTTTTGTGCACCAACTATAGAGTTTTAATTTTAAAAAAATTAAAAGTGGGAATGTATCTTTTATCCCACATTGGCTTGGAAAGTGTTTGAGCTCTCACTAGAATAAAATAAGAGGGACTTAAGTGCTCATTCTCAACATTATAGTGTTCATTGTTGAATTGGTATTTTCTTCTCTAGAGCATGGGAGTTTGTGAGAAAGCAAGGGTTTCAGCAGTGTTTTTGAGTTTATCGGCATTGGAGAGTGTTACTTCTTCTTTATAGCAGCAGTCAGAGGCTGTGAAATATTCACCCGATATTGTTGTTTGGGGTGGCTTCATACAGAGGTGAGCATTGTACTAATTGGAAAAGAAATTAAAATTTATTGATAAATTGAAGGCATATTTTATGGCTGATTGAAGGTATTGGATTGTGAAGCTATTGGTTGTTTCTAGTGGTTCAAAATCATATACAGTTTGGTTTTGGTGGAAGAAGAAAAAAAACTCAATAAAAAATTAGAGGAACACTTAGGGCTATAACAGGGTTTGACATCATCTCTTGAAATTTTTCTACTGATTGGTGAAGGGTTTTTATATTTTGAACTTGCTTTTTCGGCCATCATTTGTTAATAAGGCTTCTTCCACCATCCAAGTATGCGATTTGATTGCTAAAAGTTTTTCTTTATGAAATAGTGAAGAAGAAGAATTGAAATCTCTTGTTTCGTTCCATACTATTTATTTTTCAAATTTTAGAAGTTTTATTTTGGCATATGTATTGTTTTTTATGTCAAATCATCTCAAAAACACAAAAAAAAATGGAAAACAATAAAAACAAAAAACAAGCATAGTTAGTTCAGTAGTTAGAGCCTTGAAGTGTTCTTACTTTGGTATCAGAGCCTTAATCCTGCCATCCTAGAGGGTCAAGGGTTCACATAAAAGGTCACCATAGATATTATGCACATTGAAAAATAGAGCTAGAAGAAAAGTGCCTAGAAGACAATCAGTTTGCAAAGGTACCATTAGTAGTGATGGGTGATAGAGAAGAAGAAATTCCATAGAGAAATGACAAGAGAAATGAGGATATAGATATTGACAGAGAAGTGAGAGAGACTGAGAGATTTATGGGTTGGCCAACAATAGGTAATTAGGGGATTACAACTCATGATAGGTTTGCAGCAGCTGAATGCACCTACGAGATACCCCCAGGATCTGGATGATGGTTAGAGTGTAGATGGATCACTGAGAGTGTAGAGAGCCCCTTCATGGACAATAGATAGGCCTAATTGGCCCAATTGTTTGAGGGAACGACAGGGAGAGAATGTTGAAGGGGTTGAGGATCCAACATATGCTGATGCAATTATGACAGCCAACAATGATTGAGAATTATTAACTCCAAAAGTGTGTGGATAGATGCATTTTGATAGGTTTTTGAATTCGAGGATTGAGTACTACAAGTCTCGATAGGGGCATAGACCATGAGTTCAAAACAATGACTTAAAGCATGCCATTAGTAAAATCACATTACCTTATTTTGATTGCAAGGGTAAGGTAAAATCTCAGTCTTGGATCCACAAGTTAGATACCTTCCTATCACTTCATCCCACTTCTGAGGAAGAAACCATTACGCCACATTGCATCTAGAGGGAGCAGCCCACGGTTAGTGGTATCATGGGATGGTGAGACCACAACATGATACATCACACTTATTAGAAGTTTGTAAATAGGTTGGTGACTGCTTTGATAAGAAGGACCTAGAGACATATTTCAAAGATCTTGCCTTGTTTAAACAAGTTGGGACTTTAGAGAGTTCTATTAGTGATTTCCAAAGGCTATTTGTTATTGTTACCAACATTTCAAAGTGAAGGGTGGTTGTACTATTTACTAAGGGCTTAGTGAAACTGTTAAAGGGTGGGTAAAGGGATTTGACACTGCAAGATTGCAGGCTGCATTGAAGAAGGCTAGGAGTATGAAACCTGCAACTCCGCAGAGCAAGTTTTCACCCAAAAGATCCTCTTCACATAGAGACAATAATTTTTTTTCCCAAGAAAAAGGAAAATTCGGATTTCGAAGGGGATCAAAAAGGGGAATCAATAGCTTCATTTGACAAGGAATCACTTCATGACCTACGCAAGAAAAAGTTGTGTTTCTACTACAAGGGCCCTTATGTAAACCATTATTCCAAAACTCAGACTTGACCAGGCTGACTCAACTCATGACTGAGCTCAAACTTGACAACAACTCAATTATAACTCGACAAAACGAAAAAAAACTCTTGAAATTTAGAGATCTTTAACAATTTTAAACTTGTTTCATGCACCCTTTATTGAATAAAACTTAAAGAAACTATAACATCATCAAATAGAGGCTAATTTTTCAGCACATACATAAACAAGGAACATAAACAATAAATCCATCACATACGTAAAATGTAAATTGTAACCGAAGGACACAAAAAGCATAAAATCATATGATATAAATAAGTAGAATTATAAATGTTGTCAAATGTATGTAAAATCCATGAAGCCCATGACATCAAATATTCCATTAAACAAGTATGTGTAACTGTGAAGTGTAAATAGTAACACTGTAAACATTATAAAAAAAAATTTAAAATACTATACTTGCAAATATTCTTGGCCTTTCAACGCATGATTTTACAGATTCAAGCTTTACTAATATCCTCCAAAATGAGGTCAAGGCAATGGCCACACATGTAGACAATTTTTTTTTGGAGTGTCTCTCCATCAAAAGTTTACCCACAATAATTTTTAAATTAATTAGAAATTTAGACATGTTAAGAAAATTTTAAATAAATTTATAGATGTCTCTCCATCAAATTTTCAAAACTTGAAAAGTTAATACTTAAAATTCTACCTGCAACAACATAACTTGCTTCATTATCTGTCACCACCTACACCACATTTTCTTACCCTACCTCTTGTATGAATTCCTCAATTGCCTAACATCAGTATGTGACGTTTTTAACATATAAAGAAACATCAATAGATTTTAAGAATATGGTGGATCCTACAAAATTTAAATAGAGAAAAAAAATTAATTATCATGGATCAATCAACAAATCAAGATTTTAATTTTATAATGCCTATAGGGAAGAATGATCAATCACCTCCACAGGAACCAAGAAAATTTAAGGAGCGTTCTACTGCTTAGCTGGAAACAAGAAAATTTAAGGAGTGTTCTATTCCTCCTATCCATCGAATTGTCATGATGATGCAACCTTTTTGGCTCCATGACTTTCGGTGGTCTTCTAGCTCAAGTTTCATATCCTCAACCATTTCGAATAAAAAGGGGGCCACTCAACCACAAATAGGGATTTTAAATCCTAGACCACAAATAGTTACAACATCTATCATGCCTGGCTGATAAGGAGGCTTGTCACAAATAGATTAAGATTAGATGATAAATCAATATGACTAGACAAAGTAGACTTTAACTTCAAAGTCTCAAATTCAAACTATAACTTCAAAAATATCATTTTAAACGTAAAGAAAACAAATAAAAAAGTATTACTTGGTTGGAACAAATAGAATGTTGCAAAAGTACCAAAATTTGCAAATTTATTTTTTTGTAGCATCATGAATCTTCTTGTTCCAACCCATGCTCTCAAAGTGCGCATCACAAAATAGCTATCCAATCTCGACTTCCGCACTCCAAGACAAAATGTAATAGTGCCACTATTAGGAGCAGAATCATGAGCACTAGCACTAGGATGAAAGGGAGGCCTAGTAGAATCATTTCCAACACAAGTTGCGGATGCGGATGTGAGAGCATGGGAGCCAATAGCACTCAACTCTTCCAATTTCCTCTACTTATTTATCATTTCTTCTTCATGTGTCTCTAAGAGGACATAACAATGACGTTTTTCCTCAACAACTTGTTTATCACATAGAGTAATATCATGCCCAGGTATGCCAGCAACATGGTATTTGAATCTATTGATGCCACCATAATTTATTTCATTACCCAAAAATACATTTTGATTGATTTCTTTTTCTTCCAAGAAATTCCTCAGTATATTTTCAAGTCAAATCCTTTGGAGGAATTGTGAAAAATGAATGTCAAGGCTATTGCAATAAGAAAATTCAAAATTTTACAAAGTTATAAACTAATAAAAAAATCAGCAAACCCTACATTCTTTTGAGAAAAAATTGTAAATTCATGTTTACAAATTTGTTATAATTTTTTTTGTAGGGTTGGCAGTTTGCTTATGCAATTTAATAAAAAACATTCAAGATTTAGAAATTAAAACAAAAAAATTATACAAACAATGAAAAATACATTAACATACTAAATAAAATCAACAAAATCTACAAAGTTTAACACTTACCTCTTGCAAATGAGTTGAGAAGTGTTACTATTGACTTCTTAATGCTCCCAACGCAAGCTTATAGCCTCCCCAAAGTGATTTGTGGTCTCTTTAATGCTCTCCTTTCCTGCTGGTTACAAACCTATGGCTTCTCTTTTTTGTTCTTCTCTCTCACTTTTCTATTCTTCTTCCCATACCATGCAGTTAGAAGACCTTTTAGGGTTAAAACAAGAAGAAATGTGAAAAAAACTATAAAATAACTATGAATTTTATTTTCTTTTAAGTGCCGAACTTGGCATTGCTAGCAACCAAGTTTGGCATGCTTGAACTTGACGATTTGGGTGAGTTACGCTAGCTGGGTGAGTTGAGCGAGTCATACCCCAAAAACTCAGTGAGCCAAGTTGCTAGATTGACATACCTCTATTGATTCAACCCTTCTTGCCAACTTGTTGAACTCTTAACACTTGTGGCAAGTTTGAGGACTCTAATTCAAACCATGACTAGCCTTTGAGGCCTAAAGGTAAAGAAAAGCACGTTATGTGGGCATAATAGAAATATTTCAAATCTGAAAATTCAGATTAGAAAGCTTATCCCAAGGAATCTGATGTGGAAAGGGTTGAGATTGAGTGTGAAAGGAGGCACCTGAAGAAGAGGTTAAGCTTAAGGAAGCACGTCTTACTAACATTAAGCAAGAAGGCTCCTTCCAAATGCATGGGGTATTAGCAGAACAACAAATTATCACTTTATTGGATACAGGTGTGACTTGTAACTTCATCGATGCTAGATTCATATAAAGGTGTGGAATTCATAATGAAGAATTTGAAGGCATAAGAGTACGAGTGGGCGATGATTACTAAGTGTGACAAAATGATTATAGGACTACGTTTACGCTTGAACAAATAGAAGTTCAAAACTGATTTTTATAAATGAATATAGGAGACGTTGATTTGGTTTTGGGTATGCAGTTTTTGCACAATATAAGAAGGTTTCGTCTTGACCTTCAAGATATGAAGATGACATTTAAGAAGGATGGAAAAACATATTGAAAGCCATTTAGGATACTAGTGCAAAATGATTTCACTTAGAAGGATGGAACGACTCATCTGTCATGAGATGGTTGAGTAGACAACTAAGGGTATGTTGGTTCTTACATAGGAGGGGCAGCAAAAGATAGAGTACTATCTAAACATTCAGGAGTTGAGAGTTAAGCATGGGAAGGTTTTTAGTGACATTCCACTAGGTAGACCTCTAGACAAGGGCTTCAAGAATATTATAGAGTTAGAGGAGGGTGCAAAACCCATGATGATTACACATTACCGACACCCAAACCAGCCAAAGTACAAGATAGAGAAAACTATTTAGGAGTTTCTCACTATAGGACAGATCAAGTAGAGTCACCATTCAATTCCTTAGTTGTGTTAGTGAAGAAAAAAGATGTTACCTTCTAGATGTGTATTGACTACAGGGTCCTGAATAAGAGGATAATAAAAAATAGGCACCCCATTGATAAGGGTATCAATGAGTTTTATGGTGCTTGTTATTTCTCAAAGATAGATTTAAGGTCAAGCTAGCACTAGGTTCGTGTTAGGGAGTACAATATAGAGAAGAAAACATTTAGGTTTTATTGTGGGTGTTGTCAATAAAACTAGTTGTTAACATGTGATTAGCGTGTCCAAATGGGTATGCAGTTTAGGTAGTTGACCAGTCAAGACGGTTCATAGTTGCAAGCCTTCAACACTTTATATTGTATGTACTTGTATCTAATCATCATCACTATGAGTGAGAAAGGTATGTTGTCACTGTGAGTCTAAACATATGAATGTAAGCATTTCAAGAGATTAACAAAGAAGTTGGTGAGTTCTTTGATACGTTGTTGTGTTACATTATATTACTTTCCTTTTTATTTATTTGTAAGTGTTAAAGTTGTTACCCAATGTGGTAAACATTTGACACGATTGCCTTTAAAGAATCTGGGAGAGATGGAGTAGGTATATTTTTAAGGATGCATAATGGGACAGCCCATAAATGAAGTAGCCACAACGATGATGACCTATTTCAGGAGTTGTTCAAGGGAGAAAGAGCACTCACATCTGACATCATCTCATTGCTACAAGCATTGATAGAAACCCATGTGCCAAGAAAGGTTGTAGGGGAACAAATTCCCGAGAGTGTAATGTGGCATTCTCTCATAGTAAGCCTGGTGTGGAACTTTTGATGAGAAAGCTTCCACAACTGTTTGCACAAACACTCTTGGCATTGCCAAACTCACATGACGAAGTCAATCAGGAGAAGCGACACTAGAAGATGCAGAAAAGGTTTGAGGAGAATAGTCAAAGGGAGACAGAAGAAAGAGACAAGAACAAAAGATGACAAGGAAACCCTTTGGAAAGGAAGAATTCATTTCAAATTTTCTAAATAAAGACAAAGGTCGAAAAGAATAAATAGACAAGTTTGAGGCTATTCAAAGGGCCCAATAAAGGAAGCATCGAAGATGACTAAGGAGACTTGCGGAGGGAATACCGGAGGAAAGTTTACCTGAAGGAAACTAGATAGGGACCACAACAAGTAAACAAATAGAAGACACGAACTACGGTATGGAAGGAGGGTACCATAGGGAGGGTGATGAAGTAAACATTGAAGAAATGAACAACAATAGATTATTGGAAGAGACTAGATGCCAGTTGCAAAACCTCACTCTCACACTGAGGGAGGAGGCACAACAGTCCAAGGAAAAGAAGAAGAGGCTGAGGACCATGGTGTATGGGATACTAGTGCAGCCATGAGTGTTCGAGGGACACAGGGGCACGATATCCAAAGCAACATATTTTGCTCTAAGACATCCAGTTCCGAAACGCACACTATACCAGCAGTAAGAAAAAATGTTGTCTCAAAAAGAGAAATTCATCAAATTCATATGCAATGGGAAGGAAAATCCTGTGTACCATTGTAGAACTTAAAAACTATCTGGTTTTCCAATGGGTTGACAAACCAAGATGAATGGGCCAAGAAATTCCCAACCAAGATGAGGGGAGTGGCAATAGATTGGTACTCAAACATAGACCAAACTCAAGTCACCTCGTGGACAAATTTGACAGAATTCTAGATAGAGTTTTGACTACTACAAGATGATAATGAAATGGTAACATAAATTTACAATACCAAACAAGCCAAAGATGAGACTATTCGAGTGTATGGTCAAAAGTTGAAAAAGTTGTTTGGAAAGATGGACCATCATTGGCACATCCTAATGGACACAATCGTGGACGGAGGGTCTGGTGTCAATGTGCTTCCTGAGCACACATAAAAGAAGTTTAGGAAACTTACATTGTGGCCACCAACTTTCCACCTAGTAGGAGTGGACCAACATGGCATCTAACCGATTGCAACGTTAATGGTGCCAGAGAGTACTGATTAGCACTTAGTCGTTTATGGTGGACTTTGTAGTGTTCCCACTCAAGAAGAAGAGCTATGACACAATCCTCAGGAGAGGAATCTAAGAAACATCCTCATAGGCAACAGATGGAGTCCTGTCTTAAAAGAGAAAGCATTCAATATTTTTGTGGAGTATAATGATGTGTGTGCTTGGATGTACAAAGATTTAAAGGGTGTACCTCTGGAGCTATGTGTGTTATATTTTGTTAGTACTTGGCATTGTACCAATACGAGAGAAACTGGACATGATGAATAAGAACTATGTTGCATGCATTAATCAGGAAATAGATCGTATGTTGGATGCAGGTATTATTTTTAGAGTGTAGACAAGCGAATGGGTTTCCCCCATAGTTATATCATTGAAATAGGAGGTAAAACAAATTCGCGTATGTGTAGATTTATGATGCATCAATGCAATCACCATCAAAGATCCCTTTTTGATCCCCTTCACAAACATCATAGAAGAGGTGGCAGGCCATGAGATCTATTCGTACATACATGGATTCTTTGGATACAATCAGATATCTATGGTCGAGTAGAACAAATTGAAGACTACGTTCCCGGTGGAGGACGGTGTCTACACATATATTACGATGCCCTTTTGCCTTTGTAATGCACCAACAACATTTTAGATGATAATCTTGCATATATTTGATAAATTGTTTGTGTAAACATCCACTTTTCCCAGGTCTTAATTAACATCATATCATATCAAAGAAATACAGTTAATACTTCATATTCATAGGAAGATAGTTATAACAGTTATGTTCATGTGAATGAAATTAATGGTTACAAAACAGTTAAATGGAAAATTTCATAACTAACAATTTGAAAACACTATCAATGATTTTAACAAGGGAAAAATCTACATAACGTAGAATTCAAAACCAAAATCCGTCTAGGGATGCTTCTGCATAACCCATGTTAATACATATATGCCGCTTAGGAACAAATAGCTATACCACTTTATCGAAACACTATTACCATCAAATACCATTATATCATTTAGGGTACCAAATTCCACTGTATATTTAAAACATCAAATACCACTGTATCATTTAGGATATCAAATACCACTGTATCATTTAGGGCATCAAATACCAATGTATCAATTAGGGCATCAAATACCATGGTATCATTTAGGGCATCAAATGCCATTGTATCATTTAGGGCATCAAATACCATTGTATCATTTAGGGCAACAAATACCACTATATCATCCCTTCTCCTTCCATTGCTAACTATGTCAATAACATTCAGTTAGGAAATACGCTCATATTGATTATTCACATAAATGGAAAACTGAAATAACTATCCATCAAATAAACCTATCTCTTGCATATAGATATATTCTATATTCAGTTGGAAGATCAACCGATCTAACTGGTTACCAATTACATTGACGAGAAAAGTTACTTTCATTAAAGGAAATAACTGAATCGATGATATAAATCAATCCATCATATTTTCTACTTATATAAACATTATCAAAGTAAAATACTTGTTACCAACAAATGTTTGAATGTATAACTCATCTTTGTCTGGTGCATGTCTTGCCATCTTGTGGAGAGGGGAAACATTGTTATTGGCTAAATTTCCCAAACGCGGACCCTAAAAAATATTCCTACAAATCTTGTTCAAGAAAGGGCCTCCCTACCCAGAATAGACATGGAACACCTTGTCCAGCCACTGAGCATTCTGGTTCTTAATTCCACCACTCGACTTGGCAACAGGGTACATATTGGACAAACATGACCTTTTCTTTAAAAATAAAGTTATCATATTAATTTTGATTCCTGTTCTTTGTTTTTGCAGAACTTCCTTTCCACCTCTTCACCCTCTCTCTTGGTCATCCAGCCGAGGTGAGTCCTAGGTGTTTGTTCGCAGAGGATATTAATTCATTTTTGAACTCAGCTAATGGAAGATAATATTTTAGTATTGGCATGAAGCCGTCCTACTTCTCTTAAGAAAATTCAAAGGATTATAATTCAGATTTAAAAGACAAGCTGATTTGAGAAGGAAATCATAGCATGACATATGTATTTGGTTCAAACTTAACATGGTTAGATAACTTGGTGTGCTAGATCGAATGAACTATTCGATAGACTCAATTTACTTCACAGTCAAGCATTGCTCATTGAAAATCCTTGAAACTATTTTGCATCCAGATTTTCGGATGCGGTACATATACCAAAATAAAGAACAAAAAAACTATTCACATAACCCAATCAATGAAGGAATGAATCTTGATAAATTCCGATTGGTCGGCTCTCGATAGTCTGATTTGCCAATACGGATTTCAAAATGCTGAGACCCCTTTAATAGCAAGAACATCAGCTTGGTTTGACTCTAAATTAGCCGTAAGAATAAGGAAAAGAAAATAGAGAAGGAATGGGAAAGAACCACAATATCGATCATGGCTACCAAACATACTCTCAAGCTTAAATAAAATAAGAACAATATGGAAGGTTCAATAGAAGTCGCGGCTCTTGATAGCAGTTACAAGAAGATTATCAGCTTCTTGGTTCACTAATTCAAAAGAAGGAAAATGCAAAGTGTACTTATCTTCTCCCATAGAGATTTGAAGGACTCCTTATTAAAAGAATAATTTTTAATTATATATATATATATTTGCACACACACACTCACATATATATTATTTTCAAATGGTGTCGTCATATTATTATGCTTATGTGCGCGCACACACACACACACACACACACACACACACATATATATATATATATATATAATGAAATGATGAGAATACCAACATAAACCATTTGAAGGTACGAAGTTCAAATATTTAATATTTTATTGATTGTCCAAATAACTCATGGTATTGTCCAATGTACACTCTTGCTTGCCTAATCGTTTACCCTTAGCCATGGTGATTTAAGATTCACACCTATTTGCTTAGTGATGGTGGTGCCCCTGTGCCCAATTCTTTTCTGACAATGTTTCCACCCCTTTGACGTGCTCCCTACAAGGAAAATCTCCACAGTTAAATCATATTACCATAACAAGTTATTAATCATAAACGATCATAACAACTAACCGCCTTTTCAATTCCCATGACATGATAAATAATCAACTTTCCAAAATAGTTTTAAGATATCATCGTAAAGGTTAGCATTTCATCTTCATATGAAATTATGATGATTAACCATTTTACCATTTCACATGATTGTAACAAATTTAACTGTCAACTGACTTTACGTGAAACCTCAATGACTATATGAACGGTTTAAATTGGGTAAAAAATTGGGATGTGACAGTCTGTCGGATATTTCAAAGCCTTTTTGGAGGATTGTTACATCTGCAGTACGTAGGATACACACTTGGTGGCTCTCAGGGAATGCATGGAGATGCACAAGAGGGAGAGAGATTGGCATTAAACCCAAGGAAAATGCAGGTCCTTGGTACCATAAAGGAAGTTGCTAGGACATTGTTTGCAAGGCAATACTAAAAAGAGACCCCGACAAGGTACAGGTGATTGTAGAGATGGAAGCACTGAAAGACATTGTAGGAGTGCAATTTTTCTTGGGGCACATAGGGTACTACAGGAGGCTTATAAAAAAAATTCTCAAGTATTATACCCACTAGACAAGCTTAAACGAGAGATTTGTATGCCATGGGGACGACATAGGAGGATGTATTTGAGAAGTTTAAGACATAGCTAGCAAGTGGGCTAAGACTAGCGTACCTAAACTAGGACAAGGAGCTCCATGTACATGTGGATGCATCCAACTTTTCCTTTGGAGCTTTGCTGGTGCAGGTGGGAGATCATGAGCTAGACCACTTGGTCTACTTTGCTAGTAGGTTGCTCTCTATGTCAAAGAAAAAATACAACACAACAAAGATGGAGGCCCTCAAAATGGTTAGCGTTGTTCAAATTTTTTTACACTACTTGTCGGTGATACCATTAACCTTCTATGTGGACCATCAAGATTTGATGTATCTTGACGACAAACCCATAATACAAGGGAGAGTAAGCAGATGGTTACTACTGTTGCAGAAGTTTACATTCACTAGCATTGTATGATTGAGAAAGAGCCATGTGATTACCAACTAAGCCTCCCTCATTAAGTCTGCAAAACCAGCAGATTGAGTGAATGATAATTTCCTAGATGTGCATTTGTTCCATATCATAGTGTTGCCAACGTGATACACAAGTGTTGGCGAGTATTATCCACAACCTAGTTTCTAAGGGATATGCCACCTAGAGAGAGAAGAAAGTTGGTTCTAAGGAGTAGGATATTTCATTTGATCAATTGATTGTTGTATAAGACGAGACATAACTGATACTTCGAAGGTGTGTCATGGAGGAAGAAGTCCTGAGTGTCCTTTGGGAGGCACATGAAGGTTTGACTGGCAGACACATGGGACTTGATAGTATGACTAGGAGGGTGCTATTAGCAAGTCTAGTGTGATGGCCCACACTATACAACGATGCCAAGGAGTGGGTCTTACACTATGACACATGTCAGTGGGCTGGTAAACCATTAAAACAAGACTTCATGCCTTTGAATCCCTCACAGGTGCAAGAGCTATTTGAAAGGTGGGGACTTGACTTCATTGGGCCATTGAAGGCTAGCAGAGCGAGGATAGATACATTGTGTTGGAAACAGAGTACCTTACCAAGTGGGTGGAGGTACGAGCCCTACTAGACAACTCCACACTGAGTACAACCCAATTCATTTATGAACAAATTAGCACAAGGTATGGGATTCTGATACAATTGACGAGTGATCAAGGGGGGCACTTCATGAAACCTGTCATTCATTTTCTAACCACAGAATTCAAAATCTTTCATTCTTTGTCAAGTCCATATTACCTGCAAGAAAATGGCAAAACAAAAGCAACAAACAAAATATTGGTTTTAGTGATCTACAAATCATGTGGGGTGGAGCAGGAAGATTGGGAGGAAAAGCTATCATCAGTACTATGGACCTACCGCACGATGTAGAAAGAAACTATAGACAAACAACATTTCAACTGATGTACATACAAGAAGTCGTGATCCTTGTAGAATTAATGTTTTTGAGCTTGAGGATCGCAATTGAGAATAGGCTAGAGGGTATGGAAAGCCTTTGGGAAAGGTTATATCCTTTGAATAAATTGGATGAGCTTCTGATGATGGCTTTTCAGTGGGCAATGAAGGTAGCTCAACAAGGAAGGAAGGTTTGGCATGACAAACACTTGAGGAGGGTACGGTTTACTCCAGGACAACTTGTATTGGAATATAATGGAAGGAGTGAAATGAAACAGAGGAAATTCAATGTTAGGTGGCTTGAGCCATACAAAGTGAGACAAACTGGAGAAAATGGGGCAATCAAGCTTTGGACACTTGGTGGACAAGAGATCCCAGATGCAGTTAACGGGTCGAAGTTGAAGCCTTACCATGAAAGGTGAAGCTGAGAGGAAGGGAAACCCATGCAACTGGAAAAGTACACCCCGTAAGGAGAATAAATAAATTAGAAAAAAAGGACAGCCCTTATTGTACAACCTTCCACCATACGATAGTTAACTTTGTGGGGACTCGACTTATGGGAGGTAGCCTCCATATGGTGATTCCCATAAGAGCTTGCAGCGATGCAAAATGCAGCTATACTATGTTAAAGGGATAGGAAAGCAATCGATACAGAGATGGAGGCAAATATATCACCGATGAAAGACAAATAGAGGGCACAGGGATGTTCGAGAAGAGGAAATCACCGTGATTGCAAGTTGTACAGATGGGACAAAAGGGAATTGCCAAGTCATATAGCAAAACAATGGATAGTAGAAGGCATTGTTGGAAACATACCTCTCGCATGGCGGCACACAAAAGACATGTCACATATGTGAAAAATGAACACAAACCTTTCTGTTATATGAAAAGGAGTTTCGAAACTAAGCATTCAAGGACACAGAAGGACAACCTCAAGAGGTGAGGATTCCATATGGTGAAGGACAAATAAAACAAGTGTTGTTAGAGACCACACAGACGATGTATATAGCTAACAAGCATAACAAAGAATGTTGGAGTAAAAGGTGTACAAGTTGAAGTAGTAGAAGAAGGCACGTGGAAATCAAAGGTGCATGGTAGAATTCTAGAATAAACACACTTGCTAATAGTCCGCAAATGGAGAAGGGCACACCGAAGGAGGCCACATGACACACCGAGCAAGAATGCGACACAACACACAATGTAGGGATAGTCATAACTGTGACATATTGTTTATCTAGTTCATTGTGCACATAGGATTCAAAAGTAGTAACAATTGAAGACTATAGTGATTATGATTCAATATGATGCTTTGTTTGGTACATGTACCCATTGATGTGGTGTATTAGGTTATGATTACCATTCTCAAAAATTGACTTTGTATAAGATCAGATATTGTATTGTGAGAGTGATGGTATAAAGCTACTAAGGCACATTGTCACTAAGATGCATTGATTTGTTATTGAGGCATACCAACAAGTGAGGCATTTGTACTTGTTAGTGAGGCACATTTTTCTAGTGAAGCATTTTTTTCTTTGAATGAGACATTTTAATTAAGTCAATGAGGCATATTGAGAGGTTTTACTCCCCAGGAGGGTTTCCACTTAGGAAATCTCGTATTATATTTTCTTATTATCTTTGATTTGTTTGGCTCTCTTGTTGATATGCTCTTCATATGTCGTTTAGTATTTATGTTCATTTGATTTGCATGAATACTTATTCATTACCTTTTAGCTTACATTCATTATAGCTGATTATGTTGAGTTGATAAAAAAGGTTCTTGAAGTCCTCACATTTGTTCTGTTTCATGTTTGTATAAAGACTATGCAAGATCTTGTGAAATTGATATACCACTGATTCACGCCCCCACCCCCAAACGCTCTTAGTAGCATTGTACTCAAACATAACCTTGGTGTTCTCTAACCATCTAGATGAATTTCCATAAATACTATGGACCAAAACACCCAAGTGACTTACTAAAAATAGCGAGTATATATAAATGGAGCCTGAGAGACTTCTAGAAGGTATTCCTCAAATAAACAGATGCATGAAGGTGGAGATTACTGAATAGACACCCAAAAGGTGAGGTGAATAACCATGAATTGCCCTCAAAGGGCCTCCTAATCGCCACATTAGCCTATGGGGAAATAATTGATGCTTAGGAAGGCACAAAAAATGGATATGTTAAAATACATTTTCAAAAACCTACTTAGTACATCAGGATTGAAATCTGCAATCATACATGTTTTTGGAGTGAAACTACTGTTCCCTTTTTACGAAAATTATCACATTTGTTCATTGTATTGACTCTAAATGAGTGTTAAAGTGTTAAAATATGATAGTAGTGATATTTAGTGATTGACATAGCCAATGAGACATTCATGAATTGAACAGTATATAGCTAACACTATGCACATGGGCTTATTGAAAACACTATAGACAAGGAGGAATGTTGTACAAAACAGTTTTGTATATTAGTGGAGTTTACATAGTCCCAAAAATGCATCGGCATAATACATGGAAAGAGAACCTTGGATGTATCAACTAATGTGGTAAACATAGAAAATAACATGGCAGGTGAAAACAACCAATTGAAATGGTCTAGTCATAGATTCATCATAATCATTACTAATCTTCAAAATTAAGAGTTCACATGTGCACTATGACCTAGAAAAACTCCCATTATTAAATATCAAGTCCATTCTTTAGCTGAAAAGAATGCAAATGTAAGATCCTAAGAAGGCACAATAAATCAATTTGTACAAGGGAATTTTAGTTTAAAGTTTAGGCATTGTTATCTTTATGGAGACCCTAAAAGCTAGATTTTGTTTCTTTGACAGTGAATTTAATTTGTTCTCCATGTTTTATTGGTTGGATAGGTGGAATAAAAAGATTGACTGCCCAATAAATTAAACTTCTTAGAATATACAATAGTTTTAATCAAATTAATCTTTAACAATGTCGTTGGTTTGATGTTGCACTGTGCTGCCAATAGTGCAGCAATGATCTTTTGGTTTTGAAACTTGATAGAAAAGATATTTAATATAGATTAAATAAAATTACTGTCTAAAGGTGTCATGAATAACTGAAACTTTCCTAAATATAACTTAAATAGTTTACACTCTGTGCTTTTATAGATTATGTGCCAATTTTACTCAAGAAAGTTGTATCCATTTATGTTTTCTAACAATGAGAAATTTTGACATCATTAGAATTATTACAAGTTTAAACAATATTGTTGGTTTGATATGTCAAGTTATTTATATGTCCCACAAACTCGATGATTTATTTTTCAACATTTGAACTTTAATAAAGTATATATAAATAAAACAAAATGGAAGTCTACCTTAAAATGATCCGCAAACTGAGTTTGATGGATTACATGCAAATTCATTCAATAAAGTTGCATTAGTTGGGGTTTCTAAGAACAACAAAATTCATCATCATTCAAAATTAGAATAGTCTAAAAGTCAAATTAGCTAAGAGACTTGCTTTTGGGCAAGAAAACTACGAAAACTGAAAAACTGTGAACTTTATAACTTGGCAGAGATTGGTAAGCATTATTCATTACTTTTATTGATGAACTGATCTAACTCTGATACTTTGCAGATGGGAAAGTGCAATATTGTTTTCATCAATTTTTGGAGGGATATGCTACTATGGAAGGTAATATTGTAATGCTACGTTGACAGCCTTATTTAGAAAACAGAAATTTGATGTTAAAATCAAATTGCAATATCTTAACTATACATTAGGTATTTCAATTAATGTGATGATTGGAAGACTCGCGCTGATGAGTTGATTTTGTATCTCTATTTGGTTGTAGCCAAAGAGTCATTGGTGCCATCAATGGGCTCTTGGTATTTGGAATTTTGATCTCATTTGCTATTCTTGTGGTACCTCTTTTTCTTCCCATCATTTCCTAAAGACTTCTAAGTGTTTTGTTATGCTGTCCTCTGTATGTGAATTAAATTGAAGTTAAATATAACCTCCCATGACAGTTATTTTAATTTGAGATTACTAAATGTTAATTTTGCAGGGAAAATTACTATTCTATAAAATTAAACTATACATTGTCAAGTATGTAATGCCCCCTTTCTGGATCCATTATAATTATTGTCTTTGAATCAATTCTAATATTCATAATAGTTATTTCAGTTATCAATTGATGCTATTATTTGGATTTGTTGATTGAAGAGTATGGATGTTAATCAAGTTGCCTAGATACCATCTAAGGACTCCCTCAAAGTTTATAGGTCCAAGCCCATTTCACAAAGCTTTATGGATCGCTGACCCCTTCCCTCTATTGGGTAAACCCTTGGATTGGATTTTACAAGCTCCTCCTTGATAACATAATACACTTCTTACCAAAAAATAAATAATAATAATAAATTTATGTGTGTGTGTGTGTGTGTGTGTATATGTATTATTAGCCCATAGTATACATAAATAAAATAAATTCATTTGATATTTAACTATATATAAACACACTAATTATTTATTTACCATTTTAAATTATTTTATATTAATTATAAATTATTCTTACTACAACTAGAACATTTTCATTTATTATAATCCAGTTTATATTTACTTATCTTTAATTCATTCTAGTCTTATATGTAAGACACAATAAAAAGGAATATATCCTAATATACCTTTATGGGGGTTCTTAATTAAAATTTACTTATCTTTTTGCCACTTCCTATACATAAACATAATGGTCTTGTTTTAATTTGACTTTTAGTGCTTTTTCCATGGGCTAGGTTTTCTTTTAGTTCTAATTATATATTTTCTTCCTATTTAATGATTGCCCTTTACTTGCCACTCTGGCAATATGTGTTTGAACATTCCCATTGTATTTAAATTGCCTATAAATTATGTAAGTTGGCTCGTATAAATATAATTCGTAGGTCAAATCAAGGCCCCACCTTGCATGTATTCTACTTGGTTCTGCTTTGTTTGTACATTTTTATTATATCTTCTTGTAATATAGTGCGTCATTTTACTGCATGGTTTGGCCAATAAAAAGTCACTGCTTTAAGTATGATTTGTTCTATCTATGTGATATTTATAATACCTGTATCGCCCTCAATGGAATATGTCCCTTAGCATCTCCGTTCACATATGCTAGGTTTATTAGTTTATTGCTTATTAACTTTTATTTTTTTATTTAATAATTCATTTGTTTATTTAAAATAATTAATTTGTTTAGATATATATATTAATTTTAAGTAAATATGCTCTATAAATCTATTTATCAAATAACTTTTTGTAGATGTTGAATATCATAATAGATGTCTAATTTTATTATTTAACCAATTATTTAGGGATATCAAAATATTGAATTTCATTACATTAGAGGAGAGATATTACAGTCCTCTCAAAAAATTGCTTGCCCTTAAGCAATTATGATTTTTATTGGCTAGCTCCTAATCGATCGATGACTCTTATTCGAGTTCCAAATTTGAAAGTGATATAATCAATAGTTTGAAGAGTGGAATTAAGTGCACCTACATCAAATGGTATGAGAGATTCCATTTGTTAATCAAATTGGTGATCATGAGATTGATTCTTATTTAAGTGATTGATTGAACATAGTCAATGGATTTGTGTTTGATGATCTGTTAGTATATGATGTCAATATATAGATTTCATAATCGTGAGGTGTTGAGTTGTCTCAAATGGTTCTAAACATTATTTGATTGACTTCATAATCGAAAGATATGGTATGATTGATCTTTAAAGCTTTCAATATCTTTTTGTGATCTCTTTGTTGATTGTTGTACGAGGATTATTTACTTTCAAGATTACTATGCATTGGTATGCATTTAAAAAATGAAATTGTTCTAAGAGGGTGATTAATAACCCCTAATAGATCTAATAATTATCATATTGGACTCCAGTCCTATTTTCTTCTTACATGCCCTCCTTGAGGTGAAATTCAAAGTTATAGGGTGCTAGATACTCGTCTGTGAGTAGGCTTCCTCAAGGCATTGGGACTGCATGTTCCTACCCTTCTTGGAATCTTTCCTCAAGGCACTAGAAACCATGTCCTTTCCCATCTTGGAATCTACCTATCTTGAGAGGATTTACCCTACCTTTCCCAAATCGACAAAAATCATTTGTATCTATGAACTTATATTCATAATTTTTCTAGGTTTCATTATCACCTGTATTCAATTGTTTGATCTTTTTATTGATTTACACGTTAATAATTGAATTTTACCTACAAGATGGCAATATCACAACTCTGATACCAATTGTAATGTCCCCTTTCCAGGTCCATATAATTATTGTCTTTGAATCAATTCTAATAATCATAATAGTTATTTCAATTATCAGTCGATGCTATTACTTGAATTTTTGGATCCAAGCATATAGATGTTAACCAAGTTTCCTAGATACCATCTAAGGACTCCCTCAAAATTTATAGTTCCAAGCCCATTTCACGAAGATTTATGGATGGCTAACCCCTACTCTCTATTGGGTAAACCCTTAAATTGGATTTATACAAGCTCCTCCTTGATAGCATAATACACTTCTTATCAAAAAAAATAAAATAATGATAGATATATTTGTATATATGTTTAGCCCATATGTATGCATACAAAAGATAAAATTCATTTAATATTTAACTAAATATAAACACACTAATTACTTAAATTTACCATTTTAATTTTTTTCTTATTCATTATAAATTATTTCATATTACAATTAAAACATTTTCATTTATTGTAAGCCAATTTATATTTACTTATCTTTAATTCATTCTAGTCATATATATAAGACACAAACAATAAAAAGGAATATATCCTAATATACCTTTATGGGGGTTCTTAATTAAAATTTACTTGTCTTTTTACCACTTCCTATGTATAAAGATAATGGTCTTGCTTTAGTTTGACTTTTAGTGCTTTTTTCATGGACTTGGTTTTCTTTTAGTTCTAAATATATTTTTTCTTCCTATTTAATGATTGCCCTTTACATGTCACCATGGCAATATGCGTTTGATCATTCCCATTGTATTTAAATTGCCGGTACATTGTGTAAGTTGGCTTGTATAAATATAATTCGTGGGTCAAATCAAGGCCCCACCTTGCATATATTCAACCCATTTCTCCTTTCCTTATTCATTTTTATTATACCTTCTTGTAATATAATGTGTCATTTTACTCCATGGTTCGGCCAATAAAAAATCACTTCTTTAAGTATGATTTGTTCTATTTAATTTTTTGTTGCTATTTTCCATTGGTCTATGTGGTATTTATAATACTAGTACCGCACTTAATGGAACATGCCCCTTAGTATGTTGGTTCACATGTGCTAGGTTTATTAGTTTATTGCTTATTAACTTCTTCTTTGTTTTTAATAATTAATTTGTTTAGAATTTTTATATTACAATTAAATAAATGTATTTTATAAATCTATTTATCAAAATTTTATTGTAGATGTGGAGTATCATAATAGTTGTCTATTCAAGATATCTGATTTTATTATTTAACCAATTATTTAGGGATATCAAAATATTGAATTTCATTGTTAGAGGAGGGATATTACAAGGTACCATGTGGAACTCTGCATTCATATCGATACCAATCTAGCCACCTCATGGGTTCTTTAATTTTCTTGGTTACCAAACTGTCTTAAGAAAATATGAAAACAGTGCTGCTCTAGGAGAAGCACTCATGGTAACTTTCGAAAACTAAAGAAAACAAAGATTAAATCACATGAAGACAACACACAACTAAATAAACTTGCTAATAGTCCTATTGCATATGATTCTAATGACCAACTGCTGGTTTGAATTCCCTTAGGGCCTGTTTGCTTGCTAGAATAGGACTAGAAAATTTGGAATACATTTTCTATTTTTAGTTTGGTTCATCAATTGGAATAGGGAATAGTAATACATATTCCCATTTTGCCTCTAAAATGAGCGTATACCCATTCCAAAAATTAGTTGTTATTGGAATAGCCATTCCTATTCCCAATATGCATTCTTATTCTCCATTCCTATGCCTGCAACCAAACAGGCCCTTAGGGTCCATTTGGTTGCTGGAATTACAAAATGCTAGAATTCTGCAATACTGAAACTAGCCCATTTAAGTAGTTCTAAATCTGAAAAATGATTTCTGGACTATGGTTGGAACCGTTTGGTTCATCTAGAAGATGAGGGAGAAGATGTATTTTCTGCATTTGGTTTATGGAATTGGAATAATGTTTTTTTCTATATTTTTTATTTTTTATTTTTTATTTTAAATGTTTTTATTTTTTTGAATAAGGTTAACTTTTAGATTTTAATGACAAACCAGCTAAGCTCATTTATGCAGCTTCTATAGATCTATCAAATTTTCTTAAGGAGTACATCTTTGTGGGGCATTTTGCTTTTACAGGTCGCTATGCTCCAATTCATAATATTTTATCCTAGAATTTCTCTTCCATAAGCAATGCCTATCTGTGTTAAGTAACATGGATCTTTTCTACAAATGTAATAATATGACCATTGTGATTGATATATTCCAGATGTAGATTTGGAACTCAGATAAATATGAGAGAAGAGACATGTCTCCAAGGTTTAATCATCATTTAATTAATATATATATTTCATAATATTAATTAGTATAATATATATATATATATATATATGTATATATGTATATATTTATTTATTTATTTATTATATACTAATATATATTATTATTAGATGAATATGTATATTTAGAAAATGATGATTTACCAATAACAGCAATGAATCTCAGATCGAATTTATCTGACTGAAGCTACATCTTTAACACTCCCTCTTAGCTAGGGAGGATTTGTAGAACACCTTGTACTCTCAAGTATATGAAGAGATATCGACTAAATGTGATATTCTTGGAATGACCATATATAAGGATATCAACATAAATCCAACAACTCACACATATATATCAACATATATTACATATGGAATTTGCTTCAATTCACTATGAGGCTAAATCTTCTAGCACTCTCTCTTTGGCAAGGAGAGAATTTCAGCAATTATAATACAAGATTTGAATACCACCTCAACTGTGGTCTATGATAGATTATGGGGTCCAAAAAGATCCAGCCCGAAGAACCATAATAATGTGATTTTCATGGTGTCCAACAATATCCGGTCCAAAGAACCATGATGAGTTGGTTATCAAGGTGCCCAACAAAATTCCCCCCAAAGAACCATGATAACACTTGCTCTTAGACATCCAACAAATTTTGGTGTTATAGGTTAATATAGCATATCTAGGAGATAGGTCAAACTATTGATAAGATCATCACCTTATAATAGTTACCTTTTGTTTGTTATGAAAACTTTTGACACTCCAGGACAGCAACTTAATGTAGTTTGTTATGATAATAGGTCAAACTATTGATAAGATTGTCACCTTTTAGTAGCTCCCCTCTAAATATATACATCAATGAAAGATTGTCACCTTTCAAGACATAATCACAACAACAATATGTAGTAACTCACATGATATCCACGATGAACCAAGGTAGAGGGTGGACCCACCATAGCTGCTACTAGAGGGTGGAACAAGGATTTTCACCTCAGACTTCTTATAGAGAAGAATACATTACAATAAGTTTTACTTAGAACTTCTCCTCATAGAGAAGATATCATTTGCAAAGGATCGCACTTCAAAAAATTTCCTCTAAACATCAATCCTAGGCAAAGTAACAAGAATCGGAATTGGATCGGAATTGGCAAGGCCGAATCGAATCGTGAATTGGCAATGAATCGGCAAATTTGTAAAAACCCTTTAAATTTAAAGATTTTAACAATTTAAAACTTATTTCATGCACCCTTTATTGAATATAACTTAAACACACTATAACATCATCAAATAGAGGTTAAAACTTAACATACATAAACATGGAACATAAAATCCATCACATATGTAACTATGTTATCTAAAATGTAAATTGTAGGCTAGCTGAAGTAAATAGAAATCAAATGATCACAATGATTTAAATCATAGAATGTATGTAAGATGATCCATAAGACATCAAATCATAAATGTATGTAAGAATCTAAGATGAAGATCCATGAAAGTTTGAAACATATGTCTATCAATGATTCAGTATCAATATCTGTAAACAAAATATAAAAACAAGGCTCCAGCTCAAGCCTCAGACTCATAGTCATCATCATCATCCTCAACATCACCCTGAAGCTCGGCTGCAGCCTCAGCCTCAGCCTCTGAGTATCCAGTCTGCCTAGTAGCAAGGAGTCTAATGTAGGTCCTAGAGGACTACCGAGCCATATCTCCCACATGTAAGATGGGCTCATGAACGTCGCTAGGGCCTGTGCCTGTGCGTGCACGTGTGCGTCTACCAATGCCTGAAGAACGTGCTCTAGCTGCCTCAGCTTCTATATCCACCTGGTCAACCCACACACGGTCTTCCTCAGTGAAGACTGGATCCACAACCTCTGTGAGCCACTCTGATTCTGGATCAATCTCCTCCAGAATGATCGGAGAGGAGTCAGTGCCCAAAATCTGTCTGATCCTAAGACGGAGGTTGTAATGAACAAAGACAATATCATTCAACTTCTGCACTGTCAACCTGTTTCTCCTCTTCGAATGGATGTGCTCGAACATGGACCAACTGCGCTCACATCCAGAAGCGCTGCTTGGCTGACTCAGAATACGAATGGCAATTTTTTGAAGTTTTGGGGTTGTGGCCCCAAACATTTGCCACCATTGAAAATAGAAACAATTAGTCTCATTTACAAATTACAAGTTAACTCTAAAATTACATAATCAACTTTAAGATTAGAATCTAGATTCATGAACATTGAATATATTATTTAATTTTTACCTGGCTGTAGTGTTGTCTGAGCATTTATGGCCATCCTGCCAGAGAAAAGTGGCCCCTCTTTATTGTTGAACTGGTCTAGCTCAACAATCGCAGCAGCGCTATATTCATCGCTACTCAACCTCTGAATCACTGTGTATAAGCTAGTGAGAACCTCCGCATCTGCCTTAAACTCGGGACGGAAACGATATGCCGGATTCAGAAAGTAAGCTTCTGCATGGATGGGTCGATGGAGCTGATTCTGCCATCTCCTATCGATGATGTCCCAAATAGGGCCATACCTCTCCTGCACTCCTGCATATTGGGCTCTGATGGCCTCCTTGGCCCTATCCATGTTTTCATAAATGTAGCCCATAGAGGGCTTCTCCCCATCAGCAGTTCGTAGCAAAGCTACAAGGGGCTCAGTGACCTACATATAAAGTAAAACAAAAAACTTGAGTCAAAACTTAAATATAAAATAATATAATTTAAAGTAAAAGTAAAATACTAAATGTTAAATTGCAATAAATTTACCTGCAGGATTTCTCTAGCGGGTTTCCAAAAACCATCCTCATCAAATATGCAATCCGCCACATCTATCCCTACAGTGGTCGTAGCATAGGAAGAGGAAATCCACTCCCGCCCAACAAACATGCTCCTCAATTCATCCCTTGATGTCAACAAGGACTGCAAGGTGATGAAATTCGAGGCAAACCTCGTGATACCTGGGCGAGCTAACTCTTTGCCTTCTGTGTACTTCCTCATTGTGCTAAGGACAAATGAATGATTATAAATGAATTTGCATATGTTTTTTGCCCTTTCCACACATGACTTGACAAACTCAAGTTTGTCAATTTCCTCCAACATGAGGTCAATGCAATGTGCCGCACAAGGGGACCAAAATATGGTGGGGTGCCTCTCCATCAAAAGTTTACCTACAACAATTTTAAGTCAATTAGAAATTCAAATTTCAAAATTCAAATAAATTTATTTTCAAAACTTGAAAAGTTAAAAGTTTACCTGCAGCAACATAACTTGCTGCATTATCCGTCACCACCTGGATCACATTTTGTTCTCCCACCTCTGCTATGACTTCCTCAATAGGCTCACATAAGTATGTGGCATTTTTTACATGTGCGGAAGCATCAATGGATTTGATGAACATGGTATATCCTACAAGTAACAAAACAACGAATTAGAATATTAAAATTAAATGGATCATCAACAAATTAGCATTCAACAAATCAAAATTTACAATTATGTATGTAGGAAAGTAGAATGATCAATTACCTCCACAGGATACAAGAAAATTGAGGAGTGTTCTATTCCTCTTATCTGTCCAACCATCAGTCATGATGGTGCAACCCTTTGCAATCCACTCCTTTCGGTTCTCCTTGAGCTCAGCCCTCATGTCCTCTACCATCTCATCCAAGAGGTATCCGCTCAACTCAGCCTCAGTTGGGGCTTTAAACCCCGGACCACAAATAGCAACCACGTCTATCATGTTCTACCAATAAGGAGCCCTGTCACAAATAAAAATTTAGATGTCAAAGACTCAAATTATAAAACAAGTAAATATAATTAAAGTTTTACTTTTACTTTTAATTTTAACTTTAAAGAAAACAACGAAAAAAGAATCAATTACCTGGCTGCAATAAATGGAATGTTGCAAAAGTACCAAAATTTGCATATCTCCTTTCTGGCAGCATCATGAATTTCCTTGTTCAAACCCATGCCCTCAAGCGTGGGTTGGGAAGCAGGAGTAGTGCGGGGCACAAAGTAACTATCCATTCTATTTTTCCGCACTCTAGGCTGCAATAGGTTGGTGTGGGACTCTGTCTCAGTATGTGACCGACTAGCACTAGCACGAGTAGAAGAACTAGGATAAAAAGGAGGCCTAGAAGAACCCTCTCCAACACAACCTACAGATGCAGAAGCTGATGCAGATGCAGATGTGGATGCGGCTGCAGATGCGGATGCGGGAACATGGGAGCCAATACCCCTTAACCCTTCAAGTTGCATTTTCCTATTGGCTTTGTCTTTTTCAATTTTTTCTAATGCCATTAAGCAAGTGCGTTTTGCCTCAGGAGTTTGGTGAGTGCGAATTGTAACATCGTGTCCAGGTATAGCAGCAATGTGGTATTTCAATCTATAAATACCCTCAGAAGTTATTTTTTTTTTACAAAAAATACATTTTGTTTGATATTTGGTTCTTCCAGGAAACTCTTCGTTATATTTCCAACATTCATCTTTTCTACCCATTGCGAATTTGCAAAAAATGAAAGCAAAGGCTACTGCAATAAAAATTTATATGTAAAATATCAAAGTCTGAAGCTAATAAAAGCTACAAAACAACAAACCCTAGTTTGCAACTTAGTAAAAATAAAGAACATTCAAGATCTAAACTAAAAATCTTGAAAACTATAAAAATTTAACAAAAAATGCATAATACACTAACATGCAAAAAAAAAAAGAGCACTTACCTCTTGCAAATGAGTTGAGGAGTGTTGAGATTGGCTCCCTAATGCTCCCAATGCAATTGATGGCCTCCCCAAATGGATTGCTGATCTCTTTTGTACTCTTTCTTCTTGCCAGTTAGAAACCTATGGCTTTTCTTTTCTCTTCTTCTCTCTCACTTTTCCTCTCTTCTACTCATGTTAAACAAATAGAAGGCCCTTTAGGGTTATAACAAAGAGAATAGGTCAAAAACAAAGTAAAAAAAACAAGCAATTTTTTAAAATTTTACAACTCTATACTTTATTGGTCGCGGGCGATTCATGCCGATTTTTTCAGGCGATTCATGCGATTTTTTGGATGAATCGCCTGAATCGGCGATTCACCTGAAGAAATTGGCAATGGCGATTTTCGACTCCAAAAAAATCGCCATTGCTGAATCTAATCGCTGAATCGCTGATTCAGGCGATTTTATGGCGATTCTCGTTACTCTAATCCTAGGAAGTCAGGTACTCTAGTTACTTCCTCAAAAGCTCTCTTCACCCAAGGATGCCTGTTGAACTCCCTCTAAATCTGATATCAATCTTCCAACTTTCTGGTGATAAGTCAATATTTCCTCATGATACACTAAAGAGTAGGCCCATCAAAATCATGCAGTCACACGTGTATTTTTAGACTCCCTCTGAATATCAATCTTCTGATTTCCTTTGAGGAAGTGTCAGACTCCCTCTTAATGTAGAAGGATACTCATAATCTCAATCATTAAGGTATTCTCTTCAAAAGCCTCACTTTATCTAGCCTAATCATCAAATGGCTAATGAATTCTAGATCATAGCTTATTTGGAGCTACCGTCATAAGATTGAGTTTTGCACAATATGCCTAATGTACCATTCTTCTTTTCCTGCAAGATCATCTTTAAGTACAAAGGAAAAGATCAAGAAAATAACTTATATAATAGAAACACAAATAAGAAAGAGACTATAATGAATAGATGAATGTAATGCTTCAGAATGATAAATACTTATCTGTTCATCAACATCCTTGATATTAATTCCTCCAATGAAGGTCCATATGCTTCAAATCAGAAAATGCCTTCAATGGGAATGACGCATTGGTTAGGGTAATTATTCACCTCCCCACAATGTAAAATTCCCACATATTTTTGTAGAGTTTTTAGTCTTTCAGGGATAGATCATAAGAAGAAGTTAATGTTTTCTTCGTAAGTCTTTGTCCCTTCACAGCTTGATCAAGACTCATCAATTCCATAAACTTCAATGTTGACTTACACCAATTTCATGTGGTTACTTTCCTGTGAGCTAATCTTACTACAAATTCATTCATGATGTGACAATCTGTTGTTGCGATGATTATATTTCAAGGTCTTTCGAATAATCAGAACACACGTTCCTTCAATATTATTGTTATGTATGAATTTAAGTCCCCATCTTGACTTCACCATTTCCGGTAAGGCTTGCAAGCTTCAGACTAATATAGAAATGCCAATATAGATTCTTTCTAATGTTAAGAAAAATATTATTGATCCTGCCACAAAGGATCATGGCCAATCATCATCATAAGTATAACATCTTTCAAAAAAATTATTCCTGTCTCTTGATAGACAATTAATAACCTCAACTACTAATGTTTCATTGTAAAGTATTACAACAATGTATTCTTTTTGACAGTAGATATCGAATTGTCGTATGCCTTCAGCTTATAACTCCAACATTTCCTAAATCATTTGACTTGCACTACACCACTTCAAAGTGAGTAGCATGGATAAACATGTCGATGACCGATCAAAACATTTTTGTATCAGAGCCAATACACCACTTCGTAATATGGTATCAGAGCTAATACTCTAATTTTTTTTAAAAATAATTATAATTTCTTGGTTCAGATTATCTGCCTTTTATTTTTGAAATTATTTACACGCATATTTGCTTCCAACTCTCTCTATAATCTAACTAGGGTTTCCATTCTAAGAGATCTGAATCCGTTGACTTCTAGTTCGGTTCTGCAACCCATTTTTGTCCAGATCGTATTTTTTTTGCACATTTCAGCCATTTTCTGTGGTTTTTTTGCAACAGGGTCATTTTTGTTCAAAATGCTAATTTTCAGGTTCAGAATTTTTTTCAATTCTAGATTCTTGGTGGGTTTTTGAGAGCTCAACTAGGTTGTTAGATTTTTAGGGTGCCTCAATTTTTGAGCCAGCCAATCCAAAAACTGACAACATATTCTTTCTGGGATTTTCGAGCTCTCTTCTAGGTCACCCTTCAAATTTTTTGGGTCTCTACTTTTTGAGGGTTGCACGTACTTGCATGTTTGTCACATGTACCTGAATGTTGTTTGTTGTTGGCATTAGTGACAACACTTATTCAATCCTGTATGGTTACCGAGCTCATCACTTAGTATACAGTTTATACCGAGCATTCAGTGGTTGCCAAGTAAGTTCATCAGCTAAGCAGTTCATACCGAGCATTACTGAAGCTATCGAGTGAGTGTGCGGTCCAGCAGTGTTTACCAAGCAAGTAGTGGTCACCTAGCTTCACAGTGTCTACCGAGTGATGGATGTGTAGTGTTTACTGAGTGAAAGCAAGGTAAACAAAGGATTCAGTATCTACTGAGTCTCCAATGGTTACCGAGTTTGAAGCTTCTACTTCGACCAAGTGCATGACGATGCCGAGTAATGCAATGGATGCCGAGTATCTGAAGGTCACCAAGTCAGCTTACAAAACCCGAGTTTCTACTATTTGGCTGACTCAATAATATTTTGTTTACTTGTGTTTTAGCCGACCTTGTAATTGTAAATATTGGAATGGTATATATGTAATGTATTGTATCATTTGCAACATATGCATGAGTGTATCAAGGAATGGATATGTAATGTTTTGAGAAGAGTGAATGCGAATCAACAACAAAGCAGAGTATTCAGCAAGGTCTACAAGGAGCAGTAAAGTTATATCAATCACAAGCGGTGATCTGTACTTCAAGGATCTAATCAGCAATCAAGTTGTAAGTTAGATCTACTGTTTCATCCTAACAGGTGAATCAGTTCTCTAAATCCTTTAACAAGGTAGACTTAACAATCTTTGTTTAAATCTCTTAACAGAGTGCATACTTCATTGTATGTTTGTAAAACCTCTAACAAGGTGGATCTAGCAGTCCAAATTACTCTTAATAGGGTAGATCATCGGAAGTGGTCAATGTAAGCCTTAACAGGCCAACTTTATATTGCAATAGTGAAGTTTTGTGGGTATCATCCCCACCCCAGTTTTACTTTCTATTTGAAAGGTTTTTGGGTCACCAAATTCTGTGTTATGTGTTATGAATCTTTATCTTTTCTCATGCATGCATTAGATTAGATGAATTAATGATGAATGGATTAAGTGTTGAATTAGTTTAAAGTTTTTGAGGTTACTGATTCACCCCTCCCCTCTCAATAACCTAGCTAGTCTTGATTATTTCCAACAGTTTGCATGCGTTACTTTACCATGCAAAGTCTCGTGTTTTGCCTCCCTTAAAAATTCTAGTGGGTTTTCTTTTCTTTTTTTCCTCAAAAATAAAATTCTGATGGGTTTCCATATTTTTTCCCTAATTTTTTTTATGGGTTTCTATAAATTTTCCCTTAAAAAATTATGATTTAGTAAAGTTTTATGGGATTCCTTTATGGGTTTGTAATTTTTTCATTAAAAATTATCTGTTGGGTTTTACTATTTTTCCTAAATAAAAAAAATGAATCTTTGTAATGTTAGGTTTTGATTGATTTTTCACCACAAAAATCATGTCGGGTTTTAAACTTTTGATTATTTTTTACGTCAAAAATCATGTTGAGTTTTGATTGTTTTTTCACCTAAAAAACCATGTTGGGTTTTGATTGATTTTTCTCCTAAAAAAATCATGTTGGGTGTTGATTGATTTTTCACCCCAAAAATTGTGTTTAGTTTTTTCGATTTTCTCTTGAAAATCATGGCTTTTTGTGGTTTATTTTGGAGCATTATGCTCATCTGCACAATTTTGGAGCATAATCCAAAGTACCATTAGTAGTCTTCTCAGCAGACATCCTTTGCTCCAGATTCAAAAGGCTCTTGGAAGAAAAACATTCAATGCAACTATTGTGAAATGTCCCTTTACTGATTTTTTTATGATATTTCCAGCCTCAAATCAGAACTTTTAAAATCAAACAACCAATATTACAAAGATCTGCCAATTTCCCAATAAAACCCAAATCGGGTATGTCCAAATTAGTGCCAAAAACTTCACAACTTCACAAATTATTAATAAATCTGAAAATGGACATTTTTACAGAAATTTCAGCAGCATAACAGCCTACAAAATGACATTTCCAGATTTGTATAGCCTTTACACAACAGCTCACAAATGTAGGGCAAAACTATGCTCAACCGGGCTCCCGAAATTAACACAAAAATGCCCGGAAACACCACAAAACACTCATAAACTATTTCAGAAGTTTAATCACGACCCAATACATATGTTCAGCTCTATTTTAACATCATAAAGTCTGAAATACAGCAGCAAACCAAACTGATATGAAACACTCAGCTGAAAACTCAAACTCAAACCAAAAACAACCCCGAAAACACCCAAATCGGCACTATTCAGCACAAGGGCAAACTCTGTATGAGCATGCACATGGAATGGCTTCAAACTCCCGTCCTTAGCCTTCCTGGAAACCTGCAAACTCCTGTTCTTGGGTCTCCCTGGAAACCTGCAAACTCTCGTTCTTGGGTCTCCTTCTCCACAGGTTTGGCAGCCTCTGAAGAATAACAAAGAAGGAGCAAAAATCAAGTTCTGGAATGAGCCCAAAATGCCTCCAAACCCCTTAAAAGAGGGCATAACTGTAACTCACATCCAAGAGAGGTTAATGAAACTTATTTTAATAATAATTTTCATTTATTAGTCCAACGGTTTCCAAAGATTAACCCCCTTTTTCCGAAACTTCACTTTCTTGGGCCTGCCTGCCTTAGCAAAGATTTTCTTTTTTAATTATTTGAAAAGGGGACATGACATATTGACACAAGTTTGGGCACATGAAGGTTGAATGTTGGAAGCGCTTAGTTGCCCTATCTAAGTAATCTGGTTCGCAGCCGATAACGAATAATGCGGAGCCACTTGAGTAGACATAATCTGCCTTTTACACTTTTCGACAACTTCGTGCTTTAGATAGATTAACCATTAAGGGAGGGTACTATGATAATAGATAGTTTCTATTATCTCTGTTTAGTATGTAATGGTTATTTATTGTAATCTTCTGTAAATATTAGAACGTTTAGATAATATTTAGGTTTTTGTTTGTAAAATAGAATGTTTTAATTCTTTACGATTGTTTTTTAAGGAAGCATCATTCAATCTCTGGTATAAATTGATCTGTTGATCACTATTAATAATAAGCAAATATTTTCCAATTACTTCGTTATATATATATATATATATATATATATATATATATATTCATATTCAATTTATATATATATAAACTAATTAACCAATGGAATCAAAGATAAAGCAGTAACCATTTATGAGGTGAAATTTATATGGGAATAAACCTGCTAGTACATTTTACTTAAATATAAATATATATGTATCTCATATATATTGTATATAAATAAGGTATAATATTTTAATGAGGAAAGGAGGGATCTTTCATATATAATTGTCTATAAGATTAAAAAAGAATAGGATTAAGGGAAACTTTGTATAATAACATATAATCATAATGTTTATTATTGACTATGATTATCCATTCATAACTAAACTTTAAAAACAGTTTATATCCAGATTTAATTATTATATGAAATTTGTTCCTATAATAAATTTATGTATGAATAATGAAAACAATATCATTGAAATGTACAACTCAATTGAGAAGATTAGAACAGTTTCTAAATATTTAAATCTTAATATAAGCCTATTTTTAAATTAAGGTTATGAAGATATAATCATAATGTTTATTATTTACTATGATTATCCATTCATAACTAAACTTTAAAAATAGTTTATATCCAGATTTAATTATTATACGAAATATGTTTCGTATAATAAGTCTATGTATGAATAATCAAAACAATATCATTGAAATGTACAAGTCAATTGAGAAGATTAAAACAGTTTCTAATTTATATTAAATTATGATTGTAATTTTAGGGGTTAAGGCTAATTTCCCTGAATTGCAAATTCGTAAATAGCTAAACCTTCTATACTTTGATTAGCTAGTTTGTCAGCATCAGTATTACCTTCTCTATAAATATGTTTAGTACTGATATTATTAAAATATTTTAGTAGTCCTAAGATATTCTGTAGTTTGGAATTTATAATCCAGTTTAGAATAGAGCCAGTTCTTAAGGCGTTGTCAATTATTTGTGAATTGCCCTCTATTTCTAAATTTTTAACATTCATAGTCTTGCACATCTTTAATTCTACCGAAAGGGCCTCTATTTCAGCAATGTTGTTAGTAGCTATACCGATAGGTTTAGCAATCTTTCCACAAATTTGCTTGTACCAGTTGTGTATTATACAGCCGATGCCTGCCTTGCTAGGATTGCCTCGGGAAGCTCCATCAAAACTCAATTTATGCTAGTTGCATTGTGGGGGAGACCAATGACAGCTTTTTCTAGCAATCAAAGTTTCCTTACCTCCTTTTCCATATTGAGGTGGAATTATTAGATTATGCCATTCATTTTTTATTTCATTTTCCCATTGTGAGAAGATATTTTCCAAAGCTTTAATCTAGCTCAAACGATTATTTGTAACTTCCACTATAAATGCTTCAATCTTATTTAGCAGGTTTACATTTCTAATTTCCTGTTTTGGAAGATTTTGCAGTTTTGTTCCTTCCAAAGTTCCCAAATTAGGATGGAGGGAGTAATCTTGCTAATGGGAGAGTAAGTGTCATTTTTATATGGAGATGGCCAGCTCTTGAATAAGTCAAATAAATTGTCTGGAAGGGGAAATTGAATTTCTAGCTTTTGAAGCAGCCAATGCCAACATTTCTGTGCATATGGGCAATTAATGCGAATATGATCAACTGTCTCTTCCTAGGATTCACAAAGAACACAGCGAAAAGGGCCTTCAAACCCAGTTTTTTAAAAATCATTCTGTAGCAAGGATGCGCTTTTGGAGTGCAGCCTAGGTAAACATGCCTGCTTAAGGTAAGAAAAGCTTATCCCAGCATAAATGAAGTAGTAACTCTGTGAAATTCCAGTTTTCTTTATCCACAATCGATTGATAACCTTCTTTTACCTTCTAGGAACCAGATTTTAAGCCCACCCAAACCAAAGAGTCTTTAGAATATTTAGGGTTAATATTTATAGCAGATAGAATGAATGAGAGTTCATCTCATTCTATGTTTGACAATAGTGTATTGTCCAGTGATCTCCATTTCCATTTTATATTAGGGTCTCCTACTAGGAACTTGATCTAATTATTTAGAGTTTCCCCCCATAAATTGGTGAGTGTTGTTTTATATTAGGTAATATGATTTCAGACATTGGCAATTATCCACCCCATGAATCATTCCAGAATAGAGCTTTATTTCCCTTACCTATATCCCATGAAAGTTTATCTGAAATAATATCTCTGCATTCTAACATGAAGTTCTAAACTCTAGATCCTTGAGGGGGGTTGCCTAAAAATATTGATACTATCATTGGGTTAAGGTATTTGTGGTATAAGATTTTGGCCCATTTTCTATTTGGGCATTGATACACTTTCCAAATTAATTTGACACCAATTGTTGTATTTTGTAAGTTAATTTTTTTAATGCCAAGAGCTTCGTTTATAACTGGTTTACAAATTTGTCCCAACTAACTAGCACCATTTTTTTTTAATCTGATATGCCTTGCCAAGAGATTTTTTTAATTTTCTTTTCAATAGCAGATTTAGCCTTAGCAGATAGTAGCATACAAGACAATGATACGAGGCAAGTGCAAATAGGAAAGCTTTATCATGGTAAGATACCTAGCATTGGATTCCAATTTTCTATTTTTAAATCACATTTATTAATAGTAGGGTCCCAGACCTTTGTTGACCTATTATCTTTGTCAATTAGGATACCTAGGTATTTGCATGAGAAAGCTCCTTTCTTATATCCTAAAATATTGTAGATGTCCTTTTCCAAAGAGGGATGTGTATTTATGAAAAAACAAATCTTAACCTGTTGGCCCGAAGCCTTTATATATGATCCTAGAATTTCTCTGTGTTTCAGAGCTTCTTTTCTAGAGGTTTCAGCTGGTAAGATAGTATAATTAGAAAACTATTGATTAGTAATATTTGGGACATCTTCGGTAACTTTGACCCGCAAAATTTGATTTAGTGAGTGATAGTTCTTAATCATTCTGCCATAGGCTTCTGTCATTATGACAAAAAGAAAAGAGGAAATTGGATCCCCTTGTCTCAAACCTCTTGAGATGTAAAAAACCTTCTAGGGATCCATTAAGAAGAATGCAAATTTTTGGTGTAGATATAAAATAAAATATGAGGTTAATCCATCTTTGTGAAAATCCAAAAGCTTCTAAACATTCACAAAGAAAGTGCCAATCAACCTCGTTGTAGGCTTTCTCGATATCTAGTTTCATCAACATTGTATGTTCCTTGTTTTCTTGTACTAAATGAATTAGTTCTTGAATAATAATTATTCCATCAGAAATAGATCTGTCGGGGACAAAGCCTATTTGTTCCTCTAAAATAATGTTAGGTAACCATATTTTTAATCTGTTTGCCATTGCTTTAGGCATTATTTTATAAAGCATATTACATAGGGTTATAGATCTAAAATCACTAAACATCTCAGAATTAGTTTTTTTGGGAATCAGTGTTAAAAAGGTATTGTTGATTTCCTCAAGTATATTTCCAAAATTTCTGGTTTTCTCTACAGCCTCCCATAGATCTGAACTCAAAAAGCACTAGCATTTCTGGAAAAAACTAGAAGGGAATTCGTCTAAGCTGGGAGCCTTATCTGACTTCATCTGGAATAAGGCAGCCTTTATTTCTTCTATAGAGAATGGTTGATTTAGCATCCTATTGTCTTGTGATCTAATAATTTTAGGGATGCAATTTAGGAAGGAGTTTGGGGAATTCAGATCAGAAAATTCTGAGTTGTTAAGTGTGTTTTAGAAAAATGATATAGCTTCCTTAGCTATGTCTTTAGGACCTTCAAGAAAGTTGCCCTGAGAGTTCTTAATTTTTGTAATTCAATTTATATTTCTTCTTATTTTGGTACTGTTATGGAAAAATTTGGTATTTCTATCTCCTTCAGATAACCAATCCTTTAGACTTCTATTTCAAAAAAAATCCTCCTTCAATAATAATGATTACTGTTTACTTAACAAATCTCTCTCTTTTGGATCTCTCTCATTATCCATCCCATGGTGTAGGACTTCTTTGTTTAATTCTTGTATTTCAATTACCCCTTTTTCTTTTTTCTCAAAAATATTTTTGAAGTGGTGCTTGTTCTAGGCCAGAATTTTGTTTTCTAATGTTTTAAGTTTAGACACAAAACAATATATTTTTAATCCTTCAAAAGATTCCTCTTTCCACCAAGTTTCCGGCAAGGTCATAAAGTTGTTATCAAGATACCACATGTTTCCAAACTTGAAAGAGCTCCTATTGGGTTTAGAGTCTTCAATGACTTCTAATGTGATAGGAAGGTGGTCTGACCCTAAAATGGGGGCAAGAGAGGAAGTGAAGTTGTAATCAAAAGTAGATGGATTATTAGTGAATAAGAATCTATCCAGTATTTCTGCAAAGTAATCCAAGCCTATCCTATTATTATTTTAAGTATAAGGTCCATTAGAAATTGGGAAGTCTATAAGATTATTATCATCGATCCATTGATTGAAATCTGCCATAGATTGTGTAATGGACTGAATGCCACCATTCATTTTGTTGAGATTGCTAATAGCATTGAAATCCCCACCTACTAAATAATTCAAGTTGTATTTTTTTGACAAAAAGTTTCTTAATCAGCCCAAAGGTTAGCCCTATCAGTGGTTGTAACAGGGCCATATATATTTATGAGAAAGAATGAGAGTTGACTTTGTATACTTCTAACCTATGTCACAAGGTTCGCTGAATTTTCAACATCAAGTTCAAAATTCGGCAAACCCATAAAATAAAATATAAATTCGCTTAAAATTCGTACAGTCAAAAATTAGTCGTGATCTAAGGAAAACATATATTTTATTACAGGGGTTTTCAAGATTTTCAGCAAAACAATTGTTATAAAAAAAACATTTTTGGGTTATAGGTAATGCTTAAGTTTGGAAATGCTCTCTGGACGCTGGCTAGGGCAAATCATGGTGGCCATATTCAGTCTTTGTTTGGACTGTTCAGCCCGTAGGTGAATAGGAAAGAAACATATAATTAATGCAAAATACTATTCATTTATCTTCTGTACACAACAGTGATACTTCATACAATGATAATGATGCCAAAATACATGAGTGTTCATGACATTTATAATGTCTGATATGGTGCCAATGAAACAACACAACCGTGTCCGCACCGGTAGCTATCTAACTACCCATTTTTCCGGACAACATGGACTTTGTATTGCATCCTGCATGCATTGCTGCCCCTACAAAATCGTTGTTTTTGTTGTTTTGCTAGCATTGTCACCTACAACAGTTTAATCTCCATCCGAAATTGTTTGGCTTTGTTTTGGCTCCATCGTTTCCATGGCCGCTTCAACTTGCATGTAGACTTTGCCACTTGAACCCGTGTTTAGACTTAAGTGATGTTTGATTTATTTGTTTTTAGGTTTAGGTTGTCATTTTTTATTTTCTAAATGTTATTATTATTGATTTACTGAAATAATAATATTTATAATATTGTAATTTTGTGTTTTATGTATTTGTAATTAGATTATTTAATTATTATTATTTTTAGTCTTTTCGGAAGTTTAATATGATGTATATATATGCTTGTATCAGGCATTTTGTTTTCATGATTTTAATTCTTAGTTTTAGTGTATAATCATTATTGTATACTCTTAATAGGTTTATTTATTATTGCATTATTTTTATTATTTTTATTCTATTTACAGTAAAGAAAAATAAAATAATTATTATACTTTTATTTTTTTAATTGAAAATATTCACTAAAACTTACTCTTTTGCATAAATATTTAACAATACCATGAACAACAAAAAGAGATTCCATCAAACACTCCCATAGCTAGGAATCAAAATCATGTATTTATATTCTTTTGAAAATTATATAAGACAAATTTAATGTTGAAATTTTTTAAATTTTTTTCACCTTGCCAAACTTCATAGTTGTCGAACTCGAACCTTGTGACTTAGCTTCTAACCCATCCTCCCTTCTAGGTTTGATTTTTAATAGTTATTTCCAGCTTGATTCTTCTTGGATCCCATAATATAGCTAGGCCTCTAGAGGCCGTATTAGTGGTGAATCCATCAATTTGCCAAATACCTAGTTTCCTACTTAATTTATTGATTTTAGTACTTATATTTTGAAAATTATATAAGATGAAATTAATGTCGAACTTTTTTCAATTTTTTTTGCCTTGCCGAACTTCATAGTTGTTGAAATCGAAACTTGTGACTTAGTTTCTAACCCATCCTCCCTTCCAGGTTTGATTTTTAATAGTTATTTCCAGCTTGATTCTTCTTGGATCCCATAATATAGCTAGGCCTCCAGAGGCCGTATTAGTGGTGAATCCATCAATTTGCCAAATACCTAGTTTCCTACTTAATTTATTGATTTCTTTAACATTTAATTTAGTTTCTTGTATTAAGATAATATCAGATTTTGAAAAATTTAAGCAATGTTTTAGAAGACGTTGTTTGTTAGAGGCATTTAAACCCCTAAAATTCCAAGTAAAGAGTCTCATGGTTCCGTGGGAAGGAACTTCCCCTTCCCTACATTGAGCATACTAGAGAATTTGACTTGGTTTTCAGCCTCCTCATCTTTTTCCCTTAGTTCAGAAATAGAGTTTCTGCCCCTTTTTTTGAGACTTGTCACAATTTGGGGTGACTAAACCTTCCTTATTCTGATCAATGCCAACTTTAACATTACTTTCAATTGCAAATATAGGTTTGTCTATATCATTGTTAATTTCTATATTGTCTTGTTCGAATTCATTTTAAATTAAATTAGTTAGAGCTTTGTTGTTATGAAATGGAGATAAAACCTCGTATATTTCAGAGTCAGTTAATTCATTATTAATATCCACCATATGATACACGACCTTTAGTTCAGGGGAAATCTCAGATTGTAAGTGAGGCTCCTGATCATTTAAGGTGGATTCAGTGATTTTGTGTTCGCTGGATTTTTTAATACAATCCGATTGTTCTTTTGAGGGAGTGCCATGTTAACAATTCCTCACTAATTTCATTATGCATAGCTACAATGTCCCCCAACAGAGTGCTGAGTTCACCCATCTTTCTTTCCATATTTTTCACAAGTCTTTCCTACTCAAGTAATTTAGTTAGAACTGGATCTTTGGATGTAGCTTATATCATATTGCTATTTTCTTCATTTCCAAGATCCATATCCTGGAAAAACTCTTTTGGAACATTGCTAAATGTTGGGGAGGCAAGGGAATCAATAATTGGGGATGACTGAGATTTAATAGGGGATGAGGGGGAAGGAACCGGGAGAGGCTCACTTTGGGAAAAAACCAATGCAGATAATAACTCATTATTTAATACATTGATATCATTTTCAGGTTGGCAGAGGGGAATGGGCAAAATGTCAGGTGAGTTTGGATCAAGATCAATTAAAGGATTTTTGAGAACTTATAGGACTGATTGGGAGGTACTATACATGTGGTAACTGTAGGATTGATGGACTTTTTAAGGATAAATCTTCCATTTTCCATAATCTTTATATTCAGATCCATTTTTGGAAAGAGCTTTCTTGGAAGATCGTTTTGTATGACAAGGGTCTTCATAGAACTCATCATTCAGTCTAGGGTTCTTAAATATAGTGTTTGAGTTTATTCTTTCACAATAAATGGGGTTTAGATTATAAATTGAGTTATTAGAGATATTTTTTAATGGTTTGAATATTTTAGAAATAGGCACCTCTACCAAATTTTCAGATTACTTGATGATAAAAAAAATCTGCTAAACCCTTACAACCTCCTAAAAGATCCCCAATCTGAAAAATAATCTTACTTTGAAGGAGTTCAACAAGGGATTTGGGAATCAAAATCCATCCAAAAATCAGACAGGGATTCATAATCAGAGATTTAGAAATTAGGTCACCAATCAAAGAAATTTATTAAAAAACTCAATACATTGGCAACCCAGACAGTAATTTTTCCTTAAGATTTTATTTTTGCATTCAATGTACACAAATTTACCCTCAACATTTATGGTACCTACCTATCCATCAAAAGTGTGTTCTATCCAGCTTGTAAAATTGAAATTTGAAATGTAGCTGCCACCACAAAAGGCAAATAGACTGCAATCTTTACAATGCTCCCATGGGCCATTCAAATAGATATTATTGGTAATAAGAATATCTGTATTGGAGTTAGGGTTTCAAGCAGGAATAGAGAAAACCCTAGCTTGCATCAACGCAGGAATGGAGCACTTTTATGTATTAGGGCTTGGAATTTTGTTAATGGAGGAGCCAAGAGGTAGCCTATTCCAACCAGTGGCAAAGCTTGGAGTTTTACTAGTGATTTGAATCGCCCATGTCTTATGGGTTGACCTGTGATTATGTACTATTTCCCATCCTCGCTCCTCCTCAATGTGTTTATTGCCAAGAATGGAGATAGTTCTTTGAGAACCTCTTTCTCCAAAATGATTGTTGCCAAGCTTTTTTGATTTAAAGTTTCCCCTGTCTAAAGCATTGAAGGAGTTCTTAATAGCTAGCCCATACTTGGTGTTTGCAAAAAACCTTTTTTTTCTACTTAAATTATTATTCTGCATTTTGTTAATAATCACTTTTGTCTACTTTGACTTGTGAGCCATTATTCAATACGAAACAAAAATTTAACTTATATATATATTAAAATTAAGAAATACAAGTAAAAATCTAATATAACAAGACTATACATGCATATAAATAATTATAATATATGTACATATGTGATGGAATCATTTGTTTGTTTGGTTTTATTAATTTGTTGTAGGTTTTTCCTTTGTTTATCGTGTTTTTGTTCACGTATTTTTCGTTTTTCTTTTATTTATAGCTACTCTTTAGATTATTTTTTCTTTTCTTTTTTGTTTCTTGTAAGTTGATATTTTCTTCTTCTTTTTGGTCTTGTTTTTTGTGCTATTCCCCTCTTCTTTTAACTCTCCAAGTTTGCCACTTGATCATTCATTATTCTGTTTGTTCTGTAACATCCTAATGATGGATCACAGAGAGTGATCCGAAATGTTGATGCAAAATATAAAACACAATCAAATCTAAAAGAAAATTCTACAACTTAAAACTTAGTTATTTAATTGACTTCAAATGTCTCAAAAATGGAGATATTACATAATTCTTGCATATTACTTGAATGATATTGTATAGTTGTTTTGAAGTTTGGAAAAAAATAAAGAATCATATTCTAGTGGTTCCCAAACACCCCCCTCCCCCTTAGTATAATCGTGTGCTCATCATTATAAATGACAAGTAGGAACCCTCAAATCTGATATTCATTTAGTGCAGCTAAACATTGACTATAAAATTTTGACCTATCAACCACGAAGCCAGTTTTTTTAACATATAAACCAGCAAACACTCCCATGTCAACTGTTATTTAAAAATTAGAAAATAAACTCACACAATACCCCATGACCTAGTTTGAATGAATGCTGACATGACAGATCTGGTGTTGGATGAGGTGTAACCATGTGAAAAGGGGCAATGATCCACTGGACAATGCATGGCTAGGTAGGAGATGCTGAAATAGGTGAAAATAGATCTGATACCCTTCTTCAACAACAGCAAATTACTAATGACAGATGGTTAATACCATGAAACCTCTGTCAAGTCTGCAGCAACTAATAGATCTGACCTTAAACCCTGAAACTAGCAAGTTACAGTGGTAACGATGGTATATGTTAGCAAACCAAAAGACATAAAGCCCCATAAACAATAGCCTCTGAAAACATAGGTTCACATTAATTGTGGCTAAAACTAATGGTGTAAAGGCTAGACGCAATAAGTATTTGATTGTAACAACACTTTGAAGCCCTCAAATTCCCAAATCAACAACTATTTGATTGAAACCAAAGTCAACAAGTACTATAATGCAGCACTACAGAAATTGTACACACACATTGTAGCAGCAGCAAAAAAATTACTAAAAAGCCTATTCAATTTGAAATTTTCAATAAACTTAAACAATTTTCAACGAATCAGCAAAATTGTGATCCCCACATGGAATCAACTCTAATGGATAAGAGGGTTTTCATCCTCAAATACAAATTTTGAAACCAAGAGAATTATTTTTGTCCAGATCTCCTACACCAATGTTTTTTCTCCTTGAACGCTTCAAACTCAAATTGAAAGGAATAGTGAAATAACGAAATCGGATGCCTTGACCTTGCTTTTGTAGGTGCCTACTTTGGGCACTGTTTCATTTTACTTTATTATTTAGTTTACTTATCTCTCCAAGTTACTAAAAGTGCTTCTACATTATGTCTAAAAGTCCCTTATTAATTACACTTTCATGAGTACTTTAACATTCAAACATTACATAAGACTTACCCCTTAGGAAAATAAAGTGATTGCACACATATAAAAACATTACACAGGACATGCCCCTTTAAAAAATTAAGAAAATGCCCCCTTATGGGAAATAAAATAGGCTGTAGGTGTTAACTCTCTTTATTTTTAAGAATGGGACATGACAGCAATTTCGTATGAGAAGTGTTTTTCTTAAGTAAATGATGCTGCATGTCTCTCCTGTACTGGGCACCACCCTTTTGCAGAAGTGTTCAGAAAAATTAAAGAAATTAAAAGCACTTTGATGGTATTTCATCTTGTTTTTTGCATTGTAGTTTGTCATTTAATTTATAGAAAATATTTCGATATTTTTTACTCGTAATTTTTAATCTATGTTTATTTAGGGAGTAGCTGCAGATGATGTAGACTGGAGCTCACTTTTGCAAGCAAATGTTAAAGCTGTTCCCAAAAGCATACCCATTATTTGTTTATCTTTTGTATATCAGGTAAAAACTCTTTATAGACCTTTGCTTGTATTTATTTGATTTCAACTAATACAAAAATGTTTTGTAACACAGAATGTGGTGCCAGTTCTTTGCACAAATCTTGAGGGAAGTCTGCCAAGAGTAAGGTGTTGAACATAACCACAAAAGTTCTTTATTTATATGTTCATTTCTTAATCAGCATATAGGAAGTTGAATTTGGTTATCATAGTCTTTAGATTCTAAGTTGTGATCCACAATGAAGGGGCACACAGTTCATTATATATTTCCAAGAACATTGCAAATCATACTGCCAATTAAATCTGTTTTATAAAGTATGACATTAATTTCAGGAGTCAATAAAAAGATGGAATGCCTGTTTCCAAAATCTTGCAAAAATGCTTAAAGATAATCATGCCAGTACACAACCCAACAACATATAGACAATAAGTGAAACCCTATTATTCTAAGGTTTACTTGTTATACATATATCTTGCAAGCACTTCTTGTAGTTTCCAGTCTTCAATGGTAATATTGTTTAAAAATAACAATCTTGTCATCTAATGAAGTCTGTTGTTTTGAAGTCAGAAACTAGTGCCCCAAGGACCTATAGTGAATGAGATAGGAATGCCCACATTTTTGGATTCAAACACTTGATCGCATAAAACAACAAAATCAAGGTAAGTTATGAGGGTTGCTAAATATAGACAACTGCATCAAAATATATTGTCTATAGTTGAAAACATTTGAAGGAAATGGTGAGTCCATCTTGACTTGCTTGTTCAACAAAATTAAAGGTAGTAAATTATTTTTTTGTCTGTATAATAATTAGTAATTCATAGTAACATAAATAAGGAAAAATCCATCATTCCACGGAGTTCCTTAATGGGGGGCAAGGGTATTTGGGAATGGGTTTTGGAGACGGGGAGACCAAGGGCCTAAATTTGAGGATGGAAAGGGGATGGCAGGGGAGGATGGTTGAGTATTGGTGGAGGGTGTGGCATTGATATACAAATGGAGGTGAATTGAAATCTTCATGGAAAAATATGCAATATAACATCTCTGCAAGTGTTTAATGAAAGGAAAACTAATTTTCTGAAGTTAACAGTTGCATTTAGTATGTAACGGGATGTGCCATATAGAAAGCAACCTGGAGGCATCCCCACCAGAAGTGGCATAGACAATGGTTCTGGGGGCACATTTCCCGCAATTCCCCAAGTTTCGGAAATGTCCTCCTACAAGGGAATCGGGTTTTTTGGTTGGGGAAAGATTTTTTTTGGAACACTGGAAAAACCTCTGATTTATTCCAACAAATTGGAACACCAGGCAGAAAATGATTTCATAGGCCAACCCTTCACAAGATTTTGAAAAAATGTCAAAACTCGGAAGAAAATGACTTTACAAACTGAAATTTCATGAGATTGGAAAAATTGGCCAAAAGGATTTTTCCTATTCAATCCAATTTATTTTAATTGAATTGTGATATTCCATTAATGGCGATTTTTGGTGGTTTTTGACTGCATGTTTTGATTTAATTTTTTTCTCACAAACCCCGACTCTTTTTATTCGTTCTTTTGAAAATCCTTACCCTAATCTATTTTTTCCCTGAATATTTTTCTATTTCTTTTTGAAAGAGCTTATCATTTGGCCTTTCAGTTTATTCCCAAGATTTCTTTTATCCTATGATTAATAAATGCATCTTTTGTAGTACAAATAATGGTTTTTGTCAACTAATTCCTTTATTCCTCATTAGTGTGGCTAGTATTGGAAACCATTCTCAAACTGCCATACTTTCTCAATCACATGCTAAATAAGACATAGTTTCTTTGTAATATTATTTTTTCAGATTATTCAATTGCTCTATAAAATTCTGAATATTAAAATTTTTGGCTTCTTCCTATGTTATATTGCAGTTGCTTTCATAATACAGTTTCTTGATCAGCATTCTACAAAGATCTTATTAATGCACTCTCATGAGATAGTAACGTAATTAAAGATTTAGTTGTATTAAATAGCTACTTAATGGAAGTTAAAACCTATTACTTTACTCTTAGATATACAAGAGAAGACTTACCTTGACTGTGTAAAGACACTGTTATAAACAAAATAGGCATTGTTCAAATCATAGCTGAAAACTTCTCCAACTGCTTACAAAGCTCACGAGTGCTAGGAAAGTCACTCGGCCAATAACTTGCCGAGGAGTTTTAACTTTTTGTAAAGCTTGCAGTGATTTTTGTGATGTGCCCATCCATTACATGATAGCAAATTAGCAATAAAGCATATGTGTGATCAAGGGGTGGTAGACCTTGAACACTTCAAAGTAGTTATTAAGTAGATATAGACAATTTGTACATAAGCAATTAGATGTTCAAAATTACTTCAAATAGTTTTTTCTGCATCCTCTCATCAATAAAGGCAGTGGCATCAGGATCAACATAAAAATCCTATTGAACAAAATTGTCTTATTTATATAACTTCTCAATTTCCTATCCAGCATCAAGTAAAGAAGAGGCCATAACATGAGCTATTGAGATTGTTAGCCATAATGAGTTGAAGCAATCAGATATGCCAAGTCGCTATTCATCCATTCATATGATCAGAGGGTGAAGACTTCAAGCAAATAATCTTGACATATTTGTGACCAAACAGAAGATGGTATTGGACAATAAGGCTATTCAATGAGAACAATTGTTTAAATCCATGATAAGCATCCTACTATTGTGTTCGCAATATCTTTGTTGTTCAAAGCATGGCACCAGTGACAAATCTATACTTGATCATATTCAAAGTATGGTGATCTTGTTGGTCACCATCATTATAGTTATCAACATGAAGAACGTGATATTACCACTGATTATGCTGAACCAATATGAACAATGTAATAAACAGAAACTTTATATTCTGACATGTCCATAAGACAGCATTCCATGTATCAATGATAAAGTTCATCTCATTGATATACTCATGACAAATATGGATCAAAGGAAGTATGTTGAAATTGAAATATTGTTGAAATTGAAATATGTTGATCTACCGATGATCAACGAACATAATATCGATATCATGTAGTATCAGATAAGCATGTTACTTGAGCAAGGAAAATACTTAATCGCTGCAATATCCATTTGCCATCATCTTCAGACATACTTAATTAACATATAATATTCTAAGCTAGAGGAAGACTTAGCAAATCAATCATGGTATTGAACCAAGCAAATACAATTAACACTGCCAAAGGATCATAACAGAGACTAACTAATCACTCGTAAGAAATCCTAAAAGGTGCAATTTATTTGATTAATAAAGGTGGCAACCCAAGATCTTACCCCATCATGATATGTTAAAGAAGATTGGAATATCAATTCAAAATCATCATCAGACATCTTTTCTTGTATCTACTTCGCACCCATTTGCAGATTGCTCAAGTTGAGCATTAGCTTTATTGGCTTGGACCCAGAATTATAAGTGTTACAAATCAAAAACAGAACCTTATAGTGTTGCTATTGTCATCAGACATATTAGGAAGGCATTCAGATTGGAAGGTCGTATGGAATCACTATTATAATCAGGCATATCAGGCAAGCATCCATACAGATTGGAATATTTTATGAGACCGAAACAAGTAATCTTTGCATATCAATAAAGCCATATTAGATGCAGCAATTAATAGTGACTGACCAACTAGTAGTATATCACCATGGCACAACAAGAATATCAGGTAAGAAATCAAGTTGATCAAGGGAATCATATGCACAATTATAAAGTACATCATCATTTCATCGCCATTTCATAAGAATATATCTGATAAGTGAAAGAAGAACATTTGCATAATTCATACAGCTATACCTGAAATAGCAAGATAAGCTCCATTCCATAATATCGAGTTGATAAGGTTTATATATTGCAGATAAGAATATAGTATTCATCAGAGATATCCATTGCATACACATCAATCTACTGTATCGAAAAAATACTTGAATATTGTATGGTTCAAGTTTCATAGAAATAGCATACTTCAGATCCACCTTGTCCATCTGAGTATAGTACATATCAGTTAATAAGTTAAGAGGATTGAGCATAAAGATTATCGTCATAATGCATGTGGTGTCAACAATCTATTTCTTGCAAAGTATTTTGTTTTTATAAGTAAAGGTTTTAATTAGAAAAAGGTATCTTGCAATTGAAATCTAAGAAAACATTCCCAAAACCTAAGTGCTTACATAAGGGGACATCACAATTTTTTATTGAAAAAGTTGCAAGTTAATGCCAAAAATCACAACTGTTCCTTGCATAACTCATTTAAATTCATACAATTAAGTTTTTCTTGCTTGTAGTTAAAAAAACGTGATTTTCATTGGTGGTGATATTCGCTCTTTTTTCTAATTTTCTCTATAGAAAATTTTCTGCAGCCCATGGGGAAACAAATTTTGTAGCACCCTTATATCATCAGGTTTTTCTCGCATCTAAGTTTCTAACACCTTGTGCATCTTATCATTGCTGCCCCTCAAAAGCGCTACGGGTTTCCACTCCCAAAACCCCACTAAATATTGGGATCTCTTATCATATGAATTCTAATTTTGATTTATATTGATGGAAATCGTTCATATGAAGGTGTATTTTTGAAGAATATATATTTTTTAAATTATGTATTTTAAACCGTTCAATAATCCTACTGACTTATTGGTGATTTTTTCCTGGGGTTTTTGCCAAGTCTCAAGATTTAAAATATTTTAGGCCAAGACCTCATTGCTAACTGTGAGTTTTTCAACTATCATACAAATATATGTCATGACACAAGCTCTGGGTCAGGTTTCAATAGAGGGTCTGTCACTCTTGATTCAATGTACTAGGAGTTGCATGAAATTACATCACCTGCTGCAGGAAGAAACATAATTTTTTTACAGAAAATTTAGTATTGTATTTTCCAACAATTTCTTGAGAATTATTGGGATTGCTCACAGATTTTTCTTAAGTTTTTTACAGAAGTTTTAGAAACAGATCTCTAAATGTAGTGGTTGAATCTGAGAGTGCCTTTGTTCCACGAGGACACATCCCTGGAAAAATTGTAGGCATTTAGGGTTTGGGGACAGCAGGATGGGGTGAACTGTGAAACTTTTCATGCCATTTCATGGGTGCCACTTACAAGGAGTGGCCAGCTCAAGAACGTGCCTGCATTGCACAGAACACATAGTAATGTTTCCCTCTTCAGGGGTAGCTTGGGAGATAATAGAGAAAAATATATAATAGTAATAATATTATTCCACTGCAGCTCTCATCTTCAGCTTTTTTGCCATGTATTTCTTGCTTTCTATAATTAAGTTTTACACTACTGTCATCATAAATTCGTTTATTTATTGATAACTTGGTAGTGATAAACTGTAATTATTTTTACACTTTTTAACAATTAATTTGCCAAAATATTTATATTATACATTATTTGCAGTAGCAACCCCCTGTATTCCCCAAGTTTTGAAAAAGAAATTGCCATCCATGAAACCTGTCCCCACATAACCCCATTTTGAAACTCCGTGAAACACTGGAAAATACAGTCTCCAATGGGATCATCTTCCTGCCAAAACCCACCACATCTTCTCAAGAAAATCTTCACAACAATTTGCAGAATCCCCTTCCATGAGAGCACTGAGTTCTAATATTAGCATACATTGAACCAGGGTACACTGTATTAATTATTCACATTATTTTGAGTTCATGCGCTCTCTCTCTCTCACACACACACACACTCTCTCTCTCACACACACATCAACCTTTTAACACTATTTTCTAATTATTGATTGCCTGCTATTGATATTTTTACAATAATTTAGTAGTTAATTAAGATTCAATTGTTTTTGCAGGACCGCAATTGTTGTAGGCACAAGCATACCTTTGGCTATGTTTCTTGTGTGGGATGCAGTTATCCTTGGAACTATTTCACATCTCAATGCAAGTGGTGTCATTGCAACAGATCCATTGCTACAATTGCGCTCCATGAATGGAATTGTTGGAGTATGTGGCTTTCCTAGCCTTTCAAAGATTAGATTTTTGTCAGATTAAATTAATAAAAATTACAATCTATAACCTAACATTCTTCATGTATTGTTTTTATTTTACACAGCCGATTGTGGAAACATTCTCTTTCCTTGCAATAGCAACTTCATACATTGGCTTTGTGTTAGGCCTTACGGACTTTCTTTCTGACTGTAAGATATGTGATCTATTCATAGATTCTACAGACACTAGTTTTTGCAAAAAAAATAATAAACAGGTGCTGAAATAATATTTGCACATGCATGTTAAATATCTCTTTTATCTCTCTATGAGACACAGTCCATATAGTATTCTTGCAGACACAAGAGTCAAAAAATAACCATCTTTTTAACTCTTTTAGTGCTCAAGCTGCCAGCAAGACGGGGGGAGCAACCTCTTTCATATTTATTGACTATAGTTCCTCCTGTAATTTTCTCACTATTAAATCCGGATATCTTCTTCAAGGCTTTAAACTTTGCAGGAACATATGGAGGTATATACTTCTTTATTATTAATATTGGCTTAGCATACCATGGTTCTGTTTGATTTGTTTGTGAAATATGATTATATCTTCAACATTATCTTTTGCCAGTTCTGGTGCTATTTGGAATTTTGCCAGCTGCAATGGCATGGGCGGAGAGGTACTCAAAGGCATGCTTGCCTCCTTTAGTTCCACCTATTGTTCCCGGAGGTAGAATTACTCTTTCTATCGTGATTGGAGCAGCGGGTTTTGTCATAACTTCTGAGCTTCTTGAAAATTTACTACCACGATAAAATATCATTGCAAAAACTGATTTGTCAGATGTTTATAAAAGATCAATTTGCTTTCCACTGTCAGACATAACGTTTATAATCAATTACCGGATAAATTTCTATGGGCTGTTTATATTCATTCTCTGTTCTCTTCTTGTTCAATAATATAGCATTTCCCATTATTAATGAAGTGGGTTTTTTTTGGAATTATATAGTTTATACAGAAGTTTACATTCTATACTATATTTACAGACTTTTGTTTTCAATTGATAGATTATAGGCTTTTTAATTATGTCATTTCTCATTTCTCATGTCAAACCACTTAAATCATTACCTAATTCTTCTAACAAATGATCTCAAGTTTGAATATTTTTCAGATACCTCTCATTTCATAAATACCTTCTTTTCTGTTACAAAATATCATCTTATTATAATTTCAACTTTGCAACGGATGAAGAAGAAAGGATACTGGATTTGTTTGGTTATTTGGAACCTAGAAATGTAGGTAAAATCCAACATAAACTATTAACTCTATCAGAACAACCAACGGTAGAAGTATGATGTTCTTCGTTGAGCAAGAAAAGATACGTTTTAATGATAAACCAAGGGTTATTTGAGACTATTTTTTCCTTTCTACTTTTACTTTTCAAAGCGATTTCAGTGTAGATTTATATTTTCTATCATTAACATCTATGTTAGAAAAATTGCAATCATGTTGTTTGATACTTGAGGAAAAAATGAACTATGTTGAATTTTGTGTATCAAGCTTTCGTGGAGCCCAGAGGGACTACATGTTTCCTTTTCTATATTTGTTGGCATATACATTTTTTAGACCACAGTTTGGAATCTCAGACTGCGCACAGAATCAGCAGTGCAAAATAGGACTCGGACTTGGCATAACAATAAAAAAAGTAGTTTTACAAAAAGAAAAAGAAATTAATACATTTAGAGAACATATATCCTAATTTGACATCATTCGAACATTACCCATGTCATATGATCTTCAAACACTCAATATTAGAAATTCCATAATTCATACTCAATGACTAGTGGGGGATTCGGAGTGGAGACCCTAACCGGTTTGAGGGGAGGAAATGATAAGTTGTAGAAGGTGTTAGATGTGAGGAGAAACAATTGACAGTGGGGGTGCGGGACAAACGCTTCGTTCCTCAGCAAGCCAAAAGTGGGGGTTTGGAGCTATGCCCTGAAATAAAAAAATGGATGATTGAAAATGGACAAAGTTTGAGACAAAAAGATTTTGAGTTTTTTGAGTTTTTAAGCTCCCCAGCTACACCCAGGTGGACTTGAGAGTCCTCCAAAACTTGAGAGTTCCATTCCAAGACTCTCCAAGTCCTTGCCCTAAACTCTCATGAATACTCGCCAAAACTTGGGTAGACTACCATGCCGAGTTGACTCAGCCAACTTTAGGTCTTCCAAATCTTGTGAGTTTTGGTGAGTACCTGCAGAGTCTATAGTTTATGAGTTAAACTGTTCAGAAAAGATCATTGAGCCTAAACAAAAAAACAATAATGGAACCTGGTGTGCTCTACTTGGGCCAAACACTTCGACTATTAGAACTACAATGCTTAATCTTTTTTGTTGTCTCCTCATTCCCCAAAGCTCATTTAGTCCACCGTCCATCACAGGGTAATTTTGTCATACTAACTTCATTTGACCCATTGTTGCCAAGATATTGGGAGTAATACTAGTACAGACAAGGGCGTGCATATCGATTATTTTGTTTTTAGAAACAGATGGAGACAAGCACTTAATTATATAGTTAATTTAGGGGCCATTTATTTGTCGGCATAGAAATAGAAAATTAGAATGAGAATGGAAATGTGGAATGGGAATGGAAAAGAGCAATCCGATTTTTGTTTGGTTAATATGGTATTTGGTTGGGAATATGTTACTCTCTTGTTTGGTTGTACAAAAATGGAATAAGAATAAAGTGAAGTTTTGTATATTTAAAAATAGATATAATAAAAAAAAAAATTAAAAATTTTATTTTTTAAAAAAATTGAAATTTTATTTTAAAAAGTGGTTTTTTAATTTTTTAATTTTTTTAAAAATTAAATAATTTTTTAAAAAAAAAAATCAGATTGAGAATAGGAATGGCCCATTCCAATAACAACTATTTTTTTTGGAATGGACATATGCTCATTTTAGGGGCAAAATTGGAATATGTTTGCCTATTCTCTATTCTAATCTGGGTACCAAATAGAGAAAACATTTTCTATTCCTATTCCTATGAACATTTTAAAGCATTGAATTATATCATAAAAGAAAAGATTAATTGTGTTGATATCTAATAGTCATTATATATATATATATATATATATATATATATATATATATATATATACACGGGGCGTACATTTTAAAGCCTCAATCACTTGGAGATGGTAGACAAAGATTAAGAAGGAAAGTCCATTACTTTGAAAACATGTTATGGGGTTCAATAGAGATTATATAATTTTATGTACGTATGTTAAGCATTGTTAGTGTTTATCTTTGCTTTAGCATTTGATAAGATAATCTTTTGCTACAACAAAATTTAGAATTTTTATTAAAATAATGATAAGCATCAGCCTATCATTGTATTACCAGCGAGAAAAAATGGCTCACAAAAGGTTTGCAAAACAATCAAGATACGCATTGTGATTAGAAGATTGTTGACGATTTCTTCCCGAAAATCTACTCTACCGCTTATCACTATTCAAAGACAGGATTTTGTAGATATTGAGAACATATTTGAAGCATTAAATCTTATAGATACACCTAGTAACATAAATATTCAAAAAATAGATGACTCAAAGAAGGATATAACCAAGCAAACTATGGAAGAAGATAATGTGAACAATGTGATCAGCAGAACATTTGCGAAAAAACCCTCAGTCATACCAACTTAAGTAATCAAGGAAGAAATGAAAAAATGGTTCGCAATTATTTCGTCCAAAAAGCAGGCCACTCAACTTTGCCAAATTGTAAAAGGCAAAATTCAGACTTTAATAGGCAAAAAAAACATTTCACTAAAACCAAATATGCGATAGCACTAAACAATTCATTTGGTGCCCTAATGAATGCAATCTCAGAAAAAAAAGAGGAAGTCAGAATTGACAGCCTTCATAATCAATCCAAATCAAGATACAATGGCGACAAAGGAGTGGATCAAGGTTGGAAAATCATTCAAAAGAGGAGATCTCTAGGACTCAAAACAAAGACAATATTCTGGCATTCGTAACAAAAGAGAACAAGATTCATATTGGGGTAGGAAAAAAAAGCAAGAAATTCAGAGCAATAATTAGTGCGAAAACTTTGCAATGTGCAAATCAAGATAGATCAATATACGCAAATCAAAAATTGATTTCGATTTCTAATCAATTTGTCCTGCAATCAATTCTAGAAGCCCTTAAACCTGAAAATGGGGAAGAAAACAAACAACGAATCCAAGCAATAATGGCAAAACGCAATAATATCTCTACTTAGAAGATTGGATCAAATGATCTTATTGGTAGGCAAAAGCTTTTCTTTTCCAAAACAAGATATGCACTTCATGATCAAGCTATATTTCCGGACCCATCTTTGCACCAATAATCATGATCCACATGAAATCAAACTCATCCTCACCATAAACATAGAAGGAAGCAAAAGAGTGCAAATAACAATGCAAAAATCATATAATCCAACAACATGAACATTACAAATTTGTAGAGGGATGTGTTGGGATTAAAGATAGAGTAATTGAGGGCTGTCGGGGGGGTTGGGTGAATCAGTTACTAACAAAAATTAATCCACAGATCCCTTAGATGTCTTAAAGATCTAGTTACTGCTGATACTCGGTAAACAAATGTTGTAACTCGGTAAATTAAATTATTACTTATCTTCAAGCATTCATGCATGTAACTGAAAACAAAAATGAACACAAGAGACACCAGATTTAACGTGGAAACCCAATATGGGAAAAACCACCAAGTAATTAGTCACAAATTTTTCACTCTTTTGAAGTGAGCCCTATTAGGAGCCAACCCTGTTAAAGGTTACAATACACACTGTTAGGTGTGACCTTGTTAGAGGATTTAATCACCCTATTAGGAGTGGCCTTGCTAGAGGTCTTTAGAACAATTCAACTGAACTGTCACCTTGTTAGAGGATTTACAAAATGGATGTTAAACCAGCTCTGTTAAGAGATTTGAAATCACTGCTACAATGATTAGAAAGTAATAATGAATTGACCTAAACAAGATGCAATTGAATTTGTTGACTACAGGTCTTTGTTCAGCATCATTAGATCCTCCTTGATCAAGTATAGTTTTGCTGCTCCTCAATGATCTCTGATCATCCTTCAAATTCGCTTCCACAATAATAAGTCTTCATATCACATTAATTCCACGCATACTTCCACTTTTCACTTAGAATTCGCAACTTGGCCTCTTAATTATACCATTCAAATTGTCAAGTCGGCTCATTTACATGTTACATTTACCAATAAACCATACATTAGTCAACTACAAATATTATTCTAAAAAAATAAACGTTATTTCATAAAACAATGAAATCCTTTACTAGCTACCTTGCTTAGTAAATACTACTTCCAAAAATTTCCTAAGTCAACCTTCTTGATCGGTTAACATTGCAATATCTGTAAAATCCTTTGGTTGTCGAGTTTACTCGGTAAACACTGAATTCCTTCATGAGAGCTCGGTAAGAACTACTTCTGCCACATTTCCTTTGATGACTGAGTGAGCTCGGTAAGAACTATTTCTGCCACATTTCCTTTGATGATCGAGCGATCTTGATAAGAACTGTTTCTGCCACATTTCCTTTGATGACCGAGTTAGCTCAGTAAGAACTGTTTACTCGGTAGATACTGCAAGTTTTCTTTACTAACCTCCTGGGCTCGGTAGATTCTGTCTTTTTGCCTCGCTGACCATCTGAGCTCGGTAGACTCTATCATTTGCCTTGCTGACCTTCTGAGCTCGGTAGACACTGTCCTTTGCCTTGCTGACCTTCTGAGCTCGATAGACTTTATCTGATGACTAATATGACATTTGTGTGACATCAAAGACAACACACAATTGAACAATTGTATCCAACGGGATGATCATCAGGCTTGTCACAGAGAAACTAAGGAAAGAAGTGAAAAAGTCACAATCATAAGTAATTATTTCTCAAATAACTGATGGTTTGAATGCAAATCCATAGTTTGGAATAATCCAAATCCAACAAAATACACTCTAACAGAATGGTTGGAGGTAGGTTGCGAGGGCTAGGTAAGTATTCTATCTCTTTCTAATTCTTTAACATACTTGCATTGTAATGATAAGAAAAACAAAGATGTATTACTAGATTGTCAACATTTTCTTAAAGGATATAGCATAAACTTTTGTTTGATGGAACTCACATTAGTAAAATGAATAAACCAACTTGGATTATAATAAAAAAATTGCCAATGGAACTTAATCATATTCAGATACTTAAAAGAATTGTTACTTCTATAGTTGAATTTCAAGGATTGGAACCTAGCTTTGCAAAATGCAGCGATATCAAAATCCTAGTTAGTATGAAAACTGAAATTTAAGATTTATACCCAATCAAAATTATCACCAATAGATCAGTCTACAAACTACAACCTAGTTTATAGCAAAAACAAATTTGAAAAGTAATGTTGTTTGATCTAGAATTTAGATATAATGATTACATTTTTTATTCAATTTTGCAACCAACATCAGATTTGAGGAAATTGTGTCTCAATGGTAAAAAAACAAAAAGAACAAGGGATTATTTGTAAAATTCAAGAGATGATGTGTAATATCCCCTCTAATAATTGAAGGTAACAACTAATACTTTTATAATAAATTGATAAATTAATATATATCTATATTAAAATCTAACATCAAATGATTAATTACAAAATTCAATGTAAACATGATATAAGAATTGATAAATTTCATAATTACCGTTAAAATATTAATTTGACAGAGAATGACTAAAATTTAACACTGTAACATATGGGGTCAAATTGTGATGACAATTTGTGACAGTAGTGTAATTTGTGGTGATTTTCATTTTTATTTTGTTTTACAATTGTCTCCAACATCATTGCAATACAAATGTTGGCATGGTAATTACGACACCCCTGTAAGTATAAACAAGAAAAAAAAAGCACAACATAAATCATTCTCCATTTGTTTTGATTGTGGAGAGCTGCACGAGAAAGAGGGTTGAGAGCTCCAAACGAGGGTGGAGAGTTGTGAACGTCGTCGTGCCCTTATGATTGGTGCATTTCATTGTTGTGATCTCTGCATTTCGTTGGCATGCTCTTGCTCTGCGATTTTGTTGTTTTGATCTCTGTAGCTCGTTGTCATGCCCTTGCTTTGCAATTTGGTTGGTGTGCTCTTGTGATCTCTGCATTTCATTGTCATTCCCTTCCTCTATGATTTTTTTGGCATGCCCTTGTGATCTGTGCAATTCGTTGTCATGCCCTTGCTTTGCGATTTCGTTGGTGTGCCTTTGCTCTACGATTTTGTTGCCATGTGCCCTTGTGATCTTTGTGCCCTTTCTTTTTGATTTCGTTGTCGTGCCCTAGCTCTACCATTTTCATTAAGGGCTATGTAAATGTTCGTTTCTTTTCCTTCTAAACATGCATATCTTTATATTTCTTTCTAAACATGTATATTTAAAGATCTTTTTAAGGTGCTTATTACATCTTAGCACAACATAAAAATTGATCCAGCTGCATTCATATTCTAGAATCCAAATAATAAAACAATAAAACTCACTCAACCCATGCTAAGTGACTTATCTCAAGATCCTCCACAAAAATAATGCAAACCAAGAAAAAAGGGCAGAGTTCAAAAGAAATTTTACAAAAACATATCATAGCAAATATTTTTGAAAAGAAACTAGTCATAACCCAGTAAATTGGGTCTAGCTATTGATTAGTTGTGTTGATTACAAATTACTATATGATCCAGAATGTTATGAAGTATTGAAGCCGGTAGTAAGTTATCCCATGTATCTAGAAAATGTAGCATAGGTTCAAAGTCCCTTGGCTCCTAGGAATTTGTAGCAGTTATTCTCATTGTTGGAAGAATAACTTCAGTGAAAAGTTGAGTGTAAGGAGTTGAAGAAGCAAGTTCTGCTTCTATGTAAATGCCATAATTATGAGGCTCATTCCCTTACAAAAGCCTCTGCCATAATGACATTAACTATAAATCATGCAAAGGATGTTGAAGTGGTTCCCAACCTCAAAACACTCTTATAAGCATTTGATATTTGGGAGCATCATAGGGAGATTGTGCCAATACTTGAAACACTCTTATAATCATTTGATATTTGGACTATAAATTCTCAAAGACACTTGCAAGCTATGATTCCAATGTCATAGTACCTACCACAACACTTTCCTGGATTCTATCCAGTGGCTCCATAATATCTTCACTGTTGTCTAGATGATGTTTCTATTGTGCAGTCTCTTTCTAAAGTCGCTCCTTCTCCTTCTCTTTCTAAAGTTGCTCCTCCTTCACTCTCGTGCCTTAAATTTTGATTATCAAATTTTTGAATATCTACCTCTACCTTATCTAAAATCAACTTCACATTGTGTTGCAACTTTAGCGTAGGTGTTTGATCATCGATAGCTTTCATTTCAGCATTCAAGTTTTCAAGATTGGTCAACACCCTCACTTGTGGACCTCTCATGTCAAGCACTTTTTGTACTGTTTCAACACCATGTTCTTGCTTCTGAGCTAATAGTCCTTCAGGTGCATTTTCTTGTAAAACGTTAATTTTGCTAAACAATTGTAAACTCTTAGAAAGTGCATTGTTGTTTTCATGTATGTCAAAATAATAACTGTCATTACCATTGGATCATATAATAATGAAGTAATCAACCTAGTTAATTAGCAACTAGACCAATTTAACTGGTGTTTCCAATGTTATAGTACATATTTCAACACTTTCCTAGATTCCATCCACTAGCTCCCATAATATCCTCTATGTTGTCTAGTTGTTGTTTCTGCCATGCAATCTCTTTCTAAAGATGCTCCTTCTCCTTCTCTTTCTAAAGCTGTTCCTTCTCCTTCGCTCTTGTGCCTTAATTTTGATTATCAAACTCTAAATATCCCTCTACCTTATCAAAATCAACAGCATAGTGTGTTGTAATGTTGGCATAGGTGTTTGATCATTGATAGCTTTCATTTTAGTATTCAAGTTTTCGAGATTGGTCAACACCCTCACTTGCAGACCTCTCATGTCAAGCAATTTATGTACTGTTTCAAGGTCATTTTCTTGTAAAACATTAATTTTTTGGAACAATTGTAAATTCTTAAAAAGTGCATTGTTGTTTTCATATATGTATGTATGTGTATGTATCTATGTGTATATATGTATGTATGTGTGTGTGTGTGTGTGTGTGTGTGTGTGTGTGTGTGTGTACATACATGCACATATATGTGTGTCTATGTATATATGTATGCGTAGATCTTTAAAATTGTCCTAACACTATATTAATTGATTTAATATCTCCCTTGACACTATAATTATTAATTAATTAATTAATTATATTTTTCATGTGCCTCTACTTATTTAATTAAATAGGTATACTTTCCTAAAATGTTTAAATTTAATTTAAATACTTCCCCTCTAATGTGTTAAATTTATTTAATACATAGTGCTCCATAAATCCCCTTTTAAACAAATTCTAATTTATTTAATTTCTCTCCACTTTATTAAATTCTATAATCCTATGATTAAATTAAATCTTACTTAATCTTAATCCCACCTAAAACCTAGTCTACCACCCATCACTCCCATCCTTCTAAGTCTACCCACTTGTTAATCTCACTTAATTATCCTAAACACCCTCCTAAACACCTTTTAGTCCCTAAATGTTTGTGCTCACACGTGTGAGCAACTCAAAATCTAAGAAAGCCTCTCTTTTATTATTTTATCCAAAAAGTCTTTTACACTCGTACACACTTGTCCCCCTTTTCTTTCTCCAAGGTTGCTCACATATGTGTGAGCAAATATTGAGCCATCTCTATCACCAAAAAGGCTTATGTTGACCTTTGCATAGCTTGTCTCCTTAGCCCATGTGTCTCCCTTGTAGCACCTATGTGGATATCACATGGATGCCATCTCCCCAAAGCCTCTCTCAAGCCTATAAATAGAACCCTTATCTCAAATATTTCTCATCTCCTTCATTTGCATTGTTATTATGCTAGTATAGTGTTAGAGTTTTTTGATATTTTCATGCTTAGAGCTAACCCTTGGCATCCTTTTGAGGCTGGCTTACTCATATCCATTTCTTGAAAGCATTCCACATACATTCTAGCATAGTTTCATATTTGCATTCTTGCATTCATTCGATCAGTTTGAAGGGATTCTTCCATAGTTGTATTTGAGGAGAGCACATCCATATCCCTCATCATTGAGCACACCAACAAGGCCTCTTGTGAACGCCCTTAATGAACTTCTCCAAGGTTGCTTGAGGACTCTTTCTTATCGATTGCACTAAGTTGTAAAACTCAAGCATAGAATTAGTTGTATTTTTTTTTACTTTGAATCTTTGATAAATATGTGCAACTAACTTTGATTGTTTATGTGTGCTCCTGATAGGTTATGTTTTCTTGTATACAATATGTATATATACAAAGAGATCTTGTGGATTGTGGATTACGGATTATAAACAAAAAAAAGAAAGAAAACATAACATTAATCATTTCCCATTTGTTTTGATTGATTGTGGAGAGTTGCACGTGAAAGAGGGTGGAAAACTCTAAATGTTGGTGGAGATTAGAGGAGATCTAAGATTTTGTTGTCATTCCCTTGTGATCGATGCATTTCATTGTCATGTTGTGCCCTTGTGCTCTTCGTGCTCTTGTTCATATATAATGTGTGTATGTATGGATGTATGTATGTATGTATGTATGTATACTCTATGTATATATGTATGTATGTATGTATGTATATCCAGAGAGATATTGACACAACAAAAAAGTAATAAAACTCACTCAACAGGTAGCATAGCCATAGATGTAATGGTAACGCCTATTGGTAAGTAGATTCTTGCTTTTCTCTCTCATTTTTCATATGTTTATTTCACTTGAACTATTATTTCTTAGGTTGAATTTTGTAATATTGGATTCATTTTATGCAAGAGGTGATGAGGACATTCCTAGATGTACTTGTGTGATGAATTGTTCTTCAGCAATGGAGATGGACTTCCCCTAAGAGTAGCGAGAGGTGATGAGTACATTTCAGGTACTTAAAGATTGATCTCATGACATTCCAAGTAACTTACCATGCTTATGCATGTATGGATGTTTAGGTAATCAATCTTACATTTAATAAAAGGAATATGTGCTTTTAAACAAGCTTTTGTCACATTGATTATTGTCGCAAGCTTTAAACATAACTATATAAGGAGTGAGTTAAGACGTATATATGTTAACCTTACATTAACTATAAACTACAACAGAAAGGTTGCACTAGGATATTACAGTATTGTAATTGTTGAAAACTATCTTATTCTCTTGAGTGGCTATATGATGGTGAAGAGTTGTATTAGGTGAGTAAAGCTCACCAGTGGTTATAGGAATACAACTACATCAAAACAATTATAAACCAAAACTATATATTTGTTAGAGTGAGTAGTTCAAGGGTCTTGATCCCATGGATATAGGTATGTAGGCAGCTTGGTAGGTGGAGTATACCTCTAGTGTGTAGACACCTTGGACATAGTTAGGTAGCACTTAACTATTTTAAGACATTATATGTTAATTCATGAGGCTCATTAACTTGCAGAAGCCTCTATCACAATGACATTATCTCTAAACCATGCAAAGGATGTATGTGTGTGTGTGTGTGTGTGTGTGTGTATAATGTGTGTATATAGTCTTGGATTCCAAAAAATGGAACATCTCCTATTTGATATAATACCCTCAGTTGGGTTATGCCTGACTAAGTTATGTGTATACATCACAAACAAGATTAAGTAAATGGCTCTTGAATTTTAAGTCAATGTCAGTTTTCCTAAAGTGTTTCTTATTTCACCAAAACTATTGTTTATTTTTCAGTATGAGTTTGGTTTTATGAAGACTTTAGTAACAACAATATTACAAGAGTGAGAATCCTCACTGCTACCTGCATTTTCATTTTTAGTAATAGCTTATAGTAACAAGTAGTTTGACATGAAACCTTGATAAATTCACTATTTCTTTTTAGATATAGTCTAATCCACCATGAACCAACAAGAAGTTAACTTTGAATAACTTAAGAAATAGTACCACCAAAAAATGAGTGGCCAATACACTTTTCAAAAAAAAATCTCGTTGCATGATGCATTTAAAGAAAAAATGAAATTTCAAGTGAAATCCATTGTTGATATTAATCAAACAACCTTATAATTATTTTCAAAATGTCGAGCCTAGAAATATTGTTTGGCCAATTTACAAATAGAAATCTATTTTGAAATATAGCAAAAAGAAAATCTTGCAATTACCAAATTCTAATATATAACCCACCATACCAGATTATGAGTCAATGGTTAATTAAAATATAAAACCTTTTACTTCTTAGTAGCATGTGTATAGAAAGAGAAAATAAATCTCATACCATGTACATACTAAATTGTACAAAATAATATCTCAAGAAGCTTGCAGGCTCGTGCAAACATTCTCTAGCTTCAATCATAGATTTTATGCCTTTGTTAATACGATTCATTAGTCTAGTTGTTGATTAGATGGGTTGATTACAAATTCTTGTAAAATTGTCATCAGATTAGGTATGATAAAATGAGCAATCAACTGTTCCTAGCTTGTAGAACTTGCTTACTACTATCTTCATCGTACTTTTTACCTATCACCCTCAACATCTCTGCCCCAATTACTTTTTTGTCTCATTTTCTCAACCCTTCTAGGCTCTGTATCATCTTGATGTTTTACAAAGGTATGATGCTTACCAATTCTACGATCATAAAAATTCTTTTCCATATCTCTATTCTTGTATTTTCTCTATACATCATAATATAATATCATCTTGTTCGATACCTCCATATATCTCATTCCTCTGATTAGAACCTTATGTACACTTTCTATTATATTTGTTTGAATTCATTCCAGTGTGTCCATAGTTTTTATTTTCACTATCATGGTCACGATCATATCTTCTCCTATTTTCCCCTTATTTCTAGTACCCTCTCAAATGATTCATTGTTTGAATCTCTTTTCTTAGGGACTTCAGTCACAAATTTTATTCCTTTATCATTGTGATTCATTGGTATAGTTGTTGATTAGTTGGATTGATTACAAATTCCTATAGAACTGTCATCAGATTAGGTAGGATAAAATGAACAATTAGCCATTCCCAGCTAGCAAGATCAATTATAGTTTTCCCAAGTGATAAAATTGTAAATGCAGATGCATCACTTGAATTTAAGGCATGAAGCACATTCCCCAATTTATAATGAATGGTTTGATATAAAGGCTCCATATGCTAGCCCAACAATGGAAGCCAAGGATGTGACCATGCATGTATTGGCACACTCTCCCTATGAGGATCCCTAGTATCTGCTGATGTTATTAATTCGGGTATCACTATATGATCCAGAATGTTATGAAAACTCCTCCCATGTCTCCAAAAAATTTAGCATAGGTTTAGGGTCCCTTGGCTCCCAAGAATTTGTTGCAGCTATATATTCTCACTATTGGAAGAATAACTTCAGTGAAGAGTTGAGTGTAAGGAGTTGATGAAGCAAGTTCTACTTCTATGCATATATGTATGTATGTATGTATATACAAATACACAAACCAGGAAAAATTCAGTAACTTTAAATTTTGCAATCATAATAGGAAAAAAAATGGAATGTGTGATGTTGGAGAGAGTGTTTTCCTAACTAATCTAATTCTAAGATTAAACTTTGGTTATGAACATTATCCAGAGACTGCAACACTTTTACCCCTATAACTAGTTTTCCTTTTATTTTTATCTTTTGGGAGAGACCAGATGATTCTTGTGACTACTAAGTTCTGCCCATTGCAGGGAGGATCAAAGATCAATGGCAAAAAGTTGTTTGTGTCAAGCTTGAATGTATAGACAACTTTTTGTTATTAGTCTTTGATCCTCCCCGCAATGGGCAGAATTTGACAGTCACAAGAATCATTTGGTCTCTCCCAAAAGATAAAAGTAATAGGAAAAATAGTTATAGAGGTAAGAGTGTTGTAGTCTCCTGATAATGTTCATAACCAAAGTTAAACTTTAGAAATAGATTTGTTAGGAAAACACTCCCTCCAACGTCACACATTCCATATTTTTTTCTATAAAGATGTCGTTGCGATTCTGATTACTAGCCGTTAGATCCACAATATTGTTGTCGCATAAACGTCACATGCAATAGCATCTCCAATGTATAGTCATCGCAATTGTGATAGCGTATGACCTCATCTAACTTCAATTCATGACAGCTTTTGGTGTCACAATTGCGACAGAAGCCCTTGTCATTGCAATTTGTGATGGTAAAAGTCTGACGCTCATCTAATAAGAGCCAATTCTTGTTGATGTCACTTGGGCAACGGGTGGCCATCACAACCATAACAATTGCGACGGTCTGCCATCACAATTAAGGCCCAAATGTAGTAGTGTAAAAAAAGAATAAAAGAATAAATATAAATCCTAAATTAACTAAGCATGCCCATTAATAAAGAACACTTACTAGATTATAAACCCACCAACTCATGGGCCTATTCAATCATTGGTCACGTTCATGTTAGGTGGTCAAATGACATGACAAGTTGGTTGAGGATTGGTACTATAAGTAGCACGACATTGGAAGAAACAATGACATAGGAAAAATTGAAAAAGAGTTTACCAAGAATAAGGACATTAGAAAATTGGTTGTTGTTCCTTGGAAAGGTACAAAAAATATACAGCTTGAGAATAGAAGGATATATTCATAAAATTATGAGAAAAGAGACTATCAAAGAACAAAACATAAGAATTGAAATCATATATGGAATTGAAGGAAATGCGTAATAAGAGGTTGTAGAAGATATGTAAATCAATCCACATCACCATCAACCAAACCAATATACATGGTGTATTATATAACTAGGGAGTACACACAGACAAAAAATTCATCAATCAATGGGAAAGACTCAGAATAGTACCATTATTGCAAAGAAAAATAAATAAAATATGTATTGAACAAACTTTTTTAATTGGTTGAACCCCCATATTACCATATAACATTATCTTATATTTCTCTCGAAGATGGTGAAGGAATCATATTTAAGACACACATTGATTTTATTGTTCCATGTTCCATGTAGACCCCATACCAAAAAATTATCCTTTCTCAAATAAAGGCGTGCTTGTTTTCGAAATGGAGAACACTACCTTGTTAATGTTCAATAGGTTAAGTCTATTAGCATGAATGTTGATGGTATTTCTTTGGGGGAGCATCCTAAGCATTGGTGAGCATGTAGGAGTATTGACATGTTGCATTCATGATTGTGTTTGTCATTGATGTCAACATAGCAGTAAGTCTATGAAGACTGGTAGAGTAGCAGATAGAGATCAAGTTCATACAAAAAAGAGGTTTAATTTTTTAGTGATGCATGGGTAAGGACATGTTCCACAATGTATCTTGATGATGAGGTTAAATTGGCGTAACATAATTCAAAGTCATGCAAAAGTTGTAAGAGATTCACAGAGAGTTGTACAAAGACAAAGTAACTGTTAAGCAGTTTCTGATGATTGCATTATATTTTCTCTCAGAGATATAATCTAGAGATTCACAGTTAGACAATAAGAAAAGACAATCTGATGGTGATGGCAGCACATGCGCAAGCCCTAGTGTCGCATGTATGAGAATTTTTTATAGACTACGAGTTGAGAGTGCTATTGTTATTACAAAATAATTAATTATCTTATTATAATTAATTGGGAAATCTGCAAGGCCGGATCAAGGAATAATTTTGAAGATATCATTTGTAATGAGGTGTGATGTGAAGTGTGCAAGGAAGTGCGAACAAGAGCAGAGTATTTGGTAAATACGAGTAAGCAATCCAAAAGATTATTGGATGCAAAATTTATGATCAGGTATCAAGATCAGAAGGAGCAAAAGTTTGGTTAATAGGATAGAGAAAGGAGTACTACAATTCAATTCTATTATTCTGCAAGGAATAATACAAAGATAATTTGGACAATGAGTTCGTTGATTTTCCTCCTAAAGCTATTTGGATAGTGGGTCCATCTGCCTTCTACAACTCCTAACAAGGTTGGCACATCTCCTAATAGGGTTGTATCTCCTAACAAGGATTCAAAGTCTCCTAACAGGGACTGCTATGTAATGAATGTTTTCATAGACTCCTAATGGGGTCCATCCTCTAATAAGGAATATTTATATTAGTACATCATCTTGTGGGTACCATCCCCACTGGTTTTCTCTCTGATCAAGGGTTTCCCTAATTAACATATCTAATGTTATTGTGCATGAGTATCTTGTTGTTGTTTTTAATCATATTTCTCATATGGTTATGATTTAATAAGGTTGATAATTGTGATAATATTTGTATAACTAATTCACCCCCTCCTCCCTCCCTCTTAGTTATATTGGTGGACTATATATTCTAACAATTGGTATTAGAGCATCAGGTCCTTTAAGAGAAAGCTTATCAACTTTGGGAGATCAATGATGAGTCATTTTAGAAAGGATTGTCTTAAGTTTGATGGACTTAAATATGATAGTTGGAAAGAGAAGATTAATACTCATCTATTGTGTATGGGTCCAAGATACTGGATTTTGATGAAAGAAACAATTGTAGAAGAAGAAGAGCTTGAACAATGCAGTGAAGCAGAGAGATATCTATTCATGTGCAATATGAGAGTTAGAAAAGCCTTATTGATAGCTCTTCCTAAGAATGAATATAGTCAAGTAAAATCTTTGGCAACATTTCATCTAATTTGAAAATCATTAGAGTCTACATTTGAAGGAGATTTGAAGGAGATAAACATACAAAAAGGATAGGTTTGCAGAACTGGATATGTTCATTTCAAGATGCTAAAATGATGGAAGATGGATATATAAGAAGCTATGTAGGTAGGATATTTGAGATTGTTGCTGGAATCAAATTATATGGTGGAACCAAGGAGGAAGATGAGGTTTTGTAGAAGATCTTGAAACCTTTGACACCACCATTCAAACAAGTAGCAGAAATGATTGAACTACTGATACCTTGTAGTGAGAAATTTTCTAGGGAAACTTTATTTGGAAGATTGGAAGTAGTAGAAGTAGATTTGAGACAGTCTGGATAATTGACAAGAGTTGAAACATATTTTAGTGCCTCAAGTGTAAAGCCAAGTTTATCTAGAAGGGCAAGAACACATGGAGATTTTGCTAGCAGTAGTAGAACCAGATATGATGAAGATAAGAAGATTGAAGAAGGTATAGCCCTTCTTGTAAGAAGAGAACCAGATGATAATAATATTTCTAAATGTTGGACTTGTAATTAATTTGGTTATTATGCATCTAAATACCCTAAAAGAGAGAAAAATTATAAGGGAAAGTTTAAGCCTAGAAGACCTAGAAATTTTCTATATGCAAATGAAGATGAGGAATCTGATGAAAAAGTTCAAAGTGAAAGTGATGATGAGTTAGGATTCGTAGCCATCAAATAATATGATCTTGACATAGAAATTAGAGAGGAAAAAGATCTAGTTTCCCAAGTTGAAAAGAAATTAAATTGGATAATAGCTAGTGGATGTTCACATCACATGACTAGTGATATGAACAAGTTTGTTAAATTCATGAATCATAATGGAGGTATTGCTAGAGTTTGTAACAATGCAGCCTGTCAAATTACAGGGATCTATTACTCTTGATGGAAAGACTAACACTGATGATGTTTACTTTGTTGATGGATTAAAGCATAACTTGTTGAGTGTTGGACAATTGGTGGATAAAGGTTGTCAGTTGCAATTCACATAAAAGACTTGCATTATTAAAGATAAAGATCGTAAGTTGATTGGAACATGAACAAGGTCTAGAGGTAATATATTTCAATTGAATCCCACTGAGATGACATGCTTGGTTGCAAAAGTGGATAATAGTTGGTTATGGCATAGGAGGTTTTGTCATATAAAATTTGATAACATTGTGAAAGTTAGTAGCACATTTGCAGTTAGAGATTTGCCTAAGAAAAGAAAGCCTACTAATATTGTTTGCAAAGAATGTATCTTGGCTAAGAAGAAGAAGGTATCATTTCCCAACAAGAAGTTCACTACTACAGAGAAGCTAGAGATCTTTCACACAGATTTAAGCGGCCCTACTATGACAAGAGGATTCTATGGATAAAGGTATTTTATGATTTTTATTGATAATTTCACTAGAATGATATGGGTAGCATTTTTGAAGGAGAAATTTGAAGCATTTGACTAGTTTACAATTTTTAAGAATAGAGTTTAGAATGAATCTAGTGTTAAGATAAAATGTTTGAGATTAGATAGAGGGGGAGAGTTTACATCTAGAGAGTTTAACACATTTTGTGAAGAGAACGAAATCAAGAGGTAGTTTTCTTCACCCAAGAACCTTGCGAAAAATGGGATTGCAAAAAGAAGAAAAATAGATTAGTACACTATGAACAAAAGTGCATATTAGAAAAGGTATGAATAAGACCCCTTTATGAATTATGGTTTGATCATTCACCCTCAATAAAGTATTTTATAAAATTTGGAAGAAAATATTATATAAAGAGAGATGATGATGTTGGTAAGTTTGATCCAAGAAGTGTTGAAGGTATGTTTCTTGGTTATTCATTGAAAAGTAAAGCTTACCGATGCTTTAACCATAGAACCAAGACAATAGTTGAATGCACAAATGTAAAAGTTGATGAAAAATCTAGAATTAAGGAAAAGATGATGGATTACAATTCTGATGAAGAAGAAGATACTATTGGAATTTTTAGATAGAATGTAGAAGTCTTCTTTGAGACTAACAATGATTTGTAGAATGATGTGAAAAATTTTGAGCAAAGAGGAGAAAGAACTGAACCAAGAGAAAAAGTAAGTTGAGTTAGCAACTCCTACCTCTAATAGGAATTTGATATAGAATCACCCTCTAGAGCAGATAATTGGAAGCAAAGACAAAGGAGTGACGACATGGAATAAAGTTAATGAAGAGATATGTTTAATTTCTCAAGTTGAACCTAAGAGTATAGATGAAGCATGTAAAGATGATCATTGGATTCAAGCAATGAAGGAAGAATTAGATCAAATTGTGAAGAATGACACATGGGAATTAGTTCCAAGACCTAAAGACAAGAATGTTATTGGAACCAAATGGGCATTTAGAAACAAGATGAGTGAACAAGGTGAAGTTGTAAGAAACAAGACTAGACTTGTGTGCAAAGGATATTTACAACAAGAAAGAATAGATTATGAGGATATATATGCCCCTATAGCTAGAATGGAAGTAGTAAGAATGTTCATAGCTTATGCAATGAATAAGAAATTCAAAGTGTATCAGATGGTTGTCAAATCAACAATCTTGAATGGAGAACTTGAAGAAGAGGTATACATTGAGTAGCCTAAAGGTTTTCCTCTGATAGAAGAGAAATATATGCTATGCAGGTTGAAAATTTTCTAAATGGCCTAAAGCAAGCACTTAGAACCTGGTATGCGAGGTTGGACAAGTATTTGGAAAAACTTGGATTTGTTAAAGGTACAATAGATAGTAACTTGTATTTAAAAGAAATTGAGAATGGTTTGCAGATAATAGTAATATTTGTTGATAACATAATATTTGGAGGCAATGATGAAGCAAGTGATAAGTTTGCTAAGGAAATGAAAAATGAGCTTGAAATGAGTATGATAAGAGAAATGTAGTTTCTCATAGGTTTGCAAATTGTATAGAACAGTGATGACATTTTTATTTCACAAGTGAAGTATTTGAAGAACTTGTTGAAGAGATTGCTTGGAAAGTTGTAAGTCTGTTGGTTCACCAATGATAACTAGTCATAAGTTATCTGGCAAAGATGAGACACCTACAGTTAAGTGGAAGAAGTACATATCCATGATTGGAGGTTTGCAACATCTAACTCACACTAGACCAGATATAGAAAATTTAGTTGGGATTGTAACTAGATTTCAAGCTAATCCTAAGGAGTATCATCATGCAACAATAAAAAGGATATTCATATATTTGAAAGGAACATCTGATTATGTGATAGGGTATGACAGATCAAGAGATTTCACTCTATGTTCTTATATTGATGCGGATTGGGCAGGTAGTATGGATGACAGAAAGAGCACCAGTGGTGGAGCTTTCTTTCCTCGAGGAAGATTGGTTTCTTGGCTAAGTAAGAAATGAGATTGTATTTCGTAGAGTACAACTCAGGCAAATTATATAGAAGCAACAAATAATTGTAATCAAGTGATGTGGATGAAGCATATGTTGAAGGCTATTAGGATAGAATTTTCAGAATCGATTATCATATAATGTGACAACATAAGTATAGTAAACATGTCTAAGAATCTTGTATAGCATTCTAAGACTAAGTATATATCTATTAAGTATCACGTTTTGAGAGAGAACACAACACAAAATGAGATCAAATTGGAGTATGGGAGTACTAAAGATTAGATTGTAGATATCTTTAGAAAGCCCTTACCTAAAGATACATTTGAGTACTTGAGAAGTATGTTTCAGGTTATTCCCCTGCCTACTTTAGAGTAGATGATGCAGAGATTACATCAGTCTAGTGGTATAGAGCACTATTGTTTGACTGGATTGAATGTTGATGCTTCATGTATGGGGAGTATATGTGATGAGAAGAGTTATTAAGGACTTTTGGTATTTGGTATTGAATAGTGTCTTTGGACACTTGAGTTGGTTAAAGACTTGAAGTAGTGAATTGATAGAAAGAAGTCTTTGTCATTTATGTCAATGGGGGAGAGAATGCATGAAAAACATCTCCTAAGTATGTATGGGGGAGATATAGTTGTTAGAAATATTTAGAAAGATTCATGTAAGAGAGAAAAGAGTTATTAATGCCAAAGGCAAAGATAAGAGTACCATTGAATGGGGGAGAAGCTAAGAAGTTGCCTAGTGAACAACTCATGATGTTGATCTAGAAGATGCAGAATGGAGTAGTGTTCTAGAAGATTTTAGATTTGATTGATAAAGAGGATTTGAAAAGATGAGAAAAACAACAACAAAGTATTGTTTGGTATTCTTGGAACCTAGATATTTTTCATCCATGTTACCATTAATGCCAAAGGGGGAGATTGTTAGCATGAATGTTGATAGTATTTATTTTGGGGAGTATCCTAAGAATTGGTGAGCATGTGGAAATCTTGACATGTTGCATTCATGACTACGTTTGTCATTGATGTCAACATAGTAGTAAGTCTGTGAAGGCTACCAGAGTAATAGATAGAGATCAAGGTTGTATGGGAAGAGGTTTAATGTTTCGGTGATGCATAGGTAAGGACATGTTCCATACTGTATCTTGATAATGAGGTTAAATGCATGTAACATAAGTCAAAGTCATGCAAAAGTTGTAAGAGATTCACAGAGAGTTGTATAGAGACAGTAATTGTTAAGAAGCTTCTAATGATTGCATTATATCTTCTAACAGTGATATAATCTAGAGATGGGAAATTAGACAGTAATAGAAGATAGTCTGATGGTGAAGTCAGTGAGTGTGCAAGCCCTAGTGTCTCATGTATGAGAAGATGTATAGACTATGAGCCTATAGTGCTATTGTTATTATGAAATAATTAATTATCTTATTATAATTAATTGGGAAAGCCTTAAGGAAAACTCAAGGAATTATTTTGAAGATACAGTATAAAAGATAAATGTTTTCCTTGTTTGTAATGAGATGTGATGCGAAGTGTGCAGGGAAGTGCAACAAGAGAAGAGTATTTGGTAAATGTGAGTAAGCGATCCAAGGGATTATTGGATGCAAAGTTTGTGATCGGGTATCAAGATCAGAAGGAGGAGAAGTTTGATTGATAGGAAAAAGAAAGAGGAAGGAAAAATATAATTCAATTCTATTATTCTGCAAGGAATAATACATAGATAATTTGAACAATGGCTTCATTGATCTTGCCCGTAAAGTTGTTTGGATAGTGGGTCCATCTATCTTCTACAACTCCTAATAGAGTTGGAATCTCCTAAGAGGGACTGATATGTACTAAATTTTTTCATAGACTCCTAACAGGGTCCATCCTCTGAAGAGGAATATTTATATTAGTACATCATCTTGTGGGTACCATCCCCACTAGGGTTTTCACTCTAATCAGGAGTTTTCCTAGTTAACATATTTGGTGTTATTGTGCATGAGTATCTTGTTGTGGTTTCTAATTATATTGCTTATATGGTTAATATTTAATAAGGTTGATAATTGTGATAATAGTTGTATAATTGATTGACCCTTTTCCCCCCTCCCCCTCTCAGTTATATTGGTGGACCATATATTCTAACAAAGTTGCATAACCCTATTATATATTTTTTCTTTATATTCGAGATATAAGGTTATTGTTATATAAAAGAAATTAATATAATATTATGTGATTAATTTTTTTATTATATTAATTATTTGATTAATGAATAGACATGTCCTATGAAGGGACATGTCTATTTATGGCTTATTCAATTTATATAAATCGAAGAGGATGTTGCATTTGGAACACACAACAGATCCAAAAAAATAACATCGTATCAGGGCAAGATGATTTTGCTTGTTAAGAGGAATTCAAAAAATTTGAGAAGTGAAGGAAACTAAAGAGAAGGTACTAGATCAGAGTAGGGAGAATGAAGAAGTGAATTCTTTTGTATTAGAGGTGTGACCAGAGACTATTATATCTGAGGGGTATCTCACTACTTTAGATTTGATGTTTGATATGTTGTATAGGGATTTAGATTTGAGCCTTTGGTGGAACATATCAACTTAGGAGCTTGACAAGCTTGAGATGCATGTTGTACGACTTTAGTTTGACATTGAGTTTGGAAGACTATTAGATTCAAAGTGTTCTTCTAGTTGCTCATCAACCATGAAACAAGATATTTGTTCTACATGACAACTATTGCATTGGGAAAGATGAAATCTATAGTATCGTAGATATTAACTTTATTGTAGAATTTCCAGAGAGAACAAACATACAAAGACTATTTTTATATTGTTGAAGTCAAATATTTCATAGGAAAGAGTTGGGTTGTGTATATCTTTGTCAGTATAGGATGTATCTATTCACATCAACAATATGGACTATCTTATGTAAAACTAGAAGTATATTTCTCATTGACTTCATCTGAAAGACATTCATTCTCACCTGAAGATGTTATCAATAGTCTGGAACAAATTCATAAAGAAATGTGGTTGTGCTAAGTCAAAGTGTAATAATGGGAACAAGTGGTTCAAAATTTTTGAGGTTTTCCTTAATGATTTTTTCATTGGGATGGGACCATGTGTCTTCCTAGAAAAGGACAAATCTATCGGGCTCTTCATTATATAATCATTTATGTTAAACACAAAAGACAAGTAAAGATTCAATGGAAAGCAAATAGAAGAGGAGGTTACTCTAATCATCAAACTAGTATATATAAAATTTGTCTACATGTGTGATATTCAATTTGGAGTTTGGACCGAGAGTGGTTTTAAAATTATATTGATTTTATTAATCCGTTCCAGATTATATGTCTACAAGTGCCTTTCTAAATTGTTGATTCCACTATGATTACTGGAAAAGGAACTTGTTGCTCTGTATGTAATCAACAATCATGATATTGTGCCTCTATGATGTATGCCACAATATGGAGTTGATGTTTAACCTGATCTACAATAGGAGCTCAGATTATTGATGTTTAACTTGTATTATGAGATCAAACAAATTGAGTATATGGTGATTGTCTTGCATCTCAACATTCTAGAAGGCCATTACTCAAAGACTATTTGGTGAATATCATTGATATTTTGTGAGTCCAATACTCTTGATATCAGATGAGATATCAAATCTTATTTTGAGTACTTGGTGAATATTATTGATGTTTTGGGAGGCCAATACTCTTGATATTAGATGTGTATCAAACCTTATTTTGAGTACTTGGTGAATATCATTGATATTTAGGGAGGCCAATACTCTTGATATCAGATGTGATATGAAACCTTATTTTGAGTACTTGATCAATATCATTGATCTTTTGGGAGGTCAGTACTCCTGATATCATATGTGATATCAAACCTTATTTTGAGTACTTGGTGAATATCATGAGTTGACATTCTACAAAACCAATGCTCATGATATTGAATGCGATATTAAATGCTAGAAATTTTATGAGATATCCTTAAAATTATTATTTGTAATATTAGGTTGAAGTAATATTTATTCTTATATGCTTATCATCCCTAAGCTAAGAGGGAGTGTTGATGTTTGATAGCTTCAATTGGATAAACCTATTATAGATGTGTTATTTATATTCAAGATATAAGGTTATTTTTATATAAGAAAATTTAATATAATGTATATATGATTAATTTTTTTATTATATTAATTATGTGATTAATGAATAGGCATATCCTATGAAAAGATGTGTCTATTCATGGCCTATTCTCTATATATAAATCAAAGAGGATGTTGTATTGGAACACACATACCAAATACATGGTAGTGCTCAGTACATTTGTAGCAAATACAAAAAAAAAAACATAGCTTTGAGGAGGAAATCCATTGGTGTATCACAGTCATAAAAGGGTGCGTCCCACCATTCAAGTAGTGTGAGCGATTGAGGTACATATGTTAGTAGTTGCTAAGGAAGAAATGAATAAGTGTTATGAATAACTTATTAAGGGAGGAATATTATATTTAAGATATGAATATTTTCCCATGCGTTATTAAGGAAAGTATGAATGTTTTATTAACGAAGGTATGAATGTTTATTTTGTGAATAACCTTTACTTATATGCAAAGTAAATGTATAAATATGATGTACTAGGAAAATGATTAATTGTTAAGATCAAGATAGTCCTTTTCGGGAAGAGAGTGATCTTTATAACTTAAGATCAAGAGAGTCCCATTAGGAAGAGAGTGATTTTATTATGGTTATAAGATTGGAATATTCCATAGATGTTAACATATGCATGTGACAAGGCCCTAGATATGGAATTTCACTTCCAGGAAGGACCTTAAAGGGAGCATTTCATAGAAGATGGAGAAGTAATCAAGGGCCTAAGGGTCCTCGAGATGGTTATCAATCTCGATATGAAGACTTCTTTAAGGTTAGGGTTAGGATAGAGGGTAAAATAATGAAATATAATTTATTATTTTAGTAATCATAACATTGGTTCTTGCATGTATTATTATTCTAATTAGTGGGGACATTATGTGCTTGATATCAAATTTAAGGAGATCTAGAGAGTACAGGTAAATTCCTAGTAAGCATGATCCAAACTCTAGAACCATATATTGAAGAAGGAGAGATAGTAGAGGTGGATGCGACCCCAAGCCCTGAAATATTCTAGATCAATACTATTTAGGCACAAGAAAACAAGAAGAGGATTACTCAAAAGAGAGAAGAGGAAAAGAAAAGTACCAAGATAATAAAATATATGGCTTAATAGAAAAGAGGAAGGATACAATGGAGAATGAAAGATGTTGCCCGACAACTTAGTCATAGTAGATAAGATTATGTTGTTGGAACAATGTGAAAAATGTATAGAACAAAATTTATTTATTGAAGACATAAGAGAAAACATTAGATTACACAACAAGTTGATGAAGGACATAATGTTGATACATAATGACATTTGCGATTAATTGATTCTATGGGAAAAGGCTCATGACTCAGACACAAACATAAAGGATCAACTTTTGGAAAATGATACAAGGTTAAATCTAGAAACATCACCATTGGGGGTTACAATATATGAAAGTCAAAAAATAGGTGATGATTTTTTGGGTGGATATTTTTCAACTGATAGTTTTGTTAAAATCCAATCGCAAAATAAGTAGATCAGCCACAACATGTGAGACAAATTCTCCTACATTAAAGAGAAGGTTCCCCCTTCTCACCATTCCTTGGATCAACTCAAGGTAAGCAAAAAGTTGAGAGATTTGTGAGAGGTGTTACCAATATTCTTTCCTCTTAACTTTCAAGAAATAATCCACTTACCTGCAGAGTGAATAATGAGCAAGATGAAATCTCTAACTACACTTATACCTAGTAGTTGGAAACGATGATAATGATAAACCAACACCAACTCAAAGACATCTTGAAAGCATACTAGTTTGACTCTAAGTCATATTTAAACCTATTCTATAAGAATAACCTTTACCATTGAGGCATAAAGACTTCCATAAGTAAGGAATTTTGACTATTTTTCATGAATATGAGATGGTAATACAATATATAGTCAAAGCTTCTAGTCTGTGTATCACAACAATCGCTCCTAATCATAGCTTCAGCTCTGATTGTTTCTTAACTCACTATGCTCTATTATTGAAAACACAATAATAGCATGAATTAAATAAAATAGACACAAATTATAGTCAAAGCTTCTAATTTACTCTATCTCAATTACTTCCAATCAAAGCTTCAAATTTTGTTGTTTATTTCATTCACTTTTCTCCCAAATTTTTACTACACAATCAAAGTTATGCTCGCACAAGTTTGGAAAAGTTTTCTTCTACAAAACAAAAGATGATTTTTTGATGGGGACACAACCCAAGACCAGAATGAACACAATAGGAAAAGGGAAATATTATTATCAATGAAAATTTGCTACTAAATTTAGTACAAAGAAAATAGACCCAAAGACATACCCTATGGGCTTACAATAGTCTGATTCTGGAGAAAATCCCTCCTCATAGTACCTTCTGCCAAACTCCACTGAGAATTGCCTTTACAGTGCCAAAAATGTTCTTAAATAAACCCCAAATGGTTTAGGGTTAGGAATAAATTCTAGAATATGCCAATTGGCATCCACCACCAAAAAAGAAGGTTCCAGAAGTCACATTAGAAGTCGGTGTAAAATTAGAATAATCCAAAAACTGTAGCCCAACTTCCAGGAGGCATAACTTTTGAACTAGGACTCTGATTGACAAACCGTTTACATTTTTAGAAAACTCTTGAAGCGCTCTATAGCCATTTATATAGCTTTTCTCGTCTCCCATTTTTTGAGCCTATACGAGCCCATTTAGTGCCTCAAATCTAACTTTGAAATGCTCTTAGGAGGTCTCCAAGAAATTTAAAACTATAATAACTTTCTAACCGTAAAGCATTTTGACCTGATTCTTTTTCTGAAGCGCTTTAAATTACAAGTATAAGCATCCCCCCAACTTATACCCTCTAACTCATCATAATTTTGGCCCAATTACAAAATAGCCCATTTCTTACATTGGCACGTATCCCAAGGTGCTCAAAACCTCGAACCTAGAAAACCAATAGTGGAATTGTGAGACTTGGAACCTCTATTCGACCCAAATGGGTATCTAGAAATGAAAACACATTAAAAGAAAACTATCTCTAAGCTTTTTTTTCGGTGATACATGATTGCCCTTATACCACTGGATGCTCCTGCATCAGACACCTAGGGTAGATTGAAAAGTGACCCTCTCACTTTATAACTGGTAGAGGAAAACCTAAATGGGAAACCTCCACTGCTGATATCCAAGTTGAGTCTTCTATTGGTCATCCTTTCCACTTCACCAGGTACTCTTCATACTGCCTATTTCTAATACTCCTGCCACATGACTATCCAAAATCTCTTCTATCTCCTCCTTCTTAGAAGTAGGAATGGGACATGGCTCCAGCATCAACCCCTCATCTGCACCATCATCATGATATTCTGTTAAGTCTACAATGTTGAAGATAGGATAAATGTGAATCCCATTCGACAACTCCACCTCATATGCATTTTCCAAGTCATGTTTTTTCAAAATTTTGCAGGGGCCAAATTTCTTCATGTTCAAATTTTTGTAAGTACCCATTGGAAATCATTCCTTTCTTAAGTGTACCATAACCAGATCCCCTAATTAGAACCCGTTATGTCTCCTCCTTTTATCAACCCTAGCTTTATACTATTGATTCATCTTGGTAATGTGTGCATGGACCTCCTCATGTAGGCTCTTGATATGTTCAACAAATTCTTCTGCCTCGACACTTGTCCTCTCCTCTTGCTCCATCTTCTTCAATTTTAGTGCGATCCTTGGGCTAATTTCATACATAATTTAGAATGGTGATCTACTAGTACTCCTATTTATAGAGTTATTATAAGGAAATTTTTCTTGTGGTAGAATCAAATCCCATCCCTTGAGCTTATCCCCCACTAAACACCTTAGCAAATTGCCCAGACTTCTATTTACCACTTTTGTCTATTCGTTAGTCTGTGGATGATGTGTAGAACTGAACTTCAATTTCGTCCTCAACTTCTTCTACAAAGTCATCTAGAAATACCCCACAAATTTAGTATCTTTGTCAGAAACAATACTCTTTGGGAGACCATGTAGTCTCACCACCTCTCTGAAAAACAAATCTGCAATATGTACTACATCATGAGTCTTGTGGCATGAAATGAAATGTGCCATCTTGGAGAACCTATCAACCACCACAAATACTGAGTCATTACCCCTTTGTGTCCTCAGTAATCCAAGAACAAAATCCATACTTATGTCCTCCCAAGGCTTCAATGGAACAGGCAATGGCTGATAGAGTCTAGTATTGTGACTAAATCCTTTGGCTACTTGACATACTTGACAACTCTGCACAAACTTCTTCACATCCTGTGACATTTGAGGCCAAAAATAATGTTCTCTAAGAATGGCAGTGGTCTTATCTCGACCAAAGTGACCTGCCATCCCTCCACTGTATTTCTCCTTGATCAAGTTTTTCCTCATAGAACTACTTGGAATGCGTAATTTATTGCCCCTGAACAACATATCATCCTAAATCAAATAATCTAGCCGCTTGGTCCTATCTACAGTAACAGGTTCTTTACAAGCCTTCCATGCTTTAGCAAAATCAAGGTCCTTAGGGTATAGATTCTTGAGTTCATCAAACCAAAACACTTCAACCTGCATTACTATCAACAACAACTGTCTCCTACTCAATGCATCTACAACCCTATTAGATCTTCCACTTTTATGTTTCAACACAAATGTATAGCTTTGCTTGAACTCTACCCATTTCAAATGTCTCTGGTTCAATTTACCTTGGCTATTTAGGTATTGCAATGCCTGGAGATCAGTATACAAGAAAAATTCTTTTGGCAATAAATAATGCCTCCATTCTTTAAGGCTTGAACGATTTCATAGAACTCCTGATCATAAATAGAATACTTCTTCTTTGCATCATTCAGTTTTTCACTAAAAGATGCAATTGGCTTACCTTGTTGGCTCAATACAACCCCAATAGCACTACCACTAGCATCACAATCCACTTGGAACACTTTACTGAAATTAGGAAGTGCCATCACAGGGTTTTCTATCACCTTCTTCTTCAACAATTCAAAACTCCTTGTAGCTGTTGTAGTCCACTTGAACTCTTTTCTATCCCCCCTTGTTGTTTCAGTTAGGGGTGCACATATGCCACTGAAATTCCTAATGAACTTCTTGTAAAAATTAACTAGACCATGAAAGATCTCACCTCAGTAGCAAACCTTGGATTAGGCCATTCCAAGATGGATCCATTTTGAGATCTTCAAATGATACAAAAAACTCCAAAAAGACTAACTCTTTTTTACAAAGCTACACTTCTTCAAATTAGTCCAAAATTTCTCTTCCCTCAACCTTTCAAAGACACTATGAATGTGCAATAAATGTTCATCCAAAGTCTTGTTAAAAATTAAAATATCATCCAAATAGACAATAACAAATTTTTCCAAGAATTTCTTTAGTACCTCATTCATAAGCCACATGAAGGTGCTTGGCATGTTGGTCAGTCCAAAGGGCATGACTAACCACTCATATAGACCCTCTTTGGTCTTGAATGCAATCTTCCACTCATCTCCCTCTCATATTTGTATCTAGTGATAGCCACTCTTAACATCTATCTTTGTGAATTACTAGGCTCCACTCAAGAAGTTCATAAGATCATTCATTCTTGGAAAAGGGAACTGATACTTGATGGTTATTCTATTTATAGCTTGAGAGTCTATGCACATTCTCCACTCTCCATCCTTCTTTGGTGCTAGCACTATGGGTACTACACATGGACTCAGGCTCTCTCTAATCAAACCCTACTGCAATAGCTCCTGAACTTTTCTGTTTAGCTCCTCAATTTTAGTAGGATTCATCCTATGAATAGCCTTGTTAGAAAAACTAGCTCGAGGGATTAAATCTATCTAATGACTGATTTCCCTTACTGGTGGTAACCCTTTTGGAACATTATCAAAGATGACATCTCTATACTCAATAAGTCTGAAACTTCAAGTGAAATTTCACTACTACCTTCCTTATCTTTTTAGGAATCAAAGCATAACACATACGTTGATGTTGCATGCCATCCAAAAAAGTTTCTTCCATCAACAATACATATCCTAGCACTACTGTGTACCTTTTCACCTTCCCTTATCATGGGCTTCGGTTTGTGGCAAACTCCATCCTTTGTTAGAGAGTGTGTATTTGCATGAACATCATGTAGAACATGCCTATCAAACTGCCACAATCTTCCCAACAATAAATGGCAAACATCCATTGGAATAATGTCACAGAGAACTTCATCATGGTAACTCCCAATCTTGAGCTTCACCAAACATTGTTCATTGACCAAGACCTTATGATCATCCTTCACTCAAGAAATTTGATAGGGTTGGGGGTGTTTCTCCCTCTTGAGCTTTAGCTTAGAGACCATCTCCTTTGACACCAAGTTATCTGTGCTGCCACCATCAACAATCACATCACAAAATTTATCCTCGCACTTGCACCTGGTAAAAAACAAACTCCTCCTTTGCACAAGTTCAGTCTCACCGCTTAGTAAGAACCTTTCATTTACTAGAACCTCTCCTCTTTCTGCATCCTCTGAATGCAATGATTGTGCATCCTTATCCACATGAGCAACCCTTGCTTGACCATCAACTTTCCAATCTATCCTTCCTTATCGTTGAGGGCATTCAAAGGCACAATGACCTTCTTCATTGCAATGAAAACATGTACCATGAAAGCCTCCTCTTCTTGAACCTTGTCCATGTCCTTTACCTCTTCCTCTTTGATCTCCAAAGTTTTGATCACAAGAGTGGTTGAAAGCCTCATTCCTCTGGTTCCTGCTAGTACCAACATCTTCATTTTTCTTCTAGGTCTCATTTTAGCCTCCAAATGACCTACCACCACCCCTTCCTCCTTGATCGTGCCCTCTTTGCCTTCCTTCAAACCTTTTGTTTATCTTCTCTTCAACTCGCATGGAAAACTGGTATGCCTCTTCAATGTTAGTCATTCTAACCAGACTTAACTCCTCCTGAATGCTAGGTCGTAACCCACTTAGGTAACGAGAAACCTTCTCCTTACTTTCTTCTACATGCCCAGCCCCAATAACAAGTCGATAAAATTCCTTTGTATATTCCTAGACAAAGTTTCCTACTTGCTTTAACCCTTGCATTTTCTTGAACAAATCAAGCTCATAATCAACAGAAATGAACTACTTCTTTAGTTTTTCTACCATGTGATCCCATCTTGTGCTATTCTCCTTTCCTCTTCTATTTCTTTCCTGTTGAATCTCTTGCCACTATATTTTGGCATGGCCTTTCATTTTGGCCTTTGCAAACTTAACCCTATCTAGGTCCTTGATATGCTCATACTCAAAATACTCCTCTAGTTCATTGATCTAGTTGATCAACTCATCCGAGTTTAGATTTCCTAAAAACATACCCACATCAATTTAAGTTCTTTTCCAAGCTTAGAAATGGCCCTAAAAAGCCTCTCCTTTTCTTGATTTAGGACTTCCTCATCGCCTTCCCCTTCCTGTCCAATATTTTATTCTTCTTCATTTTCTTCCTCACTTTCGTCGCCTACAACAACATTCAATCCTCTGCGAATCTCCTCCTGTAATGTTTGAACTTGTCTCTAGAGGCTCTAACCTTAGGAGTAACAACTCTGGCCCTTCCACTGTGTTCCCTTCAAGGAGGCATCTTCTTATCTCAAACCCACAACCACACAGTCCTAGTACAAACTACCTCACAATTGGTGCTCTGTTTACATACTCAAGAAAACCTGCTCTGATACCACTTGATGGGGATACAACCCAAGACTAGAATGAACACAAAAAGAAAAGGGAAATATTATTATCAGTGAAAATCTACTATTACATTCAATACAAAGAAAATAGACCCAAAGACATGCCCTATGGGCTTACAATAGTTTGATTCTAGAGAAAAATTCTCCTCATAGTACCTTCTCCCAAACTCCACTGTGAATTGCCTTTACAATGCCAGAAATGTTCTTAAATAAACCCCAAATGGTTTAGGGTTAGGAATACATTCTAGAATATGTCGGTTGGCATCCATCGCCAAAACAGAAGGTTCTAGAAGTCATGTTAGAAGTCGGTGTAAAATTAGAAGAATCCAGAAATGGTAGCCCAACTTCCAAGAGGCATAACTTTTGAACCGGGACTCTGATTGATGAACCATTTACATTTTCAGAAAGCTCTCAAAGAACTCTATAGCCCTATGGATAGCTTTTCATGCCCCCCATTTTTAGTCCCGTACAAGTCCATTTAGTGCCTTAAATCTAACTTTGAAGCACTCTTAGGAGGTCTCCAAAAGATTTAAAACTACAATAACTTTCTAACCATAAAGCCTTTTGACTTGATTCTTTTTTTGGAGTGCTTTAAATTAAAATTATAGTTATATCTCCAACTTACACCCTCTAACTCATCATAATCTTGTCCCAATTACAAAATAACCCATTTCCTACATTGGCACGTATCCCAAGGTGCTCAAAAACTCTAACCCCGAAAACCAATAGTGGAACTGTGTGAGTTGGAATCTTTATTTGACCCAAATGGGTATCTAGAAATGAAAACACATTAAACAAAAACTATATCTAAGCTTTTTTTTTTTGGTGATAAAGGATTTCCCTTAGACCACTAGATGCTCCTGCATCATTTTTACAATGAGGGAGCACTCCTTTATATAGGAAAAGGAGTTGAGAAAAAGGAGGAAAAGTAGGGAAAAGTAGGAGAAACTCAACCAACTTTGACCTAGTTAACTAGAGAAATTATTTGATTACATGTCATAAGGACATACAAATCGTATTACATGTAATTACACAATTTCATGCAATACATCTTCTTCATCTACAAACTTGGAAACTAAAAAAGGAAGAAGGAAGAGAATTAAAACTGTTGATTCTAGATGAATCAATTCTATAAATTGTTAGCAAAGGCCTTGTACTTGATGATGCAATGCCAGATGATAATAGGATCACGAGTTCTTGTATTTGTGCCACTGCATTCACCTTGATAATCATGGTGTTGTGTCTTTTGATAGCCTCTGACTCTCTTTGATGAATTCAAGTTTTTGTACATTCTCCTTTGTAGATTGGTGCATTATGGAGTCTCTAACACTTTGAAGACCTTCTTGATGATGTTCAGATGTTAACTCAAAACAACTTTCCATCAACACCTGTATTTTTTTTTTTTTTTTTTAAACAAAAGTGCTTGGCGCATTCCCACACAAATTCGAGTTCTCAAACAGTCATTGGGAAAATGGAGACCAAATGAATTGCCTTATTTATTGGATGTCTTCATTCTTTATAGAAATTATGGAATATTTTGACTTGATGCAACATGAAAGTTTTAATGGAATTGAACCCATCATTGGAAGATATGGCTTCTGACTCCACAAGAATATTGGCAAAATGGATTACTGAGGAATAGTATATTTAGAGCATTGATTAGATACTAATGGAACATATGGAATGAATTGGATGTGATATGGAAAGTACATGCGGAGGGCTAAAGTTAGACTTAGGAAGATGGATGGCATGTTAATGTGTATGGAAAAAGTATGAGTTCTTATAAAGATGCTTGGAGGAATGAAGGCTAGGTGCATGGGAATGTGTGCAAATGATAAATTTTGACTTTAAAAGTGTGATCTTTAGTAAAAATAGGTTCTCTAGATGTCATTACATATAAAGTGATTTACATGTAATCATGACTTGATGCAATCATTCAATGAGGTTCAAAGAAGGAGATTACATGCAAATGGGGATGGAGAGTGAGATTACATGTAGATGCGGATGGAGAATGCAATTACATGTAATTTTTCTTGGAATGCAATTGCATTTGAAAGGAATGGATGCAATGTGCTTGGGTATGTAAAGAAGGATATGCAATGGAATGATTCACTTGCACAAGATGATGGATGGGCGAGTGAAGTGAAACGTGCTTAAGTTCTTGCAATTTCTTCCAAATGAAGAAAAATGAGAAAGAAAGAAAACAAACAACGAAAAAAAGCACTAAGGAAACACATCCCTTTGGTTTTAGAGTCAAACATGTCAAGAGGAAACTTACTTTAAAGTGCAAATTCAAATTTAAGGTTTGGGAAAATCCCAAAAGTATGAAAATGAATATTTTCATCATATTTAAAGAAAAACATGCACTCTTCATGGCATAGCTATGGACAAGTGTACAAAATCCAACTAAAATATCAATAGAATAGCAAGATAAGCCCAAACTAATGAGCAAGATTGAAAATACCCATTTACTTGAAGACTAATGAGCCAAAATAACAATATTTGTAGATTTTAAAGACCAATTCTCCTCCAAATCTAGATTATCAAACAATAATATCAACTTCTTCAATCTTGCAAGTGATGGATATCAATGTGCAATAAATGGACATTTTGCATGAGAAACCTCAAAAATGTGATCAAAGATCATCAATAGATGGGTCATTTTGGCAAAATGCCCAAGTAGAATGTGTTTTTTGACAAAAAAAGTGGTCTCAAATGGTCATTACATGTAACATTTTTACATTAGATGGTAAAAAAATGACCTACAATGATAAGACCATGCACCCAAAGGAAAAAATGACCTATATTAGAGCCAAAACATGATCTACAAACTCCAAATCTAGGCATTTATGGGCAAAATGTGGCTCCAAAAGAGCATGGAATGAGACATTTAGGGCACGCGAATGAAAAAACACCTCTAGATAAAGAGATTCCAAGCCATAACATGGACAAATCTAGGAAAAATCATCAAAAATGTGTTCTTCAAGGGCACAAGCATGAACATTTTACTCATGGAGGCCAAAACATGGACTTCAAATGCAAATGCATATGATGATAAACCCAAACACACTCTTAAGGAGTGATTACATATGTTAAATATCATGTCTTAGTGCTCTTTCATGCAAAACACATTCTCTAGAGGTGTTTTCATATTTTTAAAATATGCATTTGGTTTAAAATGCCTTCTTGGAGTGCTATTATATATTTTAAAAAAATGAGAATGATTTTCCCATGTAAAACACACTCTTAGAGTGCCATTGCACATTCTAAAAATATGTTATATGCCCTCAAGTTGCAAAACACACTCTTGAAGGAGCATTGCATATTTTTAAAACTTGAATATGCACAAGCCATTTAGTGAAAAATGCATTCTAGGAGGGTGATTTCACATTTTAAGTTAAACACATTTACATGCCTTTAGTTCAAAAATGCATTCTCTAGGAGCATTTGCATATTTTACATGCAAATGGATTAAAAGACATGTTTACACAACTTATGTGATCAATTAAGCATATGTTCTATGTAAAAATTATGTGATCAATTAAGCTTCCTATTAAATCTATCTATGAAATATCTTTCTAAGGCCTATGCTAGGGTGCACTAGGGATTCTTGGACAAAATTTTGGAAGCTTTTGGCTTCAACGCCAGAGATGGAAAGATTATTTCACAATTGATCTCTACCCCCTCATTTGCAGTCATGATCAATGCGACCCCCTCTAACTTCTTCAAATCTTACAGGGGGCTTTGGCAGGGAGACCCTCTCTCGCCTATCCTTTTCATTATCCTAGCTAAAGGTCTAGGCAGGCTTATCCACTTCAAAAGGAGCAGAGGGGATTTAGTGGGCTTGAAACCTTCCTCTAGTCCCTTGATTTTTACCCACTAGCAATTCATGGATGACACCATTTTGGGGGAAGATGCTTTGGTGAGTGAAGCTAGAAATGTGAAGAGCATCCTCAATACTTATTCCAATGCCATTGGGCAACTCATCAACTAGAACAAGAGTTCGGTGTCTTTTTTTAACACCCCAACAGACAGATAGAAGAGAATTGCAGACATTCTGGGATGCAATGTTGGCACCCTCCCTTCCATCTATTTGGGTCTCCCCTTGGGGACTAAACCTCCTAACTTCTTTTGGAATAATCTCATAGACAGATTCAACAGAAAGCTGGCAAGATGGAAAGCCATCACTCTGAGTCAGGATGGCAAAGTGATACTGATCAAATCTACTTTGCAGAACTTGCCCACTTATGCTTTAAGAATTTTCTCTATCCCTTCTAAGGTGCCTAATAATCCAGAAGCAATACATAGGAATTTTATGTGGTTTGGCACCGAAGGTAACAAGAAATACCTTTTAGTGGCTTGGGAGAACATCTGCAAATCAAAGAAGTAGGGTGGTTTGGGACCAGGAATTCGAAACAATTTAATAGAGCCCTACAAGTGAAACATATTTGGAGGCTATTCAAAACTAATGGGGAATGGAGAGATGTTTTGAAGTTCAAGTATGCTGCTAATATCAATTTCAGATAGTTCATCAGTATGGATCCTGACCCTAGGGGCTCTAACATCTGGAATGGCATTCTAAGAATGAAGAGCTTAGCTTTTGATAAAGCTAAATGAAAACTGGGTAATGGAGAAGATATCAATTTCTGGCATGATGACTAGCTTAGACCAGGACCTCTATGGAACATAGAACCATTTAACATATGGGTTAATGATTCTATGGCAAGATATGGGTGTAAGGTGAGTGACTATAGGATCCAAAATGAGCAGATTGATCTGACTAAGATGTCCTTAGAGCTCAAGCCGATGATGGACATGGTAAGGTATATTCCCTTGTCCCACAGAAAGGATTCCATAATATGGGGGGAGATTGTGAATGGTAATTACACTGTAGCCCCTAGCTATGAGTCTTTTCAAAATAATGGACCTGCCCTTGTTTGGGCCAAAGCCTAGTATCTAGGCGTCATCCCAAAAATTAACATTTTTTTTAGATTTTGCTTCAAAACTACATTTTGATAGTGGGCAACCTTACCAAGAGGGGGAATATGATTCCCAATAGATGCATTATGTGTGAAAATCAGAATGAGAGTGTTGAGCATATCTTTATCCATTGCCATTTCATCAGAATTATCTTGTCTCATTTCTTATTTTTCTTCAATATGACTTGGTGCTTTCCTTCCAACATTTTGGGGCTCTTTGAACAATGGCACCATGGGTTGTTTGGGGGTGATTTCATATTCATGTGGAATTGGACCTTACCCCATGTTTGTTGGGGGGTTTGGAAAGAGAGGAACAACACAAATTTTAGGGAGAAGGAAACTAAGGTAAACTTTATCTTCCACAAATGCCTCAATGCTATGCTAGAAAACTTCACCAATATCAAAGGTCCTATCCCCCTACCTAGCACAAAGGGTAGGAATAAAAATAAGAGGGAAGATTGCATATGGACTCTTCCATCTGAGAGATGGCATAAAGAAACCTTTTGATGGGGTAGCCAAAGGCAACCTGGGAAAGGTTGGGGTGGGAGGCATCATCAAAAATACATATGGTAAAGGGATTGTTGTGGTTTTTGGCCCTTTGGGAATTCAAATTAATCATTATGCAGAGGCAATTGTGACTCATCAAACAATCAAACTGGCTAGAGATATGGGAGTCAAAAGTCTTTGGTTGGAAGGAGATTCAAAAAATATTATAAACTACCTTAACAAGAAGAACAAGCCGACATGGACAATAATGAATATCATTGATGAATACATTCAACACCTTAAGATCTTTGAAAAACCTATGTGGCTCATGAGTATTGAGAAGCCAATCAAGTGGTAGATAGGTTGGCTAATTGGGCAATCAAGTACAATGAAGTGGCAAAGTGGATGAAAGGACATAATTTCCCATCAAATATTAATGAGTTTATTGAAAAGGAAAGGATCTCGGGTAGATTGGGAATCATAAAAGGTCCATTATGATCATTTATGAGTTATGGGGAATGTGCAAAAATATGATGTGTAGATTCATTATGATTGTTTATGAGTTATTGGGAATGTGCAAAAATGTGATATGTAAGTATGACAACACTTGTACTTCTCACACCAACATTATCCATCAATTGACTTTGAAGATCAATTTTGGGCAAAAAGTTCACAAGGTGAAAGGAAGTTATGAGAAAATGACTAGAGCCAAAGATATTTTCACTTTGAAGGGCATCAATACAAGAAATAAAGCTTGGATAGAGGAAGATATCATGGTGGGGGGAAACCATGGGAGGTAACTTGAGGATAAAGCTCAGAAGTGGCATAGACATTCCAAATTGTGGATCATTCTAAAAAAAGACAAAATCACTAATTTCATAGAAAGGCTCCATGGTTAGAAACCGTCCATTACCTAGATCATGATAAAGAGATGGAATGAGGGAATTGTTAAAATTGATGGGGTGGATTTCATGGTTACATAGGATGTTATGTCTGCTATGACTTGTATTACCATTATGAGGAAGAAATTCTACAAAGATAGAAAGATTTTGGGGTAGGCGGTGGTCAAATTCACCAAGGATTTAGAGGAAAAGAAGGCATTGGTGAAGAAGGGCACTTACTATCTACTGAGCACCATTAAGCTATTATGGAGATCTATGCAATGGGTAATTATCAAGTTCATTTCCCTTGACACCGGATTCGATTGCCTTTGTACCTACTGTACACTCGAAAGTGTCCCACTCTAAACCCTTCTATCCAAACAATTCCATGAGTTGGAATGTTTGAATGCCGGCTTAGAGCTCCCTATCCACGGAGTGCAAGAGAGTGTATTTCAAGTTCAAGGGCTCTCAGATGAGCCTTAGAGATACTCTTCTTGCTAGTAAACCATGCAATGGGAGGTTCCAAAGACAAGATGCAAGAATGCAAATGTCCCAAGGAGTTCCTCAAGGATGCAATGCAAATGAAGATTAAGCTAGAATGAGAATGTCAAATGCAGCTATGCTAAAACATGTATGAGAGTATTACAATACCATTATTAAGCTATGTGAGATTAAGCTACATGTACAAATGAAAGCTAAACTAAGATGCTATGGTATGAGAGAATGTAGACAAGAAATAGAAGTTCTCCACAAAGCTCCAAAGAAACCTGTTAAAAAACCTGCAGCATAACAATATTCAAGAATGAGGATGAATTGAGGGGGAAAGCTCTCTCCCTTTTAAAGATGTATGGATGGTGGAGATCAAGATGAAGATGGTGGATGATCAACGGTGGAATTCGAAACTAAGAGTGATCCATGTGCACACACAAGTCAACCAATAGAATATAAGTTCACTTGTCATATAAGACAAAAGTCACAAAGCCTTTTCTTTTAATTGTAAAATAGAAAAAGAACTTTATGTGTGCACTTTAAGTGGGTTAGAAGAATGGGGTCTTTTATTTAATTAAAAGGGGACATGTTCTTTTAATCAAATAATGAACTTAGGATAGCATAGTCAAACTATAGGTTATAATCAAATAAATTGATTATTAGCAAATTGGCTTAGGTAAGTGATTAAATTAATTTAGCCAAAATGTTGAAAAGAGGGCTAATAGTCTAGATGACCATTTTTAGGTGATTACATTTGCCCCTCTTTGACTAATGCGTGGTCGATCTGAGAACACATTATGTCAAAGAAAATCGAAGCCAAGTAGGCGATGATAGATATAGATGTCTAATTCCAAAGAGTGAAATGTAGAAATAGATAGCAAGTCCTGAATGCACAGCCTGATAGCAGTAGTACTGAACACTAGGAAGAGATGATGTTAGAATTCAAGAAGAATACTAACACTTAGAAAAGCAGATAGAGTGAGAGCAAGTGAGAAGATCAAACAAATGCTCCTAAGCAATGATAGAGTATTTCTGCCCCCTCGGGATCGAAATTGAAATGAGGTAAGGGGATGCAAAAAATGGCTAGAAATGAGAAAATTAGAATATAGCAATGTCCAAGATGACAGATAGATGATTAGAACCCAAGAATGACTATATAAAAAAATTGATAAAATGCCCCAGTTTGACTAGAGTTGACCTTGAAGGATATAGCATAAAAATAAGGTCGAAGTGAGTAGAAAGGTGATTTTAGACATGAAAAGGTTGAATTTGAGTAGATATAAAGCATGGAAATGATAAAGACATGAGGAAATGAAGATGCCCCAGTGATGATTCAGAGATTAGACCTCAAAAGGTCAGGTAACTGCTCAGAAGAAAGTAGAATTTTAAAAGACAATTTTGACCATCAAGATGAACTCGAATTTGGATTTCGATCCCGAAAATGAATCCAGGATGTTGAAATTATTTAAGAGGTCAAAATTTTTTATAATGTGATGATAAGATAGAAAAGAGATGAAGTGAAAGATTAAGAAGGTGAAAAGACATGAACAAGAAGAAAATAAAGAAATATATGAAAGGAGTTAGCTGATATGTCCACAAAAAGATGAAGAAAGAGAGCTCTCCCCATATGCAAGAATGCAAGACTAAGCTAGAAAATGAACCTAAAATGCAAGCTAATATGCAAAGTGGTTTACCAGCAAGAAGTGCATAACATTTAGACTCTTAATTTCATCATTGAGCATTTATTAGGGACATCATGAGATCATACAACCATCACTAGTATAACTATGAGGATATGAATATGATCGATATTAGATAGGTATGTGGAAATCCAATCTAAGCATCAGAGACATGTAAGTCAAGATAACTACACGATTAGATTCCCTAAGTTTAATTTAGCAAGATTACACCTGTATCAAGGCATAAGCACCAAGATAAACCCTGAGTGCGGTCTTGCAAAACAATCAAGGATGATACATTTATAAGTCAAAGTGTTGAATAGGACAAGCATGAATGCTTACAACACTATAGACAAACAAAAGTATACCCATAAGCAGAAATCAAGAAAATATGTCCCATGCCCCCAGTCTTCTAGTCAATGACATCCTTGAAAGACTATTAGGGAGGGAATACATGGCAAAGAAATCATCATAGACAGCACACAAAGTAGATAAATGTCAGCATAGCTCAGTCGTTTAAGTGTTAAAGTGCGTGTGTGTAATTCACTTGGCCATTTCTTCCAGACTTGATTCTGATAGTGAGAAATATCGCGACATCGGAGACCGTAGGTAAACTATCTGAAAAGTGTTGAAAAACACTAGATGTCAAGGTGGGGGAAGTGTTGAGAAACACTGTTTTGTGAGTTGTCAAAGGAACCCTAATGCACAAGAATACCTCAATAGGCTAAGTAGCTATGCCCCCAAGATGAGGACAAGAAACAATTCCAAGCTAGGAAATGTGTAGTGAAGTGGATGATTGAGATTGATAGACATAGGTGCAAGGGTTTCAAATAGCGCCTGTTTCCAAGTTTTCACCATTTTGACAGATTTTTTTTTTTTTTTTTTTTGGGTGATACATCAAAGTGCCTATTGCTAGGTTTTCACTAAGATAATCTTTTTTTCAAGACATTTTCCAATTTTTAGGATTTTTTCAGCATCATATATGATTTTTTAAAAAAAAATTTAGAAGGTTTTAGAGATCACTAGTTCTCAAGCAAGATCACATCATTTTCTCCCAATGTCTAGCAAGGTATAGGATATGATGGAGCAACAAGCCAGTGGATAAGCAAAGATGGATGAAAAAAAAGTATGAAGCAAGTGAAAGTGATCCTCAAGGACTGACTCCTCAAGAGTACCCAAGCTAGGGAAAGAGGTGAAATAGTCATATGAATCATGTTTTGGATAAGCAATGGAAGTAATGAGAAAGATAGCATGTAGGATAAGTGGTGAAGCCAATGAGAGAGATATCATGAAGCATGTAGTCCAAAAGAGTAGACATGTCAAGAGACCTAAGAACCATTTTTATTTATCAAGATCAAGACCAAGGGGTCAACTAGATAGTATAGCAATGGGATAGAGCAATGAGAATAAAGCTCAAGATAGAGGCTATGAGTGAATGGGAGAGCACAATAGAAAATCTGGTGGATAAGATAACCAATATGCAAAGATAGCTCAACATTGTCAAGATCAAAGAGAGAAGAAGGGACAGATGGATGATGGAAGAATTACGCATGATGCCTGTTTGCTAGGTTTTCATCATGGTACTTATCCAAGGTGCCACAAGAAGTAGTTTTCACCATAGGATGGATTTATTTCTCTTTACTTTTGCTACCAAGGTGCCACAAGAAGTAGTTTTCACCAAGGCACATTTTCATTTTTTTCATTTTTTCATTTTTTTTTTTTCTTTTTTTTCTTTTTTTGAATTTTTAGAAAGAGTTGAAGCTGTTTGAATGTAGATAATGCTCCGATAGAAAAGATAAGTCATGATAAGCCAAGACCATAGAGAGGTATGCTCAAAGATGTTGATAGGGTGATGAAAGAGAAATGGTAGTAGGAAGAATATATGGAGGATAAGAGTTCATGTATAGAAAGTTAGTGTAAGCTTTAGAGGATTTCATGAGGGTATTTGAAACATTGGACAAGATCAACATTGACACACACCTTGAAGGGTATTGGAACAATGGAGGAATCATGGATGAAATAGCTTGAGATTTAGATGTATGAGAAGGTAAAAGAGATTTGGAAAAAAGTGGAGTGGAAGGATTTGGAATATTTATAGAAATATTTTTAGAAGAAGATGGAATGGAAGCCTTTGGAAGCTTGAATGTCAACTTTTAAGTATTTTCAATATTCAAGTCTTTTAAAAGAGACTTGGAAATCCACATAGCTTTAGATTTTCCTCGTTCTTTGGGTGCTTGAGAGTGCATTTCTTCAATGATGGATTTAGGAACCCACATTTTCTTTGATTTAGCTCTCTTAATAGTGGACCTTTGTGGTCTCTCTTGTGCATTCTCCTTCTTAGCATTCACATGTTGATTAGATGGGACATAGTGATCTTCATTTTTCAATGGATTCTTATGTTTATTCTCACTTCCAAAGGACTTGGGATTTGTGGATGAATAAGGATGATATGACTGGTTTAGATGTATAGATGGGTGAAAAGTCATCAAGGATGAGTGTCTTTGTTGATCTTGAGGTAATATAAGAGAGCTAGGGAATGAGCTAGGAGTGAATGTAGGAGATGGAGGAACATAAGGTCCCAATATGGATGGAAGGTTTGAATGCTTTAGCTTAGATGGATAAGGACCAAGGATAGATTTAGAAGATGCAAAGGGATAGTGAAAAGGGACATCAACATCTTTATAGTGAGCAACATAGTCAAAGCCATCAATAGACTCAAGAGTACCTTTCATAGGAACAACATTTTTAATAGTAGCACTTGAAGCTTGAGCACAATTTTGAAGTGGATATGGAGAAGTAGAACATGAGGGGATACTTTGATCTTGACAAGTAGCTTTGGATAGCATATGAAGAGAACTTTTCTCATAATTTTCAGTAAGCTCAAGGGAGATAATTGAAGTGGTATCTTCATCATACTTAGGAGGTGGAAAAGTTATAAGATATGGAGGGGAAAAATCATGAAAGAGATGAAAGGGTGCTTGATCTTGATCTTTCTTGACATTTATAGATTTTTCTTTTTGAGAGTCCTCTTGACATGGAGCCACTTCTAAGGACAAAGGAGAATGAAGAGTGAAGGGAGTAGTGCTTGGATTAGGCATAGTAGTGCATGAAGGTTGAGGATTTTTAGGATTAGTAGCATGGAAAATTTTTGCAGCCAAGTGAAGGTTAGCTTGAGTTTCTTTTAGAGGTAGCCCTTTAGGATACACATAGTCAATGTGGAAAGCATTAGGTTCTTTATTTGATGGAGCCATGTTGGAAAGATTTGAAGTGTTGGGAGATGCACGAGTGTTGAAAGAAGTGGAAGTATCAAGGAAACCATCACTAGACATAGGTTCATTAATATGATCTTGCTCATGAAAAGTATCCTCATCGCATGAATCATTAAAGGTATCAATAATTCCATTATCAATAAGATCTTGGATTTTATGTTTTAGCTCAATGCAATCTAAAGTAGCATGGTCATTAGATCGATGATAGGCACAATAGGTATCCAAGAATGGATTTCCATAGGAGCTAGACTTAGGTAACATGATGATCTTATTACCAAGAAGTTTTTGCAAAGTTTCATCATAAGAATCTTCCAAGGGAGCAAAATTTCTATCAAAAATATGTCTAGGATCTTCTTGTTGTTTCTCAAGTGAATAGCATGCGTTCATGTCTTCATCATTATCTTCATCAAAGATAGGTCCATCATGAAATTTTGGAATAGGCTCAAAGTAGGTATCACTTGCTTGTCCTCTAAAGAGGTCTTTAGATCTAGAAGATGAAGACATTTGATGTCTTGAAGTAGAGCATGTAGACCTAGAAGAAAAGGATGACCTCAAAGAAGGTGACTCACATGCATGTAAAGACCTTAAGGAAGATTCATGTAATGATGCAATCTTCTCCTCCAACCTTTTCTCAAGTTTAGACTTCATTTTTGTCATGTGCTTAGAGAAATGAAGGTAAGAAATATCATTTGTCTCTTCTAGTTCTTTGTATTGCACATATAGATCTTGAAACTCTTTAGTGACATGGAGGATATCATGATCATCTAGATTTGGTTGAAGCTTGGTAGCACAAGGTTTAAATTCCATAGTGGTAGATGCAAAGCCAAGCATAAAAGAGCCTAGAAGATAACTTGATGTTGAAACTATAGGAGGTAGAGTGTTCACTTGCCAAGATAGTAGATAGAGATTAAAGTAACTTGTCAAACAATATGTCCAGGAAACTTACGACATGAATGACTCAAGTCAATAGCTAGGCAAGATGCCCAAATAGCCAAATAGATAGAGCAAGCGGGGTGACAAGTGAACAACTTTCCCAACCCAAGAGTGTAGTCAAGAAATCAAGGTAACCATTTCAGCAAAAGGATAACTAGCAAGCATGCATAGACCATGAAGATAGAAAGACCAAGAGAACCAAGACCAAAGAGTCACTTTAAGCATGTTCAAGAACTAGAGACATAGCAAATCAAAGTCAAATGATGAGACTCCCCTTAGCAAGAAACACAAGAAAATGTTTGCATTTGATGTTTTGACTTGGTTGATAAAGTTTGACAATAGTTGATAGCATAGCAAGTTTGATGTTCAAAAACAATTTCTTTCCAAGCAAGATAGTGACACATGGAGTATTCTTCAAACAATCAAGCAAGGGACAAAGCAACCTTGCATGATACAAGCATATGTGATGTCTCAAAAGAATTCTCTAAAATTATCATAATGTGTATGTTCAAAAGATTTTCACTGGTATACCACATTTGAGAACACATCAAGCAATATCTACCTAAAGGACATGGTTCATTACTCAACAACTTGGCCCACGCTTGATGCTCCTTTGCCTCACACCAAGTGGTTGCCCACAAGAGATATTGGCTTTGTCATGGAAATGCCATAAGCATAACCAAGGGAACACATATGGTGAGTGTAAATCTTGGGGTGATCCGGGTAGTCCACTAGGATCAATCCTTGCACCAAGAAGTTGAGCGGCTAAAAAGGGTAGTTACTAACTTAGGGTGTTTAGATAGGGCTTCCGTTCATAGTGTTCCTCTTGCTCCCAATTACGGGACACCTCACCTTGCGATGAGTAACCGATCTCGCGATCACAAGAGTACCTTAAGCATTCTTACCTAGTGATCTCCCTATGGTCGAAATCCCATAAGCGATCACACTAGGTGAAGATAAACACTATGTCTACCAAGGTTTTGTGTCCTTGATAGCCTTGAGTTTATAGTGGGTTGGAAGAGCCGAGTAATTTGCTTGTCCCCACTTGGGTCGTTCCTCTCAGGTTGTCCGAGAGCAGGCCCTCTAAAGGATTTTAACTACACAAAGTGTGGATCAACTTTTAGAAGTCAAGATTTCTGATTCACCACAAGGGTGAAGAGCATACTCTCCTATTCCAATCGTTTTCTCCCAAACACACCAAGAAGATTTAGTTGCCTCTTACTCTTGAAACCAAATGGTAAGTCAAGATTTCTGATTCACCACAAGGGTGAAGAGCATACTCTCCTATCACCAAAAGATCTCAATTGTAAGTTTTAATGTGCCTAAAAATAAACAACTAGTATATGTTGCACATGCAAAAGTGAAGAACAAGTAAAATTGGGTTTTTATGCATTGGGCAGCCCTGCAAACAATCGTTAGTAGCCCTTGTGCATTTGAAGCTTTGACATGCGTTCTTTTTATGCAATGTTTCGATTTTTTTTTTTTCACAAGGATGGCAACCTGAAATCACAACTTGTTAGCAACAAAAGTTAGTGTGAAATAACATAAAAATCTGCAATAAAAAGTGGTGAGTTGCTTCAAAAATCTAATTTATCCTCCAACCAAGTACATGCAAAGAAAGTGCAAGTTAATCACAAATGCTTTCATTTTTACTCTTTGGTTTTGACCTAGTCAACAAGATTGGACTTTTTTGCTATGATTTCGTATCCAAAAATGAAAATGAAAAAAAGAGACCCTTGTTAAAAATCAGAGAGCTTTCCAAAAATGCAAGAAATTTTAAAAAATCTCTTCATTTGCTCCCTAGAGATTGATTTTGTCAAAACAGGCCAAATTTATCAAATCGAATTTTTTATCCTTAATACGATCTCAAAATTCAAAACACAAAGAAAGAACCCCCATTAGAATTCAAAAATATTTCTGAAAATGTAAGTTTTTCCAAAAAATGCGCTGATTTGCGATCAAAAATGGCTTTTTATGAAAAATAAAGAAAAAATCATAACTTCTGAAAATCACGTCAAAATGCTCTGAAAATTGGACTGAGACATTTTACGAATATACCCAACCTGAAAACAAAATTTCAAAACCAAACTCTAAGCGGTTTAAAATATATGATCAAATCTTTAAACCAACTAAGTTTTTGGCCTTCAAACCAATTTACTTATGGGTTGGCCTTAAAACCAAAGTGATAATTCTACAAAAGCATTTGATTAGATCTAATATGCTGCTGTAAAAAACCAGAGATAAAAAATGAAAGCAAATGGAGCTAGAACTTGATTCAAGCCCCACGGTGGGCGCCAAAAATGTACACTCGAAAGTGTCCCACTCTAAACCCTTCTATCCAAACAATTCCATGAGTTGGAATGTTTGAATGCCGGCTTAGAGCTCCCTATCCACGGAGTGCAAGAGAGTGTATTTCAAGTTCAAGGGCTCTCAGATGAGCCTTAGAGATACTCTTCTTGCTAGTAAACCATGCAATGGGAGGTTCCAAAGACAAGATGCAAGAATGCAAATGTCCCAAGGAGTTCCTCAAGGATGCAATGCAAATGAAGATTAAGCTAGAATGAGAATGTCAAATGCAGCTATGCTAAAACATGTATGAGAGTGTTACAATACCATTATTAAGCTATGTGAGATTAAGATACATGTACAAATGAAAGCTAAACTAAGATGCTATGGTATGAGAGAATGTAGACAAGAAATAGAAGTTCTCCACAAAGCTCCAAAGAAACCTGTTAGAAAACCTGCAGCATAACAATATTCAAGAATGAGGATGAATTGAGGGGGAAAGCTCTCTCCCTTTTAAAGATGTATGGACGGTGGAGATCAAGATGAAGATGGTGGATGATCAACGGTGGAATTCGAAACTAAGAGTGATCCATGTGCACACACAAGTCAACCAATAGAATATAAGTTCACTTGTCATATAAGACAAAAGTCACAAAGCCTTTTCTTTTAATTGTAAAATAGAAAAAGAACTTTATGTGTGCACTTTAAGTGGGTTAGAAGAATGGGGTCTTTTATTTAATTAAAAGGGGACATGTTCTTTTAATCAAATAATGAACTTAGGATAGCATAGTCAAACTATAGGTTATAATCAAATAAATTGATTATTAGCAAATTGGCTTAGGTAAGTGATTAAATTAATTTAGCCAAAATGTTGAAAAGAGGGCTAATAGTCTAGATGACCATTTTTAGGTGATTACACCTACCATTTTGTGCTGCTCAACCATTTTAGGTATAAAGTGAAGATATCTATTCCTTTCTACCTCTACTCTTCTATTAATGAAAATATAAATGATTATAAGGAGAAGCATTCTAGAAACCCTACCTTCCATGAGGGGCTATTGCTATTAATCTATGAATTTTTTAAGGCTAGGTCTATGGGGAAACAAATTAAGAATAGGAAGGAGGGAAAGAAGGGCAGAGGGGACTTAGATGAGTTAGGAGAGGACTATATGCCTTTTGATACTAAGGATAGCCATGATATGCACTTGAACTCAGAGGAGGAAGAGTCCCCATAGGACACTTCTGGTGAAAAAGCCATTAAAATGAAAGGAGAAAAAAACACTAATTGAATCTAAATAGGGTTTTGGCATATCTTCAGATAGGGACTATAATGAAAGGGTCGAGGGCATGGAGATGGAAGGAAATAGTGTTGAAGGTGAGGAGGAGACTTATCTCAAATAAGGGGAGGGCATGGAGAGGAAGAGGGGTCATAGAAACATTATCATCAAAATGCGGACCAACAAAGAGGAAGATGTCAATACCTTCAGTGGCCAAAAAAGAGGGAAAGTATTTGAGTCCAAGGAGGAAAAATAAGGGGGAGGAGCAGGAAAGGGAAGAGGGGGACATTAATTAGGATGAAGGGGATGTGTACGAGTAGGACTATAAGGAATTTGGTTCCAACCAATACAAATGCACAATTACTGGCAAGGATAGGAATGTGGTGTGGAGGAATTTCAACATTGTTTCTACTAGAATGGGAATTAATAGAGAATTGATCCAAACTTTGGTCAACAAGAATAAAGAGGGAAAAATCCAAACGGAAGATTTAATTGACTCAACCCTTGTGATTTTTAGTGACACCACTAAGGAAAATCTTGAAATGGATGTTCACAACAATGCTAAAAACAGTGTGGTGGATAGCTTTTGTACCACCAAATGGATTTCTCATGAAATCCAAGAGCTCAAATATATAGTGAGCATCCTAGAGAGGGAGAACTATAGCTTGAAGAAGAGGAAAATGGAGGAAGAAAAGAACATGGATAACAGAGTGGAGGAAGTTAAAGTAGGGTCCAAACTATGGAGAGCTCAATGTAGAATATAGTTGAACAAAGCTATAAAATTCTTAAAGAGGCTAATGAGAACATAAAGGTGGTCATTAACAAAGTGGAATAACATAGGGCTAGGAAGGAGGAGGATCCTTCCCCCAATAGTGCAAAGGATAGGTCTCCTAAAGATAGTTCAAGGAAATGAACTATATCCAACATGAAGAAGGATATCCAGGAAGCTGACAAAATAATCTCTGAAATGAAGGAGATAGCTAGAAGAATGTTGGAGCTGGAAATTTGTGCAACAAAAATTCTCAGAGAAATCACTTGAGTTGCCTTCCTAGATTTTTTTTGTTACTCCTAGTTTTTTGTACTACCCTCTCTGGCTTTTTCACGTTTCTTTCTTTTATTTGTAAGGGGTTGTTTCAATTAGTAGCTTTTAGTTAAACTGCTACTTTAAGTGTTCTTTTTAAGTCTAACTTTTATGGTGTAAGGGTTTCAAGGCCCCATTAATACCTATTTTCCTTAATAAAAAACATTTACACAATATTGTATAATATATAATGTGCAAATATTATTTAAAAAGTAATATTTACTAAGATGTTTTCAATTAAAAATTAGAAATTAAATCAAACTATATAGTTAATATATTCACTTAAGTGAAAAATTAAAAAGCACCTCAACTTAAAAATATAGCATAAAGTGCTCTATAGTTACTTTAAGTGAAAAATTTAAATGATAAAGTAACTTAAAAACTTAACTTAAAGTGATTTATGTTATATTTTACAAAAAGTGAAATGAAACCATTAAAATATAACATGATATTTTAAATTATGCAGTTGCACTTGGAAAGTCCACCTTTTGGGCACCAAAATGATCATATCTTTTGATTGCTAACATTGATTAAGCCTTAAGATAGATCAAATCAAAGGGAAAATTGAAAACAATGATTTGAGCAAAATCAAAAGACCAAAAACTAAAAAACACACTTAAAAATCAAAAAATAGACAATGAAGGCTTCAAACATCAAGCATAGGCTCAACAAACTGAAAAACTAAAAAGACTTGACAAAAGCCTCCAGCAAATGAGTTCATTATGAAAATTTGACTTGAATGATTGATCAATGTTATCCAATTAAATAATGAACTAACATAGAGAAATGTGAAATTAAGTTGAAAAAGTTTCATATTATTACTTGCATTTTGTGGTGACAAAATGTAGGACAATAGCTAGCTCTGTCTGGGGAATATTACTTGTTTGTTCTTAAAAACAATGAGTGACATGGAATCCACTTTTCTAAGTTCCTACACCCACTCCATTGGGATATAGAGTCAAACAACCAAAAACAAAAAAAACTAATGTGAATAAAGAAAAGAAAATCTAGTAAAACAAAAACATGCAAGCACACTTATCAAAAATAAAGAAAAACCTATCTAATTAAAACTAACCAAAAATGCAAACTTCTAGATGAAACCATTTATGGGTTCAACAAAATAGTTACCTTTTTTTAGTAGTTTGTGGTACCTTGCATGTTCATAGGAAACTTCGTATTGATGGAACATGAAAAATTGGAGCAATGATGTTATTGTCTAAGGTAACACCTCTTGGAAGATATGAAAGAATTCACCTTTTTGAGATAAATCATTTGTATTGCTACTCCAAGAAAGGTCCATGAATTGAAACTGCTCATTCAAAAATAAACATACATCTTTGACTTCTTCTTGAATTATATATATATTAGCCTCTAACCATGCAAGATGTCAGATTGGACATCCCCTTCATTCAAAATATTATGTGTTCTTTCCAACTGCAACTTGATTAATTGGTTCATCAATCACCAACACCTAAGAATGATCAAGAAAACTTTGCTCATGTGATTTCAGTAACAACATGACTACACTGGTTGCCTCAACATGCTGGTCACAAACTTTTGACTTAGGAAAGTCTTTATTGTTTATGAGAAATTCCTTTTTAAGCATCAGGGTAGAACATTTATGTAAATTGTACTCAAGTTCATGACCTTGAGATACAAATACATCATTTTTAGCTTGATTAGAACTTGCTTGCATGTCCCCTTTTATAATAGGATTATTTTGGCCATTGGAAGAAATTTTTTCTTTCCTCATCTTTTCATCACTAGCCTTCCGAGACTGTGCACACTAGATATGAGAGTTGCCAACCATGTCTTCTTCCTTTTCCTGGAAGAGAATAGCAAGATCACTAGCTTCAAATTTAGGATACTCACTGTTGTCTTCACTAATGTTTACTCAATTACAAGCTTCTTTGATGGTGAAACTATTTTTTGTTGATTCCCAACAATAGAAGTTTGAGGAATAGTTGGAAAAGGCCTCCTTTGTACATCTTCTTAAGGAACACAGAATATGCCTTCAACTATTTTCTTTTTTTGGGAAACTCATTTGCTAACCTTTGCACTATGGGATCTGTCCTTGTGCTAGAAGAAAATGAATTTTAAGAATGGTAACTTTCTTCAGAATCACCATCTTTGATTCTTATTTTCTCAGCAAGAATAAGATCATCTTCAATTTCAATTTCCAATGTTTGGATAGCTGCAAGAGTAGTCAGGACTTCTCTCCTTAATAGAAAATCAATTTTAGGAATTTGAGCATTGACAAAGAAACACCTCAAATTGGCAGTTGTAGGTTGAAAAGCAACTAGAATTCTTTGTGTCAATTTGTTCAAGTGAGAACCAAATTTAGGCATAGGCACATGAGATAAATTGTTTGGCTGAGCAAGTTGGGCCAACAATGCATGAGCATCATCAAGAGGCTTGAACCTTTCCTTGAACTTGGTTATAAGAGTAACCCAATTTATGATAATTCATGGTGGTAAATGGTAAAACCAATCAGGAGCCACACCTTGTAGATTTACCATGAACAACCTTACAGACATGTCCTCATATCCAACAACATGAAAAATACATGTAATGCAGAAAGTAGCAATATTCTCATTAGGGTGTTGTTCATCACTGAAAAACTTAGGAAAGTTCTTTCATAAGCCATTAGGAAGATCATGTAGAAGTGGAGCTAGATTCAATGATCCAATAGAATTTTCCCAAGAACCTTGGGTCATTTACATGTCCTTGGTAAATGCTTGAAACAACTTCAAGAAATAAAATTACAATGAATATTTATAATAAAAAAGGACATGTGTGTGCTTCAAATTAAAGCATCAGATTTTTAAATGTGCATTGTGTCCACAATACAGTAGCCAAAAACTATTAGGTGGATATTTTAGAACCAATAGTTTTGTTAAAATCTAGTTGCAAACTAGGCAAACCACCCACAATATGTGAGACAAAGTCTCTCCTACATTAAAGGGAAGGCTCCCCCTTCTCACCATTCCTTGGATCAACTCAAGGTAAAAAATAAGTTGAAAGATTTGTGACGGGTGTTACCAATATTCTTTCCTCTTAACTTTCAAGAAATAATCCACTCACCCATGAAGTGAGTGATGGACAAGATGAAATCTCTAACTACACTTCTATCTAGTAGCTAGAAATGGTGATACTGATAAACCAACACCAACTCAAATGCTTATTGAAAGTGTACCAATTTGGCTCTAATACTTGTTTCAACCTATTGTATAAGAATACCATCTACCACTGAGGTAAAAAGACTTCCAGAAGTAGGGAATTCTAACTATTTTTCATGAATTTGATATGGTACCCCAATTGTTTCTTTACTCACTATGATCTATTATTGAACACACAATAATAACATGAATTAAAGATAATAGGAATAAATTATAGTCAAAGCTTCTAATTTTCTCTATCACGATTGCTTTTAGTCAAAGCTTCAAATTCAATTGCTTCTTTTATTCACTTTTCTCCTGAATTTGTACTACATAATCAAAGTTATGCTTGCACAAGTTTGGTATAGTTTTCTTGTACACAACAAAAGATGACATTTACAATGAGAGGGCACTCCTTTATATAGGCAAATGAGTTGAGAAAATGGAGGAAAAAGTAGGAACAACTCAACCAGCTTTGACCAAGTCTAACTAACAAGAGAAATTATTGAATTACATGCCATAAGGACATGAAAATTGTATTACATGTAATTACACAATTTCATGCAATACATCCTCTTCATCAACAAACTTTGGAAACTAAATAAGGAAGAAGAAAAAAGTGAATTAAAAATGTTGATTCTGAATTAATCAATCCTATAAATTATTAGCAAAGGCCTTGTACTTGGTGATGCAATGTCAGATGATAATAGGATTGGTAGTTCTTGTATTTTTCCTATTGCATTCACCTTGATAATCATGGTGTTGTGTATTTTGATAGCCCCTGACTATCTTTGATGAATTGCTCATTTTCATTTGAAACTGGATGTGATCAAGATTTTTCTCATTCAAATTTTTGTGCATTCTCCTTTGTAGATTGGTGCATTATGGGGTCTCTAACACTTTGAAGACCTTCTCGACAATGTCTGGATGTAAACTTAGAACAACTTTCCACCAACACCTAAAATTTTTACTTTTTAAAACCAAAGTGCTTGGCACATTCCCACACAAACTCGAGTTCTCAAACAATCATTGGAAAAATAGAGACCAAATGAATTACCACTTCTTTGATTTGAAGCACACCTTATTTACTAGATGTCTTCATTCTTTATAGATATTATGGCATAAATTGACTTGCTACAATATAAAAGTTTTGATGGAATTGAATCCATCATTGGAAGATATGGATTTTGACTTGACAACAATTTTGGCAAAATGGATTTCTAAGGAACAATATATTCAAAGTATTGATTAGATACTCATGGAATATATGCAATGAATTGGATGTGATATGGAAAATATATGAGGAGGGCTAAAATGAGACTTAGGAGGATGGATGGCATGTAAATGTGTATAGGCAAAGGATGAGTTCTTATAAAGATGGCTTGACGAATGAAGGCTAGGTGCAGGGGAATGTGTGCAAATGATAACTTTTGACTTTAAAAGTGTGACCTTTGGTCAAAAATGGGGTCTTTGGATGTCATTACATATAAAGTGATTTATATGTAATCGTGAATTGATGCAATCATGCAATGAGGTTCAAAGTATGAGATTACGTGCAAATGAGGATGGATAGTGAGATTACATGTAATTTCTCTTGGAATATAATTGCATATGAAAGGAATGGATACAATGTGCCTTGGGCATGTAATGATCTATATAGAGTGAAACGATGCACTTGCATGAGATGATGGAAAGTGTAGTGAAGTGAAACGTGCTCAAGTTCTTGGAAAGAAAATGCAATTTCTTCCAAATGAAGAAAAACGAGAAAAAAAGAAAACAAACAATGAAAATAAGCACAAAAAACATGTACCTTTGGCTTTAGACTCAAACATGTCAAGAGGCAAGTTACTTTAAAGTGCAAATTCGAATTTGGAGTTAGGAAAAAATCTAAAAGTATGAAAATGAGACTTTTCATCATATTTAAAGAAAAAAATGCACTTTTCATGGCATATCTATGGCCAAGTGGGCAAAATTCAACTAAAATATGGAATAGAATAGCAAGATAAGCACAAATTAATGAACAAGATTAAAAATGTCTACTTACTTGAAGATCAATGAGCCAAAGTAGAAAGATTTGTAGATTTTGAAGACCAATTCTCCTCCAAATCTAGATTATCAAACAATAATATTGACTTACTCAATCTTGCATGTGATGGATATCAACATGCAATGAATGGTGCATGAGAATCCTCAAAAACGTGATCAAAGATTATCAATACATGGATCGCTTTTGGAAAAATGCCTAAGTAGTAGAACCAATTTTTTTCACAAAAATGTGGTCTGAAAGGGTCATTACATGGAACATTTTTTGCATTAGATGGTAGAAACGTGACCTCCAATGATAATATCATGCACCCAAAGGCAAAAATGACCTATATTAGAGCCAAAATCTGATCTCCAAACTCTAAAACTGGGCATTTTGGGTAAAATGTGGCTCGAAAAGAGCATGAAATGAACCATTTTTTTAATGGAATTGGATGTTTAGGGCATGAGAATGTATTAAAATGTAAATATGTCTGTAGATAGAGAGATTCCAAGCCATAACATGGACAAATCTATGAAAAATCATCAAAAGTGCATTCTTCTAGGGCAAAAGCATGGACATTGTACTCATGGAGGCAAATATGTGGACTTCAAATACAAATGCATATGATTATAAACCCAAACACACTCTTGAGGAGTGATTACTTATTTTAAATATCATGTCATATTGCTCTTTCATGCAAAACATGCATGTGTAGTGCAGTGAAGTGAAACGTGCTCAAGTTCTTGGAAAGAAAATGCAATTTCTTCCAAATGAAGAAAAATGAGAAAAAAAGAAAACAAACAATGAAAATAAGCACAAAAAACATGAACCTTTGGCTTTAGACTCAAACATGTAAAGAGGCAAGTTACTTTAAAGTGCAAATTCGAATTTGGAGTTAGGAAAAAATCTAAAATTATGAAAATGAGACTTTTCATCATATTAAAAGAAAAAAATGCACTTTTCATGGCTATCTATGGCCAAGTGGTCAACATTCAACTAAAATATGGAATAGAATAGTAAGATAAGCACAAATTAATGAACAAGATTAAAAATGTCTACTTACTTGAAGATCAATGAGCCAAAATAGAAAGATTTGTAGATTTTGAAGACCAATTCTCCTCCAAATCTAGATTATCAAACAATAATATTGACCTATTCAATCTTGCAAGGGATGGATATCAACATGCAATGAATGGTGCATGAGAATCCTCAAAAACGTGATCAAAGATTATCAATACATGGATCGCTTTTGGAAAAATGCCTAAGTAGTAGAACCAATTTTTTTCACAAAAATGTGGTCTAAAAGGGTCATTACATGTAACATTTTTTGCATTAGATGGTAGAAACGTGACCTCCAATGATAATATCATGCACCCAAAGGCAAAAATGACCTATATTAGAGCCAAAATCTGATCTCCAAACTCCAAAATTGGGCATTTTGGGTAAAATGTGGCTCAAAAAGAGCATGAAATGAACCATTTTTTTAATGGAATTGGATGTTTAGGGCATGAGAATGTATTAAAATGTAAATATGTCTGTAGATAGAGAGATTCCAAGCCATAACATGGACAAATCTATGAAAAATCATCAAAAGTGCATTCTTCTAGGGCAAAAGCATGGACATTGTACTCATGGAGGCAAATATGTGGACTTCAAATACAAATGCATATGATTATAAACCCAAACACACTCTTGAGGAGTGATTACTTGTTTTAAATATCATGTCATATTGCTCTTTCATGCAAAACATGCATGTGTAGTGCAGTGAAGTGAAACGTGCTCAAGTTCTTGGAAAGAAAATGCAATTTCTTCCAAATGAAGAAAAACAAGAAAAAAAAAGAAAACAAACAATGAAAATAAGCACAAAAAACATGTAACTTTGGCTTTAGACTCAAACATGTAAAGAGGCAAGTTACTTTAAAGTGCAAATTCGAATTTGGAGTTAGGAAAAAATCTAAAATTATGAAAATGAGACTTTTCATCATATTAAAAGAAAAAAATGCACTTTTCATGGCTATCTATGGCCAAGTGGTCAACATTCAACTAAAATATGGAATAGAATAGTAAGATAAGCACAAATTAATGAACAAGATTAAAAATGTCTACTTACTTGAAGATCAATGAGCCAAAATAGAAAGATTTGTAGATTTTGAAGACCAATTCTCCTCCAAATCTAGATTATCAAACAATAATATTGACCTATTCAATCTTGCAAGGGATGGATATCAACATGCAATGAATGGTGCATGAGAATCCTCAAAAACGTGATCAAAGATTATCAATACATGGATCGCTTTTGGAAAAATGCCTAAGTAGTAGAACCAATTTTTTTCACAAAAATGTGGTCTAAAAGGGTCATTACATGTAACATTTTTTGCATTAGATGGTAGAAACGTGACCTCCAATGATAATATCATGCACCCAAAGGCAAAAATGACCTATATTAGAGCCAAAATCTGATCTCCAAACTCCAAAATTGGGCATTTTGGGTAAAATGTGGCTCAAAAAGAGCATGAAATGAACCATTTTTTTAATGGAATTGGATGTTTAGGGCATGAGAATGTATTAAAATGTAAATATGTCTGTAGATAGAGAGATTCCAAGCCATAACATGGAAAAATCTATGAAAAATCATCAAAAGTGCATTCTTCTAGGGCAAAAGCATGGACATTGTACTCATGGAGGCAAATATGTGGACTTCAAATACAAATGCATATGATTATAAACCCAAACACACTCTTGAGGAGTGAATACTTGTTTTAAATATCATGTCTTATTGCTCTTTCATGCAAAACATGCATGTGTAGTGCAGTGAAGTGAAACGTGCTCAAGTTCTTGGAAAGAAAATGCAATTTCTTCCAAATGAAGAAAAACGAGAAAAAAAAAGAAAACAAACAATGAAAATAAGCACAAAAAACATGTAACTTTGGCTTTAGACTCAAACATGTCAAGAGGCAAGTTACTTTAAAGTGCAAATTTGAATTTGGAGTTAGGAAAAAATCTAAAAGTATGAAAATGAGACTTTTCATCATATTTAAAGAAAAAAATGCACTTTTCATGGCATATCTATGGCCAAGTGGGCAACATTCAACTAAAATATGGAATAGAATAGCAAGATAAGCACAAATTAATGAACAAGATTAAAAATGTCTACTTACTTGAAGATCAATGAGCCAAAATAGAAAGATTTGTAGATTTTGAAGACCAATTCTCCTCCAAATCTAGATTATCAAACAATAATATTGACTTATTCAATCTTGCAAGTGATGGATATCAACATGCAATGAATGGTGCATGAGAATCCTCAAAAATGTGATCAAAGATTATCAATACATGGATCGCTTTTGGAAAAATGCCTAAGTAGTAGAACCAATTTTTTTCACAAAAATGTGGTCTGAAAGGGTCATTGCATGTAACATTTTTTGCATTAGATGGTAGAAACGTGACCTCCAATGATAATATCATGCACCCAAAGGCAAAAATGACCTATATTAGAGCCAAAATCTGATCTCCAAACTCCAAAACTGGGCATTTTGGGTAAAATGTGGCTCAAAAAGAGCATGAAATGAACCATTTTTTTAATGGAATTGGATGTTTAGGGCATGAGAATGTATTAAAATGTAAATATTTCTATAGATAGAGAGATTCCAAGCCATAACATGGACAAATCTATGAAAAATCATCAAAAGTGCGTTCTTCTAGGGCAAAAGCATGGACATTGTACTCATGGAGGCAAATATGTGGACTTCAAATACAAATGCATATGATTATAAACCCAAACACACTCTTGAGGAGTGAATACTTGTTTTAAATATCATGTCTTTGTTGGCATTATGATACATTTTTGTCATTAGTTACAACACTTATTGGATTCTGAATGCTTACCGAGCTCTCACCGGACATTCCTTTGTAAGCCAAGCTTTAGCTAGTTCTTAGTGTTTACCGAGTGATCGAGGTGAACAAAGAAGTCAGTGTTTACCGAGTGATCGAGGTGAACAAAGCAGTCAGTGTTTACCGAGTGTTCGAGGTAAAGAAAGGAATCAGTTTTGACCGAGTGAAGATGTACTTAGTATTGACCGAGAACTTCGTGATAACCGAGCTCCTGAGGTTATCAAGGAAATTAATTTTACCGAGCTCAGACGGTTATCAAGGAAACTAACTATCACCGAGTCACAAGGTTCTATCGAGTGTTTCCTTTGATCACCGAGCTACAGTTCAGATAGAAGTGTTCACCGAGTGACATCTCTTCTACCGAGTCTCCAGTGGTTACCAAGTTCAGAACTACTCGAAGTGTTTAGTATGGACCGTGCCTTCACTTCTGCCGAGTGCATGACGATGCCGAGTAACGCAGTGGACACCGAGTATTAGAAGGACACCGAGTTAGTTCAGTGAACCCGAGTTTTTACCTTGGGCCGACTTTGTATAGAGATTTGCACTTGTTGTTTTGGCCGACCTTGCATGTATTGTTTATTTGGATGGTATATATATGCAATGTATTGTATCATTCAAATGTAATGGTAATGAATGAAAATGTGAAAGTGTGAAAGAAATACATGCGTGCGAAAGTATGTGTGCTGAGTTGTGAAGGTATTCAGCAAGGTCAAGTTTTGGAGCAGAAAAGTTTTATCTATCACATCAAGGTGAATCAGAGCATAACGGATCTTATCAGCAATCAGTTGTAATCAGATCCACTATTTCATTCTAACAGGTGAATCAGTTTTTGTAAATCCTTTAACAAGGTAGACTTAACAGTCTTTTGTAAATCTCCTAACAGAGTGCATACTTTATTGTATGTTTGTAAATCCTCTAACAAGGTGGATCTAGCAATCCTTTGTGCTCCTAACAGGGCAAATCACCAGAAGTGGTCATTGTAAGCCTTAACCGGCCAACTTCATACTGCAGTAATGAAGCTTTGTGGGTTTCATCCCCAACCCAGTTTTACTTTCTATTTGGAAGGTTTCTGGGTCACCAAATCTGTGTGTTCAAGTGTTGCAAATGATTTTGTTTCATGCTTACAGTAGGTTACTTGGATGAATGGTGAATATATCAGTATGCAGTTTTATTGTTTGAAATTTTAAAAGTTACTGATTCACCCCTCCCCTCTCAGTAACTTGTCATATCTTGAATATTTCCAACAGTCTTATTGCTCTTTCATGCAAAACATGCATGTGTAGTGCAGTGAAGTGAAACATGCTCAAGTTCTTGGAAAGAAAATGCAATTTCTTCCAAATGAAGAAAAACGAGAAAAAAAGAAAACAAACAATGAAAATAAGCACAAAAAACATGTAACTTTGGCTTTAGACTCAAACATGTCAAGATGCAAGTTACTTTAAAGTGCAAATTTGAATTTGGAGTTAGGAAAAAATCTAAAAGTATGAAAATGAGACTTTTCATCATATTTAAAGAAAAAAATGCACTTTTCATGGCATATCTATGGCCAAGTGGGCAACATTCAACTAAAATATGGAATAGAATAGCAAGATAAGCACAAATTAATGAACAAGATTAAAAATGTCTACTTACTTGAAGATCAATGAGCCAAAATAGAAAGATTTGTAGATTTTGAAGACCAATTCTCCTCCAAATCTAGATTATCAAACAATAATATTGACTTATTCAATCTTGCAAGTGATGGATATCAACATGCAATGAATGGTGCATGAGAATCCTCAAAAACGTGATCAAAGATTATCAATACATGGATCGCTTTTGGAAAAATGCCTAAGTAGTAGAACCAATTTTTTTCACAAAAATGTGGTCTGAAAGGGTCATTACATGTAACATTTTTTGCATTAGATGGTAGAAACGTGACCTCCAATGATAATATCATGCACCCAAAGGCAAAAATGACCTATATTAGAGCCAAAATCTGATCTCCAAACTCCAAAACTGGGCATTTTGGGTAAAATGTGGCTCGAAAAGAGCATGAAATGAACCATTTTTTTAATGGAATTGGATGTTTAGGGCATGAGAATGTATTAAAATGTAAATATGTCTATAGATAGAGAGATTCCAAGCCATAACATGGAAAAATCTATGAAAAATCATCAAAAGTGCGTTCTTCTAGGGCAAAAGCATGGACATTATACTCATGGAGGCAAAAATGTGGACTTCAAATACAAATGCATATGATTATAAACCCAAACACACTCTTGAGGAGTGATTACTTGTTTTAAATATCATGTCTTATTGCTCTTTCATGCAAAACATGTTCTCTAGAGGTGTTTGTATGTTTTAAAAATATGCATTTGGTTTAAAACGCACTCTTGGAGTGCTATTACATTTTTTAAAACATGAACATGACTTGCCCATGTAAAACTCACTCTTAGAGTGCCATTGCACATTATAAATATATGTTATATGCCCTCAAGGTGAAAAACACACTACTGGAGGAGCATTGCATATTAAAAAACTTGAATATGCATAAGCTTTTTAGTGCAAAATACACTCTAGGAGGGTGATTGCATATTTTAACTTAAAGACTTATATATGCCTTTAGTTTGAAAATGTATTGTCTAGGAAGATTTGCATATATTACATGACACTAGATGAAATGACATGTTTGCACAACTTAAGTGATCAACTAAGCACATACCTAATTGTTTTTTGAAGAAATATCACCTAATTGGGTCATAAATAACATTTACACTATATAGTTTAACATATAATGTGAAAATATTATTTAAAAATTAATAATTACTAAGATGTTTTGAATTAAAACTCAAAAAAAAATCAAACTATATAGTTAATATAGTCACTTAAGTGAAAAATTAAAAAAATAACTCAACTTAAAAATATAACATGAGGAAGGTTTTTCACTCTACTAGGGTTTCTTGCTTCATGTGAACTTTCAATTTTGTTACGTACAACTCTTCGTCTGAGCTTTCCTTCTATAGTCTCCACTTATCACACCGTATTTACTATGGGAGCTTTTAGGGTAAGATATAATGGCTCTGGCTAGCGGTGAACCAATTGTTTGTCATGTTCACATTGCTGCTTCAAATTGCCATGGTGCCACCATAGAACAAAAACCCTGACAAGTTTGTCCCAAAGGTTTTTCACAAGGTAATCTTGATATTATCCTTCCTTTGCAAGAATTTGATGATACATGTGACTGGTTAGAACAACATACCTTGATAGGTTATTTTGTGGGTAGGATTCCTCCTGAAGCTATGCTTCGAGAAAGGGTTGACAAGAGTTGGACTCCTCATGGAGTCCATCTTGATGCTATGCAAAACCTTAACAAAGGTTTTTTTTATTTCACTACACTAACCCATCACAAGTAGATATGGTATTTAACAATGGACCTTGGTCTGTGTGTTCCTCTCTACTTGTTTTTCAAAAATGGTCATGAGACTTCACAGTCTTAGATGATAAAAAGCTTAGGGTTCTTGTGTGGGTTGAGTTCCCTAGTTTACCCTTGTCATGTTGGCCTTTCATTGAGTCCATTGCCAAAACCCTTGGCAAAGTTGTCACAAAGGAGCCTGAGAAAATTTTCAATGCTCGCCAACATCGATGCCTTTACGTCAAGGTTGATCTTTCCAGGGATCTTAAAGATTTTGTGGAAATCCAAATTGAGGCCCAAACCTTCTGTCAAAAGGTTCTTTACTTGAACCTCCCCAACACGTATTATATGTGCATGTCTATGGAACACAAGATCAGGGATTTCCCTTTGGCTACGCCTAGGGTCAAGCCCATGCCTAAAGAAGTGCCCACCAAATTGGTTGAAGGGAAAAAAGAAGAACATGTTACTATTGGGTGCAAGGGCAAGGTTACCTTGAATCCCTTGCCCCCCAAGCAGTCCTATGTAGCAGTCATCGCGGTTCCTCCTATCCCCATAGGAGCATCAATTCTAGCCAGCGTAGGTACACATACAGCTTCCACAACACCTATTTTGGGGGTTTCAAAGGTTTTAAACCCTACTGGTATGCAAGGAATAAATATGGCTGCTAGGGCTTCTGCCTTGGCTAGAGTTCATACTCCTCTTGCTACTTCTTCCATAGCACCACCAACAACACGACATTCTCGCAGTCCTCCTAGAGGTGCAAAGATACAAAAGGTGAAATGGTAGGCTATAATTTTTGAGGGTTTTCCTTCTAACTTCAACCAAGTTTCTATCTTCTAGCAAAACAACTACTTCTTTCTTGAGGATGAGGATGATATGGAAGAATTTTTATGAATTTCCTTTCATGGAAGGTTCGAGGTCTAACAAACCTCTCTTGATAGTTCTCTATCTGGGATGCCCGTCATAGACTTGGTAATTTAGATTTTCTCTATCTGCAAGAAGTTAAGATTTCTGGTTTCATGCTCTCTTCTGCATGCCACATCATTTGGTAGGATGGCGTTATGTTTTCCTCTCAGCACAAAGTTGGCCGAGATGGTGTAGTTACTCTCTTGTCACCTCGCCTTCATTCTACTATTATTTTGCATAGTTTTGACCCCATGCATATAATTATTTGGCTCTTGCTTTCCATTAACAATCATTCTTTTGAAGTTATTAATGTTTATGCTTCCAATGATGTTGTGGAAAGATCCAAGATGTGGGCCTGGCTAGCTGAAAATTTTCCTCTAGCTACTTGGTTCATGTGTGGTGACTTCAATATGGTTGAAGTGGCCTTTGACAAAGATGACATTTTGCCTTTTTGCTAGACAGATGGGGAAAGAGAATCTTGGTACTACATGCACAATAAATTGGACCTTTTTGATCCCAATATCAACTGTCACTAGGATAGTGGGGTTTGGCACTCTTGGTCCAACTTTTAAGCTGGTTCTAACCGCATTTTAAAGAATCTTGATCGTGCTATGATTACTACACAATCTTTTTTCTCCTTTTTTGAGGATCGAGATTTACCTATCATTCCCCTACTAGATGTGATGTTTTCTGACCACTATCCCATCTATTTTGTCATTTCTTGGCAAATAGTTTTCTCGAACATGGCCAAGTCTCAATTCTTCCTCAACACATCTGTGTTCATGCATGCTTCCACCATCTCATATATCCTACATGTCTAGAATTTGAAGCCACATCCACATTCTCAAAGGGGATGGATTCAATGGTGGAATGATGCTATTACCAGAACTACTTGGTTCTTGTGCATCTATGGGCATCAATAGGCAATATTTAAAAAACAATCATATGAATCCAACACCCTTACCCTCAAAAAATCCTCTAAGGCTCTCACCCTCAATCCCTTTGATGTGGATTTACAAATTCAGCTTGCCAAGCTTTGCCATGATAAATAAATTGCTGATAATTATGTCACTCGAGAAGCCCAAATCAAAGCCCATGTCCACTGGTTGGAGGTTGGCGATAAAGCGTCAAAGGAGTTATTTCAAGCCCTTGGAGTCTATCATACCAATGTTAGGATTAAAAAGATCAAAGAAGGAACTGTTGTTTTGTCTAGTCTCCCCAACATTCTACAAGCATTTGTTCATCACTGTAATGCCTCGCCAAGGGATCCAAAGAATTACACTAAGTTTACCAGACAATTTTTTTTTTAAACATGAAAGATAAACCATTCACAACACTTGTGGAAGCAACAAAAACAATTCAAATAAAAGTACACATAACATAACATAACAGATTACATTCTTTAAAGATCCCTTAACGTTGAATTACATCTAATTATAACTATTCATCTAACATCACATCGTTATGAAATAACAATAATACACCTAATGTTCTTAAACTATATACAAGTGTCCTTTTTGTAATTACATTTCAGCTTGCTCAATCATCCACTGTACATGTTACAAGGTATGAAAGGTTTAAAAGAATAAACATCCACGTAAATAAAGTAGATCATCATCCAATATTAATCCCTGATGAAATAACATAATGAAACCACATGTCATACATGATACATCATCATTATAAAGATATAAACATCTATCATAAAAGATAACCATGAATCACAAACATAATAAACTAAGTGCATGGTTCCTCCCAATCGTAAATAGCATCATTAGATCATTGTGAATCCTAGCCATCCCTCCGTGCGTAACATTCCAAAGCACCGAAGAGATCATCGACTATTAACATAGTAGGAATGTCACTCCTAAAAACATCCTACTAACATGCAAAGTAAAGCATAACATATCATCAACTAACATATGCAAAGTAAAAAAAATCATCAATATAAGAAACATACCAGTAAATACATCCATCATAAGGTATATCATCTATCATAATGATCTAAGAATAGAATGAAGATAAATACCAATCAAGAATACTCTAGCCACAGTGTCTTTGACAGATCTCAAATGATAAGAGTGATAAAACACTACCACCCAACCACGTGGAAACTAAGTGGTCCACTCCCACCGTGTTGAAGAGATAATCTCAAGTCCCAAACAGGCTATCAATTCACAAAGCACAAATATCTATAAGTCCAAGAATCCTAAAAGTATACTAACTCAAAGGTTCCATCACACAAAATCGACATCTACTTTCCAGAGGCACACAAAGACATGTAGGAAACCTACTATGCAAGTGGGAAAGTGTCATCACATTTATCACGTACAAGTTACCTTGGTAGTTAGCTAAACTCTACGGGTCCATACTAATCTCATGCAGCCACTAGTATCCTCTCATACTGACAAGGCATACTACGAAATGCAAGGTCGCAACCATGCGTTCTCACTACTCCCATCCTAGCCTATACAAGCACTCAAGGCATGGGTGAAAACTACAACAATTATCTTTTTAGGTTCATTTAATCCCCATTTAGTGTGTAAATGTTATCACTTATTAACCAAACTTACAATGAGTTACCCTGGCAGCCACTTAGGGCCTCGACTCCCATTGCAAGCCACTTCCAGACACTACAAGTAGATTACCTACCCTAAGCTCATGGAATCATAAATCACCACAGTCTTGTACAAGCGACTGTAAAGAAAATCCAAAAGATAATCCATAAAAAGAATCATCAAATAACCATGATAAAAGCATCAAATATCCACAATAAGAATAATCAAATCTCCAAGATAAGAATCATCAAATCTCCATGAGCATCCGAAAAGCATCCATAGAAAATCATGACCACAACAGTTCTCTATTGGCAACTGAAGGCATCACTAATAATCATAAGTATCCATTGGTTCTCAATAACCAAAATATATCTCAAAATAAATCACAATATCTATTGGTTCTCAACAAGCAACCAAGAATATCTCAAAATCATACTGATCGAAGACTCCAAAATGGTTAAGTCAAAACATGTCACAACATGACATCATCAAGAAATAAATCCACATCTCAGTCTCATCATGGCGACTAGAAAGTATTCCAAGGATAATTGATCGATGACTCAAAAATGATTAGCTCAAGTGTCTCATACACATACAGCTCAGCTTCACACATGAAGACTGATGAACACTAACAATCAGTAAATACGAACATTTCATAGAGCATATGATCGCATTACCATGGTTGGACTTATAAAGATCGAGACCAAATAAGATCAACATGCCAACACATCTCATAACCCCCGAGCCTCTAGTAACAACCTAGGACTGGTCAACACTAGTCAACCCAAAACCCAAAACAAGAAGCATATAAAATACACTATGCAAACACATGTTTTGGTTTACTAAATTTACATAGTTGAATAATGTGTAGGGGTTTCCAATTTTTGTTTCAAGTATACTTCAAGTGTCTTAAGTTTCACCATTTGACCTACAAGTCAACCCAATTGTTCCCCGATAGCATTATCCTTCCATTATTAAGAATTACATTCTAAGAATAACTTAAGGATAAATTTTTACTAAAATGATCATCATTGACTTTTAATTAAATTGTTCTCTTTATATTTAACCATGATCCATATTCTAATTGATTAACTCTTTTTTAATGTTACTTCAACTTTCAATATAAATCAAAGATCATTATTCATTTAGGTTATAAGAAAGCCAGTTACTAATCTTCAAATAAGAAGATTTTATTAAAATGATCAATTAACATAGGTACACCATCCATGACCTATTACATTCTAATAGTTTTCAATTAGAAACTTAATTAAGTATTACTAAAGTTTGATTCTTTTAATTTAATCGTTATCATCATTGACAATCATATAATAACTAAAGTCATAATTCAAGTCATAAGACTTATCAACTTCGATATAGATAATCTACAATCTCGTTAAAAGAATTATATCAAATAAATCTCTATTACATAACTTAATTATTAATTAAATCTAATTAACTCTAATTAATTTAATTAATAATTACATATCCATAGCAACGTTCCAATTAATATTAGTTGACTAATAACTAACTATAATTTTATAAGTTAAAAGTCAACTATAATCTAGTACAAAAATATTCATATTCATAGTTCAATAATAATAACTTGTTAATATTTAATAACAAGCTATATTGAAAATTTTAATAATAATTTCGTATGACTACATTCGTCATCTTTATAAATACTAATGTTTCCTTAATTAATTTATACTAATGATAGTCATTTCAAGATAAATCTCAATCGCATAATTATATTGACAACTTAATGAATATTATTAAAAATCAATCATACTTCAAACCAAAAACTAATATCTCTTACAAAACTTTTAATCATTAAATAATCTCCTCTAGATTAACTCTAATCGTATTTATCAATAACTATTCAAACTATTATTTATTAATAGTTTGCTAGTCCTTATAAAAATTAATAAATAATGAACTCATCAAACTATAAATACTCGATCTATAGAACCTTTACATAAAATTTTATTGGCTAACTCTAATCATCGCTAAGGTATATCGACAAGTTATCTAATAATACATAACGTATTGATAACAACAATTCTACTTATAGTAATGTTATAATAATGACTTCATGCCAATTAAATCTTAATCCATTATCATTAAAGTCTTCTCATTTAAAAACGTAATATAAAATTACCATTTCTAAATTATTTAATATATATTAAATAGTATTTAATATACATTATAAAAAGTCCACTATATAAACTATATTAAAATCTCTTTTCTTTTAATTTTCTCTCATTTAAAAATTCATTTACTTAGATTGACTAATAATTAATTACACTTCTTCTACTATTAACTAATCTTAATTAAATTTGATTTAATTAGATTAGATAATAAACCATATAAAACTAATGCATATTAATAAGATTCTAATAAAGAAAGATTACAATAATATCTTTAATTCATTCCATGCTTTGATATATTATTTTTGTGAAGTTTAAGCATAAAGAACTCTTGGTTATGGGAAATGAAGAAATATCCATCCTTGAATAAAATAGTCCCAGTATGAAGGCCATATCTCCCTAATGAACCGTTGGATCGGGCTGAAATTGAAATATGTTGGAGAGGGCCAAGTTGTGCCAATTCTGACCAGAGCGATCAAATAAATTCGATCTCGATAAAAAGTTATGAATGACTGAGTTCGGGTCTATCCAAGAGGTAGCGACAAGACAATTTGTGATGAATTAAGAATTTCTCCAAAAAGGTAATTGTTCTCTAAATTTACCCATAAAAAGGTTTGTTCATACACATCTAAAAATATAATTGATAGAAAGATTACATCTAATCATTCGAATTTTCACCATAAAATTTTTATTTTAATTCCAAATCTTGTCTTTCTAATTTAATATAAATTCGAACCCAAACTCGATTTATATCTAATTATTTCTCCTTAATTGGATCTAGGGTTTTTCTATTATTTTCTTTGCAACCATACATATCTAGATTCTAATTTAATTATAGATTCAAACACAAGAGTATTCAAACACATATAACAAACATGATGAAGACATGAAGAGAAATAGTGCAAAGAGAATATGCGAATATCACGAGTGCACCTGAACACTGATGCTAATCCGCCATGCCTCAGAAGTCCATAAAAAATCTCTTCCTTCTCCATCATTCATAATTCTTCCAAAATCCAAGCCAACCAAATCCTCCAAGTGACTAGAAGAGCTAGAAGGAACATAGAAGCATGTAGAAAATATATGAGTATATGAACTTCTCCAATGCATGTAAGCTTTGAAGCTTCCATTTTAAGCTTGTAGCTTGTAGCTTGTAACTTCCATTAAGCTTGTCCAAACACACTAGGAGAGCCTCTATTTAAAGGCCTCTAAGATGCATCTAGAGTGTCTCTAGAAATAACTAGAAGATAAACATGACAACCAAACATGGGTCTTCTCCAACCTTCTAGATAAGTCTTAAGGTTGTAGACACCATGCACTCAAATAAAATGCTAACTTCTAAGTGTAAACAACTTATGCATTCTTAGAGTGCAAACTCCTGTGTTGTCTACATGACAACTTCCGAGAATTTGCCAACTCCTATGTGAGCAAACATTAATATAATATTTAATTTACTCTTTCCAATTTAATTTATTTATTTATTAAATCTTATGCACTAACTTTAATATCTTCACTTTTCAATCTTAATATATTTATATTTTAGTCACATGAAATCTAGAATCTTTTAATAATTTAAAATATATTTTTCACTTTTAAATTTCATTTTCCAAAACTTAATTGCTAAAATATTTATTAGCTTTAATAATATTATTATTTAGTCATTTGTTTAAAAATGAACTCCAAATATATTATAAATATTGTCACATTCCAACTTTTAAAGTTTAATTATTTTATTTTCAAATTTAATTATTTTATTTAATTAATTTTTCAATTAATTAAATAAAATAAATATTAAAATATCATATTAATTTTTCATTTAATTAAACAATTATTAAATCTTTTAATTAGGCTTAATTAATAGAAAATACATCAAAGATTCATAAGGTAGAAATATGAAAACCCATCGTAGCCAAAATACATACAAAATCAATCCAAGGGTTAATATCATGAATTACATCATCTGATGCATTCGGAAGGTACTCAACTCAGATACTTGTCCTAATTTTTCAATTAGAACAAATGGCTTAAAGGGTTGAGATTTGGACTTGAGAATTTATCTCCCCTCTCTTATCATTGAGATAATGTGATAGGGTATGCTCATCCTGACAATTCAAGAAAGTCGATACTCATTACCTGCAACCTGCATAAAAACTATGCATGTACAAGCACAATATATACTAAACTAAACAGGCAATGGCAAGAAGTGGTGCATCATATAGATCCCGACTAGCAAGTGACTACGACTCCCTTCCTTAACCACATCAGACACGCCATACAAAAGCAAACACGCACACCATACACATGCAAGTATGTGGTAAGTATCCATACGAAAATACATATAATAATAAATCATCTTACTAATCATCATTAATGACTGCAAACACTAAAAATAATCATCATGCATACATGAAATGCAAAATCTAAGTAATCTCATCACATAATAAACTGAATCCATAGCACAATATCTGATAATCTCAAAACAATGCTACTAACCATCAACATAACACTAGCCCTAAAAGAGTTCAGCAATGATAACAAAATGCGAACCAGGGGCAGGCACTACAATCACAATGAGAAAGTGTTTTCTTCGTAGGGAAATTTGGTTTCTTAGGAGGAAGCTCTCAAAAAGTGTATCTTTATAACTCCAAACTGCCTAGCATTTGAGCAACGTGATTTCTGTGAGAAACTTCTTTCCCTCCAAAACCTTAAAGAAGCGATCTACTCCATGGCTGATGACAAATCCCTTAGGTGTGATGGGTTTCCTTGTGAATTTACAAACACCTCTGGGAGCATATAGGTCTTGATTTGCATAAAATTTATCTTGAAGCCTATCATTCTAAAAGCTTAGGAGCCATTATAAATAAAGAAAATATCAAATTTATACCTAAAGCCAGTCATCCAGAGGACATATGCAATTGGAGGCCCATTACCCTTCTGAATATGTCTTATAAGATTATTGCCAAGGTACTCTCTCTCAAAATTAGGCAAATGATGCCTTTAATTGTGTTGCTTGAGAAAGCTAGCTTCATCAAGTCCAAATATATTCTTGACAAAATTATTGATGTCTAGGAAGGCATGGAATGGGCTTGCAAGTCCAATTAGAAGGCCATCTTTTTAAAGATAGATTTTGCTAAAGCCTATAATCATATTGAATGGCCCTTCATCTTGGCTATGCTCTAAGCTCTAGGTTTTGGGCCCAATTTCCTTCAATCCATGGAGATGCTCTTTGGAGATGCTAATGCTTGCATTACCATCAATAATTCACAATAAGAGGCTTTTAGACTTTTCCGTTCAATCAGGCAAGGTTTCCCTTTGGCTCCAGTGCTTTATGTCCTTGCTACTAAAGGTTTTTGCTATTTGCTAGCTCATTTTATGTCTTCAGGACTGGTTTGTGGCATTTTCTTTCCTGAATCATCCTCTCAGTTAGTCAGTGGTCAATTTGTTGATGATTCCTTTCTCACTCTTTTAGAGGATGAAGAAAACATCAATAATGATTTAAGTTGCTTAGACACCTTTTGTCAAGCCTCTGGATCTGCCATTCAATGGCATAAAATGCTTTGCTTCTACCATTTATTTTTGCTAGCTCCACCTTGGCTCAGCCAGTTTGAATGGAAATGGGTTACGCATGGGGAGATCTTCTACTTTCTTGGCATTCCTTTTGCTTTCCAGGCTTTTCTTGTGGAACTTTGGAATGCTGTGCTAGCCAAGATTAGCAAGAAGCTTGATATTAGATCACAAAACCACTCTCCCTTGCTAGAAAATTCTAGATTTACTTGAAGATTCTAGTGGCAACTCATCTATACTATTCCTCCTATTGGGCTCCCTCCAAAGCTTCATATCTGAAGCTGGAAAGATTGCTCAGGAATTTTTTCTAGGCCTCTAGTTTTGATCATCATGGCTTTCACAGAGTTGCCTAAGATTTTTGTTATCTCCCAAAAGAATTTGGTGGTCTTGGCCTACTTTCCACTAAGAAACAAGGCCTTTCTCTTTGTGCAAAATGGATTATTCAAGTTATTTTTGGAGATGAAGCTTGGAAGATTTTGGTTCAGCACTACATATCTTCTGGCTTTCTTATTAATAGGTCTGTGTGGAAGGGGATTGGTTTCCACACCCTTCTCATTATGCATGAGCTAGTGGCCATATATGGCACATTTGTCATCAAGAGCATATGGAAAGCCTGGGGAGCTATTAAGCCTTGGCTTCATTGTGCTAGAGATGAGTTCCACAATGGCCTCTCCTTGAATCAATAGAACATTTGGTGGTCTCCCCTATTTTCCATTTAGGGTACTCCCCTCGCCAAGACTCAAGGTTACAGTGCTCTACATTTTTTCAAACATGGCATTAGAACTCCTAAGGACCTCTTCTCAAGGGTTTCCATGAGTTTCAGGTCCTGAGAAGATATGCAAGTCCAATACTTCGTTATTCATTCAAATCAGTAGACTTCTAACCTATTTTTCTCTTCCATCCCTGTTCACTTAATTTATAAGTGGGGATTCAGTCTATTCGACCTTGGTGGCATGATTGGAAGTGGTATCCTGCCACTCCATTTTCCAATTATAAGCCAAGATTGGAATATAGATGGCTTTCACCCCATCTTCCAATGGTGGACATGCTCAACTAGAGATGGCATTTGTAATCTTCTCTTTCTCAATGGAGAAAATGCTTTGATACCATTTGGAGTATTATAACTAAACCCAAGATTGCCCATTTTTCTTGGTGCTTGGCCTTCCAAGGTCTTCCCTTGGGGCCTTGACTCAAATGTTGGGGTTCTTGATCCCAGATGCCCCCTTTTATGGACAATCGAAGTCTTTCTTGCATATTTTCTGGTTTTGTAGGCATGCCCAAAACTATTGGCACTAGATTCATGATTTTTTCAAACCATTCAGGCTTGAACCCTTTTCTTGGCACATGATCCTGCTGGGTGATTCCCCTAGATTTCCTCAAAAGTTCACCCAGATTTGGCATACCTTTAGGATGGAAATTTTGTTTACTCTGTGGAAAGATAAGAATGCTGTTCTTTTCACACACAATTTTTTGGATGTTAATATTAATATGTACACTAAAGCATGCATTTGCAATAATGTAATCATGTAGATTCAAGTGTAAGCTAACAAAATTACCCTTGAGATAGCTCACCTACAGGAGCTGGTAAACCACTCGGGCAATGCTCCCTGCACTATTTCCAGAGTTCCTCTTGATGCCTTGGCAGATACCTTGACGCCTCATGGTCACCATCCTTGGTGCCATTCCTTAAGCTGCCACTCGCACACCCCATGCTCCCAGGCTTCCCACCATCGCTCTCCCAATGGTGGCGATGGCAGATGGAGGCATTTCTTAGCTTCTCCACCTCGTGGTGGCTCTAGTTGGTCCTTAGATCCTCCTCCTAGTACTCGTCATGTGCTTTCTGGGAAGTGGCCTCGTCTGGACTTGGTGATTTCTCCTTTATGGCTAGAGGTTACAGATGTAGAGGCTATCGCTAATCCTTTGGTTACTACTGCTATTGATGATGGCTGGACTATTCCTAGCCTATCCCACAATCCCAAAGATGATTGGGGTTTTCATGATAGAGATGATCCACCACCCTTAGCTAGCACTACTTTAGCAACTTGAGGTTGCTTTATATTTTTTTTGATGAATAGTTTCTATTTCTAGCTGAGGCCATGTTTTTAGTCCAGCTACAGCCATGTGAACTCATTCACAAGATGATCTTGTATCCCCCAACTCCTTTTTTTTTAATTGTAATCTTAGTATATTTTTATTAATAGAAAAGGACTATTCATCAGAAAATAAATATATAACATAAAGTGTTATATAGTTACTTTAAGTGAAAATTTTAAATGATAAAGTAACTTTAAACCATAACATAAAGTAATTTATGTTATATTTTCCAAAAGTGAAATGTCAACCTTAAAATATGGCATGATATTGTAGATTATGCAGTTGCACTTGGAGAGTCTGCCTTTTGGGTACTAGAATGATCATACCTTTTGATTGCTAACACCAATTAATCCCTAAGATAGATCGAATCAAAAGGAAAATCAAAAGCAACAATTTGAGCAAAACCAAAAGACCAAAAGTTAAAAAACACACACTCAAAAATGAGAAAAAGGAAAATGAAGGCTTAAAAAATAAAGCATAGGCTCAACAACATAAAAACTAAAAAAACATGATGAAAGCCTTCAGAAAATTGAGTTCACTACGCAAACTGGACTCAATTGGTTGATCAATGTTATCCAATTAAATAATGAACTAACCTAGAGAAATGTGAAACTAAGTTGAAAATTTTTCGTACTGTTACTTGCATTTTGTGGGGATAAAATGCAAGACAACATAATTGATTAGACATAAATCTAATCCCAAGGATAGATAATCATATTCTACTTTTTAATAGCCAGATGTATAGAGAGAATTTGATAGAGCCTATAAAACATACATTGTATAACAATACTAAAACTAATTTTGAGCCAAGAATGGACAAGGCTCTACCTTTAATTTCACCAAAATAAGAGGAAGGTATTAATAAAGATATTAAGAAATCCAAGTATCTAGTAGCTCAAGAAGACACAAAAGAAAACAATTTAAAGGGATACAAATCAGAAACCCATCAAGAATAAAGATGGTAACAAAGGAAAGATTAAGACCAAAAAAGAGAAATTGGGCTAAGGTGTTAGAACAAGAGATTAGTATAGAAGATATCAATCCAATGTTAGAAACTATAGAATTAGAGAATATAGGAAAGGAAACTCGGGAAATAAAAAGGCAACAAGATAATGAGGCTACTAATCTAAAAAAGGAAAATTTGAGAAAGAATCAAAATTTATTTAAGTTCTAGCAAATGACAATAGGAGGTAAACATTGCCTCAAAGTAGAAAATGTGATTGGTAATTAGGAAGGAAAAGAAGGGAAAAAGAGTAAAAGTTTGCTTCTAATCTTGAAAATATTGAAATTAGAACAAAAGATGTTCACATTCAATTAACATAAGCTGAGGAAACAAATTTAACAAAGTAAATATAGAGGAACAACTTGGATCCCCCATTCCTTTGGATAAAGTTGACTTAGATGAAGAAGACCTCCCTGAGGATCTTGACATTGAAGCATAAGAGGAAGAAAGTGAAGAAGCAACAAAGGAAAAAAGATGGTTAATCAAAAGAATCATGAAAATGGATAAGGAATAATTCAAAGATGAGGACTTAGAAGATAATATAGGATAATAATATTTTTCAAATACCAAGGAAAATAGTGAATCAATATCAGATAAAAACACAGTCTGAGGCACTTCAGTAGGAATAGGGGAATATAAATAATTGGATTTAATAACAATAAAAGAGTATAATAATGCAAAACAAAAGGAAATGAAATCTAATTCACCTTTCCAAGAAAAACTAGAGAAAAGAGAAGGTGATTGTAGATATATATTACTATTTAGGTGGAGAAATTTTTAAGGGAATCTAAATTGATAAATCAAGAAGATATACTAGATAAATAAGCCTTAGATAATCTAGATAGGAACAAAATAAGAAAATTCTAAAATTGGGAGGAGTTTGCGATCCAAGAATTAGAAGAATTTGAGAAAGATGTAGATAAAATAAAAGGAGAAAATAGTCAAATAAAGAAAACAATAGGCAAAGAAATGGACAAGGATGATAGAGGATTTAGTAACAAATTTGAAAGGATTAGAAAAAAAGAACATTCACTTTAAATGAAACATGAATCTATTGTTGCAACTATACATAACACTAGTAAAAATATAGACAATCTTGGTATTTTGGAAAACTTACAAGGTTTATAGCATCCAATATGTGGAAAGAAAAGCAGAAAAAATGAAGAAAATCCTTAGTTGGACTTAGAGAAGCTACAAGACTAGCTAGTAACCAAAAAATATAGCATTCTTATGAATGTAGGGAAGGGGAAGTTCATCCCCATGGAGCCATGAAGCTAACAACATGGAATGTTAAGGGCCTAAATGCCTCTAACAAAAAGTTCGTATTCAAGCACAATTTAACATTATTTGAAGTGGATATAGTATTAATACAAGAATCAAAACTTATCAAAGAAGGAGGAGAAAAATTTAGAAGAAAACTAGCACTAGTACATTTTGACTCATTTTTCAATGAAAATTGGTCAAATTTTTTACCAATTACTCCATTGCTATTTTTGTTGTTGAAACTTTGACCAATGCTTGTATATGTTAGAAGTTTCACCAAGCATTTGGTCAAAAAAGGCTTCTATTAGTGTAAGGACCATTGGTTGAAATTTTGACCAATGTTGACCCTTCATCAACCAACATGCCAAACCAATGACCAATGAATTGGTCAAAATTTTGACCAATGTTTGGTGGAAATTTTGATCAATGTTGGCCCTTCATCGACCAGGATGCCAAACCCATGACCAATTAATTAGTTGAAATTTTGACCAATATTTGGTGGAAATTTTGACCAATGCTGGCCCTTCATTGACTAGCATGCCAAACCCATGACCAATGCATTAATCAAAATTTTGACCAAACTTTGTTGGAAATATCAACCAAGATTGATCAAAATTTTGACCAAGATGATTTGTTCAATCAAAATTTAGTGGAAGATAAATATCCAAAGTAGTCATCGATGACAGCTTGGTTAGTGACTACTTTGGATAATTATCTTTAGGTCTTTGGTGGGTCTACCACCACTTTGAAATGATATTTTACAAACCTATATTGATGGCACTACAAGTGGCTATAGATGGATGAGGTTGTTCAATATTGTCTACATATACAAGTCCAAATGTGATTCTACCTTGATCATTGCCCTCTCATACCCTTGCAAATCAACCCACTTCAACTAGGGAATATAATCTCCCAATATTAACACACCCATGATACACAAAAGACTCCCCAATTGCCTTGGAAATAATCTCCTCTAATACCCCTAAATCCTCTCCAAAATATGGCTCATTAATGATCATAGACATGAGTGTCTTGAAATTCAAGAAGGAGAAGAACCTCTTCATGTTAACACTATTATGCACTTGAGCCTTCTCAAATAGAGAAGTGACTTGTTTATGAAGTTGTTTGGATATCTTGGGAGAAAAAGACTGGATTCTCTTTGAAGAGAGAAGCTTAAGAACACAAATCCTTCAATAAATTCTCCTGAAGGGGCCATATGTAGCCCAAGAAACCATTAAATAACTTTACCCCAAATGCTTCCCTTTTGAAAGATGAGGCTTCGATACCAAAGCCTTGTTATTCACTATGAAACACTCTCTTGCTAACTCTATAGAGCTTATTATCAAAACTGGGTGACTGCCAAATTTGACATGCATAACTAGCCCATAGCTTTTAGTAAGAGAAGCTAAGATCTAGTGAATTGACCTATTATTGTCAAGAAGAATATGAAATTGCCCAATTAGGGGAAGACCGCTTCGACCTAAAGGAAGATAGTTCTTGTTATTAGAACTTGTAAGGCTTTTCAATAGAAAAAGAACAACCTAAATTGTAACAACTCCTGCCATAATAAGAGGGCTAAAATGCTATTGGATAATGTGTGTGTCAAAAATTTGAAATGAAGAGATAAAAATACATGATGCATGTAACATCATACACTATCTTGGGAATAAGGGCCATTGTTAATAAATTTAAATAAATAGATTACCTCTAAGCTAAGCCTCCAATAAGTGAGATTTTCCCTTTGTCCCCAACATTCAATAATTAAAGGACACCTCTTAGCATGTTGGAGCATTCTTTAGCTCTGCATTACTAGTTAGAGTCATATGGAAAGAGACTTCAATAAAGAAATATCACAATGGAAACTTGAAGACTACAGACTTTCCATGAATTTCAAAAACTTAATATAATAGCATCATTTGTTTATATCATGAGGTAATCAACACATAGAAAATGGAATCATAAAATAATCATTCAATGTAAACTAAAATATGAATAATTTATAAAATAACCAACAAACATGGATACTTCATATTATCATCATTAACACATTTCTCTCAAAATGGTCTTGGATCATATATATGACATAACAATGCTAAAAAATACCATTAATTTAGAGTCAACCAAATTTATAGCAAACTCTAATCACACAAAAAGATTCAGAAATCATGTAGTCATGAAGTCATCTGGGCCTGAGGTATCAATAAATAAACATAATGATATCATATGATAGTTAAATCCAAACCCCAAGAAACCATTAAATGAAAATAGGGGACCTCATTGAATGATTTAGTGGTTCATTGCATTGACACTAAATTATGTTTTAGAAAACACTCCATGATGACAAAACAAAATTTGTGATTTAGATACTTATAGATAAAATAGATGGAACGCTATTATCTCCAATCCTTGAATGTGAGATGTCAGCACAAATTATTAGTGATGGTACTTCTAATATAAGAGGTAAATGTTTCCTCTCCTCATCAACCAATAATGAATTTTTCCCTCTTAACTATTTAATAACAATTTTCAAATTATTCTAGTTAATACCAAAGATTCTATTAAGATAGAAAAATCATTTGCTTATGAAGGAACATCCACCTTTGCATTTATTTTTAATATAACAATGGCAATGTATTCAGGTTTACACTTTTTCACATGATCCATTCTAGTTAATACGAAAGATGATATTAAGATAGAAAAATCATTTGCTTTTGAAGGAACATCCAACTTTGCATTTATTTTTAATATAAAATTGGCAATGTATTTAGGTTTACACTTTTTTCACATGATTTGCCAAGCAACAGTGAGTCCAAATCCCCAAGTCCAATTCACAAATCTTCTTTACATAAGCTACAATTGATTTAAAAGATAAATTAGTATAGTGTTCTGTGGTAACAATCTATTTTTCATTTGGATATTTTAAAGACAATCTAAAATCTTGACAAAATTACATTACAAACCATATAGATTCTTTTTGTCTATTTGGAGCATAGTGCACATAATCAGTTCAAGAGGAATCTGGTTTTTATTCATACAAATCTGCATTAGATATCATACCACACCATCAACATTGCCATGTACCTCATCTGCAGGTGGTGTTAATGGTAGAGGATTCATGTTCTGTAGACAATTCAAGTACCATGATAAAGGTTAACCCCACTAGCCAAACTCAATACATAATCAATATCAAAAGGATGGATTAAACTGCATGTCAAGGAAATAATAGTGTGAATCTTAGTTGTACATGGAAATAATAAATTTCTATGTCAAGGAAGGGAATGAGGATTGGAATGAGTGTGAAGAAGTGAATCACTCTCATGAAGTACATAGATTAGAGAAGGGAAGTATTCTTTTGAAAGAGTACCAAAAAAAAATTAATGAAACTTGTGTTGCAGCCCTTTGGTAGGGTTTGAATCGAGGGATAAGCTAACACAAGTGTGGATGATAATGAGGCATATGTTGTAATGATAATAAGTCAACGAAATGAGTTATCTGAAGTGGATGAAGGATTTTTGAAGATCAAATTCATGGATAGTAATAGTCTCAATTTTGATGAGGTTAAGGATGACAAAACTGAAATCTTGTTGAAGGAATAGACGAAGGAAATACAAAATTTATTGAGATTAAAGGGTTGATGGAGAAGAATTAATTGGTTGCATAGAGAAGAGAAGACAAATAACATCAATAATTACTTTATAGTGATTTGTTTGTAATCGAGAGAAAAGTTGAGGCAAGCTAATAAACCTATGACATTGGAGAATAGGAACTCATGTAAGAGGATCAAAGAAAAGACATAGAGGAGTTCACAACTGAAATATATCATTGTGAGGGTATGATAGAGAGAAGATAAAGGTGGTTACAATTTTGATAGAAAGGAAAGTGTATACACATAACCTGTCCATTGAAGAATATATGGATGGATGGTGGATTTGTTGAAGAATAAGAGAAAGTTGCAATAGTAAGGATTGACAAGACCCTTGTGCGAAGTTGCAAACGGATGATGAAAAGAAGAGTGGGGTTGAAAGAGCATCCCTTGTTGAAGGTGGAAAAGAGGGAAGAAAAATTAAATTTACAATAGTGATTGTGAAATGAATGAAGTTGTAGACCTTGAAGACCTTGAAGACAAGGAAAAGTTACAATAATGATGGGTCCTTAGGAGGAGATGAAAATGGCACTAATAATGGATTATAGAAAAGAAGATGTTGGGCCAGTGAGAAATGAGGATTTATTTTTTCAAAAAAATTATGATGAGAAAGTTGACATGGATTTGCATGTAGAAGAGATGACTAAGAAAGAAGTGGTACAAGTGTATGTCTTGAAGGAGTAACTGAAATTTGAAGTAAGAGGTTTGTGTGAATATGTTACATATTTTTTGTGTAGAACTATAGGGGATGTTGTAGGTTGTCAACTTGTGGTGAATCAAAATCCAAGGAAGATGAAAAAAATGGAGAAAGTATTTGGAAGAAGAGCTCTACACACTAAAGATGCAAATCAATGAAAGACAAAAGGAAAAAGGTGCATTTGTTGGATTATCTTAAGCTATGGTATGACTAAATCTAGGAGAAAGAGAATTAGGGAACACAATTATTGGAGGAAGACAATGAGTGCTTTGAGAAGACGCTGAAAGAGGAGGAACAAGAAGTAAACTGTAGGTACTAGTTTCAGTAAGGGATTATGTTGCAAGTTGGTCACAACTTGTATGATTAGTTCTATTGGCCTTCCATTGTCCAACTCTAGTTTGTGAGATTACATTCACAAACATTTGTATTGGTTATATTTAATATAAGAGCATCACATATGAATTAAAGAGCTACCTATAACGAGAAAGTTTTTGAATCATTGTCCACTATTGAGTGATTTAAGGATATGCATATATGTTTAAGGACAAATCAACTTGTTGTATTATCTATTTTCACAATTTGATATGATAATATAATGGACATTCCTACAATAAATATCTATGGACAATGTGATCAAGTTTGTTAGAATGAGAAGAAAGTGGACAAAGTCATTAAATTAAGAGGACAATTTCAAGCATATAGAACTAAAAAGGGGCACAAGTAAAGGAGGAAGATGAAAAAAGAGAGTAAGAAAATGTGCGAGTGATGTAAAATTTAAGTTTGGATTAAAGATTATACAAGAATGGTCAATAAGAAAACAAAGAACAAAGGAAAAGAAAAGACTCAGATAATTGTGTGATAAAGAATAAATTAGAGTGAAACCATCTATTGGTGTAAATAAGTATTTACTATTTACACTTAAGTTTACTTAGGTTAATTCATATTTTATTATTTATTTATTACTCACCTAGGAGTATGCATACTCTTGTGAGTTGTCATGTTGACAACATAGGAGTTAGCACTCTAATTATGCACATGGTGTCTACAACATAGGAGTAAGCACTTTATTTGAGCACATGGTGTCTACAACATCTAGACACCTCATCATGCTTATCCTCTTATTGTGGAGGATATGTGCTTAGTTGTCATGCTTATCTCCTAGTTCTTTCTAGACACATTCTAGATGCACCTTAGAGGTCTTTATATATAGGCTTTCCTAATGTGTATGTACATGCTTCTAATAATAGAAAGCATTTACATATTGATCATACTCTCGTGGTCTATAGTTGTGCTTATGCAGGTATCACTTACACCATGGTATTACTTACACCATCAAAAGGCCAAAATATTAAAAGAATAGGTAGATGAATTATCTCTTGAGTGGGAACATGTATATATATATATATGAAACATCAATGAGTGCAAGTGTTAGAAACAAAAAGAAATTCAGGTTTTTGATTTTTTCATTTTCATTCATCCAATCATAGTTATAGTTGCATTTTCTAGGATGACCTTGGAAAAATGAATAGTAATATAGCTAGGAATCCCTCTAAGTCTCGTTAGAACAAAGAGGAACCTAGAATCATGGAAGTAGGCAATGGAGAGATAGTAGAAAATGGGGTTAAGACAAATTCTGTTGAGCTAGAAGTAATCCTTGATGACATGGGGATCCACACATAATCTAATCGACCTTTCTTACATGCATCATAATGATGGATCATTGGGGGTTGATCCAAAACATTGATATTAAAAATAAGCACACAATATAATCTAGAAGTTACTAATTGTAAAGATATGGGGATAGATGAGGAGGAAAAGATAAAAACCAATATCGAGGTAGGTACAAGTAAAATTATTAATCTATTTGTTGAATGTCTTTGTAATGAAGTGTTGAGTGATCTACTTGAAAGGTTTGCAGAAGAGTTGCTGAGTGATGAATAGGTGGCTTTAGAGAAATAATTTCTATTGCAAAAATTATAGAACTTGAAGAGGAAGAAATGACTCAAGTAAGGGATGAAGAGATGATTGTTGAATTGGAGGATATTGGGTATAGAGAAACCAAACTGAATTAAGAAAGGAAACTCTTGATTGTGTAAAGAGTAACAAGAAAAGGGGAAGGAAGTCCCTTTCAGATATCTAAAGCTCTTTTTTAACTAGTTAAGGAACATAGACATCAAAAGTTAAGAAAATTCCTTATTCAAAACATTATGAATTGTAACACCAGTCGCAACCATCTCTGTCCCATCAAATCGTGCTCCTGTTAATGCTAAATATTCCTCTAGATAATTAATAGTCCAACAAGAGAAACTATTAGTAAGGGATGAGGGATGGTGGCTCATAAACTAATAACTTTATAATATTGCATTGTAGTCAATAATATCTATCTTTTGGAGGAAAACATCCTTATACTAATTATCTGATCAGGAAGATCCTTATGCTCAAAAGTATTAAATAGATTGAAGATGGTGAAAATTGCAACACAATTTGAATAGATAATTTGATCCACATGATTAGGAAATGGGTGAAAGATAATTAACTATAATAAGCTATAAGCTACATGATAAAAGGACATGGTGAGAAGAATATTACTTCTTAAATGAAGAAGTAGACATCAGTTTTCAAATGGATCACTCCGCATACAATACTGTTATTAATCTTTACTACAAGAGAGGTTCCATGGATAATGTTTGGAAGCTTTGGAACAAGATGTTGCAGAGATAGCTTTTGATATGTTTAGTCAATTGTTCTTGTCCAAGAATTTTGCAAGCTTGGGCAAGTATATGACAAGGAAGAGATTGATTGAAACAATGGGAAATGGTTTATATTTTTACAACCAAATTTTCATTTTTGATGATTTAGTTACTACCTTTTTCCCATCATTTTCTATAAGGTTTCTCTGATGTTTGTGTATGTGTTTTTTTGTAAGGTTTCAAACTTTACTGCTAAACCCAATATATGGATCTATGTTGTGTTAGGATCCATGCCAGATTTTGGTGCCACTCATGGATAGTTTATAGCTATACATGCAAGACAAAGAAGAGGGGACGGAGATTTAGAAGAGGCATGAAAGATTTGAAGAAAGAGGTAGTCGTGAAGATGTTTACTTTCGTTGCAACATATATGTAGGAATGTGAGGGAAAGAAAATCTTAAAATTGCTTAGAAAGAATTAAATAGATGGTGAATAGGGGTCTTGTTGATGATAATCTTATTCATGCCACTATCATGTATGTTTGCTTTAGTGCAGGTTGTCAAAGCTTCAAAAATATGTAAAGAAATTGGTTCAAAAGTCCATCTAATGAATCAAAAGATACTTTATTTCCATATTTTGCATGATTATTAATATCAGACAAGGCCTTCTAGAAAATATGTATAAATTATTTAGTTGATGATTTCAAATGCTTTGAAATATCATCATTCAAAAAGCTTTGAAACAGTTGATGATTTCTAATAGTTTTCCTAATAGCCTTTCAAAATGCTAAGAGTGAGGCTTAGTTGTGAAGAGTGTTGATAGAAAAATGGGGAACATATTGAGCACTCTTTTAGGATTTCATTTTGTTTAGCCAGATTAAAATTGCATGGCATCTCATGAGTAGAATTTCATAATGTGTTGGAAGAAGGCGACATCTCTAATAATTTTTCTTTACGGTATAAATTTTAAAGCATAACATGATTTAATTTTTTGAATATTGAGGACAATCTGGTAGAAAGATATCCATGCTTGTGAAAATAATGGTAGTCAGTGATGTTCTAAAATCATGTGAAGAATAGGGTATGTTTAGTTGGATGAAAACACAGTTATATCATCCCAATTGGATTTATTGGTGGGCATTCTTTTGAAACATGTACACAATTTAAGCTTGGAGGAAAGAACCTAAACAAAGAATTCTAGAAGATTCTTGGGTATAATTTTTCATTTATTTTAGCATTTGGAAGACAGGTTTAGACATAAAATGTAGTATTTCTTGCAAAGCTATCTGAAAAGTCAACCAGAATATTCTCACAGAGTGAAACATATGTCAAGTTTCTTGCATTTTGCATATTATGTTTGTTAATATGGTTTCAAATTATCACTTGGCCATCATTGAAGAGAGTGAATATTGAAATTCAATCACACAAAAATACATTATGAGCAGATGAAAAATGGATAAATTTTGTAAGGAATGCAAAACTTTAAATTTTGTTACTCCTTTTCTAAGCTTTATATCCTTTTTTGGAATGAAGAAAGATATGAAAAGTATAATGCATCAACTTTTTTTTTATGATGAATGTAAAATGGGTGTACAATTTTGGGAAAGATGAAGAGTAATATCTCTATTTTTTGTTTTAATGGGTAGAATTGTAGTTTGCAAACTATGCGAGTACTCTATGAGTTGCCAAGTACCCTCTATTTTTTTGGGTGGATGAATTTTCATAAGTTTAACTTGTGTTTTAATGGATGCAAAGAAAACATGGGTAGAAATGTCAAGGCAAGTTAAAAATTAGTTACCAAAATAAAGTCTCTTTAAGAGATTGTAACTTTACTTTCTAAGTTGCTCAATTTTTGCCAAGTTGAAATTTTTGGGGTCTCAATCTCCAAGTCTTGAGTCTACAAATTATGGGTAGAATAACAAGCCCATGAACAAATGCAACCTGATATAAACCAAAATGAAATAATTTTTATAAGATAATTATAGAAATAGAGAATGAGGTAGTATGACTTTTTGTATGATAAGTGAAAAGTTTTGAAGTACAAAATGTTGAAAATGTCGTTGAGATCTAATATGAGTCATTTGGATAAATGCACACACTTCTAATACATTAACATAAAAAGATTCATGAAAATATTTTATTTTAAATAATCGTGCATTATTCTATTTCTAAGAGTGTAATACAAGAAATTCTCACTAAGTTCCTTAATATAATTGATTGAAAGCAAGAATTGCATTTGCAATGCTTATTAGTTAGTTTCCTAGCTCTCACAAGCATCAGAATATTAAAATTTTGTGCTAGGAAAAAAAAAGATTTCTCAATAGAAATAAAAATCTTACTAGAGTTTTCTTGTATGTATGAAGATGGTATAGAAGCCAATACATTCTATAGACAACCTCAATCCAAGATTCATTTGAATAGGATTGTTCTTTGATAGAACTTCTCTCTCTTTCAGATTCATCATAGACAATAACCAAGTGATGTAGCATCTTCATATTTTAGATTCATTTGAAATGATAACTAATTACTCTATTCATCTCCCTCTAACACACTTATATCCCACAAATAAAAAGTAACTGTATGAGAGATTAGAAATAGATAAGTACATGAGTTCACATTTATATACAAGCTCACACCCACTACACAAAGTGAGACTTGAAAGACATGATTGCTAGCCCAAAAATGTTTAGTAAATAGGTTTTAAGAAAAAGTTCTCATGGAATCAGATTTGTATCTGGTGAAAGTAAGGTTCTCTCAAGAGGAAGTCTCTCAGTGTCATAAATCTCCCTAAGGACGGGACAAAATGTAGAATCTTAAAAATTTGAACATGTCGTATGGTTAGGAAGATTTTTTCCCTTAATACTCATGCAAGAAAGTCCTTTGTCTAATTTAGTCTCATTTATTTATAAAATTATAGGCATGTATGAATTCTATGGGTTCTTTGGCCTTCTAAGAGTGCAAAACAATGTTTCTCTAACAAATCCTTACATCCTAATACTATAATGCACTTTTTCAGAGCTTAGTATATTCACAAGCAATCATGGCTGATAAATGTGAGGATAACCATTAGAAAAAAGTAACATTAAAAGTGAGAAAATTTGATGACTGATTTCATTGAAAGAACACTTAAACCTAGTATTAAACAATTTGGATGCTTGAGAAAAGAGATCTATGTTTGAAAGAAAGAAAAATATTGCACTCTTGTCCTTCCCTCGTGAAACATTTTCAAGTCTCCACAAGTAGAAAATGCTCACCCAGTTCCCTACAAGAAGGCTAGTGTAAGCATGTGTTGGACATAATTTTTAACAAGAATATTGGGAGTTTTAAAATTAGTGCTATAATGAATTCAGATTTTTATTATAGGTGGTGAATTCAATGCTATAATGAATCCTGGAGAAAACTACTGGAGAATCACCAAATAATCTCAATAAAAATTGAATTTAATGATTGGGTTAACAGAAATAATATGCATGAAATAAGGGATGGTAAGGAGACATACACATTGAACAATAGAAGGCAAAGATTCAGCCATATTGCTAAAAAATTAGATGGATTTTTCCTTAGAGGGAGCTAGGCAAACTTTCAATATATTGTCTCAGCCCATATCCTCCCTCATTCTAGTTCAAACCACTTTGCAGTTCAGTTGAATGTCATTGAAGATTCACTCCCAGAATAATGTCCTTTCAAGTTTGAAAAAATATGGGTGAGGGATGAAAACCTAATGAATACAATAGAACAATAGTTGAAGGAAGCAGAGGTATAGGGATCAAGATTATATTTCTTAGTAACTAAGCTAAAGATTATCAAGCATAAATTGCTACTTTGGAACAAGAATCACTTTGGTAATAGTCTTGAAGAAAAAGAAAGGATATAGTAGGAAATTAAGGAGCCTAGAAGAGTAGTAATTGATAAAGGAATGGATGTGGAAATCTATCTCAAAGAAAAGAAACTATTAGCTAGTTAGGAAGATATCCTTGGAAAGTTAGTTTGAGCTTCACTTGGTTTCAAGAATATTTTAATACTCTCTACTTAACAAGGCCAACCACGTGAAGGTGGAAGCTCATTTGGCCTCACCCCCTCCCCCTAACATCAATTTAAATTCCCCATTATTATCTAATCACATACTTCATTCATTCATTCATCTATTTATGAACTATGACATCCAATTAATACAATCACATAACATTCATTAATATGATATAAAATTTATTTAATACAAAATACTAATCAAGACTTCATTAACACATAACAATATTCATAACATGACATAAAAATCAATATTAATATGCAACATTCATAGATAATTACTCAAAAAAATGTTTTTTCACTATCCAAAAAAGTTTATCAAAGAGCATTTTTTTATAAAAAAAATTTAAAATTTTTTTTCATAGATTTCTTAAGGTAAAGGCTGATAAGAGCATCAATATCTTCCTCATTCTCCTGCTGTTGTGGTACATGCAATGTCAAATTATGATGCCTTCTCCTATTTTGAGGAGCAGTAGGTTGTTACACTAAAGGGGGCTCTATTGCAATAACAAGTAAATGGGTTAAATTGGCATACTCTTTTTCTTTTTTTAATTATTACAAGTATTTAGTTAACTAGTAGAACACAACATGCATTTTTCTTATCTAAAAATGCCACATCATGTACAATAAAATTTTGATCTGCTGCCACCTCAACATGTTGAACACTTGGAACATGCTTCACTCCTTCACCATGATGCTCAACATGCTTTAAAATATTCAAAACAAGGTTACACTTCAAATTATAATTGAAGATGTTAAATTGTATTTATAATTGTGTAATTAGTTTCCAACATCAAATTAATACCTCCATCACTATGAATCACATCATGGCCTTCATCACACTCAGGTTATGTGATAGGATTTGAGGCCTACAGAGAAATGTTATGTGCATTATTATGCAGTCAATTTATGTTGGAAACTAACACCAAAAAAGAAATTTCTCAACTATTCAAGTTACTTTACTTTTCATTTGACCAATTTACCTATGTCTCAATTGGTGCACCAGATTCTTGGGTATGTCTTTGAGATTATTGGCGTAGGCATGCAACCATGACTTTATAGCTTTCCTTCAAGGCAATTTTTTTATCTTCATCCATGGGCTCTACATTGAATTTTGATCCCTATTTTTTTGCTTAATATCATCATTTTTGCATCTATGATTTGATTAAACAAAATTGTTTGCAACATTATATTAAAAAGATTGTATGAAATTACATTGCTGCTACTTACAAGTTGAGACCGAAGATTCATATAGCCACTAGAGCCAACATTGTGTTGTCCAACCCTTTGTAGTCTCACTTTTGTAGCCATTGATGTGTCCTGTAGTCTATGAATAATTTTAAACATGTTAGATTATATATTTACAAAGATCACTAATTAGTGCATGATTGTATTCTACTCAATACTATCATGGCATACATTTTTTTGCCCTTTTCTAGTTCATTTGTAGAGCCACATAGCCTTTTCTCTTTTGCATCTTCTATTATTTCATTCCACGCCATTCGTAGAATCATAGGAGAACAGTCGTACTTGTGGTTATCCTTTAGACCCATTCTATATTGGTCCCTCATTATATTTATGTGTTTGGATTCTCTTTTGAGAAGTTGGATAGTGTCAAAAATGTTTTTCCTAAAATGTCCTCAAAAAATGTAATGAGTTAATTTTTTAATTTAGTACCCTATTCATTCCACCTTTTTTTAAAAATAAAATTGTTAGATCAATAACTTTAATGTAGTACAAAAATGGAAGAAAATAAAGATATTATAGCAATGATATGAAACTACATACCTTTTACGTATCGTGGGTCCAAATAGCCTCAATGTCATATCAAAATGATGATCAAAGAAAATTTTATTTCCTACAAAAACATCATGAGATTATCAGTCCAAAATGAGTTATGTATAAGTAAACTACAATTACACTATGAATAATAACAATTTTAAAGCACTTGGAAGCTTTTGTAATTTTAATAGAAATATAGTTTTCTTGGATAAAGATCAAATGGGATAGTAGCTAGAAACATCCGAAAATAAAAGAATGTTGATGAAAAAAACAATGTTGCACTAGTAGGGCTACAATCTTCTATTATTGCTCATATTGTTTCACAATGTGTACAACTATTACATTCTTTCTACTAATCAATTTCTTTTCTCCTTTAGTTGTTATGACTCATATAGATATTGGTTTCACCAGTTTCACTTTCAACATCAAATGTCCTATTTTGACACTAAGTAGGATGGGCTAAAAAATCAAACAAATATATCCATAATAGTCATAAGGTTATAGGTAAGATGACCGAGTGAAATCCATGTCATTCTTCTCTACATACCTTTCATTTGTGAAATGGCTATAAATTTCTTAGACACTCAAATTAAACATTTCTTGTATCTACTTAGTACATAACAAATGCTTAAGCAAATGATAAATTATTAATTACCCAATATTAAAAGATTCAAATTTAATAGTCATATTTCATTTGAATACAGTAAACATAGAATTGATCATTTATTTAAACATGATGGAAAAGGAAAAATAGGTTAACACGAATAGGAAATACATTGTATCTCAACCTGTAGTGTAATCATGTTATTAATGTTTTCCTTTGATCTCTGTTTTAAATATTTGTAGCAACATTTTGTCATGAAGTAAATTTGTATAATTTGATTTTACATAATCAATAAATGTTCTTAGATTTGTAAATTAATAAAAAGGAAGGATTTCTCTCTTTTTTGGTACGATTCGAGAATGATCTAAACCAGGCTTCTTGGAAACAATAGCTTGCCAGTGGGTGTCAAAGAAAGTGTAAGTGAAAGTAAAGGTTCTTACTAACAAGAAAAATAACATTAGATACCTTGTCATTCTTAACAATTTTTTTATAGCTCTTCTAGAAATCAAAAAATATATAGTTTTTAATGTGTAATGCTTTCTATTTTAGACATGGATTTGGAAACAACATGCATGCATAAAGATAAAGATGTTTTTGTGACCATAAAATTTTATTTAATGTTTTTACTATAGGAATTGGATTATGATGTACTTTTTAGTAAGTTTTGTTATTTTTTACTTGGCTACTACATTTTAGGTTTCTTTAGTATAACTTTGAATCATATTTTGATCTTGCAGCTTGGAAGTGGTCTTTCCTTCTACATCGTCTAATGCAAGGAGACCTCCAAGATTTGAGTTGGTTATTTATCCAACATCAAAGGTAGTGTAATTTGGGATATGTAATCAGTTGCATTGTAATATATTATTTTGAAATATTTTCTATAAATGTGATTGTGTTAACCTTATTTAAATGTTTTCAAAATCGCTTTACTACATTGAGTTTTAAGTTTTTTGAATTGGAATTGGTGGTCTTAAATATTGTCAATCAAGATGAAGCTTTTTATCATCATTATTGGCATTTTCTTGGAATATCCTTTTAATTATAATATGTATCATTATTCATAGTTATGTATAGAAGTTGGATATTATAAATATTTTAATAATTATTTATGTTTGTGGGTATAATATTGTTGTAACTTGAATGATAGGTTGCTCAACCTTAGACAACTATTTTGCTATCAAAAGTTGAGATTGGAAAACCCAAGTTCAGCTTGCTAGATCTTGTGCTTGTGCTATTTGTGAAGGGTACAAGTGAGTGTTTCTTAAAATTTGTTATTATTAGATATTTCTTTGCATCAAAATATGATTATGTTCAGACATACCAAGACATATATAGTTACATTTCTATTTTTCATTATTAACTCATTTTTATGTAGGTTATGTTAGTGCTTGTTAGTGATAGTTAACATTAAAAATGATCAAGTTCTATAGCCATTTTAATCTTTCATTTTTACTTTTGTTTATCAATGCACCAAAATTATTTATTTACAAGCTTTGTTTTTGTTTAGCTCCTTTTGTATGCTATTATTTTTCCATTATACATTATGATACTTTATATTTGATTTGTATTATATCTTACAACTAGTATGATGTGATATCCCATTATTTTAATCAAAATAACAAACATCTAAATAGTGGCTAGGAAAAGTAAATATACCTTTTCTGATACACACATTCCCTAAAATTGCATAATAGTTAGATTCATTTCAAATAAACTAGTAGACCACCATCATATTTTGTATATTCACATAGATGCATACATGCTTGATAATCCATCACATACATTACCAGATCATTCATATCCTTGTTCCTTGAATACTTTCAAACATGATACAATGTCACATGCACATTGACACATATAGGGAGCATCATACCATGCATAAATGCTCCTATATTATGGATTCACAGAATCTTGCATTAACATGCTTTTAGGAAACAATTCTTGACAAAGCCCTAACTACTAAAGTATACATACTATTTCAATTCTAGAAAAAATTTATGGCTCTAAAATATCCTACTTATCTTCCAACTAGTATATTATATTACATGGAATCACACATCACATAAAATACACATTTAGTTATAAATTTTGATCATATGTGAACCTGCATTTCAAACTAAAAATCTTATACCTGATACAATCTGCAACTTACAAATGGATCTGTTAATAGTAAATAAGTACTTAGTTGAACTTGGTGGTTGTAACATTCTCACCTTTCATCATCAGGAACAACCTAAACTAGTTCAAACAAAGACTCAAGTATGGAATAACACAGTCATAAGTGAATCAATCTTAAATAAATTCAACGGTGTAATAATACTATAATTTTCAGTAATGTTGTAAAGAGAAAGTGTTACTTACATAAAGGTTGTGCACTACAGCCCTCACTAAGTTGACCACGTGGTCTTTTAAGTGTCAAAAAATATGTAGAAGAACACATACTATTTTAGATCATGATCCATAAGATACTATAAAATATAAACATCTATTGAAGTTTTATTATTGCTTAAGATTAATTACTAGTTACCTTCAAAGAGCTGACTATAAGTATCAATACTTCTTTCAATACCTTTGTCTCCCTGGTTAGGTTTCTCTCAAGGATAATGTTAAGAATTTCATCGATGTATCTTTGTATGAGCTGGTGAGCCATGAATATGGGGTCAACACTACGGGCAATGTCATCTAGAAATGACACCTGTGTTTCAGATCGCATTTGTTCTGCTATCATTTTCACTTTTCCCTATAAATAAGTATCAAGCTATAACATCAATATTAGTAAAATTCTATCAAAATAACTCCAAATCCATAAATAAAAGAACATAATAATATGAAATTTGTTTCTATATAATTTGCACAATTACAATAATTAAGGTTTACTTGAACTAAAGAAGGTGTGTGTGATAGTACATCCCTGCTTGTGTGTTGTGTTGTATCCATGTTACCCTATGAAAAAGATTAGTAATTCTTAGAAATTAGTAGCAAAATGAAAGTAATAAAATTACCAAAAAAAATTTTGAATAAAAAAGTAGATTTTATATTGGAGTCAGTATTAATTAGGGACAATTGGTTTAAATGTTATACTTACCAATCCCATTATAGGGATTTTTTTTGTATCTACACAATTCAAATTATAATCTATCAAAAGCTCTTTCCTTGCACTTATTGATTTTATCTCACATACAAAAATATGATTTCCCTTGCATGCCTTGAATATCACTATCTTCATCAGCATGATCATGATCATCATGATCATCATCACCATCACCGTCAGCATCACTAGAATCATCATCTTCTTCATCATCATCATCATCATCATCATCATTGTGTAACAGTCATTTGTGATCATCCTTTACTTCATCTTATGATTCTTCAGTATCTTCTTCTTTGATCACATTATACTTTACCATCCTTCCTCTTAAATCAACAACAAGTGACCAACCTAGTTTATGTGAAACATCAAATAAAACATTTGCTCACATTGACTTAGAAGAACATAGGACTCATCTCCAACTGGCTCAAATGACCTTATATTAATCATTGTTAATCTACCATCATATTCAATAATAGTCCTATCAAGATCATTTTGATTCAACCATAACCTATACCATTTAACGATAAATAGAACCAATTTGAATAAATTAAAGTTGTACTTAAGTATATCATCCAAAATGTCATAGTATCAATTTTTAATTTGTTGAGGATGTATGTCATTTCTAGACAAAATATTGGTGACCTCAAAGACTACTTATCCCAGAATCACAAGTTTTCTTCATTTTCTCTAACTTTTTAATGCAAAATTTACAGTCATAGTAGTACATAGCTTTGTGGTATTTGATTTGCAATTATTCAAACATGTCAAGATTATTTGTATCGATTTGTGAGTTGATATTAAACTTATGGGTCATGATTAGTAATCTTCTATATACCTTTCTATCTCTTAAGCCATGTGTTAGATCAAGTATCATTGGTGTAACATTGGGATCTCCATTATGATAAACTTCTTTAACCAATGATGTAACACCATCCCATGCTAAGGAGTAACAATTTTCTTAAGATTTTTGAATCGATACATCATCCAATCAAGATTTTTTGTAACATACAAATGTAGTGCATCCCACTCATGACTAACTATAAAGAAAACAACTAAACTAGTTAGAAATAACTTATATTGATGATGGATAAGAATTAATTAACTACTATAACATCTTACAATTACTTCTCACTTTCCTCAATCCACCTTTCCCCATCAAGTACTCCCCTTTGAATTTGTTAATGGATTTGGGATCTCAAATGCAATATAAATGGAGCTTTAATGCAAACTTGAGAAGATATTCACTAATGTACACCATAGTTTGGTATACCATATATCTCTCTACCATAGAACCCTCAGAATGTGTTGTTTGTTGAACCAAACCCTTCATAAATTTCAAGTGTCTCTCAACCATCCACATTGATCTAGTTTGTAGAGGTCCACACAATTCAATCTCCTCAACTTGATGTATGAGGTAGTGTTCTTAAGCAATGAAAAAAGTTGAAGGTAGACACTTTTGCAGTTCAAATAGAAAACTGTGGAATTTTTCTCTTCCAATATTTTATATATTTTTAATCAATTTCTTTAGATGATAACCACCTAAAAGATATTTAACATGTAAGAACATATAAATAAGATTTCGGATAAAAATATATAATAGATTGCATAAAAATTAAAGCAAGTCATAAATAAATATGTGTGCAACAAATTTAAGAAATAACACATCTAACCTCATGTATTTTTAAAAATCATATATAACTTATTCAATATTGTTGTCAAACTGGTGTGGGAGGGGTAGAGGTAGAACATACTGTAATCATTAAAAAATGATAATTTTAATATATTATAAAATAATACAATAGGTAGTATATGTAATACAAGACTATTTATATTTGCAGCAAATTCTATGGGAATTTTTTTTATGACTTCTTTTAATGCATCACTTTGTTGCTCCATTAATAACCAAAGAAAGGCACACATATTTATACAGTCTTCATTTCTATTTGATTTGATGAAATCTTTCAGTGTATGATTGGATTCATGAATGTCATTACAAATTTTGATAATTTTTTATCTATCATGCCTTCCATCCAATATTTTTTATAGTGTCTTTGTTACATTCTTTCTAATATGCATACTATCAAACAAATGCATGATTGGGAGATCCTTGTAATACAGTAACCTACTAAATTATGTAGGATAACTTTTTATTTTTCTAGAAAGTTGGTCATTGATGTCGTAATGACCTTCATGGACATCAATTACTTCATTACCAAATAAAAGACAATATCAAAATATAAATTTTAAACTTCGGACCACAAACTAGACATACAAATTTTTCCTTTTTTTAAAGACCTAAAAGATCATGTGCAATTGAATTATGTATAACTATCATGTGCAACTTAAGCATACAACAATAATGTGTTAGCCCAAGAGCATCATGTATGGTCCATACAAACATTGCATAGAATTGAAATTGTATTTGTCCTATTGTTCTAGAGATGTCATACATAGTGACCTCATTTTAACTTCAACAACTTGTCAATAAGGGGCTCAATATACACATTCATATCTTTAACTTAGTACTTACCTAGTAATTGAATGAACCAAAATGTTACATAATTACTATTACCATTTTGATGCACTATTTATAAATTAATTTAGATAACTATTAAATGAAAAAAAATACCTAGTACAATCATTGACAACATTATGTGCTCTCTCTTTATGGACATCCAGGGAGGAATGTTATTGTTAATAATAAAATAGGCCACACTAAGTAAACAAATCTCATATCTTAAAATGGATTGGCATCATCTGGTGCCAATGAAAGCTTGAGATTACGAGGTTCTTTTTTAAAGTGTGGCCATTTTTTTTATATCACTTTAAATGTAGAACCATCTGTAGGCATTCACATAATGTCATCTTCACTTCTATTGTGTACATGGTAATCCATAAATTCTGTAAAGCTAGTATATCTAAATAATCATTTGAGATGTGAAATAATGAGAATGTACTAAAGAACCTTGTGAGACACCTTTTTTGTTATTTAATCTAATGGATATCTACTAATATGACAATCAAGGCATTTTGTTGCAAATTCTTGTTGTTTATAATATCGAATGTAATCATTGGGACATGCATGTAATTTCTAATACTTCATTTCAATTTAATTTATAATGGTAGATAATTCTTGATACGAATGAGGCATAATGTTTGATGGTGGTAACAAAAAATCACCTATCAACCTACAACAACAAATATGAATTGTTAATATAATGAATAGTAATGGTATGCTAACATTGAAGATGACAAAAATGGCATACCTTAGCATACATGACATTGCTACATTGGATAAACAATTCACAGCCTTCAAGTTCACCAACACTATAGTAGAGAGAAAATTTATTTGGGAGCCTTGGTATAGAGGCCTGTGTGCCTTCTCAAATATAGGCATATCAAGACCATCTTCATCATCATTATCAAATGCGTTAATAACATCATCATGAGCATCTTCATCAGTTATGCCAATACCATATTATTCAATAATTTCCTCTAGCACATTATCATCTTCTTCCATGGGAGTGTTATCCGCAGCTTGGATATTCACACCTCCATGTTCCTCTGGTTAGAAATCCACATTCACCAATCGATGAAAATTGTGCCCCCCTTCAATGTGATCATTTTTCCTACAATGACTTTGGGTTGTTGTGATCAAAATTCTTTAATTTTTTAAGCCCATACACTTTTTGCAAGGACAATTACATTTATCAACTTTTCTTTGGAATTAAGACTGCAATCTAGTAATTGTCTTGTTATTTTGTTCTGAGTTCATATTGTCAAGCATGGTCTTTCTACACGAGAAAATATATCTGTAAAATTATTGGATATGTTGTACTTAATGTTTATATCAGCACATATGGTTTTGAAAGAAAAAAATTGGTGTAATTAATGTGTATATCTGCAAAAGATTGGACATGTTTTACTTAATGTTTATATCTACATATGGTTTTGAAAGAAAATTTTAGTTTAATTAATCTGTATATCGACAAAAATATTGAGCATGTTGTACTAAATATTTATATTTGCACATATGGTTTTGAAAGAAAAATTTGGTCACCTCTCTCAAATTCACCCATATTATAATCAATGAAAAGTTTTATGCTTACATAAAATTTCATTATTTGTGATTAAAGATTTTATTGTTAAGGAAATTGGTGAGAAAGCAAGGACAAAAGTTAGGAGAAGCTAAAGATTTCATTACAAGTATCGCCTCCCAAATTCCAATCATAGAAACAAAAAGAAATAATTTGTGGAAATGCAAGATGGAGAAGTAGAAGAGTTGGACAAGGTTCCAATAAATTCAAAATTGTTAAAACTTCCAAAAAATTAGAATTTGTATATGTTCGATGTACAAAAAGCCAAACTGGGGCAGTGGTGTAGTTGCCCAAGGTCCTAAACAAGATTATCAAAACTCAAATTTTTGATAGATTAGCTGATTAATAAGTGTCCAAGTTGACACGTACAATAAGTCAATCTCAAACATCCTAGAATGCATTTTAGGCAAATTTCTTACATGTTTAATAAGGCCTATGGGAAAGTTTTAAGTCTATCAACATTGATCAACACAATGAGTTGACCAAAAATCTTCAATTTTATGTTTTTTTAGAGTTCTTGCATGATTTATCAAGTTTTTCTAGGCATTTGAAGTCATTTTTTTTGGAAATATTAAAAAGATTCAAAAATTGTTAAAAAGTTGTCATGCAACTTTTCTTGCAATTTTGGAAGGTCAACAATCACAGTTGTGTTTTGATTGAACAAGTAGAGGTGAATATATAAGGTCAAGAGGCTTGGCTAATAAATTGAATGTTCTTTAGCTGAGGAAGGTTGTTGGTGTTGTGATGTACAAAATTTGAATCAATAAAGCAATTTTTTATAGGAAAATAAGTGCAAACAACAAGTACTATTTTGACAAGCAATCAGAGGAATGAAGTTGCAAAAGAGGTTCGTGATGACAAGAAGATGGTGATGGGTCAATGCAAGAATACATATAGTATAGAATTGGATTTTCTTAATGTAGAGGCAATGAGTTATCCATGGACAATAAAGACAATTGAAGTACAGAAAAATGAAGTGAAAACAATAGGGTTAACGTTGTTGAATTGGATGAAGCCATCATTTTTGGCCATTGGTATGTTGAACAGTCAAAGTATGGTATTTATGTCACCAAGGAAAGGTTAACCTTGTGTAAAGATGAAAAAAAATTGGTTCATGTGGAGCAACTTTGAGTACTGGTGGTGATGCAATGGATCCTAGCGATTTAGATCAAATGATGGTCAACTAGTCCTAAGACCCTCTTCACTAAAGTTCTTTCAACCAAATGACTTTATGATGATCAAAGTGCAAGCACCAACCACAAGTGCTTCAGGGATGATGTCAGGTTATCAAAACCACTCACCCAAATAGAGAAAGCCCAATCATAGGGGAACCCTACAAACAATCCAACTTATCACAAGTTGCTCAAATCACACTATTTGACCAATTTTTACATAACACACCTAAACTTAATGAAATGAATAGGGAGATTCATACAAAATGGAATGGTATATTTAGGTCATAAATGGAATGGTTCAATGGCTAAAATCAAACTATGCAACTTTTAGCACAAAGTTGCTTTGCAAAACCACTCAATAGGGCTAGTAGCTCTTTTTGATGAAAATCAAACTTAATTGCAAATAAGTCCACACAACCTAGGGAATAAATCATACATCTAGGTACTATTTTGGGTCTTACAAGACATAATAAAATACTAGGGTTTGAAAGAATAAACAAGGTAGGGTTTGTCAAGTGTCTCACTTAGGAAATTAGGCCTAATAGGTCTACATTTCCAAAGAAAGTACATTTTTAGAGTTCCACCCTAAAAACCAATTATTGGAACATGTGAGGAAAAAAATAACTAAGATACAAACCAATTTCCAAGCCTTGATGACAAAAATGGCATGAGTTATGGGAGTTGTTGTATTCATTTCCTAGTGTGCATATGGGTCTTGCATGCCTAGGGCATCAAATCATTAATTATTACCTGCAAGTACAAGCCTAAAAATAAAGGAATCTTATAGTACTACCAGGATTTTACTAAAGGCTGCTAGATACCCATGGTGAAACCCCTAGTTATGCCTCAAAATCCTTCAAAACCCTAGGTTAGTAATTCATTTAGACCAACCAGTGCAAAAATATGAATAACTTGAGATCGGTGATAGGTAGAGACTTCAAAAAAAAAGATTTGGAAAGATAACTAATTCACCTATTCAAAAATGTGGGTCACAACCTTTGGAGCATCCACATAGGTCTGTACATTGTGTTAAAGCATTCAGACTACATGAAAACAAGGTAGTTTTATTGATTCAAAATGTGTAAATACATCTTATTGCCTATCACCCACCTAAAAGGGCTTCTTATAGACCTTCCAATAGTATAAAAATATTTCAAACCTATTTGTGACCATTGGGATTGGTTTTACATTAGTTTGCAAAAAGTTTCTTGACAACATAGGATCAAAACATGTCAAAACATGAAAATATGGAAAATCCTAAGTTTCTAAGGCCTTTGTGTTGGAAATATAGATGGAGTAACTGAGAGGGGGAGTGAATCAGTTACCACAAAAACAAATCCATAGATCCATTAGATGTCTTAGTTACTACTGTCACTGTCACTCGGTAGCCACATAGAAATATGTTGTAACTCGGTAGATATATGTTAATTTATTACTGATCTTTAAGTATTCACAAAGATTTAACATCCATGCATAAAAGAAATAATATCTACACAAGAGACACCAAATTTAACGTGGAAACCCAATATGGGAAAAACCACCAAGTAACTAGCTACCAATTTTCACTCTTCTGAAGTGAGCCCTGTTAGGAGCCAACCTTATTAAAGGTTACAAAACACATTGTGAGGTGTGACCTTGTTAAAGGATTTAATCACCCTACTAGGAGTGGCCTTGCTAGAGAACTTTAGAACAATTCAATAGAACTTTCCACCTTGTTAGAGGATTTACAAAAATGGTTGTTAAACCAACTCTATTAAGAGATTTATGAATCACTGCTACAGTGATGAAAAAGTAACAATGAAGTGAACTAAATGAGATGCAACTGAACTTTGTTGTTACAGATCTCTATTCTGCTTCACTAGATCCTCTCTAATCGAATACACCTTTGCTGCTCCTCAAGGATATCTGATCCTTCTTCAAAATTTGCTCACACTTTCTTCTTCACAAAATTAACTCACTTGCATGCTTGCTCATTCATTCATCAATACTTTAGAATTCAAAACTTGACCTTTTATTTATACCTTACAAATTATCAAGTTGGCTCATAACAAGTTACGATTACCAATAATCATTACATCAGTTGGTTACATTCATTAGATGAAATAATTAAACTTTATTTCCCAAAATAATGAAATCCTTCATGGGCCAACCCTACTCAGTAAATATTGCTTTAGAAATAATTTTCAATGTTAACCAACTGAAACTTGGTAAACACTGATAACTCTACAAAAAAATTTGTAGACCAAGTGAACTCGATAAACACTAAATTTCTTTCACTAACCTTGTGAGCTTGGTAGAAACTAACTTTTGTCATAGAAACTTTTGATGCCCAAGTGAGCTTGGTAGAAATTGATTCCATAGAGTATATTCAGGAATGCTCAGTAGACTCTGTAATTTTCTTTGCTGACCAACTGAGTTTGGTACACTTTGTAATTTGCTTTGCTGACCAACTGAGCTTGGTAGACTTTGTTTGATAACTAATATGACATTTTTGTAACATCAAAGACAACACACAATTGAACAATTGTATTCATAAATCTCCCTCTTTGGCATTGATGGCAACACAATATATCATAGAAGAATGAAATTTGTAAACAAGTATTTTTCTGACAAAATATTTCTCCCTCTTAGATTTTATGCCACAAACTTCTCAAATATAGTAATCTCCCTCTGTGAATAAATTACATAGCTTCTTTTCAAACAACAAATTCTTCACAAAAAAATTCAAATTTCAGAAAGAAATGACAGTATACTCTCCCTCTTTGACAACACATGCCAAAGACAACACATATCAAATGAGTAGTAATATACTTTAAGTACTGCTTCATATGCAATGTTTCCATGACTATGCTACATCAACTAAAAATATTTTCAACTTGGTTCCTATTGATGCATCACTAAAAAATTATTTTAGTGAACTTCAGATAGGGGAATGACCCCTAGCTTACCTCTTAGATACAATAATGCATCCTTAGGTAATGGCTTGGTGAATATGTCAACAATTTGTTCTTTTGTATGGACATATTCTAATCTGATCTCCTTATCCTACACCAATTCTCTGACAAAATAATACTTTATTACAATGTGTTTGGTTTTTTAATGCATCATTGGATTCTTGGATACATTGATTGCACTTGTATTATCACAGAACATAACAATAAGTTCTTTGATCTCCACCTTCATGCCTTCTAATAACTGCTTGAACCAAACAATGTTAGAACAGTTTGTTGTTACTGCAACATACTCTACTTCTACTTTAGATTGGGATGTACAATTTTTCTTTTTACTTGTCCAAGAAACCAACCTCTTTCCAAGAAAGAATGCTCCTCCACTTGTACTCTTTCTGTCATCAATGTTTCCTACCCAATCTGCATTAGTAAACACTTTCAAGTCTAGATTACCTCCAAATTTGTCCCATAATCCATAATCTTTAGTGCCTTTTAAGTATCTCATGATCATTTTGATTGCCATCATGTGATTTTCTCTTAGTTTTGTCAAAAATCTTACAACTATACCAACTACAAGAGCAATATCTAGCCTTTTATGAACTACATATTGCAACTTTTCAATCATTGATCTATATAATAATTGATCTACCTCCTTTGATTCATCATCCTTGGTAAGCTTTAGTCCAGTGCACATAGGAGTTCCAAGTGGTTTACAACTTTCCATCCCAAAATTTTTGAGTATCTCTTTGATGAATTTAGATTGAGTGATGTAGTTACCATTCTTACTCTATTAAATTTGAAGACCAACATAGAATTTAATCTCACCAAACATTGACATCTCAAATTTCTTGCTCATTTGCTCTCAAAATTCTTTGCATAGATCATCATTTCCTGTAAACAAAGTGTCATCCACAAATATTTCTACCAAATAAATCTTTTTATCTAGTCCTTCATTGATATACGAGCTATTGTTATCATTAGTTCTTTGAAAACCAATCTAAATAAGATAGTTATGCAATCTTTCATACCATGCTCTAGGGGCTTGTTTTAGACTATACAATGCTTTGTGTAATTTGTAGACCATGTCCTTCTTGTCTCAATCAACAAAACCTTCAGGCTTTTCAATGTAGACTTCTTCATCCAGAATACCATTGAGAAATGTAGATTTGACATCCATTTGATATACATTAAATCCTTTGTATGCAGCATATGCAAGTAAGGTCCTGACACTTTCCAATCATGCAACAAGAGAAAAAGTCTCTACATATTCTATTCCTTCTCTTTGAGTGTAGCCTTTACATACCAGTCTAGTTTTGTTCCTTGACACCTTAACATCTTCATTCAACTTATTTCTAAATATCCACTTAGTTCCAATCATATTTTTATCTTCAAGCCTAGGTATAAGAGTCTATGTTTTGTTCTTCTCTATTTGCTCTATTTCTCCATTCATAGCCTCAATCCAACTTTCATTTTTTAATACATCTTCAACATTTTTAGGTTCAAAATCAGCAAGTAAACAAGTACCTTTTAGCTTACTTATTGTCATAGTACCTTTAGATTTGTCTCCAATGATCTAATCTGGTGCATGATGTCTCCTGTCATACTTGGCTAATGCGGTTTCCTTGTCTTTTGAATGAGTTCTACTGTCTTTATTTTGAGTTTCAACTTATGGATCTAGCTACTCTATCTGCTACTTAGGTCCTTTAGACTTGGTAGGTATTGACTCGGTGGCATCTGAATGTAACTCAGGTTCTTGTAGCTCAGTTTGAACTTCTTGCAACTCGGGACTGAAGACTCGAGAGTAGAAGTTTTCTTATTGATAGATGTATGTGGCACTATATCAGGTTCAATAAAAACAAATCTCCTATAATCTTTTGGTTCCTTTTTCCTTTCTTCTTTAGTCCTTTCTACAAACTTGTCAACTTTCACATGTGCACTTTCTATGACTTTGTGAGTAGAAAAATTCAAACATCTATATGCTTTACTCTTGCAAGAATATCTCAAAAATATTCCTTCATCACCCTTCACATCAAATTTACCTTTTTAAAATTCTTTTAGAATATAACATTTACTTCCAAATAGTTTTAGGTAACTTACATTAGGTTTATAGCCATACCATAACTCATAAGGGGTTTTGAATGAGTCCTTCTTCAATTGTACTCAGTTCAAGGTATGAACTTCAATGCTGATAGCTTCCTTCTAGTATTTGATAGAAATATTCTTTTCAATCATTAAAGTTCTTGCATAGTCCATGATAGATCTGTTCCTTCTTTGAGCTATTCCATTTTGCTCAGAAGTTCTAGGGGTTGATACCTGTCTTTTGATTCCCCTTTCAATGTAAAAGTTGTTGAACTCATGGGAGATGAATTCATCGCCTCTATTTGACTTTAAGTACTTCAGTCTTTTTCCTATTTCCTTCTCTACTCTAGACAAATATCATTTGAACTTCTCAAATGCTTTTGCTTTCTCTCTCAGATACATGACAGTCATTATTCTAGAATAATCACCAACAAAATGAATGAAGAACTTTTTTTCAGTATAGCTTTCAATTCCAATACGTCCATACAAATTAGTATGCACAATTTCCAAAAAAAATTCAGACTGATAATTCTTACTTTTAAAGCTAGTCTTTCCCATCTTACTAATCTAACAATTCTTGCATAGACCAACACTAGGTTTCTTTATACTAGGAATGCCTCTTACTTTCTTGAATTTTCTTATTTTCACTAGATTATCAAAGTTCACATGACATAACCTTCTTTTCCATAACCAACTTTCTTCAACTTGAGCAAAAAAGCATGAACATTCACCACGTTCAATATAGAACAAGTTACCTTTTGTTTGTATGCCTGATCCAATCAACTTTTCTTTGTCATCCAGTAGTCTTTCTTTTCCATGCATGAATTCCACTTTGAATCCAATATTGAGTAGCTATGCCACACTCAACAAATTGTGTTTTAGACCTTCAACCCAATAGGCATTATCACATACAAGCTCTTTGGTTAGTGAGATTCTTCCTCTTCCTTTTATGCAACAAGGTTCATTATTACCAAATCTCACACTACCACCATCATAATCTTTAAAATATTCAAACTTTATTTTTTCACCAGTCATATGATGAGAGAAACCACTATCTATGATTCATGTATCATTTTTTCTCACATGAGAGATAAGTGCCATTTCATCTTCCTAATCATTATCAGATTCATCTTTCATAGCAATGTAAACAATTTCATCTTCATCATCATCAAAATTATTAAAATCCTTGGCCATGAAACCTATTTTCTTACCTTTGTCCTTGAATGATTTGAAATCTGTCTTGCCATTGAACTTGTGACCTTTCTTCTCATCCTTATTTTTCTTGTTTGGGCACCTAGCAGAAATATGTCCAATTTTCTCATATGAAATTTAGATTAGAGGAATCTTACCTTTGTATTTTCCTTTTCCTCTAAAATATTTTCTTGCTAGTAGAGCTTCAACCACCTCAAGATCACTATCAGAACTCTATTTTGATTCTTCTTCACTTTCTGACTAAGAATCCTTTATCTTCTTGCCCTCTTCTTTAAGTGAAAGCTTGGCTTCAAAGGTTGATTCAATGTTCTTGGAAGTTGGAACATAGTTGTCATAGTTATCTAGCTCAAATTCAGTCAATCTTCCTATTATGGCTTCTAAATTTATCTTATGATTTGCTTCACATCTTCTTTCTTGAATTGCAGAAACTCTAAATGCATAAATGGGAAGTAATGTTCTAAGAACTTTACTTACAATTGTTTCCTCCTCAATGTATCCTCTAGAAGCCTTGATTACACTGATGACTACTTTGACTCTTTCAACATATTTGGCAATGTTTTCATTCTCTCTCATCCTCATTTGATCAAATTGTCCATTTAGACTTTCTACTTTGGCTCTTCTCACATTGTCATCACCTCCGTAGATATCTTTTAGTTTGTTCCACATTTCAAAGGTAGTTTTATAGTCCTTGACATCATCAAATTCTTCATAGCTTAGGGTAGATGCAATGTCTATCATCATGGTGTTATGAGTCTTCTTCTTAGCAACATCATTAGCAGATAGTGTACCAGAAGGAGTCACATATTCTTCATCAAGATATTTCAATCATGTATCTCCAATGGAAGCTATATGGAGTCTCATGAGACCTTGTATCTTGAAAATTTATCTTTATTAAGCCTTGGAATTTCCCTCTTGTAAGACATCTTGATCTTTTGCTTAGATCCTTGAAATCCTTCCTACAAGCACCAAAAGCTCTAATACCAATTGTTGAAAATATAGATGGAGTAACTGAGAGAAGGGGGTGAATCAATTACCACAAAAATAAATCCACAAATCCCTTAGATGTCTTAGTTACTATTGTCACTTGGTAGTCACACAGAAAAATGTTGTAACTTGATAGATGTATGTTAACTTATTACTGATATTTAAGCATTCACAAAGATTTAGCATGCATGCATAAAAGAAATAATATCTACACAAGAGACACCAGATTTAACGTGAAAATCCAATATGGGAAAAACCTCCAAGTAACTAGCTACCAATTTTCACTCTTCTAAAGTGAGCCCTATTAGGAGCCAACCCTGTTAAAGGTTACAAAATACACTATGAGGTGTGACCTTGTTAAAGGATTTAATCACCCTACTAGGAGTGGCCTTACTAGAAGACTTCAGAATAATTTAATAAAACTATTCACCTTGTTAGAGGATTTACCAAAATGGTTGTTAAACCAAATCTGTTAATAGATTTAGGAATCACTGCTACAATGATAAAAAAGTAACAGTGAAGTGACCTGAATGAGATGCAACTGAACTTTGTTGTTATAGATCTTTGTTCTGCTTCACTAGATCCTCTCTAATTGAATACACCTTTGTTGCTCCTCAAGGATATCTGATCCTTCTTCAAAATTTGCTCACACTTTCTTCTTCACAAAATTAACTCACTTGCATGCTCACTCATTCATTCATCCATACTTTAGAATTCACAACTTGACCTTTTATTTATACCTTACAAATTATCAAGTCGGATAATTTACAAGTTACAATTACCAATAATCATTACATCAGTCGACTACATTCATTACATGAAACGATTAAACTTTATTTTCCAAAATAATGAAATCCTTCATTGGTTGACCCTACTCAATAAACAATACTTCATAAATGATTTCCTTTGTTAACCAACTGAAGCTTGGTAAACACTGTGAACTCTACAAAATCCTTTGTAGACTGAGTGAACTTGGTAAACACTGAATTTCCTTCACTGACCTTGTGAGTTTGGTAGAAACTAACTTCTATCATAGAAACCTTTGATGCCCAAGTGAGCTTAGTAGAAACTGATTTCACAAAGTATATTCAGGAATGCTCAGTAGACTCTATAATTCGCTTTGTTGACCAACTGAGCTTGGTAGACTCTATAATTTTCTTTCCTAACCAACTGAGCTCGGTAGACTTTATCTGATAACTGATATGACATTTGTGTAACATCAAAGACAACACACAATTAAACAATTGTATCCAAAACTTTGACCACCTTTGACCATAGTTGACCAAGGGTTATAATGTGTCAATTTTGGAACTGGGTCTTACAATTTGGTCTAGATGCCTAAAAAATAGTTCTAACCTATTCTAGATGTTCTTAGGACTTTGATGAGTTATCATTTATTCTGGGTGCTCCTACACCAGGTGATCAATTTCCTCCAATCATGTTGACTTGATAAGTTTTAATTTCTTCATCAATTTTTTATGGAGAGTGATGATATAGCACAACCTATTCCTCAACAACTTTTCTACTTGGATCTCCAAATTTTATGATCTTTTTATCATAGTTAAACAATTCATGATAATGTAGCCTATGGATATAACTTTCATATCCAATTTAGAATCCATCATAAAGCACCTTTTCCATAATCTAGTTGTGGCATCCCCTATTTGATTTGTTAACACAAAGACAAATTGTGGGAGACATAAATTGTAGGAAAAAATAACTTATCTACTATTATTTTAATCTTGTTCATATACATGTCAAATATATGCTCACTACTACATACTACCCAACCAAAAATGATACAAGGACTTGAAGACTAGTTTTCAAAGGCAAGTGAAATAGGGGGAAGTTTACTTCTAGAATATGTTGCTCTATCTTGAACATATAAGGAATCTTAAATAAAATATTTGATTTTCAGAATAAGGAAAATAATTGAGAACGTAGAATACAATGACTATAGGATATGAAGTAGTGATCAACAAATAAGTCTAGATTTAGTACACACCCCCCACACCCCCCCCCACCCTTTTCCAACTTCCTCTAAACTTTATACATACAATGGGAAGCCATACCTACAAGTAACAAGACCATAGATTGAATAATCATGACACTATTTAGCATAGCTATAAAAAGAAAGTTAAGCATATCATTGAGGAAATTGAAATAATTATGAAGTGATCATTCTTGGTAAGTTGGATAAAAGAACTAATGGTATAGGAATTTTTATGTAGAATATACAAAATAAAATATAATGGTAGACTACAATGTATTAAAAATTATTATAAACAAGATTCATTAGGCATTTAAGTAAGAAAAATAACTTAGGTTTTCTTTCTTCTAATTTTTTAATGAGAATACATTCATTAATTAAACAACACCATGATAATCTATATCCATGAGAAGCTCAATTTTCATTATGTAAATTCTACACCTAAACCATACACTCATATCAAACAAAAACACTCGAAAAGTGAGCCATAAGCATTCTCCAATTATTGCAAAATATTATTATGTACTATGAATGTTGACTACTAATCCATTTTGTCTTTTTAGTTAAATTATTGCTTCTTACATTCAGTGTAAATAAGAAGAATAGCTATAACATAGTTTCTCAATACATTAGGCTCTTGATATCTTCCTACAAACATAAGGTCACATATATTAGCCATTATTCCTATAAGATGTATCATCAAACAAATAAAACCACTTTGAAAAGATTGTAAGCACAATTTTCATAGAACAAATTGACAAAATATGATTTTCAAGTACCTCAATCTTCAATAGAGATGTTGTGGGTGCATATCTACCAACTACATTTCCATCGTTGCCAACCAAAAACTTAGTGAAGTTCCATTTAATGCTATCACCAAAAAATCCATCTTTGATTGATTTCAAGAACTTGCCAATAGGGGTTGCATTACTACCATTCACCTCAACCTACATCATCAAAGTGCAATATAAACAAAAAAGATAGAATGTAATAACTTTGTTTACTATTTAAATGAAGATTGAAAAAAAAATCATTTATTTTACAATAACATCACCCCTAAAATATCTAGTAAAGATATTTAATAAGCAATCAAAATATAGCTAATATACTAACCTTGCCAAAATGGGAAACTCTACTATAAAGTGAGTAAATGTCACATCAAAGCTCCAAAAGAGGGGACCTATTCAAAATTAATCCCCAAATAATTGCCTAATACCCAACTTACATAATTAATATACATGCTAATTACATAATGTAATATATATGTTGATGTATTTTTTCAAAGTTTCAAAACAAATTATAAAAAATATGGTCAATTATGACATTTAAAAATATAAATAATCAAATTCAGTGATACCTTGTCGAATGTAATCTAAAACATTGAAATTGAAGTTGTTATTAGTATTTACATAAAATTAAAAGTTTTCTACCATCTATAAAGCAGTGACTAATTAGTTTTTATTTTGATTATCTATAATGTTTAGACCTTTCAAAACATATTGCTTTTATTATCTATATTATTTTGATAATCAAAATATCTAGAAAAATGCATATAGCTAAGTTAGTTATCATCTAGAAAACTATACACCATCCAATCTAACGATACATCAGAAAATGTAAATTCAGAATATTGACAAAAACATAAACAAATTTAAGGCTGAACTTAAATAGTACACTCATGTTTTAACTTATATGAATGAATTTCACTAAATTTTTCATAGAATCTCATTTATTAAAAAATCTTATGTAAGCTTTACTTTACATGAACCAATTATTTGAATCAAAATCAAATTCAGTTGATTTGACATGTCTAAATATTAGACAAAATCAAAACCAAACCCCAATTTTCAAAAAAGTGAGAAGAGGTAGCCTAACTCACCTAAAAATTTTGCAAACCCCAAAGAAATAGCAAGATACACCAATATTAAAGAAAATATCAATTTGAATTGAAAACAATCATAAATCATTCATATAAACATAGTAATTAATTGACTATTAATGCTACAAATGAAAGATAATTGAGAATACTGATGAAATAACATTCCAAGACTCACCTTTCTTTGTTGTTTTAGGTTTCCATCTTGTAGGTTGACACCATAACCCTACTCTTTATAATGGAGTTGGCTAATAGTTTATAAGATGCTGCTACATGAAGAATAAATGGTATCAACATTGAAGAAATGTGACAGAGGCTTGTGTATAAGATGCATGGTGTTTGAAGGTTGCAATCATTCATGGGATGCTAAAGAATCAATTGAAAGAGTTGGACAACCGAGATAATGGAGGTTTGAAGAAGTTTCTTAAAATAGGAATGAAACCCTCATTAAGGCTAGGGTTTGAAGGTTCAGTCATCTCCATAGCAACTACGTACCCAAAATTCAGAAGATTGGACTCACTTGATAAGGTAATTGTGTAAGAAAGTTCATTTTTCCAAGTTCTTTGAGGGTTTTGTGAGCTTGTGAGTTGAGTATGTCTTTAGGCCTATTAGCTTACATTAGGGCCTACAATTTGAATGCCTTAATGAATAGTTGCAAACTTAAGATTTTGAATTTTAGTAGAGCTCAGTATTGGTTATATCAATCATCCTTTATTTCTTGCTTAAAAACCCCAAGATAAGGCTACAAGGAAGAGCCCTCATTAGATAAGTTTTTTAAGAGTGGTGTTTGGAGCCCACTCAGGTGCATGGATCACTTTTTTTTATGGTTAGTTGAGCTCTTGGAAGCATTTGGGGTGTGGAGTTTGTGAAAGATCCTTGAGGTTGTAAGGGAGTGGAGGTGTTGTGTGGTGAGAGGGTAATTGTTTATGTTTGTGAAGATCTAGATAGGGACACTAGAAAGAGGTGCATGTGGCATGAGAAGAAGGCCAACCACTTGATCTTTGGCCTTATGAGAGTCCTCAAGGACTAATGGTGATATGCTTGGTAAACCTTGGAAGAAGACAAGTGGAAGAGTTGCAAGAAGAATAGGTAGAACACCTCTCTACTTGCATCAAATTTTTTAGGATGTTTTAAGATATAGAGTTTAAGGATTTAGTGCACCCATACACCACCAAAGGGGCAAGGGCTATAGAGGCACAAAAAATGTCAACCATACCAAGGGGTTGTACTTAGTTTTTTTTTTCAAAACTTGACAAAAAGAAATACAAAGAAAATGTTTTTCGTGGTTGGATAGCCACTACTCCACCAAATGATAGGAAAATAATGTGATGTGATGATTGTGGCATATGCCATGTGTGGGATGTTTCTCTTTATTATTTTAAAAAAGGAGAGCCTTTATCACTTACCAAGTGTAGGGTATGAGTGACTATTGTGAGGAGGGAGCCATGCAATCAAACTTCTCTCTCATCATCCTTAAGTAACAATTATGTTTTCTCAATCACATTTTAGATAAATAATTGATAGGAGTATTTAATTGGATGAGACATTATTATAGTAGATTCCCAACATTGTTCCAATTGAGGATTTCATGCACTTAGAGCACCATTACAAATTGTACATTGATATTGAAAATTAGAGGAAAAGAAGATCTCTAAAATTTGGAAACTTCGGCAGTAAGAATTATATTAAATAAAAGAAATATAATATCAAAAAAAAGGAGAACTCGCCCAAAATATAAAAGAAAATAATATACTGCACTATTACCATGAGAAATGATGAAAGGACTCTCTTTGAGAAGAGATAAACAATTCAGTTATGTTGCCAATAGAGCATAGATATTCACATGATCACAATGAGCCAAAAATTTCTTCTGCAATAATGTTAATGTTGTAACTTTCTTTAAAAAATAGGACTTTATAAGGGGAAGTAAGAAGAATTTTTCCAATCTTAAAAGCCAACACAACCCAAAGAAACATTGTAAGAGATGATAATAGTTTAATTATATTATATTAGACACAAAGAGCTAATGATATAAAGTCAAGAGTATCGAATAGACCAAAAATACCCTCTTGGCCTACTATATAAATCCATTAGATAGCAAAAACTTGGGAGAGAGGCATCACATGGACTACCTAATTTTTTCAAGAATAGGAGTCCAAAGGACTATAGGGTATGGCATTAATACTTCCCAAAAATTAGTGGCATTAATTTCTTATTACTAGGTCATTTTATAATCTAAGCATCAAACATGAAATTATCATCATGATAGTAAAATTGAGATTCATTTACATACATAAATATCAATGCCAAAGTAATGACATGTCATGGAAGTCATGAAAGAAGACCCAACACCATGATAAACAAGATGGGGAGTTTAAGTGGGATAGACATAAAAGCTAGAAGCCTTTATGATATGTACTATATAGAGAGTGAGACAACATCTAGGAGGATTTCCTTACAATTAGAAGGAATTAGGGATAAATAAATGATCATCAGTCCTTTAGATCAAAACTAATATTCAAGAAAAGGGAGAAGTCGTTACAAGCTAAAAAGATTATCAAGATTAGAAATTGAGTTTTCTTTGTGTTCTCTTTTTCTATGATTTTGGTTTTTTGTTTTCTTTTTAAATACATAAAAATTTAAGATTTTCTTTTGCAAATATTATGTGTGCCTTCTTTTCATACCAACTTTCCTGATCATTATTCAAAGTTTGTTACCTGCTAAATGGAAAGAAAACTTGTCATGTTATTCTATTGTTGGTGGTCAAAGGTTTATATAAATGTCAACTAAGAATGTTCAGACACTATCTCAATGTTAAGTCACTAATGTGTGAGCTCTTGGGAAAATATATTAAACTGTTCAAACTTAACTTATTTGTTTGTAAGAGTGGCATAAACCCATAGGAGCTGGATTCAGACAACCCAATTTCTTTTTTGTTTTGTTTATCAAGATTAGAAACTAAGGTGAGAATCATTTTCCATTATATTTTCTTTGGTAGGTGAAAAATATTGTGCACGACCCTTTCATGTAGGCTTATTCATATGGATTCCTTTCCTATTATAGTTCAATGAAATTGAAAGAATACAAAATCTTCCCAAGAAGCCTTATATAGGATTTAGTTTCAAGAGTTAATGAATACAAAATTATTAGTAAAAGATTTGAAATCCTATGAGTTTCTTATGATGCATCTATTAGAAAAACTGCTACCATCTTAGTTAAAGATCTTATTAAAGACTATTAGATCATGTCATGAATCCCAAGATAATATATATTAGACATAGACACATACTTAGATTTAGTTAATAGAACACTCTAATGACAAACCAAAAATTCTAAGTTTTAAATTCTAATTAATCCATTTGAACAATAGCTCAACGTTATTAATTTTCTTATCAATTCCTTTCTTCCAATCATAGAAAAAGAGGTAACGAAGTGATTGTTTTCTCTCTACCTACATTCTTTTAAACATGAGGAAATGGGTAATGCAATTATCACCATTACCCCTGGTGTTCTTGTAGTTTATTCTTAAAGAGGAAGAAATCTAATAGTTAAATATTTTAAGATTTTTCTTTTTAATTTATTTATTCACTCATAAACCATAAAAAAATATTGGCAAAATTGTTGAAGAAATTATTGCACATAATTCAGTTGATCATGGAGACTAGTTAGCTTTGAAGTTCATAAGATTTTATCGACTCTATATAGAGGATATACAAGTGTCTAATGTTATTGTGAAAATATTTTGGTTTCAATTGTGTTTATAATTTTAGTATCGATGTTTTGGATATGATCTATCATTACAATGAAAGGCAATAAGAATATATGTCACCTTTTGCTAGATCTCTTTCTCTTTTCATCCTGATGATGAATCACAAAGTATGATCCAAAACATTTATTCTAATAATACAAACACAATCAAAACTAAAATAAAATCACAATAATTTGTAATAGATATAGTTAAAAGTATGATGTCAAAAGTTTCTTCATAGCTCTAATAATTTAGAGACTCCATATAGTATATACTAAGATCTTTGTAGATGTAATCAACCTAATGTACCACTTGGGAAATCTCTTTCTCTAACTCTCTATTAAATAATTGGTGGATATTAAGAGACTCACATAATATTTTTAATTTTTTTGGGTAGAATTATAGGGGTTGGGAGAGAGAGAGAGTAGGGGATGTGAGAGAGAGTAGGCAGTGGGAGAGGGAGTAGGAGAGGGAGAGGGAGAGAGGGAGAGAGGGGATGGGAGAGAGAGAGTGAGAGAGAGAGTAGGGGTGGGAGAGATAGAGAGAGTAAGGGACGGGGGAGAGAGAGAGTAGGGGTTGGGAGAATGAGAGAGTAGGGAATGGGGGAGAGAGAGAGTAGGCAGTGGGAGAGAGAGTGGAAGAGCAAGAGTGAGAGAGAGAAAGAGGGGGGATGGGATTATGTGAGAGAGAGAGAGAGTAGGGGATCGGAGAGGAGAGAGAGCAAGAGAGAGAGTAGCCTAAGAGAGAGTGAGAGAGAGAGAGTAGGTAGTGGGGGAAGAGAGAGAGATAAGCGGTGGGAGAGGGAGTGGAAGAGGGAGAGTGAGAGAGAGAGGGGGGGGAGAGAGAGCAATGGGATGGGAGTGTGTGAGAGAGAGATAGAATAGGGGGTGTCTATATGAGAGAGAGAGAGAGTAGGGGATGGGAGAGAGAGTGAGCCAGAGAGACTAGGGGGTGGGAGAATGAGAGAGAGAGAGAGTAGGAGATGGGAGATAGAGAGAGTGAGAGAGAGTAGAGAGGGAGAGAGAGTAGGTGGTGGGAGAGGGAGATGGAGAGAGGGGGGATGGGGGAGAGAGAGAGAGAGAGAGAGAGAGAGAGTAAGGGATGGGGGAGAGTGAGAGAGAGAGAGAGAGTAGGGGTTGGGAGAATGTGAGAGAGAGAGAGAGAGATTAAGGGATGGGGGGGAGTGAGAGAGAGAGAGAGAGTAGGCAATGGGAGAGGGAGAGTGAGAGAGAGAGGAGGGATGGGAGTGTGTGAGAGAGAGAGAGTAGGGGATGGGAGAGGAGATAGAGAGAAAGAGAGAGAAAGTAGGGGATGGGAGAGAGAGAGTGAGAGAGATAGTAGGTGGTGGGAGAGGGAGTGGGAGAGGGAGAGTGAGATAGAGAGAGTGTGGGGATGGGAGTGTGTGTGTGTGTGTGTGTGTGTGTGTGTGTGTGTGTGTGAGAGAGAGAGAGAGAGAGAGAGTAGGGGGTGGAAGAAGGAGAGACAGTAGGGGATGGGAGAGATAGAGAGTGAGAGAGAGGGAGTAGGTGGTGGGAGAGGGAGTGGAAGAGGGAGAGGGAGAGAGTGAGTGAGAGAGAGTAGGGGATGGGAGAGGGGAGAGAGTGAGAGAGAGAGAGTAGGGCATGGGAGAGAGGAGAGGGAGTGAGAGAGAGAGAGAGAGGGAGAGAGTAGGGGATGGGAGAGGGTGGGATAGGGAGAGATAATTTTTCACATAGTGTGTATGCACTATAGTGCACACACTTTATAGTGCATATGCACTATCTAAAAACACCAAAAAATGGTTATAACAAAAGTTTGGGACCCTACTGATCGATATTTTAATTTTTGTCTATTGTGTGTTCTATTGTTTCGATAGAAAATATGGGTTTCGTGTTGTTGGAAGTTAGCAAAAACCATATTCAATCATTAGATACATTATTTGAAGGCTTTTTGAACATTCTTTCATTCTATTTGAGCTAGCACGCACCAAATCCAATCATTGGATACACTATTTGAAGGCTTTTTGAATATTCTTTCTATAGAAAATGTTAGTGTAGTCCTTTTTAAATATTCTTTGTTACTATATAGAGACAAATTTGATTATAATTTGACAAGTTGTTTAATATATATTGTGTATTCATTGAAATAATTGTAATTTTTATATGTATTTGAATGATTTGTAATTTAGAAATTGTAAGTAATTCAAATATTTGAATAATTTGACATATATAAATCATCATCATGCCAAGGAAGAAACAAAAAACTCAAACAACGAAAGACAAGGAGAGAGATTTGAAAATTCAAAGAGATAAAATGAAACTACTATGCGAACAAAGAAAATTGCAAAGCAATAATGAAGAATTGTCTTTCGAAGAGGAACAAGAACCACTGATACAAAGAAACAAAGAGGAAGAATTGGAAAGATAAAGAGAACGAATGATACTATTATGCTTAACAAGACAAATGGATTGTGAAGCTACACCATCTTCCAATGTTGGACTCATATCATCCTCTCATGTTGAAGAGATGCTAATTTTTACATTTGATGATGTACACACTCAATCATGTCATGTTGAAGGCACAACATCAATATATCACGTAGGTGATATTCCATCTTTTGCATCTTATTGCCAAGGTACATCATCTTCAGTTCAAGGTACGCAAAAAACTCAACTTTATGTTGATGTTCAAAATGTTGAGGGAATGGAAGAGATTATAACACCTTCTGGAATTTTTATTTGAAGACCAAAATAATTGATTGATATTGATTCAAACATTTTAAAATCAATGCCTGACAAGATTAGCAAGCATACTTGTCAAGTAAAAGTTAATTGTATGTGGAGATTATTCTTTGAAGAATTAAATATTACAGGTCAATGCCAATTATTTGTTGAGATGATGAGGAATTTGAAATTTAGGCCTATCATGAAGATTTTTGGGCTAAGAACGATGGACGATTCAAATTAAAAAGACATTATAAAGAATGTAATGAGTGCTTATAACAAAGTGGGTTCTAAATCACACACCAAAGATAGTAATATCACAAGATGAGTACTTGCATTGACAATAGTAAGTACCCAAATGAAGAAAGCTCGACTCATGAGAAAGACAAGCAAAACATTGAAAATCGGTAGAGATTCCCTAAGGAGACCATGCTAAGGCATGAGAGATTGGAAGATCCAACCAAAAATGAGTTATGGACATTTAGCGGTAGACTACTGCAAAAGGATAAAGAAATTAGTGAAGCTTTGAAATCATTGATTGAAGATTTTTTGACAAATAACAGATGTGTTTCCCCTAATCAAAGAGATGTTGTAAGAAAGAGGGTTGGTAGCCAAAATTGTGACCCACATGCAAAACATTTTTTGGACTCAAATTAGACACAATTTTTTGCAAAATTTATTGGTATGTATCCTCAAATTTGAATAATTCAAAGATTTTTTGAGATGGGTAAACCTTTTTATATGAAGATAAATCACACGTGCACATCTTGTTTTTGTAAGATACATATTGAATTTTTTAACCATTTTGATGTTTTTAGGCATATATGTGTATTTTTTCATTCTAAGTTTATTTTGTAGAATTATGACATGAATGAGCCACCTAGATCTTCAAGGGAATTCATATCCAAGATTTTTTTTGAAATAGGAAATGACCAACAATTTTACAAAACATCATGCTTGGATGGTACAAGCTTATTTTGTGGTTCTTTGCAACTTTTTTCAACTTGTGAACATATGGTTAGTACACATGCAATTAGAAATAAAATAGTAGATTATAGAAAATATGAGACAGTGACATATGCTCTAAAAGATGAGAAATAGGGTAAAAGATGTGATTTAGTCATTGAAAATATTCCAACGTATGATTTCATGAAGATTTTTCATAAAAATATTATTTACAAGTATGCAAGGCATACACATAGAGCTCGATGGCTGGATTTGCAATTCAAGTTGTGCAAGGATACATTTCCACTAGATACCATTGTTTCGGTTGTAGACTATGCAGAAAACTACACACTACAACCACAAATTGAGGTGCAAGCAAAGTATTATACTTCTCACAGGTTTCCATATCTGTTCACATAACATTCATGCATTCACCTACATGTACGAAAGATGATAAGAATATTTTGAGGGAGTACCATTTTTACATCAGCAATGATTGATCACATTCTATAGAGTTTGTACATGGTTATTTTTAACTATTTTATGGAGATTTGGCTAACAAGGGTATACCATTTCGTCAACACATTATTTGGTTAGAAAATTGTGTATCTCAATTTAAGAATGCATAGATATTTTACTGGTTGAGCAGGATGCACAGATTGTGTAGAATTCAATATATGTGGAATTTCACACAGGTTGGTCATGGAAAAGGAGAGCATGATGGTGTAGGCACATGCATCAAAGGAGCCTTAGCTTGTGAAGAACTAAAGTATAGAGATGGAGCAATATTGACAAATGCAAAATCCATCATCCAGTGGTAACACTACAATGGTTCTAGGTAAGGAAGGTGAGTCTATGGTTCATAAAATTTTTTGGTTGATAGATAATACTAACATTGCACCATATGAGGATTGTTGCACACTCACAAGATCAAGTGAGCTGCACTCTTTTAGAATCTATGATTTTTAGGTTCATGGAGTATCCACACATGAAAAATGGCATGCTATTGTCCATCATTTGTAGAGGAAATTTGGGATGAGTATGAGTTGACTAAATGGGTGAAAAAATGGGATATATAGGTTTTAGACCCAATTGACACCTATCATTGCCCACAAGCACTAGAAATGGTAGAGATAAATTCATCTATTGACTTTGACTGCTTGTTTGATCTAGTGTAACCTGGTAAAATATAGATACCTTTGTAATTTTAGTATGTAACTTTATAACTTTTACCTAAGTATTTTCTAAATTAATGACCATATTTTGTACATTTATCATTGGAGGTCATGTTTTTATTGTTATTGTACCTAAAGACAATGAAGAAGGGACCATTTATTATTTGTGTCATTATGTCCAAACCAAACAAAAATTGGATCACTCTATTATAGATGGTGAAGGTTTAGAGTACCATATCATGCAGTGGTTGTAACTGGCACATGGCTTAGACAATATTCTATGAAGAACCCTAACTTGTGGTTATTCGAGGATTGGAAAACAAAGAGGAAGATTTTTCATTATTCAAACCCTATTGTTGCATCAAATGTCCACTTGATAAAATATGGTGGAAAACCACATAATAAGACTCTTTGGAAAGTTCACGAGTCAGACCACAAGACAATACTTGAGACATTAAAAAGTAGAATAGATCTAGTTGATTCATTAGATTGAATAGGGAGGGAGAGAGAGAGAGAGAGAGAGAGAGAGAGAGAGAGAGAGAGAGAGAGAGAGAGAGAGATTAGATTGAATAGGGAGGGAGGGAGGGAGAGAGAGAGAGAGAGAGAGAGAGAGAGAGAGAGAGAGAGAGAGAAGGGGATGCATGGAAAAGACACTACTCTTGACGAGATGCAAAAGAGACACAACCCTCCAATAGGTAATAAACAATTATTCTGAGAATCTGAAGCAAGTCCATCCAATAAAGAAATAGAACATCACTGAAGGATCTATATGCATATATGAACATTAACCAATAAACAATATAAAGGAATAACAATATTGAGTATTGTATACAACAAAGATTTTTCCAAACCAAAGGCAATAAGTCATCATAATTGTCAGAAAATTAAGAACCAGATATATATATATATATATATATGTATATGTATATGTATACATATATGTATATATATATAATATATGTATACATATATGTATATATATGAACTAGATTATTCTTACATATGTATACAATATTATTGACCAAATCAGAATTAGCAAATTGATATTGCAAATAATCTCCATTACAACAACTCATCAAATCTTTGTGGTTTTAATAGTTATATTCTTTAGTCTCCAAAATGGACATTACAGATATTGGTCACTAATCCTTTACAATAGAAAATGTTTACAAAAAATGGCATGTACTTGTATGAAGACATTATATATTACAAAATCCCACACCAAAGCAGCTAGCTAGCCGCTCAAAAAATAGTAACTGAATGCAAGTGGGATCATAAAGATACCTTAATAAACTAGTATCCCCTTTACTCAAGCAACATCTTACTCATCTACTTGACTAGGACATGTTTGGGAACTAACAATCTCTATTTAAACCCAAGTCTCCATTTAAAGGTGGCAATGAGATTTTTGTTGTTTTGTTAAAATCATTAATATATTTTGATGAGAAATTTGAGGGATCATGCCAATGCAAGACCATTGATGAATAGGCATTTCAAATTGAAACATCTATGGTGTTGGAATGAAGTGTGTGACCAAATTCTTCACCTACTAATGAGCCAATTTGAGGCTTCACTTCACATTGCTTTGTGGATAATTCTATAACACTTGTTACTTCTCTATCTAAAAATTGTGTGTTTGTGTATATGTGCACTCTTTCCCAATAGCTGTAGGTTTTTTCTCTTCATCCTAATTTATTGGCATACCCTAGATGACACAAAGATAACCATTTTCTTCTAAAATGTCATTTTTCTATCAGATTAATCTCTCTATTAAGCAGGTTTTCTATATCTTCCTCTCTATATTTAATAGATGTAGTTGCAATTTCTCTGTATATACTCCTATGTTTATTAAGCTTTCCTCCATAAGAATGAGAAGCCATGGGGAGTCAATCCAACTGTTAGTCACTATATTAATAATTTAGTTCTTGGCAATGCCACTAATGGGAATCATTTCAATCTTATTTTCAAAATGGGTACCTCATTTGTCTTGAAAGAATAATATATATTGTTTTCAATGTCTTTGAAATATCTATAGCTAGTAGCCAATTTCTTATTCATAACTTTTGAATATTCATGGGATACTAAAGTATTTGGTTACCTAATAGGTCCTAGGAATCTTAACTAGGGTCCTAGAATAGTCCTAGATGGACCCATTTGACCTAAATATGTAAAGAGCAAAAATTGCTCAAAAGTTGCAATGTTGCTTAAAAAGTTACTTTTACAACTTTTGCAATTTTGCACAAAAAGTACAACTTTTGCAAAGTTCACTAGATTTCACTTCTAGAACTTGGAAAAGGTTCCAAACTATTAAAAAATAACTAAAAACACCTTATCCCAGGCTATCTTGACCAAAAATTTGAAACACCCAATTTTTCCTAATTAGCAACTTTTTCTCATATCTTGCACAACGTGGCCTAGGCATACATATCTTACTCATATCTCTCTTGTAGTTTATCATGGGATCAAACTATCTATTTTGTTAGCTTTGGATGGCTAGGAAAACCTTAGTACCAAGCTTCTCCCATCTTGTTGAGCACTCAAATGTTCTTAGGCACAACAAATTAAATCATCCCTAAGAGTCACTAAATACCATAGGGCAACGATCTTTGACAGGGCATATCTCAAAGCTTGTGCAAGGTATATATGAAATTCCTAATGCTCTAGAACCATGTTGTGGAAACCTAAAATAACCTCTCTCTCTCTTTTAGGAGATCTTATTCTTTTTAGATTTTGCAGCCACATCTCGGGTGATGCTGAAACTTGTAGTGTTGGCCAGTACAAAGTTGCCAACTGCGGGATTTCTCTCACCATTCATCATGAGATCAAACTATCTATTTCATTAGCTCCAAGTGACCAAGTAAACCCTATCCCCAAGTTCCTCCACTCTTTTTGAGTGCTTGAATTTTCTCGGGCATGGCAAATGGAATCATCCCTAAGAATCACTAGATACCATAGGGTAGCAATCTTTGACATGAAATATCTCAGAGCTTGTACAAGTTATGGATGCAATTCCAAGTGCTACAAGACCATGTTTTAGAGACCTACAATAACCTCTCTCTCTTTTTGGAGATCTTATTCTATTTAGATTTTGTGGCCCCATCTTGGGTGATGTTGAAACTTGTAGTGTTGGTCAATACAAAGTTGTCAACTATCGATTCTCTCTCACCATTCATCATGGGATCAAACTATCTACTCTGCTAGCTCTAAGTGATTGAGTAAACCCCAGACCCAAGCTCCTCCCATCTAGTTGAGTGCTTGAACATTCTTAGGCATGCCAAACCATACTATCCCAAAGAGTCACTAAATGTCATAGGGGAATGATATTTGACAAGGCATATCTCAGAGCTCATACAAGGTATGGATGTGATTCTTGGTGATACAAGACCATGTTGCAGAGACCTACAATAACCTCTCTCACTTTTTGGAGATCTTATTTTGTTTATATTTTATGACCTCATCTCAAGTGATGCTAAAACTTGTAGTGTTGGCTAGTACAAAGTTGTCAACTATTGAATCTCTCTCACCATTCATCATGGGATCAAACTATCTATTCTATTAGCTCTAGGTGGCCAGGTAAACCCTAGCTCCAAGCTCATCCTATCCTATTGAGTTCTCAAACATTCTTGGCCATGCTAAACTGAATTGTTCCTAAGAGTCACTAAATGCCAAAGGGCAACAATCTTTGACGGGGCATATCTTGGAGCTCATGTGAGGTATGGATGTAATTCTAAGTGATACAAAACCATGTTGTGGAGAGCTATAATAACCTCTCTCTCTCTCTCTCTCTCTCTCTCTCTCTCTCTCTCTCTCTCTCTCTCTCTCTCTCTTGGAGATCTTATTTTGTTTAGATTTTATAGACCCATCTTGAGTGATGTGAAAACTTGTGGTGTTGGCCAGTACAAAGTTGCCAACTGTCGAATCTCTCTCACCATTTATTGTGGGATCAAACTATCTATTATATTAGCTTTTGGTGATTAGGTAAATCCTAGCCTTGAGCTCCTCCCATCTCATTGAGTTCTCAAACATTCTTAGGCACGCCGAACCAAATTGTCCATAAGAGTTATTAAATGCCATAGGGCAACAATCTTTGAAGGGGCATATCTTGAAGCCCATGTGAGGTATGGATGCAATTCCTGGTGCTACAAGACCTATTATAGAGACCTACAATAATCTCTTTCACTTTTTGGAGATCTTATTCTATTTAGCTTTTACAACCCCACCTTGGGTGATGCTAAAACTTGTAGTCTTGGCCAGTACAAAGTTGTCAACTACCGAATCTCCCTCACCATTTGTGTTGGATAGAACTATCTATTCTGTTATCTCTAGGTGATCAAGTAAATCCTAGCCCCAAGCTCCTCTCATTCTATTGAGCGCTCAAACATTCTCGAGCATGTCAAACCAAATCATCCCTAAGAGTCACTAAATCCCATAGGGCAACAGTCTTTGATGAGGCATATCTCAAAGCTCATGTGAGGTATGAATGTGATTCTTAATGCTACAAGACTATGTTGTAGAGACCTATAATAACCTCTCTCACTTTTTGGATATCTTATTTTGTTTAGATTTTGTGGCCCCATCTCAGGTGATGCTTAAAATTTGTAGTGTTGGCCAATACAAAGTTGCCTACTACCGAATCTCTGTCATCATTCGTTGTGGGATAAAAAAAAATTTTGGTTAGCTCCATGTGGCCAAGTAAAACCTAGCCCCAAGATCCTCCTATCCTATTTAGCACTTGAATGTTCTCATGCATACCGAATTGAATTGTCCCTAAGAGTCACTAAATGTCATAGGGCTACGATATTTGACGGAGCATATATTACAGCTCGTGCAAGGTATGGATGCAATTCTTGGTGCTACAGGACCATGTTGTAGAGACCTGCAATAACCTCTATCTTTTTAGATATTGAATTCTATTTTAATTTTGTGACCCCATCTCGAGTGATACTAAAACTTGTAGTGCTGGCCAGTACAAAGTTGCCAACTATTGAATCTCTCTCACCATTCATCATGGGAACACAATGTCTATTCTATTAGTTCTGGGTGGCCAGGTAAACCCTAGCCCCAATCTCCTCCTATCCTATTGAGTGCTTGAATGTTTTCAGCATGTCGAACCGAATCATCCCTAAGAGTCACTAAATGCCTTACGGTAGTGATCTTTGACGGTGGCAATTTGATATGTCATCTCATCCAATGATGGAGACTTGTGATAGAAGGTAAATGAGTGATCATACACCTAATTTTGAACATGTTATTTTTTGATGGTAATAAGGTAATCCTTGTTTGTAAAGTCAAGGAACTTGAGGTCATCTATAAACCCAACTTGCCTTAGTCGTAATGATTTTTCTTTTTTTCTTGTTTTTGTTAATAAGTTTACTCAATAAGTGTTTTGAGAGTCATTACACCTTATATAGGTCCCATGTGTTACAAACAACTTGGTTAAGTTCTAGGAAGAGTTAGTGCAAAAATTACATTTTGCAATAAAAGTTGCTAACAACTTTTTGGCAATTTTAGCAATTTTTTGGAAAACGTTGAAATTAACCTTTAGCCAATCAAGCCAATTGGTAATCGGTTGGAATGGGTGTCAAATGATGAAAATACCTTCTATGAATTTAGAGGAGGCATAAGGTGTTGGTGATTATTAAGTTCTTCTTAAATGGCAAGGAATCAATTCTGATGTTAAACTTGTCTATAGGATCATTGAGTTATTATCAAATATCATTACTTCCTATTTAGAACAAAAAACTCATACTTTTTCAGAATGAAACACCACTTTAGCTACACGTTATCACTAAATGGAGTTAGTGGAAGAAGTTAATGATCTTCTAGGTTTTCTTAATAGCCATTTCATGGGTTTGAAACATAATCCCTTCCCTTTGTGAAGAGTTGTCTGAAAATCAGCAAATTATATGTTGCAAAGAAAATATAGTCATAGGATATTGGAAGATTTTTTTCACTCATAGGATGTTGAAGAATCTCTTGGAAGGATGGAATGGATGATAGACTAAAGTTTGTGAGATAGTTATTAGGTATTCCTTGAAGTTTCTAAGGTGTTAATTTGAAGCAAGAAGTTGATTATGATCCATTTCTCAAATTTTCTCATTTTATTCTTATTGTTTCCCAAGTCTTGAATAGGGGAACTGATCAAGTAGTTTTGTGAAGTAAAGTTGGGTAGAAGTTTGTTCAATTTTGTAACCAAGTTGGAAAGAGTCTTTGAAGACATTTAGGAAGGTGGGAAATGTAGTTTTCCTTAAAAGTGTTCTTTCTGGGAATCCACTAGCTTTTGGTGTGAGCACTCAGTATCATTTTGGATGCAAATTACATTAAAATGAAATACATGAAATGTACTTAAAACGTAAACAAGAAAAACAAGATATATACTATGATAATCAATAATGTCATACATGAACAAACATATAATATGTAATGTCCCCTTTCTAATTTTATATGATATTTAAAGCCTCTAATTAGATTTTAAAATAAAACAACCAATATTTCAAAAGATTGACCAATTGCTCAATAAAACCCTAATCGGGTATGCCTAAAATAGTGCTAAAAACTTCACAACTTCACATATTATTAATAAATCTGAAAGTAGAAATATAAAAAAAAAAAATTTGAGCATAATGAGCTAAATAATGAAATTTCTAGATCTATATAGATTTTACACAATAGCTCTCAAATGGAAGACAAAAACAATGCACATCGGGCTCCCAAAAATAACACAAAATAGCCCGGGAACACCACAAAACACTAATAATCTATCACAAGAGTATAACTATGACCTAGTACATATGTTTAGCTCTATCTTAACATATAAATTTCTGCAATACAATAGCAAACTAAATTGATATGAAACACTCAACCAGAACACCAAACTCTTACAAGAAACACACCCAAAAACTCACAAATTTGCATTGTTCAACACAAGGACAAACTCTACATGAGCTGGCACATGGAATGGCCTCAAAATCCCATCCTTAGAAATCCTCAAAACTTAAAAACTCCTGTCCTTGGGTCTCCTTCTTGATAAGTTTAGTAGACTCTGAAGAACAAAAAAGCAATGAGCAAAAATTAAGTTCTAGAATGAGCCCGAAATGCCTTCAAACCTCTTTAAAAGAGGGCATAACCCTAACTCATGACTAATAGGGGTCAATAATATATATTTTAACAATAATTTTTACTTATTAAATCATTGTTTTCCAAAGATTAGCCCATTTTCCTAAAACTTCATTTTTTGAGCCGGTCAGCCTTAGCAAAAGTTATTATTTTTTAATTATTTGAAAAGGGGACATGACAAGTCCTCCCTTCCAAATATTGATTTTCCTGAAGAAATGAAGGTTGGGATGCTCAAGGATATTTGCTCCTTCCCAAGTTGCATCCTCCAATGGTAATCCTTTCCATTTGACCAAATTCTCTATGATGCTCTTATTTCTCAATCTTTTCTCTCTTGTATCCAAAATCTCTTCTAGTATCAAAACTAATTTACATTCATCATCAAGAGGTGGTAATTCTATAGATAATATAGTTTATTAGCCTAGAACCTTCTTTAAAAAGGAGACATGGAAAATATTATGTATTTTTTTGTTTGGTAAGAGCTCCAATTCATAAGCTACCTCTCCTACCTTCCTGATGATCTTATAAGGCCCATAGAACCTTGGATTGAGCTTCTCTGCCCCACTCCTCTTCAAGGTGCTTTGCTTATATAGTTGCAACCTGAAAAATGCCAAATATCCCACCTCAAAAGATCTTCCAGTCCTTTTCCTATCAACATACAAATTATGTTGGTTCTGTGCATGTTGTAGATTATCCTTGAGGGACCTTATTATGTATTGGTTTTTCTTGACGAAATCACTTGTTACAGGTACTTTGCTATCTAAAAGTAATAGATCAACAAAGGAAAGGGCATCATAACCATAAAGAGCATAGAAAGGAAGCATACCAATAGACATGTGATGAGATGTTTTATAACAATACTCCCCTAGGTGCAACCATTTCACTCAAGCATGTTGTTGATTTGAAACATAGTTCCTCAAATATCCCTCTATCCATTTATTAACTATCTTTGTTTGTCCATCTGTTTGAGGGTGATAGCTAGTACTGAGAGTGAGTTCAGTCCCTACTAAATGAAAGAGTTGCTTCCAAAAAGAGTTCAAGAATCTACTGTCCTAATCACTGATGATGTTTCTAGGCAAGCCATGTAACCTAAAAAAATCCTTGAAGAACAATTTGGCCACTTGTGATGCCTTGAAATTAGATGTGATGGGAAAGAAATATGGACACTTAGTTAGTCTATCTACCACCACATATATGCAATCCTTACCTTGAACCTTGGGCAACCCAGTGATGAAGTCCATGGAAATACTTTCCTATTTTTGTTCAGGAATAGGAAGTGGCTACAACAACCTTGTAGGAAAAAGTTGCTCACTCTTACTTTGTTGGCATACCATACATTCCTTAATGTGTTTAAGGACACCCTCCTTCATACCCTTCCAAAACTGCTCTTGAAGTTTATTGTATGTCTTGAAGTATCCTTGATGACTAGCCAAAGATGTGTCATAAAAGGCCCTCAATATCCTCTCCTTAGTTTTTTATCCTGGCACTAAGAAGATCATATTCTTGTAATAAATCAATTCATCAACAATCTTGTACCTATTATCATCCACTAATTTATCCAAAATCTTGGTGGCAAAGGAATATTTAGCATACTCTAAAATTATGGAGACTTTCCAATCAAAAGAGATAGATGTTAAGGAACACAAAGTCGGCTTTCTTGAGAGAGCATCAACAACCACATTATTCTTTCCTTTCATGTATTCAATATAAAAATCATAAGCTTGCAATTTTCTCACCCATTTTTGTTGAAAATCATTAAAATCCCTTTGGTTCAAGAAGAACCTGAGGCTATTATGGTCTGTCTTTACAATAAAACTCCCACATACCAAATATTGTCTAAGCTTATGAAGTGCATGCATGATTGCCAACATTTTCTTATCATAGATGGAGTAACCTTTCTCTAATTGATTTAATTTTCTACTCTCAAATGCTATTGGATGTCTCCTTTGAGTTAGGATAGCCCCTATACCTTCTATAAAAACATCACATTCAACAACAACAGGTAAAGAGAAATCTGGAATTAAAAACACAGGGCATGAACTCATTACCTCCTTGAGCTTATCAAATGTTTTTGTTCCTCTTCTATCCAAATAAAATCTCCTTTCTTTGTCAAATCAGTCAAGGAGGCAATAAGCTGAGAAAATCCCTTGGCAAATCTCCTATAGTAGCTACACAACCTGAAGAAACCTCTCAACTGTGTAAGATTAGTGGGTGGAGGTGAATATAAAATTGCTTGGATTTAATGTTGATTAACCTATACTCCTTTAGAACTTATAATATGTCCCAAATATAGGATATCTGTCAAACCAAACTCACATTTAGATAGCTTAGCATAGAAGGATTTCTGCTCCAAGATTTCCAAAATAGTATCTATGTGCTTTAGATGCTCTTCCCATGTTTTATTATAAATCATGATATCATCAAAAAATACCAAATTTTTTTTTTGAAGATGCTTGTTGAATACCTTATTCATACAAAACTAGAATGTTTCTAGTGCATTAGTAAGGCCAAATGGCATAACAAGAAATTCAAAGTGCCCACAGTGACATTTGAAAGCAGTCTTTTCCATATCTTCCATTCTCATGCAAATTTGATGGTACCTTGATCTTAAGTCAATTTTTGAGAAGTATACAACACAATGTAACTCATCAATGAGTTCATCTATGCGTGGTATGGGATACCTATTTTTTATGGTCTTCTTGTTTAGAGCCTTGTAGTCTATTCACATTCTCATTGTACTATCCTTTTTCTTGATAGGTACCATAGATGATGCAAATGGACTAGAGCTAGGTCTTATGAATCTCATGTCCAGGAGTTGCTTAATAGCTTTTTCTATTTCTTCCTTATAACCTCTTGGATGGCAGTATGGAATTTTTATAACTAGTTTGGCACCTTGTTATAACTCTATAACATGCTCAAAACCTTTATCTGGTGGTAATCCCAGAGGCAAATCATTGAAAACTATACTATACAATTCTTATCAAGAATATTTTGAATTTCAAAATGGAAATTACCTTGATTCTTTAGAGAGCTTGTTGGATTGATTATGACTCCTACTGCCCATGCTACCTGTCCTCTTCAAAAAGTCCTCTCCATCCTCTTTGCAAAGACTACCTTAGGTGCTCCATTCAATAAACCTCTCAATAAGACTTCTTTCCCATTGGAATGAAATTTAAACTCCATAGTTTGATGGTTCATGTAATAGCCTCCAATAGAGTGCAACCATTGAACATCCAATACAAGATCTATCTCCCCAATGCCAATAACATATAAGTCATCACATAATTCATAATCTCCTAAGGTCATCTTTTGTTGTTTCACCACCCGTGTGCAAGGCATAGTGAATCCATTGGCTGCAATAATGTTGAATCCCTCAAAATCATCTGCTCTAAGCCCTCTTTTCATGAAAAATTCCTCATCAATAAAATTGTGAGTTGCCTCATTATCAAGAAGAATTTTCAACCTTTGCCCTACTAGTACCCCTCAAATTTGAAAGGGATGATATCTTGGGACTCCTGATAATGCTGCTAAAGTGCCATCCTTGCTGATTTCTTTTTCTTTCTCTTCTTCTTCCTCCTCCTTAATGTCATGAAATTCCTCATGCTCATCTGAATCAGATTTTGAAGTAACTTCAATATAGTGCACTTGACCTTTCCCCAAACATCTATGTCCCGGAACCCATGGTTCTCTACAAGTGAAACAAATCTTTTTCCTTTGTAATTCACTCCTAGTCTCTTCATCTAACTTATTTTTTGCTACAACTATCACATTCTTTGGTTGTAGTGTTGGAAAAGTCTTTTTCTTAAAAATTTCCCTTATGTTGCCAAAGATTTGGGGGTTTTTGATTAGTGACTATTTTCATAGGCACACAAGTTTCAAGTTGCAAGTTTCTTTTGATAGCTTTCTGTAAGGTTGAGGGTGAGAAAGATTTAACCAAAGCCTTAATAGAATCTTCCAACCCATCAAGAAAAAGATAAACAATCATTTTTTCACTCATATTGGGTACCATAATAGCCACTTTTTGAAACTCTTCTATATACTCATTAACTGATTTGGTTTGCTTCAACTTTGACAATTCTTTAAAATACTCTTCATCATCCTTGAGGTCAAATCTATCTATCACTCTTTGACTGAAATCATCAAATGTATTTACCAAATCATGACCTTGAGTAGTCATTCCATGATACCACTAATCATAGGCTGCATCTTCCAAGTGTAGACTTGTGAATTGAATGGCATCACTCTCCTTCATAGGATTAAGTGTAAAGAAGGTTTGTAATTTTTGTAGCCATGCTCTAGCTGAAATTTTATTTGTTCCATCAAAACTAGGTGCTATAAACTTGCTTATTTTATTTTTGAGCTCTCTTCCACTTATGCCATGCTCCCTCCTATACTCTTTCTTGGGCATCAAAGTTTTCATCATATCCACATATTCTCTAAAAGGAACTAAACTGTGAAAGTCATCATCTAAGCCATTGTAAGTAGCTCTTAAAGCAATCAAGTTACTTATAACCTCTTCCACAGGACTAAGAGTTGGAATTGGTACTAGTGGCTCATATGAAATTAGGAAAATAGTTTTTTTTTTATTTAGAGGGTGTGGGTTTTAGATTTCTTGGCTCCTCTAAAGTGCTCCCTTTCTCATTAGTAGATACAACTCCTTGCAACTTTTTTATCAATATCTGCAAAGCCTCTCTAGTTTCTGCCAAACTATCCACTGTTTGCTTCTGAGTATTTTAAATGTCTTGGAAGAATTTCATTGGCATCTCATATGGCTCAGCCATACTTTTTCCTTCCTTGGATTTCGTACTTTTATTTTTAACTGGAGGTTTGATCAAAATTTCTATATTCTTTTCTCGCTACAAATATCTCTTTTCTCTTTCACTTAGTTGCATACAAACTTCTACAAACCCTCAAGCTGGCAAGATCATAGTCTGATACCACTGTAATTTCCCCTTTCTGATTTTATATGATATTTAAAGCCTGTAATCAGATTTTAAAATCAAACAACCAATATTTCAAAAGTTTGACCAATTTCTCAATAAAACCCAAATCGGGTATGCCTGAAATAGTGCCACAAACTTCACAGCTTCACATATTATTAATAAATCTAAAAGTAGACATTTTTATAGAAATTTTTCCAGCATAATGGCCTACAAAATTAAATTTCTATATTTTTATAGTGTTTACACAACAGCTCCCAAATGAAGGACAAAAATAATGCTTATCAGGCTCCCAAAAACAACACAAAATAGCCTAGGAACTCCACAAAACACTAATAATATATCACAAGAGTATAACCATGACCCAATACATATGTTTATCTCTATCTTAGCATCTAAATTTCTACAATACAACAACAAACCAAATTGATATAAAATACTCAACCAGAACACCAAACTCTTATAAGAAACACACCTGAAAACTCACAAATTTGCACTGTTCAGCACAAGGGAAAACTCTACATGAGCTGGCACATGGAATAGCCTCAAAATTCCATCCTCAACCTTCCTAAAAACCTACAAGCTCTTGTCTTTAGGTCTCCTTCTCCACATATTTGGCAGCCTTTGAAGAACAACAAAGCAATGAACAAAAATCAAGTTCTACAATGAGCTCAAAATGCCTCCAAACCTCTTTAAAAGAGAGCATAACCCTAAATCACAACCAAGAGGGGTCAATAATACATATTTTAATATTAATTTTTATTTATTAATCTATTGGTTTCTAATGATTAATCCCTTTTCTCAAAACTTCACTTTTTGAGCCTACTAGCCTTAGCAAAAATTATTATTTTTTAATTATTTGAAAAAGGGACATGAAATAATATATTATGATAACCAATGATGTCATATATGAAAAATCATATCATATATTAACCAATAACGTCATAAGTCTAATAATGTCATTCATCAAATATATGTCATGCATCAAATATAAAATATCATATATACATCAAATGTATATTGAATATATCCACTAACATAAAATCCAACATATATGTCCACTAATGGCTATATGTGTGTGTCTATCCCTATATCTTCTTCTTCCCACAAGGGGAAGGAAACAAATCCCTAGAGGTCTTCGGTTATTGTGTGGAGGGAGATAATGGGGATGATGGGGTCTTCCTCACACACTCACTCGTCCTCTTGTTTAGGCTCTTTTCTAATTAGGGTTGATACAAAAAAAGTAGATATGAGTCAATAATTATTATACATTGAAATCAAATATATGTGTACACAAAATTAATTATTTTCTTACTGCCATCAAATAGTCACTTTGTATGTCCACCTCTAAGGCTAGTGGACAATTGGGTGTAACAAGACCCTACAACAATTCAATCAATATAATCACTTATAAATAACATTTGAAATTTTAATACTAACTATTATAAAAAAACTAAAACTAAGAAAATTCTTTCATACCTTGATCAATGGCTCTGCAGTAGCCATTGATGCAACAACTCCATGATCGATAGACTAGCAAAGATGAGGAGGAGTCTTAGACATCAACAACTACATGTCATATAATAAAATTTACATGTAACATAAAACATGAAACAAATATAATCAAATGAATTAAAATAACATGAACCAAATGTACCTCTACAAAGCTTGTATCATGCCTAGGCTTAGAGTCCCTTGTGAATGTCAATGATCTAGTAGAGAATTGATGCACATAGATAATTTTTTTGTCAATCTTCCATATGATTACTTAATAAGTAAATGTATTAATTGAAATGATTAAATCAATACATACCTCTTGACTCATTGACAGGACATAAAATGGGGCTATGGAATTTGTATTAGGGCCATCAACACTCTTACCCTAAATTTTAAAAAAATGTCAATACATGATAATTAATTAGTCATTTACTATACATACAAAATTTGATCAAATTAGTTTATTATAATTGTAATTTACCTGTGTGTAAATGCCAAATGTGTCACTCAAAAACTTATCAGTGACTAGCCCATTATCCATACTATCTCCAACATGACTGACAAATGTGCATAAGGATCTACATGATGTGCACATGTGACCATGACACACAGAAGGCTCCTCCTCAACTAATGGACTGGCACAATGAATGAGAGTTTGCATCAAAGCATTGATAGTCCCTAGAGTGTTGGTCTCTACATGTTCCTTCACAACTAAAGGAATAACCACATGCTCACCCTATGGCTTGATGACAAGCGCCCTAACTACATTAGGTTTACAATGTGCCGCCGACCTCTCAAATGATGACCCTCCACCTCTATCCTGAGATTCTACTATATCAAAATAATTGGGGATGTCCCCAAGGACAAATTCATAATACAATTTCTTTAAAAAATATATTGGAAACTCATGATTATTGTATGGAGAGGCATCAAAGACCATCCACCATCTATCCCAAAAGTTATTTCTAATATCATCATGTATGCACTAATGGATGGGAAACCTTTTAGTTGTATGTTTAATAGTGTCTTGTTCTCCAATATTTTTAAACAATGCACAAAGACTACCTCTTACTATTTCCTTTTTTTCACATCTTTATAAGATAATTTTTTTGCATAATATCTTCTTTGTTCATCCCTCTTAACATGCCAAATATCCAACTGACCACTAATAAAAGCTACATGGGTCATAATGAACTCAAGGTAGGATGCCAATTTTTCTCTCATAGGATTAGTTTTTCCACAAGCTTTCAACCTACCAATGAGTGATTCTAATTCATTTCTCTCTATTTCTATTTCATTTATTATGTTGTCTTGGGTGCGAGGAGGAGGTCTTTCAATTGGTAGAGGTTGCAAAATTTCTTGCTCTTCTTGTGGAGGGTTTTGATTTTCATCTTGTGGAGAGTTTCAATTTGGATCTTGTGGAGGGTTTTCATTTTGATTTTGTTGATCTGGCTAGGGATTTGGTGGTTCATTATTCACATTTCCTGATAAGAAACCAATTGCATTCTGAATAAATAAATAAATTTAAAGAAAAACTTTTAAAAACCTACAAAACAATGTAAACACTTACAAAACAATGCAAAAAATACATTAAAAAATTAAAAAACAAGAGTAGAAAATATACTACATTATCCTAATCTTGATCTTTGACGAGGAGGAGGAATTTTGAGGAGGCAAGTGAGAAAATTCTTCAAGTTTTACCACTTGCATGTACACTATTGAGGAGAAAGAATGCAATAACAAAACAAAATGAAATGGGCCACAGGTTTACAGCCCATATATAAAAATTTTGGATTTTAAAAGTGCACAAATGAATTGGCTTGTGCTCTAAAAGCCTAAGGCTTGTGGAGCCCAAGCCAAAGTGTATGCATGCTATAGCATGTGCGTGCTTTTAGAATTTAAAAAATTAATTTTGTGTGTCATGTTTTTGGCACCACAACTTGGTGCACTTACCCATATATCAATGGTGGTATGAAGAGAAATTTGAAGGATCAATGACATTTTGTTTCATAGCCAAATTGAAATCATTGAAAGAAAAAATAAATAAATGGAGTAGAGATCATTTTAATAACATATTTAAATAAAAAATAGAGAATGAAGAAGAATTGAAAAACATAAACGAAAAAATCATTAAGGTAGGAATGGATAATGAAAAATATATCAAAGAAAAAGAACTTCTAGCTAAACATGAAAATATCCTAGCAAAAGAAGAAATATTTTAGAAACAAAAATCAAGAGATACATGGTTGTTAGAAGGAGATAGAAATACAATTTTTTTCATAATAGTACTATTAGTAGGAGAAATATTAATAGAATAACAAAAATCAAGGATAATTCAACAAGGGCAATTGAAAATCTAAATGAGAGAGCAGAAACCTTTGTGAATTATTACACAAATATCCTTAATAATTTTGAATCATCAAACATAATAGCTCAAAATAAGATGTTAGGTTCTATTCCAAAAGTAATAACTATAGAAGATAATAAAAACTTAACTAGGAAATTTACTAAAGAAGAAATTAAAGATGCCCTTTTTCAAATCAACTCTGATAAATTCTTGGCCCCTGATGGCTTTCAATCCTCTTTCTTTAAAAAATGTTGAGATATTCTAGGAGATGACCTTTGGATGGCTATTGAGGCAACTAGGAATTATGAATCCCTTCCAACTAAAACTAACAATACATTCCTAGCTTTAATTCTGAAGAAAATGAACATATGGATCCAAGAGATTTAATGCCCATAACCTTATGTGATACAATCTATAAAATATCCTCAAAAGCACTAGCCAACAGACTTTAAAAAGTACTACCAAAACTCATATCAGAGGAACAAACAGGTTTTGTTCCTAATCGGTAAATTCTTGATGGTATTATCATAATCCAATAATTAATTCATTCTGCACAAATTAATAAGGAAGTGTATGCTAATGAAGTAAGATATCTAAAAGGCCTATGATAAATTGGATTAGAGATTCTTATATAAAACACTTGAAGCTTTTGGATTTTCTTGTCAATGGGTCAACTTAATATATAACTACATTTCAACACCAAATATCTCTCTTCTCATAAATGGTACCCCTAAAGGTTTTTTAAGCATATCTAGAGGAATAATACAAGGGTATCTTATATCTCCCTTTCTCTTCATTATAATAGCATAAAATTTTGGAAGAGAAATGATAAAGGATCAAACTAAAAGGAATATAAGAGGAGTCACATAACTGAGGTCCCTAAAATAACACATCAACAATTTATAGATGATACAATTCTACCAGGAGAAAGCACTTTGGAAGAAGCTCAAAATTTTTAAAAAATAATGAATAATTATATAGAAGAATCAGGTCAAAAAGTAAATGCTAACAAATCAAATATTTTTTCTTTATTAATACTAAAGAGGAAGTGGAGAGAGAAATTTGTAGAATAATGGAATTCATAAAAGGAACCTCTCCATGTAAATACCTTGGTATTCAACTTGAAAAGTGCATTAGATAAAATAAAACTTGGGATATGATTTTAGAAAAAATGGATTAAAAATGGGAAGTTAGAAAGTGAAATGATTAACTAAAGCTGGTAGAATGACTATTATCAAAGCAGTGCTTTTGACCATCCCCAAATTTAATATGTCATGTCCCCCTACCTAAAGGTGTAAAAGGAAATTAGAATCTAAACTAAAAATCTTCTTTTGGCAAGGTACTAGATATAAGAGAAAACAATCTTTGATAAAATGCAAAAAAATATGTAGATGTAAAAAATTCAAGGCCTAGATATTAACAATTTGAGTTGGCAAAATGAGGCGCTAGGGGCAAAACTTATTTGGAGAATGTTTGAAGAACATAATAGTAAATGAGAAAAAAATTATATCATATATATTTAAACAATAATAATCCTCTATCTTTGTTTAGAACTATAAATCCCCCAAAAGGTTCAAGATTTTGGAAATTATGTTGAATTGTCGCCCATTAATAGTTGATAACTTAACTCGGGATATATTGGTTTAGGAAAGTATGCTTTATTTTGGGAAGATTCATAAGATGGGCTCCCTTCTCCAGATAGTGTAAATCTACCTATAAACATAAAAAAATAATCTTTCATCTATGTGGAGGAAGAATGTAATTGATTCCAAAATTAAAATTAACATTAATCAGTATGGAGGATGACAATGGAAAGGCCTAGATGAAACTCCACTTTCATTATAGAAAAAATACATTTTAAATCAAATTTTAAAAATTAGATAGAAAAATCATAAAGATAGGAAAGATAAATAATATGGGGAGCCTTGAAGGATGGAAATTGAAGAGTTAAAATAGAATATGAAAAGAAAATAAATTCTCAACAATGGGATAAGATTGGCATCCCTCTAAATCTATGTTGGGATCTGGTATGTCTTCTAAAAGAATATATCCTTCGTTGGGTTGCTCATTGAAAGAGAATTCTAACAACATATAGGTTTACCAAGATGGGTTTGGAAGGACCATCTAGATGTTCACTTTGTGAAAAAAAATATGAAACATTTGAATACTTGCTTTATGACTATCCATTTGCTAAGAATTGGTGGTATTGGTTATGAAAAAAATTAGATTGGCGAACCGCGTTCTGTGATAACCTATTGATTTTTTTAAAAATTTGGTCAAAATATAGTTGTTCTAAAGTTTATAGTAATTTATGGAAAATATCCCCTTCCATACTTATATGGGAATTATAGAAAGAAACAAATAGAACTTTTTTTGTAATGAAAAGATGGATCTAATGTCATTTTTTAATAAATTACAAGCTTGTAGTATTGAGGTGGCTAACAATAATCTCAAAAACTCATATAAGGAGGAAGGTTACTTTTCAGTCAAGAATGCAAATATGTGTATAAATTGGTTTAAACTAATTAATCTGCCAATGATATATATATATATATATATATATATATATATATTGCTAGGAAAGAATGTAAATAGGATCCTCCTATTGTAGGATGGTCAAAGTTGAATTTTGATGGGGCCTCTAGAGGTAATCCAAGACCAACAAGCTTAGGATGTATTATTTGTTCAAATAATAGATCATTCTTAACTAAACACACCAAACCTTAAGGAGTAATGTCTAATAACTTAGTTAAATTAGAAGCTCTAATAGAAGGTGTAACTCTAAGTAGAGAGATAGGTATTAAAAAATTAGTTATTAAAAGAGACTCACAAATTATCCTAAATGTGTTAAGAAAAAGAGAGACCCCAAACTAGATCCTTAATTCTCCACTTGAACATGCTCTAGCCATCATTGATCAATTCGAAGAAATAATTATAAAATATATTTATAGGGAAGGTAATACATAAGCAAAAAAAATTTCTAACAAAGGAGTAGATGGAGAAGAGATTCTAATAAGACAAGATAATGTGATAAGTATAAGTTAGACACTTATTCTTGGAACCAAATTGGTTTAGAACTCTTAGTGTCAAAATAAGAATATTAAATGTAGTTAATATCATGAAATTTTAATGTTAATAAGTGACATAATTTTGGTTATTCATAAATTTTCCTTGTATACTATTTGATTTTAAAATTGAAGTTAATAGGAAATAAGTTTCATTTTTTATTATGAAGCATACTTATGTTCACTCTAACAGCTTGATTGTAGTCAAGTTTAATTTTCAGATTATATTCACAAGGAATTATCAAGAGCAAAGTTATAAATTCGCAAATAAAAAATAGGTGCTAAAATTGGTCAAATTACTCTGAGATGTTTATTTAAGGGCTATACCAAGGATAACTACCCATTTTTGATCTTTGGTCTCCAGTTGAGATGGTTTTTAATCTAAACAAAATCTTGGGCCTCATGGCCTTTCACCTATCAAAAAAAATTTGATAAGCATCGGCCTGTTAGTGGCTGCCATTGGCTACTTAGCTTTTTCCCACTACATATCAACACTTAAGGGAACCTCAATTTAATTAGCAAATAGGCTATTATACATGAGACTTCAAACCAGTGATGTGTCAATTTGAAAAGTTGTTATAATAGAAAAAGTTACCTATCAATAGACAAATTTAACAATGGAAATGCAATTGAGTGCTTACATCTTCCTTATTTTTTTTTTGTAGAATTTTCAGTTGGCACAGAATTGTGATATTAGTTAACATTTTTCCCTTTATTAAAAATAATTGATTTAACAATTAACTCTACGCCCACATGTGAGAAAAGCGTATTACTAATAGTTGAGCTCTTAACCTCAATTGAGGTCTCTATATTTAAAGGTACAACTTCCTTCAAGAGTGATAGTTCAATTAAATTTTATTTAAAAAAGAATGGTTTTTAGGTTCACACTTTTGACCTAAAAGTATTAAAGGTTTTTATAGATTCTTCATAAAAATGTAAAGGATGTCATAAATTTCAACTCAACATCACTAATTAAAAGTCACCCGACTTCAAATTAGAAACAATTTATTACTTTGATTGGCAACACCAAATATTTCAATGTAAAATAAGTTGTTCAATACTTAACAACAAGTAGGTTATCATCACATATGATCACTTTCACACTAAAATAAATCTTATAGGAGGCAAAAACCACATGATTCAAACCAGTGATAAACAATTTAAGAAAACCACAAGATTTTTCTCCACATTTTCTATTAAGTTTAAAAAATGAAAATTAATAATACATCAATCAATTTTTTAAAATATATGTGTGTGAAAATAACCAAAGATTCAATGCTCATAAAGTCTTAAAAATAAGTTTGAATAGCCACACAAGGCCAGAATTCAGTTTTAGCAATTGACTCACGTAGGAGTCTTTCTTTAAACTACTTAGCATAAACTAGAATAAAACTAACCCAAAAATGGATTTGATAACCATGTCTTTAACATGAACTGTGATGGGTACAACACTACACATTTTATTAATAGAGAGGTTGAGCCACTTATGTGCACTCGTAATATCTTTGTTTTGTAGTGTCAAAAGGTTAGCAAGATTTCCCAATATCATGACATCAGATGTGCTAGAGTTGTATGTTGCCTAATTTTCACCTTGTCCAACAATTTCCATTAAAATATCCATGGTTGATTACTCCATGGGGTCACTAGTGTCCTTTTCTATTTCTAAATCTACCACAATTGGTTTCTCTACATTCTTATTCTTCTTTACCTTATGACTCCTTGAATGGGTAATCATGGTTGTGGATTGAATTAGAATTGGGTTTTGTTCTTGCATAGGTGGTTCAATTGCAATTTCAGGTTCTAGTTCACCTATAGGAGGAAATCACACAATATCATCACTATGAACAAGGGAAATGATTAATTAGAAGCCATTATTTTTGTTTGAGGGCTTTGAACAACTTCTTTCATCCTCAACATTCTTTTCTCTCTTAGCCATATCTTTATTCTACTAACTACAGTGAGAGGCCTCAATTGAAGATCAACTTCCTCTTTCTTACTCCAATCCACTTTAGGTATAAGGAGGGCTTCAATCCGTTCTTGTATTTAGGACCATTTTTTTCTTCATTTTTGACCTCCTCTACTCCATCAATGTTCATCTGCAATTTTTGTGTAATTATTCACCTAAGAGTGAACCTTGACCATAATCTTCTTCTAACTTCAAAATCACTTGCATAGTCTTTCCATAAATCTTCTAAGGTTTATGTGTGAATCCTAGATCTTCCCCAAAATAGGTCTCTACAAAACATTTGCTATCAAATTTAGGCATGGCTTGGTAGAATCTTAGATTCATGAGCTTTAGCATTGACTTCATGTTCAAAGAGTCTTGAACTGGTTCACAATGGTAATGACCCAACTTAGTAGGAAATACATGATCAAAACATTTCTAGGGTGTTAATATTTTATCTAAACTAGCAAATTGAATACATATCTCAATTAGTGTATAAATATCTAGGCAATATCTAGGTAATTTCAATGGTTCTCCTTCAAACCCGCCCACTCTCAAATAGGTAAATTTGGGAAATTGGATGAAATGGATGCCATAGGTCATAACTAGCTGAATTGCTTCTTCTGATGATCTCTTGTTTTCTTTCCCCCACATTTCAAAAATAAGTCTTCTCAAGAACACATTCTGAACCATCCTAAAATTCTCCTGATTCTTTTTATTTTGTAACAAGGGGTAATAATCATAAATGGTCATATCTTCAACCTAGGGTTGGTGAGGCAATCCCTCCCATTCTCTGCAACATGCTAGGATTTAAAACAAATAGGATGACATATAAAAATTGACCATTCTAGAAGCCTATGAGAATTCTTCATGGAGTCATTCTGTAATAATCTTAGCCCAATCAATATATTGATTGTCTCCTAGAATGGTTTGGATGAAAAAGTACATCCAGTTCTCCCACAAGAAAGTATGTGCATTTCGTTTTACTTAGTTAAGGAAAATGATGATATCTCTTACATCCTTGGTCATGTGTTCTCTTGTCAAAGGGTGTGGTAGGTGGGAACCTCCATTTTCAAGCTTCAACAACCAATTCTTTGTGATGGTACTATTATAATATTTGGTAATTGTGGAAAAGTAGGTGTAGGAGAGATTTATGGCCCAGTCCTTGTAAACTTCCATGTGAGGAATCCTTAGGGCATCCATAATGGTATTTATGTTCACCCAAACTAGAATTTCACTAGTATAATTTCTAACACATATTTTTGAAGCACCACACCTATCTTGACATTCTAATACCAACTCTATGAATAATATTATTATGGGGAACCTTGCAGCCTGAACTAAGCCGCTCTTGGTTGCCTTGTTAGCCATAGACCTAGGCTTGATAGCCATAGACCTAGGCTTGACATTCTTATACCTCTCTACCACCTTTTTTATATCTTCATCAACTAAGGTAGTATCTCCTAACTCAAGGAGAAAAATTTTCAAGGGAATAGGTTTCTTTTCTTTAGCTATTTTGGATTGAGAGGAAGCCATAGACGCACTTGCAAGGTACTAATTTGTAATTCAGAAAAGAAATGGAGCAATGGGAAAAACTGAAAAAAAAAAAAAAGCTCTTACTATTAAACAAAAAAATTTAAATCATAAAATAAAAGGATAAATTTTCAGACTCAACAGTGCTTCTACTCCACATTCCAAGGAAGAGAAGTTACCTCACCAGCCATTCTTTTATCTCCAAAAAACATTTGTGGGAAAAAATATCAACACAGGTAATTGTGACTATTTGAGGATAGGAAACCATTTTAAATCAAACTTGTGTGACATGCTTTACTGAAAAATAGGGAGGGCACTGATTTGACGGCATGTCATAACCTTTAATGAATAATTAACTCTTCACACATAGAAAATCGACTCCATCATCACCCTTTTCAATTATCACTAAATGCACTTCACTCTTTTTCAGATAGTACTTTATAATGATATGTCACCGCTTATCTATGGGCAATCCTCTTTAAGTTTAAGGGCATTGAACTCTGAACCATGAAATAGGGGTTGAAAAGTTCATTTTCATCTACCAAGATATTTTAGAATAGGACACTCAAAGACTCGGACATATTACTATCTTTGACTCACCTACAGACCAATGAACTCTTAACATTGAACCCCAAAGTAGAAGGTTTGAAGTTCAATTTCAATGAGGAGCACCTACGTCCTTAATTGCAAAAGAAGGGTTTTGTGCTCTACTTTTAATGAAGACTTGAAAGATATGAAATCTTGAAATTTGAATATCATGGTTCATTGGTTCAACTTCAATGGTCTAAATTAACATAATCACAATAGAACAAAAGACTAATGGGTTGAACATGATGTAGGGACAACATGAACATTGAACCTTGAACCTTTGAGGTTCAAGTTCAAGGTTCGATGACTTGAAAGGAGGAACTTAAAATTTTACAACCACTAAGATTTTGGAAACTAAAACCATGGGTAAAATATGACACAATACTTACTTTACTAAAAGAAACTGATGACATTGGGTGCCTTTATTCCACTAATTGTTAATGCAACTAGCTATAACTAATGTTATGTCTAAGAAATGTGTTTAGAACCACCTTGAAATTCACCCAATCTAAAAACTCTTTAAATCAAGCATCCCAGACCAAATCAGAGTCTAGACCACAAGTTTAATAAAGAAAAGATATTGGACATGAGAAGACAACCACATGCAAGATGTGGTTAGGAGAAGAGTAGCTCCCAAGAGAAATTAAGTCCCTTTTCCAAGTTATGTTACACCAATCTTCAAGCTTGAAAGATTGATTTTATTATGAAATGTTCATGAATTCATTTGATTTAAGAATGACCTGAATTCCATTTTCTATATTTTTTTTTCCACAACACTTTTGTTTCTAGCTACCTATTTGTAGGAAAACTTTGGAAAAATTGTGTCATTTTCCTATATCCTTCCTCTAATGGATTTTGAAACCCTAAGTTCATTTCTAGAATTGGAGTTTTCAAAATTGATGCCCATCTTGGTGGGGAGGATTTCAATAATCATTATGTGCAAGAGTTTTGTGAATATATCCTAATTTTTCAATCATAGGCATATAGGTTACTAGCTAATGCTCGAACCAAAATACCTAACCGAGCCTCAAGCTCTAGTAAAAATCAAACTATATAAATTCAAGTGAAGTAAATTTACCACCACAAATACATGCTTATTAAAATAATACTATATACATGGTTGCACTCAATGTCATCATTAATATCATTTAATCCAATGGCACCTCCTCTAAATACTCATTTAAAAGAAAGCTTCTAGTGAAAAATTGAGACCTTCGTAGTAGGATGAAAATGGAAAATGAAAGGAGAAAATAAATTAATAAAACTATCGAAACATTTCATGAAAATATGGAAAATCCAAAGATTGACAACCACCACTTCAAATGGTCTCTTGGAAATTGCGAATTATTAGTCCTATGTTGTATTGGATTATTGTAAACCAAAATCATGCTATTGAGATCAATATCTAAATTTTAAAATTTACCATGTAATACATTGAAAATTAAAAGTATAAAATATATTTTTCATATTTTTAGTAAATTTTATTCTATTAAATTTTTATTTTATTAAGAATTTTTTAAATTAAAATTAAACATTAATTTTTTTAATATTACTTAATTTTATGTTGAGTATTTAATTTTCATATATTATTTTACTCAAAATCAAAATCTATAAATTGATAAAATATCATCAAACTATTAATTTCATCTAATACTAACTTTAAATAAATATTCTTGTCTTATCTTTTGTTATATTAATGATATCAAATTTCCACAATCCATGATAATAAAGAATTCTTGTTTCTCAGTTCGTATCTTGTTATTTCTTATTTTTACAATTTAATAAAAGATGAAATAAATTAAAACTAAATTCAATTTCTGAATTAAAAGAAAATATAATTCTAAGATTCCATAATTTCTAAATTAAGAGTTTAAAACACAAAGAAAAATATATTAATGTATAATAAATGTGTCCTAACTTCTCATTGGCATTGTTGTATGAGTGTATGGTACTAGATTCATCTTCTCAATTATATTATTGGATTTAATTTCATTTGGTTGAAGTAAAATTGAGAGGCACAATTTCCATGTGAGAATCAATGATAAGACGTTGGAATTGGATTTAAAGATGGTCCATCTTTTTGCAGCTTTAACCACTAAAATTCAAAACTTTGTGAATGAAATAAATGTTTATTGATTTTTGGCATAGAAAAATTTTGCCAATGAAATACATTATTATTATTATTATTTATTTGGTACACATGTCTAGTAAACACTAATAAAAGGGATGGTACAATATGCAATTATCAATATCTTTTTGATCCACTTCCACTTTGCTAATTAGCACAAGGACATGTTAGTCATATATTTTTTTAAGGCAAAGGTGGGCGGAGCCAGTAAATAATATTTAATAATAAGTTAGTCATATTACCTCAAGGGCTAGAAATACAAGCATGTCAAAGATTAAGGGTTCATTTAAAGGTAGTTGGAAGCTACCTATCTACCATTTTTATTGCCTAACAACCCTTTTAAGATGTTATTTTGTTCATTACCACCTTTTTCTTGGTTCACCATCCTCTATTTTCACATGTCAAGAGTTTTCATTTTGCAGTCCTGATCATATTTCACATTACGTTGGTGCACTTAGTTATAGTGTAGATAACTTTGATCACATTTCTTGCTGCAAATGATAGTGTAGGTTCTGGTATTAAAAAGTTGTCTCAAACTCCAATAGACACTTATACATGGTCCAATATACAGTAATATCCTTTGAATTACTTGATTTAATTGCTTTAATTTGTATTTGATGAAAGTAATCTCTTGTGTCTGTCATATTCTTGTATAGCTTAAGTCTCATATGGTGATTCCCCATACATTGTTTTCAAATAGAACATGTCATACTTTCATATTGCAATATGGTCTATATTTAGCTTGGATATTCCATTTTTTATAACATTGTACAAATCAATTTAATAAATTATTTTCTTGTGTTAGGATTAGAAGAGAATCATATTAGTCACATAAAAAATAAAGCAATTTAGTAGAAGAAATGGAGATTTAATGTAGTTCATCTAATTTTTGGCTACGTCTACTAAACATAGAGTACAATACTATTATTCAATGATTCAACCTAATTACAATCTGCACTCTCTTACAACTCAATACTACTATGAGAAGCTATTAAATTATCATATTAAAATCCTTAAATTGTAAGTCATGTTAAATTTTGAGTCTTCTTACAATAATAGTCATTTTTTTACTTTGAAGAGCATTGTCCCTTGACCTGGTTCAAGGCGTTGTCACCGAACCCTTGTAAAAATATCTAGGCACTAAAGAAAGTGGGGAAAAACCAACCTTTAAATGTCTAATTGAGTTGTTTTAAGCATTGAAATGTAAAAGTAATTCACAAGCTTAAACAAGAGTTGGAACTCATTAGAAGTAGTGTTGAGAAATATGTTACATCTTGTATAAGGTTGCCTCAATGATGTTAGCAATTTAATTTAGTTCATATCTAGTCATCAAGAGGCTTGGGTAGTTATACTTTGAAAAGGCTTTGTGAAAGTAATAGTGATCCATTGGTTATTATCTCCAATAACCTAAGATTATTATTTGATAGTGTTGCTCTAATTTTCAAGCATTCAATTTTTAAAATTTTATTTTAAATCCAATGTTTGGCTTGTATGAAATTTTTCATTGGCAAAAGTTTTAAAGATATATGAATGATAGATTATATACATCTACATATTATTTATTAAATATACCTAGTACCATTCACATACTAGATCATAAAATCATAATAGTGCCAAGTATATTAACTAATTTGTACTTGTAGATTATAGATGATTGACCGTGATTTCCTATTCTTGGTGTTGATTGAATACAAGAAATAAATCAGATCTTAAGTTTGTTTATGTCACCTTTAGAATCGGTGATCTCCTATATATGTTATTATTTGGTCAAGAATAAAATCATAACTAATCTCGATTACATGATAGAGTATCTCCTTATATTGAATTGATGCATAAGAAAGGGTATGTTTTGAATGGATTTGTCTCCACCTTATGGAGACATGTCTGTCATGGACACATCCATTCAACATAATATATATATTTGATCTGATCTACCTAGAAGACATCAAAATCAATAAATGTTTACATAGTGCAAATCAAGGATTACTAGAAGCATAATTCAAACTTCAAAGATTCAATATTTATTAATATTGAAATTACATCTCATCTACATTTGACATAAGATAATTATTTCTGATTGAAGCCTGCAATCAAGAAATTTGAGATCAATATGCATCAAAACGGACATTCATTACTCTAAATCTGAAATAAATTTAATAATCTTTATTCATGTCATATTCTAGCCTTGCTAATGAAGATCTGATTAAACTTGAGATATTAGATTACTCTCTCTTGGTATTGTAGTCATATTTCATTCTTCATAATGTCAAACATACTAAGATTTGTGGATTGTCTTGAAGATGCAAACAACTTTACATCATGTAAACGTAGAATTCTGATGATATTGAAAGAAAATTTAAGTTAAGCTCATTTGTGAAAGAAAACAATATAGAACTAGAGAATGACTAAGAGAAAACTCAATGGATTGAGAACAATGAAAAAGTCATAAACTTATAGTAGATGTAGTTAGGGATCATAAAGTAGCTATAATGGAAAAGCATTTGACTACATACCTTAAGTTTACATCCCTTGAAAGCACATTTAAAATAAATAATTCTAGTAGAACCCTTTCTCTAAAGAGGCAAATTAATTATATAAGCATAAAAAAAAGAGAATCCATCAATGCACACTACATGAGAATCAGTAAGATAAGGGATCAATTGTCAATAGTTGGATATGAAATTGATTGCAAAGAGTTAATACTAATAGCTTTAGGTGGCCTACCAAATTCATGTGAGTCATTTGTTCAAGTAATAAGTGCAAGATACATAAATTTGATTAGTTAAGATCTAACTGTTTACAAGAAGAAACAAGACAGATAAAAAAGGGAACAAACATAAACCTATAGATGAGCATATTCATTTTTTAAACACAAATCCTCATAAAAAAAGTAAGAAGAACTTTAAAAGAAAAAGAAATTCTCATTGAAAAGATTCATCCAAGAAAAGGAAAGATGTTTCCCTAATTCAATGTTTCAGATGTGATCAGTATGGACACTATGCAATCAAATATCTTGATAGGATAAAGCAACAAGCATCATTTTCTAAGGTTGGAAAGACAAATATAGAACATGATTTTGATATATAAAAAATCTACTTGGCATTATCAAGTCAAGTATCAAACAAACATAACACATAGGTGATTGATAGTGCTAGAATTTAGCTTACTATGTAGCTCCATTTTGACAACTTTGGGTAATGGTAGATATCACATATGGTAAGTTGGTGATGGATGACAATACTTCTTCAATCATCATTGTTTCACCTGCTTTTGCTAACCATTTTCCCTTCTAGCTTTCCATTTTTTCTCTCCTTTTTTGGAGATCAAATTCTATGTTTTGCCTTCTCTATTACCTTTATCTATATGCATTCCAAGATATTTGCATGGGGATGTCCCTTTTTATACCTCATTATATTACAAATTTTTCTTTCTACTTTGTCATTTATGTTAATGAAGAAAATTTCAGATTTGTTGGCATTGGCCCTCTAGCATGATGCCTCCATATATGTTTTTTATGATTTGTTTAAAGTTATGAGCTTCTACCATCGTACTCTCTCCTAGTAGGATAGTATTATTTGTAAATTATTGATGAGCTATATTAGAAACATCCTTTTTAACTTTAATTCCTTTAATCTTTCCTTTTGTGTGTGCCTTCTTTATTGCCCTGTTGAAAGCTTCTTCCATTATGACAAAGAGGAAGGACGAAATTGGATCCCCTTATCTACTTCTTCTAGATATGCTAAAGAATCCTTTAGGGGTATCATTAGTTAGGAGGGATATTTTAGGTGTTGAGATACAATAAAAAATTAGATCTATCCATTTTTGAGAGGAACCTTGAAGGCTTCAAGAGTTTCCATAAGAATCTCTAGTCTACTTATCATATGCTTTTTGAATGTCTAACTTCATTAAAATACAAGATTCATTCTTCCTTTGTTCCAAATTTAACAATCATATTATGAAAATACCATAAAAAATAGACCTATTGGAACAAAGCCTATCTGTTGTTTTGAGATGAGTTTTGGCAAGAGATTTTTAAGTCTATTGACTAGTTCTTTCAAGAGAACTTTATAAATAGTATTACATAGTGTAACAGGTTTGAAATCTCCTAGTTGTTCATGATCCACTTTTTTCAAAATTATAACTAAGAATGTTTTGTTAATTCCCGTTAGTAGAGATCCAAAATTTCTAGAAGCTTCAGTGGCCTTCCATAAATTGTGATCTAGTATGTTCTAGCATGTCTAAAAGAAGAAGGCTTGGAAGCCATCCAGGCCTGGGGATTTTTCTTGTCACCATTGGTTTATCTTTTAAAGAAATTCATCATCTAAAAATCATATCTTTTCACATTTAAATGGATTCCTAGATGGTTTATTAGGTTCTCCTATCTCTAAATTATGAGGAAATGATCGAATCCTACATTTGGAAGTATTATTGCATTGGGAGGGTCTATTAAAAGTCATTAAATATCCTTTAAATATAAATCTATCTAGTTAATCTACAATATTGCAAAAACTTATTCTTCTATTATTCCATGTGAACATTCCATGAGTTGTTAGTATATCTGTAGGTTGAACAATTTTTAGATACTAGTCTTTGAAGTCTATCATTATATGTGTCATTTTTATAGAACATCCAATCTTTTCTTCTAAGTTTGAGAAAGTATTGAAATCCCCACCCAAAAAAACTTTCTATGTAGCATTCATCTCTAAGAAGTTTTTGATCTCAATCCATTCTCCTTGTTTATTTGTTGTTATGGTAGGTCTAGACACATTTATTATAAGGAATTGGATATCACTTCTATAACTATAAACTTTTCCTTCTATATAATTATTGTTAGTAGTTTGAAGGAAAAAGTCTACTCTTCTTGGATCCCATAAGATTCCAATCTCACCAGAAGCCCCATTTGATTCAACTAATGTTGATTTCCATGCACCCACTATCCTATTAAATTTCTCTCCATCTTCTTTGCCTAATTTTTTTTTCTTGAATTAGTATTATATCATATTCAAATATTGTTAAATTCTTCTTTAAAAAGTGCTTCTTGTTAGGGGCATTTAATCCCCTAACATTCCATGTAGTTATCTTCGTGTCTCAGTGGGAAGGTACTTCCCCTTCCCTACATGTATAAGAGCATGTTAACATGAATGTTGGTGACATTCTTATGGGGGAATATTCTGGCATTGGAGAGATAGATAGCATGACTATGTGTTGCATTCATGACTATGTTTGTCATTGATGTCAACATAATGATAACAGTGGTAGAGTAGCAGACATATATTGAGGTCATACGGATAGAGTATTGAGGATAACGTCAAGCATAGTTGAGGACATGTGGGAAAAAGCACAAACTTGTATCACCCTTTTGTATAGGGAAAGGCTAACAAAAGTATAATTGTTCACCTTTAATGACATAAAATTGGTATTATTATTTTGAATTTGAAAATGAAGTAAACTAATGAAATGTGTAAAAATGGATAAAGTTTAGGATTGTATTTTTTAATAATTATATAGAATAATAATTGATATATTTTTCTAATTTTTATAGATAATTTTTTTGCTATTGAAAAATGTTGAAAATTAGGGGTCTAGTTCCCACCAAAACTATATGGAAATAAACTTATTTCCCTTTGATCTTAGAGTATATTATAGATAACATATATAGCTAGAACAATCAAAAATAAAAATTGACTTTAGACTTATATTTTCTCTTATATAATGATTCAAATTTCAACTCACCTAAAATCAATAATTTTCATCTCCCACCACATAAATTTCAAAACAAATCTATTCTAACCAACAGAAAAATTATACATTCTAGAAGAGGACTCTCTCCTCTAGAACGTCATATAATTTTTAATTTTTTGATATGATTTAATATTTCTTTCTTTCTCAAAACTGACATATTTTTGAGTGTTAAAATACATACTTGTAGAATTTTTGAATTACAATATACTATATCTAATTAAAACACTATAAAATCAATATGAGAATATTCTTGACTTTGAACTCAATAAAAGGGTTTTTATATGTTATCAAAAAAATATCATAAAAAATACTAAGAGTTATTGAAATGCCACTTTTTTGAGATAATTTTGTTTATTTAGTAATTGGATACAAACTAGTATAAAGCATGCATTTAATAGACATTTCCATTGGAAAAGTGTGAGACCATATATAACTTAGCTAGAATGAATTTATCTAGATCATGTGTTTGAAAAAAAATGATTATTAGATAGAAATACTCAAAATCTATCATTCTAATAAGTCAACCTAAAAGGTGACACAACTTTGTACTTTTACCCATGTTATATATTATATCCTAGTTCAAAGGTCAAGTGTGCATATATAAAGTTGACGACTGGTAGCTGTTATTTGTGATTTACAGAAGATAGTTTGTGGATAGAGTTTCTAAGAAGCAACTTTTCATGATCGGATTATATCTCCTAACATGGATAGAATCTAGATGAGAAAAGTTAGACTAGGAAATAAGACAACCGAATGATGATGTCAACAAGTGCACAAAATCTAAGGTCACACAGTTGCAAATTTGTGAAGACTTTGAGCCAACAGTGTTTCATAATTATGAAAACATGTAATGTATTGTATTATCTTAATGAGGACCTATTACAAATGTAATTGGGAAAGCCTCAAGGTAGACTTAAAGGAAGGATTGTTTCCTTGATTGTAATATGGATGTAAGAAAATTGTATTGGATTTGTAAAGATTGGTAAATGCAAGTAATCGTTTAAAGGGATCAGTATGATGTGAAGTTGGAGATCTGGTATTGAGATTTGAGAAGTTTTTTGGTGTAGAAGAGGCATAATAAGAGGAAAAAGCAAGAGTTTGAGTTGTTGAAAATTAGTTTTATTTTTATTATTCTAAAAGGAATAATACAGAGGCCAATTGGATAGAGATTTTGGTGGTCTTGCCCCTAAAGTTGTTTGAATAGTGGGTCCAACTGCCTTCTACAACTCCTTGGAGGGTTGGAACAACTCCTAAAAGGGTTGGGATCTCCTAATATGGATTCAAAGTCTCCTAATAGGGATTGATATGTATTGACTACATTTCATTAGATCCTAAAAAAGTTCATCATCTTACAAGAAATTTATTTAATAGTACATCATTTTATGGGTACATCCCCATCAGGGTTTTCCTTCTAATGAAGGGTTTTCCTAGTTAACGTATCTTGTGTTATTGTGTATGTGTATCTTCTTATAGTTATTGTTTTTATTGTTCACATTTTTAAGGTTTAATAAGGTTGAAAAAAGTTGTATTGAAAGAGATTTGTTTATGTGTAACATGCTTGCTAGAGAAGCACTTTTATCATATCTTCCAAAAAATGAATATAGTCAGGTAAAATCTTTTGCATCATCTCATGAAATTAGGAAAACTTTGGAATCTACTTTGAAGGTGATAAGCATGCTAAGAGAATTGGGTTGCAAAACAAGATGTGTTTATTTCAAGAAGCTAAAATGATGGAAGATGATTCTATACAAAGTTATATTGGCAGAATATCATAAATTGTTGCAGGAATAAAGTCTTGTAATGGAACAAAAGATGAGGACAAGATCATACGGAATATCTTGAATTATTTAACACTACCATTCAAGTAGATTACTTAGATTATTGAGCAAGTAATACCTTGTACTGAAAATTTTTCCTAAGAGACTCTTCTTGGAAGATTGGAAGTAGTAGAAGTAAGTTTGAAATAGTTTGGAGATTTTCCTAGAGTGGAGACTTCTTTTAGTGGACTAAGTTTTTTCTCTTCCTTATCAAGGAGTGCAAGTACAAGTGGAGATTATGCTAGTAGTAGTAGATCCAGATTTGAAGAAGACATAAATATTGAAGAAGGAATTTCCTTTCTTTTGAAGAGAGAACTAGATGGTAAGAAAATCTATAAAATGTTAGACTTGTAATGAGTTTGGTCATTATGCTTCTAAATTTCCTAAAAGAGTGAACAAGTACAAAAATAATTTCAAGTCTAGAAGGCCTAGAGAATGTTTTCTATGCAAATGATGATGCTAAATTTGATGAAAATAATGAAAGTGATGGTGTGTAAGAATTTGTCACTATAAAAGAGGAAAATCTTGAAAAAGAAGTCAGATAAGAGAAAGCCCTAGTATCACAGGGTGAGAAGAAATTTGATTAGATCATAGACAGTGGTTGTTCACATCATATGACTAGTGATATAAATAATTTTGTTGATATCAATTGCTCTAATGGAGTAATTTTTAGAGTTGGCAACAATGTGGCTTGTAACATTAAGAGGATAGGATCTATTACTCTTGATGGTAAAACTAACATAGATGATGTTTATTTTCTTGGTGGATTGAAACATAAGCTTTTGAGTGTTGGACAGCTAGTTGATAAGGGATATCAATTGTAGTTCATAGAGAAGACATGCATCATCAAGGATAAGAATGGTAAGATCATTGATACTAACATAAGATCTAGAGGTAATATTTTTTAGTTGACTCATGTAGAGGTGACATGTTTCATTGCTAAGGTTGAAAATAGTTGGTTGTGGCATACAAATATTTGTCATATAAACTTTGATAATAAATAAATTAGTACATTTGTTGTAAGAGATTTAACAATAATTGTAAAGCCTACTAATGTTGTATGCAAGGAATGTGCTATGGCTAAGCAGAAGAAAAGTTATTTCCCTAGAAAGAAGTTCACTACAATAGAAAAATTGGAGATTGTTCACACATATTTGAGTGGTCCTACAAAGACAAGAGGATTCTATGGTGAAAGGTACTTTATGAATTTTGTTGATGACTTTACTAGGATGATGTGGGTAGCATTTCTTAGAGAAAATTTTGAAGCATTTGAAAAGTTTAAAGTGTTTAAGAAAAGAGTTGAGAATGACTCTAGATTGAAGATTTAATGTTTAAGATCTAATAGAGGTGGATAATTTACTTCAAATGAGTTTAACACCTTTTTTTGAAGTAAATGGGATTAAAAGACATCTTTTAGCCCCTAAAACAACTTAGCAAAATGGTATAGATGGGAGAAGAAATAGGTTTGTAATAGAAGCAACAAGAGATATATAGATGTTTGATAATGATGTATCAAAAACATTTGTAAGAGAAGAAATTAATACATAAGTGTATACAATGAACAAAGTGCCAATGAGAAAGGGTACAAACAAGACTCCTTATGAATTATGGTTTGGACATGCACCATCAGTGAAGTATTTTAGAATTTTTGGAAGTAAATATTATATCAAGAGAGATGATGACATTGATAAGATTGATGTAAGAAGTGATGAAGGTATTTTCCTTGATTATTTATTGAAAAGAAAAGCTTATAGATGTTTTAATCAAAGGACTAAGACTATTTTTAAGAGCGAAAATGTGAAAGTGGATGGGAAGTTTGGAATTAAAGAGACAATAATTGATTATAATAATGTTGAATAATTTAATCCTAAGACTAATCATGAGAATGTTGAGTTGCTTTGTTAGACTAACAGTGATTTGCAGAATGACATCCAAGTTGTTGAATAGAGAGAGGAACCTAGTCCAAAAGTAAGAGTTGTGACAGTGATGCCAACACCAAACAATAATTTAACAAAGAATCACCTTACTAATTAGATTATTAGAAGCAAAGACAAAGGAGTTATGACAAGAAATAGAGTACATGAAGATCTATGTTTGATTTCTCAAGTTGAACCAAAGAGTGTAGATGAAGCATGTAAAGATGATCATTGGATTTAGGCAATGAAAGAAGAACTGGATGAGATTATGAAGAATAAGACATTGCAATTGGTCCCTAGACTTAAGGACAAGAATTTTATAGGAACTAAGTGGGTCTTCAGAAATAAGATGAATGAACAAGATGAGGTTGTGAGAAATAAAGCTAGACTAGTATACAAAGGATATTTGAAGCAAGAAGGTGCAGACATTGAAGAGACTTTTGTACATGTTTCTAAAATTGAAGTAGTAAGAATGTTATTGGCTTCTGTAGCAAAAAAGAAGTTCAAAGTGTATTAGATGGATGCAAAGTCAACATTCTCAAATGGAGAACTGGAAGAAGAAGTCTACATTGAGAAGCTTGGTAGATTTCCTTTGATAGAAGGAGATATGGTATGCAATTAGAAGAAAGAATTATATGGATTACATAAATCACTAGAACCTAGTGTCCAAGGTTGGATAAGTATTTGGAAAAATTGGGATTTTCTAAACGTAGTGCAGATAGTAACTTATATTTGAAAGAAATTGAGAATGGCTTGTTGATTATTGTGAATTTTGTGGATGATATAATCTTAGGAGGTGATAATGAAGCAAGTGACAAATTTGTTGATGAAATAAAGAATGAATTTGAGATGAGCATGATTGGTGAGATGAAATATTCCTTGGGTTTACAGATTTGCAAAACAATAATGAAAGAATTGTTAAGGAGATTTAGCTTGGAAATTTGTAAGCTTGTTGACACACCTATTATAACTAGTCACAAGTTATCTAACAAAGAAGAGACACCCACAATTGAGAAAAAGAAGCACATATCCATGATTGGAGATTTGCAATATTTGACTCACACAAGATAAGATATAGCAAACGTAGTTGGTATAGTAGCAATATTTCAATTTAATCCTAAGGAATCACACTATGCAATAGTAAAAAGGATATTCAAATATTTAAAGGGTAAACCTAATTTTGGGTTGTGCTATGATAGATCAAATGACTTTACTCTATGTGTATATATTGATGCAAATTGGGAAGACATTATTGATGTCAGAAAGAGTACAAATGGTAGAGCATTTTTCCTTGAAGGAAGATTGATTTCTTGGCTAAGAAAGAAATGAGATTAAATATTTCATAGAGTATAGTAGAAACAAAATATGTAGTAGTAGAAAATAATTGCAATTAGATCATGTGGATGAAACAAATGCTGAAGGATATTGGAATGGAGTTTTTAGAACCTATTATCATACATTATAATAACACAAGTAAAGGAAGTATGTCTAAAATTCATGTGTTACATTTTAAGGCAAAGCACATGTTGATTAAGTGTCATGTCTTGATAGAGAAAGTTGCAAAGAAAGAGATCAGATTGGAGTATGTTAATACAAAGGAGAAAATTGTAGATATATTTACAAAGCCTTTTCCTAAAGATACATTTGAGTATCTGCAAGGTATGCTTGGGTTATCCCCCTGCCTATTTCAGATTAGATGATGTAGAAATTGCATCAGTCTAGTAGTACAAAGCACTTTTTCTTATCTGGACTAAATGTTAATGCTTCCTCTATAGGGGGTCTATGTGATTGAGAAGAGTCATAAAGGACTCTTGGTAGCTGGTATTAAATAGTGTCTTTGGAAACTTGAGATGATTGAAGAGATTGAATAGTAGATTGACATAATGGTTCCTTTTTCATTGATATCAATGAGAGAGAGAATGCATGAGAAACATGAAGTGAGTGCATATGGAAGCACCTCCTATGAATGGGGAGAGTTATGACAAAAAGATAGATTGATGTCAATGGGGGAAAGTACATGAGAGCATAAAATATTGAGGAGAGATGTGCCAATGGGAGAGTAAGATTTGAAGAGGATTTGAAAAGATGAGAGCATCAACAATAGAGCAGTATGTTTGGTATTCTTGAAATTTTTTATTTGTTTTATGTTGCCATCAATGCCAAAGGGGGAGATTATTAAAATGAATGATGATGATATTTATATGGGGGAGTATTCTAGCATTTTTGGAGAATTGGAGAGACAATTAGCATGTATGTGTGTTGCATTCATGACTATGTTTTTCATTAATGTTAACCCAATAAGAAGGTTGGCAAGAATAGAAGAAAAATATTATGGCCATAAAAAATGAGTATTGAGGACAAGCTCAAGCATAGTTGAGGACATGTTCTATAGTATATCCTAATTCAATGGTCAAGTATGAGTATAGATAGTCAAAGGTTGGTAGCAATTATTTGTGATTTATAGAAGTCAGTTTGTGGACAGAGTTCCTGAGAAGCAATTTTTGGTGATTAGATTATATCTCCTAATAGGGATAGAATCTAGATGAGCGAAGTTAGATAGAGATAGAAGATAGTTTGATGATGATGTCAGTGATTACACAAATTCCTAGGTCACATGTGTGAAAACTTGTGAAGACTAAGAGCCGACAATGTTTCGTAATTATGAAAAGGTGTAATGTATTTTATTGTCTTAATGAGGTCCTATTATAATTGTAATTAGGAAATTCTTAAGGCTAACTCAATGAATTATTGTGAGGACTTGATATAAAGAAAGGATTGTTCCTTGGTTGTTACATGGATGTAAGAAAATTGTATTGGATTTGTAAAGAATCAAGATTGATAAATGCAAGTAAGTGATCAAATGTGTTGTAACATTGTTGGAAGCATGAATATTGATGAAATTCCTATGGGGGAGTATTTTAGATATGTTACTATGATGGCATGTTACATTCATGACTAAGTTTGTTATTGATGTCAACATAGCAGTTTTCTATGGTATCTGACAGAAGAATTATGAAAAGATCAAGTTGGTACAAATGGCTAGTTAAATATTCTAACTATTCAAAGTTATGGGAGATACTTCTGAGTATCTAGTATATGCAGTTAATGTTGAAAGAATAAATGATAAGTTTGGAAGAAGTTACATAAGTTTTGGTGATGTATATTTTGAGATAGAGTTTATAGAGGCATGTTCAAGTATACTTGTTATATCTCTTAGAAGAACTATTATTCTGAGAATCAAGGTTGAAGATATGAAGAAGACATGTTCATGATGAATTGACTAAGTCCACTTGTCATAATATTGCGTGTACAAAAAGATATTCAAGTTGAAAGGCAAAAGATTAGTATTATCGCTAAGTGTAATGTGTTCTTAATGTGGTCCTATAATAATTAATTGAGATGGTCTAACACCCGACTTAGGAAATTGTTTCGAGGATTTGGTATAAAGGAAGGACATTTTCCCTTATCAAGCATGATATGAAAATGACATGAAAAGTAATTATGTAAGTAGTACAAGTGTAGAATGCAAAGTTAAGTAGAGTAGAGTAGAAGTGAAGGAAACTTCATTGCTGAATGATCTAAGGTTTGATATTTGGATCTAAGGTTTGTGACTTGGTCTACAAAGTTTGATAGTGATTGATTCAATTGATAGAACAAAGGAAAGAAGAACATAATAGTAAATTGTATGTTTGAGTAGTGAGCTCTTCTTGTAGTTGAAATTGCATGTTTTGGTAGTGGGACCTTCTTGAAAACATTGTATTACAACTCCTAATAGGGTTGGCACAACTTATAACAAGATTGGAATCTCCTAACCAAGATTCAAATTCTCCTAACAAGGACTATGTAATAAATGTTGTAATAGACTCCTAACAGGGTCCATCCTCTAACAAGGAATATTTATATTAGTACATCATCTTGTGGGCATCATTCCCATTAGGGTTTTCTCTCTGATCAAGGGTTTCCCTAGTTAACATATTTGATATAATTTTCTATGTGCATTTTATTATGGTTTTTGTCTACTTTGGTTGAATGGTTAAGCTTGTTTAAAGAAGATAAATGTTTTAATTATTGGATAATTGATTCACCCCCTTACCCCTCTTAGTTATCTTGGTGGACTATTGTTTCTAACAATTAGTATTAGAGCAGCAAGTCCTTGAAGATAAAGCTTAATAGCTTTGGGAGATCATGGCGACAAAAGATAGTCCTAAGTTAGATAGTGAAAATTTCAACACAAAAGATAGAAACTCTTGGTGAGTTATCTGAAGAAGACATGAAGATCAAGGAAGGTATTTATTTGGTTATGAAAAGAGAAAAAGAAGGTATGGAAATTTTTTCTTGTTGGATATGCAATGAGTTTGGTCATTATGTGTCTACATGCCCTAAGAGAATAAGGAAATATAGAAAGAGTTTTATTTCTAATGAAGATAAAGAATTTAAAGAAAGTATGGAAGATTCTTAAAAGACTGTGAGCTTGAATTGGTTAATGAAAAGCAAGTATCAGAAGAAATAGCTTTGGTAACCATTATGGAAAGTGTAAATGTGAGAATTGATGAGAAATTCAAGATATAAGAGAGAATATGTTATTACAATTTAGATGATAATGTTGTTACTAATCCAAGGAATGATGAGTTATTTCTTGAGACTAACAATGATTTGTAGAATGAAGGAGAGTTGAGGCAGGAACAAAGCTTGAAACCTTCAGTACAACCAAGAGTTGAAATAGCAACTCTGACTGTAGGAAAGAACATAATAAAGAATCACCCATCCAAGTAGATCATTGGAAGCAAAGATAAAGTTGTGATGACAAGAAGTAGAGTCAATGAAGAATTATGTTTGATATCTTAAGTTGAACCTAAAAATCAAAATGAAGCATGTAAAGATGATTATTGGAAACAAGCCATGAAAGAGGAATTAGATAAGATAGTAAAGAATGAGACATGGGAATTGGTTCCCAAACTAGCAAACAAGAATGTGATAGGAACTAAATGGGTATTTAGGAACAAGATGAATGAACAAGGTGAAGTTGTAAGGAACAAAGAAAGATAGGTTTGTAAAGGTTACTCACAGCAAGAAGGAATATATTATGAGGAGACCTATGCTTTAGTGGCTAGAATAGAAGCAATAAGATTATTTTTAACCTATGCAACACAAAATAAACTCAAAGTGTATTAGATGAATGTCAAATCAACATTTCTTAATGGAGAACTTGAAGAAGAAGTGTACATTGAGCAGCTTGAATGTTATCCTTTGATAGATGACAAGGATATAGTATGTAGATTGAGGAAAGCATTGTATGGCTTAAAGCAAGCACCTAGAACCTAGTATGAAAGGTTGGAAAAGCATTTGAAAGCTTGAATATACCAAAGTTATGGAAAATAGTAATCTCTATTGGAAAGAAATTAATGATGGTTTGATGATTTTGGTAATATTTTTTGATGATATCATATTTGGAGGAAATGATGAAGAAAGTGAGAAGTTTGCAAAAGAGATGAAGAAATAATTTGAAATGAGTATGATAGGAGAGATGAAATACTTTCTAGGATTACAAGTTGTATAGAATAAAGACTAAATGTTTATTTCTCATATTAACTATTTGAAGGATTTACTAAAAAAAATTGGTGTGGAAACATGCAAACCCATTGGAATACCTATGGTAACTGGACACAAGTTATCTACAAAGGATGAGACACCTACTATTGAGTACAAAAAGTACAAATAAATGATTGGAGGATTGCAATATATGACTCACACAAGGCTAGATATAACAAATTCAATTGGAATTATTGTAATATTCCAAGCTGATCCCAAAGAAGTACATTATGCAACAATTAAAAGGATATTTAGATATCTGAAGGGAACATCTGAGTTTAGATTTTGGTATGAAAGAGCTAATGATTTTACTCTAAGTATTTATATTGATGTTGATTGGGTAGGTAGTATGGATGATAGAAAGAGCACTAGTGGCAGTGCCTTCTTTCTTGGAGGAAGATTAGTTCTTGATTAAAAAAGAATTAGGATTGTACATCACAAAGTACAGTGGAAGAAAAATATGTTTTTGTTGAGAATAGATTCATATAAGTATGATTAATATATTTCAATCATTGTTTTGTCACTAATGTCAAACTTTCTATTTGCTAGTAAGATAAATGCTTATATGATTTAAGTACTATCACTTATTTGATTGATAAAGAGGATTTGATCAAAAGATGTAGCAATAGCACCTAGAGAAAATGTTGAGCTATGTTATGTAAAGGAGTACAAGAATCAATTAAGACAGTGATAACATGATGTATTGATAATCACCTTAAAGTGACAAAGGCTAGTTACACAAGTATAGAAGAACAAGTCAAACAAAGTTTGTCTGCCAAGCTTGACCGAGTGGATAGTAGGTGCTAAGAAAAGTCAGTGCAAGTTGAGTAGAAAATCAGTCGGAACTGAGTAATAGTCTATTCTAGTATATATTGAGAAAAATAATGGGTGTTGAGTAAAGTTTAGTTGATGTTGAGCACCAATAATCTTTAGTTTGTGTTAAGTTGTTTTAAAGAGGATGTCAAGCAACACAATGTGTGTCAAGCATCAGATGCAAGTTAATGTCAATTGGCTACATTATTTGAAAGATCATGAATTCAATGAATCTGAGCCAATGAGTTTGTTTTCTTGGATTGTGTGAACCAGGCATAAGATGAGATTAATGAGTTGGTGGCACAGAACTCAAGGTAAACCATTGTGAGGTGAATTCAAAGAGAAGTGAAGGATAAGTTTCTAGAAGAGATATGAAATATGGGGTTGATTCATTGTATCCTAGCTAATCTATCCTAACCCTAAATTGGACGATGGAAAATGAGTAGAAAAATCTCTTAATTTCCTATTTATAGGAATGGCTAGTCAGAAGCAAGGGTTGTCATGTACGAGAACCTAAGGAAGACAAGCAGCCAAGGGTTTTGCTTCATCAAGTGACCTAAGAGAAGAGTTTGCATTGGCATGTTAAGAAAGAAGGCTTAAGGGTATGAATGGTTGAAGGGTGAACAAGATCTCAGAGCTAAAATGGGTGAAGGCCAAGTAGAATGGAGGAGTGAAATATAGATCTGTAATATGCAAATAGAGTTGTAAGTTGGTATCAGATCAAGCCTTATTGTTACACTAATAATTGTATCTGTCTAGGGTAAATCCTTTGGATTAAGGTTGACCTAATAGTCATTTGTAAATCCTTTAACTAGGTGACATTCTAAGTGAATGGTCTAAATTCCTTTAATAAGGCTCACTCCTAACAAGATGATTGAAATCTTTTAATAGGGCCACATTTAATAGTGTGTATTGTAACCTTTAATAGGGTTGGCCTTTCATAGGGCATCACTTCAAAAGAGTGAAAAAGGGTAGCATGTTACTCATGGTTTTTCTCAAATTGAGTTTTCATATAAATCATTGTGTCAAATGTGTTATTGAATCTATTATGTTTCATGTTTACGTTTCTACAAATTGATTTGATAGTAACCTAGAAGATTTAAGTGATTGCATAATCTTATGGATGTATGCATGATAATAATTTTTGTATGGATTCACTAAGTTGTGAAAAGTTTTATTAGACATCTAGACCTTGGATAATTGATTCACACCCCCCCCCTCCTCTCAGTAATTCTAAAGTATTCCAACAATTGGTATCAGAACCATTTTCTTAAGAGGACTAGTTTGAAGGTACTAGAAGCACAAATATCAATATGTCAAAAAGAGAAGACCCAAGCTTAATAGAGATAACTTTCCTACCTGGAAAATTTTGATGAAGCTACACCTTGGAGGACTTGGAGATCATGCACAATCTGCCATTACTACTAAGCATGTTGATCTTGTTGGAACCCCAACTATTGAGGATATGAAAAAGAAGAAAGAACATAACCAAACAATGCTTGAGATTGTTTCTACCCTTTAAGTTATGCTGAATTTGATGATATCAATGATCTTGACAGTGCAAAGAAAATGTGGGATGCCTTAACCATCATCTATGGAGGAGACACTAATGTTCTAAGAGCCAAAGTTGAAAGTCTCAGAGGTAAGTTTGATGATATGAGGATGCAAGAAGGTGAAAATATTGCTCAATATGCCTCAAGGATAAAAGATGTTGTTAATGCAATAAGAGGAGCTAGTGGAAAAATAGATGATGACACTATATATAGAAAAGTTTTGAGAACACTACTACCTATATATGTTATTAGAGTTTCTACAATTCAAGAACTGAGATGTATACCAAGGAATAATCTATCACTTAAAGGTCTGGTAGATAGACTCACTGCTTTTGAGCTATCTAATTTTGATAATTACAAACTTAAGAATATTGAATCTACTTTCGAAGCTAAGGTGTCATTGAAGGAACCTAATGAAAAGAAGAAGAAGAAAAGATAAATTATGTGTCTAGTGATAGTGATACAGATGAGGAGGATGTAGAACAACTTGAAGTACTACTAGCAAGAAGATTCTACAAAGGTAAAGGCAAGTTCAAAGGTAAATTACCTATCATTTGTTTCAATTGCAATGAGGTTGGTCATATTACTACTAGATGTCAAGAGAAGAACTACATAGGTGGTGACAAATACAAAAGTAGAAGAGATGAAGATGACAAGGATTATAAAGACAAAGACAAAAAGTTATGAGCTACATTGCTAAAGAGGAAACAATAGATGAACCTGATGAACATGGTGATATAGTGGTGTACATTGCAATGAAGGATGAATCTGATGAAGATGAGGCAACTGCACTTGTGACTTGTGTGAACAAGAATGACAGATGGACCATTGATAGTAGGTGTTCACATCACATGATTGGAGACAAAAGTAAGTTCACTACCCTAAATTGTTATGATGAAAATAGTGTAAGATTTAGTAATGATGCACCATGTTTGATAAAAGGAAAAGATTCTATCAAACTCACAAATAAGATTTTATGTGGCAATGCTTACTATATTGAAGGATTTAACTATAATTTTTTGAGTGTGTCACAATTGAATAATTTAGGATATAAGGTTGAATTTGAAAACACAATTACTAAAATTTATGACACAAATGAAAAACTAATTGGAAAGGGTGATCGGACTAGGAGTAATCTATTCTACCTTGGCATAGAGGATGCTCCTTATTTAGTTGTAAAATTTGATGATGTATGGCTATTTCACAAAAGGTTATGTCATATTAATTTTGATAACCTAGTTAATATCAGTAACATGAGAAAAGTTAGAGCTTTTCCTAAGTTGAAAAACTTGATAATATAATGTGCAGACAATGTTAGTTAGGCAAATTAACAAAGTCAAGTTTCAAGAGTAAAACTCATACCTCTAAAGAAATGCTAGAGATTGTTCATTCTGACTTGTGTGGACCAATTGAAGTGCAAAGCTACAAAGGAGATAAGTAAATTATGTTGTTTGTCAATGATTATTCTAGAATGATGATAGTTATGTTTTGTAAAATAGAAATCAGATTCTTTTCAAATGTTTATGTGGTACTTAGCAAGAGATGAGAAGGAAATAGGTAAAAGTCTAAAGTGTTTAAGATCTGACAAAGGAGGAGAATTTACATCAAATGAGTTTGAGATGTTCTATAATGATAGAGGAATCAAAAGATAGATATCCACAAAATACAATTGTTGAAAGAAGGAACAAATCTATAATGGACTATGCTAGAACACTCATGATGGAGAAAAATGTTTCTTTGAAATAATAGAGAGAAGTTGTAAGTATAGCTATCTATACCTTAAACCATGTACAAGTCAAGAAAGGTACTCATTCAACACCTTTTGAACTATGGTATGGATACTCGCCCAATGTAAAATATTTTAAGATACTTGGAAGCAAATGTTATATTCTCAAACACTTCAAGAATGGTAAACTAGATGCAAAAAGAAAAGAAGGTATATTCCTAGGATATTCCACAAGAAGTAAAACTTATAAGTGTTTAACTATTAACACTAACAAAGTTGTGGAAAGTGAAAATGTAAATTTTGATGAATATATAGAAGTATATGAGGTTGAACCTATGAAAGAACTAGAAGAATACAAATCATTTTTATACTTTTATGAAGGTATGCTTACTGAAGAAGATTTTACAAATCAAGCAACAAACCAATAGCAAGTTTGAGTGACTAGCGAGTCACATACTATGAATGTCAAGTTGCATTCAGGAACCAAGGCACATTCAAATATTGAGTTACAAAATGAAGTTGAAGCATATTCTAATTTTGAGATTAGTAGAGATGTTGAGCTACCTGATAGAGATGTACCTAGTGACTCTGAAGTTGAAGGACAAAATGAAGAAACTAGAGCTGAACCAAGATTGTTTAAATATGTCAAGAGACATCATCCTACTGCACAAATTATTGGAGATAAAGATGCTAGACCAACAACAAGAAAAAAATTGAGAAATGATACATATTTATTGAGATGAAAGAAACTAAATCAATGAGATATGCACTAGAAGATGTGGATTGGAGTAAATCCATGGAAGAAGAGATTGAACAAATTGAGAAAAGCAAAACATGGACTCTAGTTCCTAGACCAGAAGACAAAAATGTGATTAGCACCAAATAGGTATGTAGAAATAAGCTAGATGAAAATGTTAAAGTCACAAGGAATAAGGAAAGCTTAGTTTGCAAAGGATATGCACAAGAAAAAAGAATTGACTATGGAGAGACATTTGATCCTGTTGCTAGATTGGAAGGAGTAAGAACTTTACTTGCTTATTCTGTATACAAAGGTTTCAAAGTTTATCAAATAAATGTTAAATCTACATTTCTAAATGGCATATTAGAGGAAAAAGTTTATATAGAATAGCTAGAAGGATTTTTTGATGTTAACAATAAGAACATGGTATGTAGATTAGACAAAGCTATATATGGTTGGAAACAATCACCAAAAGCATAGTATGAGAGACTTCATAATTATCTTGTGAAGATAGGATTTGAAAGGACTAATGATAACAAAAATCTATACATCAAGATAGAAAAAGGCAAAGGTATTTTGTTATCTAAAATTTTTGTTGATGATATTATATTTGGAGGTCAAGATACTTATGCAAGGCTTTTACAAATGAAATGAAGCAAGAATTTGAAATGTCTATGTTTGGAGAGATCAAATTCTTTGTGGGTTTCAATTATATCAGATGAAATAAGGCATATACATCACTTAGTCAAAATATGTCAAAGAAATATTGAAATTTTTTAGATTGGAGGATTCCAAACCAATAAGTACACCTATGGTGACAGGATACAAGTTGTCAAAGAATGATGATTTAGCTGAAGTGAATCAAAGATTGTACATGTCTATGATTGGAAAATAACAATATGTAGTACATAGTAGACCTAACATTGCATTATCTATAGGGATAGTTGCAAGGTTATTTGCCAATCCTAGAGATAATCATTTGATGGCTATAAAGAGAATAATGAGATATCTACAAGGAACAGAGGAGTATGGTCTATACTATAGACCATAAGAAAAAAAAGAAATTTAAATTAAGAGCCTATACTGATGTTGATTGGGCTAGAAACATTGATGATAGAAAGAGCACTAGTGGAGGAGCATTTTTCTTAGGAAAGAGGCTAGTTACTTGAATTAGCAAGAAACAGAACTGCACTTTGCAATCTACTACTAAAGTTGAATATGTTACTACTACTATAAATTGTACAAATATTGTATAGATCAAATAGCTACTCAAAAGTATGAAGGAAGAGATTATAGAACCAATGACACTTTATTGTTATAATAGAAGTGCTATAAACATATCAAAGAATCTTGTGATGCACATAAAGACTAAGTACATTGCAATCAAGTATCATTACTTGAGAGAATTAGTTCAAGATAAAGAGGTGAAGATGGAATATGTTAATATAAAAGAACAAATTGTTGATATCTTCACAAAAGCATTACCTAAGGATGCCCATGAGTACCTAAGAGGTAAACAAAGGGTGATACCTCTATCAAAGGCTATCCAAGTAACAAAAGGAGTGCCCTACATCAAACAAGCTGATTTTCATACATTACAAATTGATGTAGAGGATCTTACTTTAGGATGTGCCTAAATTAATAAAAGAACTAACACTACAAATGAGTCACAAGCAAGGTGACAAAGGAAAAAATTGAAGAAGCTTATATCTTCATGTTAAGATGACAAGTCTTTGGAATTTTTGTCAAAGAGTGAGATAGTTACTGATCAAAGGAAATACAAGAAAGAGTGAGATAGTTATTGATCAAGAGATATACAAGAGATTGGAGATTTAACAAAGAGGGAGAAATCCTAACATCTACCTAGTAAGAGGGAGATATAAGAAGAAATTAAGAGGGAGTTATAAGGATGACATAAAGAAGTTTTGTAACCTATTCAAAAGATGGAAGTTGCTGATAGAGGGACAGATTTAAATAAAAGGAATTATTTTCTTTTTGATATTTTGTTGGTCTTATTGTTTTAACCTAGTAAGTTTGGTTGGTCAATTTGGTTTGTCATCAATGTCAAAGAGGGAGATTGTTGACAATAGATTGATATAAGTATGATCAATATGTTTCAATCATTCTTTTGTCACTGATGTCAAACTTGCTATTTTCTGGTAAGATAGTTGCTTATATGATTTAAGTACTATCACTTAGTTGATTGATGGAGAGAATTTGATCAAAAGATGTAGCAATAACACCTAGAGGAAAGGTTGAACTATGATATGTAAAGGAGTATAAGAATCAGTTAAGACAGTAATAACATGATGTATTGATAATCTACTTAAGGTTACAAAGGTTGGTTACACTAAGCAAGTATAGAAGAAAAAGATAAAAAAAATTTGTCTACAAAGCTTGACTGAGTGGATAGTAAGTGCCAAGAAAAGTCAGTGCAAGCCGAGCAAAAAATTAGTTAGAACTGAGTAAAAGTCTATTCTAGTGTATGCCAAGAAAAGAATTGGATTCCAAGTAAAGTTTAGTTGATGCCAATCACCGATAGACTTTAGTTTGTGTTGAGTGATTTTACAGAGAATGCTAAGCAACACAATGTGTGTCAAGCACTAGATGCAAGTTAATGTTGAGTGGCTGCATTATTTGAAATATCACGAATTCAATGAATTTGAGGTGATAAGTTTATTTATTTGGATTGTGTGAACCAGGTGGAAGATAAGATTAATGAGCTGGTGGCACAGAACTCAAGGTAAACCATTTTGAGGTGTATTCAAAGAGAATTGAAGGAGAAGTTTCTAGAAGAGATATGAAATATGAGGTAGATTCATTGTATCCTACCTAATCTGTCCTAATGCTAGATTGGACAATGGAGAATGAGCAGAAAAAAATCTTAATTTCCTATTTATAGAAATGGTTGGTCAGAAGCAATGGTTGTCATGTGTAAGAACCTAAGGAATACAAGGAGTCAAGGGTTTTGCTTCATCAAGTGACCTAAGAGAAGAGTCTACATTGGCATGTTAAACAATAAGAATAAAGGGTATAAATTCTTGAAGGGTGAACAAGTTGTTAGAGCTAAAATGGGTGAAGGCCAAGAAGAATGGAGGATTGAAATAGAGATATGTAATCTACAAATAGAGTTGTAATTTGTTATTAGATCAAGCCTTACTATTACTCTCCAATAATTATATCAATCTAGGGTAAATCCTTTGGATTAAGATGAACCTAACAGTCATTTGAAAATCCTTTAACCAGGTGAAATTCACTGTGAATGGTCTAAAGTTCTCTAACAAGGCTCACTCCTAACTAGGTGATTGAAATCCTTTAACAAGTTCACATTTAATAGTGTGTATTGTAACCTAATAGGGTTGGCCTTTCATAGGGCATCACTTTAGAAGAGCAATAATAAGGAGCATGCTATTGGTGATTTTTCCCAAACTAGGTTTCCATGTAAATCATTGTGTCAAATGTGTTGTTGAATGTAATATGTTTCATCTTTACATTTTTTTCAAATTGATTTGATAGTAACCTACAAGATTTAAGTGATTACATAATCTTATGGATGCATGTGTGATAATAAATGTTTTATGGGTTCAGTAAGCTGTGAAAATTTTTATTTATGCATCAAGACCTTAGATAACTGGTTCACCCCCCCCCCCTCTCAATTATTCTAAAGTATTTCAATAGTTGTAGTAGCAAATGGTTATAATCAATTGTTTGGATGAAAAAAATGTTGAAGGATATAAGGATAGAAATCAATGAACCTATTGTTATACATTGTGACAACACAAGCATGGTAAAAATGTCTAAGAATCCTATGTTGCATTCTAAGACCAAGCACATTTTTATTTAGTATCACATGTTAAGAGAGAAAGTTGTAGAAAAGAAAATCAAATTGGAGTATGTGAGCACTAAAGAATAGATTTCAAATATATTCACTAAGCCTCATTCCAAAGAGACTTTTGAGTATTTGTAAGGTATGCTTTGGATTATGCCCCTTCCTACATTAGAGTAGAAGATGCAAGAGTACATTAATCCAGTGTAATAGAGCACTATTGTTGTCTAGAATAAATGTTGATGCTTCTTGTATAGCGGAGCATCTATGATGGATAGAGTCATCTAGGACTCTTGTTGGATATTGTTTTGAACAGTGTCTTTGGACACTTGAGCTAAGTAATAATCAATTGTTGTAGAGTTTGATCTAGTAAAGTTAGTTGCTGAAACCTTTGAAATTGATGTCAATGCGGGAGAAGTTTGGCATGAAAAATAGTATGTACAACATGATAGTTGAAGAAGTTTGACATAAGTATAGTATGATCAGAAAAAATACAACATGGAATGATAGTTTGACAAAAAGCACATTAAGGTATAGCAATGAGGGAGAATGATTGATGAAACGGATTTGAAAAGAAAGATGAATAGTCTTTTTGTTGGTATTTTTGGAACTAGATGTCTTTCATCTATGTTGCCATCAATGCCAAAGGGGGAGATTGTTGCAAGATTGTTGGAAGCATGAATGTTGATGATATTCCTATGGGGTAGTATTATAGATATGTTACTATGATGGTATGTTACATTCATGACTAAGTTTGTCATTGATGTCAATATAGTAGTTTTATACAGTATCTAACAGAAGAACAATAGAAAGATCAAGTTGTTATGGAAGAATAGTTGAGTATTCTAACTATCTGAGGTTATGGGAGATACTTATAAATATCTAGTATATGCAGTTAATGTCAAAAGAAGAAATGGTAAGTCTAGAAGAAGTTATGTAATTTTTGGTGATGTTTGTTCTAAGATATAATTTACATAGGCATGTTCTAGTAAACTTGTTATATCTCATAGAAAAAATTTATTCTAAGAATCAAGGTTAAAGATATCAATAAGACATGTTGGTGATGACATGGATAAGTTTTCTTGTCATAATATTGGGTGTACGAAAAGAAATTCAAGTTGTAAGGTGGAAGATTAATGTTATCACTAAATGTTATGTGTTCTTAATGTGGTCCTACAATGATTAATTGAGAAGGTCTAATAGCCGACTCAAAGAATTTTTTTGAAGATTCAGTATAAAGGAATGACATTTTCCTTTATCAAGTATGATATGAAAATGACATGAAAAGTAATTGTGTAAGTAATACAAGTGTGGAATGTAAAGTTAAGCAGAGAAAAGAAAAAGTGAAGGAAACTTCATTGCCGAGGTTTAGCTGAGTGATCCAAGGTTTGATATTTGGATCCAAGATTTGTAACCTAGTCTACAAGGTCTAACAGTAATTGGTTTGGTTGATAGAACAAAGGAAATAAGAACATAATAGTAAATTGCATGTTTGAGCAATGAGCTTTTCTCGTAGTTTAAATTGCATGTTTGGGCAATGGGCACTTCTTGCATACATTATATTACAACTCCTAACAAGGTTGGCACAACTTTCAACATGGTTGAAATCTCCTATCAAGGATTCAAAGTCTTGTAATAGGGACTCTATCTACTAAATGTTGTAATAGACTCCTAACATGGTCCATCCTCTAACAAGGAATATTTATATTAGTACATCATCTTGTGGGCATCATTCCAACTATGGTTTTCCCTATGATCAATGGTTTCCCTAATTAACATATCTACTATAATTATCTATGTGCATTTTATTATGGTTGTTTTCTACTTTGGTTGAATGGTTAAGTTTGTTTAAAGAAGATAAATATTTTAATTGTTGGATAACTGATTCACCTCCCCTCTTAGTTATCTTGGTGGACCATTGTTTCTAATAGGATCATTATGATGTGAAGTTGGAGATCTGGTATTGATATCTAAGAATTATTTTGGTGTAGAAGAGGTGTTAGGATTAACCTTAGACATAAATAATAGTTAGATGCAAATATAACCAATATTATAAAATAATAGGTCACACAGAAGAGAATACAAGACACCAAGATTTAACGTGGTTCATCCAATCCCTAGTCTATGTCCACCAACAGGAAGTCTAATATTATTATCTGGTGATTACAATCTACAATCCCTTATAGTTCAATACTGCCACAAGAAGCTACTATTGGACTAACCACCAATGTTCCCCTTTAGGATTCATGACATGGTTTAACTATCTCATGTATTCTATAAGTCTAATGTTTGTATCAAGCATTGACAAGTTGATCTTTCAGTGCAATGATAACTCTAACTTCTAACAAGTGGTATCAGAGCTTTGTCATAGGTTTGAATCTCCTTGGGTAATACTGAGGGGGGATTGTTGGACTAAATTCCAACATTCCCCTTTAGGATTCATGACATAGCTTAACTATCTCATGTGTTCTATAAGTCTAGTGGTTGTATCTTCTAACTATCTTTGGGTGCAACAAAAACTCTAGCTTCTAACAACTACAATATCACCATACATTATGAAATCCCTAACCCTAAGCCATTTCATACAATCTTTTACCACTTACAACATTAGACATAGAATAAGTCATCAAATAGAAAATAGCAGTTGATGTCCTTTATAATAGTGGGTCATTTTTGGCTTCGAGGGCATTGCCTCTCATCCCCACCCTATACTGTGATAGGGAGAGCACCTAGGGTGTTTCCCCAAGATCCCACAGGAGTGCTGCCCCCAAACTCCCATAGAAATAATATTGGGAGAAATCACATTGAATAAACTGTCAAGTCTAATTAGGCTCCACATCACAATAATCTCCCACCTAGAGACTAATCAAACTACAAATAGTAACCTCTCACTTGAAGACTGATCATAGCACTGATAAACCTATAGCTCCTGCTGGAATATCAAACCACCCTGGACTACATTGTTCTTTTATCTTGTTCATTCTAGAAGACCAACAAAAGTTGAAGAAGATTTCAGCTTCTCTCTTGTTACTACCTTAGTAAACATATATACTAGATTTCCATTTGTATGTATCATATCCATCTTTAACTATCCATTATCTAAAACTAACCAAATGAAATGGTACAAAAACTATATGTTTTTTTTCTTTGAATGTAGAGTAAAATTCTTTCCAAGATGAATGACACTCTAGCTATTTGTAAACAAATAATTATCCCTCTGTGGGTGTCCCAATTCTTCTATGAAGAACTAAAGCCATATCATCTCCTTGGTTACTTCTATATTAGCAACATACTCTATCTATGTAGTCGGTAAAGAATTTACCTTCTACAACTAAGAAATTTAACTTATTGTTGCCCCACCAACACTAAGTACATAACTTGTATACCGCTCGGTATTAATATCTTCTACCAAATCTAATTCAACATAGCCTTGTAAGTCAATAGTAGAGACTCCAAAGTGTAAACACTTACTAGATATTCATCTCAAATATCTGAGAATCTATTTGATTGCATTCCAATGCTTGATCCCTAGATGACTCATATACCTACTAACAACTCCTATTGCATGTGCAATATCTAGACTAGTACATACCATAAAATACATTAAGCTTCCTATAGTTGAACCATAAAGTATCTTAGAAATCTTATCCTCATCATCTTTTGTCTTTAGACACATCTTCTTAGTCAACTTCAAATGACCAAGTAAAGGTGTGCTGACAACTTTAGCATTCTCCATAGAGAAACATTGCAACACCTCAATATAATCAACCTAAGATAATGTCAATTTTTTGTTCTTCCTATCTTTACAAATTTTCATGCCAATTATTTGTTCTTTTTCCCCCAAATTCTTCATGGAAAATGAATTTTCTAACTGTGTCTTTAACCCCTTAATGTGATCCATGTTAGACCCAATTACAAACATATCATCAACATATAAACATAAAATAATGTAGTTGTCATCATCTAACCTCTTAAAATAAATATAATAGTATGAATGACACCGAGTATAACCATGCTCATTCACAAAACTATCAAATTTTGGATACCATTGCTGAGGTGCTAGCTTCAATCCATATAATTTTTTCTGCAATCTATATACTAAGTTCTACTTACCTTTGACCTCAAATCCCTATAGTTGTACTATATATCTCTTCATCCAAATCACCATAAAGAAAACTTGTTTTAACACCAAGCTACTCCAAATGCAAATTTTCAGTAGCCATAATACTTGAAATAATACAAATAGAAGTCATTTTAACAACAAGAGAAAATATCTCATCAAAATAAATACCCTTTTTCTGTGCAAATCCTTTTACAAATAACCTAACTTTAAATCTTTTCTTACCTCCATCATTTTCTTTCAACTTAAAAATCCATATATTCTATAAAGCCCTTTTATCTACATGCAACTTGCATAAATCTCATGTCTTATTTTTCAACAAATAGTCCATTTCTTCTTCATTTGTAGACTCCCACTAAATCTATGTGTCCACTTGCATAGCTTCATCATAGCATTCATGTTCACCAGCATCAATAAGTAAAATAGGATACAAAGGAGGAAATATTTCTGGAGGTCTACCTAGCCTTGTTGACTATCTGACATTCACTAAGGTGTGTGGTATTTATTATTGTGGTTGTTGCAAATCATGAGGATCTATTGGAACATCATCTTTTGGAGTATCATCCAACACTACATAATCATTTTCTTTCTTCTCATGTTGTGTAAGGACTCTCCTCATATGAAATTACCAAATATGAATTCTCTGGTAAAACCATTATAGGAGATTGTAATGGATATAAAATAATGCTTATGATGTGAATGTCCTAAAATAAACTAAGATTAGTTGATTCATTCATGTTTTAGATACTTAGTGATTCAAGAATTACTACATCACCCCGACTGTTTAAAACATTAATTTTTACTAATGATTGCACGAAATTTTTTCACCTAATAATGAGGATGTTGATTTTGATACCATGATGATTAACTTATATGCAATTCAGATGGTACAGTATGCCCTATTGGTGATGTTATGATGTGATGTGAGGCCTCACCCTGAATCATCGTAGCATAGTGGATACATTATTATTTTGATACTCATGACTTGATATGTCGGGACATTTTTTTGATGCACTAAACATTATTATGTTATTTTATGATGTGTTTTGCCTTACTTTCAGATATTTGATTTCATCAATTAATGCTCTATGAGCATGTATAATGATAAAGTAAATGAATGCAAAACTAACACTTTGATTATGCAATTTTAATGGTCAAAAATATGAGTAGAATGAGATAAACAATTGATTATTAGAAAAATGGATGTTTTAATTTATATGATTTTTCTGATACATAACTTACATAATGCATGTGATTTCTTAGACTACTAATGGGTGCAATGAGTGTGAAGGATATTTAGCCAAGAAACATAATGGAAAGATGAAACTGAACCCTTCGCTATTTATGCTAATTTGCATTGTCTTTCTTTGAAGGTTTTTATATAGTTTTAAAATTCTTCTAACTTTTGATTGGTTCCTATTAAGTCTTTAAGGCCTAAAAACATTAAATTTAAGCACCCTAGGGGCAAGGGTATGGATTGGGAGTACTTTCTATCCCTTTAGCCCCTTTGGTTGACTTTTAGGGTCACTCAAAAACTCTACTTTTGGTTGATTGCAAAAATTGATTTGTCTCCTTCATGAGTTGGTGACTCAAACTCCACCTTGGGGTTATCTAAAGTCTAGTTGAGTTAAGATCATATTTAGATGCATTTTGGAGAAGTTTTGGGATGTTACCCAATCTCTAGTTTTTAGAGAGAAGTTTGAAGATTGAAGGAAAGGAAGGATAAGCTCTTCTCAACTTGTCATTTTACCATAACTTTTTTTTGTGAAGGTAGGGTTCTTCACTCTTGATCATGTTCTTCATTTTGTTCATACTTTGATTCATGCATAAGACATCGTGTTGTTCTTGTATTGCATGCATGTGTGTTGAGGTTGTTTGGGGAGGGATCTTAACTTGTTCTTGGGTGTCATTCTTATGCTTTGTTTTGAAATTTTGAGGGGATTTTTTTGGCATCACTCACCCTTGGATAGAGAAGAAGTGGCCAAGTACGAGGGAAGGGCCTTAGTTGGACCTCAATAGTGTAGAGTCTCCTCTCATGGTGAGAAGAGGGAAAGAGGGTAGGGTGTATGAGCCCCTACTTGTCACCACATACCTTGTATAAAAATTTGAATTTTGAAGCCTCGAAAGGGCATTTGTAGAAAAAATAGAAGTTCTTGAATTTTAGCCCCAAAAGGGCTATCTTATGGTATGGTGATTGACGTCTCCTATTGAGAAAATCTACCTCCCCCCCTATTTTGGTTCAATGTTGAACCTATTGTGCAAAACCGGGTTGGGAATGCATGCTTGAATTGTTCATCATATATGTTGTTTTACCTCTGGGTCAGTTCTTGTCTTTCCCATGGTTCCCTTTGGTGCATTGAAGATATTGGAAAAGACCTCTTGTGAAAGACCTAGAAGAGAATTCAATTGAATTGTAACATTATGTAAAAAAATGTATTTAAATTTTGATGTATTTGACAAAGATGTCGGGTTTTCTTATTGGTTCTTTCCTGATGGAGCCTTGAATTAGGTTGATTAATACAAGAGAATGATTAAGAGACCTTCTTGAATTGTGTCTTATGTTATTTCAGTTCTTGCATATGTGCATTGATGAGTGGATAAAAGGGTGATGATCAATTATGTAATTTTCAAGTCCAAACATGTCATGGGAGAAAGTATGTTATGTTAGTACTTTGATCCATATTGTGTTATTGGGAAAACTATTAATCTCATATGGTTGACAAACAAAATTACTTAACCTTCTTGCTTAACTAAATAATTGGTGAATTCAATTTGAAAGGAAGATGATACAAACCTCCTTGTCATGAAAACCTATGAGGAACAAGAGTATGCCACTTGAAGAATTATGCAAGTTAGAAAAATTGCACACTTAGAAACAAAACAAAAAAATACCCTCCCAGGAGCTAAAAAGCTCTTTGGATTTTGTATGACAAAAGAATTTACTCCCATGTTGTGAAAGAGAATATTCTCTGTGAACTCTTATTATAATTTTTTTTAATTCTAACAAAAAAAATATGCATATACATATATTTATATAAAAACAAATATCTAAATTTTAAGTCAATCCTATCCTACCCCTTTTCAAATCTAAAATAACCTACTAAACTTTATATATTCATTATACCTACATGACCCCTATTACTTTTCTAATCAAACCCGTCTCCCTTCCAGCGTACTTCCCTCTGCCATCTGCTAGGCGTCAGTCTAGATTTAGGGGTAGATTAGTGTTGAAGCACAAAAAAAAAAGGCAAAATGCAAGTTAATGTTCATGAGTGTCAAGTTTGACAACACCCCTCTTTAATGCCCCTGTTACCCATGTGAATTTTAACCCAGCAAGCATTAGCTTGGGAATCCCCTTACACCACCATCCCTAACACTTGGTCAGTGCTTGGAGTCATGCACCCAAGTTGGGAAACGTGTGTAGGAAGGTGGCCTGTAGGTGATTTGATGGGTAGGTGGGTTGACTAGGTGGGGTTTGGGATTGGTTCTTAGCATATAGTTAGTAATGTTGCATTAGAGTTAGTTTTAAATGAAAGGTGGACTATATAGGATAATGTCTTAAATAAAGTTTCATATTGTAGTTTTTTTTAAGTGTAGTTTTAGTTTTAGTTACTTTTATTTTGTTTAAATAATGTTAATTTATATGTTCTTTAATATTAGTATAGGTTCTTGCTATTAATTGTTTTAAGTGTTGTTTTTAAATATAGATGATATATTAAAGGTTAATTGTTATTCTATTTTTTTTGTTTGTATAATTTAATGTTAGATTTTTTTTAGAAAAGTTAGTATTATTAGCAATTTAAGTTGTTGTCAAAAATAAGTTATTTATCTTATTTAATCCATTTTAAAAATAATTTAGATTTATTATGTTAAATGATCATATTGTGTTAAATTGAAATTTGGTATTCCTTTTTTATTATTAAACAAGAAAAAATTTATTGGAGGAAGGATTTATTAAAGTTTGTGTAATTATATGATAGACGTTACTCTACTTAGCAAGTGTGTTTTATTCAATGTTTAGAATGATTAGATTAGTTTAGGACCTTGTTATTAGATTAAGTTTAGAGGTTTAATGGCTATCATTTTATTTAAATTTCTTAACCTAATTAAATTAAATGGTAAATGGTATTTCATGTTGAATACTAAAGTACAAAAAAAAATTGATTGTTGAAAGTGTTAAATGAGAATATGTTGGGATTTACTTGGTAGATGGATTAGATTATTTTATTATTTTATTATCTTAATTAGTTTTAGTTTATATTTGTGTTAATTAAAGATTTTGTTAGATTAGTTTGATTTAATAGTGTAGGTTGAATGTTGAGATTTAAGTTCTAAATTTAGTATATTTTAGTTAGAATAATTTAATGATTAAATTATATTTAGATAAGTTAGTTTCGTTATTAGATAATATTTTGTTAAGTGAACGGTGGATAATTTAAATTAATCTTAATTAATTAGATCATGATTTGAGTATTATCAAGTTGTATTATTTGAATTATTATTTAGCCTTGGTTAGAATAATGATGGTATTATTATGTTAGTATAAAAATCAAGTCAACATATTGAATGATAGATGTTACTCTGCTTAGAGAGCCTTTTAATTTCAAATGTCTCAAATAATCAGAGTTATATTTACTTATATTGTTATTAAATAATTAAATTATATTGTTATCAATAGTTGGATCGAATAATCTTATGAAATTTATATTCATGATACTTTAAGGTCACTGCAAATTATGTTTTCTAGTAGATTTAATAGATGGTTGGTTTACGTATGAGTTGTTGAAAAGTATATGAAAAATATTATATTGATTAGAATTATTGTATAACGAAGTAAATGTCGAAATCAATTAAAAAAAAAAATTTAAATTTAACAATCTACTAATACTCATTGATTATTAACTTAAATGTAAATGATAGGACATAGTTAGAAGATCATGTATCTACTCCTCATTTTAGCTATACCTTAGCATGTGCATATATACATTTTAAAACTTAGTGGTGTTATAAAAAAAAAAAAATTTGTTGCTGTATTTTGGGCATGACATGTTGCTGCAACAAATATTTGCACAACACTTTCTCATTGAATATGACATTCCTACTTCTTATAATTATATGGTTTTCAAAATTCCAAAGCCTATAACCAAATTTTTCAAAGCCATATCCAACAAATACACATTTCTTTGATTTAGCTTCTAGCTTGCTTCTGTTAGAATATAGTTATCCAACTAATAACACAATTATCAACTTTAAACAATCTTAACCATATGAGTAATATTAAGTGAAACTACAACAAGATACTCATACACAATAACACAAGATATGTTAACTAGAGAAACCCTTGATCAAAGGGAAAACCCTAGTGGGGATGGTACCCACAAGATGATGTACTAATGTAAATATTCCTTGTTAGAGGATAGACCCTATTAGGAGTTTGTTACAATATTAAGTACATATGAGTCCCTGTTAGGATACTTTAAATCCCTATTAGGAGTTGTGCAAGACAATTGGACCCACTGCCCAAATAGCTTCAAGGGCAAGACCAATGAACCCATTGTCCAAATGATCTTTGTATTATTCCTTTCAGAATAATCGAATGGTATTTTATTATTCCTTCCTCTTTCTTTGTCCTATTAACTAGGCCTCTTTTCCTTCTAATCTTGTAACAAGATCACAAATCTCACATCAAATAATCCTTTGGATTGCTTACACTCATTTAGTAAGCACTCTGCTCCTTTTCACTTTGCACTTCAACAACAATCACAATACTTGAATACACACATCATGTTGTTTACAATTAAGGAAAACATCTTTCTTTTATAGGATATCTTCATATTAATCCCTTGAGTTGACCTTGAGACTTTCCCAATTAATTATAATAAGATAATTAATTAATTACAATTATAATTGCACTGTCAGCTCATGGGATATATAAAACTTCACACGTGTGATACTAGGATGTGCACATTTGTTAACGTCATTAGCATAATATCCTCTATCATTTCCTAATTGCACATCTCTTCATTACATCTCAGATGTAAGATAGCCAACAACCATTAGGAACTACTTTCCCAATACTTTGTCTTTGAACTTCTCTTTGTATATTATGTACATCTTCTATATGTTTTTGACTTAGACTCTACACACTTGACCACATCATCAGAACACTATGTCAAACATGTTTGTAACTGTACATCACTAGACAATGAAACCAATTTTTATACCATCAATATCTTTGTCTACTACTTAGCCAGTCTTTACAAAAATCATGTTATGTTGATATTAATGACAAACATAGTTATGAATGCAAAATGTCAATAATCTCCAATGCTTAGGATACTCCCCAAAGTAATATTATCAGCATTCATGTTAACAATCTTCCCCTTTGGCATTGATGGCAACATAGATGAAAAACATCTAAGTTCCAAGAATACCAAGTAATACTTGTTGTTGCTTATGTTCTCATCTACACAAACCCTCTTCATCAAGAAAGTCTAAAATCCTCTAGATTTAGAGACCAGCATTAGCTATCCATGTGCTAAAAGGAATCTCAAACACAACAAATGTACACAAGTGCATACTCCTTCTTCTTAAACATCAATTGTTTACTTCACACTAAACAATTCACAATACATTAGATACACATTCTTTCTTCCTTTCATGAATCTTTCTAAATCTCTTTAAAAGATATCTTTCCTCCATACTTAGGAGATGCTCTCCCCCATACCTTAGGAGATTTTTTTCATTCATATTCTCCCCCCATTGACATCAATTTCAACAACCTCAAACACATGCAAAAATACCAGTTGTTATAACTACTTCATCTTTTCAATCAGCTTGAGTTTCTAAAAATAATGTTCAATACCAAATACCAAGAGTCTTCAATGACTTAGTACATACTAGATACTTCCCCATACATGAAACATCAACATTCAATTTAGGCTTAATAATAGTGCTTTGTACCATTGGATTGATGCACTCTCTACATCATACACTCAGAAGTAGGCAGGGGCATAACCCCAAGTATACCTCTCGAGTACTCAAAAGTATGTTTAGGAAAAGACTTCATAAAGATATTTGTAATTTGATCTTTAGTACTTACATACTCCAATTTGATCTCCTTTTTTGATGCTTTCTCTCTCATCACATGATACTTTATAGATATATTCTTAGTCTTAGAATATAATACATGATTCTTAGACATACTTGCTATGCTTGTGTTATCACAGTAAATGATAATAGGTTCTTCAAACTCAATTTTGATATCCTTCAACATCTGCTTCATCCACATAACTTGATTACAATTATTTGTTGTTGCAACATAGTCTGCCTTAGCAATGCTTTGTGAAACACAATCTTGCTTCTTTCTTAGCCAAGAAACCAATCTTCCTCCAAGAAAGAATGTTCCACCATTGGTTCTCTTTCTGTCATCCATATTATTTTCTTGATATGCATCAGTATATGTACATAGAGTGAAATCACTCAATCTGTCATACAAAATTCCATAATCAGATGTTCCTTTCAAATATCTAAATATTCTCTTCACTACTACAAAATGATACTCCTTAGGATCGGCATGAAATCTAGCTACAATGCCAACAACATTTGCTATATCTATTCTGGTGTGAGTTAGATACTACAAACCTCCAATCATGGATTTGTACTTCTGCTCTACTTCAGGTGTCTCATCTTTGCTGGATAACTTGTGACTAATTACCATAGGTGTACCAACAGGTTCACAACTTTTCGTACCAAACCTTTTCACCAAGTCTTTCAAAGACTTAGCTTGTGAAATGAAACTAACATCACTATTCTATACAATCTGAAATCCTAGGAAAAACTACATTTATCCTATCATGCTCAGTTCAAATTCATTCTTCATCTCTTTAACAAATTTATCACTTGCTTCATCATTGTCTCCAAAAATGATGTCATCAACAAATAGTACAATAATTAGCAAACCATTTTCAACTTCTTTCAAGTATAAGTTATTGTTTGTCGTACCTTTAGAAAATCCAAGCTTTACCAAATAACTGTCCAACATTGCATACTAGGTTCTAGGTGCTTATTTTAGACCATATAGAGCTTTCTTTAATCTGCATACCATGTCTTTATCTTTTGATAAAGGAAAACTTTCAATCTATTCAATATATATGTCTTCTTCAAGTTCTCCATTTAGAAAGGCTAATTTAATATCCATATGATAAACCTTGAACTTCTTATTCACTGAATTAGCCAGGAACATTCTTACTACTTCCATTTTGGCTATAGGTGCATATGTCTCCTCATAGTCTATGCCTTCTTGTTGTGAATATCCCTTTCATACAAGTCTAGCCTTGTTCCTCACAACTTCACCTTGTTCATTCATCTTATTCCTAAATACCCACTTGCTTCCTATCACATTCTTGTCTTTAGGTTTAGAAACTAACTCCCATGTATCATTCTTCACTATCTGATCTAATTCTTCCTTCATTGCTTGAATCCAGTGATCATATTTAACTACTTCATTTGTGCTTAGGTTCAACTTGAGATATCAAACATATCTCCTCATTTACTCTATTCCTTGTCATCACTCCTTTGTTGATGCTTCCAATTATCTACTCAAGAGGGTGATCCTTTTTCAGATTCCTATTAGGGGTAGGAGTTGACATTTCAATTCTGATCTCTTCTCTTAGTTTAGATCTTTGTTCTTCTCTTTGCTCAACAATTAGCACATCATTCTACAAATCATTGTTAGTCTCAACAAAAATTTCAGCATTCTGTCTAATAATTCCAAGATTATCTTCTTCTTCATCTTAATTATAATCTACCACCTTTTATTTAGTTCTAAAGTTTTTATCAATCCTTACCTTTGTGCATTAAACTATTAGCTTAGTTCTATAGTTGAAACATCTGTAAGCTTTACTTTTCAATGAATAATCAAGAAACATACCTTCATCGCTTCTTGGATCAAACTTAACAATGTCATCATCTCTCTTCATGTAATATTTCCTCCCAAAAAATTTGAAATACTTAACTAGTGGTGAATGACAAATTCATAGTTCATAAGGTGTCTTGTCCATACCTTTTCTGATCTATACTCTATTCAAAGCATATATTGTTGTATTGACTGCTTCTCTCCAAAATGACTTAGAAATATCATTCTCAAATAACATTGTTATCGATGCTTCTGCTACAAACTTATTCCTTCTCTCAACAATTTCATTTTGATTAGGTGTTTTAGGTGCAGATGGCTGACTTTTGATTCCATTCTCTTCACAAAATATGTTAAACTCTTTAGAGGTGAATTGTCCCTCTATCAAATCTCAAACACTTTATCTAAACACCAGATTCATTCTCAACTCTATTCTTAAATATCTTAAACTTCTCAAAAGTTTTAGATTTCTCTTTAAGAAATGCTACCCACATCATTCTAGTGAAATCATCAACAAAAATCATAAAATACCTTTGACCATAGAATCCTCTTGTTATAGAAGGACCACTTAGATCTATGTGAATGATCTCTAGCTTCTTTGTGGTAGTGAACTTCTATCTAGAGAATGATACTTTCTTCTGCTTAGCCAAAATACATTCCCCACACACAACATTAGTAGGCTTAACAATCTTAGACAAGTCTCTGACTGCAAAAGTGCTACTAACCTTCAGAATATTATCAAAGTTTATTTGACAAAACCTTTTATGCCACAACCAACTATTATCCACTTTATCCACTAAACATGTCATTTCAGTAGGATTCAATTCAAATACATTACCTTTGGATCTAGTGTTAGTTCCAATCATCTTACCATCTTTGTCTTTGATAATGCATGTCTTCTTAGTAAACTATAATAGATAACCCTTACCCACCAACTATCAAACACTCAACAAGTTATGCTTCAATCCATAAACAAAATAGACATCATTAGTGTTAGTTTTTCCATCAAGAGTAATGGAGCTAATTCCTATTATATGACAAGATGCATTGTTACCAACTCTAACAATACCTGCATCATGGTTCTTGGACTTAACAAACTTATTCATATCACCAGTTATGTGATGTGAACAACTACTATCAATTATCCAATCAGATTTCTTTTCTACTTGGGTAACTAGAGCTCTTTCTTCTCTTATTTCTCTATCAATATCATCTTCCTTGATATCCAGAAATCCTAATTCATCATAACTTTCACTTTGACCTTTCTCATCAAATTCATCATCTTTATTTGCATACAAACAATTTCTATCTCTATCTCTTCTAGGGTTAAACTTCCCCTTATATTTTTTTCTCTTTTAGGACATTTAGATGCATAATGATCAAATTCATTATAAGTCCAATATTTAAATTTTTTCTTATATATTTTTCTCTTCTCACTAGAAGAGTTATTCTTTCCTCAATCTTCTTGTCTTCATCAGCTCTATTGCTACCAGCAAAATCTCCACAAGTGCTTTCACTCCTTGTCAAATTAGGTCAAATGTTGAGGGCAATGAAAGCTATTTCAACTCTTGCAAGTTCTCCAAACTTTCTTAGATCTATTTTTGTTGATTCCAATCTTCCAAGTAATGTTTCCTTTGTGAAATTCTTAGTGCAGGGCATTACTAGATAAATCATCTAAGCTATCACCTTGAATGGTGGTGTCAAAATTTTCAAGATCTTCCATATAACTTCATCATCTTCCTTGGTTCCACCATGAGATTGGAATCCTACAACTATTTTTTATATTTTTCCAATATAACTTCTTATATATTCATCTTCTGTCATTCTATCATCTTGAAATGCACATATCCAATTCTATATTCTCATTCTCTTTGCATGATCATCACCTTCAAAAGTAGATTCTAATGCATTCCAAATTTCATAAGATGTTTCGAATGACTTTACCTAACTATACTCATTTTCTACAAGAGTAATTAGTAGAGCTTCTTTTTCTCTCATGTTATAATGAATAGATCTCTCTCTTCTTCACTGCAACCTTCTACCTTTGCTTCTTCAACAATTATCTTCTTACTCTTTGTCAAGATCCAATATCTTCTACCCATGCATAAAAAATGAGTCTTCACCTTCTCCTTCCAACTATCTTAGTTGGCCCCATTAAATCTACAAGTATCCTTTCTGAAAGGATTTTCCATCGATCTCCCAAAGCTATTAAGCTTATCCTTCAAGGACTTGATGCTCTAATACTAATTGTTAGAATATATAGTCCATTGATATAACTTGGGGGGGTGAATCAGTTACCCAACTAATAACACAATTATCAACCTTAAACAATCTTAACTATGAGAGTAATATTAACTAAAACTGCGAAAAGATACTCATACACAATAACACCAGATATGTTAACTAGGGAAACCCTTGATCAAAGGGAAAACCCTAGTGGGGATAGTACCCACAAGATGATGTATTAATATAAATGTTCTTTGTTAGAGAATAGAACCTATTAGGAGTATGTTACAACATTGAATACATATGAGTCTCTATTAGGAGACTTTGAGTCCATGATTCCAGCCCTATTAGGAGTTGTGGAAGACAGTTGGACCCACTACTCAAACAACTTCAAGGACAAGACCAATGAACCCACTATCCAAATGATCTATGTATTATACCTTGTAGAATAATATAATGGTACTGTATTGTTCCTTCCTCTTTCTCTTTCCTATCAACCATACCTTTGCTCCTTATGGTCTTGTATCTAGATCACAAATATTGCATCCAATAATCCCTTGGATTGCATACATGCATTCAGTAAGCTCTCTACTCCTTTTCATACTTCACACTTCAACAATGATCACAATACTTGAATACACACATCATTTCATTTACAATCAAGGAAAACATCTTTCCTTTATATCATATCTTCATAATAATTCCTTAAGTTGGTCTTGAGGATTTCTCAATTAATTATAATAAGATAATTAATTAATTACAATTTTAATAGCATTGTCGGCTCACAGTCTATACAAAATTTCACACGTGTGATACTAGGGCATGTACACTCGCTAACATCATCACTTGACTATCCTCTATCACTACCTAACTATGCATCTCTTCATTACATCTTAGATGTAAGATATCCAACAACCATAAGGAACTACTTTCTCAATACTTTGTCTCTAAATTGCTCTCTATAAATTAGGTACATTTTTTATAAATCTTTGACTCAGAATCTACGCACTTGACCATGTCATCAGAAGATTGTGCTGAACATGTATGTAACTATGCATCACCAGACAATCAAACCATTTTTTGTACCATCAAGATCTTTGTCTTCTAGTAAGCCAATCTTTACAGAAACTATGCTATTTTAACATCAATGAGAAACACAGTCATGAATACAACATGTCAATACTCTCCAATGCTTAGGATACTCCCCAAAGCAGTATCATCAACATCTGTGCTAACAGGTTCTATTTTCATAATCAATATGTGCAAATGCTTTACAATCAAAGGTTTTAAGAAAAGAATAACTCACCTTCTTACTTGTCCATGCTTCCTTTGGAATACCACAACCCAAATGAGTAGAGGGACATCTATTAATCAAATATATAGTAGTATTGATAGCCTTTGGCCACATGTTTAAGGGCAACCCAACATGCAACCTCATGCTCCTTGCATGCCCCATTATTGTCATGTTCATGCATTCAACAACTCCATTTTCCTATGGAGTCCTTGGAACACTTTTATATATATGATTACCATCATAAGATCAATAATCTTCAAATTATTTGCTACAATACTCACCACCATTATTAGATCTGAGACTTTTTATCTTTTTACCAGACTGATCATTCTCAACCAAGCATTTCTATTTGTTAAAAGTTTGAAATACAACATATTTATGTCTAAGAAAAAAAACCCATACTTTTATAGTTGCATCATCAATAAATGTAACATAATAATAAGAGCCACCAAGGGAAGATACCCAATCTAGTCCCCATACATCTGTATGCACAAGCTCTAATTTTTCATTTTTCTTTTCCTTCCCACTCTTCACAAAACTTACTCTCTTTTATTTTTCATAAACACAAGTTTTACATAAATCCATATTGACACATTTCATACCTAGTAAAACTTTCTTTAAATGAATTAATTTTATACGTTTCTCACTCATGTGCCCAAGTCTATTGTGTCATAGCAATGTATTAGAATCTATAACAATTATTTTATTTCCCTGATTAACTGCAACAACTGTTCTTGAATATTCATTTTTCTTAAAAACAATCAAAGTAGAAGGAATAGCATGATCTGTACAAAGATATAAGGTGCTAACTTTCACACCTTTTGCTACTACAAGGGAACCTTTTGAAACCTTTCAATTTTTACCATTAAACTTAACTACAAAACCCTCATCACCAAATTTTCCTACTGAAATTAAATTCCTACCCAACCTTGAAACATGTCTTACCTCATATATTAGCCAATGATTCTCATTCTACAACTTAATCTTAACTTTTTCCTTTACAACAATCTAGCAGGGTTCATTATCCCCCAAATAAACAAGCCCAAAATCTCCTTGGACATAATCAATAGAATAACCTCTATGGGGTGTAGCATTAAATGAAGCTCTAGAATCTAAAACCCAAAAATCATCAATGCTTTCTAAAGAAAGAAATAAAGCATCATCTTTGAATTTGTTACTTACCACATTTCCCTCCTTGTTCCCTTCTAGTTTATCACCTTTATTTTTCTTTCAATTCCAACAATATTTCTTCTTATGCCTTAGTTTCCCATGGTACCAGCAATTTGTTTGTCCTTTGGATTGAGACCTCTTTCCCTTTGACTTTCCTCTTGATTTCTCACAATTTCCAAAATTGTTTCCTCTCTCAATTTTTTTTCCTCTTCTTTGTGCCTTCAAAGAATTTCTTGATGTAGATCCACCTGAGGTTTTCCTATGAGTTTCCTCACTTAAAATTACATCAATCACATCATCAAATTTTAAAGTATTAGATCTAGAAATAAAATCACTCACAACAATTACCAACTCATTCTAACTTTCTGAAAAAGAACACAAAATGAAGAGAGCCCTAATTTCTTCATCAAAATTGACATTCATAGAAGATAATTGACTAGTAATAATATTAAACTTATTTAAATGGTTTGCAATAGATCCACCTTCTAACATCCTCATATTAAATTAATGCTTCGTGAGAAATACCTTATTTGAAGCATAGGGCTTTTCATACAATTTTGCTAAGGTTTGCATCAACTCTTTTGTCATCTTATCTTTTGTAATGTTAAATGGCACAGATGCTACCAACCATAATTGAATACTTTCAAGTGTCTTTCTATCTAAAATCTCCCAGTGCTCATCTATCATAGTTCTATGTTTCTTGGCTTTTCCTTCCAATGGCTTCCATAAATCCTTTTGATAAAGATAATCCTGTGATATGAATATCAGGATTTAACTGTGTGATTTTTGAGTCAAACTCGATGACCCATGTTTCATGAGTAGTGATTCAACATGAATCCATCTCTCATGAGAATAAATGGAACACTTAGCACTCATTGGATCTAGGTGATGCTCACAGGGGTGAAGCACTGGGACTTCCTGGTGCTTCACCCCTGTGAGCATCACCTAGATCCAATGAGTGCTAAGTGTTCCATTTATTCTCATGAGAGATGGATTCATGTTGAATCACTACTCATGAAACATGGGTCATCGAGTTTGACTCAAAAATCACACAGTTAAATCCTGATATTCATATCACAATTTGACTAGCTGTGGAAATTATCTCCTACTTATCAAAGATAATCCTCCCTTTTCATTTTTCATAACTGAAAGTTCTGCCCATTAAACTTCTCAACCTTCAACTCACCCTCGTCTACCATTGCTCCCACTCAACCATGAGAATCTCACACAACCGTGAGAGCTTCCTACATAGGATAGCTCAAAAAAAAAAAAAAAAACTGATGATGATCTGGCTAAGGAAAAGGGACAATAGTCTGGCTCTTATACCACTTGTTAGGATTAACCTCAGATAGAAATAATAGTTACATGCAAATACAACCAATATCATAAAACAATAGATCGCACAAAAGAGAACACAAGACACCAAGATTTAACATGGTTCACCCAATCCCTAGGCTACGTTCAACCAATAGCAAGTCTAATATTATTATCTAATGATTACAATCCACGATTCCTTACAACTCAATACCATTGCAAGAAGCTACATTATCACCGTACATTATCATATCCCTAACTCAAAGCCATTTTATACAAGCTTTTACTACTTACAAAATTAGGGCTAGAATAAGTTATCCAATAGAAAAATAGTAGTCGACACCCTTTATAATAGTAGGTCATTTTTGGCTTCGAAGGCGATACCCCCAAAAACCCCTCGACCCCATCCTATACTATGATAGGGAGAAAACATGGGGCATTGTCCCAAGACCCCATCTTGGGGGTACTGACCCCAAACCACTGTAGAAATAATCTAAGGGGAAACTGCATTGAATAAACTATATAATCTAAGTAGGCCCCACATCACAACAAGACACACCGTTAGAGGATAGAGAAAGAGTTTTAATTGCTAGAGATAAGTTATATTTCTATTATTTTGAAAGTAATAATATAGAGTCTAGTTAGATAGTGAGTTTGATGGTCTTGCTCCTAAAGTTTTTTGGATAGTGGGTCCATATACTTTCTACAACTTCTAATGGGATTGGCACAACTCCTAACAGGGTTAGAGTCTCCTAATAGGGATTCAAATTCTCCTAACAGGGACTAATATGTACTGAATGCATTTCATTGGCTTCTAATAGAGTTCATCCTCTTGCAAGGCACTTATATATTAGTACATTATTTTGCAAGTACCATCCCCACTATGGTTTTCCCTCTGATCAAGAGTTTCACTAGTTAGCATATTTAGTGTTATTGTGTATGTGTATCTTCTTATGATTAATATTGTTATTGATAACATGTTTTAAGTTTGATAAGGTTGATAAAAGTTGTATTCATCTAATACCTCTCAATTATCTTGGTGGACTTTACTTTCTAATAGATGGTTTATTTTTTTCTCTAATTTTCAGCTATTTTGGTAGCTTCTTTAAGTTCAACTAATGATTTCCTTCCTTTTTTTATGCTCTATTTACCACATGTTGGTTGTTTAATTCCTTCCAAATGTGTTTGTATACCTAGGTTATTTGGATTGTTTTTTGCATTTTGCATACTTTCCACTATGGATTAATCTTCCTTATCATCTAATTGGTCTTTTTCCATTTCTTTCAATACTTTATCACTAAAATCTATTTCTCCTACTCCATGCTCTACATTTTCTTTATGTTTTATTTGACCTTGTGTCTCAATTATCTTTTCACATTCTTCTTGGCAACATTCTATTTCCTAAAATCTACATTCTTCCCACATTTCATTCATTTCCATTATATTTTTGTCATCTTAAAAAGATACCTCCGCTTTACTTTAAAGAGTTTCAACTTCAATAGGAATATAAATAGGAATTCTACTCTTTTTTGTTTTAGTATTTGGTATTTCCTCATTGCTTTTCATTGTGTCTTTTTTTGTACCTTCATATTGTTTCTTGTCTTCTCCTTCTAAGAATTTTGATTTTATGTCTACTACTTTTCCAAAATTTATCCTTTTATTTATTGTCTTAGAGTCTTGTTCTAAATCTAATAATTTACTTTATTTTTCTATCAATTTTACTCTTGTGTTCTCTCTTTTAGTGATAAATTTTTTGGTGTTATTGATTCCTCTTCTTTCCTTGTTTCCTTGTTAGGAATAGAATCATTATTTATATAGTGTTTAGTTTTATTAATTTCTTTATGCAAACTTGTCTCTAGCGTTGGCTCTATTATTAGTTTTATTTCTTTCCTTGCAACTGACATTACCTCTCTTTTTGATATTGTCTCCTTATTTAACCTCAAATCTTCTTCCAATGGAAATCCCTTCTAATTAATGTGCTTCCTATGATCCTCTTCCCATTGTGTGATTTGATCACATATATCATTATATACTAACATGGATTCTCTTCTTATTTTTTTGTGTTACATAATATTTCCTTGATTTCAATTGTAAAAGGGTTTTGACTTGTGCATTTTTCACATTGTTCCATCTAGTTTATTTTTCTTTCTAGAGCTATAATTTATAAGAAATCCTTCACATAATTTGTCATAATTCGTTCATTATTTTCTGAATTCGTGGATCCAACATCATAAGTCTCCTTGGAATCATTTCTTAAATGTTGGTAATTTACAATTCGATTTATATATAAATCCTCCCTTACTATTTCACCTTCCTCCATTTCTAGAGCTTAGATTTTACTAGTTAACCACTTTTGCACAATTTCTCACTTTTCTTAGATCAGGATTCCTTTATCTCTTGGAGTTGTGGTTACTATTGCTAATTTTGGTTGCATCTCCTTATTTGAAAATTTATAATTTAAATTTGTTGTGTTAGGAACCACCTTATGGAACTTGTACTCACTGTTTCTTGGATTTGGATCAAAGAGGGTTTTTTTTTAAATCTAATTTTGGAATAATTGAGGATGTAGATTGCATATTGATCTGTTGGTAATAATCTTGATTGGGGGCCATAGTTTGGGAATTCATTTTCATGTTGATTAATATTCTGATCTCATTTGAGTTTTGGGTATTATATTCCAACCCTAGGAATTGTTATAGAAAGCTACCTATTCTTTTGATTATCTGGGTATGAATAAGTTCCACTACTAGATTTTTAATTTCAATCCATATTGGTGTTTGAAATTTTCTTACATACTAAGTAGAAGTAAAAATGAATAGAGGAAAATATGATGAGTGTTGGAATATAGCACCTATCCTTAACCCAAATTCCCAAAGACATGATCCAAATTGATCAATCACAAGGAAGAGATCAATGCCCAAATGAATCAAACAATGGAGAATATGAAGAAAGGGAGAAATTCTATAATCTACTATAGAAAGTAAATACTTAAAACCTTGAATGAATAGAAGAAAAATACTAACCTCAAAGTAGGACAAATATGGAAAATGTTGATTTTTGATGTATGTATTTAGTTTCAAGGAATTATGCAACTTGTTTTGCACTATAAATGTCGAGATAGAAAACCCAAAAAACTTTTATCCTTTTGAAGATAGGTCAACCTTGACCTAGATAGTGGGAACAATATTACCTTGGGGCAAAATTGTACCCTAAAAAGGTTGAACTGGACCTGCATTGCTTCGATGAAATTTATATTTGCGGATCTTGCAAGTTCGACAAAAAGGGTATCCAAAATTTGCACTTTAATTCATTGTTCCACACCAGTATCTACAAGAATAATAGTTTTTTTTTTGGATGGGGGGTTTTCCTTGGTCAAACCTAAATCAACCTTGAAATGTAACTGAAATTGCAATATGTATAAACAAAGTAAACGTGACTATTCACCTCGCTTATGTTGAAATCCTTGTTGAGGATTCAAATCCTTGAATCCACAAGTATAGATGCTCCAAATGAATGTAGAAATGTATGTAGGATATCTCAAATCAATTAAATTAGATCTTCAACCCCAATCTTGAAAGGATCTTTGTATAGGAAAAGGCTTGAATGAAAGTGGATGGAGAAATCTTCAACAAGAGGACTCCATAGGGATTGAATCCTTCAATGGCTAACAATGGATCTCCTTGATGAATTAGATCTTGAATGCTTGATAATGGATTCTCTAATCAAGCACTTCATGTAGGTGGATAATAGTCTTATGGTTTGTAGATGTCAAAATGAGAGAAGAAGGCTTCCTTATATAGAGATATAGGGCACAACTTCTAGAGAAGGTCGACATGGGAGCATAATCCCAATTAACCTTAACCCCTAGAAATGAACTAGATTAAATTAAATTTAAGAGTGTACCATTTTGAAACCCAAAATAACTTACCCGAAAGTAGAAAAATAGAACTTTTTGAAGCCTGATATCCCAAAATTCTCAAAACTTGAAAATTTGACCTAGGGTCATGGACAAGGTCAATCCTATCCTAGGTTAGGGTCAAGTTCATCCTTGATCAAGATCACAATTGAGTTCAACCTTGACCCTTTAGGTCCTTCTTGACCTAGAAATTCAAAGTCCTCAGTTTCATAGAGAAAATTGTCAGAAAGAGGTTGGAAATAGAGAGAGAAAAATATAACAAAGGGAAAATAGCCAAATCCATGCAAAGACCTATTCAAGGTGCTTAACATGACCCCAAACCACTTACTCATAGGGATAAATTCTCTTAACATAGAAGTGCTTCCATTTTAAGATGATACATTAAGCCCCCACTTTAGCAATAGTATGGACTTGATGCAAACTCCTAGTAAAGTAGATCATAATGAAAATATAATCTTATTAAAATCAAAGGGACAAAGAGATTCTCAAGCCCCTAGAGACTCAATTCTTCATCAACTCTAAGACCACAATAAGAGAGACATCTCTAGAAAAAGAGGGGGGGGGGGGAAGAGTGTGATTATCTTACCCAATGAGAACTTATGTCCCATTATGAACCACATAAGGAAACTATGCAACTGGAAAGATGGAATTAAACTGCCTAATAAATATGGCTACTCACTATTCAACCCATTAAGGATTCACCCTCAATAATATTGTACTCCATAAGATTAAAAACAAAAATCAAAAGAGATTAAGCCTTAAGGACACCTTTGACCTTTAAGGGTCAAAAATTTGAAACTGGAGGGATCAAGAGATCCTAAAATATAAATCCATGCTTTAAAGATTAGTCACTAATCCAAAAAGGGAGAAAATGTATCTTGAAAAATAATATATATTTCTCAAAATGTGTGTGTGTAATAGGTGAGCAGAGCATATGTTCCCACGTTAAAGTCATTGTTAACACTTTAACATGAGCAATAGCTTTAACAAAAACATAAACAACTCCACTAATTATGTTTCCACTATGAGATGCCCTCGAACAAAGACAAATCAATGGAAATACCACATAAACATACAATGAAGACAAAAGGGATCTACCTACTGTGGGGTCAGTATGATCATAAGATAATATATATATGATATTATTGCAAATGAATTGACATCATTCCCCAAAGAAAGTAAAACTACAATCACAAAGGATGGAAGTTCACATAAGAGATACAAAGAAGAATCTTTTTGGACCATGACCAGGAGACCAAAAATAATTAGTGCTACCAAGTCAAAGATCCAAGAAGATTACACAAGGAAACATGTACAAACAATAGAAAAAGTATAACATAGCATGAAACAACATATGGAAGGATGAAGATACATATAGAGGAATAATACAACATATTTGATTTCTTTATCACCTTGCACCAACAGAGAAACAAGGGTCATATAAAATAATTTAACAACATTTAGTAAACATATCATGGGAGAAGCATAGTACAATAGAAAATTACCAAAAAGGCTACCATGAAGGACTAGCCAATCAAGTGCACCTCCTACTTGCCCCATCTCATTCTATATCATTTATGGGAAGGTCGGTAACCCACAAGAGGGACTATATCAAACATAGTAGGAATGATAGCTAGTTCCAAACAAGGATCCTCTTAAGAATCACAATGTTCAATACTAGGTGTAGGTGTCAACTGTGAGGAAAGAATATTTGGTAAATCAATTTCAATGTCAATAGTTTTGTATTCATCATTAACATCATCAATATCATCAATAGTATCTTCTTCATCTAGATTAATCAAAATAGGATCTAAGATTCGAATGGAATCGTCATAATCATGCATCTTAACATCATTTTTAGTAACAACCTCTTCAAACACATCAAGGATAGTTGTATTCAAAGAAGGTAAATATTTATGAAGAACTGGATTACAAGCTTTAGCTTGAGCATGACACTTCTTACGACGTTCATTAGCAGATCAATTACATTTTTTCTTGCTTGAAATATGTTGAGAACTAGGAGGAACAATTATTGGATCCTTCATAAGTTCTATAAGAGGATTAATAGGATTACAACAAACTAAAAAGAAATAGGAAGAACTTGATTAACAGATGTAGAAGCCACAGATAAAGAAGGTATAGAAGGTGTAGGAAAAAGACCACAATTAAGATCCATAGGAGGCAAAATTAACTCAAGAATCTTACGATGCTTCTAGGTTTGATATGAAAAGAAAAGATGATCAGGTCGAGAAGGACATGAATTAGGTAACGAAGGCCAAAAGAAGTCAATGGTAGCACGATCCATGGGACTAGAAATATGATATAAACTATGATTAACTATCTTCAATTTTTCATCATGAACAAGCTTAAGACATTTATGGATAGGTGAAGCAACAATGCGCATGGTGTTTAACTATGGCAAACCAAGCTTAGCATGAAATTAATCATAAGTAGGAAAAACAACAAAGGTAGTGTTCACAATTTTTCCACAAAGCTCAACTGGTAAATTAATAGAAACAAATGATGGATAAAGAAAACCATTACAAGTTTGAATCCACACATTTGATGTATCATAAAAATCATGTTGCAGTCTTTTCATAAAAATCTTTTCTTTAGTAATAACATTGACTAAGGAGGTAGGATCAATAAGACAACCATGAGTAGGTATCTGATAAAGCTTATCATAAATATAAAGGGGACCATTAGGAGCTTTAATAATCTCATAATCATCAAAGGTAATTAAAAGTTCCCGAGGTCTTTTATTCTTAGGTTGTTTTCAAGGTTTAGGTTGAGTCTTGAATTTAGGCTTAAGCTTCAGTTGAGATTGAGATGAAACTTGAGATTGAAATTGAGGTTCAGGTAGAGATACAGATTAAACAACATGCTCCATTTAATTAACAACATGATTAAGATCATACATCTTTGAATCATACACAATATTCATGGAAGATGGCTGAGCAATAGTATTAGTATCATGTGTAGGTAAAGGATTCATAAAAGATTTGAAGATTTTGATTAGGAAGGGAAACATATGTATTCCCACCACCATCAAAATTATCAACAGATAAAGAATTAGAGTCGATTAAATCCTAAACCTTATGTTTTAAAGAGTAACATTTCTTGGTATCATGACCATTTTGATGATGATATTGACAAAAAGATTTAGGATCAAAAATTTAGACATCATCGTAGTAGGTAAAAGAGGTTGAATAGGAGGTAAAGTAATCATATTAGTAGTTAACAACCTATTCATAATAGAATGTAAAGATTCAAAAAGAGGAGCTTAAACATACAATTTAATTGAAAAGAGGTGGATGCAAAAGTGGCATTGTGAGATGCAACTACATCTTGATCAACAATTTCACTTGCTTGTTTTTTTATCTTGACATAGTTGTTGAATTTTTGAAATTTATTTGGATTAGGAGCAGCATCACTTTTATCAACAGGAATAGGAGCCACGGGAGTGTTACTCTCAAATTGACTCACTTGTAATTGATAATGATGAATTAGTGCACAAAGTTGTTGAAAAGGGGTAAATTCAGTAAGCGTAACCTTATCTCTAATATATCCTTTTGCAAGTTTGAAATAAACATACGTTGAATATCAATATAAGGAAGATGATAGGAAACCGAAGCATGTAAATGTTTAAATCTACCAATAAATTTAGTCAATTTTTCCTTAGAACTTTGTTTACAATGTATCCAATCAATCAAAGACACTTGCGGGCCAATGTTGTTTTGAAATTTTTGAATAAAAGCATTGGAAAGTTGTGGAAATGAATCAATAGAATAAGGAGGCAAGGAACAAAACCATTGTAAGGCCTTGTCTTGAAAGGTTCTAGCAAACAACTTGGCTAAAATCTTATGATCGTGAGCATAATCGCTACAAAGGATTTGAAATGTTTTAACATGATGAACATGGTCTCCCTTACCATTATAATTCTCAAGACAAGGCATATCAGCTTGCTGCAGAATGGGAGTATGAATGATGTCCCAAGACAAAGGACTTCTCATGTCACATGTAGAAATACTAAACTTATTTTGAGTCAAGGATGCAAGTTTTTTTTGTAAAGATGACATAGTTTGAGCCAAATTGATAAGTGATGAATCATTAGAGGAAATAGGAGGAATAGAAACATTAGAAACACTAGGTAAAGTGTATGAAGCTATAGGCATAGAAGACACAATAGGAGGAACACTAAGAGCTACAATTAGCAGAAGAGTAGAATAAGTAAAAGGAACATTATGATAAGAAGGTTGTGATGTAGGAAGGGACATAGGAGGAACACTTATAAGAATAGAGGGAACCATCGTAGTCACCAAAGGAGTATAGGTAGGAACACTAGGTAAAAGAATAGAAGAAGGTTCTACACTAGTGACAAGAGGAATCAACCCTAAATTTTGAGCTTTTTGAGCTAAAGGTTTAACATTTGAATGCACAAGGTGAGTAATACCATGCAAGAGGTTAGCACCTTGATCACTATTACGAAGAACTTTCTTAAGAGCCTCTATAGCTTAAATAGGATCTTGATTATGGTTTTATTGCATAAGCCAAATACCCATTTTACCTAGTTTAGTTGAAAGTTTTTAGAACTCTTAAAGCATCATCCTCATCATAAGATGAGTGAGAATATTTTTTCTCCATGATAGGAGTGGAATCATGAAGAAGAAAATTCTCATCTGGGATCCTAGGGAAAGGAGAAGAAGACTCGGGATCAAAGGTAGCCATAAGTCTACGACTTCATCTCATCGAAAGATTAGAAGTAGGACTGGAAGTAATAAAGCTCATAAACCAATGCAGTACAAAATAAACTAGACTAAGAGAACATAAAGAATAAGTATTTTTGTATTTTGAAAGAGATTTTAAATTTTTTTTGTAATTTTGAAATATAAATGCAAGAATTCTAATTAGCATGTAAGATTTAACATAAAAGACAAATCTAACACCAATAAGATAAAGGGAATCTAACACCACAAAACACAATAGGGAATCTAACTCCACAAAAGAAAAGAGGGTAAGCATATTGGATTCACCAAAATGACTAGAAGAAAATATGATGAGTGTGGAAATATAGGACCTATCCTTAACTCAAATTCCCAAAAGGAATGATCCAAATTGATCAATCATAAGGAAGTGATCAATGCACAAATGAATCAAACAATGGAGAATATGAAGAAAGGAGGAAATCTTATAATCTACAATAAAAAGTATATAATTGAAACCTTGAATAAATAGAAGACAAATACTAACCTCAAAGTAGGAGAAATATGGAAAATGCTTATTTATGATATCTTTGTTTAGTTTCAAGGAATTTTGCAACCTATTTCAGACTAGAAATGTCAAGATGGAGAAAACCTAGAAAACCTTTGTCCTTTTGAAGGTAGGTCAACCTTGACCTAGATAGTGGGGCACAATCTTAGCTCGAGGCACAATTGTACCCCAAAAAGTCAAACTTGACCTACATTGCTCCAACAAAAAATTTGTCTGTAGATCTAGCAAGTTTGATGAAAAGGGCATCCAAATCTGCACTTTAATTCATTGTTCCACACCTATATCTGCAAGAAAAATGGTTTGTTTGTTTGGATGGGGGGTTTCCCTTGGTCAAACCCCAATTTTGTATCAACCTTGAAATGTAATTGAAATTGTAATATGTATAAACAAAGTAAATAGAACTATTCACCTTGCTTATTTTGAAATCCTCGTGGAGGATTTGAATCCTTGAATCCACAAGTATGGATGCTCCAAATGAATGTGGAAATGTGTGTAGTATGTCTCAAATAAATGGCATTAGATCAATGGATCTTTTCATAGGAAAAGGCTTGAATGAAAGTGGATGGAGAAATCTTCAGCAAGATGGCTCCATAGAGATTGAATCCTTCAATGGCTAGCAATGGATCTCCTTGATGAATTGGATCTTAAATGCTTGAATTCTTGAATGCTTGATAATTGATTGTCTAATAAAGAATCTTTACTTCATATAGGTGGATAATAGTCTTATGGTTTGCGAATGTCAAAATGAGAGAAGAAGGCTTCCTTATGTAGAGATCTAGGGCACAAACTTCTAGAGAAGGCCAACATGGGAGCATTAAATCCCAGTTAACCTTAAGCCCTAGAAATAGACCTAGATTAAATAAAATTTAAGAATGCCATTTCAAAACTCAAAATAGTTGACCTAGAAGTGGAAAAATGGAACTTTTCAAAGCCTAATATTCTAAAACTCTTAGAACTTTAAAATTAGACCTAGGGTCAAGGACAAGGTCGACCATGCCCTAGGTTAGGGTTGAGGTTTTCCTGGACCTAGGTCAGGGTCAAGGTCAACCTTAACCCTTTAGGTCATCCTTGACCTAGAAAGTCAATGTCCTTAGTTTCATAGAGAAAATTGTCAGAAAGAGACTAGAAATAGATATAGAGAAGCATAACAAGAGGAAAACAACCAGATCCATGCAAAGACCTATTTAAGGTGTTTAATATGACTCCAAACCACTTACTCAGAGGGTTAAACTCTCTTAACATGGAAGTGCTTGCATTGTAAGACAATGCACATACAAATTATCGACATAAGGACCCTTTCATAAAATTTAACACTATATCCTTGAAGAAAATACTGAGATTCGTGTAGCATTTCATCCCTAGTTGATTTTTGTCATAATATATATAAGCTAAAGAATCAAAGCATCAGAGAATACTTACCTGATCCTTGTAGCCTTGGATTGAACAGTCTTCTAGAGAAGTGGTGATGGGGACACAACCCAAGAATAGAATGGAAACAACAGAAAAGGGAAATTATATTAACTGAGAAAATAAGCTAGTACAACCAGTACAGGAAAATAAACTTCAAAACATGCCCTAAGGGCTTACAATAGCATAAATCTGGAGATAATTTCTCCTTATGGTACCTCCTCTCAAACTCCACTCTGAACTGCCTTTTACAATGTAAAAAATCTCCTTAAATAGACCCCGGAGGGTTAACGACTAGGAGTACATTCTAGAAAGTGCTACTAGGCATCCACCAACCAAATATAAGGTTCTAGAAGCGTCATTAGAAGTCGGTACAAATCTAGAAGAATCTAAAAACGGTAACCGAACTTCCGGGAGGCATAACTTTTGAACTGTAGCTCCGATTGACAAACCATTTACATTTTCAAAAAGCTCTCAAAGCACTCTATAGCCCTATGGACCAGCTTCACTCATCCCCCATTTTTTGGCCCTTTTTGAGGTCATTTAATGCCCCTAACCTAACTTCAAAGCATTCTTAGGAGGTCTCCAAAACCCAAAAAACTGCAATAACTTTCAAACCGTGGGGCCTTTTGACCTAATTCTTTTTCTAGAATGCTCTAAATCACAATTACATTCATCTGGCCAATTCACACCTTCTAGGTCACCAAAATGATGGCCAAATTGCATGCTCCTATTTTTTCAGGATTTTCAAACACACTGATAGTGGAACTGTGAGAGTTGGAACCTTTATTTGACCCAAATGGGTATCCAAAAATGTAAAGACATGAAACAGAAACTAAGTCTAAGTACATTTTTTTTGGGTGACACAGGATTGCCCTTATACCTCTGGATGCTCCTGCATCAAGTGGTCTAGTTTTGGATTGTTTCACACAATAAATAATCCTCGGATTTTACATTGAAACCACCAATCCTCCAAGCTATGATTTCCTATGATCATAGTCTTATCCTCTTTAATTATATTAGTTTGGAGGCCCTTTTGATATATATTATATATATATATATATATATATATATATATATATATATATATATATATATATATATATATATATATATATATATATATATTTTTTTTTTTTTTTTTTTTTTTTTTTTAAAATTTATTTTTCCTTAGAATTTGGATCTCCAAAACCCTTATTTAAAATTTTGTCTGAATGAAACCCTCCTTTCATCTTTTGATTTGGTAATCTCCAACTTTCTAAATCACGTACCCAACTTTTATTTTTCTTCCCATTATCATTTATCCACTAGTTTCTGTAGGTCATAGGGTTTGAAGCCCTATTCCCTTTTCATTGGTTGTTATTCTTTGGAGCTACTTTTGTTAAATAGGTTGATTTTTCCTGTAACTTCACCTCTAGCCCTTTGTTTAAAACCTTTGAATTTTTTTTTTTCTCCTAACGGGATTAAAGAGCCTTTTTTCCAACATCATCTTTGTTCTCATCCACATTCTTCTCTTTTTTTCCTCACTCTTCTCACTAGGGGAGGGGTCTGCCTTCTACAAAGAATGACCAAATATAGGGGAATGAACAAGAATAGAAGGCTTATAAAGCCTTTTAACTGACCCACAATATGCCTCACTCTCCCCTTCCTCAAGGTCATCTCCATACTCTTCAAACCCTAATCAATTGAAATGTCCTTAAGCTAGCTCTTCTTTGACACTTTCCCCTTTTAGCATTATTTCTAGCTCCTTGTAATTAATTGCCTACTTCTTTCTTTTAACTAACCTAGAGTAACATATTCTAAATCTACCAATACCATCATATGTTTCTCATCCCCTTTACAACTACCAGGGCTCAAAGTGTTACCCTTATTTTTTAGGAATAGAAGGTGGTATAGGATCCTTATGTTTTTCACCATATACTAAAAAACAAAGTGCATTATCATCATGTTCAATATTTTGATTAAGTAAAAATAGGTTATGAAAGAACTTGAAACCTTGTACAAAGGGACAAGAAAGATATAACAATGAGGATCTTAAAACAACTGTGGAAAACCACTTGACAAACTAGAGAGACACGCCAAAGTTCCCAACAAGAAGCAAACAACCCAAGAAGCCACAAACCATCACTATTTAAATTTTGGTACATTCTTTTGAGAATATAAAAAAATATTAAATGAAGGCTTAGAGGATTTTCCTTTTTTCCCTTTAACTAATCTCCAATCATCCTCCACCTTCCCAACAACCTTTTGTCAATCCCCACTAACCCCCAAAACCCTTGCAACAGGAGAAGCACTAGAAAAAGTGTTCTGGACAAAGTCAGCAGCAGAAAAAGGGACAACAACAACATTCTAACTCAAAGCCACCAAAGGGACAACAATCAAATCAAGAGAATCAACAGTAGAAGACAAGTTAGCAGCAAAATTCTAAGTCAAAATTTTCATAGGGACAGCTTTTGAATCTTCAGAGATAACAAAAAAATCCTCAGCCAAAGTGAGATTAGTATGAGAAGAGCTATCCAACCCATCCACATCCATGGATATTTTTTGAACCATATAGTGATCATCTGAAACCTCCAACCACCAAGAAGGTGATTTCTTGGATCTAACCAAAAGTGAAGGGGAGGATTCGACAACCTTACCCAAAGAGGAATCAAAAGCCAGATACCAAGGTTTGGCCATCTAGGGGAACCTTTCCTCCCAAGGGAAACCATAGCACAAGGTGGAAGTTTTATCATCAAAATTGAAAAATTTCACATAAAAAACTCCTTGCCATAGGGTAAATCTAAAATAAATCTAAAATGATTAGTTCCCAATATTTGGAAATCCAAGCATGCAAATCTGAAAGAGGGGGCTAGAAACCCCTAAAAAAGAAAAATAGCGACAGTAGAAGAATAATACACCACATATGTGTCAATCTCATCAACAATTTGTGAATCTAGATGAAGCACAAGCAGGTTACTTACAAAAACAGGCATAGCCAAATGCCCCCCAACAACAAGACCACCAATACCTGCCTCATAAGTAGCCACATCCACATAGGAGATACTAGATCTCCCCATAGCAACCAAAGACCAGGAACATTAGAAGAACTATGAGCAATAGGAACAACAAGGGTAGCAGGAGTAGAATTGCAACAACGATTCAAGCTGTAGCAGGAAGAGCCCCCATAGCCGCACCTTGAGAACCAAGAGCATCCCCTATAGCATCCATGGGATGATGGGTAAGAGAAGAAGAAGTTTGAAATCCAAGGTGAGTGGGAATCTTCATGGGAGCATGAGTGGGAGCCTTCACGGGAGTGGGACCCATCCAATAATCTTTGGTAGTGTTGGAAAGATAATCATCATTCAATGTTACATAAATTAATTTTTAATATTAAATCAAGAAGTTTAAACTTGATATATATGACTATTTGGATTGGCATGCTTTTTGGAGACAAGAGACATAGTGATTCATGGCGGGCATATTTTTTATGCTTGTCACACCCTTATGATTTTCTGTTCTATTTTTTTTTGCATGTTCTCCTAGTTGAACTATTACTTTTGTAATCGTCTAATTATCCTTTTCTAGTTGGCCACATTTGTGGTTCATAATTTTGATGAGAATTGGTTTTCCTATATTTTGAAATTGTGAGCTTGGAGCCCAATAATGTTGTTAAGGTATTTTTTCACATATGAAGGATTTGTGAATGGAGGCTTTCTATGCATATTTGTATGAATTACATCACACATAAATATGGTTATGGATTCACTAGATATTTTTTTCTTCACTTGTAGGTATGCTTATGGTTTTTTTATACATATCCATATGGATTGAAATCACTCCATGAATACATGATTTGGGTGTGTTGGACACATTTCTTAATTGATGATAAATCAAGGCTATTCCTGATGCCTGTATGGAATTCCTCTTCTTGATTATTTAGATAAAGGTACCTTAATAATAGTTTTCCTGAATTATATTTGATGAAGAATAACCCTCAACATAATGATTTCTTGACTAGGTTTTATTTTATTTATGAGATTTTGAATCCATGCAATTTTGTTATAAGTTTTCTTGATTTCTTTTTTTTTGTTGAGTTCTTGCATATCTAGTCTATCTATATCAAATTGATTTAAAAATCTAGTCTCATCCTATTGCATGTTTCTTTTGTGATTGTTGTGCATTTGTAGCCTTGTTTTTCAATGTGTTAGAGTACATTTGGTTTTAAGGATTTTCTTTATCTTGTAGTGCATGCCCCTAAGTCACATTTCAGTTATCATTGCCAAACTCTTTTAGGCCAGTTTTATACTTGATATTCAGTAGCATTACTTTTAGATTTTCAGATATTATTTCAAACTTAGTTGATTATATGATGAGATTACTTGGTACTCTATATTTCATGCATGTATGATGATTATTCAGTGTTTTCAGTTATCGATGATGATTAGTTAGATGGTTTATTATCACATGTGCTTTCTTATGGATACTTACCCCATACTGCATGTGTATGGTGTGCGTGTTTGTTTTCTTTATGTATGGTGTTTCTGATGTGGTTAAGGAAGGGAGTCGTAGTCACCTACTAGTCGGGATCTACACAATGCACCACTTCTTGCCATTGTCTGATTAGCTTAGAATATTGTGTCTGTACATGTGTGGATTTTATGCAGGTTGCAGGTATCGGGTATCGACTTTCCTAAATTGCCAAGAAGAGCGTACCCTATCGCATTATCTCAATGGTAAGAGAGGGGAGATAAACTCTTAAGTCCAAATCCTAAACCCTTTAGCCATTGCCCTAATTGATAATTAGGACAAGTATCTGAGTTGAGTACCCTCTGAATGTGTCGAATAATGTTAATTCGTGATTTTAACCCTTTGTTTGATTTAGTATGTGTTTTTCTATGATGGGTTTTCATATGTTGTTTTATGAGTCCTTGGTGTATTTTCTATTAATTAAGTCTAATTAAAAAGATTAATTAATGATTTAATTTAATGAAAAATTATTATGACATTTTAATACTTAATTATATTTAATTAATTGAGAAATTAATTAAATAAAAAGAATTAAATTTGGAGATTAAAGTTCAAGGATAAATTTAGAACGTGATAATATTTATTTAATTTAATAATAATATATTTAGAGTTCATTTTTAAATAAATGCTAAATATTATTTTTATTTAAGTTAATTAAATATTTTATCAATTAAAGTTTCTAAAATAAAATTAAAAGTTGAAAGATATTAAATTATTAAAGTTTCTAGATCGCATGATGCGGGCATGAGTTGAAAATAAAAGAAATTAATTAAAAGATAAAATAAGTGAAAATAATAATGTTATTTTAATTTCATAAAGTGCGCATGGGATTAAAAGTAATAAAGATTAAAAATAGAAGTCAAGAGGGAAACTAAATTAAGTTATTTAATAATTCATTTAATGTGCATTAAAAAGATAAAGCAAAGATAAATAAAGTTAATTTGGAGTTTGAGTCTGGTGAGCAAGGAGTCCTCTCGGGTGAACGCACAATCAATGCTCCGATTTGAGGAGAAAACTCCTTATCACAACTTTGGGGTTCATTTTTGAGGGACAGCGAATTTGGGAAAGAATTTTGGGGGGAGACAGGAATTTTGGAGACATCTTTTGGCAACGAATTTCAGAAGGAGAATTCTAGGAAAGTTTTCAGAGGAAAGTTATTGAGAGGAGCAAATTCTCTCACAGTTTTTCAGAGTTTTCGAATTAGCATCAGGAACAGGTAGGGTCTTGTGATCACTGATTAATTATGCAATTTTCCTACTTCATGTCTTCTTCATGTTTGCTAAATGATTGTCTAGATAATTCTGGTAAAGAATATATATCATGCTTGTGAATTCTGGATATTGGAAAATTATTCCGTACATGGAATGTTTTAATTGTTCAATATAATTTCTCCCCAATAGATTGTAAATTGTGAAAACTTATCAGAAAGGGTAGAAATCTTATTGGAAAATCTTCTTAAAAATATTGATAAGAAAATAAATGAATGGGTGCCTAGTATTTGTCTATCGGATTCAATTCTGAATTTTGGTAAATATAAATATATGCAATAAACATATATTCATTTAAAAAGAAAAATTAATTTAATGAAAACCCAAATTCAATATTTTTGAAATTATTGGAAGTAAGATTTTTTTTGTTTTAATAAAAATATTGAAATGTTTTTTTTTTGTTTTAAAAAAAAAAATGTTGTGGTTCAATTTGTACTCATTTTTTTAAAAAAAAAATTATAAAAATATATATATAAAAACAAATTTGGGAGAGGGGGGGGGGGGGGGGGGGTTGTCTACCCCACCCTGTCCCCACTTGCTTTCGCAACAGTATTAAATATTGTTGCGCTGACCGCAGCACAAACTGCGGCAACAACAACAGTACCAGCAGTATTTTAGCCACGCAAGCTATAAAAGCTCGAAATTTTTTAATGCGTTCTTTTTATAATTAATTAATTATCATTGTTAATTTATTCAAATTTGTGATTAGTTTTTTTTAATATATATTAATTTTTAATTATCATTTTTTAATTAATAATAATTATTAACAAGATTAATATTATTAATATATTCTAAATATTAAATAAAATATTATTTAATAATATTTTGTTTATAAGATTTATATTGAGAACTATATCATTAATCAATTATATTAATTAATTGTTTTAAAATAGATGAATGTTAATTTAAGTCTAGATCAATGAGAATCAACGGGAATCTTATCATCAGCAACTTAAAAGTCAATATAATAATAAGTACCTTACTAAATTTGGAAAATTGATCATGGGGTAAATATTTGTTTATACTAAGTTAATATTGAAATTTACTATAAAGAAAAATGATGAAAATACTTCATCACTTGTTAGTAAACTCGAAAATGGAAACTGAAACCCCACATTCAACTTAAAATTGAAAACATGTGCTTGTACCTTGTTTTCCTTATGCTATTTATGTTTGGAATATTTTTTTGGGTTGACTAGAGTGTTGACCAATTATAGGATGTCTACTAGAGGCTTGGGGGTTTTGTGAGTGTGGTATCATGTTGACTCGATCTTGATCACTATTGCTCAACCATGTATGTGATGGTATGTTTATGATAAGTATATTTGTTTTGTTGATTATTATGTTTTCAGTGTCTTGGTGAAATAGCGGAATGTATGCTATGAGATACCTGAATAACCATTATGAGTCATTTATCAGTATTGTTGGATTACTTCCGGTTGCTTGTTGAGAACCGATGGATATTTTGATTTATCTTGTTGCTTTCCAGTTGCTCGTAGAGAACTGATGTGATTACTATGATTATCTTTATGAGGCTTTCCAGTCACTTGTATAGGACTGAGGTGATTTTTCTATGAATATGTGATTTGTGATTTCATGAGCCTAGGGTAAATTATCTATGTGTAGTGTCGGGAAGTGGCTTGCAATGAGGGACGGGAGACCCGAAGTGGCTCTGGGCATGACTCATTGTAGGTTGTTTGTTTTAATAAGTGAAAACATCTCACCTAAATACTGACTTAAATGAACCTAATAAGATAATTGTATGTTCTCTCCCATGCCTTGAGTGCTAGTACAGACTAGCATGGGGTAGAGAGAACACTTGGTTACGACCTTGCATTCCGTAGTATGCCTTGTCAGTACGAGAGGATACTAGTGGCCGCAGAATCATAGGGGACTCGAGATTCTTAAGGGATTGCTCGGGTAACTTCCAACGTGACTTCTGCGATGGCACTTTCCCGCTTGCATAGCAGGTTTCCTACATGTCTTGTGTGCCTCTGGGTCTAGATGTCTATCTATGTTGGAACCTTTGAGTTAGTGTACTTTTAGAATTTTCCAAACTTAGAGAGTACTTGTGTTTTGTGTTTTGATATCCTATTTGAGACTTAAGACTATCTCCTCAGCGCGGTGGGAGTGGGCCATTTAGGTTCCACGCGGTCGGATGGTAGTGCTTTTTTACTCTTACCATTGAGATCCGTTCGTGGTCACCGTGGCTAGAGGTTTCTTGGTTGGCATTTACCTTCATTATGTTTATGGATTATTATGATGGATGGTTAGATTTTATGATGAATGTTTTATCTTTTATGATGGATGGTTGTATCATGTATGGTGAATGGTTTCATTTATTTTTACTGTACTTTGTATCATGGATTCGTGGAGGTTGATGCATTTCTATTTTTACATATGTATATTCTTTTAAGCCTTTCATACCTTGTGACATGTACAGTGGATGATTGAGCATTCTGAATTAATTTGCCAAGAGGCATTCGGAACAAATGTATATTATATTGACATTGGACTTTCTTATTATTCTTTCATGTGGATATGATAGTTGTTAGACTTAGAATTAATTATTTTTAAATGTGACTCAACGTCTTGGGATCCTTAAGGAATGTAACATGTTATGTATGTTTGTTTATGATTACATATTATTGCTTCCGCTACTATGTGTTTGATGTGTATGTTATACTTTCTTACTTTAAAAAAAAATATTTAGCAAACTTAGTAAAACTTTAGATTAATTTTTTTAGATCCCTTGACGGGGCGTTACATATCTATGACTATGAAAATACTCTTTGGATGTGCTTATTTGTGGTTGGACATGTTGTGTAGGTTGAATGTATCAATTCAAATTCATTGACTTTGTAGGTTGTTTTATGATTGAAGATTCTTTATTGATGTTATTCTATGTGTTGGGATGCATTCATGAGCTATAGTATTGGGAGCTTTCCTTGAAATTAGGGTGGTATCATTATTGTGTAATTGCTATGACTATCTAATATTTGGTAAACTTGTACTAGACTATGGTCATAAATGTTTTACTTCTGAAAACTGAAATGTAATGAAGCCTTTTTCTCCTTCTTAGATAAACGAGCATTAATTTAATGCATCTCAACAAAACTCTGCAAGATATTTATTGCTAATATGTAATTGTTTCTTCTTTGCAGGTAGGAGATAATTCCAAAACTCAAAACCCAAAACTTACTTTTTTAGAGAAAGTTATTGGAAAAATTTACGGTTGGCTTTTGAGGATTAAATTTGGCTTTATTATAATCACTGATGAAATTATTGGCAAAATTTATAGGTGGCTTTAGAGGATTGATTAACCCCAAGCAAGTCTGGCATTGTATTCTTTCCTGCAGCGCCACGGAGAAATAAAAGGAGAGCCTCTGAATAGGGTTTCCCCACTACGAAGACAAGTTGCTGACAGTGTGTGAGAAGCTTGACTGCTTGATCATATTGTTTGCAGCTTATGCACCCTGCAGATGTGAAAAGAAAATTAGCCAGTTCAAGCCCACGTTGGTCTTCATGATTTGCGAGAGCAGCGGGCTGGGCTGGGCTCCATCCACGGACATAGGCTATGAAAATTCGCACAAATTTATAACGAATCCAAATCGCGAAAGTGATACTTAGGAGAGAAGCAACCGTGCGTGGGGTGAGTGGCTTTAGAGCCATTTACAGGGGCCATCAGCAAATTGTAGTGAAGGTTCTCGTTTCAAGTGAACTATAGTCTCTTATATAGGAGACATAACTTATTCCTCTAATTCTGCACAGCTCAAAAGCAGCCATGGCTGAGAGCTTTATAATGTCCATCTATTAAAATACCAAATGTCCAACTATCAACAAGGGCAATCAAACGGTGCTGAGAGAATTTGCAGGCCAGATTCATGAATGTTCTTTGCTGCAGCCTACAATGAAAATGCCCACAACTGCCAAGGTTATGGCGTTGAATATTGCTTCGTCTCTCCTGCTCTCGCAAATTATGAAGGCCAATGTGGGCTTGAGCTGGCTAATCTTCTTTTCAAATGTGCAGAGTGCATAAGCTGTAAACAATATGATCAAGCAGTCAAGCTTCTCACACACTGTCACAACTCGTCTTCGCGGTGGGGAAACCCTGTCCAGACCGACTTTGTTAATGCCTACTAGCTGAGAACATGGGATTCATAGCATTGACAGTTCTCGCAAGAACAGTGCCTCGATTGGTAATCTTAAATACTAAGACCGTTTGTAAATTGCCTAAAATAAGCTAAAGATATCTTTGGTCTGTCCCGTGTTAAAGACCTTGTGAAAATTAATTATTCTCTGGTAAAAATAAAAGGATAATAATTAAATGGTGTATAAGATTAGCAAGCGAGAGAGTTTTGAAAACCTGACCTGGAACAAGAGCCAGAAAAATTGTTGTCAATAAGCAATATTAAAAAGTAAATGTGTTTTAAAGTATAGGAATACAAATGGAGGTACTGAAATTTTCTTTTTGCGGTAAAAGTGTTTTGTGAATAAATCCCTGCACGTAGTTTCACACTTGGAAGTAACCTTACAAATAACTAAGACTCCCCTTAATAAATGAGAAACATTTGTCTAATCAGCCCAATTCTGTCAGGCTGCGTAGACATTGTCCATTTTGAGTGACAAAAAATGAATGTTGAAAAAGTAGATGGGACTAAAAATAGCAAACCATTGAGAGAAATAGGCATAACCAAAAATGGCAAGGAAAAGCATTTGCCACACTGAAGGAACAAGTTGAAATTCATTTTGTTAACTGTTAGGCCAAGTTCTTTGCCATAATGTGGCTTCAAAGTAGCATACCAGTTGGCCATATTTTATTGGAAAATCCAAAATAGAACTAGCACTATTAGAGTCCAGCTGGCTGTTTGCAACCTAGCCCACAATTTAAGGTCTCTTGCTTGTGAACCTTTCGAAAAGAAAGGTTGCAAGTTGTTGAATGCATAATTGGGTGGGACGGTTGGAGCTCCCCGATACTTCTTTAATATCTACTTTTGATGTAAATATTGTATTCATAACCTTAATCGGCATGTTTGTGTCATTTGTTAATGATGATTATGGGTTACTGGATTATAAACAACTTCTTTTTATCATACTTGTTTATGTTCTTGGCAATTTCTCTATTGGATTCATTTTGTTTATGAAATGCTGTGTTGAATCATAACATCAAATATCCCCATGGTATGCAGAGTAAGTATTTAAATGCATCAACAATCACATGTATTATGCCAATCTGATTAGTTTGGAAAGATTTTTTCAAACATAGTATAGAATGCAACCCAGGAAAAATGACATCAATGAGCAATACTGAATAGATGAAGACGTTGTGGTGTTTATCAAGTACAGAAATACAAAAGAACGGAGTACTAAAGAGCTCAATTTTGCTGTTGTAACAATACTTTGTGAATAAATCCCCATAGAAAGGTTGCAATTTCACAATTCAAGTAAAACCAAAAAGAAGTTCAAAATAGTAGACGATACCAACAATGGCAAGTAAAAACATTTTTTGCCACAATGAGGCCAAGCTCCCTACCATAATGTTGCCTCGAAAATAGTTTGCAACTTAGCCAGTAAGTGGACTATCTATATCTCTAAAACAGAACTAGGGCACGTTTTGCTCAATATCAAACTTTCCTTGCATTTGATACATGACCAAATATCTATCACTAGGAACTATTAGCTTGAACCTCTCACTATAGCTATAATGAATATGCTAATCTTACCTAATTGTGTCCTTAATAGTATCCTGTAACTAGTGCTGTGTTCATTCATCTATTGATGATGTCCAACTAATAGATGCCTCTAGCCATGTAATTCCCTCCATATGTTGTGCCAACACACTTTAACACCTTCGTGATTCATGAACAAATTATTGTCTATATCTGTGACATATGCCATTGTCTAAGGCCTTAATTTGGGCTTGTTAGCAGGAGTTCACAGACTGATGCAAGGTGTGTTGTCCCAAGAACATGGTTTTAAATGATACAGTCCCCAGTGATGGAGTACAGTGAAAAAATGCTAATGGTCGAAACAGAAGTACGACACAAAAGTGTCACAGATATGCTCCAACTGACAAACATATACGACACTCTATGAGCTCTCCGAGTTCAGCATTGATGATGATTCAGTGCCAATTTATATTGCAGATCTTGAGAGCAAGCCATTGATTGAAGATTATGTAGATAAAATAATAGTTATATAAATTATAAAAAAACTGCATTATCACTTAAAAACCCTTCGACCAGAAGATTATTTAAACCCAAAGGCTATTGATAAATTATCATTGTTTGACTAGTAGACAATTCAAGCAGCAAATAGTGCTAAATCTTATTCAAGCAGTGAACAGATCCATACAGAAAATATTCCCTTATTGTTTCTGTGTTGATCAAGCAATTCCCATTCTCAACAATAGAATAATTAGATCAGAGGTAATAACTACAAGTGCCCATGAGAGTTCCTGGGCACCAGTTCAATGTGATAGCCAAATTAGAGTTTCTAACCGCTCAAGTAAGTTTTCAATCTTGATGTACCAGTTAAGACTTGAATCCAAGACCTTGCTGGAGTGCTCTATCACTCAGCTACCAGCCTCTTGTAGGAGCAGGTCTTATTTGATTCTAATGTTACTCATAATTTCCAACAATAATGTTGAGCCATATATATATGAGCTAAACCATATATAGGATACCTATACAGCAGCTAGAAATGAGATGTTTCATTAAATGGTAAACATCCAATTCAGTCTTTGGTTTTAAGTGGAAGAGGTTTCAGTCTAAAGACAAGACTCCTACTCTCCTGTATCAGATAGCTAAAAGTTCTTTGTGAATAATATGAAATCTTCGATAGCTAAAAGTTCAATCTTCTATCCAGGAAAAACTACTTTGGATTTTTCATCATCTACAAATCTGATTATCAGCGTTATTTTCAAAGTGCAATGTAAAGGACCACTCAAACAAGGTATATCTTACCTCAGCAGCATACACGATATTCTAGAACAAAATCCATCCAAGAAACTCCAAAATTCAATCAAGATATGGATAGGGGATGGTAAGTTACGTTCATATCTTTTACCTTTAAAATGCATATACAAAGCATTCTGTTAAAAAAAAATCTTAAGAAAGTGATATTTCGAACTGTTTGATAAATTGGTAGCCCATAATCATCTGCAAAAGTGCAAAGATGAGAAAATTCAAAGCAACATAAAAAACAAGGAGCCTTGTGAGGACATATTGGACCATAGGAAAATTTGTGTGTCGCTTTAAAAATTAGTTGTCAGAGGCTCTCCTTTTATTTTTCTGTGGCGCTGCAGGAAAGAATACAACGCCAGGCTTGCTTGGGGTTAATCAATCCTCTAAAGCTACCTGTAAATTTTTCCAATAATTTCAACAAAGCCGAATTCAATCCTCAAAAGCCAGCCGTAAATTTTGCCAATAACTTCCTGTAGAAAAGTAAGTTTTGGGTTTTGAGTTTTGAAATTATCTTCTACCTGCAAATGTAAAATAAGGTTGTATTGTTATTTTGTTATAATAATATAGAATGTCAAGTAATTATAATGCAATGTATGACTAACAGCTGTGAACAACTGTGCTTTTCAACAATAATTTTTCCTGTATTATTTGGTATAATATCTTACTGCATCTTGCTCTTACCACTTTCCAAGAGAACATCAGAAGCGGCCATTTAATTTTTCGAATGAAAAAATGTCCTCAAATTCTAGACATGCCGCTCTCATGAAAAATTTGCACCAAATCCTTAACAGATTAAAATTTTGGAAAGAAAAATAGTCTCGCAGCGCTGTGTATAGGCTTCAGAATGAACTGCTGGAGTAAATGAGTTAACATCATGTTCTTATGCTGCTTATCAGTGTTTTCTGCTTAAAATTTAGCAGTTTTATGTTATCATGAGACATTAGAATTGTTTAAAAAAAGATAATATAGAATCTTTTCCTTTAAAAGTGGAGCAGCTATTTTGTAGCCAGTGAAATAAGCTGAGGAAAAATGTGGGGGGCTGAAAATAGGCAGTCACTGCTTATTAAAAAACTGCCATGTGTCTTTATTAAATTCTTTTCCCCTTTTTTGAATTATCAAAATAATTAGTTTAGATTTTTTATTTTAAAATTAATAAAAATTGTTGCTTAAAAATCAGTAGTAAAATAAACAGCTGCATGGGGCCACTACTTAGCTCCACAAATTTCTCCTATAAAAGTTGAGCAACCACTGCTAGCTAAAATAAGCTAAGCAATGGCATGAGAACATGGTGTAAGCAATCTTTCTACTAATGCAGATCACATAAATCAGGAAAGTATCTTGCTTTTGTGCACAAATCTAAACCTATCAGTGAGATTTGACAAAGAAAATAAACTGAAAAACCCTTTTGTATCAGAGAAACAAACGGTAAATCGGAATGACCCATGCATCCTATGCATATCGCAAAAAACAAACGTTACACTAATTTACAGATTCAGAAAGCCTAGAGAAGCTCAGCATTATGTGCAACCTCTTACTTTTCAAGCTAATGATACACTTTATTAAAACCTAGATATACTGTGGTGGTAAACATTTTAATTTGCAAAAGATGAAAATATGTTAACAAGGGTTTGTAGCATTTGAAACATAGTAGTTAATGAGCCAAAGTCTGGTGCAGACTGGCCAAATGCTGTTGTGGATTTGCCAAAGCCTGGTGTGGTCTGCCTAAAGTTGTGCGGTATGGAAAAAGACCATAGAAAGGGCACTTGCCTTCTCTGTCTAAAATCAATGACACATCGACATGGTGTCTTGGCAGTAGCAGCTGAGGATGCCTACATGACCAGAGCACAGAGACAAGGTTTTCTAATTGATTAAATACAATGATCTCTATCTGCAACAGTTAAAATCAATATCAGATTACCCATAGATGAAGTCTCCGCTTTAGGTCTCCTTCCAACCACGAGCCTTCTCTGCACGCATCATTCCAGAAATGCAATTTTTTGGGTAAGTGTTGGAGATAACGATCATTAATGTGCATTTAATGCCACCACCTTTTCATTTGTGTGTGAACAACTCCACAGTGTGAACTGGAATTTTTCGTGGATGGAGCCCAGCCTAGCCCCGCTTTCCTATGGTCCGTGCAGAGGCCAACGCAGCAACATTAATGCTTAATATAGAAATTTGATATTTTTTCTTGTCTATAAAATAATTAAACCACTAGGAAAAATAGATAGGATCAAATCAGATTTTTTTCTGAATTATTCAAAATTACTTTTAATAAATAATATTATAAACACTTTAGTTTATATATGAATTCACTTTTTCCAAAAAAAATATTAATAATCATAATCTAAGTGAAAACAATAGTCTCTGCCTTTTAAAAGGTAGAGACTAATAAATAAATATAAATCTCTTCAATGAACACCTGAATTCTTTTATTTTATTATCAATGTGCCATTGTTATCATATTAAGCTATGCAACGTCTTAGATATCAATGTGCATTGCTTTAAACAAGAAGTATAAAATAGTAACGTTTGAGAAATATCAATAAATTATTTAGTATTCTTGTAAGTCTTAATAATCGATTTGGCTGTAGTAAATAAGATTTCAGATAAATTAAAACTGAAATAATTGATTCTTAACCGGCCATGCCTGTGACTCTACTCTAGCTCTATGACAAATAATTAAAAGACAAAATTCACAATAATGAATACCTACAATGTCTTAGATCCCAATGCAATTTCTTTTGTTTTAGTAAACTAAGTTCATGAAGTTCATGGCCTCATTTTGCCTATAAATCCAGGGAGATTACTTATGCAAAGGCAGTCCATCCAATTCACCTAACATATTTAAGATGTTCAAATATTAAATTTATTGTTATAATATGATAGATAGTTTACAATAAATAAGCAAATATTTCAATGTTATAATTAGAAGATTATTGTAATATGGCTAAAACAGTGTTATCATACTATTTTCAAAGAGTTGTTCCACAACAGAATACTAAATGAATGGATCATATTTGATTAAATTAATAAATAAATATCTTAAGTTTAGAAATATTTAAATTAGCAAAAAAAAATTATTTTTATTGATAGAAAATAATTTATAATTGTATGTAAGTACATGCAAATAAATGAGAATATCATTATTTATTCTTATAGTAAAAAATAGTCCATAAATTTGATGATAATTCGTTTTTCAAATAAATAACTTTATACCAATATTTATTTATTTTATCTTTCTCCTACTTTTGAAAGAGCATACATACTGTTGAAATCAGAACATAAAGTATTTTTATTTTTATTTTTATTAAATTAAAATACTTGGTCAAGTGTATTGAGTTTTTAATAATGATAATATTTTATATATATATAAATAACTTTATATCAATATTTTATTTTTATTTTTTATTTTTCTCCTCTTACTTTTGAAAGAGGATACATATTGTTGAAATTAGTACATAAAAATATTTTTATTTAATTAAAATATATGGTCAAGTGTATTGAGTATTGGGTGGAGCAACGTAACTCAGTTGAAATGAGAGTTGCATCCAAGCCTTATTAACGATAGTCAAATTAATCACATTAATATAATTAAGCCAAGAGGCTTTCTATAGTGGCAGCAATCTTAAACATTTTGAAATTTTGAAAAAAAAAATTGAAATAAACTAAATATAATTATAATTAAAATCGTGAAAATTACAGAGAGGAAATGAAAGTAAAAATGAGGAAGATCAATAGTCTCAAATCATTTCCTCATGCCTCTTAGACTCACATAAATATGCTATGATGAAAATTATGAGATTATGAAAATAGATGCCTCCAGAAGAACATCTCTCGGCTTATTTTATATAAAAATATATATATAAGCTAGTAATAATAATAATGGAATTTGATTGTTAAGCATATTCTTTAAATATAATGTTACCATTATGTTTATATAATTAAAAATAATTGCATCCACTATAAATAGTAATTAATTACATTAGCATATAAGTTTCAAGCTACAATCTACACAGATTTAGCTATATATTTTATTATGAGATTGATAAGATTGTTTTATTAATAAAAATTAATAGTAATGAGTAAGTTGTTTAGACTAGAATTTTACTTTTTAATTGATAAATATTACCTGTGTAGATTTAGCTATATATTTTATTATGAGATTGATAAGATTGTTTTATTAATAAAAATTAATAGTAATGAGTAAGTTGTTTAGACTAGAATTTTACTTTTTAATTGATAAATATTACCTGAAGTATAAGATGAGGATTATGAATTTTTCTTTTTTGGTATACTTTTCTAGATTTGACCACGCTTTTTTTTAGTTGAGGACATTTTGAATTTCTATTTTGTAAATGTTATCTTTATTTTCCATGTATAATATTAATTTCTAGATAAATCATAAATCATATTCATAAAAGTGTTTTTGAAAGTTTTTTCTAGAGGAGACTTATCTAGACATATATATACATGGTTGAAATTATTATTTTTTAATTATGTATTAAACTCTATATGTAATTTTGTATTGTCTTGATATTGTTCATCCAGTATGATCAAGATATAGATTGATTGTGATAAAAATTCTCTATTATTATTATAAACATAAAAGTATAATTTTTGTATTGTCTTGATATTGTTTAATATAAAGTTACAATACCCAAAAAGAAATATGTCTTGGAAGTTACAATTGACTGCCATGTTAATGGGAGTGCAGGTCATCCAAGAGGGTACCATGGATGGTAAATAGTGCAAAGATGTGATATATGTAAAAGGTTTAATGAGAATCATATCACAATTATGATAGACCAAACAATCGACGCAATATTATTGTCAACAACAATGGTCAAATGTGGAACATTCACTATGATTTGTCAAGAGTCTTTTAGATCAATGCTAAAAAAAGTTTGATTGTGTACTATGAGTTGGAAAAGACAATCTAAAGGATGCTACCAAGAAGTGTAAATAAATCATGTCATTAGATAATCATGAACAAAACATGCATGTCATGTCAGGATAACAATGTTCATCTACAGATATAATATGAGTGTTTCTATCATTGAGAAAATCAAAAGTTATGAATATAGATATAATTGGAGTAGCTCTATCACTGACTAAAGAAAAATTTACAAATACAATTTCATTATGGCATGCTTTGAATTTAGTAGAGAAATAGTTGTTGAAATCAGTAAAGGAGTGGGATGTTTTTTAACATGGTGTCAGATCACAACATTGCAATAAATGAAAGAATGATGTTACTGTTATAGTGAAAAAAAACAACACCATGAAAGAGGACATGTTTAAGAGTAACTATAAAGAAAATTCAATTGTCTAAAGTGTAAAAGGATTGAACTGCAATAAGAAGATGAATTTATAGTAACTTTTAGAATCTAAAGCTTTAAGAAAAGGTTGTCAAGTACAGATTACACTTCCAAATGCATTTTCTCAAACATTTTAAAATCTTTTTCAACAAATCAATTTTTCTCATATCTTGCAATCATTACAGTCCATGAAAGCACATTTCCCAACAAAATTTTAACAAAAAATGATGTGCCTTATGCGCACATCCTCATTTTACATATCTAGCAAATCATTTTTTACCATACTATCTAACCAAAGTCACCCTTCCATTATGCTCTAGTTGAAAACACCAATTTTGGCAAACGTAGAGAGGATGCTGATAAAGGTTCCAAAGGTTGGTTTTATTTCTACCAATTGTCTGTACAATTTTTTTTTCTAAAGCTTTATTAATAAATTTATTTTTTTCATATTTTGAAAGCATTTCATTAATTCTATGAGACATAGCTTTAAAGCATAGTTTCAAATAGTTCACATGCCTCACCCATGCTTCTACATTTGATGAGTTAGACACAAATGTTGCATGATCAATAAATACATTAGGTAAAAAGACCTTAAATTTTGATAGAGATAAATGCATCGCAATGTCAGGTTACACTCTATTAGATGGATGCTTGACGAAATAGGATGAAAATGCACAAGGGAAATGCATGCTTTAACACAAATAATAGGTTCACCATTCCATATAGGATATGTGTGAAGTACAAAAACTATACAGCAATTTTAAATATTTCATAGTTTATTGTACAAATGAGCTTAGTAGAAACTCTACAAAATTACATAGAAACACTAGCATCAACTCCATTCATGTGTATAGGTTAATCAAATAAACTCATTAATCATTATAGCTCAAAATATAGGGCTTTATTCATTAAGAGGTCTAACAACCCAATATTAAGAGCTCAACCACTTGTTTCACTTAAACCCCAAATCCAACTCATAAATTTTGATGTCCATAATATCAAATATATCTAATTCAGAAATAGGGCCCCTCTTGCCTATTCTAGCATTTTAATACACTAATTGTAACTTTGCCCCAAATTTAAGTTGGTAAAAGTTGGTAAATGTGATAGAATGAAAAGGTGACCGACTTTCTAGCATAAGGAAATAATTAGATCACAGATTAGCATCATCTGTAAATTTTAAAAAGAAAAAATCACTATACAAAAAGAAATTTAGAGTCATAAGGCACCCACTTATCAAAGCTAAAGACAATTTGATGGGAATCTAAAATGAATTTTACACTTGAAAAGGGGATTAAAAGAAGTCTATAGACACAAACATATATTGTTCAACATTAAACCAACAACAAATCTATGGAATAAAATCTCTAGTATTATCCTGAAAGAGTTTTTTTTTCTCTAAACTTTTGGAAATCCCCCAAATTGTTTTATTTTAGGGTAGATGAAAGATTTATACTACTTTCTAAGGTTTTATTCCTAAGGTTATTTATCCTCCTCACATGAAGATGACACAAACGAGAGGAAAAGAGATCCAAACATGACCAGAACTCCAAGGTCAATAAAAATAAAAGGAATATAAGAGTCATTATGTTTTATGCAATTGTGGAAATCTTAAAAATTACCTCTAGATATTCCTCTCATCATGCACAAAAAAATAAATAGGTCAATCATCTATCTCTATAATAAAGAATGGACATATATAGACATCGAAATCGGCCACCTTAAACATCACACACTAAGGTAAGAATTAAGCTTGAGAAAAAAAGTCAATTTGACTATTTAACACCTCTAGTCTAGGAATTAAGCTTAGTATGTGATGTTTAAGCCATTCCATCAAAATCACAACGAAACATGTTCAAAAAACACAATTTAGACATTTCAAAATTCAAATAAAATTGAAGTAACAAAGTGAATATTAAACTAGTATGTGATACTTTTAAAACATTGTATAAAGGGATTTAGTGGGAAATTAACAAAGGCAATGTTGGAATTACAATAGGAAAGGTAAACTTTGAGGGGGGTGTGAATCAATAGCTTCAACTTTGACCCATAAAACATTCACCACACATCCATCTCATACATTCAATAAGTAAATTGAAAATACCATGTAAAGCATGTACATCTAAATCATGTAAACAAGTTTAAGCACTCACACATATATATGACACTAGATATGATTAACCAGAAACCCTCTAATGAGATGGTAAAACTGGGGTGGGGATGACACCCACAAATCTTCACTACTATAGTAATAAAGTGTATCCAATGAGGGTTACAATGTTTGATCATGAAACATGATCTACCCTGTGAAAGGTCTCCCCTATTAAAGGCGTACAAAGACTGTTAGGTCTCATCCTATTAAATGATTTCAACACCATGTTAGAAGTGTTCCTTGTTAAAGGACTTTAGCTCACAATTAAGTAAGCACCTTGTTAGAGGAGTTCAATACAAACTGTTAGGACTGCTTTGGTAAGAGATTTAACTGATTCACCTGTTAGAATGACTTAGCATTGATCCTGCGGTTAGCACTGTATTGCTTGATGATAGATCACCTCCAAACTATTGTATTCTTGATCATTCTTGATTAGATGTCTTGTTTCTATATAATATTCCCTTCCTTTGTTCTCCTTTAACTGATTCTACAATGCAATTTCAATTCACAATTCCTTAGCCACCATGAATGTTCAGTTTGCACATGCAAATTTCTCTCTTTGCTCCTTTCACATTACACTCAAAAGTTTAGGGTTTGTCCTCCTTAAAAAGACTTAGGTGACTTAGGGTTAGGTATGAATCAATGGTTTTGATTCATCCATTTTTCCACTTAAACCTTCCCTTTATCTGATTGGATGCATGACCTTCAGAGGGATTCCAAATTAAGATTCATCCTTATCTCCAAAATGTTGTAATTCAATCTGTAAGTCAGCTCAAAAATGGTTTACATAGTAGTTTGTGCTATTACAAACAACTATTTCAAAACTGTGTTACTCGGCATCTAAAGTCTCTGATGCTAGGCATATACTGATTTCTATACTATGACTTGACATCTGATTGACTCGGCATGCACTGCTTTCTCGGCTCCTATATCACTCGGCATACACTATCTACTCAAAACTTGAGTGACTCATCATATGAGTGGCACGACACTCACTGTGGACTTGATATGCTCTATCTTATACATGTTGTGCTTGACATGTACTACGTGTTCGACGTGAACTAAGTAAATGACTTAAAAGTGTATAGACACTCACTTGTCAAAACCAATCTGAGATCAAAAATCTCCCCCTTTGACATGAGTGTCAAAAACACTTGGTCATGCATTGATATCCTTATTCTTACGAGCATAACATATCTCTTATTCAGCTATTATACAAAATATCAAAATATCAAAATTTTGCAACAATGTATACCTCAAAATTTGATAACTCCCCCTGAGTTGATTGATCTATTTTGTACTCAAAATCTTACTCATGCTAAATAGATGTGTGTCAGCTAATACTCTTTCACTTCATGTTGTTTATGTTGTTCTTTTCTTGCTCCCCCATGCTCTTACTCTATTTTGGCTTAACTCTCTTTCTCTCCTTGGGCTTAAGCTAACTTTCTCTTTCTTTGGCTCCCCCTTTGGCTTGTACTCTTTCTCTCCATTTTACTTTCCCCCCCTTTGATTAGCTCCTTTTATTTCTCTTTCTCCCCTTTTTGACACTTATGTCATCCAAGAAATATTTATGGACCTCTAATATAATCTTAAGAGTTGCATCCCAATTTTTGCATGCTACATCCAAAGACTTAATTTGGATGGCTAGCTTGGCAGCAAGGTGGATTGGGTCATCTAATTTATAAAGACTGGGGTCTTTCTTCATAGGATTTTCTACATAGCCTAGCTCCTTGTGCAAAATCTCTATGTAAGGAGTCAAAGTTGTTTGCATGCTAATTAGTTTGGCTCTTATGTTGGCTTCTTTTGTAGATAATGTTGCTAGCTGACTTTTATGTTTGCAATAAAGCTCTAAAATGTTTTTCACTTTGAGCTAGAGTCATGGGCAATTTAGCTCCTAATGACTGCATGTTACTGTCCAAGCTCAAATGTGATTCCTTGTCTCTTGTGTGAAGAATTTGGAGTTGTACAGTTTTGTGTACAGTGAGAAAATGTTCTCAAGTACCTTCTTCACACTCTTTACCTTAGTTGGCAATGCAACTTGTGTAAGTGCTATGTCACTTGATATTTTCTCATTCACTTTACTTTGAAATTTCTTTTTAGACCATTTTAATAATTTTGCATTTGTATCAAGGTCTGCATCACTTACCTTTTCCACTATATTTTTCAATTATTCAATCAGTGGCTTGGTTTCATCTAGAGTAGGAAGACTAAATGCATCTAGGAAGATGTCCTTGATATATAGCAATGTTTGCTTTTGTCTATGCTCCCTTCTAAGTAGTTTCTAATGTTTCTTTTGGCTAGGGCTTCTTGTAGTATACCCATCTACTCTATCATCATTGTGTCATAATCATACTTTGATAAAAAAATCTCTTATCCAAGCTCACATTTGCATATGTTACTACCTCTTTTGTCTTTAATGAACTTGGACTCAACACTAAAAATTGCAAAGGTTTTGCATCTGTGCTCGGCCTCTGAAGAGTGTAACTAGAAGGAGTGCCAGTTTCTAGTAAAGTTACTAGGGCTTGAATGGCTACTTGCTCCTTTAGCTTTGGTATCAACTCAGTTTCTTTAGGCTTGTTCTTTTCCACCATAATGCCTTGAATTACACCTTGTACTTGTGCTAGAGGTGCAAATAAGTCTATCTGACCCATTTCACTTTGTGTATCAGTAGTGGCTTGAGTTTCTACATTATCCCCTTCAACTATATCAACCTTTGTTGGTATAATTTTTGGTATTTTGTCTAAAGGTTGTACATTAATGACTTTAGGAGTGATGGTAGGTGGTTCTTGTGTTTTCACCTCTTTCCTTGTAGTGTCATTCATTGTTTCCTGAATTTCATCTACACTCACTAATACAGGATTATCACACAATTTTGCCTACAGTGTAGATTGATCAAGTATCTTTTTTAGATCTTCCTCTGTTAGGGGGTTGATGTTTTGAGAAATGAGATCAGAAACATCCTTTGTTGTTACCATTTTAGTGTTTACATTTGTTTTTTTGAGGGCTAACATCTTGTTATTGTGTATCTTGTACACTCTATTCTTGTTGTTGCTCTCCTTTAGTTGTTTCTTGGTCACCTATATGCATTTCAGTTCCTCCCTCAACTATGTCTTCATTGTTGTCATCTTCTTCATTGTCTTTAACCTCTATAGGCTCATGTTCACCTTCTTTCACTGTAGCTAATCCATATGTGACCTTCCACATCTATGTGGACTTCTTCACAACATCTTTGATATTGTTTTGCAATATGTTGAAGGCTCTATATTTGGGTACAAATCTAATTGCATATTTCTTCATGGCCTTAGCAATTTATGCCTTACTAAGTTCTGGCATAACTTGAGCAAGTGATGAATCCCTTATTTGCCTTTATAAATTCAAACAATAATGTCATATTTACTCAACTCTTTCATATAAGCTTTTAGGCATAGAGTTAGCAATCTCTAGTGGGGCTTTCTTAAAATTTTACATCATGGCATATATTGCCTCCTCCACTTGATTCTTCTCAACTTTTTCAAGGTTATCAAAATCAATGTGAGAGAATCTTGACAAATCTACATTATTTCTAACATTCTCACATAGATTGTCCAAATCTGAAGCTGGATTGTGACTCACCACTTGGAATTACTTGTTGTCATCTGATTCTATTCTTTCCTCATCAAATTTAGCTTAAGCAATGTATTTTCTCCTTGGTCTTTTCTTTGCTCCTTCTTCCTACTCTGTAGGTTGAATCCTTTCTTTTTCCTTTTGTGCAGTAACATGTGCACTAGCCCTTATGGTAGGTGCTGTAGGTTTGGGTTGGCTTGGTTTAGCAGTCTTCTTGGACCTTTTCACTGGTTGAGCCTTAGCATTTCTCTTCTTTTAATCAGTAGGAGTAGGTGCATCCTCGACACCTTCTAGAATTTATGTCTCTTCCTCTTGTTGATCTTCTTCCATTCCTTGTGTTAGTGCAAGTGGTGCTTGGGTATGGATGTCTTCTTCCTCTTCATCCTCTTCTTCCTCATCTTATTCCTACTCGGCACCTTCACCAAATTTAGCTTTCAATTTCTTCACCAACTTCTCCTTTTTCTTTATAACAGAGGTAGTCTTTAGTTCCATGGTAACTTTAGATTTGACCATCTCATAATTACCAAATGCTTTGGCATCTTTATCTATATCTTTAGCAAGTAATGTTTTTATTGTTGCAGAGGCCTCATCTACATTGATTTCATAGCCTACTAGCCTTAGCCATCTTACCTTTGGAGTTTCTGCTTTAACAAATGTATAATCAGCATCAACTAGGAAACAAACATCATCATAATGTTTTTCCACTAATGATACTGGATTCCTCAATCTTTTCTTCATAGATTGCTTAAAGTCCTCAAAGTAACTTGTCATTATAGATTCAAAATTTTCACCTAGTTGTTCAATGAACTCTCCTATTTGTACTGCCATTGACATGTTTGTTTTCCATGCCACAATGCCAAATGTAGGAAATGTGTTTTGAACATAAAAGAAAATACATATCAAAATAGAACCAAATTTGCACTAAGGACTCTTTGTTTTCCTTATTTCTCCTAGGTTTTCAATCAATTGCTATAGTTGTAGCTTGACAAGATCATATGTATGATCCTTCTTGACAATTTTGTAACCCACATCCACTACAATATAGAGCACACTATTCAATCTACTTGATTGGTAAAACTTGTGTGCAATTACCCTTACTGCAAAATCTATTAGAGGATCTATGATAGTGTCAATATTCATTCCTCTCTTATTTCACATAGCCCATGTGTTCTTCTCAATAATCTCTTTTGAATCACTCCTTAAAGTCTTAGGCTGGTCTAGGATTGGATACCTTGTTACCCTATGGATTATTCTTTTGGTGATTTTAATTGGCCCATTGTCTAACCAAAGTGAACTATCATGAATCCTACTCAATACAATCTTACTCCATTCAATTTTGAAAATATTTAGGAAGTCTAGGGCATGAGTTAACCCTTTCTTCTCTACAATCTTGAATTCTTCCCTTAACACCTTGTTTTCACATAGTCTATCATATGCTTGTCTGATCTCCATGTCTCCAATACTTCCAATCTTGCAGTTGTAACATTTTTTGACATCTTGAACCATTAAAACTTTTGGTGGTATCATGGTTAATGCACCAAAGGGATCTTGTTTATATACAATATCTGGTATGGCTTTGAAAATTAGTTGTTTGACCTCATTACTAACTAGTTGAACATTCAAAACCTCCTTACCCTCTACACCCTTTGAACTAGATGTCATTATATGAGACTAGGGTTTATGAAAATAGAAACAACATATCTCAGCACATGATAAATACCTTGCTAAATCTGACAAAATGGTGTTGAATATTTGTTCAGATCTTCTGCAATCTCTTCTAATGAATTTCCTGATTGCCTTTAGCTCTCCTTGCTCTTTCTCGATTTAAAAATGATGTAAAATGAGCTAAAAATTCATTAAATACCCTTTTGAAACACTACAATTAATGTTGAGTGCTTACATAGTTGTAAGCTCAACATCAACTAATTTCAGGCTCACTCGACATCCACTAGTCTTTACAATCATTTGACAATCATTATGAGCTTGGCATCAACTTGCCAATCTGTTAGCTCGACATCCTCTAGCATTTCACTCAACAATCATATGAAACTTTTTATGCTCAGCAATAACATGAAAAACTTAGAGATTTTTCTTTGATTCCTGATAACATCTTGCATCTTTATTAATGCTTATGTAGACTTTTCAGTACTAAATTCTTTTGGAACTGATGTATGTTATAACTTATGAATATCAGTCCCACATACTTCTTGATTGCTTAGTTTGATGAGGTGTGATTACTTGACCCATTGGGTAAAGTGATCCCTTCTACACTTGATGTGTTGGAATCCTCCTTTTTCTTCCATGTCTTGTTCATATCATTTCTAATATTTTCAATTACTGCCTTGCCTTTGCCTTTACTATTATTGAACTCAAAACTTGGTGTCTTTGACCTTGTTGGACAATATCAACTAATGTGACCATTCTTCAAACAACTAAAACATGTGGTTTGGCTCAACAACCTTTTGTAGTTACTTTTGAAGTGTGTCGTAATGCAATTCTCAAGAACATGTCCATACTCTTGACAATAATGATAGCTATATCTTGTATCATAATCTCAGTTGTAAGAGTTTTCTTTTGTCTTTACCTATGTTTTCCTATCTCATGACCACATGGGTTTGGATCTATACTCAAAATCTCTATGTCCATACTTTTGACAGTTATAAAAATATCCTTCAAATCTTCGTGTGTGCATGGTTATAGTTCTACATTCATATGCCTGATGACCTTATTTGTTGCACTTATGACAGTGAACCATGCTCTTATGCTTGACATTCTAATTTATAGTCTTGCTCCTACACACATTAGCAATATGTCTTTTCTTACCACAATTATGACAAGTAGGTTTGAAGTTCTTACCTTTTTTGCTCCTTTCTTCAGCACTTTTGGAAGATTTTCCTTCTTCAGTGCTTGTGTATCCCAATCCAGATGTATCATTATTGGATCTAGGGGATCTCAATAATTGCTCAAAGTATTTGATGGCTTCACTTGGTTTATTGAAACTTTCAGCAAATTCTTTTTCCCTTTTTAGGTCATTTTTCAATTTCTCATTCTGTAACTTTAATGTTGTTATCTCAATTTCCTTGGCATTGAATTCATAGTTAGCATTCATCATTTGACTCAGAGTGTCCAATTGCATGTTGGAAATATTGGTTAGCTTTGATGATTTCTCTTCCAGTCTATTGATCAAAACTCGTTTGTCTTCTTCAATCATGGCTTTCTCTTCCATAGCTTTCTTTTTTTGTTCAATCAACTCACATGGTAGTATGACTTGTGATTCTTGATCTAACTTGAGATTTCTGATTTCCTCATTTTGAGCTCTATTCTTTTTCATTAGATCTGCAATTGCTACATCAAATTCATTGGAGTCTCTATTAGAAAATAGCTTGGTAGTGTCCATTTCTTTGTTTTGTGTGTCATTCTCCTCAATGGAAATTTCCTTCTTTCTCTTCAAATATTCCTTTAGGTCTTCTCTTGCTTCATTCAGTTGATGTAGAATGAGTTGTATTTCAATTCCCTGATTCTCAATGATCTTTCCCAACTTGTAGACCTCCATTTTCAAGATCTTTCCTCAAAGTTGCAAAGATTTTCTTTCAGAGAGCAAGCCTCTAATACCAATTGTTGAAATTGCAATAGGAAAGGTAAACTTCTGAGGAGGGGGGGTTTTGAATCAATAGCTTAAATTTTGACCCATAAAATATTCACCACACATCAATCTCATACATTCAATAAGTAAACTAAAAATACCATGTAAAGTATGTACATCTTAATCATGTAAATAAGTAAGCATTCACACATATATATGACACCGGATATGATTAACCAAAAACCCTCCAATGAGAAGGTAAAAATGGGGTGGGGATGACATCTACAAATCTTCACTACTGCATTAATAAATTGTATCCAATGAAGGTTACAATGTTTGATCATGAAACATGATCTACTCTATGAAAGGTCTCCCCTATTAAAGGCTTACAAAGACTATTAGGTCTCACCCTCTAAAAGGATTTCAACACCCTGATAGAAGTGTGCCTTGTTACAAGACTTTAACTCACAATTAAGTAATCATCTTGTTAGAGGATTTCAATACAACTTATTAGGACTACTTTGTTAAGAGATTTAACTGATTCACCTATTAGAATGATGCAGCATTGATCCTGTGGTTAGCACTCTTTTGCTTGATGACAAATCATCTCCAAACTATTGTATTCTTGATCCTTCTTGATTAGATGTCTCATTGTTATATACTATTCCCTTCCTCTATTCTCCTTTAATTGATTATGAAATGCAATTTCAATTCACAATTCCTTAGCCACCATGAATGCTTTGTTTGTGCATGCAAACTTCTCTCTTCACTCCTTTCACATTACACTCAAAAGTTTAGGGTTTATCCTCTTTAAAAAGACTAAGGTGACTTAGGGTTAGGTATGAATCAACAAGTGTTATTCATCCATTTTTCTGCTTAAACCTTCCCTTTATCTGATTGGATGCATGACCTTCATAGGGATTCCAAATCAAGATTCGTCCTTATCTCCAAAATATTGTAATTCAATCTCTAAGTCAGATAAAAAATGGTTTACATAGTAGTTTGTGCCACTATAAACAACTATTTCAAAACTATGTCACTCGGCATTTGAAGTCTCTGATGCTCGGCATATACTAATTTTTATACTATGACTTGGTATCTGAATGACTCAGCATGCACTGCTTTCTTGGCTCTTGTATCACTTAATATACACTGTCTGCTCGGTACTTGAGTGACTCGGCACATGAGTGACTCAACACTCACTATAGACTTAGCATGCTCTATCTTATACATGTTGTGTTCAACATGTACTACGTGTTCGACATGAACTAAGTAATTGAATTAAGTGTATAGACACTCACTTGTCAAAACCAATCTAAGATCAACAAGCAATACATGGGATAAAGAAACTCTCTCATGAGACAACTGATATATTTTTGGTGAAAGGTCAAAATATGACCAATGCTTACCAGTACAATGTTCCCATACCTATGTTGCTAAAAATTCACAAACAACAAATCTAAGTAGACAACTAATATACTCTACAAATTGCTTAGTTATATATGGTTTCCATAGACATGAATGTCACCCAAATAAATTCTTTATTTTTGTATTACTTGCAAAATATTATGAAAATGATTGAAATTAAAAAGGAGCTTGAGAGGCCCTTTCTAATCAAACCATGCATAAACCTCTCATGTATCTTTGATCACTTCAATAAGGTAAGCACTCTACAACCAAGGATAACTTTAGTGGTTAATACTCACCAATTAGCTAATCTCACTCATTAAGGACCCCAAATTTGGCTATTGTTTTACACATTTGGGATGTCCATATCACTTGCACTTAACCAAAATTGGGTCCCATGCTTAGGCCTATTGCCAATAATAATACAAAAGTATTTTTATTTTAGTGATGACTTCGCCAATGGAATCTAATTTCTCTATTGGATAATTTATTTATTTTAAATTGCCTTCGATTTCCAAGGATTCTCTTAATTGATGGTTATATTTGCCAATATTTGGTAAAAAATTAAGTTAGCTTACAAATTAAGTACATATATTTAACATGTGGCTCTATTCTAAATATTTTTCAAGAAACTTTTTATCTTTTCTCACTTTGGCCCAAAATTGATTTGATTGGGGACATGTGCCTTTATTTCATGGTCTTTCTTTTAAAATGGGATCCTCTTAAAATTTTATCTTGAAATAGGATTTAGATCATTGATTTAGGATCATCCAATGACTATAAATAATAGGGGTTCTGCCCCCAAACTACCATTGAATAATTTAGAGGGAAATTGTAATGATATAAGTGGTAACCTTAAATTTTGATAATTAATTAGGCTCCATATAATATTAATATTGATAAAATCATGGTTTCTAGATATGTGTACTTTTGTTCATGATTTTCATCATAGTGAAAGATTCATAGGGATTTTATAGAATTTTTATATGATTGAATAAAAATGGCCAATTAAATTAATATTTTCCCCTACTTAAAAAAAAAATTCACTAATAGAAATTAATTTTTTCCCCCTATATTAATGTTCAATTCACCAAAATTATATGCTTATTTCCAAATAGGGGTTTCTTAAAGTTATCTCTGTCTACAACTAATATTTTAGAACAACAAAGTGTTCCCAACCTGAAGATTGTGCATTATGTTTAAGAGATATCCTTATTGGAGCATGGGTATCATCTACCATTCCCTTTGACAAAAATTTGCTAGGTGAAACTATAGAGAAAGCATAACAAAAGCATAAGGCTTCTCTCTAACAAACTCTCTAATTAGGGAAAATCTAAGCCACATGTAGTAAATAGAGAGATCTCAATATCAATGTCAAGGAGTAGATCAAAATCATCAAGTTAGAAGACGGATGTCAATTTTCACCAAGTGCTCTAATGAGCCCACATTAAAGAGTCCATTTCTAATATGATAACAATGTCATCCTTAAAATAATAGGTTTGAGATAATTTAACAAATCTATTTGGGTAACTATGTTCTTTGATACAATGTGTATGTATTAGTTCACTTTATTGATGTGTTCATTTTATTATAGCTAATTAAAGAATTATAAATCTCTTATTTGGGTTTTAAAATGAACTTAGGATATATCATGTATTTAAGTTATGGTCAAGATCTTAGTTTTTTAATTAATGTAGTTAAAAGTAACTACATCTTGGAACCATTGACATAGTTAACTTGGTTGTGATGATTGGTAGCATGTCTTATCATGTCTTAACATTAACATATGTAACTATAATTGTATGTGCTTTTTTAATTTAAATGTTAGTGTATGTTAAATATTTAAGAAAAAAATGTATTGCATCAACATAGTGTAAGGTTAACTTCTCATGGGTTCCAGGATGAGGAGTTAAACACTTTACATGTGACAATTCTATTTGAGAATGTATCTGTATACTTTCATTATGATGCCCATGGAAATTATACCTATTTCAAATATAGAATCAAAGAAAGATCAAAAAATATGTAGTTCCAAGTTCCTTAAACATTTAAAAGTTGTTTTGTGCAATATAGAACAATTCTGATGTATCCAAGTTGTGAGAAGCATAACACAATGGTGTCATGTGTAGGAATTAGAAATTTTGATCGATTGGAGAAAGTAAAAATAAAATGAGTGAGCATGAAAATGAAAAGATTATTTTATTATGATGATAAAAAAAAATTGAAAGGGTCCAAACCCTTGAATAATGAGATAACCAACAAGCTAATAAAATGAATACAATAAAATATATAGGACAAATAAAACAAGGATACTAACCCTAATACAAAGAAAGCCCTTAAGAAGATATGATTGTTAAATTTTGTATTATATCAAAATAATTTCCTACGATAAGATGAGAATGGAAGCTACACAGTTACAACTTCTATATGAGGTCCATTACCTTGGAGTTTACCTTGTGAAATTTTATTATTTTTGTTGTTTCCTCAAAAAATTGACATATTTCTCATGGTTATTTATCACCATTATAATGTTGATTAATCTATGGTTCTTACTAAGTTCATCTTCAATTTCATTCCAACAAAGTAAGAATACTTCTTTAAATATTAATACATGTTAGTGAACAATTTTCCCCTTTTAATATCAACAAATTCTTGACTCTACTCCCAAATTTAAAGAAAAATGCAAACACCAAAAAATGAGTTCCTTTTGATAGAAAACTCTTTGTATTTATAGGTACATGTTCCTAACTTCAAAGATATATCAATTTGAATCTTATTATAAAAGAATGATTTCCACAATTACTTTTTACTAGAAAGCATAAAGGAAAACATTCAATTCATAATGATGAAAAGAATGTACAGATGAAAAAGAAATTCAAACTTCACAACAATTATCAACCACGTGAGTGATTATTACTATGAAACAATTTTAAATGAAGGCTACACTATTTTCTTGGATTCAATATTAACATATAATGCAAGGAAAGAACTGGTTGCACATACATTCACTCCCACATGACAATGAAAAGCATGTTACAATAAACCATATGATTTAATAGCCAAGATTCATATACCAAACCACACAATTTCATCTTTCATTAGATTAAACATATCAATATCATAGATCCAAAATTTGATAACTAAAAACAACAGTATCTAATCCAGAGTATCAACATTATCAAAGTCATTTTAAATAACATATATACTAGTGCAGGGCTTGAAATTGAGTTTTTAAAACTAACTCATCATTGAATTAATAAACTACCAAAGTCTTAACGAAAAAGCTAGAACTACTAACTAATCAAAAAGGAAATACGATATTGGTCTAAGCCCTACCTAATTGCTAATTATGTTAGTAGAGTCCATATTATTCTCTTGGCTTGCTAGTAGGCATCCACCTACATCTTTGCACAACTTGTGAGTTGCCATGAAATTAATTAACTCCTTTTGTTGGGGTACACCTAGCTCTTCCATCCTTAACTTCCACACGGTCATTATCTTGCGAACATGCCCCATGTTTACCTCTTGGTCTTCCAAATGATCTTTACAAATGATCATTGTAGAGCCTACCTAATCCTTGCAGCCTTAGATTAACCAGTATTCTAGAGAATTTGTCTAGTTTTGGATTGTTCCACACAGTGAAAAGTCCTAGGATTTTACATTGAAACCACCAACCCTCCAAGCTATGATTCCTTATGATAATAGTGTTATCCTCTTTAATAATATTGATTTGGAGGCCCTTTTGATCTATTTCTTTAATTTTGCCTTAGAATTTGGATCTCCAAAACCCTTATTTAATTATTTTCTGAATGAAACCCTCCTTTCTTCTTTTGATTTGGTAATCTCCAACTTCCTAAATCACATACCCAACTTTTATTTTTCTTCCTATTATCATTTACCCACTAGTTTCTATAGGTCGTAGGGTTTGAGACCCTATTTCCATTCTATTGGTCGTTATTCTTTGGAGCTGCTTTTGTTATATAGGTTGACTTTTCTTGTAACTCTACCTATGGCCCTTTGTTTAAAACCTTTGAATTTTTTATTTTTCTCCTAATGGGATTAAAGAGCCTTTTTTCCAACACCCTCTTTGTTCTTATCCACATTCTTCCCTTTTTTCCTCACTCTTCTCACTAAGGGAGGGGTCTTCCTTCTATAAAGAATGGCCAGATACAGGGGACTAAACAAGACTAGAAGGCCTATAAAGCCTTTCAGCTAACCCATGATATACCTCACTCTCCCCTTCCTCAAGGTTGTCTACATACTCTTCAAACCCTAATCAATTTAAATGACCTTAAGCTCTTTGTTGACACTTTCCCCTTTCGACATTGTTTCTAACTCCTTGTAATTAACCACCTACTTCTTTCTTTTGACTGACTCCAGAGTAACATCTTCTAAATCTACTAATCCATCAATGTTTCTCATCCCCTTTACAACTACTATGGCTCAAAGTGTTACCCTTAATTTTTGGGAATAGAAGGTGGTATAGGATCCTTACATTTTTCATCATATAGTGCATTATCATCATTCAATGTTACAAAAGTTAATTTTTAATATTAAATCAAGAAGTTTAACTAGATCTGTATGACTATTTGGATTGGTGTGCTATTTGGAGACAAGAGACTCAGTGGTTCACGGCAGGCATGATTTGTAATGCTTGTCACACCCTTATGATTTCTTATTCTATTTTTTTCTGCATAGTCTCGTAGTTGAACTAGTACTTTTGTAATTATCTAATTATCCTTTTCTAGTTAGGCACATTTTTGGTTCATAATTTTGATGAGTATTGATTTTCCCGTATTTTAAAATCTTGAACTTGGAGCCCAATAATGTTGTTAAAGTATTGTTGACATATGAAGGATTTGTGATTGGGGGATTTCTATGCATATTTGTATGAATTGCATCACACTTAAATATGGTTATGGATTGGTTGGATATTGATGCCATCACTCATAGGTATGTTTATGGTCTTTTTATACATATCCCTATGTATTGAAATCACTCCATGAATACATGATTTGGGTGTGTTGGACACTTTTCTAATTGATAATAAATCAAGGCTATTCTTGATGCCTATATGGAATTCCTCTTCTTGATTATTTTGATAAAGGTACCTTAATAATAGGTTTTTGTATTATATGTGATGAAGAATAACCCTCAACATAATGATTGCTTGACTAGGCTTTATTTTATTTATGGGACTCTGAATCCATGCAATTTTGTTATAAGTTTTCTTGATTTCTACTTTTGTTTTTGAGTTCTTGCATATCTTGCCTATCTATAGCATATTGATTTTAAAAATCTAGTTTCATCCTATTGCATGTTTTTTTTGTGGTTATTATGCAGTTTGTAGCCTTCTTTTTCAATGTGTTAGATTAGATTTGATTTTAAGGCTTTTCTTTATCTATGACTATGAACAATATTCTGTAGATGTCCTTATTTGTGGTTGGGCATATTGTGCAGGTTGGATGTATCAATTCAAATCCATTGACTTTGTAGGTTTTTCTATGATTCAAGATCCTTCATTGATGTTATTCTATGTGTTGGGATTCATTCATGAGCTACAGTATTGGGAGCTTTCCTTGAAATTTGGGTGGTATTATTATTGTGTAATTGCTATGACTATCTAAGATTTGGTAAACTTGTACTAGACTATGGTTGTTGTTCAATACCATTGTAATAGCTATTTAGGTCATATATTCTACATCAAGAGCTATAACCCCAAGTTTGCTTCAATGAATTCTTTCTTATTAATATGTTCCCTTCAATAGAGCCATTTATACACCTTTATATTACTAAGATGGGTATATATATTTTTATCAAAATAAAAAATATTGCATTATTAATCTATAACTAATAATCAAATTGCATCATTAAGTACATTGCATTCCACATTCATCTAATAACCATGATGAAAGATAAACATAAGAAACATAAATCCATAATATGAAATTCATAAACATACTAATCAAATGTCTAATCATTCCACATCATAATTTGTCTAAACAACCATAAAACATAATAACCCATTGTCTAATTATATCAATCAAATTCATTGAGCGTTACAAATATAGTCAAAGAAAGTGAACAACATGTAACTTGTCTCTTGAAAACTATATTCGTTAAGGGTCAGACATAGTAGATTGGATAAATAAGAAATGAAAGATAATTGATACAGTTCTTTTTCCATAAAAAACTATGATTAGATTGTAAAATAATTCCTTAATGCATACATGACTTACATATAAACATATATTCATTATAACTACACTATCTATTCAAAACTATTACTTCCTATTCATTATACACTTTAATAAATTAATTAATTAATTAATTTTTAAAAAAATTATTTAAGGCATTCCTTCTTGTGAAATCAATTTTTTATGTAATTGAAACCTAGTTCTCCTATAAATAACGGGAGCCACAAGTTCTAAAGTCACTCGAACAAACTCATTCTTTTTATATCGTATAATCAAGGCTCCTCCATTAGAAAAATGTCATTTTGTGTTGAAGTTGATGAAAGATCAACCACATAGCTTTCAAGAATCACCTATATGCAAACACATGTCATAGAAGAGACAAGCAGAAGGCTATGGAGGTTGAAATTTCCAAATCCATAGATGATACATTCTTGATGGGCAAAAAGAGAAATTTTGTTATATCAAAAGTGAATCAATAAATTACAAAGAGATCAATTCTTATAAAAGGAGATCAAAACCCTAATAGGGTAAAACTTAGGTTGCATGATAATAATTAATTATTATATGCCTAAAGTTTAGCTTAAGTAAATTAGAAATAATAAGTGACTTAATAATTAAATCAAAATGATTTAATTAATACGACAATATCTTATTACTTTAGCATTTTGTATATGTTATCTTGTACTCTCAATGTCTAGATTTGATTATCAATATTTTGAATCACACTATTACTTCATGTGCATAATATACCTTTTTTGAATAAATAAAATAAAAAATTAGGGAAAAAAAATTATTTAATACATATGAAATCTGTTCAAACTACATGTCCTATCATCAAAATACAAGACCATAAAAGAAAGGTAAGATGAGACATAATATCAATCAGTTTGTATGCCTTAACTATAATTGGACATTTTACAAACAACTAGAAGTGCACTATTGAGCCAGAGGAAATTTAAGCCGAGACCAAATCTTGATTGTAATATTCGAAACTAACAAGCACCTACTTTTCCTATTTCAACCATATACTCTATTATTTCTGTATACGTGTGAAAACAGATGAGTATACCTACCCATTTGCAGCATTGAATAATACTTTAGATAAAATAAAGCTGGAGTAATTGATTCTCAGCCAAATATTCTATCCACATTTTCTATGCGCGTTGAATATTCTACTCGACCCCATGACAAATAAATAAAGATAAATCTCTTCAATGAACACTTGGATTCTTTTCTTTTATTATCAATGTGCCATTGTGATCGTATTAAGCTATGCAACGACTTAGTTATCAATGTGCATTTCTCTAAACAACAAGTATTAAATAATAACATTTGAGAAATATCAATAAATTAATTGGTATGCTTTCAAGTCTTATTAATCAATTTGGCAGTAGTAAATAATATTTCAGATAAATCCAAACTGAAATAATTGATTCTTAGCCGGCCATGCCTATTGATTCTACTCTGGCTCTATGACAAATAATTAAAAGATAAAATTCACAATAATGAATACCTGCAACATCTTAGATCCCAATGCAATTTCTTTTGTTCAGTTAACAACATCCATGAAATCCAAAGCCCTATTTTCCCTATAAATCCACGGGATTACTTATGCTAAATGCAATGCAAAGGAAGTCCATCCAATTATTCAAAGGTAGTCCATCCAATTATTCAGTTCACATATTTAAGATGGCATCTTATCCACGTCTTGCAGCAGCATTTTTGTTGTGTTTTCTGATAGTCCTGCTGCTCACCACCATTCTTACTCAAGCATCTCGCCCCACTTCAATGTTTCAAGGTTAGTGTACAAATTAATTATGCCATAATTTGTTTTTTCCTTCAATATTTCAAATCTCACTCTATAATTCATCATTTTAATCATAAAATAACTTTATAATATATCTTACCAATGAAATAATGAAGAAGAAATGTTATTTTTATTGCAGAAAAAATGGCAGTGGAATGTATTAGATGTAAGTGTGGAGCTGTCAGTTGCCCCTACTGCGATTAAATGAGTTGTGGTTTCCATATGTTGACTTCCAATAAAATAAGTGCTTAGTAGAGCACTAGAAAAATGAGTTTTCTATGTCTTTCATTTAAGTTGTGTGTATCAAAGTTGTGAAACATCTTCTTAAGATGTCTGGACTTTTATATGTTCAAGTTAGAATTTGGGTCAGTTGATTTGGAACCGTTTGTGTGGATGTAATTGTCTAGTTCTTTTATTTTATTTTGTAGCTTTATATATAATTTTCTATTTTAGTTAAAAGTGTTTTAGTTCATAAATTTGGTTATGAGATGTTCAAAAAGTTAAATTTATTGTTATAATATGATAGATAGTTTACAATAAATGAGCAAATATTCAATGTTATAATTAGAAGAAGATTATTGTAATATGGCTAAAATAGTGTTATCATACTATTTTCAAAGAATCGTCCTACAACAAAATGCTAAATGAATGGATCATATTTGACTAAATTAATTAATAAATATCTTAAGTTCAGAAATATTTTTAAATTAGCAAAAAAAAAAAAAAAATCATTGGTAAAAAATAATTTACAATTGTATATATAAGTAAATGCAAATAAATGAAAATATCAATATTTATTCTTATCATAAAAAAAGATTCCATAAATTTGACGGTAATTTATTTTTTTAATAAATAACTTTATACAGATTTTTTGTTTTTTTATCTTTCTCCTACTTTTGAAAGATCATACAAACTGTTGAAATCAGAACATAAAGTATTTTTATTTTTAATAATGATAATTTTATATATATATAAATAACTTTATACCAATATTTAATTTTTATTTTTTATTTTTCTCCTTCTACTTTTGAAAGAGGATACATATTGTTGAAATCAATACATAAAGTGTTTTGTGAAGTTCACTAAAAGTGTAAACTAGAAGAATAGAACAAGCAAAAGAAATAGAAAACACAAACACACGATTTTATCATGGTTCACCACAAATTGTGGCTACGTCCACACTGCAGGGAAGATCTCTATTAATGTAAATTTTTGGACTTTACATCAAAGTTGTAGCTTTAGCTCTTCAAATACAATGCATAATAATGAACCTCCAATACATATTTATAGAGTCTCAGAAGAAATGAAGAGACAAACAATTGGAGGGAAACAATTAATAAAATATGCATAATAAAAGAATGATTGTTGGGCTTCACATATACACCCAACAAACCCCCACTTGAAGTCCAATAGTAGTAATGTATGAGTCTCCCCTAAATTCCGCTACCATTATTTCTTTACAATGTTGAGAGAAGCTCGACAGAACTCGAACTTCTCTCATGGAACAACCTTTGTTAATGCATCGACTGAATTTTCCTTGGTGTTAATCTTCAAGACCTAAAGTTTGCCCTCGTCAAATTTACTTTGAATGAAATGATAGCGAACATCAATATGCTTAGTCCTACTACGAAACACTACATTTTTGGCTAAGTCAATGGTACTTTTTCTATTACAATACAAGGCTGATCCTTGTTGAGGACAATCAAAATCACCAAATAGATGTTGCAACCAAATCAACTATTTTAGTCCTTCAGTGAGAGCAATGTATTCAGCCTCAATAATAGAAAGTGAGACCAATTGTTGCAACTTCGATACCCAACTAATCACTGCTCCAGCAAAGGTAAAAACATAACTAGTAGTAGATCTTCTATTGTCTAAATTTCCAACCATATTTGAATTAGTATACCCTCTAAGTGAAGTGTATTTGCCACCAAAACACAATACAAAATTAGGAGTTCCCTTAAGATATCTTAAGATCCACTCACATCCCAATGTTGTTTACCTAGATTTCTCATGAACCTACTGTCAACCCCCATTGCTCAGGCAATATCTGGACAAATGCAAACCATTGCATACATAAGACTACCCACTGCTGAAGAATATGGGATGTTCTTCGTGTAGTCTTGTTCTTCTTGTGTCTTGGGACACATGGCTAGAGATAATCTAAAATGATCAGCAAGAGGAGTGTTGATCGATTTAGCATCCACTATGCCAAATCTTTCTAATACCTTGAGAACATAATGTTCTTGAGAAATCTTTATTTTCCTCTTGTGTCTATCACGGATAATTTCCATGCCAAGTATCCATTTTGTTGCCCCTAAGTCTTTCATGGAAAACCTTTTTGACATCTTTTCCTTCAATTCTAAAATTAACTTCATAGATGAGTCGCTAACAAGCATGTCATCAACATAGAACGATAAAAGAATAAAGGAACCATCAAGTAACTTCTTGTAGTAGACACATCAATCAGATTCACATTGAATGAAATTATGTTCAGTCATGAATCAATCAAACTTGAGGTACCATTGCCTCGGAGCTTGCTTGAGACCATACAAGCTCTTCCTCAATCTGCAATATATGTTTTCTTTACCAAATTTAATAAATCCCTTGGGCTACATCATGTAGATTTCTTCATTCAAATCACCATGGAGAAATGTCATTTTTACATCCAACTATTCAAGTTCAAGATCATGAGTAGCAACTAAACCAAGACTAGCTCGGATTTAGTCATCTTGACCACAGGAAAGAGAATTTCATTGAAATATATGCCCTTTTGTTGATTGAAACCTTTGACAACCAGCCTAGCTTTATACTACTTCTGGTTTTTGCCTTCATCTTTTAGCCAATAAATCCATCAATTTTTTAGTGTTTTCCAATTTGGTGGCAAAGAAACCAAATCCCAAGTCTTGTTTTGTAATAGAGAATCCATCTCTTCCTACATCGTTGCCTCCCATTTGTGAGAATCTGATGCTTTGCATGCTTGTTTGAAGCTAGTTGGTTCCACTTGGTCTGAAAGCAAAAGTTTTGACTCTGCTTCTTTGGAGTACAAGAGTTCATAATTAGAGAATTGAGCAGAAAGCCTTCTCTATCTTGTAGATTTCCTCCATCCCTAAACATTCTCAATATGATCAAAATGTCCCTTTTCTTTATCCAAAGAGTTTTGTGTTTGGTATTCAAACTCACTACCTTTTGAAGATGTGTAATGACTCTTCTTAGAATTTGAATGCACAATCCCTATATTTGAATTGCTGCTGTGAGAGTGATTTTTCTCACTTGGAAGTTGAGTCCTGGCTTCATGTTGACTCATGGGTGGACTTAAGCCATAATGCAAATTATCCAATTCTCTAGTAGGTCTAATAGTAGTATCACCTGACTCGTGAACTATATGATGATCGGGAACCTACAACTAAGTATTATAAGGATCTTGATCAGAGGGACCATGATGTGAGCAGTTGGAACTGCAACATTCACCCTTGCCTCTACCAAGAATAGTCCTTATGTGAGTTTGATTATCGAGTTTTGTTACTAGACCAATGCCATGGTTTTGTCGTGGATTTATAAGAGACCCGTGGAATGAAGAGGGAAGGGTAGCCTATGGTAGCATAGTTGTTTTAACACCATGGGAGTTAACATTCTTTTGAATGTCCCTGTCTACGATTGAGAAATCCTGCTCGACTCGAACATGGGTGAGATTCTCTATTGTTGCGAGACCAAGTTTGTGAGTGAATTGAAAATTGGAGTGATTATGTCATGTTCCTACAATGAATGGGAGGTTCAGCTCATGCTAATGGTAAATTGATTGAACATCCCTTGCATGGCCTGTCTGATAGCCAGTGTTAATATCTTCAACTATTAACTCCTTAAGAGATGCTCTGACAAGATATGAAGGTGGAGACACTTCAATCTTGTATGCAACATGATGAAAGATGTGACCATGCTCATGGTCCTCTGCATTCTGCTAACACCAAGGGTCAAGACTATCATTGAATTAGATATAGTCTTTGGTGCATTGACCAGTTGTGCCAATGTTTCTAGTGTAGGAATCTTTGGAGGTAACATGCCTGTGAATGTGAACATGTGTATCGGCAGGGAGAGTGCCTTGATCAATATGTTTTCCAATGTCTCTATACTCAAATAGAGGATGATCATCTCTATTTTGATTTGAAATTGGAGTTTCAAAACTATGACTACTCTGTTCACCAGTAGTGTTAGAGTGACACCACATGCTAGTAGAAGAAGAGAATAGAGGGGTAGGCACAAAGATTGAATTGGGAGATAAAGCGCTTGAAGGAACATTGTTCTGATCTCTGTCAACATTGGAGTTATTATGAAAAATAGAGAAAGGGGCATATTCACATACTATTTTTTCTTCATTGTGTAATGCTAGAAATACCTTCTCATTGAAGATGACATGTCTACTTCTAATGATTTTCTTCCCAACTAGATCCCATATTCTAAAACTAAACTAGTCTTCACCATAGCCCACAAAAATTCCTTTTTGTGATTTTGGATCAAGCTTTTGTCTTTTCTCCTTTGGAACATGTACATAAGCTTCGCATTCAAACACGCATATGTGAGAATATGAGATTTTCTTTCTCAGCCACTCTTCCTCTGGTATGCCAAAGTCCAACTAAGAAGAGGGACTTTGTTTGATTAAATATACCATTGTATTACATGTCTCTACCCAAAACTCCTTGCCTAAACTAGCATTAGAAAGAATACAACAAGATTTCTCAAGGATTGTTCTATTCATCCTCTCCACTGCTCCATTTTATTGTGGGGTGAATGGAACAATCTTAATTCTACGGATGCCATTATCCACACAAAATGAATCAAACTCCAATGAGAAAAACTCTCTTCCATTATCCATTTGCGAGCACTTTATTTTGTGGCTAGTCCAATTCTCAACTAAAGCCTTAAAGATTTTAAACTTCCTAAAAACATCATATTTCTTATGCAATATGTAAATCCATACCTTTCTTGTGCAATCATCAAGGAAGGTGATGAAGAAGTTCACTCCTCAAATAGAGCTTTCCTCGGTGGGTCCAAACACATCAGAATAAACAAGAGCCAAAGGAGTACCTTTCTTTTCATGTCTAGTCCTTAAGAAGCTAACCCGCTTCTTTTTTCCATAGAGACAATGTTCACAAAATTGTGAGTCAACTAATTTCAGCCCTGGTAATTGCTCCCTTTTATGCATAACAGCAAGGCCCTTTTTGCTCATGTGACCAAGCCTTTGATGCCACAATTTTGAATTGTTATCTTCAACTGACATGGCAGCCCCTACTTCACCAATATTTTCTACAATATACAAACTCTCAATCTTGTGTCCTTTTGCAACTAACATAGATCCTTTTGTGACTTTCCATGAATTGGTTAGAGAAGTGAGAAAACCTTGTGCATATAGCTGACTTATGAAAATCAGATTTCTCTTTAGTTTTGGAACATGACGCACATCTTTTAATAGCCATTTAATGCCTCCTTTCAAGGATAATAAAATATCTCCTTTTCCTATTATCTCACATGCATTATTACTTCACCAAACTTACCTTCTTGATAATTTGAGAAGCATTTCGTACACGAAGTGGTGTGAAATGATGTACCAAAATCCAAAACCCATGAGGATGAAGTAGTCTCGATTGTAGATAAAATCGGCACACTATCATCTTTGTCATAGACGATGTTGGCTTGACTTTCTTGCACTCATTCTTATGCTCTCTTATAACTTGGCCTCTACAATCCTTTTTCACATGACCACTTTTGCCACAAAACTAGCAGTCTCCTCATTTCCTAAATCCCTTGACTTCAAGTGCCTAGTTGATTTTGATCTTCTATGATGATTGTTCCTTCCTCTATTTTGGTTCTTCCTCTATTTTTGGTGTTGACCACTATTAAGGCTTCACTAAATGAGGATTCCTTGTTGCTTATCTGCATATCCTCACTAAGTAGATTTGTCATAACTTCATCATAGACCAGCTTGCTCTTTAAGGAGTTAGAAGTACTAACTGTTGTAACAAAGGGATCCTAGTTGTTCGGTATAAGATGATAGCTTTAGATTCATCATCTTCTATCAAGCCAAACAAGGTTGCTTGGCATAGCAATGTGTTCAAATCATTTATGTGATTTGACATCACAGTCCCATCCTTCATTTTTAGCTTATAGAGCTTTTTCATAATAAATATTTTATTTGCAACTGAGGCTGTTTTGTACATACTTTGAAGTTTATCCCAAACTTCCTTTGTTGAAGATTCATTGTGAACATTGAATAAAACATTCTATGATAAAGAAAGAAATATTGTTTCCTTTGCTTTCTCATCAATTTTATCCCACTCTTCATCCTTCATTGCAGCTGGTTTCTTTGCTTTTCCATCAATTGCTACTACCAAGTCTTGCTTGACTAGCAATGAATGCATCTGAACTTTCCACAAACTAAAATTTTGTCCCAAGAATTTCTGCACTCACAGATCTTCCATGACTCTAGATTTTCAAACATCAAAATTAATTTCAACATCTACACCAAGCTCTAATACCAATTGTGAAATTTTTTGAAAGTGCAAACTAGAAGAATAGAACAAGAAAAAGAAATAGAAAATGCAAACATATGATTTTATCATGGTTCACCATAAATTTTGGCTACGTCCACACTACAAGGAAGCTCTCTAATAATGTAAATGTCTAAACCTTACATCACAGTTTTATCTTAGCTTCAGCTCTTTGAATACAATGCATAATAATGAACCTCCAATACATATTTATAAAGTCTCAGAAGAAATAAAGAGACTAACAATTGGAGGGAAACAATAATAAAATATGCATAATAAAAGAATGATTTTTGGGCTTCACATATACACCCAACATGTTTTTATTTTTTCATTTTTATTTAATTAAAATATTGTAATACCCCAAAATTGGCTCATTGCCATGTTAACCAATTCTGATCTATTTTGATCAACCCTAAGGTCCTATTTTAATAGGAAATTCTTATTCTGATTTTCACTACTTGACTTAATTATCAAATGCAGAAAATACTAATATGTATTAATCATGCTACTTATTTAATCCCTAAAGTATTGACTTGAATTAGTCATGTTAAACCTCTTGATTAAGATTTGATTTAATTTGAAGTGTTTTTACTTTAATTAAATTATCCCCTAAGGCTAATGTACTAAGGAATTAAAAATATTATATTTAATAATTATGCTCACTTTAATTAATTGAATGAGATTATTCAATTAAATGAAAAAGGCATTAATGAGGTCATATCTCCCCTTATTAAATTAAATAATCTCTTCAAAATCTTCTCTCAAGTTCCAAAATGGAAACTCTGAGTGAACTATCTCTCGAATTGGAATTAATTTAGTTAACTTTTTCTCACACTCATGAAAAGCTCAGTTAACTACTCATCACACTCAGATCTAAAACAATTAACTTCACCTGCACAAGGAAGTTTCCATTTCAACTAAATCTTTTGTTTGATCTTAACCATCCATCCAAATTGATCTTGATCATTGATCAATTCTTAGATTCTATTGAAGGGACTCCCAATCCCTCATTATAGAGGTTGGAATTTGAATTGTATTGAATTTCTATCAAAGTGATTACTCATTTAAGTTCTAGCTTTCATACATGGCTTAGCATTTGATATCATTTTAGAGAAAAGATGCATACATTTAGCTTAATATCCTTTGTTTCTTAGATTAATGCTTGCACTTCATATAGATTAATTGCACAAGTATATACTTGCATAAAAATCCTTCATTCTAGAAAGGTTTGGTTGCCTACTCCTCAGTCTGAGAGCATCTAGGCATAATCCTTCTAGTTAGAAGGCAATAGGTTGCATTGTCGGGCCTCTTGGATAAATGAATCCATGTTTATTCCAGGATGATTCCGCATATAATGACCATGTTGAAGTGTAGGTGAAAGATCCGAGGTCACTTTTTTACATATACATTTTTGGCGCCCACCATGGGGCAGAGAAAAACAATCTTTCTGGCCTCATCTATCTGGTTTTCTAGTATTTTCATCATTCTATCGTACTTTTCCATACAGTCTTCTAGAATTTCACATGGAAAATCTAATTTTTATGTGAAGATTTGAGGGTTTTGGCTGTTTCTCTCCACTTTCTCGTGTGAAAAAGTTCCCTATTGCATGGATTCTCATGTGGCATCTCATTTTCTCATGCGTATAAGTGAAAGACTTCACACAAACCTGGGCAAGATTTTGCACAAAATCTTGTAATAGCATAGTTAAGATGTAGTTTTTTAGTATGTTGTTTATCGTTTCTCACTAACGTATTTTCTCTGAAGCATCTTCATTTTAGTTTTCCTAATTTTTAGTAGCCTAACAGTTGTCTGCAAGACATTTGATGAAGACTCCTTTACACAAACTTTCCAAACATGAACTGACTGTGTGTTTGTTGGACATTGTCAAAGATACGATTATCGATGACCAATCTTAAAACCCACTAAAACAATGTGTCATTTTATTGCTTTCCAAACATAGTCTAATTAGAGCTTGTGAACTTCATAGGGTGCAAGATGAAGGAATAGGGGATTATGCTCTTCACCACTTGGAAGTCATGACAAAGGGTGAATCAAAAACCTAGAAGCCTATAAAAGATGACATCTGAGGGAGGCAATCAACTTAGTGGTTCTCTAGTGTGAATCCTCTTCTATGATGAGATGATGATTTCCTTTTAGGGGATCAAAATCTTTAGAAAGGATAAGTCTAGATTGATTAAGCTAAGTCAATGATTAACATGTTTTGTGTGTTTTAGTGAGGAAATAAGGTAGAGGAGTATGCTCTTTCCCCTTGAGGGAATTCAAAAACTTTGACCCTTATATTCAAACCACTAGTCTGAGTCAATCCTTTAGAGGGCCTGCGGAAGTGATCCAACCTCTGGGAATGACCCAAGTGAGCACACTCCTTTCACTAGAGATTCCAACTCACTATAATAAAGAATCTTTGTAGAGTGAAAGACTCCAAAGCCGTATTGATTTCCTCCCCTTCATTCTTGATATCACATATCAAGGGGAGGCCCTATCTGTTGCACTGGTTGGCATTGGCCCCAATCTTGGTAAGCAAGTGTTTGCACTTTCAAATGTTGGTGTGGGTTGCTGGTCTCAACTCCACTTGTGATGCCACTAGGGATTAATATGAATGAAAGCCAAGTAAAAACCTTTAGTTAGAGACTACCCATTTCACCTTCGAAAAGGGGCATAATCTTTGTGCAAGGAGAGGGAAGAATCTCTCTTGTAGAACTTACCATAGGCATGCTACTAGGCATTAGAAGGTGGTATACATGCTTGACCCCTGCCACAAGGGTGTTCATTTAGTGTATATGTTATTGAGCCCTTTGAATACACCAAAAACACGGGCACCCTCTAGGGGGTGACACGGCTATATGAGGTGCACAAATGTGCATAAGTTGTGGGACAAAGGTTTTTCCTTCTCTACTATTTTTGGTTTTTAGGGATAAAGTGTGTTTGTTATCAAGTCTTAAACATGTCCAAACCTATCTAAACAAACTGAAAGTCAAGACTCCCTCGTCCCTCTAAGTTTCTCTATCCTTAGTTGGATTGTATTCAACTATTGCTTGCTTGTCGTGTCTTGTTCAAAACACTTTGTCTTGTTTGAAACCAAATTTTATTTAACAACTTGAAAGCTAACTTTTCAATCTATCCAACATCTATCAAATGAACCAACAATCTATTTGAAACAATCTAAAATTTTCAAAATCTCTTCAAAATCTAGTTTAGTTGTCAATCTAGTCTCAACTTTTGTGAACAGTCTGTAACATTTTGCATGAGCACTTTTTGTCCTATCACTTCTTTATGTGGTTCTATTCATATCCTCACACGAGTGCTTGCACATCCCCATGCGAGATCTTTTTGAAAGCATTCTATCTTGTTTACTAAATCCTAGCACTTCTTTGCATGGCCTGTAGCACATCTTCATGCGAGTTTAGATTGTTATTCTGAGACTTCACTTGTGACTGTGTACTTTCTCACATGCCTCCTAGAGGGTCTTCACATATGATCTTGAGTCAAAACTATCAAATCGATCTGTTCAAGCTATCTATGCTCTATGTCTAGTTTGTTTCCTACATTAGTTCACCTCTTCTCTATTTGTAAACAATCCCAAATAGTGGCATCTTGCTTGGCTAATGATTCGTGGTCTATACTTTAACTAGTCTTATCTCTTAGTTGTTTTGTTCTCATCCTTTAGTGTTTGTTATACTCTGTGCCACAATAGTCATAATCTTTGGCTATTCTAGCCTTCACTCAGACTACTCGTACCTTAGTATATAGCACTCTTCTCTTAGTTTTTTGAGACTATGTTTTAGTGTGATCCTTGTCTTGGTCTTCACTTCTTGTTCTTGTTTATGACTGTCGCAACAAGAAGTGGAAACGTGTTTTATCCTCTTAGAATTAGGTGAGGTCAAGCTAGTAGTCATAATCGCAATAGAAGTCACCTTCCATTTTATATATGATCTACATCTAGTTTGTCTAATGAAGAATCTTCACTATTTCCTTCACTTGTCAAATCACCTCAAGTCCAACGAGCATTCTCCATAAACTTACAACAAACTAGGAACCCTATATATCAAGAGTATCCTGAGACTAGAAAAGGTCCCACATCTCTAAAAAACACTTCTAAATTCTTTTTCAAAGGACCTTTCCAATCATAACATACTAAAACCAAACATGTTCCTACAATAGCTAATTATGAACATGAACACAATAATCACAACAGAAATCACGATCAACCTAGGAATGACAAAGAAAAAGACCATGACACTGATGAGGAGCAAGAAGAGGTGGAAATACTTCCTGAACACATAGAAAATTGTCGAAAAGATAAAAACTTTCAAAAGGTCATGGAAATCCTACTTAACAAAGAGAAAGGAAAATACTTTCTCAAACTTGCCCAAGAGGGAGCTAAGCTACCCCATCATTTCAATGTGGAAACTCTCATCACACTTGAAGAGGAAACTAACACTTCCAAACTTGAAAAACAACTAGAAATCATGCAAGACCAACTAGCTTAGATGATGCATGATAAATACAAACCTGCAAAAACATACACCTTAGATGCTCTTTGTCCATTTCCATTTGATAAGAGCATAGACATTCCTCCTTTTCCAAGATGAGTAGAGTTACCTAAGTATGATAAATACATTGGAACTACTGATCCCCAAGATCATTTGCGAGAATTTGTTGCCTTTTCTATAGAATTTATGCATAATCAAACATATCTCATGCATTTATTCCCAAGAAGTCTAGGTGGTTAGGCTATGGAGTGCTTTTCACACTTGCCTCCTGGTATCAAAACGTTTGATGAAATTGCCAACTTATTTTCCCAGGGGTATTCTCATAACATTCAACACCCTATTAACATCCGAGATTTGTGTAATCTTAAGTAGAAGGTTGGGGAACCTTTCCTCACCAAAGGTGGAGACAACTTTATACTAAATATTCATGAAAGATTCCTAAAATGGAAAAGCTTGACATCTTCACTGATAATCTCCTACCTGATTTTGGGTATAGATTCCAACTTCAAGATCCACACACCTTTAAAGACATGGTCACACAAGCTATCCACATAGAGGAATTCATGGTCAAGAAGGGCGAACTTACCCTTCAAAAGGACACAAAACAAGGATCCACCTCTAACAAGGAAAAACCCAAGTACATCAACAAGAACCAAGAAATTGTACATGATGGGGTTGTTGACAATGTCACTCCTAAACTTGCTAAGGCCGCCTTTAATCTCACAGATGGTCTCAACATGGCCAAGAATGTTGAGAAACCTCCTCCTAACAACAAGACATCCAGAAATAGACCAAGAAACTCATGGGTTGTGTGCCCTAAATGAGAGTATATGCCTCTAGGTAAACCTTTGGATGTGGTTTACAAGACCTTGCTAAAAAAAAGCTCATTTCACCATTGGGCAACTCTTTCCCTTATGATTTGCAACCACAACCACCATGGTGGAACGAAACTGTATTCTATGAATACCACCAAAATAAGGGGCACAAAACTAGGAACTACATAAACCTATGTCACAATATCCAGGACATGATCGATGATGGAGACATTGTGGTAGAAGGACATAACAAGAAATTGGATCACAAGGCTTTCAAGGAGCCCTTCCCATCTTATTAAAAAGGAGAGAGCTCAAAACCAAAACCTAACAACAAGGTCAACTATACATACTCTAACGAAAACAATGTGATCAACATGGTTGAACCTATGGATTTTGAGTACTGTGACATTATTACCATCTAGGCCAAGTAAGATAATAATAAACCCAAGACACCATTTTTCTTGAGGGGCCCTACTTCCCACATAATTGATAATACATCTTTGCAATATTGTGCCAATGATGTTACATGTTCTCATGCCAAGTTGGTGCTCAAAATCCTTGCACCTTCTACTCCTAATCTTGAACAAAATAAAGATAAAACCCTTGCTTGTCCATCTGGCAAAGGTGCAAAACTCACAACAAGTTCAGCAAGCACTAGCTACAGTGTTCTCAATCAATTGAAACAAACTAATGCTCAAATCGCAATCCTTGAGCTGCTTAAAATCTCACTTTCTCATAGGCAAATTCTTGACAAATCCCTCACTGAGGCAAATGTTCCTCAAGGTCTTGATCTTGAGCAATTTCAATCTATGCTAGGTCATCTAACCTCGCCTTACTATATGTCCTTCTCTAAGGAGGAGGATAATTCATTGAGTCACCCACATAATCAACCTCTACACATTGAGGTCATGATACATCAGACACGTGTCCGTCGGATACTCATCAATAATGGCACTAGGATGAAAATTTTCTCTACTGCTCTACTTAGATAATTAAATTATTCTAAGGACTCTATTGATCCTCATCACAAGATCACTATCAAAGTGTATGATGAAGTTGAGCGAAAGTCTCTAGGTCTTGTGGTATTGCCCCTTCGTGTTAGTCCTAGAGAAAGGGATGTCACTTGTCAAGTCCTCAACATTCCCTTGGCTTACAAAATTTTTCTAGGAAGGCCATGGATACATGAGATGCATGATGTTCCATCTACATACCATCAATGCGTAAAATTCTTGTTTTAGGGCTCTGAAGTCACTATTCTTGCCAGTACTAGCTATACCTACAATATGCTAAAAGTTGCTAAGAATTTTGTCCCTACTAATAGGGAATCTATTGATTATCATGATAACAAGTTGAAGCAACTTGAGTGGTCATTCAAACTAAAAGAAACTAGCATGGGTGAATACCACATCGAACCAGTGTTGTCATTAACATCTCTTCTTGAGTCTTCTCATCATTATGGGAGAGCATCTATGGTAAAGAAGTCATTTTTGTTGACACCTCAAACCAAGTATAATGGCACTTTTTTCAAGGCTATAGTCCCCTTAGAGGATGAAATTGAAAATAGAGCCATTGTTGCATGGCTTTACAAAGAGAAGACTCCAGTTGACCTCACAGAACAAGCTCATGAGATCACTCTTAACAAATATGGCCCTAGTCTTAGACTCATGAAGCACTTTGGATATAAGGGAACTGGTCCTATTGGATGCAATAACAATGGTCTAGTTGATCCTATCAAAGCAACAACTCAAAGAAATAGAGATACATCTGGTCTAGGCTTTAAGAAGGTTCCATTCTATTTAGGGGTTAACAAATTCATACCAAAGCCTAAGGGTTCATCTGGAAATGAGTCACAAGCTGAGTCAGATACTCAAGAAGATAATTCTAACAATTAGCATCCTTGTCCTTATCCTATTCCTCATGATCTTGCTAAATTCTTTGTTGAGCTGGATGACTTTGTGCTACATGTCAACACTATGGATGGTACAAGTGATTCTTCTGAGGACAATGCTGATCCACGCTATGCTCATTTAGAACAAGGAGAGTCTAGTCAGGCATTATGTGTTGAGTAATTGTGTAAAAATTTGGATGAGGAAGGAGAGTATGTCCCTATCACTATTAGGGAATTATACATCCTGTTGCCATGTAGCACTAATTCTAAGGAATATGAATTTGACTCCCTTTCATAAGCAACTATAGATAAAGACATTGACCAAGTTCATGTCTATGAAAAACAACTCGATGTAGGTGAAGCATCTGGGGTTAGGTCAGACAGGTCTAATCCAACTAGTGTCCTTGACTCTTCAATTGATGACGTTAGTGCTCAAAGGCATTCAAACACACTTGTGGATGAAGCCACTCTAGATCTTGAATTTCTAGTCCAAGCATTTAATAACTATACTATGAAAGTAATTGAACCTGCCACTACTCTTTCACTCACATATCTTGAGCTTATAGACTAGAATTATATGCTCTTGCCTGCTACTTGAACACTATCGAACTAGTAACATCTTTCACCAGCGAACAAAGTATCAACATGACTGAAGCTAACATCAAATATCTTGGTCATACAATTAAAAAGAAAATAAATAGAAGGTTCAATGCTGAAACCCACATTGTGGCAGTTTTGAAACCCAAAACAGTAAAAATAAAAGACACATCCAAGGGTGAAAACCTCTCTGAGGTGCCTACAAATGAGATATTTGATGCACTTCCTAGTCACTTTTAGGAGAGATCATTAGTGTTGATAGCTTTCCAAGACAGTCGATCCACCTGGGTACAGAATAAAATCCTCACATGATACATCTGGCATAGTCACTGTCTCCAAAAGAAAAAGAGGAATTCATTATTTTTTCAGGAGAAGAAGATAAACTTTGCTTGGACATATTCTGACATGCTAGGACTAGATCCTGATCTCAGTATGCATCATTTTTCCATCACACTAGGCATTAAACAAGTTAAATAAAAACTTTAGAAAATGCATCCTCATGTTGCATTGCTCTTCAAAGCTAAACTAGAGAAGCTTCTAAAAGCTAGTTTCATCCATGCTATTGATTATACTGAATGGATATCCAACATTGTTCTAGTCTCCAAGCACAAAAAATCTATCAAATTTTGTATTGACTTCCATGATCTCAACTTAGCATGTCCTAAGGATGATTTTTGACTTTCCAACATTGATATGATAGTGGACATGATAATAGGATATGAGATGTACTCACTCATAGATGGGTTTTCTGGTTATAATCAAATCAAAATTATGCCAAAAGATTAGGAAAAGACTACTTTTACATGTGCATGGGGAATCTTTTATTAGAATGTAATTCCATTTGGCTTGAAAAATGATGGTGCTACATATCAAAGAGCAATCACTATAATTTTCCATGATATGATACATAAGACCATGGAGGACTGTGTGGATGATACCTTGGTCAAGAGCACAAAAAAAAATACTCATCTACAAGATTTGGGACCTATCCTAGATCACATGGAAAAATTTAGTCTTAGGCTTAGTCCCAAGAAATGCACATTTGGCATCACATCAGGGAAACTACTAGGATACATTGTGTCTGCAAAAGGAATCGAGGTGGACCTAGAGAAAGTTCAAGCAATCATGTACATGCCTCCACCCCATAATATCAACTAGATGAGAGGCCTACAAGGAAGACTTCAATCTATTCGCAGGTTCATCTCATAGCTGGCAGATAGATCACAACCTTTTACAAAGACTTTACATAAGGGTATGAAACTCAACTAGAGTCAGGATTGCGAGCAAAGCTTGACACAGATAAAATAATATCTTGCTAATCCACCAATCTAGATGCCTCCTATATATGGGAAGCCTCTGATTTTATACATCTTAGCAATTGAAATGTCTCTGGGAATCTTATTAGCTCAAGAGGACAAAAATAACAAGGAAAGAGCTATTTACTATTTGAGTTGCACATTGATCTCTTATGAGATGAATTATAGCATCATTGAGAAAGCTTGCTTGGCGGTTGTCTTTGCTTCCCAAAAGTTGAGACACTACATGCTTGCTCACACTACATGGCTAGTGGCTAAAATTGATCCACTAAAGTACTTTCTTAGCAAGGTAGCTCTAACAGGAAGATTGGCTAAGTGGGTCATGATACTCAGTGAATTTGACATTCAATATGTCAAACGCAAGGCTATTAAGGGACAAACGATTGTGGATCAGCTAGCAGATGCACCGATGTAGAGTCTTCTCCCACTGAACATTGATTTTTTGGATGAATCAATTTTGACACTCACACACCAAACGTGGGTAATGTTCTTCGACATGTTTTTCACACAATAGGGATCTAGTGTTGGGTTACTCTTAATAAAACCATAGAGATATTCATTGCCCAAAGCATACAAGATTTTGCTTCCTTGTACAAACAACATTGCAGAATATGAGGCTTTGATTAATGGCATGAAGATTGTAGCTAAATGGAGAGTGGATCAGTTGAACATTTTTGGGGACTCTCAACTCATAATCAACCAGGTCAATGATGTGTATCAGACAAAGGATGAGAAATTAATCCCTTGAAAATGCATGGTTGATGACATAAAGAGATATTTTTCTCACATCACCTTCCAAAAAATTCCTCAAGCAAATAACAAAGTAACTGATGCTATGGCTACTCTAGCCTCCTTGCTATAGATGCTTGAAAATGATCTCTGACATGATTTCCTATTAGAAGTGTTACTCTACCCTGCCTATGATACCCTTGATTCTAGGATGATCTATTCTATTATATGACAAGGCTCATCTTTCTACCACCACATCTACTCCTATCTCTGTGACCAAACCATTCCAAATGGTCTAACCCAAAATGAAAAACATTACCTTATCTATAATGCTTCATGGTATGTCATTATTGTTGATGACTTGTTTAGGAGAGGTCTCGATGGAATACTTCTTAGGTTTTTAGAACTCGAAGAGTCTAAATGTGCATTAATTGATGTTCATGAAGGTATTTGCATATCTCACTCAAATGGCTTGGCATTAGCTCACAAACTCATTAAAGCTGGTTATTATTAACCAAAAATGGAGCAAGAGGCAATCAAGTACACCAAGTCCTGCAAATAGTGTCAACTCCATGGGAATCTGATTCATGCTCCAGTCGAGGAGTTGATTCCATCTACCACACTATGGCCATTCCAACAATGGGCCTTCGATTTTGTGGGTCAGATTCATCCATCTTCTTCTAATGGACATAAGTTCATTATTATGGCTATAGACTACTTCATGAAGTGGGTAGAGCAATGCTTCTCACAATAACAAATGGAAAAACTATAGCTCTTTTTATTACAAATTACATCATATGCAAGTATGGTGTACCATCCTCCATCATTACTGACAATGGAGGATAGTTTAAAAACAAAGACCTTAAGGAACTATGCTAAGATTCAAAATCACTCAACATTGGTGTTCTATCTACTACCCCTTGGGTAATGGCCAGGCAAAGGCATCCAACAAGGTGATCCTTAAGATCCTCCATCACACAGTCAGCAAATCTAGGAGGGACTGGCGCCTCTAGATTAATTTAGCTCTATGGGCATACAGAACAAGTATCAAAACTTCAACGAGTACAATGCCTTTTGCTTTAGTCTATGGAGCGGATGTTGTTCTTCTAATAGAGGTTGAGATTCATACTCTGTGAATCTCTATGAAAGGCCTCATCATAGATAAAGATTACAAAATACCTCGGCTTCAAGAGCTAGTACTATTAGATGAACGTCAACAAGTGGCATGCGATCATCTTTGAGTTTATTAGTAGCAAATTTCTAGAAGTTACAATAAGAAGGTTAAGCCAATGACTTCCAATTGGGTGATCTTGTCTTGAGAGAAAATCCTAAAAATCAGCAAAAACGGGTCCAAAAAGGGAAGTTCAAACCAAACTAGTTTGGTCCTTACATAATCACTATAGTGTATGAATCTGGTGCTTACCAACTTTCTATAGCTAAGGGAGAAGTGCTCAAGGAGCCTATCAACACTCTCCAATTGAAGCAGTTCTACAGCTGATCTAATTTCAAAAACTCTTTGTAAATATCTAAATATTGTGAAAAAATCTAAAAATTGCAAAAAGTCCAGAAAAAAATCATTACCCTGGTGAAAACCTAGCAATAGGTGCCTTGGTAATACCAAAAAAATTGAAAAATTCCAAATTACAAAAAAAATCAAAAAGAGAAAAATACAAAAAATAAATTGAAAAACAAGAAAAGTGTCATTGATGAAAACCTAGAAACAAGCGTCATGGTAGCAAAAAATAGAAGCTCTGCCAAGAAGGTGAAAACCTAGCAAACAGGCACCTCTTGTTCCCAATGCTCCATCTTGCAACACATCTTCTGGCTTCCTATATAGTTTCTTTTCTACTTTAGTTCCCTTCTTTTTCACTCATGTATCCATAGATTGAATCTTGTCACAACTAGGGGGCACCATACTTTAGTGTCATAGAATCTCTTTCGCGATTGTCACTAGTTGTTCTAACTATGTCTATCTATTGTCACTAGTGTCACTACTTTTTGAGATTCTCCTCAAAGAATCTCTTGCGTCAGTCACCAATTGTTCTAACTGTGTCTACCTACTATCGCTAGTGTCACTACTATTTGAGATTCTCCTCAAAGAATCTCTTGCATCAGTCACCAGTTGTTTCAATTGTGTCTGCCTACTATCGCTCGTATCACTTTTTGAGATTCCTTTCATGGAAGATATCTCTTGCGTCAGTCCCCAGTCATTCTGGTTGTGTCTATCTACTATTGCTCAATTCTACTCAAATTCTTCACCTTGAAGATTTGTCTTTTACTTTAGTCACCAATCATTCTTATTTTGATTTTTGCTACTTGACTTAATTGTCAAATGTAGAAAATCCTAATCAGCATTAATCATGCTACTTATTTAATTCCTAAAGTATTGACTCAAATTAGTCATATTAAACCTCTTGATTAAGATTTAATTTAATTTGAAGTGTTTAATTTAATTTAATTATCCCCTAAGGCTAATGTACTAAGTAATTAAAAATATTTAATTTAATAATTATGCTCACTTTAATTAATTGAATGAGATTATTCAATTAAATGAAAAAGGCATTTATGAGGTCATATCTCACCTTATTAAATTAAATAATCTCTTTAAAATATTCTCTTCAATTCCAAAATGGAAATTCTGAGTGAACTATATCTCGAATTGGAATTAATTTAGTTAACGTGCTTTCACACTCATGAAAATCTCAGTTAACTACTCATCACACTCAGATCTAAAATAGTTAACTTCACCTGCACAAGGAAGTTTCCATTTCAACTAAATCTTCTCTTTGATCTTAACCATCTATCCAAATTGATCTTGACCATTAATCAATTCTTGGATTCTACTTAAGGGACTCCCAATCCCTCATTATAGAGGTTGGAATTTGAATTATATTGAATTGTTGTCAAAGTGATTACTCATTTAAGTTCTAGCTTTCATACCTAGCTTAACATTTGATATCATTTTAGAGTAAAGATACGTACATTTAGCTTAATATATTTTGTTTCTTAGATTAATGCTTGCACTTCATATAGATTAATTGCATAAGCATATATTTGCATAAAAATCCTTCATTCTAAAAAGGTCTAGTTGCCTGCTTCTCGGTCTAAGAACATATAGGCATAATCCTTCTAGTTTGAAGGCAACATGTCTCATTGTCGAGCCTCTTGGATAAACGACTCCATGTTTATTCTAGGATGACTCCACATATAATGACCATGTTGAAGTGTAGGTGAAAGATCCGAGGTCACTTTTTTTACATATACAAATATATGGTCAAGTGTATTGAGTATTGGGTGGAGCAGCATAACTCAGTTGAAATGAGGGTTGCATCCAAGCCTTATAAACAGTAGTCAAATTAATCACATTAATATAATAATAAAAATGGAATTTGATTGTTAAGAATATTCTTTAAATATAACATTAAAATTATGTTTATATGATTAAAAATAATTTCATTGATTGTATTTAGTAATTAATTACAATAGCATATAAGTTTCAAGCTACAATCTACAAAGAGATATATTTTTATTTTTGAGATTGGTAAGATTGTTTCATAATTAAAAAACAATAGTAATGAGTAAGTTGTTTAGACTAGAATTTTTACTTTTTAATTGATAATTATTATTTGAAGTATAAGATAAGGATTATGAAATTTTTATTTTAGGTCAACTTTTCTAGATTTGACCACACTTCTATTTAATTGAGGACAATTTGAATTTCTATTTTGTAAATGTTATCTTTATTTTCTATGTACAATATTAATTTCAAGATAAATCATAAATCATATTCATAAAAAAAAATTTGAAAGTTTGTTCTCAAGGAAACTTATATATATATATATATATATATATATATATATATATCCATGGTTGGAATTATTATTTTTTAAATTATCTATTAAATTCCATATGTAATTTCATATTGTCTTGATATTGTTCATCTAGTGTGATCAAGATATAAATTGATTATGATAAAAATGCTCTATTATTATTATAAATATAGAAGTACAATTTTTGTATTGTCTTGGTATTGTTTAATATAAAGTTACAATATCCAAAAAGAAATACGTCTTGGAAGTTAGAATATATTGCAATGTTAATGGCAGAAATATGTCTTGGAAGTTACAACCAACTACCATGTTAATGGGAGTGTAGGTCATCCAAGAGGGTACCATGGATGGTAAATAGTGCAAAGATGTGATATATGTAAAAGGTTTAATGAGAATCAGATCACAATTATGATAGACCAAACAATTGGCGCAATATTATTGTCAACAACAATGGTCAAATGTGGAACATTCACTATGATTTGTCAAGAGTCTTTTAGATCAATGCTCAAATAATTTTGATCATGTAATATAAGCTAGAAAAGATAGTCTAAAGGATGCTATCAAGAAGTGTAAAGAAATCATGTCATTAGATAATCATGAACAAAACATGCATGTCATGTTAGGATAACAATGTTCATCTACAGATATAATAAGAGTGTTTCTATCATTGAGAAAAGAAAAAGTTGTGAATATAGATATAATTGGAGTAGTTCTATCACTGACTAAAGGAAAAATATTTACAAAAACAATTTCATTATGGCATGCTCTGAATTTAGTAGAGAAATGGTTGTTGAAATCGGTAAAGGAGTGAGATTTTTTTAACATGATGTTAGATCACAACATTGCAATATATGAAAGAATGATGCTACTGTTATAGTGAAAAAAAACAACACCATGAAAGAGGACATGTTTATGAGTACTAGTAAAGAAAATTCAACTACCTAAAGTGTAAAAGGATTGAGTTGCAATAAGAAGATGAGTTTAAAGTAACTTTTAGAATCTAAAGGTTTAAGAAAAGGTTGTCAAGTATGGATTCACACTTCCAAATGCATTTGCTCAAGCATTTTTAAATCTTTTTCAACAAATCAATTTTCCTCATAATCTACAATCATTACATGTCATGAAAGCACATTCAACAATGACATTTTGTCAAAAATGATTGGCCTTATACATCCTCATTTTATATATCTAGCAAAGTATTTTTTACCATACTATCTTACCAAAGTCGCCCTTCCATTATGCTCTAGTTGAAAACACCAATTTTGGCAAAAGCGGAGATGATGTTGACAAAGGTTTCAAAGGTTGATTTTATTCCTACAAATTGTGTGTACTAATTTTTTTTATAAAGCTTTATTAATAAATTTGTTTTATTCATATTCTGAAAGCATTTCATTCCATGAGACATAGCTTTGAAGCATAGTTTCAAATAATTCACATGCCTCATCTATGCTTCTAGATTTGATGAGTCAAACACAAACATTGCATGCACAATAGATACATTATGTTAAAAGACCTTAAATTTTGATAGAGATAAATGCATCACAATGTCATGTTACACTCTATTAGATGGATACTTTAAGAAATAGGATGGAAATGCACAAGGGAAATGCATGTGTTAATAGGTTCACCATTCGATATAGGATATGTGTGAAACAAAAACCTATACAATAATTTTAAATATTTCATAGTTTGTTGTATAAATGAGATTAGTAGAAACTCCATAAAATTACATAAAAACACTAGCATCAATTCCATTCATGTGTATAGGTTAATCAAACAAACTTATTAATCATGATAGCTCAAAATACAAAGCTTTATTCATTAAGAGGTCTAACAACCCAATATTAATAACTCAACCACTTGTTTTACTTAAACCCAAAATCCAATTCATAAATCTTGATGTCCTTAATATCAAATACATCTAATTCAAAAATAGGGCCCCTCTGGCCTATTCTATCATTTTAATGCACTAATTGCAACTTTGCCCGAGATTTAAGTTGGCAAAAGTTGGTAAATGTGATAGAACGAAAAGGTGACTGACTTTCTAGCATAAGGAAATCATTAGATCATAGATTAGCCTCATCTATATATATTATAAAAAGAAAAAATTGCTATCAAAAAAGAAATTCAGAGTCATAAGTCACCTACTTATCAAAGCTAAAGATAGTTTGATGGGAATCTAAAATGAATTTTACACTTGAAAATGGGATTAAAAGAATTCTATATACACTAACATATATTGTTTGACCTTAAACCAACAACAAATCTATGGAATAAAATCTCTACTGCTATCCTGAAAGAGTTTTTATTTCTCTAAACTTTTGACAATCCCCCAAATTGTTTTATTTTAGGGTGGATAAAATATTTATACTACTTTCCAGGGTTTAATTCTTATGGTTATTTCTCCTACTCACATGAAGATGACACATATGAGAGGAAAAGAGATCCAAACAGATAAAAATTCCAAACATGATCAGAACTCCAAGGTCAATAAAAATAAAAGGAATATAAGAGTCATTATGTTTTATGCAATTGTGGAAGTCTAAAAAATTACCTCTAGAGATTCCTCTCATCATGTACATGAAACTAAATAGGTCAATCAGCTATCTCTATAATAAAGAATAGACATATATAGTCATCAAAATTAGCCACCTTAAACATCACACACTAAGGGAAGAATTAAGCTTGACAAAATAAGTCAAATTTGACTATTTGACACTTTTAGTCTAGGAATTAAGCTTAGTATGTGATGTTTAACCCATTCCATCGAAATTGCAATGAAACATATTTGAAAAACACAATTTAGACATGTTCAGAATTCAAATAAAATTGAAGCAACAAAGTGAATATTAAACTAGTATGTGATACTTTTAAAATATTGTATAAAGGGATTTAGTGGGAAATTAACAAAGACAATACATGGGATAAAGAAACTCTCTCATGAGATAGCTGAAATATTTTTTGTGAAAGGTCAAAATATGACCAATGCTTACCAGCATTGCATTCATATACCTATGTCACTAAAAATCACAACATCAAATTTAATTAGATAGTTGATATACTCTACAAATTGCTTAGTTATCTATGGTTCCCATAGACATGAATGTCACCCAAATAAATTCTCTATTTTTGTATTAATTGCAAAATATTTTGAAAATGATTGAAATTACAAAGGAGCTTGAGAAGCCCTTTCTAATCAAACCCTACATAAACCTCTCATGCATCTTTGAGCACTTCAATAAGGTAAGCAATCTAAAACCAAGGATAACTTTAGTGGTTAATATTCACCAATTGGCTAATCTCACTCATTAGGGACCTTGGATAAATTAAAAATAATTGCCTTCAATTTCCAAGGATAGTCTTGATTAATGGTCATATTTGCCAATATTTGGTAAAAATTTAAGTTAGCTTACAAATTAAGTACATGTATATATTTAACATGTGTTTGTATTCTAAATATTTTTCAAGAAACTTTTTATCCTTTCTCACTTTGGCCCAAAATTGATTTGATTGAGGACATGTGCCTTTATTTCATGGTCTTTCTTTAAAAATTGGGATCCTCTTAAAATTTTAGCTCGAAATAGGATTTAGGCCATTGACTTAGGAACATCCAATGAATATTAATAATAGGGGTGATGCCCCTGAACTACTATTCAATAATTTAGAGGGAAATTGTAATGATATAAGTGGTAACCTTAAATTTTGATAATTGATTAGGCTCCATATAATATTAATTATAATAATATCATGGTTTCTAGATATGTGTACTTTTGTTCATGATTTTCGTCATAGTGAAAGATTCGTTGGGATTTTATAGAATTTTTATACAATTGGATAAAAATTGCCAATTAAATTAATTTTTTTCCTACTTAAAAATAAAAATTCACCAATAGAAATTAATTTTCTCCCCCTAAATTAATATTCAATTTGCCAAAATTTTATGCTTATTTCCAAATAGGGGTTTCTTAAAGTTATCGATGTCTACAACCAATTTATGAGAACAACAAAGCATTCCCAACCTAAAGATTGTGCATTATGTTTAAGAGATATTGAAGCATGGGTATCATCTACCATTCTTTTTGACAAATATTTGCTAGGTGAAACTATAAAGCAAGCATAAGGAAAGTGTAAGGATTCTCTCTAATGAACTCTTTGATAAGGGAAAATCTAAGCCACGTGTAGTAAATAGAGAGATCTCAATATCAATGTCAAGGAGTAGATCAAAATCATCTTTAGAAGATGGATTTCAACTTTCACTGAGTGCCCTAATGAGCCCACATTGAAGAATCCATTTTCAATTTGATAACAATGTCATCCTTAAAATAATAGGTTTGAGATAATTTAACAAATCTATTTGGGTAACTATATTCTTTGATACAATGTGTATCTATTAGTTCACTTTATTGATGTGTTCATTTTATTATAGTTGATTAAATAGTTATAAATATTTTATTTGGGTTTTTAAGTGAACTTAGGATATATCATGTGTTTAAGTTATGGTTGATCTTAGTTGTTTAATTAATGTAGTTGTTTAATTAATGTAGTTAAAAGTAACTACATCTTGGAACCCTTGACATAGTTAACTTGGTTGTGATGATTTGTAGCATGTCTTGACATTGACATATGTAACTATAATTGTATGTGCTTTTGTAATTTAAATGTTAGTGTATATTAAATATTTAAGAAAAAAAATTATTACATCAACATAATGTAAGTTTAACTTCTCATGGATTCTAGGATGGGGAGTTAAACACTTTGCATGTGACAATTCTAGTTGAGAATGTATCTTTATACTTTGATTATGGTGCCCATGGAAATTATACCTAGTTCAAATATAGAATCAAAGATAGATAAAAAAATATGTAGTTTCGAGTTCCTTAAACATTTAAAAGTTATTTTGTGCAATATATAACAATTCTGATGTATCCAAATTGTGAGAAGCATAATACAAAGGTGTCATGTGTAAGAATTAGAAAGTTTGATTAATTGGCGAATGCAAAAATAAAATAAGTGAGCATGAAAATGAAAAGATTGTTTTATTATGATGATAAAAAAAAATTGAAAGGGTCCAGACCCTTGAACAATGAGACAACCAAAAAGCTAATAAAATGAATAAAATAAAATATGTAGGACAAATAAAACAAGGATCCTAACCCCAATACAGAGAAAGCCCTTAAGAAGATATGATTTTTGTTTGTATTATATCAAAATGATTTCCTACGATAAGATGAGAATGGAAGAGCTACACATTTACAACTTCAATATGAGCTCTATTGCCTTGGAGTTTTCCTTGTGAAATTTTATCATTTTTGTTATTTCCTCAAAAAATTGACATGTTTCTCATGGTTATTTATGACCATTTTAATGTTGACTAATCTATGTTTCTTACTAAGTTCATCTTCAATTTCATTCCAACAAAGTAAGAATACTTCTTTAAATATTAATACATATAATTTTTTGCTTTTGGATTTGATTATGTTTTTTTTTTTAGCGTCAACATTTTGGATCACACTCTGTGATCCATCATCAAGATGAGAGAATGCAAGAATGGAATAGTGATGGATCACACTTTGTGATCCATCATCAGGATGAGAGAATGCAAGAATTTCAAAATTTTGATCCATTCTTGCATTCTCTCATCGTAATGATGGATCACATAGTGTGATCCATTCTTGCATTCTCTCATCCTGATGATGGATCACAGAGTGTGATCCGAAATGTTGATGCTAAAAAAACAAACACAATCAAATCCAAAAGCAAAAAATCAGATGTCTATGGATTGTGGAAATCTAATAAGATTGATATTAATACATGTTAGTGAACAATTTTTCCCTTTTAATATCAATGAATTCTTGACTCTACTCCCAAATTTAGAGAAAAATACAAACACCAACAAATGAGTTCCTTTTGATAGCAAACTCTTTGTATTTATAGGTACATCTTCCTGACTTAAAAGATATAGCAATTTGAATCTTATTATAAAATAATGATTTCCACAATTAATTTTTACCAAAAAGCATAAAAGAAAATTTTCAATTCATAATGATGAAAAGAATGTATAGATGAAAAAGCAATTCAAACTTCACAACAATTATCAACTACGTGAGTGATTATTACTGTGATTATTATTATTTTCTATTTTAGTTAAATATGTTTTAGTTCATAAATTTGGTTATGAGATGTTTAAATATTAAATTTATTGTTATAATATGATAGATAGTTTACATTAAATGAGCAAATATTCAATGTTATAATTAGAAAAAGATTAAAGTAATATGGCTAAAACAATGTCATCATACTATTTCGAAAAAGTCAACCCACAACAAAATACAAAATCAATGGATCATATTTGATATGAATAATCTATATAATTAATTAAATTAATAAATGAATATCTTAAGCTTAGAAATATTTAAATTAGTAAAAAAATATTTTATTTTCATTATTAGGAAACAAATTACAATTGTACCTAAGTAACTGCAAATAAATGAAAATATTAATATAATAAATGAAAGATAATTGATACAGTTCTTTTTCCATAAAAACTATGATTACATTGTAAAATAATTCCTTAATGCATACATAACTTACATATAAACATATATTCATTATAACTGCACTATCTATACAAAACTATTACTTCCTATTCATTATACACTTTAATAAATTAATTTATTTTTTATTTTATTTTAAATCATTTAAGGCATTTCTTCTTGTGAAATCAATTTTATATGTAATTGAAACCTATTTCTCCTATAAATAACCAGAACCACAAGTTCTAAAGTCATTCCAACAAACTCATTCTTTTTATATCCTGTAATCAAGGCTCCTCCATTAGAAAAATGTCATTTTGTGTTGAAGATGATGAAAGATCAACCCCATAGCTCCCCAGAATCAAGAATCGCCCACATACAAACACATGTCATAGAAGAGAGAAGCAAAAGGCTATGGAAGTTGAAATTTCTAGATCCATAGATGATACATTCTTGATAAGCAAAAAGAGAAATTTTGTTATATCAAAGGTGAATCAATAAATTACAAAGAGATCAATTCTTATAAAAGGAAATCAAAACCCTAACAGGATAAAACTTAGATTGCACGATAATAATTAATAAAATAATTAATTATTATATGCCTAAAGTTTAGCTTAAATAAACTAGAAATAGTAAGTGACTTAATAATTCGATCAAAATGATTTAATTAATAAGGCAATATCTTATTACTCTAGCATTTTGTATATGTTACATTGTATTCTCAATGTCTAAATTTGATTTTGTAGAACTTTTTTATCATCAATATTTTGAATCACACTATTACTTCATGTGGATAATATACTTTTTTTAAAAAAATTTATTAAAAACAATTAGAAAAAATATATATTTAATGCATATGAAATCAATATTTCAGGTTCAAACTACATGTTCTATCATCAAAATACAAGAACATAAAAGAAAGGCAAGCTAAGACATAATATCAATCAGTTCATATGCCTTATCTATAATTGGACATTTTACAAACAACTAGAAGTGCACTACTGAGCCAGAGGAAATTTAAGCTGAGACCAAATCTTGATTGTAATATTTGAAACTAACAAGCACCTACTTTTCCTATTTCAACCATATGCTCTATTATTTCTGTATACGTGTGAAAACAGATGAGTATACTTACCCATTTGTAGCATTAAATAATACTTTAGATAAAATAAAGCTGGAGTACTTGATTCTCAGCCAAATATTCTATCCACATTTTCTATGCGCGTTGAATATTCTACTCGACCCCATGACAAATAAATAAAGATAAATCTCTTCAATGAACACCTGGATTCTTTTCTTTTATTATCAATGTGCCATTGTGATCGTATTAAGCTATGCAACGTCTTAGTTATCAATGTGCATTTCTCTAAGCAACAAGTATTAAATAATAACATTTGAGAAATATCAATAAATTAATTAGTATGCTTTCAAGTCTTATTAATCAATTTGGCAGTAGTAAATAAGATTTCAGATAAATCCAAACTGAAATAATTGATTCTTAGCCGGCCATGCCTATTGATTCTACTCTGGCTCTATGACAAATAATTAAAAGATAAAATTCACAATAATGAATACCTGCAACATCTTAGATCCCAATGCAGTTTCTTTTGTTCAGTTAACAACATCCATTAAATCCAAAGCCCTATTTTCCCTATAAATCCATGGGATTACTTATGCTGAATGCAATGCAAAGGAAGTCCATCCAATTATTCAAAGGTAGTCCATCCAATTATTCAGTTCACATATTTAAGATGGCAGCTTATCCACGTCTTGTAGCAGCATTTTTGTTGTGTTTTCTGATAGTCCTGCTGCTCACCACCATTCTTACTCAAGCATCTCGCCCCACTTCAATGTTTCAAGGTTAGCGTACAAATTAATTGTGCCATAATTTTTTTTTTCCTTCAATATTTCAAATCTCACTCTATAATTCATCATTTTAATGATAAAATAACTTTATAATATATCTTACCAATGACATAATGAAGAAGAAATGTTATTTTTATTGCAGAAAAAATGGCAGTGGAATGTATTAGATGTAACTGTGGAGTTGTCACTTGCCACTGCTGCGAATAAATGAGGTGTGGTTTCCATATGTGGACTTCCAATAAAATAAGTGCTTAGTAGAGCACTAGATAAATGAGTTGTTTGGGTGTCTTTCGTTTAAGTTGTGTGTATCAAAGTCGTGAAACATCTTCTTAAGATGTCTAGACTTTTATATGTTCAAGTTCTTAGAATTTGGATCAGTTGATTTGGAACGGTTTGTGTGGATGTAATTGTCTAGTTCTTTTATTTTATTTGGTAGCTTTATCTATTATTTTCTATTTTAGTTAAATATGTTTTCGTTTGTAAATTTGGTTATGAGATGTTCAAATATTAAATTTATTGTTATAATATGATAGATAGTTTACAATAAATGAGAAAATATTCAATGTTATAATTAGAAAAAAGATTATTATAATATAGTTAAAACAGTGTTATTGTACTATTTTCAAAGAGTCCTCCCACAAAAAAATACTAAATGAATGGATCATATTTGACTAAATTAATAAATAAATATCTTAAGTTTAGACATATTCAATTTAGCAAAAAACAAAATTTATTTTCATTGATAGAAAATAATTTACAATTGTATGTAAGTAAATGCAAATAAATGGACATATCAATATTTATTCTTATCATAAAAAAGAGTCCATAAATTTGATGGTAATTTTTTTTAATAAATAACTTTATACCAATTTTTTTTTTTTAATCTTTCTCCTACTTTTGAAAGAGCATACATACTATTGAAATCAAAACATAAAGTATTTTTATTTAATTAAAATATTTGATCAAGTGTACTGAGTTTTTAATAATAATTTATTTATTTTATATAAATAACTTTATATCAATATTTTATTTTTATTTTTTATTTTTCTCCTCCTACTTTTGAAAGAGGATACATATTGTTGAAATGAGTACATAAAGTATTACTATTTTTCATTTTTATTTAATTAAAATATATGGTCAAGTGTATTGAGCATTGGGTGGAGCAGGAGCCTAACTCAGTTGAAATGAGGGCTGCATCCAAGCCTTATAAATGGTAGTCAAATTAATCACATTAATATAATAATAAAAATGGAAATATAGGTCCTAATCTGCACAAAGTTTATCTTGAAGCCTATCATTCTAAAAGCTTAGGAGCCATTATAAACAAAGGAAATATCAAATTCATACCTAAAGCTGGTGGTCCAAAGGACATATGCAATTGGAGACCCATTACCCTTCTGAATGTGTCTTATAACATTATTGCCAAGGCACTCTCTCTCAAAATCATGCACATGTTGCCTTTAATTGTGTGGCCTGAGCAAACCGACTTCATCAAGTCCAGATATATTCTTGATAACATCATTGTTGTCTGGGAAGAAATGGAATGGGCTTGCAAGTCCAATCAGAAGGCTATCTTTTTAAAGATAGATTTTGCTAAAGCCTATGATCGCATTGAATGGCCCTTCATCTTGGCTATGCTTCAGGCTCTAGGTTTTGGCCCCAATTTCCTTCAGTCCATGGAGATGCTCTTTGGAGATGTTAAGGCTTGCATTACCATAAATAATTTGCAATCTGAGGCTTTTGGACTTTTTTGTTCAATTTGGCAAGGTTGCCCATTAGCTCATGCACTTTATGTCCTTACTGCTAAAGGTTTTGGTTATTTTCTAGTGCATTCTGTGTCCTCGGGATTGGTTCATGGCATTTCCTTGCCTGAATCATCCTCCTAGTTAGTCAATGGACACTTTGCTGATGATTCCTTTCTTACTCTTTTAGAGGACGAAGAAAACATCAATAATGCTTTAAGTTGCCTAGACACCATTTGTCAAGCCTCTAGTTTTGCCATTCAATGGCATAAAATGCTCTTCTTCCATCAGTCAGTTTTGCTAGCTCCACCTTGGCTCAGCTAGTTTGAGTGGAAATGGGTCACACATGAGGAAATCTTGTACTTTCTTGGCATTCCTTTTGTGTTCCAGGCATTGCCTGTGGAACTTTGGAATGTTGTGCTGGCCAAGATTAGCAAGAAGCTTGACTACTGGATCACTAAGCTGCTCTCCCTCACTGGGAAATTCTAGATTTTCTCAAAGATTCTAGCAGCCACTCATGTGTATTACTCCTCCTATTGGGGTCCCTCCAAAGCTTCATATATGAAGCTAGAAAGATTACTCAGGGATTTTCTCTGGGCCTCTGGTTCTGATCATCATGGCTTTCACAGAGTTGCCTGGGATTTTTTTTGTCTCCCAAAAGAGTCTGGTGGTCTTGGCCTGGTTCCCACTTAGAAACAAGGCCTTGCTCTCTATGCAAAATGGATTATTCAGGTTATTTCTAGAGATGAAACTTGGAAGATTCTGGTTTGGCACTACATTTCTTCTGGCTTTCCTATCAACAAGCCTACATGGAAGGGGATTGGCTTCCAAACCCTTCTCATCGTGTGTGAGCCAGTGGCCATACAAGGCTCATTTTTCATTAAGAGCATATAGAAAGCCTGAGAGGCTATTAAGCCCTGGCTTCGATGTGTTGGAGATGAATTCCACAATGGCCTCTCCTTGAATTAGCATAACATTTGGTGTCTCCCCTGTTTTCCATTCAGGGTACTCCCCTCGCCTAGACTTAAGGGGTCAATGCTCTGTGTTTTTTTTAACGTGGCATCAAAAATCCTAAGGACCTCTTTTCAAGGGTCATGGTGAGTTTCAGGACCTATGAAGATATGCAAGCACAATACCACCTTATCTGTTCATATCGGCAGACTTTTGACCTTCTGCTTTCTTCCATCCCTATTCACTTAGTCCATAAAGTGGGGATTCAGTCTATTCGACCTTGGTGGTTTGATTGGAAGTGGTATCTTGCCACTCCATTTTCTAATTACAAGCCAAATTTGGGATACAGATGGCTTTTGCCTCATCTTCCAATGGTGGATACACTCAACCAGAGATGGCATTTGCAATCTTCTCTTTCTCAATGGAGAAAATGCTTTGATACCATTTGGAATGCTATAACTGAACCCAAGATTGCGCATTTTTCTTGGTGCTTGGCTTTCCAAGGTCTTCACCTGGGGCCTCGGCTCAAACACATTTGGGTTCTTGATCCTAGGTGACCCTTTTGTGGACAACCAAAGTCTTTCTTGCATATTTTTTGGTTTTGTAAGCATGTTCAAAATTATTAGCACTAGATTCGGATGCAGAAGCATCATGCATCAGATTCATGATTTTTTTAAGCCATTTAGGCCTAAGTTTTTTCCTTGGGACTCTCCCAAATTTCCTCATAAGTTTTCCCAAATTTGGCATACCTTCAGGATGGAAATTTTGCTTTCTTTGTGGAAAGATAGGAATGTTGCTCTTTTCACACACAATTTTTTGGATGTTAACATTGCTATGTACACTAAGGCATGCATTTGTAATAATGTAATTATGCAAATTTAGGTGCAAGCTAACAAAGTTTCCCTTGAGGTAGCTCACCTACAGGAGTTGTTGAACCACTGGGGCAATGCTCCCTGCACTATTGCCAAAGTTTCTCCTGATGCCTCGACAAATACCTCAATGCCTCATGGCCACTATCCTCAACACCATTCCTCAAGCTGCCACTCTCACACCCTGTGCTCCCAGGCTTCCCACCACCACTCTCCCAATAGTGGTGATGGTGGGTGGAGGTGTCACTCAGCTTCCCCACCCCATGGTGGCTCTAGTTGGTCCCCAGCTCCTCCTCCTGGTACTCATTGGATGCATTCTAGGAAGTGACCTCACCTAGACTCTGTGATCTCTCCTCCATAGCCAGAGGTTAAAGATGCAGAGGCTACCACTATTACTGCTACTGATGATGGCTGGATTGTTCCCAACCGGCCCCTCAATCCCTTTTCATGACAAAGATGATCCACCACCCTCAGCTAGCACTGCTTTGGCAGCCTAAGGTTGCCTTATATATTTTTCTTGATGAATAGTTTTTGTTTCTAGCTATGGTCGTGTTTTTAGTCCGACTTCGGTCATGTGAACTCATTCACAGGGTCATCTTGTATCCCCCAACCCCTTTTTGTGAATTGTAATCTGAGTATATTTTTTTTAATAGAAAAGGACTATTCATAATAAAAAAAAATGGAATTTGATTATTAAGCATATTCTTTAAATATAATGTTACAATTATGTTTATATAATTAAAAATAATTGCATTGACTATATTTAGTAATTAATTATAGTAGCATATAAGTTTCAAGCTACAATCTACAAAGGTTTAGCTATATTTTGGTTTTTAAGATTGATAAGATTGTTTTATAACTAAAAATCAATAGTAATGAGTAAGTTATTTAGACTAGAATTTTTACTTTTTAATTGATAACTACTATTTGAAGTATAAGATAAGGATTATATAGTTTTTATTTTAGGTATACTTTTCTAGATTTGATGACACTTTTATTTAATTGAGGACTGTAAGAATTTTCTTTAGGGTAGAATTCACCCAAGACCAAGGAACTCAAACACAAGCACAATAGTAGACCAAGAGTATGATCAGAATGATGATATATTTATTCAATATTCTATGTGAAAGTACACTAGGAGTTCCTGTAGATAAAGGCCTTTGAAAAGCTTCTAGAATGCATAGAACTCAACAATATGATAAGTCATACAACTAGGCACATGTCCACCATATATGGGTTATCCTCCATTAAGCACAAGAGTAAGTGCGATGATGAGAGGATAAGCCTACAATGGTGTAGCACACAAAATAATGTTGCAGACAACATGTGCTAAAATGGGAGTGTGAATAAATGTGTTGTCTACATGAAAACTCAATGAATGATGCAAACTCCAGTATTGTAGACACCATGTGCTAAATTAGAGTTGCGTACTTCTGTGTTGTCAACATGACAACTCATGAGAGTACACAAACTCCTAAGTGTCTCACCTACATAAATAATAAAATAATGCAATATAATAAAATTAGCACTTGCACCCAAAAGAGGTGCAAGGGCAGCCGATAGAGTTTTTATTTGAAGATATATTTAATAGAATGAAGCATATAAAATTGAAATTATATAAATATTTTTTGCACCATTAATAAATAAATAATAGAGTAATATTGTATAGCTTTTATGCTTCTAAAGATTTTAGAATAGAGTATACATCATTAATATGTAAATATTTGAATCTTTTGAAAATTGTAAAAAAATCATTTTTATGTCTGATTAAAAAATTTATAAGATTTTTTATTTTTATATTAATTATATATTAAAAATAATACACGAACTTATTTTTATTTGTAATAAATATTTAAAAGAATATTATAATACAAATAAAAAATTATAAATATATAATATGATATTATATATTTTATTTTATTTATATTATATATTAGTTATGCATTAATAAATATTATCATTTTCACACAATATTATAGAATTAAATGTTATTTTATCAACAATTTGATATAAGTTATTAAAGCTAAATAATGTATATATATTTTTAAATTAAATTTATATTTCAATTCATTAAGGGAAGTAGTAAGTCATTATGTGGCACTTGTTTCCAATTTTATTTCAATATTGTACAATGTCATTTCATTGAGGTTCTTTGCCACATCATGGAGAAATCTCCTCACCCAAGTTGTATTATATATTTTCCTTATCATTTTAAAAATTAATGACACTACAACTGCATTCCTTCTTTATTGCAATGATGCAAGTATTAGCTCCTAGTGATAATAATTGTAGTCATAAAATTACATTCAATCAATGATTTTAGTTTTTTATTTCTAACTTTTTATTAGTTAATCGTGGAAGCTCAAACCACTAGAAATGTAGGGAGTGGGAAAGAGAAGCATGGGTTTAGTATGGTTGAAAAGACTTGTGTACTATTTAGTAAGTCATCTATGTGTAAGTACACTATGATATCATAATATTTTATCTTTCTTATGATATTTTTCTCTACAACCAAGATAAGGTTGAAGAAGTAATTGGGTTTGGTTGACTAAATCTTGGCTTTGGTTGACTTGATCTTGCTCATAATTAGCACCCTTGAGATCTATTGCAAGGCTATGATCAAACTTCATACAAATTATTATAAAGATTATATGTAGTTATCTTTTTCCTAAACTATAGATAGGGACTCTAGCTCTACCAAAATCTTGTTTTCAGAGGCTTTAAAGTTCTAAGTTATTTTTGAACTTACAAGGACTCATTAAGCTACAAGAGGGTTCAATTTATTGGATCACATAGCTTGTTGTTAAATTCAAGAAAAAGATACTATATGCAAACAAAAGAATAAGAAAGGGATTCATAGCACATAGTTATAATAGAATAAAGATTCAAGATCACCAAAATTTATGATGATGATGATTTGAGCCAAAGAACAAAAGGGATAGTATACAACAAGACATGCCCAAAACAAGAGATACTTTAAAGAGAAATTATTTAGGAATGCCAAGCTGATTTGTAAAAGGGAGCATGATGTTTTCATATGGTCTATTTTTACGTGGTGTTTTTGTGCAAATGAGCCAAAAATGTAAAAATCTGCAATATGGGTTTTGTACAGAATGGTCCAAAATAGTTCCCATGCAAAAAGATCTCCAAAAAAAATACAAGAGATATGCATATATAATGTTCTAAGAATATCACTAAGCATGATATTTAGCAAAAGCACTTTTCAGGAGGTTTAGATTTATATCAGCATGGCATTAATATAGCAAAGGTAATGCTTTGAAATTCAAAGGCATCGAGCAGTTCTTATAACATACCTATGTGGAGCTTTCATATAATGAATAGAACATGCCCAACATATCATTGAAGAGAAAACAAGAGATCTATAAAAAAAATTGAAAAAATTTCAAAGAGAAGAGTGCAACTCTTGTAGGGATCTAAAATGACATAACTTCATATTAGTCCACAACAGAGGTTATACAAAGGAAAAACTATATCATTAGTATGAGCTTCCAATATATGTGACATTCTATAATAGAGGAGTAGTCTAAATACAAGTAGAATAACATAATCTTACAGTAAAAAGCGTTAGAAATAGAGTTGTGAAAAAAGGGTTTGCTTCAATGGTGGAGAAAAGCCTCTCAAAAGTTTTGGTGTATTTCTACCTTATTGATAGGAGACAATGTATGAAAGATGAGACTTTGATCTCACAATATATTTTTTAATTTTCTACATATTATCTATTATCTATTGTATAACATAGCATGAGTGTAGAAGCCATGGAAAGTTTAACAATAGCCCCCAAATCTCTAAAAGCTAATATGGACAATCTGAGCAGGGGCTGCATGCTACATATATCAATTGCTCCAATGTTATTATCCACCATGATATGTTCAGCCCCATTGTTGCTCCCACTAACCCCCATCCCAATTTTACTATGCATCTCCAACAGAGAAAAATGTGGAAGATCAAGCTAATTAGAGAGATCCATGCCATGGCCATCACTTTGCTTTGCACCTGAAGAAACTTCTAGATTGGGAAATAAATTGCAAATGCAAGGAGTTGGGGAAGCATCCAAATGCAATTTTTTTAGGTAACTTTAGAAATGTCTTCATATTGTCCAAATGCCTTGAGTATTGGCCCAACAAATATGTAAAAAGGACTAAGTGCAATTGTTGTGTTTATGGAAATAATCCAAGATCTTTGCATATACACACTCAACATATGAATATCCCCTATTCCAAAAGCCTGCTCGTATAATGTTTCCAATGCACTACTCATTCTCATGGACAAGGATAAAGGAAAACACATAAGAAACAATAAATGCAATAGCTTCAACAATGGCTGTCCAAATTAGGAATACTAGCTTCAACATTTTTCAACTTGATTAATGACCCAATTAATGATAACTTTATGATGATTCCCATTGCAAGGCCTCCAATAATTACATCATTGATGGTAACTGTAGCGAGTTCAAAGTTTCCAATGTACCCAACAAATTCCTGGGTTACAACACATGCATATTAATCATTTGGACATTTGGTATGCAGAACTCGCAAGGACAAGAAAGAGTTTGTAATTGGATGGTTGGAATGAAAAATGAATAGTAGAATGTAACTGCAATAATTGTGACTGGTAACATGATTTACCATGGGGTGGGAGATGGTTTTACCATTCTTGGAATTTATTTGTCTTTATCTTTGATGAATAATATTAGCAAATGGTATTATGATGCAATTATTTCAGTAGAATCCACTACAAAGGAGAAATCAGTGATATCATTGGTCTTTTTTGTAGCAGAGTCTTGTCTTGTTGTCTTCTCTTTCTCAGAAGCTAGGATTGGTTGAGCATGATGGGAAGAAAAAGGATGATGAGGAGAAGGCAAAGGAGAAGCCTCTTCAATCTCATATTTTGATGCTTCATAGTCTGAATGGTAAAATTTATGAGAAACATCTCAACTTTCAAAGTCTCCCATTGATCTGTATTTGTGGAGCATGTGTATTCGCGATGATCCATGGCTTGGAGTTATAACACCACTTTGAAATCCACTTCCAGAGAATTCAGACCCCCTATTTTTCTTCCTCTTTTTGCTTTGCATTGTGCTGCTATTTCTTTAGCACATTAGTTGTTTGCCTTTCCAATATAACCTCTCTCATGTGAGACCCCATCTACATAAACCATTGTTTTGATCTTTAGAGAATAATTCTCTACATTTCTACAATCTATTTCTAATATAATTTTGTTTTTGGATTCGATTGTGTGTAATTTTTTAGCATCATTTTTTTAGATCACATTCCATTATCCATCATCAAAATGAGAGTGAAGTATAGTAAAGAAAAAAAGAATTGAATCACAGAGTCTGATCAGAAATGTTGATGCTAAAAAAACATATACAATCGAATCCAGAAACAAAATTGTATTAATTGTCTAGTTGTAGCTAAAATGTTGAGCACAATAAATTCCACATTACTTCAATAATGAATTTGAATAGGCTTTTAGGAGTATAACTACATTGGATTTTTCTTATGGGATTCAACACGAATGCTACTCAATTGAATCAGCATTAAGAGAATACCAATTTTTTTTTTTTCAATTTTAGGGTCCATAAAAAGAAATACTTGTCACAAGTACATAGAGAGGAAGTGTAACATAGCTACATAAAAATTGCATAGCAATGCTAGAAACATGCACAAGAAATGAATATTAGTTTACATTTGTCTCTAAACTAGAGATCTACTATTCTTAAAAGATTTATGTGACAGTTAGGAAGGGGAATGGAAATCAAAACCCCAATTCAAAGGATTCCATGTTTGTCCTAAGTCTATTAGGGAAAACCACTAACTAAAAATGTGGATGAAAATTATTTTGTATACTCACCCCATTGCAACTCTAATCAAGATAAATGTGAAATTTTGATGGAAACGGGACCTTAGGCCAAACTCATATTGTACTTGCCAAGAAATGAAGTCTAAATTCATTGCATTTATGCTAGAAGATGTAAACTATTCAACTCTATTACTGAAAATTTTCTTGAGAGTATTTATGTAACTACTTATTCTTGACCAAATAATATTGTTCTTAATACTTACCCATATCCATATAAAGAAAGCAAGTTGGAAAGAATTCTGCACAAAATAAGGTTGAATTGATCAATGAGTATATTATCTTCCACATAGTAATAGGAAGTAACATTTACATTGAGACTTCAAGCTCTGCAAAATTTTAATACCTGGAAGAGAATAAAATGTATCAGAAAGAGAACCAACTTTGGGTGATCAAACCAAAAGCATTTATCACTGGGTTGAACTACTATTGTTCCTTCAACAACATCTCTCTCATGGATTTCTAAGGCCATCTCTATTATTAATACTTGCAATTTTGTTCCAACAGAAACAACCATCTGTAAATTTGGGAAACAAATTTCCAATGAGCACAAAAAATACAATTAGAAAAATTATCAACAGTTGTTTCTATTAAAGCACCCAAATTTCATAACTTACACATAAGGCCACGAAAGAGATCTAAAAGTATGCAAACCAACCTATTCCAAAACAAAGTGCATATAATCAACAAAAGACTTATTAGATTCTCATATAGAAGTAAAAAAACCTTATAAGGTTATGAAGAACAAATATTTTGATTAGGTTTTTCTATGTTGAAGGTTTACCAAACATATTCAGAAGCAAAAAGACCACAACAAATGCCCACAATGGAGGGTTGCATACAATTCAATGAGAGAGTGTTAATATAAATGAAAAGGGAAAAATAGGGAAGAACTAGAAAAAAGCATTATAAACATCTGAGGAGCAAGGGTTTCAAAAGTATGTTTACTAACCTAATTCCAACTGCTGCATTGAAGTATTGGAAGCTTTCCTTGAAATTTGAGTGGTATTATTATTGTTTAATTTCTATGACTATCTAAGATTTGGCAAACTTGTACTAGACTATGGTTGTTGTTCAATACCACTATAATAGCTATTTTGGTCACATATCCTACATCAAGAGCTATAACCTCAAGTTTTCTTCATTGAATTCTTTCTTATTAATATGTTCCCCTCAATAGAGACATTTATACACCTTTATATTACTAAGATGGGCATATATATTTTTATCAAAATAAAAAATATTGCATTATTAATCCATAACTAATAATCAAATTACACCATTAGATACATTGCATTCCACATTCACCTAATAATCATGATGAAAGATAAACATAATAAACATAAACCCATAATATGAAATTCATAAACATAATAATCAAATGTCTAATCATTCCACATCATAATGTGCCTAAACAACCATAAAACATAATAACCCATTGTCTAATATCAATCAAATTCATTGAGCATTACAAATATATTCAACGAAAGTGAACAACATCTAACTTGTCTCTTGAAAACTATATTTGTTAAGGGTCAGACATAGTAGATTGGATAAATAATAAATGAAAGATAATTGATATAGTTCTTTTTCCATAAAAACTATGATTAGATTGTAAAATAATTCCTTAATGCATACATAACAAGTACATATAAACATATATTAATTATAACTACACTATCTATTCAAAATACTACTTCCTATTCATTATACACTTTAATAAATAAAAAAATTATTTTATTTTTAAGTCATTTAAGGCATTCCTTCTTGTGAAATCAATTTTATATGTAATTGAAACCTAGTTCTCCTATAAATAACCAGAACCACAAGTTCTAAAGTCATTCCAACAAATTCATTCTTTTTATATCCTATAATCAAGGTTCCTCCATTAGAAAAATGTCATTTTGTATTGAAATTGATGAAAGATCAACCCCACAGAGTCTCCCAAGCATCATCTACATGCAAAGATCAGTCACAAAAGAGAGAAGCAAAAAGCTATGGAGGTTGAAATTTTCAGATCCGTAGATGATACATTCTTGATGAGCAAAAAGAGAAATTGCTATATCAAAATTGAATCAATAAATTACAAAGAGATCAATTCTTATAAAAGGAGATCAAAACTCTAATAGGTAAAATCTAGGTTGCATGATAATAATTAATTATTATATGCCTAGAATTTAGCTTAAGTAAACTAGAAATAATAAGTGACTTAATAATTAAATCAAAATGATTTAATTAATAAGGCAATATCTTATTACTCTACATTTTGTATATGTTATCCTATATTCTCAATGTCTAGGATTGTGTAGCATTTTATTATCATCAATAGTTTGAATCACACTATTACTTCATATGCATAATATACTTTTTTTTTAATATAAATACAATAAAAAATTAGGAAAAAAATTTATTTAATGCATTCCTTCTTGTGAAATCAAGATTTCAAGTTCAAACTACATGTTCTATCAAAATACAAGAACATAAAAGAAACGTAAGATAAGACATAATATCAATCAGTTCACATGCCTTATTTATAATTGGACATTTTACAAACAACTAGAAGTGCACTATTGAGGCCAAGGAAATTTAAGCCGAGACCAAATCTTAATTGCAATATTCGAAACTAACAAGCACCTACTTTTCCTATTTCAATCATATGCTCTATTATTTCTGTATACGTGTGAAAAGAGATGGGTATACCTATCCATCTGTAGCATTAAATAATACTTTAGATAAAATTAACCTGGAGTAATTAATTCTCAGCCAAATATTCTATCCACATTTTCTATGCCTGTTGAATATTCTACTCGACCCCATGACAAATAAATAAAGATAAATCTCTTCAATGAGCACCTAAATTCTTTTATTTTATTATCAATGTGCTATTGTTATCGTATTAAGCTATGCAACGTCTTAGATATCAATGTGCATTTCTCTAAACAAGAAGTATTAAATAAAAACATTTGAGAAATATCAATAAATTAATTAGTATTCTTTCAAGTCCTATTAATCAATTTGGCACTAGTAAATAAGATTTCAGATAAATCAAAACTGAAATAATTCATTCTTAACCGGCCATGCCTATTGATTCTACAATGGCTCTATGACAAATAATTAAAAGACAAAATTCACAATAATGAATACCTACAACGTCTTAGATCCCAATGCAGTTTCTTTTGTTTTAGTAAACTAAGTCCATGAAATACATGGCCTCATTTTACATATAAATCCAGGGGGATTACATATGCAAAGGCAGTCCATCCAATTATTCAATTCATATATTTAAGATGGCAGCTTATCCACGTCTTGTAGCAGCGTTTTTGTTGTGTTTTCTAATAGTCCAGCTGCTCACCACTATTCTTAAGCATCTCGCCCCACTTCAATGTTTCAAGGTTAGTGTACAAATTAATTGTGCCATAATTTGTTTTTTCCTTCAATATTTCAAATCTCACTCTATAATTCATCATTTTAATGATGAAATAACTTTATAATATATCTCAGCAACGAAATAATGATGAAGAAATGTTATTCTGATTGCAAAAAAAATGGCAGTGGAATGTGTTAGATGCAACTATGGAGCTTTCAACTGCCCCTGCTGTGATTAAATGAGTTGTGGTTTCCATATGTTGACTTCCAATAAAATAAGTGCTTAGTTGTTCTGTGTCTTTCGTTTAATCAAAGTTGTTTCTATCTTTTTAAGATGTCTGGACTTTTATATGTTCACGTTCTTAGAATGTGGGTCAGTTGATTTGGAACAGTTTGTGTGGATGTAATTGTCTAGTTCTTTTATTTTATTTTGTAGCTTTATCTATTATTTTCTATTTTAGTTAAATATGTTTTAGTTCATAAATTTGGTTATGAGATGTTCAAATATTAAATTTATTGTTATAATATGATAGATAGTTTACTATAAATGAGCAAATATTCAATGTTATAATGAGAAAAAGATTATAGTAATATGGCTGAAACAATGTCATCATACTCTTTCGAAAAAGTCATCCCACAACAAAATACTAAATCAAAGGATCATATTTGATATAAATAATCTGTATAATAAATTAAATTAATAAATGAATATCTTAAGCTTAGAAATATTTAAATTAGCAAAAAAAAATTAGTTTCATTACTAGGAAACAATTTACAATTGTACCTAAGTAAATGCAAATAAATGAAAATATCAATATTTATTCTTACCATAAAAAATAGTCCATAAATTTGATGATAATTGTTTTTTTATATATATAAATAACTTTATACCAATATTTTTTATTTATTTTTCTCCTACTTTTGAAAGAGCATACATACGGTTGAAATCAGAACATAAAGTATTTTTATTTTCACTTTTATTTAATTAAAATATGTATTCATTTTTTATAATGCTAGTTTTTTTTGTTTTTTTATAAATAACTTTATATCAGTATTTATTTTTTCTCCTCCTACTTTTGAAAGAGCATACATACTACTGAAATCATGTTGGTACAGATTTGCCACTTGAAAATGGTCCAATGGAGTGTATGTGGCAAACTATTCACAATGATTGGATAGACCCTTGATATGCGGTCTTCCTCTATGTTTAGAGGGGCAACTCCCTCCTATGATATAATTTTAAAGTTTTTCAAATAAAAATGAAATCAAACTTTAAAAGATCAGTAGAAAGCCATTGATGATGAATGCACTAGACGACTTCAATGCTTTCCTAGACTAACTTAAAATACTAATAACAACAATCAAGATCTACGCTTGAGAATTATCACTAGCACAATATTGATCCAAAGATTTATAAACATCTTCAGAATACCATGAAAATGCTCCCTACAAGGATAATCAATATTTCTAATAATTTAGATTTTGAAAAAAGAAAACTCGAATAGCATTTTCCTTTATTTTCTTGCACCAAGAACATAACAAAGATTTTCAATGTCAAAGACAAAATCTGTACATACTTTCCAAAATTTGTCTTCTTATCAAAATTTTAGCATAAGTGTTCCCTTTTTCTAAAGTCCAAAAAGGTCCTTTACAAAGCCAAAAAATGACTCCTTATATAGACATGGAGGTTAAGAGCTACTCCTTTGCGGTTAATAACTACCTCCAAAATATGTAATTTAGGAGAGGTTAATTAACCTCACTAAATATAACATATACAAGGAAAACTCCAAAAACATAACTTAAGGTAGAATTACTAAGAATGCATATATATCCAATCCCTAGTCTTCTAGCTATGAACTCTATCTATCTGGATATGATTGACTTATCCCAAAAAGTCCTATAAGCATCGAGAATGATCACCATTGAATCATAATTGGGAATGAACACATTTTCCATCTTGAGTTTGGCTATAAATTATTTATCCTAGATCTCTTTAGACTCTTATTGATAGGCTAAAATGTTGCAATCTTACATAGTGACTGAGACTAGACTGAGCTTCATCATAGTTTCAGCATCCAACACTCGATTCTCCATTTCTGAATGAATTTTGATATCGAAGGAATCAAGAAGAAATTGGAAATCAATATGTTGAAGATCATTTACTATTGCTCCACCTGTGATAATAGAGATTCGTTCATCTGCAACTTTCATTTTCAATTGTTCACATGAAGCTATTGGTTTTTCAAATTCGGTGATCCCTTTGCTGATATTTATCATCTTCCAGTTAATACTTTTACTCCAAATATGTGTCTAATTCTCACTTGGATCAGCAATAATTTTCTCGAGAATCGGGGTGTTGATATCTAACTTGGACATTTATTGTCGTTCATCAACTACTTTTTGCTAGGCGACTTTCTACTCCTTGCTACTTTCTAGCTCTTTAGACATCTCTTTTATCTATTCAATGGATTTCCTTATATTTCCTTCACTATAGTAATGAGTTTCAAAGCATCTTCTATCATTCTGCTTATCCAAACTTCGATCATCATAGTATGTGACTTGTATTTGTTTTCTCTTTCAAAAATGACATGATCAAGAATACCATCAAGGCCCACTAAGGCCGGTGAAGTAACTATTGCCTTCGCATTAGAAGAATCACTAATTGAATTGATGTAAGACGCTAGCATCTAAACTTGCTCTTTGAGTTGCTCCTTTGATCTTTTCTCTTTCTTCACTCTTTGTAACATTTAAGCAGTATTCAATTCAAAATTTAAAAATCTCCTTTTGCACTAGATGGACCAAGATCAACCTTACTCAAAATAAAATCTGACTCTGATGCTTCATCAACATTCTTCTCTAATATGGGCTTTACTATTTCTACGCATAGATTTCCTGAAGTTATAGCAACAACCAACCTAGACATCACTTTAGTCTTTTTCACTTTAGGAGGCTTCTAAAGAAAATTAGAGATTACATCAAATGGAGGTGGGATCATCTGAACAACTTTCTTCTTCTTTTGGAGACTAGTTCGGAGTCATGAATGTGTAGTAGTTGGAAGTGAAACTTGCATGTCACCTATTGTATTTTTGGCAATTGTCATCAAATCTTTTGAATTAGTTAATTGATTATCTATCTACGTGATTTTTATTAATGATATCTCAGGAGGAGAGAGACTCGAAGGAGAAATTACTACATCATGTGAGGATGTAACTAGAATGTGTTGTTCAACAGTTTGAGGGGTTCTTTGATCCTTCTCATTAGGTTCATTTCCTTCCTAATTCACTCTATTAGATTTACCTTTTAGTTTTGTCCTCCTTCTTTTGACTATAAACTTAGTTGTCTAATTTAGATCTTCATCTTTATCTAGATCACTCATATCCAATTGCTGCATTTTCTCACTAGAAGTTGCCTCTGATGCCATTTGAGATTATTCTCCTTAAATACTTGTCCTCCCTTTACTTTAAAATTCATCAATCACTTTTTCTAGTCTGATTTTATTGACCCATTTCTTTGTTCTTTTAAGGACATAGGTATATGCTTAAAATGTTGACACACTTCTATGAGTCATTATATCTAAGATTGCTCAAGAATGAGGTCTCGAATGGTGGCTCATGGCTCTCTATTCATGAAGTACAAGGGTTTGTAATGGAGGCTCTCAATTTGACCTAGTTTTTACCCATGCAAGTACACCATAAAATGAGAGATTCAAAGATCAAAATATGCATGCAAGTGAAGATGCAAGCTAATCTAAATGATAACAATGCAAAGCAATGCAAGAAAGGAAATCTAATCTATGAAAGAAAATAAGAATGCAAGATCTAATCTATGAAAGAAAATATGGATCTAAGATAATATGAAAATGCAAGGATGGATCATGATAATGGAAGCCATGGATGCATGAGAGAAGAAGACAAGAAGATACAAGTTCTCCACAAAAAGCTTTAACGCTCAAACTCCTTCTCCAAAAATTGCTCTCCAAACATGCAGCATAACAATAGCATAATTGTGGATGTCAAAAATGAGGAGGGGGCTCTCCCTTATAAAGAAGAATGGACGATTAAGATTAAAAGGAAATAAGATTTAATCAAGGGTGGAGAAAGAATGATCTGTGTGACACAAAATTCCACCAATGAGAAAAGAGGAGGAAAATTAAATGGAATCCCACTTAGAAATATGTGCATTTAAGTGTAGAGGGAAAAAAAAATATTTAATTTTTATTTATTTTATTTCCTTTTTCAAGTGGGATTTTATGCAATTAAAAGGGAGCAAGTTCTTTTAATTAAATAGGGAATATTTAATTAAATTAAAAGAGGGGTTTTTCTCTTAATTAATAAAATGTGAATTAATTATTTAATTAAAGAGAGGTTTTTTTTTTAATTAAATAAGACTTAGGATAAAATTATCAAACCATAGAAAATGTTGAAATAATTGAATTAATTACAATTTGATCAAAGAAATTGATTTGAATTAATTTAATAAAATATTGCAAACCATTGATTCAAAAAATTTGATAAATTGAATAATGGGGACCCATAGTCTATGCGACCATTTTAGGGTGCATACAATAGGCAGTTCTTTCCTTTAGGCTTTTTAACTCCTGAACTGACCAATCAATAGGGGGAAGATCTAGTAATTCAATTTTCTCATAGTAGAAGGGATCGACCAAGGAAGCTTCATCATCATTTATACCTTTCAAATTGATATCCACCTTGAATTCTATCACTTGCCTTATAGTAAGCCACATCCAATCTCTCTTCCTGACTTCAAAATCACTTTCAAAATCTTCCCAAAAATCTTCTAGAGCTAGAAAGTGACCAAGGCTAGGGATTAGCTTTAACTCATTTAATTGCATAGCCTTTACTATCAAAAGGGAAATGCATGGTATAAGGATGTAAATTAATTTTAGTGATGGATCTCTCTATGTTCCTTGCATTTAATGTAGTATCACAACTATAATGTCCAATGCCGATAGGGAAAGGTATTTCATTTATCCTCTCATTCTTGCAAAGCTTATTAATTTGACTAATATATCTATACATTTCTATCAAGACCAATTTATCATCAACAAATGTAGGTAGCATAAGGGGATACCCATCATAGGTGACTAACTTGATGTAAGTGAATTTCAAAACTTATATGAAAACACTTCCATACTTTTGTACTTCCATTGTTGCTTTTGGTGAAATCATGAGTCCCATGTTTCCCTAAATTTCTCTTATAGTCAACATTGTGAATGCATCATTCACTCTCTTGAAATGATGCAGGCTACTGTCATATTTTATTTGAGGAAGATGGTTGTAAATAATAGCCACATCATCATATATACCTTGTCAGCTAAGCCCATGCCAACTTTTAGTGCTTGCAATAGCATAGAAGAGATAAGAAGTCATGTAGAAATAATCATTTGCTTGGAGTTCTATGAGTTGCCTATGTAGCGAGTCACTGATAATTTCAGCCCAATCAATGTGTTTCTTCCCTTTGTAGAACATGTTAATAAATAGGAACATCCAACCTTCAAACTCATGCAAATCTCAAAGTCCTATTATCCTACTTAATAGAGTTACCATGTTTTCTATATCTTCTTTTAACATTGATCTATGGATGGACTTGGCTAGTTGAGATTTCCCTTTCCTTGGTTGCAAGAGCCATGATCTAGCAACAAAGTTTAAACACTAAATTTTATTTTCCATATAGTACTCCATGGTAGTTTTTAAATTGATGTTGGCATATTGCACTCTGATAGGTAATTGGAAAGTAGTGGTGATAGAAACAAAAATCAAATGGATGATCACTTTATTATTTGATGAAATAACTTCCCTAGTATTTGGATGATAGGTTTTCATGCATTCCAACACTAGATCGGGACATTGTGATGAGATAGGGGTGCCCTCCAGCTTGAGCTATGTCACTTTCTAATATTTTTCTAGCTGAAGGGATCTTGTCCTTGCTCTCAAGAGACAACCAAAAATCTTATAAGAAAACAGTTCCTAAGATGGTATCACCAATGTCGAGAAGTGTGTTTTTTTCAAAATAGGAGCATCATCAGGCCTTTGATATTTATATTTCATGATTCGGCTATTGATCCTTCCCTTGATCGCACTGAATGTCTTCGACTCTCGCACTATTTTTTATCAAGAATGATATCCAACATTAAAAGATGCTAATGCACAATCAATGCAAAGAGATGTCAAAGATTTGGTCATAAACAACACCCATCTTCATTTCTTGTGATGTTGATGTTGAAGATGATTTCTTCATGCAGGGAACACTAACTTCAATATTAAGATAGATACCTAATCTTTTAACCCCGTGCGATGATTTTGAGGAAGAGACAAATGTAGGTTAATTTATATGCTCACCAAGATTGTTTTATAGATTTTACAACAACATCTTGTCAAGTGATTCCATGCTCAACCATTTGCCAAACATTAATGTAATTATGTTGTGAATCAGGAAGTGTGCATGGGATTTTTATATGTCCCACCCAAGATTTAAAGCTTCTCTAGCAAGAAAAATGAAGAATATATTGTTATTTCATATATCCAACACTGTGTTTTGAGGTCACATCTTAAATATTTCTTTCCTATGAGTTGAAGGTAAATCACAAGCTTTCTATCAAATAAATCATGTGCTCGGGCTAGAGGTAAGAGTTTGCAAAGAATGTGGAATAATGCATCGAGCACCAAGTTTATATGCTTGAGATTTCCAATAATATGCTACCTATCAGTTCTATTCACTAGGAATTTGGAAAACATAATATCTATGTGGAGAAATCTCCTTGAGGCATTCTTTCATGCAAACATCATTCCAACTTCAAAGTGATGCCCTAGACATTCTATCAAGTAGTCTTGTCAAACCATTCTATGATATTTTCTTAATCCTTTATTGCCATTTGATCAAACAATTCAATCACATTCTCTATGATTTCATATTTTGCATACATGCAGCTTGCCACTATGCATTTGACCTAAGAATCACCATGGTCTTGAGCTTGTACTAGGCATTCATATGGATACTGATGAAGATCATTCAGTCACACCCGCAAATTATATGGGATTCAGTGATCACATTTCAACTACGCATTTCATCAAACAAGTCAAATCCAATCCAATGTTTTTTTCTATGCTTCCATTAAATGTCGTGGATTGGAAATGAATCCTTTCTCTATGCATGGAATCTGAGAAACATTGAATTATGTGTTATACTAGTTAAGGAGATATGGTGCCTGCAGAAGCCTTCCGTCAAACCACATACGTATTCTTGATGCATTTGCATTGAGTTTCTTGTATGAGGGATAATGGACTTGAATTTTCCCTAGCAACACAAATGATTAGAAAACAATTGTTTTTCTTCTCTTATTCCATGCCACACTCATTCTCATGCCTTTTTTTGCATTGCATACGCATTTTGTCTTTTCCATTCATTATCACATCTTGTCCATGATTGGGTTGATCAGTAAACATTCTGTCAAATAGTTAACATGCCTCCTTATTGTCGTATCCACCACTTCTCTGAATACTTTGGGCTAGAAGAGAATAAAAGCTTGGTTAAACAAAATGCAAGCCTTGTCTATGGTTAGATTGGTCAATAGAACATTCTATCAACCTATCATAGCGTTCTTTCCCTTCAACAAATGCAGAGACCTCCAAATTTCATTATTTCATTGCTTCCATACTATGGTATGCATGAGAAATGAGATGCTCAATTCTATAGAAATATCTTCTTGCTTGCATATTTATGAGTTTTTATTATCATTGATCATGATCCATTCACATACACAATTCTTTACCAAGTTAATAAGAATTTTAGAAATACATGTTTGAGCCTCTAACCTTAACCTTTTTGGATGAGAGGTTAAGGTTAATGGTTTGGAATACATATTTTGGAAATTTCTCTTAACGTCTTTTGTAACGCCTTGCCAAGGGATCCAAAAGAATTAACCTAAAGTTTTACTAAGTTTGGTAGCATTTTTTTTTTAAACATAAGAAAGATAAACCATACACATCAAACACATAGTAGCAGAAGCAATAACATACAACCAACTTGATGGGGACACAACCCAAGAACAGAATGGACACAACAAAAGAAGGGAAATTGTATTAACTGAAAAATAAGCTAGTACATTCAGTACAGAGAAAATAAACTTCAAAACATTCCCTAAGGGCTTACAATAGCATAAATGTGGAGATAATTTCTCCTTTCAGTACCTCCTCTCAAACTCCACTCCAAACTGCCTTCTACAATGTCAGGAATCTCCTTAAATAGACCCCGGAGGGTTAAGGACTAGGAATACATTCTAGAAAGTGCTAGTAGGCATCCACCGACCAATTAGAAGGCTCCAAAAGCTGCATTAGAAGTCGGCGCAAATCTAGAAGAATCCAAAAACGTTAATCGAACTTTCGGGAGGCATAACTTTTGAACTGTAGCTCCGATTGACGAACCGTTTACATTTTCAAAAAGCTCTCAAAGTGCTCTATAGCCCTATGGACAAGCCTCACTTGTCCCCCACTTTTTGGTCCTTTTCAAGGTCATTTAATGCCCCTAACCTGACTTTGAAGCATTCTTAGGAGGTCTTCAAAACTTGAAAAACTGCAATAACTTTCAAACCGTGGGGCCTTTTCACCTGATTCTTTTTTTGGAATGCTCTAAATCACAATTACATTCATCTGGCCAATTCACACCTTCTAGTTTACCAAAATGATGGCCCAATTACATACTCCTTTTTTTTGGGATTTACTAGCACACTGATAGTGGAACTGTGAGAGTTGGAACCTTTATTTGACCCAAATGGGTGTCCAAAAATGAAAACACATGAAACAGAAACTAAGTCTAAGTACATTTTTTTGTTGACATAGGATTGCCCTTATACCTTTGGATGCTCCTGCATCAGACACCCAGGGTAGATTGAAAAGTGACCCTGTCACTTTATGAATGGTTGAGGAAATCTTAAATGGGAAACCTCAGATGTTGAAATCCAAGTCGAGTCCTTGATCAATCATCCTTTCCATTTGACCAAATACTCTTCATACTGCCTATTTTTGGTACTCCTACCCACACGATGATCTAGAATGTCTTCTATCTCCTCCTTCTTAGAAGCAGGAATCGGACATGGCTCTAACACCAGCTCCTCATCTGCACCATCATCATGATACTCTGTTATATCTGCAATGTTGAAAATGGGAGAAATGTGAATACCATCTGGCAGCTCCACCTCATATGCATTTCCTGAGTCATGTTTCTTCAAAACTTTGCAGGGGCCAAATTTCTTCATTTTCAGCTTGTTGTAAGTACCGGCTGGAAATATTTCTTTTTGTAAGTGTACCATGACTAGATCCCCTACTTGGAATTCCTTATGTCTTCTCCTTTGATCAGCTCTAGCTTTATACTCTTGATTCATCTTGGTAATGTGTGCCTAAACCTCCTGATGTAGACGCTTGATATGTTCAGCAAATTCTTCCACTTCAGCAGTTGTCCTCTCCCCTTGCTCTATCTTCCTCAATTCTGGTGCAGTCCTTGGGCTATTCCCATATATAATTTGGAATGGTGATTTTCTAGTACTCTTATTTATAGAGTTATTGTAAGAAAACTCTGCTTGTGGTAGAATCAAATCCCATCCCTTGGGCTTATCCCCAACTAAACATCTCAGCAAATTGCCCAAACTTCTGTTTACCACTTCTGTTTGGCCGTCAATTTATGGGTGATGCGTGGAACTGAATTTCAAGTCTATTCTCAACTTTTTCCACAATGTCCTCCAAAAATACCCCACAAATTTAGTATCTCTATCAGAAACTATACTCCTTGGAAGACCATGTAGTCTTACCACCTCTTTGAAAAACAAGTCTACAATATGGACAGCATCATGAGTTTTGTGGCATGGAATGAAATGTGCCATTTTGGAGAACCTATCAACCACCATGAATACTGAGTCATTACCCCTTTGTGTCCTTGGAAATCCAAGAATAAAATCCATACTTATGTCCTCCCATGGCCTTGATGGAATAGGCAATGGCTGATATAGGTCAGTATTGTGACTAAACCCCTTGGCAACTTGACAAACCTGGCAACTCTGTACAAACTTCTTCACATCCTGTGAAATTTGAGGCCAAAAACAATATTCTCTAAGAATGGAAATGGTCTTATCTCAACCAAAATTTCCTACCATCCCTCCACTGTGTTTCTTCTTAATCAGATTTTCCCTCATGGAACTCTTTGGAATGCACAATTGACTACCTTTGAACAACATGCCATCCTGAATCAAATAGTCTAACCACTTGGTTCTATCTACAGCAATAGGTTCTTTACAAGCTTTCCATGCTTCAGAAAAATCAAGATCCTCGGGGTACAAATTCTTGAGTTCATCAAACCCAACTACTTCAACCTACATTATTGTAAGAAACAACTGTCTCCTACTTAGTGCATCTGCAACCCTGTTAGATTTTCCACTTATATGCTTCAACACAAATGTATAACTCTGCAAGAATTATACCCACTTCATATGCCTCTGATTCAATTTACCTTGGCTATTTAGGTACTATAATGCCTAATGATCAGTATACAAAACAAATTCTTTTGGCAATAAATAATGCCTCCATTTCTTTAAGGCTTGAACTATTGCATAGAACTCTTGATCATAAACAGAATACTTCTTCTTTGCATCATTCAATTTTTCACTAAAATATGCAATAGGCTTACCTTCTTGGCTTAATACAACCCCAATAGCGCTGCCACTGGCATCACAATCCACCTAGAAAACCTTTCTAAAATCTGGAAGTGCCAACATAGGTTGTTATGTTACCTTCTTCTTTAGCAATTCAAAACTTCTCGTAGCTGCTGCAGTCCATTTGAACTCCTTTCTATCCCCTCTTATTATATCAGTTAGGGGTGCACATATGCCACTAAAATTCTTAATAAACTTCTTGTAGAAACTAACCAGACCATGAAATGATCTTACCTCAGTAGCAGACCTTGGAGTAGGCCATTCCAAGATGGCTTTCACCTTCTCCGGATCCATTTTGAGACCTTCGAGTGATATAAAAAACCCCAAATAGACTAACTCTCTTTTTGCAAAGATACACTTCTTCAGATTAATTAACAGTTTCTCTTCCCTTAGCCTTTCAAGGACACTACGAATATGCAGTAAATTTTCTTCCAAAGTCTTGCTAAAAATTAAAATATCATCCAAATAGAAAATAACGAATTTTCCCAAGAACTTCTTAAGTACCTCATTCATGAGCCGCATGAAGGTGCTTGGGGCATTAGTCAATCCAAAGGGCATGACTAACCACTCATAAAGACCCTCCTTGGTCTTGAAGGTTGTTTTTCGCTCATCTCCTTCTTGAATCCATATATGATGATAGCCACTCTTGAGATCTATCTTTGTGAAGTACTGAGCTCTACTCAAGCAGTCCATAAGATCATCCATCCTTGGCAAAGGAAATCGGTACTTGATGGTTATCCTATTTATAGCTGGAGAATCTGTACACATCCTCCACTCTCCATCCTTCTTTGGTGCGAGTACTGTAGGTACTGCACATGGACTTAGGCTCTCTCGAATCAAGCCCTTCCTCAACAGCTCCTGAAACTATCTATTTAGCTCCTCTGTTTCAGCAGGAGTCATCCTGTGAGGAGCCTTGTTCGGAAAACTAGCTCCTGGAATCAGATCTATCTGATGACTGATTTGCCTTACTGGTGGCAATCCATTTGGAACATTATCAGAGATAATATCTCCAAATTCCCCTAGTAAATCTAAAACTTCAAGTGGTATTTCACTACTACCTTCTTTATCTTTCCTAGGAATCAAAGCATAGCACATATGTTGATGTTTCATGCCATCTAAAAACTTCCTTTCATCAACAAGAAAAATCCTAGCACTACTACATACCTTTTCACCTTCCTTTTTCATGGGCTTCAATTTGTGGTGAACTCCATCCTTTGTTAGAGAGTATGTGTTTGCATGTCCATCATGTACTACATGTCTATCAAACTGCCATGGTCTACCCAACAATAGATGGCAAACATCCATCGGAATAACATCATAGAGAACTTCATCATGGTAACTCCCAATTTTGAATTTCACTAAACATTGTTCACTTACCAAGACCTTATGATCATCTTTTACCCAAGCAATCTGATAGGGCTGGGGATGTTTCTCCCTCTTGAGCTTCAGCTTAGAGACCATCTCTTTTGATACCAAGTTATAAGTGCTACCACCATCAATAATCACATCACAACATTTATCCTCACACTTGCATCTGGTACGAAACAAACTCCTCCGTTCTCCTAGTTCAATCTCACTGCTTAGTAGGACTCTTTCATTTACCAGGGTCTCCTCTTTCTGCATCCTCTGAATGTGATGATTGTGCATCCTCATTCACATGAGCAACCCTAGCTTGGCCCTCAACTCTCCTATCTGTCCTTCCTTATCATTGAGGGAATTCAAAGGCACGATGACCTTCTTCATTGCAATGGAAATAGATACCATGGAAGTCTCCTCTTCCTTCTCCACGTCCTCTACCTCTTCCTCTCTGATTTCCAAAGTCTTGATCATGAGAGCGGTTGAAACCCTCATTCCTCTGGTTCCTACTAGTACCCACATCTTCATTTTTCTTTTGGGTTTCATTACGGCCTCCAGATGATCTACCACTTCCCCTTCCTCCTTGACCATGCCCTCTTTGTCTTCCTTCAAACCTTTTATTCAGCTTCTCTTCAACTCGTAGGGAAAACTAGTATGCCTCTTCAACGTTGGTTATTCTTACCAGACTTAATTCCTCCTAGATGCTAGGTCGCAACCCACTGATATAACAAGCAACCTTCTCCTTATTTGCTTTTGCATGCCCCACTCTAATCAAGAGTCGGTAAAATTCCTCTGTATATTCTTGGACTGATCTTCCTGCTTGCTTTAACCCATGCATCTTCTTAAACAAATCAAACTCATAGTCCACAGGAATGAACTGCTTCTTCAATTTGTCCACCATGCGATCCCATCTTGTGATCTTCTCCTTTTCTCTTCTATTTCTTTCCAATTGAACCTCTTGCCACCAGATTTTGGCATGGCCTTTTAGTTTGGCCTTTCCAAACTTAACCCTATTTGGGTCCTTGATATCCTCATACTCAAAGTATTCTTCTAGTTCATTGATCCAATCGATCAACTCATCTGGTTTTAGATTTCCTGAAAATACACCCACTTCAATTGTGGGTCTTTTCCCAAACTTAGTAATGGCCCTAAAAAGCCTTTCCTCTGCATGATTTAGAACTTCCCCATCAAATTCCCCTTCTAGTCCCATTTCTTCTTCTTCATTGTCATCCTTACTATCGTCACCTGCGGCAACATTTGCTCCTCTACGGAGCTCCTCTTGCAATGCTTGTACCTACCTTTGGAGGGCTCTAACCTCCTCAAGATTAATAGCTCTGGCCCTTTCGCCATGCTCTCTTCATGGAGGCATCTTCTAACTCAAACTCACAACCACACAATCTTGGTGCAAACTGCCTCACAGTTGGCGCTCTATCTACACACTCAGGAAAACCCGCTCTGATACCACTTGATGGGGACACAACCCAAGAACAGAATGGACACAACAAAAGAAGGGAAATTGTATTAACTGAAAAATAAGCTAGTACATTCAATACAGAGAAAATAAACTTCAAAACATGCCCTAAGGGCTTACAATAGCATAAATGTGGAGATAATTTCTCCTTTCAGTACCTCCTCTCAAACTCCACTCCGAACTGCCTTCTACAATGCCAAGAATCTCCTTAAATAGACCCCGGAGGGTTAAGGACTAGGAATACATTCTAAAAAGTGCTAGTAGGCATCCACTGACCAAATAGAAGGCTCCAGAAGCTGCGTTAGAAGTCAGCAAAAATCTAGAAGAATCCAAAAACGTTAATCGAACTTCCAAGAGGCATAACTTTTGAACCATAGCTCCGATTGACGAACCGTTTACATTTTTGAAAAGCTCTTGAAGTGCTCTATAGCCCTATGAATGAGATTTTCTTGTCCCCCACTTTTCATTCCTTTTTTATTTCATTTAATGCCCCTAACCTGACTTTGAAGCATTCTTAGGAGGTCTTCAAAACCCGAAAAACTGCAATAACTTTCAAACTGTGGGGCCTTTTGACCTGATTCTTTTTTTGGAATTCTCTAAATCAAAATTACATTCATCTGGCCAATTCACACCTTCTAGTTTACCAAAATGATGGCCTAATTACATACTCCTATTTTTTTAGGATTTACTAGCACACTGATAGTGGAACTGTGAGAGTTGGAACCTTTATTTGACCCAAATGGGTGTCCAAAAATGAAAATACATGAAACAGAAACTAAGTCTAAGTACATTTTTTTGGTGACATAGGATTGCCCTTATACCTCTGGATGCTCCTGCATCACAACTAAAAGCATACATAACAGGTTACATTCCTTAAGGATCCCATGACATTGAATTAAATTTAAATTAGATTAATAATAAGTCTAAAAACTACCACATCCATATGAAAGAATAATTATAAAGTCCAATGTCCATTATATACATTTGTTCTAAATGCCTCTTGGCAAATAAAATTCAGAATGCTCAATCATCCACTGTACATGTCACAGGGTATGAAAGGCTAAAAGAATATACATATGTAGAAGTAGAGATACATCAAACTCCTCGGATGCATGACACAAAGTACAATGAAAATAAATGAAATCATCCACCATAGATGATACATCCATCCATCATAAAATACAACTATCCATCATAAAACACAACTAAGTATGCAGTTCCTCCCAATTGTCAATAGCATCATAAGACCATCGTGGGCCCTAGCCATCCCCCGCGCGTAACATCTCAGGCCACCAATCAAATTATCAGTACTATTGTAATAGGGATGTCACTACTAAAAATAGTACAACATAAGCATAAGGAAATCTAACATGCAAGAATAAAGCATAAGATGATCGTACAAAGTAGATAACATCACTTATCACATGCAAATCATCAATATAGGGAAATGTGTCAATACATAACATCATCTAAACATAATAACAAGCATCCCAAGAAGCTCTAGCCATGGTGACTACAGATGGATCTCAATGGTAAGAGTGAAAAAGCATTTATCACCTGACCATGTGGAACCTAAATGGCTCACTCCCACCAGGCTGAGGAGATAGTCTCAAGTCCCAAACAGGATATCAAATCACATAACACAAGTACTCTCTAAGTCCAAGAAGTCCTAAAATAAATCTAACTCAAAGCTTCTAAGATAGATCGACATCTAATTCTTAGAGGCACACAAGACACATAGGAAACTTACTATGTAAGCAGGAAAGTGTCATTGCATGACTCACGCTTGGAGTTACCCAAGTAGTCCCTTAGGACTCTTAGGTCCCTAGTGACCCCACTATGTCCACTAGTATCCTCTCGTACTGACAAGGCATACTACAAAATGCAAGGTCGCAACCAAACATTCTCTCTACTCCCATCCTAGTCTATACTAAAACTCGAGGCATGGGTGAGAACATACAAAGACTCTTATTAGATTCATTTTAATCCCCATTTAGTGAAATATTTTCACTTATTAAACAACATACAATGGGTTACCCCTAGGACCACTTAGGGCCCCCGAACCCCATTGCAAGCCACTTCTTGACACTACATATAGATAACCTACCCTAGGCTCAAAAAAAGCACAAATCAATAACCATATAAAAATCACCTTAGTCATACACAAGTGACTAGAAAGCATCAAAGATAAATCACAATATCCATCAATTCTCAATGAGCAATCAGAAAGTATCCCAAAATAAATCACAATACCCATCGAAGACTCCAAAATGGTCAAGTCAAACATGTCACAACATGACATCATCAAGAACATAGAAAACACTTCAATCCTCTCAAAGTGACTGAAAAGCAACCCAAATATAACTAATCGAAGACTCAAAATGATTAAGTCAAATATCTCATATACATACACCTCAGCTTCACACAAGAAAACTAGAAAGCAATAATGAACAATTAAATACAAACTCATCATAGAGCATATCATTACATTACCATGGTTGGGTTAAAAGATCAACATCAACATCATAATATCACAATCACATAACTTCTGAGCCTCTGGTAACAACCTAAACTAGTCAACATCTAATCAACCCCAAAACCCCAAAGCATAGATAGTACATAGAAAACATAATAGTCTAATAGTTTGGTTTTAATTTGAAAGCATATTGTTGAGTTAATGTAAGGTTTAAGTTCTAGTTTCATATATGTTTCAAGTAATAAGTTTTCACAGTTAACCCTTACAATTAACCCATTTCTATATTAAAATGATTGTACAGTTACCTTATAAATAATCTAAGGATAATCATTTATTTATCTAAGTTATAAAAGCAACAATCATTGATTTTAAATAAAATAATTACAATTTATTAAAATCAATATTATTGATAATTTAATAAATTAAAATTCCATTGAATAACTTCAATTATCAATTAAAATTAATTAAATTACAATTAATTAAATTAATTAATAATTACATGACTAACTATATTAATATCTTAATAACTATCGATCATTAATAATTAATAAAATTACCAATTATTCCATTAATTTTTAAAAAAATTATATTTAAATGTAGTATTATTTAAATTAATAAATAATAATAAAACTTATTAATAACTACTATTAAATAATAATAAGAAATATTAAAAAATCTTATTAATAAAACCTATTAAATAAATATGAAATTATTATTAAAATTCATTTATAATATTAATTAATTAATTTTAAAACCTATTAATAAAGTTATTAAATAATACTAAACCTTATTATTAAACTTATTAATAAATTAATATTAAATTATAATAAAATATTAATAAATTTTTTAATTTTTAAAAAAAATTTACCTGCGATTTCTTTTCAAGGCCTAGCCTGTTTAATACACCGCCAACCAGGGCAACTACCTGCTAATGTAGGCCTGCAACAGCAATGGTTGTCGATGCTTGTGCGATAAGAAGGGGTGGGGGTACGGGGTTATTCCCTCCCTGCCCCACCTTTTTTTTTTTTTTTTTTTTATTAAAAAGTCCATTTATATATGTGCGAATAAACTTTGTTTAATAATAATTTTTTTGTAAAACTTTTTTTTTTCCATTTCTAATAAAATGCTTTAGAATGTATAGATTATAATTTATTTAATTTAATTTATATAAAATGTTTCTGTGTGTGTGTGTGTGTGTGTGTGTGTGTGTGTGTGTGTGTGTATTATTATTATTATTATATTTATAATATAGGATTTTGTATCACAAATTTGAATGAAGCAATTATATTTAAAATATTCTCTCTCTTTTTATACAGAACCCCAATTTGATCTGATAGAGGTAACACAACTAATCAGTTGATTTCACAAATGGACTCTTCGAATTTATTGCCAAACCCTCCCTATTCAAATTCCAATTTTAAATCTACTGAAGAAAATATTATATTGATCCATTAAAACATCCATGTACAAAAGAATTAACAAACGTACCAAAAACTCATAACATGATACATTCATCACAGGAATTATTCAAACAACCATTAATAGACACGATGAAGACAAGAAAGAGAAAGAGCGTATTAAAATATGCAAAATTCACAAGCGTCTACCTGGACACTGATGTTAATCGCTATGCCCTAGAAAACTATAGAGAAAATTCTTCCTCTTAGAGCCTTCTCCTTTCTGAAAATTTCCTCCTCCAAAATCTACAGTTAAAATTTGTGTCCCCCAAAAATGAACCTTTAATTGGTGATAAGGAGTTTTCTCCTCAAATCGAGGCACTAATTGTGCGTTCACCCAAGAGAACTCTCTGCTCACCAGACTCGAACTCCATATTAACTTTTCTTAATTTCTCTTTATCTTTTCTTAATCTTTTCCATGCACATTCATTAATTAATTAAATATCTTTATTTACTTTTTACTTCACTTCTCTTTTAATTAATTTATTAAATTTAATCTCATGCATGCATTATGCAATTAAAATACATTTAATTTATTTTCAACTCATGCATACATCATGTGAACTTAAAACTTTTCAATAATTTAATATCTTTTCACTTTTTAATTTATTTTTGAAACTTAATTGATAAAATATTTATTAAATTAAATAATAATAATAATTAGCATTTATTTACAAATGAACTCTAAATATATTATTATTAAATTAAATTAATATTATCACACTTTAAATTTATTCTTATAACTTTTATCTTCAAATTTAATTCTTTTTTTTATTTAATTAAATTTCTAAATTAATTAAATATAATTAAATATTAAAATATCATAATAATTTTTCATTAAATTAAATCATTAATTTAATCTTTTAATTAGACTTAATTAATAGAAAATTCACCAAAGCCTCATAAACTAAAATATGAAAACTCATCAAAGAAAACCACATACAAAATCAAACTAAAGGGTTATAATCATGAATTAACGTCATTCGATGCATTCAAAGGGTACTCAACTCAGATACTTGTCCTAATTTTCAATTAAGAAAAATGGCTTAAAGGTTTAGGATTTGGACTTAAGAATTTATCTCCCCTCTCTTACCATTGAGATAATGCAATAGGGTACGCACATCCTAACAATTCAAGGAAGTCGATACCTAGTACCTACAACCTACATAAAATCCATGCATGTACAAACACAATATATTCTAAGCTAAACAAGCAATGGCAAGAAGTGGTGCATCGTGTAGATCCCGACTAGTAGGTGACTACGACTCCCTTCCTTAACCACATCAAAAATGCCATACATAAAGAAAACAAACATGCACACCATACACATGCAGTATGGGGTAAGTATCCATAAGAAAACACATATGATAATAAACCATCTAACTAATCATCATCTATAACTGCAACATTGTGATAATCATCATGCATACATGAAATGTAGAGTACCAAGTAATCTCAACATATAATCAATTGAATGTAAAACAATATCTAATAATCTCAAAACAATACTACTAGTAATTAAGCATAAAACTAGCCTAAAAGAGTTTGACATTGATAGCAAAAATGTAACTTAGGGGCAGGCACTACATCTTTTTGATGGAGAGATTAAGATTCTAAGATGAAACACGTGTTTTGGAGCCTAAACCTTAACCTTTTTAGATGAGGTTAATGGTTAATGATTTATTTGAAAACACATTTTTGGAAACTTATCTTAACCTTTTTGATGGAGAGGTTAAGATTTTGAGGTGAAACACGTGTTTTAGAATGCTTCATTAACCTTTGATAACTTAAGACTCAGGAACCAGATTTCAAAATTTTGAAGTGTTGGATGGAGCTGGAGACAAAACAGATGCATCAAGATCATGAAGTCATTAAAAATACAATAGATAATTGGCTCTTTCAAAGCTTGAAGTTTGATGCAATCAAACTTGTTTTCACTCAAAATAGAGATGAATCTTTTGCAATTTGGAAAATATAAGAACCATGGCAAAAAATTAGATCAACATAAAGTATTTTTATTTTCATTTTTATTTAATTAAAATATATGGTCAAGTGTATTGAGTATTTTGATAATGGTAACTAGGTGGAGCAATGTAACTCAGTTGAAATGAGGGTTGCATCTAAGCCTTATAAATGGTAGTCAAATCAATCACATTAATACATAATAATAATTGAATTTGATTGTTAAGCATATTCTTTAAATAGAACATTACAATTATGTTTATATAATTAAAAATAATTGCATCGACTATATTTAGTAATTAATTATACAATAGCATATAAGTTTCAAGCTACAATCTACAAAGATTTAGCTATATTTTTGTTTTTGAGATTGACAAGATTTTTTTATAATTAAAAATCAATAATAATGAGTAAGTTGTTTAGACTAGAATTTGTATTTTTTAATCAATAATTATTATTTGAAGTATAAGATGAGGATTATGAAATTTTTATTTTATGAATATGATTTATGATTTATCTAGAGATTAATATTGTACATAGAAAATAAAGATAACATTTACAAACTAAAAATTCAAATTATCCTCAATTAAATAAAAAAGTGTGGTCAAATCTAGAAAAGTATACCTAAATATATAGAAATTTCATAATCCTTATCTTATACTTCAAATAATAATTATCAATTAAAAAATAAAAATTCTAGTCTAAACAACTTACTCATTATTATTGATTTTTAATTATAAAAAAATCTTGTCAATCTCAAAAACAAAAATATAGCTAAATCTTTGTAGACTGTAGCTTGAAACTTATATGCTACTATATAATTAATTACTAAATACAGTAAATGCAATTATTTTTAATTATATAATAATAATTGTAACGTTATATTTAAAGAATATGCTTAACAATAAAATTCAATTTTTATTATTATATTAATGTGATTAATTTGACTACCGTTTATAAGGCTTAGATGCAACCCTCATTTCAACTGAGTTACACTACTCCACCTAGTTACCATTATCAAAATACTCAATACACTTGATCATATATTTTAATTAAATAAAAATGAAAATAAAAATACTTTATGTTCTGATTTGTTGCCATGGTTCTTATATCTACCAAATTGCAAAAGATTCATCTCTATTTTGAGTGAAAACAAGTTTGATCATATCAAACTTCAAGCTTTGAAAGGGCCAATTATCTATTGTATTTTTAATGACTTCCTAATCTTGATGCATCAATTTTGTCTCCAGCTCCATCTAGCACTTCAAATTTTTGAAATTTGATTCCTGAGTCTTAAGTTATCAAAGGTTAATGAAGCATCCTAAAACACGTGTTTCACCTCAAAATCTTAACCTCTCCATCAAAAAGGTTAAGATACATTTCCAAAATATGTGTTTTCAAATAAATCATTAACCATTAACCTCATCTAAAAAGGTTAAATTTTAGGCTCCAAAACACGTGTTTCATCTTAAAATCTTTACTATAAATACACACACACACACACACACACACACACACACATGGTTAATATTATTTTTCTTAAAATTATGTATTAAAATCCATATGCAATTTGTATTTTCTTGATATTGTTCATCTAGTGTGATCAAGATATAGATTGGTTGTGATAAAAATACTCTATTATTATAAACATGAAAGTATAACTTTTTATTGTATTGATATTGTTAAATATAAAGTTACAATAACCAAAAAGAAATATGCCTGGGAAGTTAGAATATATTACCATGTTAATGGCAGAAATATGTCTTGGAAGTGAGAACTGACTGCCATGTTAATAGGAGTGTAGGAGATCTTTAAATCAGCCAAGAGAGTACCATGGATGGTAAATAGTGCAAAGATACAATATTTGTAAAAGGTTTAGAAAAATGTTTAAAAGAATGAGAATCAAATCACAATTATGATAGACCAAACAATCGATGCAATATATTATTGTCAACAACAATGGTCAAATGTGGAACATTCACTATGATTTGTCAAGCTTCTTTGATTTGTCAAGATTCTTTTAGATCAATGCTCGAAAAAGTTTGATCATGTACTATGAGTTGGAAAAGATAGTCTAAAGGATGCTACCAAGAAGTGTAAAGAAATCATGTCATTACATAATCATGAACAAAACATGCATGTCATGTCAGGATAACAATGTTCATCTATAGATATAATAAGAGTGTTTCTACCATTGAGAAAAGAAAAGTTACAAATATAGATATAATTGGAGCAATTCTATCACTGACTAAAGAAAAAATCACAAATACAATTTCATTATGACATGCTCTAAATTTAGTAGAGAAATAGTTGTTAAAATTAGTGAAGGAGTGGGATGTTTTTTAACATAGTGTCAAATCACAACATTGCAACATATGAAAGAATGATGTTAATGTTATAGTGAACAAGACCAACTCCATGAAAGAGGACATGTTTATGAGTAACTAGTAAAGAAAATTCAACTGCCTAAAGTGTAAAAGGATTTCAATAAGAAGAGAGTTTAAAGTAACTTTTAGAATCTAATGTTAGAAATAATAATTTCTACTTAGGATTCATTGTTTGTCATTAGATTTTTCTATATTTTTAGCTTTAGGTATTTTGGTTGTGTCGACTATAGTATTTTCTAAAACTATGTAGAAAATTTGTCTTGTCGGTTGATGCTAGATTTATCTAGAATATTGTACACTTTCCTATAAAAAGGCACTATGTATTCATTTGAAATCACGATGAATGGAATATAATATATTTTTATTGGTATTAGAGCCAGGTTGAAAGAGGAGTTTGAAGGATTGTGCATAAGGAGGATTGCAGCAGAGAAGGGGATAGAAAGTCATAAAATATGTCATTGTGAGATCTTAAGTCTCTTGTTGCCCTATTTAGGGTTGGTATACCTGTGTATTTTTTTTATGAGTTTTTATCAAACATGGCTTCAGGGAATTTTCATCCTTCAATTCCAATGTTTTCTAGAAAGAATTATGATGATTGGGCTCTTAGAATTATGCTTATATTTGATTCCTATGAGTTGTCAAATATAATCTAAAATAGTTATGTTGAACCTGTAGATGGGTCTACTTTAAACGCTAATCAAAAGAAAAAGCTTGATGAGAATAGGCAAAAGAATAAAAAAGCTTTGCAGATTATTGGACAAACATTAGATGACTCTGTTCTTGGAAAAATTAAGCCAGCTATTAAAACAAAGAAAGCTTGGGACATTCTTGAGACTACATATCAAGGTACATGTAAGGTAAATATTTTTAAATTGGAAGCACTTAGAAGAGAATTTAAGAATTTGAAAATGAAGGATTATGATTATGTAGAAAAATTTTCAAATCATGCTATGAATGTGGTTAATCAAGCAAGGATGAATGGTGATGAGCTTACTAATTAGAAAGTTGTAGAGAAGATTTTAAGAAGTTTACCTCTTAAATTTGATAATATTGTGGTTGCTATTGAAAAATCTAAGGATTTAACAACATTATCTATAGATGAGGTGTTTGGATCCTTGTATAATCATGAAGATAGTTTGAACAAGTGTAATGGTAATTCACTAGAGAGTGCATTCAAAACACAAATGACATTTGGTAGAGGTAGAGGAAGAGGAAATTTTGGATTAAATAGAAGAGGAAGAGGCAGATATAATTTTCAAAAGGAAGAAGTCCAAAGAGTTTAGATCCAGGAGGAAGGAGAATTCAATACTTCCACTTGAGGGAATGCAATAACAGCCAGACATCACAGAGGTATGATAAAAAAAATTGTTCAATGTTATTACTACATGAAGTTTGGACATTTTGCAAATGAGTGTAGAAAGAAACAAGCTGAAATGAGTAAGCAAAATGAAAAATTTTATGAGAGTAGTTCTGAGACATTGTTCATTACTTGCAATGTAGCCCAATAGAGTTCAAATGATTTTTTGTTTCTAGATAGTGGTTGTAGCAACCATATGATAGGAAACAAATTTTTTTTTGAAATCTTGGATAGATCAATTAAATCAGAAGTGAAGTTGGGAAACAATGAGATAGTGGAAGTAAGTGAAAAAGATACAATCAATGTCATAACAAAGCATGGTAAGAAATCTATTTCTGATGTATACTTTGTACCTAGTTTGAAACATAATCTTATTAGGGTGGGGCAACTTAGTCAAAAAGATTATAGAGTTATTTTTGAGAAAAATGTGTGCACTATATTTGATATGCCTCCTAGTAACTTGGTGATTGCAAGGGTAGAAATGCAAATAACAGAATGTTTCCACTTTGGATGAAGAGCAATATGATTGATAAAATTGCAGTAAGTTTCACAGCAACAAGTCAAGATCAGACATTGATATGGAACTTGAGGTATGGTCATCTAAATTTCAAAGGATTGTCTTTATTGCAAAGCAAGGAAATGGTAAGAGTCTTACCCCCAATTGAAGCATCATTAAGTCCATGTGAAAGTTGTATTTTTTCCAAACATCATAGAGTGAGTTTTCCAAAAGGGATGTCATATAGAGCAAAGGTACCTTTAGAAATTGTACATTTAGATATATGTGGTCCAATGAAAACACCATCATTAGGGGGGAGTATTTATTTCTCAACATTTATTGATGACTTTAGTAGAAAGACATGGGTTTACTTTCTTGAATACAAATCTAAAACTTTTGGCAAATTTAAAAAATTCAAGGCTTTTGTTGAGAAACAAAGTGGTTTAATTATCAAGGTATTGAGATCTGATAGAGGAGGAGAGTATAAGTCAAATGAGTTTTTAGATTATTGTAGAGTTCATGGAATCAAAAAGAAATTTACTACCAGTTACACACCACATAAAAATGGTGTTGCAAAGAGAAAGAATAAGACAATAATGGAGATGGCAAGGAGCATGTTGAAAGGTAAGAATCTTCCTAATGAGTATTGGATTGAGGCAGTTTCTTGTGCTATTTATATCTTGAATAGGAGTCCAACAAAGATTGTGAGGGACATGATTCCACAACAAGCATGGAGTGGTAAGATTCATAGTGTTTCCCATCTCAAAGTATTTGGTTGTATTGCATAAGTACATGTTCCAAAAGAAAATTGAAGTAAATTAGATGATAAGAGTGAGAAATGTATTTTTGTTGGCTATGATGACCAATCTAATGCATATAGATTATTTAATCCTATCACCAGAAAATTCATTGTGAGTAGGGATGTTGTATTTAAAGAGGATGAATCTTGGGATGAAAATATAGATACAATTATTATAGGTGCTGCAACAATACCATATGATGAGAAGGATAAAAAGGATCATGAAGATCAAGAGGATCAACCAAGCGACCTAGAAGGAACTCCACCACAATGTCCACAAGGAGGTCACTTAGAAAATGAAGTTCAACATGGAGAATCTTCAAATTCACAAGTAATGATTCAAATCCTATACTTGCAAAATGGAGATCAAGGATTACAAGCAAGAAAACTAGAAGCCTGAAGGAGATTTATGATCAAGGAAGTAAAATAGATTTGCAATCAATTTTTTCTTTATTTGCTCAAGATCCTATATATTTTGAAGATACAATTAAGGAAGGACATTGGATTAATGCAATGATTGATGAAATGGAATCTATTGAGAGAAATGATACATGGGAATTATTTGATTTTCCTAAAAACAAAGATTGCATAGGTGTAAAATGGATTTATAAGACCAAGTTTAAAGCTAATGGAGATGTAGACAAATATAAGGGAAGGTTAGTTGCTAAGGGATTTTTACAAGAATATGGGGTTGACTACAATGAGACATTTGCACCTATAGCAAGAATTGATACTGTCAAAATAGTATTAGCTATTGTAGCTCAAAACAAATGGATGGTCCACCAAATGGACATCAAATCAACATTTTTGAATGGATTATTGGAAGAAGTGTATGTGCAGCAACCACTAGGATATGAAATAAGAGGATATGAAGGAAAATTTTATAAGTTGAAGAAGGTACTCTATGGATTGAAGCAAGCTCCAAGAGCCTGGTACAACAAAATGGATTCACACATGATGGAGAATGGATTCAAGAGAAGCACCAGTGAACCTACATTATATACCAAGATCAATGAACAAGGTCAAATTTTGATTGTTTGTTTATATGTTGATGGTTTGATCTTTACAAGCAATATATCTATTGACATGTTTAAATTAGTAATGAAAAAGGAATTTGAAATGATAGATCTAGGATTGGTGAAATATTTTCTTGGCATTGAGGTTACTCAAAATGATAAAGAATTTTCATTTGTTAAAGTAAATATGCAAAAGATGTTTTGAAAAGATTTAAATTGATAAATTGTAGTCTAGTTTCTACACCTATGGTAGTAGGCACCAAACTAAATATAGAAGATACTGAGAAAGGTTTTGACTCAACTATATTCAGAAGATTGGTTGGTAGTTTGATGTATCTCACAACAACTAGACTAGATATTATGTATGGAGTGAGTTTAATTTCTAGATTCATGCACTCACCTAAGAACTCACATTGGTAGGCAAGAAAAAGAATATTAAGATATATTGCAAGAACTATGAATCATGGCATATTATATTCTAATTTAGATGATTTTTAGCTAGTTGGATATACAGATAGTGATTTTGCAGGGAATTTTGAAGATGGAAGGAGCACATCTAGATGTGCATTTCATCTTGGGACAGGCGTTGTAGCCTAAGCATCAAAGAAGAAACCTATAGTAACTCTTTCATTAACTAAAGTAGAGTATTTAGTGGGAAAAATAATAGCATGTCAAGCAGTATGGATGTGAAGGATTTTGAAAGACTTAATGCAAGCTCAAGATGGACATACTACAATCTATTGTGATAACAAGTCTACTATTGTACTTTCAAATAACCTTAAGTTTCACAAGAGGAAAAAGCACATTGACACAAGGTATCACCTCATTAGAGAGTTAGTTAGTAACAAAGAAATTTAACTACAACATTGCAGATTAGAGGAGCAACTTGCAGATATCTTCACCAAGGCTTTAGCACAAGAAAAATTTGAGATTTTGAGAGAAGCATTGGGAATTGTAAATATTAATGATGTAGATAGTATAAATTAGGGAGAAGTGTTAGAAATAATAATTTCTAATTAGGATTAATTGCCTGTCATTAGATTTTTCTAGATTTTTAAGTTTAGGTATTTTGGTTGTGTCAGCTATAGTATTTTTGAGAAGTATGTAGATATTTTGTCTTGTTAGTTAATGCTAGATTTATCTAGAATATTGTACACTTACCTATAAAAAGGCACTATGTATTCATTTGAAATCATGATAAATGGAATATAATATATTTTTATTGTGTTTCAGCACATTGTGTTCAATATTTTCATTTTATTGTGTCTCTACTCATTCATCATCTAAAGCTATAAGAAAAGGCTATCAAGTATGGATTTACACTTCCAAATGAATTTTCTCAAACATTTTTAAATCTTTTTCAACAAATCAATTTTTCTCATATCTTGCAATCATTATAGTCCATGAAAGCACATTTCCCAATGACATTTTGTCAAAAAATGATGTGCCTTATATGCACATCCTCACATCCTCATTTTACATGTCTAGCAAAGCATTTTTTACCATACTATCTGACCAAAGTGTAAATATTTTTCAAATTTTGCAACTAATTCAAATTGATATAAAACCTTCTAAGTGTTGGAGATTGTCTTGATCAATTTTAGATTAAATATTCTAGGGTGTTATTGCACCAAAGGATCAACCCGCCAATGCCCGATACAACCAATAGTCTTATAGAACCATAGGAGGTAGTTAAGCCAAGTTGTGAATCCTATGAGGGACACTGGCCCACTACCAACAATCTCCCTCCCAACATCACTCACCATGGCCAATAGGATTCTAACCTATGACCAAGCTCTGATACCAATTGTTAGAAAGGATAGGGTTGTCGTTGCACCAAAAGATCAACCTATCAATGCCCAATACAACCAATAGTCTTATAAAACCATAGGAGGTAGTTAAGCCATGTCATGAATCCTACAAGGGATGTTGGCCCACTGCCAACATATTGGTCCTTCTTCTCAAGATAATAGATATGCAATAATATGTATATCCTGCTATAATCTGTATGAGGTAATGTATGTTAATGGAGTAGACTTAGATTTTTTGTATGTCATTTATCCAAAAATGTAACCTCCATAAATATGGCACCCAAGGGGAATGTCCTTAGTAGGGACATGTCCCTCTCTAGGTCGAGTAGAATAGTTCTCAATCAATTTTTCTCATATCCTATAATCATTACAGTCCATGTAAGCACATTTCTCGATGACATTTTGTAAAAAAAATGATGTACCTTATATGCACATCCTCATTTTACATGTCTAGCAAAGCATTTTCTACCATACTATCTAACCAAATTTGCTCTTCCATTATGCTTTGGTTGAAAACACCAATTTTGGCAAAGGCAGAGAGGATATTCAAAAAGGTTTCAAAGATTGGTTTTATTCCTACCAATTGTGTGTACTAATTTTTTTTTTAAAGCTTTATTATTAAAAAAAATGGTTCATATTCTAAAAGTATTTCATTCTATGAGATGTAGCTTTAAAGCATAGTTTCAAATAATTCACATTCCTCATCTATGCTTCTACAGTTGGTGAGTCAGACATAATTATTGCATGCATAATAAATATGTTAGATAAAAAGACCTTAAATTTTAATAGAGATAAATGCATCACAATGTTGGGTTAAACTCTATCAAACGGATGCATTAAGAAATAGGATGGAAATGTACAAGGGAAATGCATGTTTTAACACAAGTAATAGGTTCACCATTCCATATAGAATGTGTGTGAAGTACAAAAACCTATACAAAAATTTTTAATATTTCATAGTTTGTTGTACAAATGAGCTTAGTAAAACCTCCACAAAATTACATAGAAACACTAGCATCGACTCCATTCATGTGTATAGGTTAATCAAACAAGCTCATCAATCATGACAACTTAAAATACAATGCTTTATTCATTGAGAGGTCTAACAACCCAATATTAAGAACTCAACCACTTGTTTCACTTATACATTCATTTATAAAACACCCAAAATCTAATTCATAAATCTTGATGTCCATAATATCAAATACATCTAATTTAGAACTAGAACCCCTCTGGCCTATTCTATCATTTTAATGTAGCACTAATTGTAACTTTGCCCCATATTTAAGTTGGTAAATAAGGAAATCATTAGATCACAGATTAGCCTCATCTATATATTTTAAAAAGAAAAAATTGCTATCAAAAAAAGTAATTCAAAGTCATAAGGCACCTACTTATCAAAGATAAAGACATTTTGATGGGATTCTAAAATTAATTTTACACTAGAAAAGGGGATTAAAAGAAGTCTATATACACAAACATATATTATTTGACCTTAAACTGACAACAAATCTGTGGAATAAAATCTCTACTTTTATCCTAAAAGAGTTTTTGTTTCTCTGAACTTTTGGAAATCCCCCAAATCATTTAATTTTATTGTGGATGAAATATTTATACTACTTTCCAAGGTTTTATTGCTATTTTTTTTTCTCCTACTCACATGAAGTTGAGACAAATGAGAGGAAAAGAGATCCAACCAAATAAAAATTCCAAACATGACAAGAACTCCAAGGTCAATAAAAATAAAAGGAATATAAGACTCATTATGTTTTATGCAATTGTGGAAGTCTTAAAAATTACTATAGAGATTCCTCTCATCATGCACAGGAAACTAAACGGGTCAATCATCTATCTCCATAAAAAAGAATGGACATATATGGACATCAAAATCGCAATGAAACATATTCAAAAAACAAAATTGTTAGACATGCTCAAAATTCAAATAAAATTGAACCAATAAATAAATAATTGAACTAGTATGTGATACTTTAAAAACATTGTATATAGAGATTTAGTGGGAAATTAAAAAAGGCAATACATGGGATAAAGAAACTCTCTCATGAGATAGCTGAAATACTTTTGGTGAAAGGGAAAAATATTAGCAATACTTACCAGCACTATGTTCCCATACCTATGTTGTTGAAAATCACAAACATTGATTCTAATTAGACAACTAATATACTCTAAAAATTGCTTAGTTATCTATGGTTCCTGTAGGCATAAATGTCACCCAAATAAATTCTCTCTTTTTGTATTAATTGCAAAATATTCGTAAAATGATTGAAATTACAAAGGAGCTAATCAAGCCATGCTTAACCCTCTTATGCTCTCTTTGAGAAATTCAATAAGGTAAACACTCTACAAACAATTTATAAGAACAATAAAGTGTTCCCAATCTAGAGATTGTGCATTATTTTTAGGACATATTCTTATTGAAGCATGGGTATCACCCATCATTCTCTTTGAAAAATATTTTCTAGGTGAAACTATAGAGCAAGCATAAGGAAAGCATAAGGCTTCTCTCTGAAAAACTCTCCTATAAGCAAAAATATAAGCCACATATAGTAAAATAGAGAGATCTCAATATCAATGTCAAGGAGTAGATCAAAATCATCTTCAGAAGATCAATGCCAACTAAGTGCCCTAATGATCCCCCATTGAAGAATCCATTTTTAATATGATAACAATGTCATCCTTAAAATAGTAGGTTTGAGATAATTTAACAAATCTATTTTCAATAGAGATGCCAGTCTACCATGTTGACCCACTTGTTGCTCCCACTCATTGCTCCCTCCATTGCCTAGACCAAGAATGGTTGTTGGGATCACGTCTACTCGGCCTATTTCTTCTAGTAATCGATCGGGGGTTAGGTTTCCTACCTCGACTGCTAGCAATAGCACTACTTCCTTTATGGATGTGGCTACTTTCAAAGCTGAGGTCCATGGATTGGGGATTCTAGTTGTGGATCATTTGGTTTTCTCCTCAGTTGTGACTCCTATCATGGTTTGCAATCCTATCGATTGGATTTGGAGGATGATGTTGTCAAAGAAATTTCTCATAAGATTGAGGGCTTATCTGAGAGAGCAACTATTTTCAAATTTCAAAGCTTCTAGCCTTCTCTTCAGGCTCCTCATGCTTGGATTTCTAAGCATTGGGACTCGTTGATTTTTGAATTTGTCTAGATTTACCCTATGGCTAGGGAGTTTTTCATAGTAAAATTTGTTGCTCCTGAAGATAGGAGGGCTATTTTGTGTAGTTACTTCAGCTGGGAGAATCATTACCCTTTGTTGGAAAAACCCTGGCATGAAGGTTTCAACCCTACATCTGATTTTTTTCTCAAATGCCTCTTTGGGTTAGGCTCCCAAATCTTCTCCTTCACCTATGGATAGATTTAGTTCTTGAAGCTGTGGAAGATTCCATTAGAGACTTCCAAGTGGTGGATTCACAATCTTTGAATATTCTTCATACTACTTACGCTTGCTTTCTCATGGTGGTTGATATTTCGAAGAGCCTCCCTGAGAAGATCAAACTTGAGGTCCCTAATGGTTCTTAGATTTAGACTCTAGACTATGAAAGAATTCCTTTCTATTGTAGGGTCTACTCTAGAACTGGACATGTTGTAGCACACTGTCCTACAGAGTTGAGGAAATCAAAGAAAAGACCTTCTTGGTGGTCTGGAGCTTTGGTTCAGAATTACTCTATCCTTAAAGACGTTGCTCTTATGGTTTTCCCTATGACTATGGTTGTTGTGGGTGCCTATAGCTCTTCCCTATTAGACCAAGATTCTAGTTTTTTTTGGAAGTGGATGTCGTGATTGCCCCTACCTCTAAGGGTTGAGATCTTGTGGGAATTTTTTTTTATGGTTTTTCCTGTTTCTCTGGTTGGGTTTGATGTTGATGCTTTGGTTTAGGAGAAGGAGGCTTCTTTGGTGGAGGAAGGTTGGATAAAGGTTAAAGAAAAAAAATACAAACATTCTCAATAGTCTTCTGATCAGGTTCTTAGATCTCACTCTTTTGGGACTAAAGGGTCCTAAATAGTTTTATTGGGTTGTAATTTCATGGCAAAAGTGTACTGTGTTATTTATGAGGCCAACCTACTCACATTATTTTGGTTGGTGGCATGTTTCATCTCTGGTCTATTGTATCTTTTGTTTGGGATTCCTTGAAAATATTTTGATGTGTAAAGGGTTCCAGGCACCCTTCAAAACCTATTTTCCTTAATCAAAAACAAATCTATTTGAGTAACTATATTCTTCGATACAATGTGGCAATTTGCAAAAAAAATAAAAGTTGTAATTAGTAACACTACAATAGCATAATACCCCTAATGGAGGTTATGAAAAAAACCGTTGTAAGAAAAAAGAAACATTTAATATTCCACTCAAGCTTGACAAAAATAGACCATGTTCTCACCATTGTATGTGAAAAAACCAAAAAATAATGGAAGTCAATTGCATATAATAAAGAATATAAATGGTTGGCTTAAGAAAGAAGTCAAATAGACTTAAAATAGAATTGGACATGCTTACATTGTGGCACTATATAGTTAATTAATAATAATGACACAATTGCCTAATTTCTATTTAAGAAAGATTAAGGAGTATGTGCACAATCAATGATTTTTGTTCCGACAAATAACATAGTGAATGTAATAGTCCATGTAGATGGAAATTGAATGGAATTCTCAACACTCAATCGGGTCGTCCACGTGCATGTTCATGCAGGATAGTGGAATGGCAGGGTAGTGGAATGATAGTGTAATGGAGATGACAAGAGTGTGGAGACATTAGGATATTTGAAAGATTTTATATCAAGAAGTGCTCATAGTTTTTATTCAATTTGGTTATTCAATTTTTAGGCCACATTTTATTTGCATACATCTTCTAGAAATCTGTAAGTGATTTTATTGTTTCTATTGATGCAAGCTTTTTATATCCTAGAACATATGGGCAATGTCATGTAGAAAATCATGATTAAGCCATTTTACATAACATAAGTGATGAATATGAAGGGATTATAATGTGCAATGTCGATATATTGGATCTCATTAACATTTTTATTTCATTTTCAATCTCTTGATTAGAGAAGATTCACTCATTGGTTCCATTTGATCACAAAAGGAGATTATATTGATTTCTTTGAAAAGTACACCAAAGCAGACTACATATAGGTTTGAATTGATTGGAAAGGAAGATTATATTGAGTCTGTATTTTATATTTCATCTTACAAATGAATATCCTGACTAAATCTATTTACTTTTCCCTATAGGAATATTAAGTTGTGTGCTCAAGTTTGATTTGAAGCTCATTTTTAGGTCACTAGCGATTCTAAGATTCATTTCAAAGGGAAATCAATGAAAATTTACCATCCATCTCTAAAAAATCTACATTGATTTTTGGTTAATAGTGTAAATATTGACATGTAGATCGCCTACTTTTTGTAGCGCATGAACTGCTATTTAAAAGTGGTGCTCTGAATAAAGCTTGATTTGTTGGACATGATAGAAATAGTCATAATCTTATAATTGATTTGATAGGATTTGATAATAAGGGTAGAGAATGAGTCCGAGTGGAACTTGAAAGTCATTTTTAGGTGGATTGCAGAGCTTCCATCAAGGTGTGCAGGGCCATTTATTCTCTAGATGTCTCCAAACCATTTACTCTCATTGAGCAGTGTAACAATATTTTCTCGTAGTTCACAAATTTTTACATGAGAATACAAATTGAAATTTTTTTCTTATTCAGTTCACTACTATTCTATCCAATCACTTTTTTAGTAATTTAAAAAAAAATATGTAACATGTATTTGAGTTATATGAGGCATTAGTAGATGAACCACTCACAGAAAAGGTAGTGGTTGAGTCAAGACTAATAATCATATGAAGAAAGGGATTATGTGTTTTACAAATGTGCATCTATTCAAGTAATAGTGTTTTGTCTTAGCATCAAAATACTTGTGTTTGATGATTTAAAAAATTGAGCAGATAATTCTGCATTCCAATAGAATTTCCATTCTTGGTGAAGTTTTTGAGCATATTAACATGGAAACAAGTTGTCTCAAAATATAGAAAATATAGTAACAAGATGGTTCTTTTTCAGTATCTTATTTTTAATATAGAAATATATATAAATATATATATAAGGTTTCTTTCTTTCTATATTAATAATCTTGTATGATTTGTTTGAAAGTGTGTCAATATCATTAGTACAAAAAGCGAAAAATAATATATATCATTACATGAGTAGTAATTTATATCTATTATAACCGAAAATATATACTAAACTTACATTTCAATTTGAAATAAAGCAACAATATATTCTTGTAAACAATAATTGTAAATGAAAAACCCTAACTATAAATAACACACTAATACATTTGGTACCAAATTGCAATGGCAGTGTCATTGCAGTTTTTCTGTCACAACCTTATCGTCTCACAATTGTGATAGTCTATCATCGCAATTGCGACAACAACAAGGTTGTGACAGAAAAACTGCAACGGCAATGTCGTTGCAATTTGGTACCAAATGTATTAGTGGCAATTCATAGTTGTCAATGATAAATTATAATCCTATCCCTAATTGTAAATGCTAAAATTGTATTGTAAATGTTAAAACATAACCCTAATACAAAATACTAAACCATGTTAAACACTAATCCTAAGCCTAACCTTATCATAAATGACATTAGTCCTAAATGGTAAAAATCTAATCCAAAATGTTAAACCTTAAACCCTAAATCTTAATCTACATATTAGTGCTAAATAGTAAACCCAAATTGTAAATTTGGTAAACCTTAACTTTAAATGCTAGACCATAATTCTAAATGTGAAATCTTTATCCTAATCCTAATCATAAATACCAAGCACTTATCTTATCCTAAATAAAATTCTTAAGCTTAAATGTTAAATGTTAATCCTACCCTAACCCTAAATATTAACCCTAATTATGATTTACATATAGGGTTATGTTTAACATTTAAGATTAGGGTTTAGGACTTAGGATTAGGATTTATATTCAATTTTAGATTATAATTAATGTTAGGATTAGGATTTATAATTAGCGTTTAGATTTAGCACATATAATTAGGTTTTAGATTTAGTATTTCTATTTAAAATTAAGGGTTATGATCAGTATTAGGGTTAGGGTATGGGTTTTCTAATTATGGTATGGCTATGACTTAGGCTACTTTACATCAAGATTATTATTATGGTTGGGGCTAGGTTTGAAGTATAAGACTTACGATTTATACTTATAGTTTGGAACTACATAACATTTAGGAGTAACTATAATAATAAATATAAATAAAACAATAATTCTATCTCTAAAATCCATAATTCAAACTCTAACCCTAACCCTTAGAATAATTTTAAACCTAATGCTAATTATTTCTCTAACGTAAACATATTTTTAAACCAAACTAATATCAATACCCAAAACCCAAAACATTATGTAAATAGTACCTCAACCCTAAAGTCTTATTATGATCCTAGCCCTCTCTCTAGTCGTACAACAAACCCTATCATGAACCATTATGTAAATCCTAATTTTAACTTTAACTATTTCTCTAACCTAATAACAAACATAAATCTAACTATACCACCAACCCAAAATCTAATGCTAACCCTAACCACGAAATAGATCATATGCTCAATACTAAACCCTAATGGTAATATTTATATTAACTCTACCCTAGCTAGACCCTAATATGAACCCTAATCCAAATATCTATCATAAACATAACCATGAATATAATATAAACCCTAACATTAACCATAAGTCTAAGCATTAAATCATAACATTGACTATAATGCTAAGTCAAATCCTAACCTTAACTATAATCCTAATGATAAACTTAACCCTAACCCTAGTGCAAAGTATAATTATTTCTCTGATCTGAAATTGATGCTAAATCTAACTGCATCACTAATCCAAAACCTAATGCAAACCTTAATCATGATGTAAACCTCAATATTAACTTTAAAGCTTAATCTTAATCTTAACCCTTGCCCTAGCCATACCCAAACCCTAAACCTAAAGTTACATTGTTAAAACAAGACCTAATTCTAACCTGTATCATGACATAAAGAATAACAACACCATAACTTGAACCTTAAATCCTAATTATAAACTTCATTTAAGCTTTAACCATAATAAACCCTAAATAAAACATAATGTAAACACATGGTGTGACTAGTACTCATGGTGCTAATCCTAACTGTAAAACTTCACTCTAATCATAATCCTAACTTTAACCCTAACCCTAAAGACAAATTTAGAACACTAATCCCATAAATAATCCTAACTCTAACCCTAACCATATTCATGATGTAAATCCTAACATTAAACATGATCTAAACTTTAACCCTAACCCTAACCCTAACAACATCTATTATACAACCCTTAGATAATAGAAATACAATCATTTTTCTAAACCTAAACATAATTCTAACCATAACCATAACCCTAGGTAAACCCTAATCATAATCATAATCTTAACATTAAGCATAATAATTATAATAACCCTAAGCTAAACCATAATTAAAATCCTAAACCTAACAAAATATGGAAAATTTTAGACCCAATCATTATATAAACCCTAACAATAGCCATATACTCAATCCTAACAAGAAACCTTAACAATAATCCTAATTGTAATTATTAGTCTTATCCTAAAACTGACTTGCACCCTATTCTAAGCCATCAATCCTAAACTTTAACAGTATTATTAATCCTACTAAGGATAATTTCTTACGTTAATCCATAATCAAAACACATACTCTAAACCCAACCATGGTGTAAACTCCAACAAATATCTCAACTACACTCCTACATTATAACCATGCTCATAATATTTACCATTACCTTAACCCTAATCATAAACCTCTTCATAGTTGTATGCCAAACCATACATGGACCCAACTTTTATGTAAACCCTAATTATAAACATAATCCTGATCCTAACCTTAAAGGTCTTAACTATATAGAAAAAATTATAACTATTACTAGATAACCCTATGTAAACCCTAAAACTAACCATTATACTAACTCCAAACCCTAGCCCTAATCTAAGCTCTAGCTTTAACCCTAACATAAACTGTAATCCTAAACTTATCCCCACACCTATTTATTTCTCTAGATTAAGAGTGACCCTAAACTTAAACTCATCATTGACCTATAACGTAAACCATACCCTAAACCCTAATTATATTTGTTACCCTTACCCTAACACTAATAACCTTAACCATAACCAAATCTTATTATAATTCACGAACCCAAACTAAACTCTAATTTGAGCAATAACCCTAAATGTTAATCCTCTAATCCCAACCCGAACCATACCCTAAATCCTAATAATAATCCACATCCAACTATAGCACTTCATCATATACTTGATCAAAAACCTTGAACATAACCATAAAACTAATTCTCATGTAATAAAATATCCAACCATCATCCTAACTATAATATTTTAACTCTAACCCTAATCCTAACCCCAACCCTAAATAAAACCTAAATCAATGATATCCCTAAACATGATATAAATTCATCCCTAAATCTTTATATATTAATTTATCTAACATATAACACTAAAATAAAACCCTGCCCTAACCCTAAGACTAACACTAACCCTATCCCAAATTATAATAATAAATTGAAACTAATGCTAACCCTAATATTATTTGTACATGCTAAATTATAACCATAGTAAATTAATTATTTAATATGTTTCTTTGGTACAAAAAGGGAGGGACCATAATGATACCAAAAATTGGGATGATTAACTCATTTGAGTGCATAAAGATGAATTGAAATGACCTATACTCAATATAAGGCTAGGCATGACTAGCACCATCAAGAATGTGTTCACCTTAAGAAAACAAGGTGACATTGTATTTAAATCAAAGATATATTCCAAAGGCAAACTAGTAGTTCAAAACTCTAATAGATGAAAAAGTTTAACATCCTGGTGTAGGTTGGAGAGAATGTTTTGAATTTTAACCCAACATGAATCTCCAACTATTGTGGAACTTGCATCTATTTGGGAAATCATATTCTATACAAGTTAGGCATTCATACTCTAAGGAGAATTCAAGAAGATTGTTTTTCATTATAAGGTTAAAGAAATTAGAAAATTTCATGTCTTTAAACATTCATGGAAAAAGAAAGATTGAATACTATCATATAGCACCTCAAGGGGTAGCTAGGAGAGTAAGCCATATGATAAATTTCTCATGTCTCCTGCACCAATAAGAAATTGTGGGATAAAACCCATTTAAAAGGAGGAGTGGTGAGATGATAATTGTAATTACTTCACTAAACAATACAAAAGTTCCTTAATGGAATTAAAGATAATGGCTATGAAATGACAAGTCGGGAATAATAAAAAGGTTGTAAGATACATTGTCATCTAGGCACTTTGTAGTGCTCATTTGTGGTTTTCTTTTTAATTCATATTGTGAAACTCTTTTAGGTCAATTTTCATGTGTGTGTTGGTTTATTCAATGATAGTTGAGGATATTATTATTGACAATATTTCATGTTTGGATTTATATATCATGAGCCATTGCTAAGTTTGATATATTATGTCTTTTGTTGATGTTTATGATTAGTTTCATGATGATGACACTTTATATGCATTTAATTAGTGGTTATGGATGTTTTCATGATGATTTTATACTATGTGCTTTTAATTGATGATTATAGTCATGAAGGTTTATGGGTTTATTGGTTACTGACCTTATACTTGCATGTGTATGGAACTTGTATGTTTTACATTTCTATTTGATGTGTCTATTATGGTTAAGGGAGGGAAATGTAATCACCTGTGTGCGAGATTTACATGATGTTTATAAATACACACACACACACACACACACACACACACACACACACACACACACACACACACACATATGCATATACATATACATATATCTTGTGTGTGTGTGTGTGTGTGTGTGTGTGTGTGTGTGTGTGTGTGTGTGTGTGTGTGTGGTTATGTATATATCTACATATCTATGTGTATATGTTATAATGATTTAGAATTGAAGGATTTGAGCAATACAAATCCACAAATCTTAAAGAATACATGCATGTAAAAACCTATCACAGAGCAGAAAAAGACAAGAAGAGGCGAGGGATTTCTCTAAAAACATGCAAATTGTATTCTTAGAAATTAAAAAGATTTAAGATATAATTACAAAAGATCAATCCTTATAGAAGGAGATCAAAACCTAAAAAAAGGGTAACCTAAAAGGGAAAATTCATTTAATAATCACTAATTATTTATTAAATGTGAATGCATAAGTGCATAAAGTAAAATCCTAAGAAGGGAGAAAACGTAATTTAATAAATTAAATTAAATAAACATTTTTCTCTAACACCCCCCTTAAGATGAGCAATAATGTAGAAAGAGAAATGAAAGTACAATGCAATGTGAGAAGAAAACTTGGGTCCTGATAACAATGTCTGATGAGGTACCCAATCAAATCAAATTTCTATAAAATAGAGAAACAGAGAAAACCCAGTGGGAAAAACCCTACTCCAAAAAGATATAGAAAAGGATGCATAAATGAAACATCTCAAGAGAATCTCTCAAGACCATAAGTACAATAAAAGCCTCCAAGATAGAAGCTTGAGACTCCATAGCCCCCCGAGAATGATAGAACTCCTGTGTCGATGAACATACCAATGTGGTTCCAATATGAAAGAAACAAAGGTAGTGGAAAAGGATGATAAACCCCATGTATGTAATGTGCAATTGGAAGTCCTAGTTGATGCTCAAAGGATAAAGCATGAGAATCTTGAAATGGAATCTCCAATGGAGGTGAGATAATAGGTGTATTGAATCTATCATCTAAGAGGAGATGTGTGTCCTTTGATATATCCTAAACAATTGCAATAGGCAGTTCAATGATTGGAGCTGCAATAGTAGGCAATGTTAAAGAGTAATCATTTGCAAGAGATGGGATCTAAACAAGAGGTGGAGGTATAGAAGTCACAACACTAGTCTCAAGAACAACACATAAGTTCAAGTGACCTGACTTCACCTCAGTAGACTCTTGTGAAAAAAGAGAGTGAGTCTCTAATAGTGGAGATAGTAGACCAAAATGTGAGAAGGAATATAGGTGGGAAGCATGATCAACAGTCCCTATAGCAATAATATTGTTTGTCTCACTATCTCTGATGTACATGAATCTTGTGCAAACTCAATTGTCTTCCCTGTCCCACTATGTGTAATCTAATAAACAAAGAGAAGGTTAGAGGATAAAGATGGAACACAAAGTACATCATGCAATGTAACATCATCAATGTCAATGGAACCTTTCCCACATGCAATCATAATAGTATTGTTCTCCATCAAAATGTGTGGAGTGGGAGAAGCCTCAAATGAAGAGAACAAATTCTAAGAAGATGTCATATGGTGTGAAGCACCTAAATCTAGTAACCATCTAGAAGAATTAGGAATAGTAGTTGCACATAGTGCATGACCCTTTCCTATATCTTTACCATCTGACTAAAATGATGATGATGAAGAATATTTGTGAGAAGTAGAAGAAATATCAATGTTTCTCTTGTGAAGGAGAGTTGTAAAATCTAAACCCTATTTGGCATAGCCATCTAACTTCTCATAGAAATGTGACTCATCATGATTAGGCTTATTATAATAAGTACACTTCGGTCTTTCTAGCTTTGGCTTAGCCCCTTTAGGAGGAGGTGGCCCTGATAAACTGTGAGTGCTAGAATCAATCTGAGACTTTGTAGAATGAGATTTATGTGTCTTCTCCTTCATCCCTAAAGATGGTCAAGCTACCAATGCATAAGTATGTGAGCCTATGAGATAATCAAACTAAGAGAGCTTAGCTTTCTCTCAATTCAAATGATCACAAAAAACCTCAAAGGATGGCATGGTAAATCTACTACCCAAAGAATCTTTGGTGGAATAGAAAGAAAAAGAAAAAATCTAAAAGTTTCCACGAAGCTTAGAAAGAATTAGGTAGATGCACTCAGTATCAGTATTGGTCTTCCCACAACCCTCCAATAGAGATCTCTATTGATTGAACTTCATCAAGAACTCCTCAATAGAAGGAAAAGGATCTGGTACAAGATAGGTAAGATTTGCCTCAATTCGAAGTGCCCTGAATTCATTCACTATACCAAACAAGCCTTCAAGCTTGGTCCACGTAGCTAGAGAGGTATTGTACCCATCAAGATGAAACTATAGACTATCAGATACCTATAAAGAATTCAACCCCATTTTCCCATCCATCTTGTTCCTATGTTGCATGACCTCAAAAGGCCTCTATAAAACTGGTTGCACAACATCTAAACAAGACCACAACCTTTTCACCAAAGAAGGCATGTCATCAAGGTCTTCCATGTGTGATAGTTATGAGGGGTTAGAATTTTTATACAAGAAGAGGTCTCGGTCATTGTTTTAGAAGGTGTTGGATTATTTTTTGCAGGGAAAAAAAATGACCAAATTCTTAAAGTACTATATCCACTCAATATTACTCCAAATTGATATTAGATCTAGAAAGTAAACAAAAAATTATGCACTTTAAAAAAATAGCACCTAAATATGTGTTCATATGAGCCCAAACGAAGCCTTTGAAGTTGCAAAAATTGGGATTTGTGATTTTCTGAAAAATTTAGGGAAATAGATTACAAAGCTATGGCAATGTGTAGACTATGAAATTATAAACAAAACAAAAATTGCTCGAAAAAAGGAGTCTGTATGAGTAAGATATCATTGTTTGAAAATTACCTCTGTAATTATTTTTTCTGAATCATCACCATCACATTTCAAAAAAATCAAAGAAAATGCCTAAAAAATGTCAGATTTGTTCTATCAAACCCTCGTTCTTCTTTTTCTCCAAATATCAAACAAGTACAACATTTCTAGCTCTAATACCATGAAAGATTTGAGTAATACAAATCCACAAAGGCCAAAGAATACCTACATGTAAAAACCTGTCATAGAGAAGAAAAAGAAAAGAAGAGACAAAGGTTTCTTTTGAAAATATGCAAATTCCATTCTCGAAAATGAGAAAGATAAGAGATAATTACAAAAGATCGATCCTTATAGAAGGAGATCAAAACTCGAAAAAAGGGTAACCTAAAAGGGAAAAGTTGTTTAAAAATCACTAATTAATTATTAAATGAATGCATTAGTGCATAAAGTGAAATCTTAAGAAGGAAGAAAAGTTAATTTAATAAATAAAATTAAATAAACCTTTTTCCCTAACAAGAATAATTGAGAGCGAGGGTGAATTAGTTGTCTTTAGGTCTAGATGTACTAATTCATCTTTTAATAATTTCAAACAACTTAAACAATCTCAGATACCCACTCGGTCTATATAGCATATCATTTAACATTTCATGCAAATACATAACTCTATGTCTCTATAAGTGCCAACTACAAGTAAATAAACTAATGTAAAATACAACATGCATAACAATAACACCCACACATGAAAATAACACTTTGACACTAGGATTTAACATGGAAACACAATTTGAGAAAACCCACCCAGCAACATGCTACCAATTTTTCACTCTTCTAAAGTGAGTTCGATTAAGAGTCAACCCTGTTAAAGGTTATACAAAATACTATTAAATGTGACCCTGTTAAAGAATTTAATCACCCTATTAGGAGTGACCTTGTTAGAGGACTTTAGATCATTCCATTAGAATGTCACCTTCATTAAAGGATTTACAAAATGACTATTAGGTCAACCTTGATTAAAAGATTTTGACTGATACAATGGTGAGAATGTAATCGTAGGTTTGATCTATAAAGTAAAACTCACTTTGCAAATTTAAATATTTATTCACTCAATTATTTGTTCATTGACTAGCCTCCATTCATATCTCTACCACTAATCTTCTTGGTACCTCCTCAAGCAATCACTCATCACCGAACTCTTCACACTTTAGCTCTGATGTTTTGTTCTTCACATCTTCTCCTTAAGATTTCCAATCAACCAAAAATCAACCTTAGAAAACATCTCTTATGTCTCATTAAATAGCTAATTTTGATATTTTTCCACTTAAACATCATCGTTGATCTTAGGGTTAGGCTAGATTCATCGAATCATTCCATCTTTATGTTCTCCTTCTTCTTCTAGAAACTTTTGATCAAATCCTTGTCTTTGATCACATAAAAAATTTTCCTTGTGCATCAAATACACCATCTCATTAATCCTTAACTTCCATTCACTTTGACTAATTCAAAATTCTAACTGTGTCGGCCTGAAATTCAAATCTTTCTCAAACTATAACTTTTTTTGTCACTTGGCAATCTCTGTATTCTTTAGCTCAGTCATCATTGTGTAGCTTGGCACACACTATACTTTCTCACTCAGCATCAACATTCTTGCTCATCCATTACTACACTTGATCGCTACTAACACTTCTTTATATATTTGCTCAGAAATAACTAGCACTTGGCTTGAATTATTTTTCTCGGCTTCTACTTAAGTTCCTTAATCTTCTGGTTCAACTCCTTTATTGACCAACCAATGTTGATACTCATTTAAGCTTATTCTGTTGACTTGTTTTGACTCTAAGATTCATCCAACTCACTTCTTTACTTTATGTATTGATTGAACAACACATTATCTTTTCAAGGACTAACTTATCAAGTGCCCATTATATTTCCATGATACTTAACACATCTCAACACTCAACACTCAACCTTTCACTAATGTGTGTGTGTGTGTGTGTGTGTGTGTGTGTGTGTGTGTGTGTGTGTGTGTGTGTGTGTGTGTGTGTGTGTGTGTGTGTGTGTGTGTGTATGTATGTATGTATATACATACATAGATATATGTATGTATGTATATATACATACATACATACATACATACATATATATATATGTATATGTATATATACATATGTACATACATATATACATATATATTTGTATGTATGTATCTAGATATATACATATACATAGTTAGCATCGACTTTTCAAAATTGTCAAGATGAGTGTGTTATTGTACTATCTCAAATGGTAAGAGTGGATAGATAATGTTCAATTCTATATCTCAACCTAAGCCATCTTTTATCATGAAATAGTGGACAAATATTTGATTGACTACTCATCTAAATTTGTCAAGGTGCAGCGGATTCATGAACCCCTTTTCCTTCAGTGTGATTATTGTGTTTTCATTTTAGTCAGTTTGTTCCTGTGTTGTGTATCATGTTATTTGATGTATTTGATGTCAATAGATTAAAAGAGTTATTAAGAGAAAATATATAATTAAATCTCACTAATTATGAAAATATTAAATATTGAGATATTTAACTCAAAAAAATTAATAAAATATATATATTTAATTAAAAAGTCTAAAGGTATTTAAGACTTAGGTTGTTTATCTATCCCAAAAAATGTCTAAAACTATGATTGGGGATTTAGATAAATACTGATTTAAAATAAGAAATTAATATATACAAAATATTAATATTCTATAAATGGCATTCGCTACTAAAATAATTTTATGCAATTTAATTTTACTTTAATAAATAAATAAAAATAAGTTTTAATTTTAAAGTTGGGTGGAGAAATATTATTTAATTTAAATATATATGTATATATATGTTATATAGAAAAGATAGTAGTATTTTGTCAAAAGAAAATAAATAAATAATTATTTTTTTTATATATAGGTAATGGGTCAAAGCTTAGCTTTATTTTTTATTTTTTATTATTTGTGAAGATTAATTATTATTATATGTGAGTAGACTCAAACCCAAAACCTCCCCATATAAGAGGCTCACAATTTTTTGATAAATAATGGGTTAAAGCCTATATTTTTTATTGTTTATTTATTATTATTATTATTATGTGTTAAGTTTGAGTAGACTAGAACCCAAGACCTCCCATATAAGAGGTTCACAATTTATCATAATATTGTAGACTCTTGTCTACTTATTTGTTTAATATTAAAATAGAGAGAAATGTAAATTATGTATTTCTTCTATTTTTGAAATTAACAGCAAACAAAAACAAGCGGATCGGCCCTTACTACCAAAATGCTAGTAACCAGCACATCAACAGCAAGAACCAATAGAGAACATTACTGAAACAAAACCAAACTAAGAAGTAATTCAACCATGATATTTCTACCCAAACTTCTAACCAACATACTACTATGAACAGAAACAACTAAACTATAGTAGAAGTCGATAGAGATAATTATACTAATAAAGTTCACAAAAAAACTGTTGGCACACTCAAGCCAAACCAAGTCTAAGTAACAATTGGAGACCAGCAAACCAAGTAACAACATAATAACATAAACAACTAGGATCCAATGATCCTTTAAAACTATAGACTTATTTCTCAATATTTTATTTTCCCTTCCTTGCCAAAAGAACCCGAGCCCAATCATCAGCAAGAAACTTAAAGAGAAGCTTATGATCCTCCATGTCCATCCCTGTGTCTTTTTTCTCCTGTGCCAGTAATTGGAGGGTGGTGGTAGCAACATGAGTGACCTTTAGGGTGAATTTAGAGAAGGTAGAGAATCCTTCCTCTAAAACATTAACCCCTTGATTCAGCTAGGCAATCACCTATGTTTGCTTTGAGATCTTCTCTTTGTTTTCAGTTCCCACCTTTTTAGCTCCCTCTTTAGCTTTTTCCACCTGGTTATCATCTTGCAAGACCTTTGGGTTAGTATAAACCTTGGCTTTTTCCTTGACCGAGGAGGAAATGGTAATGGGGGAGGTATCAACTTTGTTACTATCTTCATAGAAAGTAATGGGTTGAAGGGTGAAGTAGGCAGAAACATGGGTAGTCTCCGTAGTGATGGCATTTCCATCTGACACCTGAGTGTTCCCTATAGACATCTGAGCATTATCAATAGAATTGTCGATAGAATTCTCACATTTTTCTACCTCCTCTTTCCCTTTTTCTCTCTTGGAGTCAGAGTTATTCTCCTCCTCCCTCTCCCTTTCATTATTCTTAGAGCTCTTCTCCTCCACCTGTTCAACCCTGAATCTATTAGATTTTTGTTTATGCCTTGCCTGGGATTTGGCAAGTCTACTTGACCATCTCCTACCCTTTTATCATCCTTCCTCCTCTGAGCCCTCCTCTTCCACCTCCATCGATTTTTCAACTTTAATCTTTTTACTAGCCTTATGTCCAACAACCACTTCAACTTTCTTCTTTTTCTTATTTTCACGGCTAGGGAAAGGTCGTAAGGTATGAATTCTAGTACCAATGCTGGTACTCAGGGGGGAACTCTGGTGGTGGCACTAGTTGTCAACCACTACCACCCTAGGGGGGAATTGGGCAAGATGGAATTGGTATAAACAAAAAAATTATGCCTTGGTGAATAATGGTAAAGTTATGCCCCTTGTTCCTCTTCTCCTTAACATCACTAACCATATCCTCAAAGAATGTAGCAGAAAAAATAGGATAGAAATAAAATCCCTATTTCTAAAATGGTTCAAGATGGAAAAGTGATAATAGTAGTAAACACCAAACCTATCCTCCAGTGTGATGTATTCCATGAGCACCAGGCAGACATCGTCCCACAGAGCTGGTAGCCTATCCCTCTTAAATCCTCCTCTGTAGCGTGTTGGATCTTCACCCTCCATGAAAAAACTATTCATACTAGCCTCATCTACCATTTTAGTGACCTTTATCCATTTTCTTCCTTTCATAGATAGCCCAGTGGCCATGGCAATTACTTCCTCATTTACTTGGAAAGTAATGCCATTTATGATTACCTTGCAATCGTTCCACCCATTAACGAATTGGAGGGTACAATTCTCATCATACCCCACCATCACCTACATGTAAGGTAGAAATCCCCCTTCCTTTAACAAGAACTAATTTGCCATCATGTCTTTTAAATTCTCAATTTTTGTGGGTTGTAGCCTATTCAAATCTCCACCCATTTCTTCCCCACTTTCTTCTAAATCCCCTACCTCAATGATGTGCATCTGAGCCTCCTTTTCTCCAATATCACTACTAATATTTTTAGCTCTATACCTCTCTATGAAGAGTGAAATGGTTATACAAGCCCATTTTTGAGACATTTCAAAATCCCATGTGAATTCATTATGAGAATCGTGCATGTTTAATATCATAATTTTTACACCCCTAAAATCTCTGACACTCTGAATAATGATATTATTCCTACTTTCGAAGAGGAAGTAATTTTAATTTTGTAGTAAGTTACCATAATGGCAAAATGACACTCTCCTTAATTTGCATCCATTCATTTTACCATTTGTATAGCCACGTCTTCTCCTCATTTCCCTAAAACATTTATTAAATTTAGCAAATTTGAACTTTCTAAGGAAGAAATTGCCAAATTTGGCCTTGGCCTTAAATTTTGTAGTCATAATTAATTAATACTCTCCCCTCTTTCCTTGCAAATCAAGGACATAATGTCCTCGTTTAGATTTTCCATATTTCTCTAGCACGTGACTATTGTTGATTCAAAACCCATGGTCATCGCCACATTTTCCACCTTATTTCCTTCTCTGTAGATGTGTTGCAGGTGGACCTTTTCCATCCCTTCCAAAATGTGCCTAATGTCCATGATGATAGTTCAAATATTCCATCCCGATTAGGACACTCCATTTACCAAATCAATAATTAACTTGGAGTCTCCTTCTATAGTTATTTCCTTAACTTGCATTTCATTGATCAGCTGAAGACCCCAAAGTAGAGCCATAGCTTCAGCCAAATTATTCCTTCCACCCCCCACCTTCCCATAGTATATTAACAGTGCATCACCATTCCCATTTCTTAGCACTCCACCCGCCGCTCCTATACCCCCTCTAGCAGCCCCATCAAAATCTAGTTTGAATTGGGTTAAGGTTGGTGGTTTCAATCTTGTTTTTTGTCTCTTTAACACTTTTGAGTTATCAAAAAGATAAAAGTCCTCTTGAACACATCATTTTTCAGTAATCTAACCTTCTAACCTACCTGGTTCTTCCCTCGGTAACTTACATTTGGATACACTTAAATTTTCCTTCAGGTATTTCTCTATGATTCCCATAACCACCTTCTCAGGTTTTTCCAACTCCCTAAATATTTTTTTGTTTCTCTCTTTCCATATATGCCATAAAATATATGGTGGTACAATTTTCCACAAAAAATCCAATTTTGGGTGGTAGAAGGGATAGCTCCAATTCTCCACAAATTGACAAAGGTTGTCCTTCAGAGCCCAATTTAGACCAAATTTCTCCCACACCATAGCCCAAATCTTCAAGATGCACTAACATTCCAAGAATAGGTGAGAGATACTCTCCTCATTTTCTTTGTAGAGACAACATCGGTTTGTAATAGAAAACCCCCTTCTTTTCAGATTGTCAAGAATTAAAATTTTACCATGTTGAACAATCCACCAAAAAAAAAAAAAAATTAGGGAGAAGATTACAAATCCAAAATTTACCCCATAATGGTGGGCAGAAGTCTTTACTAAAGAGATGTTTGTAAGCTGATTTGACTGTAAATTGACCACTAGAAGTTAAGTCCCAAACTTTAGTATCCTCCTAAGTCATAATTGGGGGTCTTTGTGCTCCTAATATCATTTCCAATTCCTTAATAACTTGAATATCCTCCTGAGTGTAAGTGTCTTTACATAGTTTCTTCCACTTCCTCCCTTGATCCATATAGTCCTCCACGTTCCTTCCCATGTCTTCTTTTAGTAACTCCATTAGTCTTCTAAGTTTTTTGTAAACCAGCGGTTCCCCCCCCCCCCCAATCCAATTATCCTCCCAAAATATGATACTATGCCCATTCCCCTTCCACCTTGTCCCTTTCCTTAGTAAGCTTCTACTCCTGACAATATTCATCCAGATTTTGGAGCCTCCAGGAAGATCATTATTGAAGAGATTCCAAGTAAAAGGAGAATTTGACAAATATTTAGCTTTCATTATATTACACTAGTCTATATTATCTTCTCCTAGTCTCCATCCTATCTTCGCAAGGAGTATTTTATTTAGATCCTAGAGTCTTCTAACTCCCAATCCCCCTTTCTCCTTTGGCTTACAAACCTCATCCCAGTTAACCAGACTCGATTTGTTCTTCTTCTTTGTTCCTAACCAGAGGAAATTCCTCTATATTTTCTCAATTTTGTCTGCCATATTTTGGTTGATTTTAAAAAGGGACAGGAAGTAAATTGGAATGCCCTATAGAGCCACCGAGAGAAATTGCAATTTACCAGCATTGCTTAAAATTTTCCTTCTCCATCCTACTAGCTTCTTTTGAATTCTTTCCACTATAGTATTCCAGAAATCATTAGTCACCTCCTTAGTGGCTAATGGTAGGCCAAGATAAGTATTTGGGAGGTTGGCAGATTGACAACCTAAAATGTTTCTTATCTTCCTTTGTATGGAGGCATCAGTATTAAAAAATAGATCTTACTTTTATAGTAATTAATTTTCTGACCTGAACTTTCTTCATAATTACAAAGGATAGTCTTCCAGGTTTCAACTTCCATAACTGAAGATTCTCCAAAAAGGAAACTATCATCAACAAATTGTTGCAGCAATTCAATATCAGTTGTAGTAGCAGGCTTAATCACTTTAATACATCCTATATTAACTAGTTTGGTGAAAGACCTCCCCAATTCCTCAGCAACCATAATAAAAAGGTAGGGTGATAGTGGGTCACCTTGTCTTAGTCCTTTCTCTGCTCCAAAATTGCCCCAGGGGGAGCCATTTAAAAGAATAGAAAATTGAATGGATCCTACCATCATCTTAATTAGGTTTATCACTTTGTCATTGAATCCCACTCTTTCGACCACATCATAGAGGAAGTCCCACTTCACCTTATCATAGGCCTTGGAGATATCTAACTTGAAGGCCATACCAGGTCTTTTATTTTTTTCCATAGAATGAATGATCTCATGTATGGTTATCACTGCATCTAGGATTTGTCTTTCCAAAACAAATCCCTTCTATGGAGTACCAATAATTTTTTCCAGAAATGGTTTTATCCTGTTGACTAAAACTTTTGCAAAGATCTTATATATTGTATTGCATAGACTTATTGGCCTAAAATCCATCAGGCTTATGGGTGTTAGAGTTTTGGAAACTAAAGCAATAAAAGTCTTATTAATCTTTTTTAGCATCTTCCTAGTTTTAAAGAAATCTCTAGTAGCCTAGACTAGTTCACTTTTAACAATCTCCCAGAAGTGCTAGAAGAAAGCTAGAGGGAAACCGTTCAGATCTGGGGCCTTATAAGCTTTCATAGAAAACACAACACATTCCACTTCCTCCTTTGTGATGTTTCCTAGAATGTGGTTATTTTCCACCATGCCCAGCACTTGTGGGATCGTATTAATCAAGCTTCTTTTGATAACTTGATTTCTTGCATTATTATCCTTGATGTAAACCTTGCTAAAAAATTCCACCGCATGTCTTCCCATCTCCTCTTGGTCCTTGTGCACCCTACATCCTTCCCCTTCCAATTTGCTAATTGTGTTTCTTCTTTTATGATTGGAGGCTATCCTGTGAAAGAAAGTAGTTTTTTTGGCCCCCTTAGTTAACCATTGGACTCTTGATCTTTGTTTCCAAAAAATATCCTCCCTCCACATGATATCCTTCCATTTTTTTCTATATTCCTCTTCTTCCTCAGTTGCACTTTCAAGGTTATTTCCTTCAGCAATTTTCCCTTGGAGCTTTTTCAGTTTTTCCTCCACTTCTCCTTTGATTTTGAACAAGTCTCCAAAGGAACTCTTAGCCTAGCCCTTAACATTTCTCCTTATATTATCAAGCTTTTGAGTCAATCTATACATAGCAATGCCATCTAACCTTATATTCGACCAATCTTGAATCCTATCTTTAAATTCTAGGTGAGATTGTCACTATTTCATACCTAAAAGGTTTTAGTCCACCCTTTAAACCATCCTTCCATTGAAAGATTAAAGGGGAATGATCTGAAGCAGTTCTAGTAAGGTTCTCCAATAGAGAATTGCTCAAACTATTCTAGTTCCCTGTCACCATCAGCCTATCCAATCTCACCTAGATAAGATCATTCCCTTTTTTATTATTGGTCTAAGAAAACTAGTTCCCTCTCAAATCCACATCAATAAAATCCATTCTTCTCATAAAGTCATTAAGGTCTTGAAAACTTTCAAGGTAGTCCCTATTTCCCCCTAGTTTCTCTGAATGATAAAGGGGGGTATTAAAATCTCCCATACACATTAATTGTTTACCTTTCATATTTTCTAGGATCCTTACCAGTTTTTCATGTGTTTCCTTTATCCCTACCTTACTATTAGAAGCATATATATTTATAAGCCCTCAATATTGAATACTAGTTTGGAATTCAGTAATTATGAAATTTCTATCCTTCCAAACTTCAACCCCTATCATAGAGCATGGGTTCCACATAGCAGCAATGCCCCCTAAGGCTCCTTTAGCATCCATATGCATGTAAGCAACACTTGACCAAACATGACTAGTAATTCTATCAAAATTAGCATTAGACATTTTAGTTTCTTGTATTAACACACAATCTACCTTTTCTTGAAATATGCATTGTTTTAGAGCATACTGCTTCTAGGGATTATTTAACCCCCTTAGGTTCCAAGAGAGAAATTTCATTTCTTACCTCTAGTTACAGTCTCCAGTGTAAGTTTCTTATGACTGGCCATGTCCCTTGCTGCTTGTTTGGTCCTGGTTGCTCTGCTAGTCGGTCTTCCACCTATCCCACCTACCCCTACATCTGGTTTTTTTCCCCCCCTTCTCTTCCTTTTTTGAACCTCCCATTCTCCATTATCCCCCTCCTATGGTGAAGTAGGGCTTAGTTCTTTTTCAACCTTCTCAATTCTTTCCATCACTTTAGCAGCAATCTTCACTGGAGAGGCTTTTATCACCCTTATGGGGGTACATACCCATTCCTAGGCAGCACCTTCTATGGTTATTGGTTCTTGGAGTCCCTCTCTGTCCTATTTTAATGGAGTTCAAGGAAGAGGGTGGTTAACCACTATTTCACCTTCCTCCATCATTTCTCCTTCCTTAAGTTTTCCCATTGGGGAACTCACTAGTTCCTCTAGCTCATGTCTAAAGGGATATTCACCCATTTTCTCATTATCTACTAAAGCTTCCCCTTCCCCAGGAACAATATCCCCCCTTGGTCCTTTACTTGGGGAAGTCTACACTAGGTTGTCCTCCATTTTTTGAACATCGGCAATCCCCTCCACCAAGCTTAGGGTATCTAAGGGTTCCCCCACCTCTTCCACAATAATTCCTAGGGAGCCTTCCATTTGTTTATCCTTTTGCACTTGAGTCTTATAGTCCACTATAAGATGTCCAAATTGACCACATTTCTAATAGAATAGGCCTGCATTCTCATATTCAATGGGTTGAACTTTCTCTCCCCATTTGGTTTTGAGCGTAACCACAGTCAGGAGGGCTCAATTCAAAGCCATATTCACACAGAATCTAGCATATACTAGTCATGATTTTTGTGTAGTTACTTTTTTTATAATAAAAAAATGCCCAAAAGAATTTCCCACCCACCTTAGGATCTTCTCATCCCAAAATTCAAGGGGTAGTCCTAGTAACCTTACCCAGACTAGAGCTAGCTTATTTACCTCAGCAGTAGCATCAAAGCTTGGGTGCCACCTTGTCAAGGCAAGAAAATGCTTCCCATATTACCAAGTTCCCCAGAGTATGAGGTTGATATCTTCCTCTGACATAAATTTAAAATAGAAGAGGCCACTTGGCATTGTTGAAATACCCACACTACCCTTAATTTTTCATTTTTGACTCACCCATTTATGAACCATCTCAATTGTAGGTCTAAAGGCTATGAATCTACCCACAATACAAAGTTAAGACCAGAGGTAACATTGTCCACCATGGTATCAAGGAGGGATATCACTTGCCCATCTATGCCATGAGTAATCTTGGGATCCTCTATTGAAACATTAGCCACCGAAGAGCCCACAAGTGCGTTCTTCCAACCTCTCAGTGTCCCATCTGTCAACTTCTAACCTCCATCCAGGGGACAACCAGCAGGTCCCCCAATACCCAAAACCACAATGTCAGAGAAAGACTTCCCAACATCACCCAAGGACCCACCACTCTTTGTCATGTCCTCAAAATCCCTGTGCAAAGCTAGCACCATCTGCAAATCTGGGCAGGGTGGAGGATCTAGAGGCCTAGGGCCCACCATGAACAAATTCAAAATTCAAATCTGAGTAATAACAAGAAAGAAAACCTCATTTTATTTCTTTTAAATATTAGAAAAAAAAAACTACTATCTTATTTTAAATTAAATTATCTTATTCTTTAAGTTTATGTATTTTACAAACTCTAGTTTTATTAGTTTTTCTTTATCAAAAGTTATTTTAGTCATTTTGAAGATATACAAAGTTTTTGGAGAACACAAAGATTTTTTAGAACTAAGGTTTTAGGAGATATGTTACAAGTTATGCATTTGAATTTTGAAGCTAAAGAATTATTTTAAACTTTTGGAATAAAATTTGCATTTAGGTTTTCTTCTTCCTCTTAACAAATCAAATTGGTATTTCAAGGTAGGGGTTTTTGAATCTTTTGTAGTTTCAGTTGGAAGTATCATTTTCTTTGTGCTTGTTTGATTGTGAATTTGGATTTGATTTTGGATGAGGTTTTCCTAACATTCTAAGAGCTATAAGATTAGTAGGGTTTCTTTGTAAGTTGTGTTTATGGCATAATTGATATTCTAAGAAAGTTTGTTTGGAAACACTAGAAGAGATTAATTTTTGTAAACCATGGTATTAGTATTTGTGATTGCAGCTTTACCAATTTTTCCAAATTTATTTTAAATATATAGTTGAATTTTAATTACAAAATAATTTGTTTACAACTACTCACATGTCAGATTAAGAGTTTGAAAACATATGGTTTTACTATAACTTGCATTGAAGATGTCTCCTTTAAGTCTAAAGACACTTTCAAACACTTGTTTGGCTTTTATATAAAATATTTTAAAAATAACATAGGGTTCTTTTGAACTTGTGAACATTGGTCAAATATTTAATGTTATAGTGAGACTAGGTCTTTTCAACTTGATTTTCCAATTAAAGACAAACAGACAGTCAGTCATAGATTTTTTCATATAAATCATTAAGACAATCACTTTGGTGAGATTGTAAATATGTCTATTACAGATGTTTTCCCAATTTTTATGAAGATCCAACGGTTCAAAAAAATTATGCTCAGTTTGCTAAACTAATAACCTTCAATCATGAACAATGTTGCTAGAAAGATTAATTTTTACATCATTCAAATGATCTTTTCTTTAGGACTGGTGACAATGAAAATGTGTGAAATTAAATTATGTGTTCATCAATATAAGTTTCAAATCAGTATCATTTCATATGAGATTATACTATTTAAATTACCAACTGATTTATGTAGAAAAAATAAATGAAACTTATTGTTATAAAGTTTAAAATTATTAAAATGATCTACTCAAATTTATATTTTTATTTAAATTATAATTAACAAAGATTATAGGGATTCAAGAGTAAGCTTGGGTATTAATTTTTCTATTTTAAATGAATAGTAAGAAAGACTTTTATTTAATGAGGTACTTAATATTGAAGCATTTGTGAAATTCAAAACTAAATCATAATGTAACATAAGTGGATTCATCAAATATATTTCATTTGTGTTGTGTTTTATGTGGGTGTATATTTTCCATTCGGGTAGAAAGTTGCTCTAGGTGGATTTTGTCTTTCAAACTTAGTTTATTTTATGATTTTATACCTTTTTCTCTTTGAAGTTATATTGTGAAAATTTGCACCCATTTTGATCTCATGATTGGTTCAAGTGTGTTTCAAGTTGCATTGATGAGTTTTATTATATTTTCTATTTAATTTCAATCATTTATACCCAACCTTTGTGGGGACTTAAGCTTGTGTTTATGTAAACTCTTCAAAAGAGTGTTTATGATGTTTTGGTTTGATAATCATATATCTTTTGATGGATTGGAATTTGATCATCATACCTTTATGATACTTATATGATTATTTATGACTTGTGAGGGTGGGGGAGTTTAAATAGGTACATCTTAAGGGAGTGACTAATAGGGTCCCATGGTTCAAGGAGGCTAGTGCCAACACAACCTATCACAAGTTTGTTAATAATTGAAATTTATAGAGATCACTAGAAAGATAATTGGTGATGATGTCTCGCTCTTTTATTGAGCACTTGTATAGGCTAAGTATGGGAATGGGATGATACATAGAGAGTAGGTATGACTACTATTCATCATCTTGATGAGAGGGTAATCTAATTCTGCATGGGTCTATTGAAGGTCTATGGCCCAGAGTGTCTAGTCCAGATTAACTCAATGCTTGAGGGTCTACAGTCTAGAGAGACTAGTCCAGGGTAACTCAAGTATTTAACCATGTGATGAAACTCCATATATGTAGCTTAAGTCTCCTCTATATATTTTTCATTTACTTATGGTGGTTGTTATGCCATTGGTATCGGTATTTGGTATTTATTTTTTGTCTTTTTTTATGCAGTGTTGGTATTCGTGCTGTTGGTATTTTGACATTTGCCATCTTTTCTTTATTAGTAGTTTGTACTATCCTTTGAGATAGAGGTCTTTCAATAACCCCTTCCTAGATTTTAAATTATTGATTTTATGGTTTTTATCCAAGTGGGACCTAATGTTATCTCCTTAGTGTAGTATAAGTAAGCCATTTAGGTTTCACATGGTTGGGTGGTAGTGATTCTATTGCCAATGAGATATGGTGTTTGTGATGTTATCATTTAATGATCCTTGTTGTTTCTTCCATCTTCTTGATCATTTCTTGGAGACGTTCATTTTTTTTAAAACGTTATCATATATGCTATGATGTATTTCTATGTGGCATTCATTTAGGAGATGTATATTTGTACTTGTGTTGTATCATGGCTTGATTCATTATTATTGTTACCACTACAACATGTGTAGTATAAGATGTGTTATTGAATATGTCATGATGTATCATTGTATCTTATATATTGTACCTTTTCTTATATGGACATGATAAATGTATCTTGATCCCTTCTATACCGTGTGTATGTATTAGTTCACTTCATTGATGTGTTCATTTCGTTATAGCTAATTAAGGAATTATAAATCTTTTATTTAGGTTTTAAAATTAACTTAGGATATATCATGTGTTTAAGTTATGGTTGATCTTAATAGTTTAACTAATGTAGTTAAAAGTAACTACATCTTGGAACCCTTGACATAGTTAATTTGGTTGTGATAATTAGTAGCATGTCTTATCACATCTTAACATTGGCATATGTAATCATAATTTTATGTGCTTTTGTAATTCAAATGTTAGTGCATGTTAAATATTTAAGAAAAAAAATTATTGCATCAACATAATGTAAGATTTAACTTCTCATGGGTTCCAAAATGGGGAGTTAAAAAGTTTACATGTGATGATTGTAGTTGAGAATGTATCTTTATACTTTGATAATGATACCCATGGAAATTATACCTAGTTCAAATTTAGAATCAAAGAAAGATGAAAAAATATGTACTCTGAAGTTCCTTAGACATATAAAAGTTATTTTGTACAATATAGAACAATTCCTATGTATCCTTGTGAGAGGCATAATACAAAGGTGCCATGTGTAAGAATTAGCAAGTTTGATTGATTGGAGAATGCATAAATAAAATGAGTGAGTATGAAAATGAAAAGATTTTTTTATTATGATGATAAAAACATGTTTTAAAAGTGTCCAGACCCTTGAACAATGACGTGACCAACAAACAAGAAAGAGCCTATAACATATTGGTAAATTGTGAGCCTCTCATCAAGGAGGTCTTGGGTTCGAATCTACTCAAGAATAATACATATTAATAAATAATCTTAACAATAATAATAAAATGACTAAATCTACTCAAGAATAATACATATTAATAAATAATCTTAACAATAATTATAAAATGACTAATCAATAATCTAGGCTTCGGTTGATTACCTATCAAAGAAAATGAAGCAACGAACAAACTAATAAAAGGAATTCAATAAAATATATAGAACAAATAAAACAAGGATCCTAACCCTAATAGAAAGAAAGCCCTTAAGAAGATATGATTTTTTTGTATTATATCAAAATGATTTCTTACAATAAGATGAGAATGGAAGCTACACATTTACAACTTCAATTTGAGCTCCATTGCCCTAGAGTTTTCCTTGTGAAATTTTGTCATTTTTGTTGTTTCCTCAAAAAAATGGTATGTTTCTCATGGTTATTTATCACCATTTTAATGTTGATTAACCTTTGTTTCTTACTACTTCATCTTCAGTTTCACTCCAACAAAGTAAGAATATTACTTTAAATATTAACACCTATTAGTGAATTGCTTTTCCCTTTTAAAATATTAAGAAATTCTTGGCTCTACTCCCAAACTTGAAGAAAAACAAAAACACCAACAAATGAGTTCCTTTTGATAATGAACTCTCTATATTTACAGGCACAGCTTCCTGACTTCAAAGATATAGCAATTTGAATCTTATTATAAAATAATTATTTCCATAATTAATTTTAACCAAAAAGCATAAGGAAAAACATTCAATTCATAATGATGAAAAGAATGTGCAAATGGAAAAGAAATTCAAATTTTACAACAATTATCAACCACATGACTTATTATTACTATGAAACAAATTTAAAAGAAGAAGATTAAATGAAGGCTACTCATTTTTTTGGATTCAAGATCAACATACAATGCAAGGAAAGAATTGCTTCAACATACATTCACTGACACACGACAATAAAAAACATGTTCCAATAAACCATACAATTTAATAGCCAAGATTCATATACCAAACCACAAAATTTCATCTCTCATTGCATTAAACATATCAATATCACATATCCAAAATTTGATAACTAAAAATATTAGTATCTAATCCAAAGTGTTGACCTTATCAAAGTCATTTGAAATAACATATATAGTCGCGTAGGGCTTGAAATTCAATTTTTAAAACTAACTCCTCATGGAGTTAATAAACTACCAAAGTCTTAACAAAAAACATAGAACTTCTAACTAATCAAAAAGGAAAGATTCTATTGGCTTATGGTCTCTAAGCCCTATCTAATTGCTAACTATGTAAGCAGAGTCTATATTATGCACTTGGCATGCTAAAAGGCCTCCACTTGCATCTTTCCACAACTTGTAAGCCACCATGAAATCAACTAACTCCTTTTGTTGGGATACACCTAGTTGCTCCATCCTTAACTTCCACATGGTCATTATCCTATGAACATGCCCCATCTTTCCCTCTTGGGCTTTGATATAAATATTAATCTTTCCTTGGATGTATTTAATTTGAGATATTCCAAGGATCCCTACGTGTAGTTTGTCCTATTGTACACATGTGAATGACATGTCCATTATTCCACATGTGAGGACAACTCATTTTATATTCATTTTATAAAGGAAATTAATTTATCCTCCTTAAGAGGATCTTGACACTTTGTACACACTTATTATGAATATGGCATTTATAGAAATGAGAGTTACACATGTGACCACATGCAACTCCTTTCTCATCTCTATAAAACAGATGTCTCCTTCTCATTCTTCTCCACATATCACATTGATGTTATTTCAATGAGCTATTTTTGCTCCACCGCTCTCTCTCTCTCTAGGGTTTCTTCTTCATTCATAATATTCACAAGGGTTTTTTGTGCTTTCCCCTTTAAAAATTTGTCTCCTTTGTTTCTTTACATTGATGTATGCTCTTGGAAGTTGTTTATTTCATGGTAATATTTCTTCTCACTTGACTCACTTGGATTGATTTAGTTTTCCTTGCTCTCATTTACATTTCTTATATGGTATCAGAGCTTGGTTAGTAATCCTTGTTTTGAGTTTTAGTGTTGAAGGTTGGCATTCATTAAAGCTCACCTTATTTGGAGAATATTTTTTGAGAGAAGAATTTTTGTTGGCATCATCTCATTCTAACACTTTCTATGTGTAGTTTTTTATGTTTTACTTTTTTATTTGCATTTGATCCTCTTTAGAAGGCTTGTCGCCAGAGGTTTTTTTCTTCTTACATGTTTTTCCCTTGTTTTGGAAGGCTTGCTGCCAAAACAAAAGACATTAAACTCTATTTTTGTTGCAGGATTAATATACTAACATTTTTTTTCTTTCAAACTTCATTATATTGTTATTCTTAAAGTTTCATATCATTTATTTGATTACTTTCCTAATAGCTTCTGTAGCAAGTTTTTTCCTATTGCCATTTTCTGGTTTTTATGCTTCTACAGAAGTATTATTCTATTCTCAAGGTTGCATATTATTCTTTGTTGATCAGCTCTTGTAGCAAGTTTCTTCCCATCGCACTGCATTTTTGCCAATCTCTTTCTTCATATTGCATTGCATTTTTTCCAGTCTCCTCCTTCCTGTTGCATTGCTTTTTTATCACACTGTGTTGTTGTCATTTTATTACTTTATGTTGCTTTAGTTTTCTTGTCACTTTTTTTTTTCTGTTCATGTCGCTACCTTTACTTTATTATTGGAAGGCGTCTATTAAACTTTGCACCATACAATCTTCTCTTTATGTCGCTTCAGTTTTTGTTGCCACCTTTTTTCCTATTCATGTCAATGTCTTTCTTTTATTGTTGGAAGGTATCTATTTAACTCTATACCTTGCGATCTTTTATTTTTGTCGCTTTAGTTTTTTTGTCACATTTTTCAATTTTTGTCTCATTTCAATCAAACCAAGTTTCATTATTTTTCCATTTGTATCTAAATTTAGTTTGTTCCTCCTAGTTCTCGAATCTTGGATTTTTTTTAATTTCAAATAATATTTCATGTATATATATATATATATATATATATATATATATATATATATATATATATATATATATATATATATATATATATATATATATATATATAGACACACACACACACACACACACACACACACACACACCCATTTGAAAACTCTCTTATTCATGTTGGTTATTTCCCTTTATCTATTGAAGGTATATTCCTTCTTCACAAGTAAATAATATATATTATGTTTCACTTATACTCTTGACAACATATTAAGTTCTTTTAAACAACATAAATATTCACTCTTATTTGCCAAATCTTGTTAGTATTTGCCAAATCTTGTTCACTCTTATTTTGTTCATTTACTTCTTTTTGCATATAGTGTCTAAAGGGAATCTTTTATTATTATCTTTTAATCGTGTCAACCTTAATTCCAGAGATTAAACTTAATAGCTCTAATTATCATTGATGGAAAACATGTATTTAATTTAATTTTTATTTTAAACACATTTTGGATGTAGCTACTAATGCTTTTGTTGAGCCCGCTACAACTGCCACCCAAGATAAAAAGGACAATTCAAAAACTAAGAATGAAGAAGATTTAAAGGATTGATTGTAATTTTAATTATTCTTGATTTATACATTTTAATTGAAAATTATTCTAAAGCTCATGAAGCATGGGCAATTTTACAAACTACTTATCATAGCGTGGATGAATTCCACAAAATACAATTGCAGGACCAACTCAAGGATATCAAGTATACGGATGTCAAAACTATGGATGAATTCTTTTTAAAATTTGATGCTCTTAAAAGTCATTTTATTGATTTAGGTGTTAAAGTAGATGATATATGTTTGATTATAGTATTCTTAAAAAATGTCTTCCTAGACAAAAATTCCAACTATTTATTAGTAATATCCATACTCAACTTGTGATTCCTAGTTTATCTTCTCAATTGACTTATGTTATTCTTCAAAACTTATTGTGTCAAGAAGAATCTAAACTAATTCAATTTGGTACTCTCAAATCAATGAACATATTTTTATGTCTAGGAATTCAAATAATAACATTATATCTAATCATAATAATCATCACAATAACCATAATCATAATAACTCTAATCACTCAAATAATAAATCTCATGTCAAGTCTCATAATAATAATAATAATACAAACCATAATAATAATAATAATAAAAGGAATAATTCCAATTCCAAACCTCATTTTACTTATTGTGGCAAAGATGGTCATGTGATTAATAATTGTTTTAAAAGGAAAAATGATAAGAAACCCATGAACAACAATAATCAACATCAAAAATAAAATCATAAAAAAGGTAATTCTAATGGTTCTAATTTTCATCATGTTTTTACTTGTAGTTATAATATCTCTAGACCATTAGAATGGATTGTGGATGGTGGTGCTTCTCAACATGATACTTCTCATAACGAAGTTTTTGATTTTTTGCAACCTAATTTGGCTAACATTCCTATTCAATTAGATAATAATCATACTTGCAAAGTTGAAGGTTTAAGTGATGTGAGTGCTCCTAACAGTAAATTGCATGATGTTCTTTATGTTCCTAATTTGAAATCTAATCTTCTTTCTAGTGCTAAGCTATGTCAAGATTATAAAGTTGAATTTTACAAAGATATGTGCTATGTGATTAATCCTAAAATAATCAAGTTGTTGATAATGCAAAATGGATCATGATAATTTATTTAGATTTCTTGTATTTTCTAGTTCAAGGTATTCTTTACATACCACTATTAATTTCAATACATGGCATGAAAGACTTGGCCATTTAAATTCTAATTGTATTACTCTGATGCAAAAATCAAATATGGTTGATGGGTTGCCTCAAGTTATTCCTTCCAAAATTGTTTGCAATGGTTGCATAAGTGGTAAGTTGCATAGGGAGCCCTTTCTAAATGGTAAATCATGGAGGGCAACTCATAAGTTGGTCCTAGTCCATAGTGACCTATTGGGCCCCATGGAGAATAACTCCATCCAAGATTCAAGGTATGCACTTACTTTTGTTGATGATTTTTCTAGGAGAACTTGGATCTATTTTTTGCATAGCAAAGATCAAGTTCTTGATACTTTTATTGAATTTAATTTATATGTTGAGAGGCAATCTGGTTTTAAACTTACAATTCTTAGAACTCATAATGGGAATGAATGTGTGAATAATTATTTTCATTCATATTTGAAATCATGTAGAATTAAACATGAGCTTACTATTATTTATACACCACAATAAAATTGTGTGACAAAAAGAAAGCATAGGACCATTGTTGAAATGGATAGATGTATGTTACATGCTAAGAATAACCATTATAAAATTTGGGTTGAAGCTATGTCTTGTGCCACTTATCTTATTAATAGGACTCCTACCAAAGCTCTTAAGGACATAACTCTTGAAGAAGCTTGGTGCGGTAGGAAGTTTGATTTACATCACTTGAGGATTTTTGGATCTATTACTTATGTTTGTACCCCTAAACAAAAAAAGGCATAAATTAGATGCTAAGTCTTATCCTTATTTTTTTGGGGGGTATGATGAAAATACTTAGAGTTATAGAGTTTATGATTCTATTACTAACAAAGTCCAAGTTGCAAGGGATGTTTGTATTGCAAGAAATGGTGCTCATGATTTCTCTAATGTGAAAGATGTGGAATTTAGTAGCACTAAAATAGTGCTAGTTGAGGACCAACCTCCTTCTCCAAACCCTACTCCTACTCCTAACTATCCTCCTCAAGCACCAACTTTTATTCCTCATATTTCTTTTAATGTTGATACTAATGATGCATTTATACATAATGATTCCTCTTCTAGTGATGACTCTATTGCTACTAAGGCTTACTTAATGAAAATGATGATTATATTACTAGATTTGGTGGAATTAAACCTAGGAGAATTAATTGTTGCAATTATACTTTAATGACTTCAATTATTCATTCTAATGATCATAAGTCCTTTAAACAAGCTAACTCTCAACCTCATTGTCAAAAGTCCATGCAAGAGGAATATGATTGTTTAATTACTAATCAAACTTGGGATTTAGTTACTTTACCTCAAGGTAAGATTTTAGTTTCATGCAAATGGTTATGTAAAACAAAGTTGAATTCCAATGATGAAATTAGTAAGTTTAAAGCTAGATTAGTTGCTAGAGGTTTTTCTCAAATCAAAGGATTAGATTACAATGAAATTTTTGCCCCCGTTGCTAAGATGTCTACTATCAAACTTGTTCTTGCTTTAGCTTCTAAAATGAATTGTCTTATTCATCAAATGGATGTTAAAAGTGCCTTCCTAAATGGTGATTTATATTAGAAAATCTATATGGCCCAACCCCCCAATTTTGTTAAAAAAGGTAGTGAAAATTTAGTTTGCAAATTGAAAAAAAAATATTTATGGCCTAAAACAATCACCTGGGAAATGGTATTCAAAGATAAATTCCTTCTTTAACTCTCAAGGATTTACTAGAAGTAAAAATGATCCTAACTTATATACTAAGCATACTCAAGATGATATTATCATTGTTATTTTTTATGTGGATGATTTGATTCTTACTACAAGTTCAAATGCTTTAATTTATGATAACTTTCAAGTTAATCAAAAAATGCAAATGATTGACTTAGGAAGTTTACATTACTTCTTAGATATGAAAATTTGGCAAACACCTAATAGTATTTTTCTTTCTCAAAGAAAGTATTCTCACAATCTTTTGGAAAAGTTTAAGATGAACGATTCTAACTGTTAAGTTTAATAGGATTGTTGCAGATCTAATTGAATTGCCTTCTTGGTATATTCTTTCCAAAGACAACGATCTTATATTTATAATAGAGAAAGGATCAAGAATAGACATGTCCCATGATGGGAAATGTCCATTCATTACCATAATGATAATTATATATATCATTGTATTAAGTTCTCTAATATAATAACAATATATAATTTCTCACATATATATATATATATATATATATATATATATATATATATATATATATATATATATATATATATATATATATAACATTATAATAAATTCATATCTCAAATATATAAAAATTATATCTCATATATAGTTATATATATTCATAGGCTTATCTGACTGAAGTTGTCAAACATGAACGATCCCTCTTAGCTAGGAAGGATGAACACAAGACATATATTACACCATTAGTAATATTAGGTATGGAAAATTTAAACATATCTTTAATCACAAGATATTCATTATTTTGATATCATCAGTCTTGGTCTCCTAGAATATCGACATTCGATATCGGCCAAGTGTTCAAAATCTTTTGATATCATGAGTATTGGCCTCCTAGAATATCAATGATATTCACCAAGTACCCAACTAAGGTTTGATATCACATCTGATATCAAGAGTATTGGCCTCCTAGAATATCAAATTATATTCACCAAGTACTAAAAAAAAGGTTTGATATCACATCTAATATCAAGAGTATTGGCCTCCCAAAATATCAAATGATATCCAAGTTTTGATATCATGTTTGATATCAAGAGTATTCACCTCCTATAATATCAAGTGATATTCACCAATTACTCTTTAAGTAATGGCCTCCCAGAATGTTGAGATGCAAGACATTCACCATTTACTCAAATTTAGATCTCATGATACAAGTTATTGTAAGATTGTCACCTTACAGTAACTTTTGCAAATACAAGTGACATCATTTGGAAGTTGTCACTTCCTCATGATGTACACAGGGGGTAGGCCCATTAAAATTACATATTCATGAGGTATATTCATGAATCATGGTCCCCTTGACTGCTATAATTGATTTCTGGAGAATCCATCTCGACATGGTTTGCTCCCTCTAAATCAATAAGATCAAGATCACCAGAGGTTGACTAAATCATGTCCTCTATTTTCTCCCTCTCTTTCAAGTTCCCCTCTAATGAAATGTGAGTCTCCCGCAACATCTCAATCTCCCTCTTCTTCCTACAATAACATTCTTGGAGGAAAAGATCAAGGCAAATCGCTCTTAATAATACATATAGAAATATAAATAAGAGATACAACAATTGATAGATAATTCTAATATTCAAAAAATAAATACTTATATGTACATCAATATTCCTTATTGTCCTCGTCATCATTCATGTGGTAATTATATAGAAAATACTAAATTTCTTTCATCTTTATACTTGAGATATTATATTGATCTCATAAAATATCAATCATTTCTTAAATAAATATTATTTATAGAACTTATTTATGTTAAGACATTCATAATATTCTGCACATATATATTCATATATTATATAAATATAAATTGTTACCAACTATACTTCCAATCATAATATCCATTCATATGTTTTATGAAATGTTCATTATCAATAACGCATACCTTAATTTACCTTTCATGTGTGGGATTTGATGTCCTTTCACCCTCATTAGTTTTCACATTATTTCATGTAGGTTCAATCTTATAATCTCCCTTTCTTACAGGCACGTACTTTTAAATTGTTTGTACATTTATTCACATTGATCAATTCCCTAAACTCTTCACTTAAACTTTGATATATTTTTATCACTTCTTGCATTCGATGTTTACCACCATATTGCCTCCTTTTCTCATAAGAATTCATACCATACTGTGTGTCTAGTTAGGTGACTACGTTGACTTTAGTAACCTTCCTAATTATATTATACAGGCATATTATTTTATCTTCTATCATGGGGTCCTTGACTACAAACTATGACTCTGAATGCCTCTTAAATTTATTCGTTCGATCTCCTACACAAGTTGATCTTTATCGCTTACACAAAAATCCTATCTCATCAACGACAAAGGTAACATGAAGATAAAAATAGGAGTAAGTATTGTCACTACACAAACCAAATGTCTGCTATGTGGAATGATTATTGTCATCGTACACTTATGTCTACTACGTGGGATTGCATATGCTAACATATAAATCATTTTAGTCAGAGTCTTTGGTTCATAATTACTCTTTCACTCGTCACTTTTATATATGATTACTGAAACACATATTGACAACCTCCTCTTCGAAGGAAAATCATTATTTTCTATGATCACAATATCACACAGAGCCATTGATTTTCATTGGTGATATGCTTCCTAGACTTCTCATTTAACAATAGTTAATGATTTCCTATAGAAGCATTTCTCTATAGCTTTGCATAGTTAGTGATTTCCTCCATCTTCCTTGCGCAACCTTAATAGTTGTGGTTGTGTTCTTTCTACGGACTTCAACATTCATAGGTTGATCTTTAGGCTTCCTTACAACTGAATATCTACATAGAGGTCTTAACTAAAGATTCATTCAAATCAGACACTTTAGAATAGATGAGAAGACCCCAACAAATGTACAGTATCAGATATAATCTCTACTTGCAAGGTGGAGAAAAAAAAGAATTTGCATGCATAGTTTTCAAATAGTTCAAGTTTAAACCATGTTGAGAAGAAATTATTGATTGCATCTCCATCTTTATCCATGCATACTCTAGGTGTTATAATATTTTATATCAGTAACATGACTTATTTTATTTTCATCTTTTCTATCTTCTTACATTTGCAACCTGGCTCTAATACCATGTTGAGTTTAATAGGATCGTTGCAAATGTAATTGAATTGCCTTCTTGGTATATTAATATTCTTTCCAAAGACAACGATCTTATATTTATAATAGAGAAAGGATCGAGAGTAGACATGTCCCATGACGAGACATGTCCATTCATTAACATAATGATAATTATATATATCATTGTATTAAGTTCTCTAATATAATAACAATATATAATTTCTCACATTATATATATATATATATATATATATATATATATATATATATATATCACATTATAATAAACTCATATCTCAAATATATAAAAATTATATCTCATATATAGTTATATATATTCATAGGCTTATCTAACTAAAGCTACCAAACATCAACACTAACCATGTTTCCATTCCATGTGAATTAGGCACTAGGTTAATGGTTGATATGCATACTCCCTTTGTTGATGAAACTTTGTATAGGCAACTAGTAGGAAGTTTGAATTATCTAACACTTACTAGACTCAATATTGCTTATAGTGTTGGTTTAGTTTCAAGATTTATGTTTAAACCTCTACAAACACATTTTAAAGTTGCAACAAGAATATTAAGGTATATCAAAGGAACAATTAATATGGGATTATTTTATGATGCATATTATGATTTTACTTTACAAGGCTATATTGATTCTGATCTAGGTGGAGATCCCAATGATGGGAACCCTAATTGTGGATATTATTTCTTTTTTGGTTCAAGTGCAATTTCTTGGGAAAGTAAAAAAGAACATTATATTTCCCTTTGCTCAACCAAAGTTGAATACAAAGGTTCTATTAATGCATCTAAGAAGGCTTTATGTATTAAAAGGATGTTTGAAAATTTGGGTCTACCATGACAACCACCTGCTCCATTATATTGTGACAATCAATGTGCTATTGCCTTAGCCAAAAATCCAATTTTTCATGCAAGGACTAAGCATATCTTTCTCCAACATCACTTCATTAGAGAACAAGTTGAAGACAAGAGTCAATATTGCTTATAGTGTTGGTTTCATTCCAAGATTTATGTTTAAACCTCTACAAACACATTTTAAAGTTGCTACAAGAATATTAAGGTATATCAAAGGAACAATCAATATGGGATTATTTTATGATGCATATTATGATTTTACTTTACAAGGCTATATTGACTCCGATCTAGGTGGAGATCCCAATGATGGGAAATCTAATTGTGGATAGTATTTCTTTGTTGGTTTAGATGCAATTTCTTGGGAAAGTAAAAAAGAACATTTTATTTCTCTTTGCTCAACCAAAGTTGAATACAAAGGTTCTATTAATGCATCTAAGAAGGCTTTATGTATTAAAAGGATGTTTGAAAATTTAGGTCTACCATGACAACCACCTGCTCCATTATATTGTGACAGTCAAAGCACTATTGCCTTAGCCAAAAATCTAATTTTTCATGCAAGGAATAAGCATATCTCTCTCCAACATCACTTCATTAGAGAACAAGTTGAAGACAAGCAAATGACACTTCTTTATTTCAAAGGTGAAGATCAAGTGGTTGATATTTTGACAAAGCCACTCTCTAAAGAGATATTTCAATTTCATTGTAAAAATTTGGGTTTACAACCTCTTGTTGTAAACTCCCCAAGTAAAGATTAAATGAGGGGTCTTAGAAATATTAATCTTTCCTTGGATGATGTATTTAATTTGGGATATTCCAAGGATCCCTACATGTATTTTGTCCTCTTGTATACATGAATGACATGTCATTTACTCATCCTCTAGTCCACGTGTGAAGACAACTCATTTTGTAATTCCTTTTATAAAGAAAATTAGTTTATCCTCTTTAAGAGGATATTGACACTTTGTACACACTTATTATGAATGTGGCATTCATAGAAATGGGACTTACACATGCGACCACATGCAACTCATTTCCCGTCTCTATCAAAGAGATGCCTCCTCATTCCTCTCTACACATCACATTGATATTATTGTAATGAGCTATTTTTGCACCACCACTCTCTCTCTCTCTCTCTCTCTCTCTCTCTCTCTCTCTCTCTCTCACACACACACACAGCTCTTGCCTTCATTCATAATATTCACAAGGGGATTTCTTTACTTTCCCCTTTCAAAATCTTTGTCTCCTTTGTTTCTCTACGTTGGTGTGTGCTCTTGGAAGTTATTTATTTCATGGTAACATTTCTTCTCACTTAACTCACTTGCATTGATCTAGTTTTCCTTGCTATCATTTATATTTATTACAGGCTTCCAAATGATCTCTATAAATGATCATCATAGATTCTTCTTGAGCTATGGTCATGAATTCTTTGACCAAGATTTATTTGATCTCATTCATGATTTTCATCTAATCTTGAAAAGAAGACAGCACTTCACTAAGCTCTTTGTCTAGTTGATCTTCATTTTTAATGATTATGATGTCAATGCATTTAATATCATTGTTCAGGATCTATGTGAGACATTCTATCTCTTTTAGAAGCTTGGGCATTCCTCTAGTCACTAGTCAATTGCCACATTTCATCATTCTAAGTTTCCTTTGGACACAAACAGGAAATTGGCATCTATGTCGGAATTAGGTTTCTTGATCAGAAATTTGTCTACCTTGTATGCTTGAACTTCATTGATGTGGATGATAAACTCACCTATTTTACTTTCTCTTCTTCCCAGGCATTTAGTTCTTATTCGAGGTCAACCATACATTTGTTCACTCTTGTTTTTACCTCAGTGAAATTGGAAATGTAATTAACTCCATTAGAAGCTATTAAATCCACCAAGACGTTGAAAACATGAGCCACTAACCTATCTCTTTTCATCTAATCCTGAAACTTTTGATTTGCTAGAGAAAATACATCAAATACAGAGGTGGTGTCAAGCAAAGCTAGGGCATCAAGATTTCGCAGAGTATGAATGTACTCAACCATCAACTGTAGAGACTGCTTCAAATCCTTTTTGTCTTTCTAGTGTTTCAAGATTACGTTGGCAATCCTTGAGTTGCTAGCCTGGAATATTTTCATATCTACAACCCTTGTTGCAAGTCCAATATCAATCCTTTCAAAAGTATAATATTGTGGCATTATATCATCACAATCTTTACCCTCTACGAATTTATACACATCCATGACCCAATGCCTTGTTTTCTCATCTAGTTCAACCATAGTTTCCACCTTGGGTTTCTTGCTTCTGGGTGTCTTGCCTAAGCATTTACTTACCATGTCACTTACTGGTATAGTTATTAGAACTATACTCCTCTTCCTACTAGCTGATAGGTCAAACAAATTAGATGCAAAGGAATCAGCTTTAGATGGCGAGGTTTGGAAAATTGGAGTGTTTCTAACAACTAATGAACTTAGGGTATTAGCACCATTGATCGCATGTTGAGAGTTCTGGTCCATAGCTTTGCTCGAAGTTTAAACAATGGACTCCATTACGGGCTCATTTTCACTTTGTTCCTTGTATAGATCAACAACTACTACTTGTTGAGCCTTTTTCTTCTTGCTACGTGAGTGAGTGATCCTACATGAGTGTAGAACTTGAACTGATCTTTGAATGGGGGGTTTAGGTTCAGGCTTGAACTCTACATTACCTACAAGTTGACATGTGACAGTTTGATTAGTATGAGTAAGAGGCAAACTTGAACTAGAACTAGTAGAGCCTTTTTTAGGCATTTTCCTAGCTAGTCTCAATCTTGATTTCTTCTTCTCAATGAACCATTTCTTGGTCCTATAAAACACAGGGAGAGTCCTAGCCTACAAATCACCTTGCTCTGGCCTAGCCTAATGCAATTTATGTATAGGGAAAGCTTCAGCTTTTTAAGAAAATGATGGGTCAACAACTTCTTCATTTTCCTCTTCTTCAATACTAGTGACATCCATTTGCAAATTGAGTTCTCAAATCTATTTCAAGGTGAACCTAGACCACCACCTCATCCTTTTCACAGTCATCTTCGAAGTTTTCCCAACAATATTCTAATTGTGGAACATGAATGGAAGGGGGATGTAGGTCGAATTGAGCTTGTGCAAAACCCTTGCTATCAAAGTTAGCTTGAGCAACATAAGGAGACAAGTTCATAGTTTGTAGTTTGGCTTCCAAAACAAAAGCATCATGGATGCTCTTACAAAAATAATGGCAAGTTCAATTGGGAAGACATAGCTAGAACCTCTCCTTGCTTTGCAACTTTTGTCCACTTCTTCTACTTGTCTATGGATTTCAATTAGCACATTACGGTATCTGGGCAACTTTAGGGGTTCACCTTTATGGACTCTGACCCTCATATATGTAAATTTAGGGAACTGGATAAAGAAGTTACCATAGACTGTAATGAGTTGAACCGCTTCTTCCGATAACCTTTTATTTTCCTTACCCTACAATTCAAAGACAAATTGTTAGAAATAACAGTCCACCAAGATAACTGAGAGGGGGGTGTGAAATAGTTATCCAATAATTAAAACATTCATCTTCTTTAAACAAACTTAACCATTCAACCAAAGTAAACAGCAACTATAATAAGATGCACATAGACAATTAAACTAAATATGTTAACTAGGGAAACCCTTGATCAGAGGGAAAACCCTGGTGGGAATGATGCCCACAAGATGATGTACTAATATAAATATTCCTTGTTAGAGGATGGACCCTATTAGGAGTTTATTACAACATTTAGTACATAGAATCCCTATTAGGAGACTTTGAACCTCTGTTAGGAGATTCCAACCCTATTAGGAGTTGTGCCAACCCTATTAGGAGTTGTGGTACAATGTATGCAAGATGAGCCCACTACCCAAACATGCAATTTCAACTACAAGAAGAGCTCACTGCTCAAACAAGTAATTTACTATTATGTTCTTATTTCCTTTGTTCTATCAACCAAACCAATCACTATCAAACCTTGTAGACTAGGTCACGAACCTCGGATCTAAATATCAAACCTTAGATCACTCAGCAAAACCTCGGCAATGAAGTTTACTTCACTTCCACACTACTCTTCTCAACTTTGCATTCCACTCTTACTATTGCTTAAAATCACATCTCCATATCATATTCCACATTTTGCATGATAAAGGAAAATGTCATTCCTTTATATTGAGTCCTCAAAACAATTCCCTAAGTCAGTTGTTAGACCTTCTCAATTAATTATTATAGAACCATAGTAAGAACACATTACACTTAGTGATAACATTAAATTTCCAGCTTTCAACTTGAATATCTTTCTGTACATGCAATATTATGACAAGCGATCTTAGCCACGTCATCACCAACATGTCTTCTTCACATCCTCAACCTCAATTTTCGTAATAGCAATTCTACTAAAAGATATAACAAGTTTACCAAAACATGCCTCTATAAACTCTATCTCAGAACAAACATCACCAAAACTTACATAACTTCTTCCAAACTTATCATTTCTTCTTCTAATGTTAACTGCATATACTAGATACTCAAAAGTATCTCCCATATCATCGGATAGTTAGAATGCTCAACTAGTCACCTATACCAACTTGATCTTTATGTTGTTCTTCTATCAGATACCACAGAAAACTTCTATGTTGACATCAATGACAAACTCAGTCATGAATGTAACATACCATCATAGTAACATATGTACAATACTCCCCCATAGGAATATCATCAGCATTCATGCTTCCAACAATCTTGCAACAATCTCCCCCTTTGGCATTGATGGCAACATAGATGAAAAACATCTAGTTCCAAGAATACCAACAAAAAGATTGTTCATCTTACTTTTCAAATCCTCTTCATCAATCATTCTCCCCATTGATATACCTCAATGTGTTTTCTATCAAACTGTCATTCCATGATGTACTTCTTTCGAAGTTACTATACTCATGTTGAACTTCTCCAACTGTCATGATGTACATGTTGTTTTTCTATGTTATTTTTCATGCCAAACTTCTCCCCCATTGACATCAATGTCAAAGGTTTCAGCAACCAACTTTACTACATCAAACTCTACAATAACTGATTCTTACTTAGCTCAAGTTTCCAAAGACATTGTTCAAAACAATATCCAACAAGAGTCCTAGATGACTCTATCCATCACAGATACTCCCTCATACAGGAAGCATCAGCATTTAGTCCAAACAACAATGGTGTTATGTTACATTGGACTGATGCACTCTTACATCTTCTACTCTGATGTAGGAAGGGGCATAACCTCAAACATACCTCGCAAATACTCAAAAGTCTCTTTGGGAAGAGGCTTAGTGAATATATCTACAATATGCTCTTTAGTGCTCACATACTCCAATCCGGTTTTCTTTTTTACAACTTTCTCTCTCAACATGTGATACTTAATAGAAATGTGCTTAGTCCTTGAATGCAACACTAGATTCTTAGACATATTTACCGTACTTGTGTTGTCACAATGTATGACAACAGGTTCATTGATTTTTGTCCTTATATTCTTCAGCATCTGCTTCATCCAAACAACTTGATTACAATTGTTTTTTGCTGCAACATATTCTACTTTTGTTGTACTTTGTGATGTACAATCATGCTTCTTGCTTAACCAAGAAACCAATCTTCCTCCAAGAAATAAGGCTCTACCACTGGTGCTCTTTCTATCATCCATACTGCCTGCCCAATCTGCATCAGTATAAGCACTTAGAGTAAAATCATTAGATCTATCATACCACCATCCGAACTCAGATGTTCCCTTCAGATATCTATCCATCCTTTTAACTATTGCATAATGTGCTTCTTTGGGATCAGCTTGGAATCTTGCAACGATCCCAACTGCATTTTCTCTATCCAGCCTTGTGTGAGTCAGATATTGCAATCCTCCAATCATAGATCTATACTTCTTCTATTCAACAATAGGTGTCTCATCCTTTGTAGATAACTTGTGTTCAGTTACCATAGGTGTTCCAACGGGTTTGCATGTTTCCAAATCAAACCTTTTCAATAAATCCTTCAAGTACTTAGTCTAAGAAATAAATATTCCTTCTTTATTCTGTACAATTTGTAATCCTAGAAAGTATTTCATCTCTCTTATGATACTCATTTCAAATTCTTTCTTCATCTCTTCTGCAAACTTCTCACTTTCTTCATCATTTTCTCCAAATATGATATCATCAACAAATATTACCAAAATCATCAAACCATCATCAATTTATTTCCAATAGAGATTACTATCTGCCATACCTTTGTTATATCCAAGTTTTGTCAAATACTTGTCCAACCTTGCATACCAAGTTCTGGGTGCTTGCTTCAAGCCATACAATTTTTTCCTCAATTTGCATACTATGTCCTTGTCATCTGTCAAAGGATAACCTTCAAGCTGCTCTATGTACACTTCTTCAAGTTCTCCATTCAGAAGTGTTGACTTGACATCCATCTGATACACTTTGAAATTTTTTTGCTGCATAGGCTAAGAATAATCTTATTGCTTCTATTCTAGCCACTAGAGCATAGGTCTCCTCATAATCTATTCCTTCTTGTTATGAGTAACCTTTACATACCAATCTTGCTTTGTTCCTTACAACTTCACCTTGCTCATTCATCTTGTTCCTAAATACCCATTTAGTTCCTATCACATTCTTGTCTGCTAATCTGGGGACCAATTCCCATGTCTCATTCTTTACTATCTGATCCAATTCCTCTTTCATAGCTTGTTTCTAATAATCATCTTTACATGCTTCATCTGCATTCTTAGGGTCAACTTGAGATATCAAACATAGTTCTTCATTGACTTTGTTTCTTATCATCACACCTTTATCTTTGCTTCTGATGATCTGCTTGGATGGGTGATTCTTTGTATAAAAAAATTCTCGAAGTAGGAGTTGTTATCTCAAATCTTGGCTCTACTGAAGGTTTCGAGCTTTGTTGTTGCCTTGGATCTCCTTCATTCTATAAAAAATTGTTAGTCTCAAGAAATACCTCATCATTCCTTGGCTTAGTAGCAACATCATCATTTGAATTGTAATCAACTATTCTCTCTTGTATCTTGAATTTCTCATCAATTCTCGCATTTGCACTTTTCATAATAGTTACCAAAGTTGTTTCTTATTATGCTTGCTTTTCATTAACCAATCTAGACTCATTAACACAATCTTTCAAGGATCTTTCCATAGTTGCTCTAAATTCTTCAACTTTATCAAAGAGTATATTCTTTCTACCCTTTCTCAATCTTTTAGGGCATCTACTCGAAAAATGACCAAATTTTTTACATGTCCAACAAACAAAAAATTTCATACCTTCTGGCTCTCTCTTCGTAAGTAGATCAATACCTTCCTTTATCTTTATGTCTTCTTTTGATCTGGATCTATCTTTGCTTGTGCTACTATTCTGTTGTATACTACAAAAGGATTCTAGATCTGAAAATTTAATATTCTGCTCTTTAAACAAATCTAAAAACTCGCCAAGAATTTCCATCATTCAGGTGTTGAAATATCCTCTATCAAATGTAGGACTATGTCTCCTACACATGCTCGCCATGGATCTCCCAAAGTTGATAAACTTTATCTTCAAGGACCTAATGAACTAATACCAATTGTTAGAAAATTTAGTCCACCAAGATAACTGAGAGGGGTGGGGGGTGTGAATCAGTTATCCAACAATTAAAACATTTATTTTCTTTAAACAAACTTAACCATTCAACCAAAGTAAACAGCAATCGTAATAAGATGCACACAAACAATTACACCAAATATGTTGAACTAAGGAAACACTTGATCAGAGGGAAAACCCCAGTGGGAATTATGCCCACAAGATGACATACTAATATAAATATTTCTTATTAGAGGATGGACCCTGTTAGGAATCTATTACAACATTTAGTACATAGAGTCCCTATTAGGATGCTTTGAATCCCTATTAGGAGTTGTGTCAACCCTGTTTGGAGTTGTGATACAATGTATGCAAGATGAGCCCACTGCCCAAACATGTAATTTCAACTACAAGAAGAGCTCACTGATCAAATAGGTAATTTATTGTTATGTTCTTATTTCCTTTGTTCTTTCAATTGAACCAATCATTGTCAAACCTTGTTGACCACGTCACGAACCTTGGATCCAAATATCAAACCTCAGATCACTTAGCAAAACCTCAGCAATGAAGTTTCCTTCACTTCCACAATGCTCTACCCAATGTTGCATTCCGCTCTTACTATTGCTTACAATCACATCTTCATATCATATTCCACGCTCTGCATGCTAAAGGAAAATGTCCTTCCTTTATACTAAGCCCTCAAAACAATTCCCTGAGTCGGCTAATAGACCTTCTCAATTCATCATTATAGGACCACAATAAGAACACATTACACTTAGCAGTAACATTAATCTTCCACCTTGCAACTTGAATATCTTTCTGTACACGCAATATTATGACGCAATCTTAGCCACATCATCACCAACATGTCTTCTTCACATCCTCAACCTCGATTCTCATAATAACAATTCTGCTAAGAGATATAACAAGTTTACCAAAACATGCCTATCTCAAAACAGATATCACCAAAACTTACAAAACTTCTTCCAAACTTATTATTTCTTCTTCCGACGTTAACTGCATATACTAGATACTCAGAAGTATCTCCCATAACTTCAAATAGTTAGATTACTCAACTAATCATCCGTACCAACTTGATCTTTCCGTTGTTCTTATGTTAGATATCACAAAAAATTGCTATGTTGACATCAATGACAAACTCAATCATAAATGTAACATACCATCATAGTAACATATCTACAATACTCCCCCAGAGGAATATCATCAGCATTCATGCTTCCAACAATTTTGCAATGCTAATTTCACAAGAAAGTATCTTGGACTCTCCTAAAGTCTTCAAGGTTCCTCTTCCTCTCCAGCAAAGGGTAGTAGTCATAAATTGTCATATTACTAGTCCAGTCTTCATGAGGTAAACATTGTCATTGTTTGGAACAAGCCAAGATGTAAAAAAGATAGGACATATAAAAGCCGACAATTCTGAATACATGTGAAAGCTCTTCATCTAGTTTATCTGCTATTACTTTTGTTCAATCAATATACTTTCCTTCGTCCAAAATGGTTTGAATGAAAAAGTACATCCAATTCTCCAATGGAAGGCATGTTGGTTCCCTTTTATTCTATTGAGAATGATGATGTCTTGAATCTCAGGAATCATATGTTCTCGTGTCAATGGTTGGGGCAAGCGTGAACCACCTTTCTCTAGTTTAGCCAGCCAGTTCTTAGAAATAATGTTGTTGTGGTCCTTAGCATTGGTGGTGAACTGGGCATAGGATAGGTTGATGGTCCAATCTTTATATACTTCCTAAGGTGGGATTCTCTAGGCACCCATTACTATCACCTAGTTCACATCGACTAAGACTTCTCCACTATGTGTCCTAATACACCTTTCCATGGCATCATACTTGTCTATACGTTCCAAAACTAATTCTAGGTAAAGGATTGCTTCAAGAAAACCCCTAGCTTGCACTAATCCGCTCAAGGACACTTTCTCGACAATTGCCCCAAGTTTAGCCTTATCAAATCTCGCCGCTGCATTCTCAATCTCTTCTTTTGCAAGGGAAATGTCTCCTAATTTTGGTAGGAAACTAGTTAAGGGTGATGGTTTCTTTTCCTTGGGTAGTTTGGGGCAAAATGCAGCCATAGAATAACTACAAGCTTTCAAACTTGCATGCGATCAAAAGAGGAAAGAAAAGAAACCAAACGAGTTGTTTCACTACTAAAGGAAAGAAAAACAGTAGCTCTTAAAAGAGTATGAAAGAAACTCACCACAAAAACTACACGAAAAAATCCTCTGTAGGCACACTAAATTGCTACCTTATTTTATCTCCAAAAAAGAAAAACAGAGCTCTTACCTTAAGCAATCATGGTGAAATAATCAAAAAAGGATTTTATGGGAGGTAAAACCTGGAGAGCATGTTACAAAATGATAGGGAAAGCACTGATGTGGCATGGCATGTTTTACTCATTAATGAGTACTTTGATCTCAACACGTACCAAAACTTTCTGCATCATCATTCTTACCAATGATTATTGAACGGATGTCATTTTCCTATTTTTGAAAAATTAATGAGTGTCTATACTGCCAACCATCTCTGGAAACAAGCTTCCTTTTAAGCTTATGAACTTTGAACTCTTGAACCATTGGTAACTGGTTCAAGCTTCAGTTCAACTTGTCATGAATATGTTGGAATGCAAAATGTTTTGGTAGCTTTAGTAGGATAAACCTATGAAATCAAAGAGAAATTAGCATAATTATATTTATATATAATTAAGTTTGTCATTATATTAATTATATTGATGAATAGACACGTCTCATAAGGGGCATGTCTCTTCTCTTGGTGTATTCCTCGTACAAATACAAGAGGACGCTACCATTTGAAACGTACATACCAAACATTATGGAGGCGCTATTCCATCTACAGCGGTTTTAATAAAAACAAATTGGTATCATAGTATGGAAGCCAGAAAGAAATAATGATATTATTCATAGAGGGATCCTATAATAAAATCGGAAGTAGTAGGTCATTTTTTATAGACAGAACTTGAGCAAAGGTTCAGCCATTGTTCTTCAACCAAGTTGACATTTTGGTACAACTTGTTGAAGTTCACGTAGATGCAAAAGAGATTAGACAAGAAGGATAAGTGGTCAGTCGATCAAGACCAACACCCCGACCATGTGGATGCAATAGAAGAGTGGGATTTTAGGAGAAAGGATCTCCCATATATTGATCAATCCAACATTGCCAGTGTGTCGATATGGTTACCACCAAATAAACATTGGTAAGAGGTAAGAACAAACAAAAGGGAATTCCCAATATTGAGGTAGATTACAATGCCAAGTATTGGAAGGAAGACTAGTGATTAATGTAAAAAGTGTTGACAACATCAGAGTAGTAGACATTACAATTGGTGAACATCATAGTAGGAGACATTAGATATCAAGGAGGATGTAGAGTATGTCCTTGTCATATCAGCAAGTATCATGTGGATACCTCCAAGCAAGAGTTGTACGAAGTATCACATGAGGATGGGTATGAAATGGGTGAACCACCCTCAATAGTACATTGGTTGACGAAGTTAAACCTTTGGACTAACACTGCATAGAGTGGAATGAACGACAAGAGGTACGTTGGGCATCCAAATTGAGCAACATGGGTAAAATGGTTACAAGGTATTAAGAGACATCAAGCATTTAATGTGGTATGATTTTGTTAATGATTATTCCTTTCCATGTTTAGTAGCTATTATATGGGATGCTTAATTATTAACATGGGTGGAAACATATATATTAGTATAAGGAGATAATGATAAGTTATATGGAGAGTAATAAAAATAATAAGATGAGTATTTTTATTATATGTTCAATTGTTGTTACTACTTTTGTGGTCAACCTCTTAGTTGGAATTCAATTTGTATTTCGATAAGATTTATATGCCTTGATCTCTTCTTGCAAGATAAACTGGGACATTTAGATTCAAAGGGAGCCTGACATTTCATTAGAGGCAACCCGGCATATCATTAGAGGCAACATTGAAAGGGAGGGAGGAGATAGATGGTTTAGTCGACCTTTGGTGATCTCAATCATATTGATTCAGAAGGAGTAAACTATGTTGAAATGGATACTCTAGTGATCAATAAATTGTAGCAGTCAAGAGGACTGTGATTCATGAATATACCTCGTGACTGTGATTTTAATGGACCTACCCCTTCTGTACATCCGGAGGAAGTAATGACTTCCAAATGATGTTACTTGTATTTCCTAAAATTACTGAAAGGTGATGATCTTAGAATAACTTTATCTTCTACTATGATGGATATCTCATGATGTGTATGCAAATCATGATAGATTATACTTTGCATGGTGGATATTTATATGGTACGCATTATGGGAATCCATGTGAAGATACCCTATAAACATTTTTTTAGTACTTGGTGAATGTTATGCAAATTGATGTTCTAGAGGCCGGTACACGAAGTACGTGGTGAATATCATACGACTTTATGTTCTGAAGATCATTACTAAAAGTACTTGGTTAATATATTTCATCTCATTCTGGAGGCCATTACTCAAAGTATTTGGTAAATATCATGTGTTGATATTCTAGAGACCATTGTCGTGAGTACATGGTGAATATCAAGTGCTGATATTCTGAAGACGATTACTCATGACTTTTGGTGAATATCATATGTTCATATTCTGAAGGACAATACTCTTGATATCATATGTTATATCAAAATGGTGGATATCTTCTGATCAAATATATCTTTAAAATTTGTCGTACCTAATATTACCAATGGTGTAATATGTATATTGTATTTATCCTCCCTAGTTAAAAGGGACTGTTTATGTTTTGGTAGCTTTTGTAAGATAAACCTGTGAGATCAAAGATATATATATTGATGAATAGAAGTTTCTCATGAAGGGACATGTCTCTTCTCTTGGTGTATTCCTCATACAAATACAAGAGGATGCTGCCATTTGAAAACTACATACCGAACATGATGTTAGTGCTATTACATCTGCAATGGTCCTAATAAAAACAACACAATGCTCGTGACTGACTAAAGCCCGACAACAACATGCTTCACAATGAACTTTGAACTTGAACCAACATAAAAAAAACGTTGAAGATTCAACATTGAAAAGAGCATCATGATCCCCTAGACCTCACGGGAGCAACCATGCTGAGGTAAACAGGCAAAGTAGACCTTTGAACCGAATGGTTCAAGGTTCAGACAAACTATGTACAACCCAAGTATCCCAACAATAGATGGGTAGACTTTGAACCTTTTTAACATTGAACTTACTACTTCAGGTTCAACTTCAAGGCAGTTTTCAAAGATGAGAAAAATTCAAAAATTAAGTCAAACACAGGAAACAATACAATCAATGCTCTATCAATTTGAAGCCTAATCCAAAGATAACAACAAAAACATTTGTAGATTTCCAACCTAAACATTTGCGGGAAAAAGCATAAACTGAAAACTTAGCCTGCTGGATCTCAAACCCGAATCTTAGTGCCATGCAAGAGTATGGTTGATCTTAATAAAGAGAAAGGCAAAGAGGCAGTGTATTGAAGACAGTCAAAGGACTGTTGACTGTGCGGCCATAATATCTATAAATAACATCACGTGAATTAAAAAGATTTGGTGCAAAACCAACAGTAATGTTCATACAAAAGCAGTAAGGATTGGATACTTTTTTACCAATTTGCTGTGTGCCATGAAGACCTGTTTCATCATTATTTACTGCCTTATTTAATTAATTTCAGAATTCTTTGTGGATGGTTGGAAAAAAATGGCATCCTTACCTCCCATACATTCTAATAAAGACAAACAAAAATATTGCTCGTGCTATTTACCATTTTCCCTTAATAGAAACAACAATATGTAAACTACTATCTACTCACTAAAAGATATTAAACAAAAGAATGATTTTATATTGACCTCTGAGTTCTAGTTTCACTAGACACACAATGATGCTGCACACCTAAGAACTTTTGCAACCACCTGTACAATATTTTCGTGATGCAATTATTTATAAGATTTGGTGAGAAAAAACATTAAAAACTGTCAATTTTTCTATCTGTAAAAACTATGCATCACCTCACCACTTAATTAGAAGGAATCTACCAAAAAACATCCTCTCAATTTTGGGGATTTTACTATTTAATAGACAACTTTCCACAGCCTCAGTACATCTAGCAGCTTGTAAGCTTGCCTGGTCCCAAATCAAAAAACCGACCTCCATCTCTAATATTTCATTCATGATACTGCACATGAGGATATACTGCATGCTCAAGGTAACATCAAAAGGCATTGTCCTCAGTAAAGGAAACTCAAATCATCTTCAACTCATCTCAGCAGGAAGCAATGTGTGTATTCATTCAGCATAAATGGATACATCTCTCTTTAGTCTTGAAATAGAAAGCTCAGTTTCCATGGCTCACCAAAAGAGATGCTAATGCTATTGCTCTTCACTGGTTTTCCTGTATATGTACCTGTACCAAAAAGAGCAAATTTAACATCATAAATAATATTAACACAAAAAGCACAGGTGATCCACAGAAGATCACAGGAGGAGGATAACTCCACAAATTTTGTATTATACTGCATAAAACATGTAAGAAATGCTTATACATAGAGAGTTACCAATTTTCTGTCAGGGTTACAGCTAAGGCCAGAAATCCATCATGTATGACATTTACTTGCACCACATATGAAATGGCATATTCAAAAATTTATGCTGTTAGGGACATGGGTTACCATGTGAACACAATAAGGTTTATCATTTATAATCAGCGATCAATCAGAAAAGCAAAGGTTAGCTGGTAATGATGGTCAAACTGCTAAAAGTTTTTAGGATTTTTCATTTAGCAAACCCTGAAAGTATATGAGAGATGAGCATACATCAGGACTACAGCTAAAGCTGGAAACCTACTGTCAGGCCTCCAGCTGAGGCACGAAATTAGTAGTACATCACATGTACTCACACCACACAGGAAATGGCATAATGAAAAACTCTGCTGTTAGAAACATCAGTAACTATGTGAAAAGCTATTATTCACAATTGGTAATAACTGAAAAGGCAAAGATTACTAGCTGACCAATAATAATGGTTGAACTGCCGAAACTACCTTGCTTTTCATTTAGCAAAACCTGGAAGTCTGAGAGATGAAGCAACTGAACAATGAGTTGAAATTAAAACCTATTGACCACCTTTGTAGGCTGCTTGGCCTGTTGTATCTCTTACATTCCATGTACAAATACATCTTTATGAGTAATGATTTGTAATGATTGTTTTTTGGTGGATCTTCTGGAATTTGAACTAATTGAAATACAAAATAGAAGAATAGAAAGGCTAAAAAGTGAAAAACTCTACCAAGATCTAAGAATGAACAATCAGAGAAATTGAACAAACTAATAAAGTGTACTTGCCCCCATAATCCTAACTGTATGTAAAGAGATCAAGGTCTCCAATTATAGGATGAAACAGATCCATGCATCATATAATAAGAGCACGCATGCCAGGGTGCCTCAATGGTGGTAAAACTAGTCCATAAGGACACATCCAAGACTAAAGAACATGTCCCAAGCGTCCAGTTAGTTTCCACTACAAAAAGAACAAATGTAATGTCCCTCCTCTCAGATGTGTTGACCAAATAGATCAAAGGGACATTTAAGAAGTCCTTAATGACAATTTTTTATCATCCTTGACAGCATGCAACATCATAGTCACCATCAATAGTATAGTTTCATGCAAGGATGGGCCTTCCTTTCTTAAGTTGGTTGTCTGCTCAAGAAAATGCAAGGATGCAGATTTCAATTTCCAATCCGTAAGAGATGCCATCAAAGAGGTTGGTACTTCCAATGCAATGCGTATGGTTATTGATGTAATGTATTCATGCAAAGTTTTACGAAAATTAGGCAAAACCACCAATAGGCAAATCTATTAGAAACTTACACGCCTTGTGTGTGTCGTGAACAATGCACTTAGACACTTCAGAAAAATTGTGTCGGTCAATAAAGTACATTTACCACTGCCAAGCCTGGCAGTTATTCTTTTGGTTATTTTCAAGGAAACGATTCTCAAATAGATTTAGAACCAATATGTTTCCTACTCAATTCTATCGTAAAAGAAGCTTGTGTTGCAAAAGCCTTTCCAACTTATGATCATGACATAAGATTAAACTAGGTAAAGAGAATCCAAGACAAAAGGAGATGATGAAGATTGTGATCTATTGAATTCCAAAATTGTTACTCACACTCCGACAAGATTCAATCCACTTTGGGTTCTAGGAAATGTCATTATGCAGGGAGATTGATCAATTTATCAACAAGATGTGTTTAGTCTGAACTTTAAAGCCAACTATTTAGAGTGGATAATCTCTCCTTCACTTTAGGCTTCGCTAGAGCCAAGAGGATGTTATAGAGGTATCCTAAACAAGATTAATCACAATTAAAGGTAAACAACTTGTATAGTATCTAATGTACACTTTAGCCACAAAGCATGTCACTAGACCAAAGACTAACCTACTTCACATAAAGGTTTAGCATGTTGATAAGACATCATTACACAATCGAAAGATATAGGTATACAAAACATGAAAACTGTAAAGAAATTAGAACTTGCTAAGCTGTTTCCCTAGATGAATCATTAGATCATGATTTGCATACAAAATACTAACCTAATCCTAAACAAATCATAGACTTCAAAAACTAGTGCCTAATCCATTAGGTTATGTTAACGAAGAGTTTTGTAAGTCACTGTGACTATTGGCAACATCTCACAAGATTTCTCTCTCCTCTCGACAATAGGGGATTACCATAGGTGGTGTTGGGAATAATTGTAACCTTCTAGAATAGTTGTAACCTTCGGGGATAGTATTAGTTAAAGTGTGTAAGTTGTTCGGTACTGAAGGTAGTTAGGACACGATGGTTGAGTCGCACCCCTTTGGGTACTATATGTACACCCCCTGAGTGGCATTAGATAGCATCAGAAGTACATTATCTCATATTCTATTGTCATGAAGATTAATGGAATCAGTAGTTTAGTTCTATGAAAAAAAAGCAGAAGGCACCGAACAGTGACTGTCACCGCATGGTGAAGTCACCGGACGGTAAAGTCACCAAACAGTGGCAACCACCAAACGGTGACTACAGTCACCATCCTCACTGCCCATAAGACCATTGCGCACACCAATAAAAATGAACATATGCATTGCTCCGCTCAGCTAAGAAAGGTTACAGGTTTGTGGTGTTTGAGGGAAAGACCGCTACCATCATCCAAGAGATAGAGACAACTGCACAGATATCATTCCCTTTACGAAAGTGGTAGTGCACGTGGTCGAGCTTAGCGGAGAAAGTGGGAAGGAAGAGACAAACTAGGTGATAGAAAGTCAAGAGAAGTGCTTGACAAGATCAAACACATATATACTAGATTTCAATCTGAATGTCAAGCCATCAACGTACCAATAAAAACACGTTACTGCACATATGTACGATCATTGGGAGGATCCGTTATTGCATAGTCGTATGGTCATTGGGAGGATCTATTATTGCACAATTTTACGATCATTGGGAGGATTCGTTATTGCAAGAAACGACAAAAAGAAAGATGGTTATGGAATCAGGCAAAAAGAAAACTGCTTCTTGGAGAGCAAAGTTGCATATGGACTTGCCAAGTTCAAGTTCCACAAAGACCAAGAATGCTCAGATTCTTCCTTCAGGCATAAGAGTTGCAAGCAATATGGACAAAGGTAAAAAGCCAAGGAGACCGAGAGCATCTACAACCCCTACCGAAGAGCACGTGATGCCACAAACAATAATGTTCGAAGACTTGAATGGTCTAGATTGCCGAAGGTGGTGGTTCAAGAGTGCGGCAACACAAGATAACCAAGTTATTAAAGATAACCTAAGGCACGCACAAGTGCAATGGATGGTACAAATGTCGATATTTTGCATCAAAGATTTTGAAGGCCCTCTTCGCGCAATGATTGAGTCCTTCAATAGTGTCTCCAAGAGGAGCACAATATCATACATGGACCATTATTGTCGAACCACATGTATGAATTCATGACCCTTCAGCACAAGACGTTCTACATGCTACACCACATAATCGAATTTCTTATGGATGTCGTTGTCAACCAGGTGTCGCACAACATTTTGGCAAGAGAGGTCAAAATAGTACCCATGGTGCTAGACGAACCTCCTATTATGAGATGACGACATTTGGACACACCAAGCAACCAAAACGCAGCATAGAAGAGGTCCAAACAGGAGGCAAAGACCAACTTAGGTCCAGGGGATACAGATAGCAGGTGCCAGAAGACATTCGAGGATGAGGATGAGACAGAAGAGGACAAAGATGAGGTGGAGGTGATTTCAGCGACCCCACTATTATTTCCACGACCCATGTTGTCTAGCACACCTCATTTAACATCCATTGCCACCAATGCCCTTATTCCAGCTTTTGGTCAAGTTAGAGCAGCCATATATATGACCCCACTAATGGTGACGACGGCAAGGATCCCAACAATGGAGGAGAATGCAGTGATGGAGACCACTCTGGTGATAGTATCAACCATGACCACACAGAGTACTGTAGCAATTGCCGGTATGCCCCAAACAATCGAAGATGTGGTCAGGAATGTGACAGAGGTAGTCAAGGAGATTACAGGTGGATCACAAGATCCGGTTCGGCTGGAGGTGATTGGGTCGAAGGTTGTGGTGACTGTGGGTCACATTATTAATTGATCCAGTCAGAGGTAGTCTTGAGGTGAGCATGGATGTGATTATTCCAGAGCGGGAACATCATGCACTAGTGGGTAAGATAAGTTCATTGGGCCGAGCGAGTGCATACCTAGCACAATGACTAATTCCACCCGTAGCACGTGGACCTTCCATTTAGTCTCCTATGAGGGAGGACCTCCATCCAGAGGTAATGTTGTTGAACAATGATGTCCCCAGAGACGTCAAGATACCTTTGCTAGGTGAGAGGGGAGAACAAAGTAGAGTAGCACCAGGAGGGGAAGTAGAGCCTATGGTGCAGACAGAGGTTGAAATGCCAACAGATGATAGAAGGGATGAGGATGTACATGCATACCTCCATGCTCTTACCGAGGTAGTAGATAGAGGTAGGTTGCTTGTGGAGAAAGTGCTTGCAACGTGACGAGATAAGGCTAGGGAAGAGGCTCGTGTAGTAGCAAAGAAATCTAAGGAGGAGATAGCTACCCAACTAGCCACTCAGCAAACCGCTTGAGAAGCAAAGCGCATAGTATTGATAGCAAAGCTAGAGGCAACCACGCAAGGTAAGAGAGTGGCGAAACAACAACTGGCAATGACAATGAAGGAAAAGGGGGTAGCAAAGGTAGCATATGAAAAGGAGGCTGAATTACAAGAAGTGGTGTTGATGCTGAAGAAGGTAGTCGAGGAGAATTCAGAGATACGAGCAGATCGGGACATTTGCACTCAGCAGGTACCAGTTGCGAAGGAAACTAAACGCTTCTACGACCCAACCAGCAACTCTTGGGACACTTCATCACCAATCTTCTTAGCTTGTCTTTCATATATGTATTCATCATTGTCCCTATTTTGAATTTTTCGTCAAGAGACAACTTCCTTTTTAGGGGGGATGATGTTGTTGGGAATAAAAGTAACCTTTGGGAATAGTTGTAACCTTCGGGGATAGTATTAGTTAAAGTGTGTAAGTTGTTCGGAACCGAAGGTAGTTATTACATGACGGTTGAGTCGCACCCCTTCATATACTATATGTACACCGCCTGAGCGGCATTAGATAGCAATCAAAAGTACATTATCTCATATTCTATTGTCGTGAACATTAATGGAATCAATAGTTCAGTTATATGAAACTCTGTGTTACATTCCTTGCTTTTCTATTATGCATTAAACATGTTTACTCGTGACGGTAAACTATGACTATTGGCAACATCTCATGAGATTTCTCTCTCCTCTCAAAAATAGGGGATTACCATAGGTGGCTCCAAGAGGAACTTAACTAAAAGAACAAAAAAGGCAGTTCTCTTAATCAATTCATCTTTTCTTAAGAATGATTTGCAAATAACTACAACTCTCAAACTAAACAAAATGTGTTTATTGCTACGATAATGTTGATGGTTCAGGGATTGACCTAAGAACAACACCAGAGACACCAATCTAATTTATACAAGTGAAATAGTTGCATAAACCTGAAGTTTGCTACACTTATTCTGAATGAAGACTCTACATTCCAATTAGATAGTAAGTCGCAAATTCTCTCATTAAAAATTCTTAAACTTGAATAAAAGCACTTACAACTGAAGCACAGTCTTTTGATTCTAAGTAATAGCAGCCACTATCAATTATAGCAATTCTCCTTTTTGCAGCACTAAGTCTTCAAAAACTCAAATTGAACACTCAAGAGATCTACGCAAATACAATCCATAAGCTGAATCAGAGATAGATTAATCAATGCAACGTAAGTATACATCAATCAACCTCAAGCTTACAATACAAAGTTTGAGAACACTTGCTTCTTTTATTCAATTCAGATATTTTGCATCAAGAAACACAAGGTTTTCAAATTACAAGAGCTTTCAGCATAGCCTTCTTGCATAAAAGTTTAAAACAAAAGATGATAATTACAATATACTCACTCCTCTACATAGGTGAGGAGTGGAGGAAAAGGAAAAATAAAGAGAAACCCTTAGCCAACTTTGGCTTATTCAAAATTACAAGGCCTAACGCACTTGCAATCCGATTACATGTAGCTCCTGTACAGGTGAAAACTTCCCTATATTAACAACTTGTTTTCATCCCACATGTAACATGTCATTAAAACTACACCTATGTATAAAGCAGACGTCGATGAAAGCCTCGAACTTGCGAAGAGACTCATGCACGACTATAGCGTATGGTGCAAACATGTGCTATGCAATGAAAATTGTCTTGCAAATTATGCTTGTACCTTTGAAAACCCTACAATCCTGATCTAAAGATGATTTAGTAGTATCTTATAGCTTGGCAGCTTGTCAATTCAGCTGAAATCTAAGTTATCCGCCTCAAGCTCTAGGAGTGTTACTTTTGCATACTTTGTCATAACAAGATCCTCTGCAATCAGTTTGCCATTTTAAGCTATTACTACATCTTAGATCCTCCAAACCGTTATTGATTGTGTGCTCATGTTCTTTTCACAAGTATACCGCTACTTTCACTTCAGTGACCAGTCCTTGAATAACTAGTACTTTGTTGACCATCAAATCTAAGTAATCAAAGTACATCTCCTAAAAGGAAATGACTTCATACTCACATGACATTTCTAGATCAACATCCGACATCTTCCTCCAATTGCTCAAGCCTTCGTCCAACACCTTCAATTGTTGGTTGAATGATGTGAGGAGCTCAACTTGGTGGTTTCCTTAGTATGCCTAAATATTCCAAAATTCCAAATGCATCTCTAATGGTCTGCACGCCTTGTGATTCCAGCCAACTACCACAAACATCCATGACCCCAGCCTTGCTATCAACCTACTTTGCATACCTACTTGTCTCTCCCAGAAAAGAAGAAACGGGTTCAACTCATTGTGAAGAGTTGTTCATCTTTTCAGTAGTCTCCAGTAGGTGGGAATTCTCTTCCTTAAGCTGATTTTTCCTCTCCCACAAATAATCATTGTTTCTAGGGAGTGAGGCCACTGCTTCATGTACGTCCTATTGACAACTCAACTGTATCTACTTACCAAGTTCAATTCTTGTGAACTTGTAATCAGAAGCCTATAGTTCTTCTGATGGTTTGTCAACCAAAGGCTCAACAACCTCAATGCACTTGACTTCATTTTGATAAACTGTGATCCTAGAAACAATCTTTTCCTTTTTATTCTTTGGAGTCTTTGCCTCGTTTGAGTTGTTTAAAATTAAACTTCTTTGGAGGAGCTTCCTACTTCCTCTTTTGAGTAACGACACTAAGCCATGAAGGTAGAGTGAATGAAGCGCCTTGAGATGTAGTAGTAGTGGCTACAGTAGACAATGAATTTATTTGCACAACTGTTGTGACTATCGTTGGAGTCTCAGATATGGCCACTTGTTCTTGATTACTCTATGATACTTCAGCCATAAAATGTTCAAAATGTGTGACAAAAGTGTCGAGGAGTGTCATTGATATCAATTAGACAAGGAAAGGAAGAATACACATCAAACATGTTCTCTAAGCTACCGAAATGATCCTTTGAAGTGCATGTCGAGGCAGCCGATGAAATGGGCATAATAGATGTGACTAAGGTGGACCTGCTATAGGAATGTGTACTATGGAAAAGGAATTCACATCAATCTCATGCGGAGACATTGCAAATTCATTTGACACAGGTGGAGACTCTAGGAGTGCAAACATCACGGATGTGTTTATGGTACTAGGTACTCCGGGAACAAGTTCCTCCTAGAACTCATCTTCATTGCCCACGACTTGGATACTTTCAGGTTCTTCCATGACAACTATCTCAGATACTTTGATCGTGGCCTTGCCTCTTTTTCTGGTGAGCATTGAGATTCTTGTATTTACCAATGCAAAAGCACCATCCTACCCTTTACCCTAATTTCTTATTCTAGTTCGATCAGACCAACAGGATCAAAGTCTTTCCCTGGTTTGATTGTCATACATTTTAAGCCGTTTCTCTTCAGCCATATGTTTGTGTTGGCTAAGATAGGCTTAAATCTCTCCCAGATAGATATGCTTTCCTTCACTAACCAAGAAGGTGGAAAAATGGGCAAGCTCTCCACTCGATGCTTCTAATACTTAGGATCCAAGATATCACCATCATCCTCAACACCATCAAGTATTTGTGCCACATTGAACTCCACAATTTGTCGCAAAGTCAACCTACAATATTCCATCCTTCTAATAACAACCTCAATTTGTAGATCGATCTAGATAACCTCAAGATGATGGATGTGTATGAAGCTCCTTTTTATTTTACCATCCATTCCTCGGTAGTCGAAGAAGCTTCTAGACATGAACCAGTTAAGAGTTATCTCTTGAAGTTCTGCCTCCATGCCTTAGAATTGGTATTCAGAGAGTATCCTCCAATTTGACGTAGGTTTTTTGAAGAAATCCCCACCCTAGGCATGTATAGAGTTGACTCATACACCTGGATAGCCACGAGTCATCTTGCAAGTTCCATCAAAATAATATTGTCAGTGGGATAGTTCAAAAGTGTGTAAGGCTCACCTTGTAAGTAGCCAACTCTCAAGTAGGTGAAGTTAGAATATTGTAGGAAGAGACAACTATATTCATTCACCTTGTGTCAGGCATCATGTGATACACGTTTTTTTGGAAGCTCTTTATCAAATATGAACATTTCATACCCGAATAAAGCATCTCGGACCCTCCTATAGTGAATTTGACTAGCCCTCAATGTAAACTGCTCATAGTAATCCCATATCGACACTAGTAACTTGTCACCTTTGATTAACAGACCAAAAAAAGATCCAAGGGGAGTTGCATTTATAGATCAAGTATGAGTTCAGGTAGAAAATGACAGTAGTTGTAACCTGAGATAGCTGCTCACATAGTATGTCACTAATCAACTCTCCCCAAAAGATCTTATGTTTAGATCTCACGATCAAAGATATGAACTTGTACATCCATGTTTTGAAAGTATTTGATTCCCTAAGGCGTCCAATCATGTTGAGCAATGTGAACAGATCATTGATATCCTATTTGAAATCTGACCTATGAGTAGCTTTGGGCCATCTTGTCAAAGAAGCTATCTTGTTGACCTAACAGTTACCATTGATATACTTGATGTAGTTCATCTTTCTCTTGTTCCATCTCTTTAAAGCCTTTTCCATATTAATGCCACATGAACAGGTGGAACCTTAAAAGATTCTATTAGTAGTGTCAGGGTCCAGACCTATGATAGTATTCCCATCATGATCTCTGATAATTATGAATTCATAATCAAAGTTCTTAGCACATACCATCACAAACTTTGATTCTAGAGAAGCCACTAGAAAAGTGGAGAACATGTGTATATGACTCTGAACGATAGGAGCTATTTCTTCCTCAATAGAGGTTTCCACTCTTCTAAGGAATTCAGCCATGTCTAAATGCCTGAGTTCTGCATCCCTAACTTCTTCAACATATGAAATCACCTCAGCAGGTAAGATAGAATTTTGGTAGTTATCATACTGATACTTCATATTTCTCTTGCCTTTCAGGGAAACTAGCTATTCTAACATATCAAGAGTATCTGTAGATAAAGCTGCAACATGGAAGGTAAGAACATCCTCATATGGTACTGATGAATCCATAGAAAACTATTTGAGGCTCAAACTTTCCAAACCTAGAAGCATACAAGTATGAGATATGAATGGAGGAATTTTGACCAATGAAAAAAAAAGGATTTGGATAGAATCAGCTTAATTAGATGAGAAGAGGAGGCTGAAAATGGGGTTATCCAGGAGTACCACAGGCAGATGGAAAGCACAAATTAAGCATGGAAATTAAGTGCATATGTGGATGTATACAAATGGGATTGTCTCTCTTGTAAGTGGGGTTTTTACTTCCCATTACAAGTCATTTGGAAAATATTTGATGCCTACAAAACAGAGTTGCATGGACATGGGTACGGTATCGGGTACAAGTACGGCCAGTTTTTGAGACCTCTTATTTGGGAATGGCAAATACAACATTCTTAACACACACACACACACACACACACACATATATATATATATATATATATATATATATATTTTCAGAGTCATTAAAGAAGTTTTTCATTATAATAAAAGCAATATGAACACATAATTGATAATTGCGACTTATTCCAAAATACTATAGTTAGATATAGTTTTATTATTAAAACGAAATTCAAATACAGAAATAGTTTGGTAGAATCACATGCTATCAAAATTATCATCACTGTTCTCTTGAAACTCGAGCTCTAGATCATCAAGATTCTCTAAAGAGTTAGGATAGCTGGATTGAGTACGACCACCACCTAGACTCTCAGAACCCATTGACGATTCAGCAAAGGGTCCTCTGACTATGTCAGAATTCTCAACATTGAGGTTGAGATGTGTCAATGCATTTATAGATACATCAATGTCACTTATCTCAGTTTGTACATCCCAAAGTCTATTGGGTCCTTTGATGTAGTCTGTGGAGGAATGTGACAATAGACGAAGATTAGAGTGCACATAGACAAGGTCCTTTGCTTTGCTGGCTGCCAACCTATTTTGTTTCACAGAATGGATAAAGCCATATGTACTCCAATTCCTCTCAAATGCAGAAGAACTAGAAACCTGCAATAAAAGAGTTAATATTATAATTTATAAGTTACAATTACAAAGACACAAACAATCAAAAACATTTGAAATAAGAAATAATTCTTATTAGAATAATTAGTATAAAATCAAACCTGTGATAGAAGATTGATTGCTAGCTTTTGCAAATGTGTAGTCATGGCACCATGGAAGTTCCACCACTTTATAGATCCATTTCTTTTTTATCTGCCATTGCATCAACATCTGCATAAGTTCCATCAGAGGAAGCAAATCTCAAATCTCCGCAACAACTCTAGGATCTATAAACATTTTCTTGAAAGCTTTTTTATATCCTTCAACAACCTCAACATCCCTATTTGGTGCTGTCCTATTTGGCAATGCTAACATATCAGCATGGTAGTACTTAGGGTTTAAAGCATATGCCAAAAGTTGCAATGGAGTTGTCATTTTATCCCATCTTTTTTTTATTACATCATATATTTGCTTATAAAAAAATTTAGAGGGATCTTGCTTTGTTTCTATAATAATATCTCTAACTTGCTCCACCATTGTATTGTTAGTGTAGTTTTTTATTTCTTAGTAGGTTATTTATTTTTCCTTATATTGCTAGGTTTTTCCTACACTTTTAATAATCTCGCTTAGGTTAATAAAGCATGTCTTATTCGGTGAATGGTTGCGAGGTGTCACCTTCCTACATGTGAGCGTCCATTAGCTATCTTGGGAAGATACTTTGCAATCTTTAGTCCGATAGATGGTTGCTCCTCATTGATCGGTGTTGCCACCTCCTCCCTCTTCCTAGCCTATATAAGCATGCTACCTAGCTTGTATTTGTATCTCTTATTTTTGCATCCTCTTAATGCTATTTTGCTTCTAGCATTTGCATTACTCTTTTGGAGACTAACTCTATGTTGCTATTTTGATTTTGTATCATTTGCATTCATAGTTTAGATATTTATTCTTTGCACTAGTTTTCTAGGTTATTAATCTTTTCAGATTCTAACATGGTATCAGAGCTTTTCTATGTGCAAGAGTAGATTTTAGTTTCCTTATTTGAGAGATTCAGGGGGGGCTAAAAAATCTTCTTATAAGTTTTTGAAAAACCCAGTATGCTCTTCTCTCACATCTTCGAATGATCTTGAGAATCAAAAAAGTTTGACAAAAATATTTTTAATCTCTGAGTGATTGCAACATTTCTAGTTATACTGGCAACATATCTGGTTGTTCCAACATGTCTAGCAGGCTTGAGAAAGTCAAATTTGGCTTTCATTTCACCGAGATCTGAGATCGTCATACAAGTTGCAAAACTGGGGTTTCAATCTCAAATCTGACAACCAACTTGCATATTTGGTGTTTTCAATCAATATTGCAAGTTCCAACATGCCATTTATTGACTTAGGTAGCTGATTCAATCTTTTCATGACGTCTTTTGGTTGCTCGGGTCATTTTTTGGTTGTTGGGGCCATTTTTTGTTGTTAAAGGCGTCTGATTTACACTACAGCTACATCTTCTGTACATCAGCAAGAAAAACGATTTCTGGATTTTGTTCGCAGCCCCAAAAAACCATCTAGGTATCTTTTAGTTTTTGCATGCACTCTGTATATTTTGCAGAATCGAGCACAGAAAGCTACAATCATGCCCCTCTCCATTGGCAGTCACAGTTCTGAATGCAATTTTCAAATGTCTTGTTCTTGCTCATACGGACTCCGATTTTAACGATTCTTGTTATGATCTTGGCTTTTTTTTTGTGCTCTATCCACTAGTGCAGTCATTTTTTGATTTTCATGCATAATTTTTCCAAAAATTTCAAATTCTAACATGTATCTATGCAATCATAGATGTCACCTAATATTGGCTTATTAGTATCACACTGACGGATCAGGGTGTATATTGGCTCAGTGAAAGATAGTAAATAATCTATTTGAGCCCACCAATCCTCATCAAGAATTAACCTCCTAACATTATTTGCTCTATCTGTTTGTGATTGTCTCCATACTGCCCAAATGTCACTAATCACCATACTTTCCAAAGCTTGTTTGACATCAACAAGCCTTTTGAGAACAATGTAGTGTGTGGCAAAGCATGTCTCAACCACCTTCAATAAAAAAAAAACATTTTAAAACTATATAAATCTTAAATACATTTCAATAAATTTAAAAAAAAAATTGAATATTTTTGAGACAATACCCTTAACAACTCTAGCTTAGCTAATTGTCTGTAAATGGCCTATGACATGTGATGATTATAGATAAACATCTGAATCTCTTTGGCTTCTTCATAAATCTTTTGTATCCATTGAATTTTGCCAATTTTTTGTAGCATCAAATTCAACGAATGAACTACACAAGGAGTCCACCAAATTTTTGGATATCTTGCCTCCACAACCAACCCAGCTACTCTGCATACTTTTGCATTATCTGTGATCACTTGAACAACACTTTCTAGCCCCACAGATTCAATTGCTTCAATTAGAACGTTGGCAATAATCTATGTATCTTTTCTCTTCAGCCTTGCATTCCACTACTCTCAAAAACATTGCCCCCTTTGGGCTCATTGCAACCACATTGATTAGTGGCCTATTTCTAGCATCCTTCCATCCATCACAAATGATGGAAACTCCTGAAATTTTCCATGAATCTCGAATCACTTGCAACTGCCTATCAATAATCTCTTTTTCTTTAATCAAAATAGTACGAACCTTCTCATACCCTGGGCTTTTGTATCCTTTTGGAGCTTCATTAATTATCAAAGTAACAAGAATCGGAATCGGATCGGAATCGGCAAGGCCGAATCAAATCGTGAATCGGCCATGAATCGGAATCGAATCGGCCATGAATCGGAAAATTTAAAAAACCCTTGAAATTTAGTGAGTAACTTATTTCATAAACCCTTTATCGCTGATTCGATTCACCGATTCACAAAAAATCGTTTGGCTTGAATCGAATCGCGTGAATCGCATGAATCGCCGTGATTCTTGGAACTATGTTAATTATACCTAACCATCTCTTGCCAATATGGTGAGTGAACCACATTAAATGAAATTCCATTCGCATATAGACAACGTGCAATACTTTGATCTGTATCCTCTCGACTTTGCAAATTAAATGCCTTTTCAAGAAGTCCTAAATTATGCCTCTTGTCACCAGCAGATGTTCCTAAAGTTGGATGCAAAGGAGGTCTATTGAGACTTGACCTTTGTGTTGACTTTAGAACTTGACTATTAGCTTCATCCTCTTCTTTTTGGTACTTTGCAATCTTCTCATGTGACAATCCCTTCCCTGGTTCACCATCAACCTTTGGACCAGGGCACACTTCATATCCTGTAACTTTTATGTAACAGAGGTGTCCACGAACCCTAGTATAAGAACCGTTATAATCAATCAAACACTCATGACACCTCCATTTAAAACCTCCACCACCTTGAAATTTCTTGATGATGGTTACATGTTTCCATAATGGATATTTAGCATTTGGTTTGATCCACTTGTCATTTTCTGATGCTCTAACATGTGTTGACGATGACGCCATGATCAGGTTCCTGATAAAAAAAATAAAAAATTAGTAAAATTATGAAATCAAAACAAATTCACATTAAGCTATAAAGCACAAATTTAAAATTATAATAATAATTTATAAAATGATTAAATTAAATATATGTGCAATAATTTTTATTTCAAATTTAATTTTACAAGAATATAACTTTGAAACTTAAATCTAAATTATTTATTAATTAAAAATAAATTAAATATACTCATTATATTAATAAATTTCGTCGAAATATAAATTTAATATTCTAATGGTAACTCTATAGTCTAAAAAAATTATTAGGCTTTATGAATTATTAAATATTATTACTATAATTAATAATACTATTTAATATTTATTAATTTTTACAAAGTTTAAATTTGAAAAATAAAAATATATATAGATATAAAACTAGTTTAAATTTTAATAATTATAATTGTAATTTTTATTTTTATTTTATTTTATTTTAAAAACTAAATAATATTAATTTATTAAAATTAAACTATTCAATTTTCTTAAAAATAAAACTTAGAAATATAAATTTAATTTGAACTATATAAAAAATAAATCATTAACATATAAAATAAAAATTTAAAAATCAAACAAGAGAAAACAATTGACGAGTTACCTATATTCAGTATTGCGATGAGAACAATGGGACGAACATGAAATGGAATTCCATGCGCAAACATGAGCTAGAGCAAATGCCTCTGTAAAACACCCAGATGACCAAAACTCCCAAATGGAATCCTTGCAATTTATGGTTAAACTGACGAACAAGACACTATTCAGAATGCCAAATGAAAGTTTGAGCTATCAATCAATTGAGAGATTTATTTATAACTTCATATTTTTTTATTTTTCCAAGTAAATCTGTACTTAACTCGTTATCTCCAAAATCTGCACCCTGAAATTTGCTTTAAGTCCTAAAACTTGCAGCGATTTTGGAGAAAAATGGGATCAGCCAAAAGTTGTGGGTAACTTATAACTTGGTTGAACCTCCGGATCCTAGGCCGGTTCCTGTATAATATATCTTATACCTTACTTATACTAATGGAAATGTGAAAAACTTTCAGATGGAAAAGGGTGAAAAGATGACCTAAAACACGGAAAAACTTAAAGAAGTAAGGTGATACACCAAAATTGATAACACAAATTACTGCTATACTTGAGACACAATGAAAGATTTGACAAGACATTCACAAGAAACCTTATTTGAAAATCTGCTAATTCACATCAATAATTTAAGAGAAGGTCTATGAACTTTGAAAATATACGAAAGGAATTTGATCACAATCGAATACATCAATAATTTAAACACAACTCAAAACCTATGAACAGCTATTTATAAAGAAGGTACAAGATAAGACATCATTCAGAAAGGCCTATAATTAAAACACAATTTGAATAACATCAATCACCTTAACGCACACAACTAAATCTGTCAACTCCAAAACTGGTTCCAATGAAAACTCTATTTTCATCAAAGGTCCTCAAAACAGTACATCTGCATAATGGATCAGAATCATAAAAAATTACACTTAAGGATCAAATCACATAAGCATCCTCCCTCAAAATCTGAACCCCCTTCTCAAAAATAAGAGGAGTATATATCAACAATACAACTGTCCCAAAACAGGAAGCTGGGTCGAAATAATGAGTTAACTCATTACTAAAAACCACTAAAAGTTCCAAATTCATGTTCAAAATACTTCAAACTAAGGTTCCACTGTCCATGCATGAGAAAAACTAGAAAAAGCTCCCCAAACTGCCATAAATAACTCCATGCTATATTCTGAAGTCTTCAGTCTGAACTGGGTCTCTAAAAAATATCGACTGAAGTTATTCCCTTGAATTTTGGCATTTGTTAAATACCAACTCCTTCCTTAACTCCATTTATTTGCATGATTTTTTTTTTTTACCTTTGGACTTTACTATTATTATTATTGCATGAATGTTTTATTATTTTTTAATAATTGATTTATAGACTATCAATTATAAAAAATAATAATGCAATTAAAAAATAATAAAAATAATACACCTGACTTAAGAGTCTATCCCTTTTATTTGCACAATCGTTAAAATTGCATAAATATTCATTATCTTTAAATTGATTGCAAAAGAATCAATTAAAGTATAATGACATGAAGTATATGATGCAAAAATTAACTCAAACAATGCAAACGTATTTTAAAAATCTCATGCAATAAATATCTCCATCCTCTAAACATATGCAACGAACCCGAAATTCTCTTAAATGGCATTAAGGAATTTGATAAAAGGAAAGGCGAGAAGTTTATTTGTCATTTTTAATGCATCTGTCTTTGCGTAAGAGGAAGTGGGGGTTTCTTTCAACCCTAGCCGCCTTAGAATTCAGATCTGCGATTTCTCTAGTTGCTGGAGAAGTCGTGACTGTGGTTGTGAAAATGCATGGATTTTTTGACGAGAGCAGAGCGGTGTCTGCTATTACTTGGACGCCATTTTCTTTTTGACTGCCGGCATGAGGTATACGTATATTCTTAAAGGTTTGACTGAGAAGTTTTATGTTATATCTGGCCGAAATCTGCTCCTTCTGTTATGGGTTTTGGACGTCTAGAGGTTATGTATTCGTGACATGCAATGTGGAGGCTTTTTCCTTTAGCCGACTGGTATTTGGCTTCGAAATCTGTTCTTTGCTGAGTTCTATGTTGGCATGTTCAACCCAGTTTTCTTCTTGTTCTTGGCCGCGGATTTACACCTTTTTCTGCGTTTTGAATCTCGAAAACTCTGATTTTCACTAGTGCTATCAGATGACTTCTTCTCTGGACGAAAGATACCTCCAACGTATTCTCCAGTTTTCCTGGCATGTTCAACCCATCAGTTTGTAAATGATCAAGATCTGTGTATCTTCTTTTCCGTCTTTGTTGGTGTATTGGCTGGTTGATCATCATACCTCCTGTCTCCTTTCTATCATTTCTGTGCAGTTTCTTATGTATGTCTCTTTGTATGTGATTTTGATAATCATATGGCCTTTCAGTGTTTTGTAGGGATGGCACACTGCTCTCTTGAATACTGATATCAACATATTCTTTTCCATCTTCCCTGATGGTAGATGCATCTCTCTGCATATAGTTTTGATTGTCAGACAACTTTTCTAAAGCTTGCTGGTGTCCATCCATTCGTAATGTAAGATCAGCAATTTTATTTCCGCTTTTGCCAAGACTAGTAGCACCTTCTTTGACATTATTTGGATGATCTGAGCAGAATTCACCATCTTCTAACTCATATGGAGTATTTAATCCAACCTCCATTAGTCAAACCAAATGAAATATATGTCATCCAGCTCTACTGGCACAAACACGTGAACATTTCCTCCATTCTTTGAAATGACGATCTTTTGCATGATTTTTGCCTTAGAGTTATCTCGTAATCATATCTGTTGGTATAAAACCCAAAGATCTATCTCTGTTATGTTCTATCATGCTTTGCTGAAAGTAAAATTGCTTGTTTCTTTCTTAGAAAAAGTATCAGATCTGTTGGTAGTTTGCTAAAATCTGAACACCTCTTTTAGTCTTAGACCAGTGATTTTTTTTTTTTGAAATGTTGCATACTTTCAGCCCTGTATTATGTTCATGAAATGTTGACAGTTATGCATCTGTGCTGGTTACGTTCAATTCATGACCTGATTTCATGTGCTTTATTGATTGTTCACTGCTATCTGAGAATGACATTTTAATTACACTTTGCTCTCTTCTGGCTGTATATGACTTTTTATGTCATGAAAGATTTTAGTAGAAATTTCTGAGCATCACATTGCATCAATAGTATCTTGTTGTAACGTATTTCTCCCTTTTCCTTTCTGATATTGAATAGTATTCTTTTATATTATTCAAACCTGTGATTTCACGAGAGTTGCTGAATGCTGAAAAATAGTTACACTTTGCCACATTTATCTCTATTCTGAACGTTGTGCTTTCCCTGGTGGTGTTGTAAGTTTATGAATATTATCTTGCTTCAGTTTGCATTCTGACCTGTATGACACATTCTTTTCACTGGCTGAAAAAAATAATAATAATAATAGTTATCTTTTGCTGTATCCGAATCTTATCACCGTGGCTTTCATTCTTTCTCTATGAGTGAAACAAAAGATTTCAAAACTTTTGACAGTTCCTCCCTTTAATACTTTTGTGCTTCATGATTGACGTCTCTGTTTGCTGGTGTATGTCTGTATCTTACTAATATGAATAGCATGTAGGATGGTAAATGCGAGATTTGAGTGAGTCATCAGCATTGCTTAGATCCATTGGATCTAACCCATTTCTCCTTTGCGAATGCAGGAATTGGAAGCACAAAACGGGCAAGATCTGGAACAGCGAGAGGATGGATGCAGTTGGATGCCACATCGCCAGTCATTACAGGCAATGACTGGTGCCCATGAACCTTTCTCCTTTTACTCTTCTATTTAGTTATTGATTTCAGTAGGGTATAGATATATTTCAGCACGTAGAGACTACTCTCACAATCAGATGTGTGGGAGAAATTTACTTTCAGCATTTAATTTCTGTCATGATTTACTCCATCATGCAAATATTGAACATTATTTCAAAATAAATAAAATACTTTTCTTTGATGTATTTTCTGAAAATTACTTTGAAAGTAATAAGCATGTATTTTACTTCATTTGAACGTATGTGAAAAATGAACAACACTCGTGATTTGTCTAATTTGGCCTCCGTTTATTTTCAAAAATGGTAATCGCTGGGAAATAAATGGCAGTCTAGTGTGGATGTTTCTTTAAAACAATTGACGACTTACCTGTATTCAGTATTGCGATGAGAACAATGGGACGAACACGAAATGGAATTCCATGCACAGACATGAGCTAGAGCAAACGCCTCTGTAAAACACCCAGATGACCAAAACTCCCAAATGGAATCCTTGCAGTTCCTAGTTAAACCGACGAACAAGACACTATTCAGAATGCCAAATGAAAGTTTGAGCTATCAATCAATTGAGGGATTTATTTATAACTTCATTTTTTTTATTTTTCCCAGTAAATCTGTACTTAACTCGTGATTTGTCTAATTCGGCCTCCGTTTATTTTTAAAAACGGTAATCGCTGGGAAATAAATGACAGTCTGGTGTGGATGTTTCTTTAAATCAACTTGCAAAAAAACGACATTCTATTTTATATTGCCTTTTAAATCATAATTAACTGGAGTTTTTTTTTAACGACTGAAGAAATTCGGCTCCAATTTTTCCGAAATTTGTTTTCATCGGTTCTGGCGCAGGTTTAAAAATGGCATCTCTCCAAAAATGGGCAGAAATGATCCGTATCCATATCAGATACAGCAATACGCGTGTCAAAGGTTGGGGGGTTGCATTTCAGGTAACCCTGCTACAAAATGAGCTTTTGAAGTCCATTTGCAGCCTTTAGGAAAATGCTCAAAACACTCTTGGAAAGCCCTTATGTGAACTTTTTGGCTTCAATTAGAAGTAGGGAAAAACTTCTCCTTTCGGGTAAAATAAGCTTACATATGGGGTTTTCAATCCCGTCTACAAGTAGAGGAAAACCTCATTACTTGGAATGTCTCATAATGGGAAGAAGTTGCATTTGCACTTTGGGGAGAAATTCAAATTGTTTTGAGAAACAACATTTTCGAAGGAAGATCATAAGTCTGAAAATGATTTGTAAGATTTGTAAAACATGCAAAAACAAACACAAACCAGCCCTAGACGTTTTGCATAAAGAAGGAAATTTTCATAAAAAAGCATCTCCAAAGAAAGAAGAAAAATAAAGAAAAACATACCTCCTTAAGAAACAAAATGCAATAATGAAGACCCAAAATCTTTGAATTAATCCTCCCAAATCCTTGATAATTTTGAATCTAGGAAATCTCTCCAAAATAGAAGCTATATAGGCAAAGAGTTTGATTAAATCTTCTCACTAAAACTTAGTCCTCCATGAATCTTAGACAAATGGGTGAGTGTGAGAAGAAATTTGATTGAAGATTGGAAACCAATGACTCCTTCAAACACCAAAGACGTGGTTTTTACATGTCTTTGCCAGTCAATATGCAATGGAGGAGAAAAACAGTGTCTATGCAATACCAACATGTTTTAGAGAGATAGAAACAAGTTGTAAATTGTTTCTCTTTAGACAGGCTTCTACACTGATTCTGCAAATTCAAAATCAAATTCCATTTATATAAATCACGTTCTATGCCCTAGATAGGCTTCTGCATGAACTCTGCAAATTTGATGTCTTCTTCCTCATAAAAATGAGTATCTTTGCCCTATATGGGCTTTTGCAAACACACTACAAGAAAAAATGTCAAGGAAAACATAAAGATGGGCTTTCAATAGTCACATGCAAGTGCTGGGAGCAGTCAATTTTGAAGATATATGCACACAGTACCCTCAGACAATCTTTTTGATAGCCAAAGAAAAATAAAAATCACTGTTTTGCCTTCGTGTAGCTGTGGACGGTCTTTTTGATGGCTTTAGCAAATCAAAAATGCTGGCAATGATTGATGACGAGTTTTCTTATTGCATTCACAAGTCTTTAAAACTTTAAAAAAGTGTTTTTTATATGTAAAACACATAAAAATAAAAGCCTTTGTTTTTCTCTGACCACTGATGGGCTTTTAAAATGTTATTACAAGACAGAGATGATGTTTTTTTAAATAGAAAAAGGGTTTGCATTATGTAAAACAGATTAGAAACACCGTCCATACTCAAAAAAGACCAACCCCACACTTTTACTTGCAAGTCATTTAATGACTTAGAAGAAACAATTTTAACGAAAGACAGGTTTTCTCATGTACATAACGCGTAAAAATTGCCACCTCGGTCCTCTACATATGAATGGACTTTTTCTAGGTATTTACAAGTATTTGAAAATGATAGTCATGTTTATAAAGTCATAATAAGCTGCCAATGGGCTTTTTACATCCATGTACATTATTAAACTTTTTAAAACAAAAACTTGTAATGCCTCATAAAAGAACATTTTAAAGAAATGGGTGGATATTTAATTATATTAAACAAGCTTTAAACAAGAAATGAAGACTTGCAGTCAGGCTTAAAAAGACCCACCTGCAGTATACTTGATTCCTCCTTATCTCTTAACATATAGCTCCGACTGAGGCCTGAGATAGTATGAAACAAGCTGAATTGGAATTGCGATCAATCTAAAGATTAAATCAAAATCAAAAACAAATCACACAAGCCAGGAAAATCAAATAAAAACATGAAGGTTATCAAAACTCAAGTACTTGCAGTCAGGGAAGAAAAACCCATCATAGCAAGAAAGATTATGAAAAAACTCGACGGAAACCTTCAAAAACAGTATTCAAAAGGCATAATCATAAGACAATTCAAGAAACAACTGATTGTCTTTGTAAAACATCGTTTAGAACACCAAAGCTCAGAGAAAACGCCTACAAATTCATGAGAAAATTGTGTAGGGTTGTCCAATTTTGTGAATTCAAAATAGAGGACAACACATTAGAGCATCGTTGAAAAACTCAAACTCGGCAATAACTCAGCAAGCTTAGAAAATTTGAAAAACTCAGCGAAAAAAATTGGCAATAAATCAGCACTTTTATCGAACATTTAAAATATATATAATTTCTTAAAATATTTTTAAAAAACACAAATATATTCTTGTAATAATAAACTATTATGAATAAATCATTCATAATAAATATATATTTATAAAGCTAAATATAGGTTCACTGTTCATTAATCTATATAATTAAATTAATAAATACATGAATTTATGAAACTTATATAGATTTATTAATACATCTAATATTCTAATATATAAATTTATAAATAGAATATAGATTTAATAATATATACTAATAATGTCTAGCTATAAATTTATGAATAATTATTACCCGCAAATATTAATAATGTTATACAACTGCAATGATATTTTTAAATTTTACATTCAAGGTTCATATTCACTAGGCAATAATGGTGCACAATGGGAAGAATAATGGTGTGATGGCAATAATGGGAAGCTTGAGTGTAGAATCTCAGACTTCAAATCATCGCATATAAAAAAATGAGTTAAAAACTCTAAAACCCGTTGTGCTTTTTTCTCACTTTATGCAATGACTTTTTATTAATTACCACTGATTTTTCCCAAAGAATGTTATATTTTTACAATATTCTGGCTAAAATGTGACCATGACTTTATACAAATATTGGGAATGATTTTTTGAGCGAAAAAATCCTTTGCCTTGGTGAGTAATGATGTATCATGATATCAACGATTCTATTGTGCAAATTTCAACTATGGGTTATGGGGTCAAAGTTTAGCAAGTGACACAACACACTGAAATCACAACAAAATATAACCGGAGCATATAAGTACATTGTTGTATCAAAGAATCAAGCATACCTAATAATCCCTCTCCAAACTCCCAAAATCCACACAAGGAAAATAGATCGTTTGAAAGAGAGCAATGATTTAAAATGTTGCAACATTTATCAAATCTTTATTAAAATCATACTGAAAAATGTACCAAAGCTATAATGTTGTGATTTGTGTTCATAGCTTAGTGCAGGAGCACCTAACCATTTGACGTGATTTGTGTTTCATGTGTGTAATAAGACTCAAGGCAACAAATCTAGTAAGGTTGATCCTAATAGAGTCCATTTTGGGTTGCAAACCCTGAAAGTTGCATGTGAGCAATTTTGGGGATTAGAACCACCAAGGGTGGTCAAGTTGAAATCTGATGTAGATAGAGGTCAATCCTAGGTGGATAGGGGTTTAGGAAGTAAATTTGATGTTTTGGAACCTTTGAAAGTTTGGGAGCAAGACTGAGCAAAGTTGCAAAGTTACTCAAAAAATTACAAAAGTTGTAAATTGGCAACTTTTGTGCAAAAAATGCAAGAATGCCAAATAAGCCCAAGAATTGGTTGTAGAAACTGATCCAAGTGCATAAATTATGCTTTTGAAAACTACTTTTGAAGGGTTCAGATCAATCAAGGCAAGTTTGGAGTTCAAGTGTGCAAATTTCCGTTCATTTTTCCTGTGAATTTGTCACATTGCATCTGCAATTCAAAGTACATTCTAACATTTTGTATGGTAGGTAATTGGAGTGTAAAGAGCTTTGGTTTATCTTCCTATAGAAGGTGGTTTGAAGTCCTGAAGTGCTCTAGTTGGAGACAGTCGTAGTTTTGAAGTAAAATAGCTTGTAAACCCTCACAAACTAGGGTTTTGTTATTAAAATGGTTTTTTCCTAACATTCCATAGTTAGAAATGAACATCGCTTTTTGGAATGTTAGGTATGCTTGCATAGTAGTTTTATGTCAATTTTGGGTTTGTCAAACTCGATTCCCTATTTTTTAGCCGATGCCCTAGGTTGATCACTCTATAGTGCTGAGCCGAGAAGCATAGCAAATACTATAATTGCAATGAGCAGTGGATCAAGAGAATGAAACTATTGGTGGATTGGAGTCCCTCAGTCATGTATAGACCCCATCCAAGTGTTGGAACTCTCAAATGTTAGATCTGGTGAATGGTTATGGCCATTGTTTGTGAAACTTCTCAAGATAGCTCAATAAGCCTGAAAATTGCTCAGGTTGGATTATAGGACATTGGAGCAAAATCCACATCCAATATTTTGATATTGTTTAAACCTCCCAAATAGGTGTCTGGCACTGTATTTAGTTAGTGGGGTTGTTAAAATGGTTGGGTCTTTTGTTGTTATGACACCCAAGGCAATGTGATGTGAAAGCCATACATGATGGAGAAAAGAACTTCTATATGATAACCAAGGAGGTAAAAAGTTTCACATGGATCCTTTGCCTAATCAGGGAGAAGACAAACAACTAGGGTCTAGAGTCATGTTGCTAAGTGGGAAAGAGTTCCATAAAGTGCTAAAAACAGAAGCGGGTCACGAATATGCTATTACGGTGAAACCCAAAGAGGAAGACAAACCTAACAAAGTCTATTAAGTACTTGCAAAAGTACAAAAACTATTAGACTAGTATAAAGATATAGTGGTTAAGGTTATACCAGATACATTGCCACCTATGAGGGATGTGAGCCATCAAATAGACCTAATACCAAGAGCTACCCTACCTAATAAGGCTGCCTACATGATGGCCCCTCTACTAAATGAGGCAATAGGAAAACAAGTACAAGAACTATTGGATAAAGGTCTAATAAGAAAGAGTTTGAGCGCTTCTGCAGTCCAAACGCTGTTAGTGCCTAAAAACGATGGTAAGTGGAGAATGTGCACTAATTCAAGGGTCATCAATAAAATCACTATTAGGTATAGGTTTCCTATGCCTAGAATAGAAGACCTAATGGATTGCCCAGGTGGAGCTTGTTACTTTTCTAAGATGGACTAGAAATCAGGTTATCATCAAATCACAATTAAACCAAGGGATGAGTGGAAAACAACTTTCAAAACCAATGAAGGTTGTATGAACGGTTGGTGTTGCCTTCGGTCTCACAAAAGCACCTAGCACCTTTATGAGATTAATGAATGAGGTACTTGTGGAATTCATTGGCAAATTTGTAATTGTTTATCTTGATGACATACTAATCTTCAGCAAGACCAAGAAGGAACATCTCAAGCATTTGGATATGGTACTTAGGATGTTGCATCAAGCGAAGTTGATTATCAATTTGTAAAAGAGTGAGTTTCTTAAGATTGAATTGGTTTATCTTGATTTTGTTGTATCTCAAGGTTGTTTGAAAATGGATCCCTCCAAGGTAGAGGTTATTCTTAATTGGCCTACTCCTAGGACCATAGTTTGCAGACTCAGACTCGGAGAATACTTGTCCAACCCAAAATTTTCAACTCGACAAAAACTTAGGGAAAACTCAGTAACTCAGAAAGTACTAAAATTTAAAATCTCTTAAAGAAACATATTTTTTTTGTAGAATACAATTACAAAATGTATTGAGTTAATAATTGACATTTCAATAGAGAAAATGTGTAGTTTTATAGCACTAAAATGATGTGAAAAATGCATCTAATCCAATGTTTTCCCTACATCAACATTTTTACCTACATTTTTTAACATCTATAAATACGCGAGAGTTAAACTTGAGAGTACTCACCCAATAAAAAAACTTGAGAGTGCTCGGCAACTCTGAGAGTACTCGGAGAGTTTGCAAACTATGCATAGGACAATAGGAGATGTTAGAAGTTTCCATGGGCTAGCTTCTTTTTATAGGAAGTTCATACAAAGCTTTAGCCATATATGTGCACCTATTTTGAATAATATTAAGGGTGGAGTTAGATGTCAGTTTGCTTGGATTGATAAGGCAAATGATAGCTTTGAGTTGTTGAAAAAGAAAGTAGTAGAGCTACCCTCTCTTAGATTGTCAGATTTCTTTCAGTTGAATGTGATGCTTGTAAGTTGGCTATAGGAGCAATCTTGAGTCAAGAAGATCACTTTGTAGCATTTTTCTCTGAGAAGTTAAATGAGGCTAAGAGAAAGTATTCTACTTATGACCTAGAGTTATATGCTATGGTTCAAGCCCTAAAGAAGCGGAGGCGTTACTTATTACCTAAGGAATTCATTATATACACTCATAATAATGCTCTTTGTTTCTTGAGTAAATAAGAAAATCTTAACTAAAGGCATTTAAAGCGGGTGGAACAATTCTAGGCTTATACCTTCACTATAAGGCATAAGGAGGTGCCACAAATAAGGTAGCAAAAGCCTTGAATAGGAGAGTGCTCACTATTCAGGAAATTCAATTGCAGAATACAAGGTTAGAAGCTTTAAAGACTTTGTATGAGAGATATAAAGATTTCTCAAAGGCTTATAAGACTTGTTCAAACTTTGCTAACATGTTTCATGTTGATTACTCTTGGCATTTTATTGCAGGATGGACTATTGTTTAAGGAGCATTTGTTCTACATTCAATAGTGCTCCATGAGAGAAAATATTATTTAAGAAAAACATCAAGGTAGTCTTGGTGGGCATTTTGTTGAACAGTGTTCTATTTGTCAGAGGGCTAAGGGAACATTATCACGTAGGCTTGTATCAGCTATTCCTACTAGGCCTTGGGAATGCCTTAGGATAAATTTTGTGTTAGTTATGCCTAAAATAATGAGGGGATTTGATAGTGTGTATGTAGTAATGGACAAGTTTAGTAAGATGGTGCATTTTATTCCTTGCAAAAGCACCAATGATGCATTTTACATTGCAAGCCTATTCTTTAAGGAGATAATAAGGATTTATGGACTTCCTATAAGCATTGTAAATGACAAAGATTCCAAATTTCTAGGTCACGTTTGGGGAACTTTGGAAGAAATTGAGAACCAATTTGGGATTTCATATGCTTATCAACCACAGTTTGATGGCCAAACTAAAGTTGTAAACAGGTCATTGGGTATTTTGTTGAGGAGTTTAACCAAACAGCATAGACAAGCTTGGGACTTGGTCATAGGACAAGTTAAGTATGCCTATAATGACTCTGGCAACAGAAGTACGAGTCCCTTTGAGATAGTTTATGGATGTCATCCTAGAGGCATCATGGAACTCAAAGATATAGGAGCAATGGACAAAAGAAGTGCCTTGGGTGAAACATTCGCAAAGAACATAAATAAATCCATGAGGAGGTTAGGAAAACATTACAACAATGTGCAAAGTAATACAAAGCCCAAGCAGGCAAGACCAAGAGAGAACAACACTTTAAAGTGGTAGATCATGTGATGATTTATTTAAGGAAAGCAAGGTTGCCTAAAGGGCAACCACAAAGCTACTAATGAAAAAGATGGGGCCATTAAAAGTTGCAGACAAATTTGGCAACAATGCCTATGAAGTGGAATTGCCTCCTAATTTAGGCATTTCACCAATCTTTAACGTTGGTGATTTGTACCCATACAAAGGGAATCCAACTAATAGAGAACAACAAGCTAGTGCAATCACAAATGAACCTAACTAGATTACAAATTTACCCCATAGTCAACCATTGCAATTGGAATGCATCATTGTTCCAAGGCTATTAAGAAGACAAGGAAAGGAGTGTACAAAGAATATTTAGTGAAGTGGGCAACCTTACCTGAAGCAAAAGCAATTTGGATGACTAAAACCGATATCATCAAGCATGGTAAGACAATTCAAGACCTAACTACTCAAGGGAATTAAGTTGTTCAAACCCCAAGAGTATGGTGCAAGAGCACCTATAACCATTTTGATGTGATTTGCATTTGATGTGTGTAATAAGACTCAAAGGTGACAAATCTAGTAAGGTTAAGCCTCATTGAGTCCATTTTTTGTCGCAAACCCTAAAAGTTGCATGTGAGCAATTTTGGGGATTAGAACCACCAAGGGTGGTCAAGTTGGAATTTGATGTAGATAGGGGTCAACCTTAGGTGGATATCTGTTTAGGAAGTTAATTTCATGTTTTGGAACCTTTGAAAGAAGTTTGGGAGCAAGATTTAGCAAAGTTGCAAACTTTTGTGCAAAATATGCAAGAATGCCAAATAAGCCCGAGAATCAATTGTAGAACGGGCCTAACTAATCCAAGTGCACACCTTAGCCTTGGCAAACTATTTTTGAAGGGTGCAAATCAATCAAGGCAAGTTTGAAGTTTTGGTGTTCAAACTTTCTTAGTTACCAATTTGAGTTCGATTCAAGATACAAGTTCGAAGAACCGGTTCACTAGTATGGCCAAATTTTGGAAAGGGTTCTGGGTTTGTCTGGCTTTGTTCATACAAAATGATGCAGGAGCATCTTGCATGAAAAAAATTATTGTGAAAAAAAAAAAAAAAATTTGAAAAAGAAAAAAAGGCAACAAAAAAAAAAAAAAATCTGGAGGAGAGAGAAAAGTGACGAAAATTAGAGGAGAAATAATAAAAAATAAAAAAAGGGAAAAAGGAGAAAAAAAGAAAAAGAAAAGAGGAATTTCTATTTTCAAGGTGCGTAGGTGGCGTAAATAGAAAAATAAGAAAAATAGTTGTCATTCCATTAATCGAGGTGTGTAGGTAAAAATTCTAGAAGGTTTTGGATAAATCATGTATTTAATATTTGTTGGGTGCTTAGTTGTATTTGGGTGGGAATTTAATATTTATTTAAAGGTAGTTGTATTTACTTTTTATCCCACATTGGTTGTGTTTGTAATGTCTTGAGTTAGAAGTGCCTATTTAAGCAAGGCATATGAACATTTCTAATGAAGCTCAAAGAGAAGCTCAAGGAGAAGCTTGAGGAGTAGAAGCTCAAGGGGAAGTTTGAGGAGTAGAAGCTCAAGGAGAAGCTCGAGGAGTGGAAGCTCAAGGAGAAGCTTGATGTCATCTTGTGGGTGTTGTAAGGATCTTCAAGTATAATAAAATTGTCTTCATATTGTTGCATTCTTGGGTGTGATTTGGTAAGGGTGGTATGGCCCTTCGTTAGTGGTATCAAAGTTGTATCTACATTACAAAAACATGTAAAAAATATATAAAATTATATATATACACATATTTATGAAGCCTAGAAGCATGAGTTAAAAGTAGAATGTAACATAGTATCATAAAATCATATTATTTAATCATTTAAACAAACAAAAACACCATAGGCATAACCTTAAAACCTGTGTTACCAAATTCATCCCCTGTTGCCCGAATTTGGGTCTAGGTCTGTGCGAGTCCAAATTCGCATCCAGGTTTGCTGCAAGTCCGGGCAGGGTCCTTATTTCGGAGTGTGTGTTTGCTCGAGCCTGTGTTGGAGCAAACCCGGGGGAACCCACTACGAACTCACGATGAACCCTAGAGGACCAAGGGTAGTGGGGTTCAAAATGTGAAATAAAACAACTTTAAAGAGTGGTTTTTATATATTTGTTTTATGTAACACTAGAAGGAACCTAATAAGAAACATTTCACTCATCTAATCTCTCCTATTGAGGAGGATGATATAGCAGCATCTAGGACTAAGTGGAACTGGTTTGGGTTCCAATGATGAGGATCTAGATATGGTTGCAGTCGGGGATGAAGCCATTGATCCCTCGTTTTTTGATGACCCATTTGACCCTTGAGGGGCATTTGATACTACGATCATTGATAAACTACTAAACGCTTGTCATTTAACATTATGTTTCAAACTTTATTATTTGATGAGCCAGTTTATGTTTTGAAATTTCATTTTGCAATTTAGTAATTCAACATATGATTTTCTTTACAACCATGTAGACAAATTAATGAGGGAGTATTTAATGTTTATCATTGACATTTGGGATTGATCAATGATCAAGCAACATATACTCATACTGTGAAATGAGTTAGTTTTGCAATTATGCACGATTCTCTTATTTTTGTGTGTGTATATATATATATATATACACATTCCCATGAATCCACCCACAATCCCAAATAGGAAAAAAAAATTGGCTGAACCCATGAACCTAAACTTGAACCCGAATTCGTCCCAAACCCGAATAGGCAACTAAGCTTTAAAATTATAATCATAGCACCATACATCGTATATTTCAAATTCAACATCAAGGATTCAAAACATTAAAATTAAATCATGATCCATGGATTGTAATGGCAAGTTCAAGTATCATTGTTTCAAGTTCAAGTTTCATCTAATATATTAATATTCATCATCTTCTTCTTCTTCACCTTCTTCCCCTAGTTCTTCTACTTTAGCTAACTCGACAACAAAACTAAGACCAATGGGATCAGCTACAGCATTAATAGTATGGGCATAAAAATATTCAATTCTAAGTCGAGAGGCAGAAGCATCCGAGTCCACCAACTCTACATCTACATCCCAACTCTTTGTCTCTCCTTTGTATTATTTAGTCTTATGCGAGAGGAGATGCAAGTTGTAATGCATAAATACCAAGTTCTCCTCTCTTTTTTCGCAACCTATTGCGCTTCACTAATGGATGAAAGAATATGTGCTCCAATTTCTTTCTGAAGCAGATAAACTAGCAACCTATGAAGCCATGACCATGTAAACAACTAAAATAAAATTTAAATTATGTATCTTGAATCTTAGAATTTATAGCAATTTATGAAGACAAAGTAAACTTACTTGAGATATCACTTTGATTGCAAGGGACTGCAACGATTGGAATCTTTGACCATGGAGATACCACCAAATATGAGCATCCTTCATGAACAGATGACAAAAAGCATCATTAGTTAGACCTCTAGCATTCACAAACTACATGAACTCGTCTGTAATCAAATCTTGCATATCATCATCAGGAGAGTCTATGAAATGCTACCCTATATCCATCAGACACTTCTAAATTTCAATAGGGTGGTAGCCTTCCTAGTAGATCAGTACATTAGGTGCTATAGCATTGGGCATCAATGCATAGGCCAACAAATATGAAGGAGTGGTCATTTTGTTCCTCTTTCTACAACAATTGCTTGCAATTGTTTGAAGGTCTCTTCAGGATCTCTCTTTTTCATTTACAACTTGCTTGATCTTCTCAAGCGTTGAGTCTATGCCATCATAGATCTCTCCAAGGCAAAGCCTATCCATGTCTGTGTACCTAAGCATGATCATAATGGGCTCAATGTGCTTAATGACATATTCCACATGTTCCCACAATAAGTCATCCAATATCCTAAGCTTTATTAGGCATGCCCTCCTGTTGCTTTGCCTCTGCATAGCCCAATTGTTGTTGATTAGCATATTGCAAAGTGCCTCTTTCACTTCCATAAGTCGTCTCAAGCCGATAACATTTGATGCAAAACATGTCTCAATAACCTGTAGCATAAAATAGAGTAGAAAAAATACAACTATTAATTACATACTTCAAAAAAGAATACACATTACATAATCCAAAAATCAGAAATTGTAAGATACGATTTTTTATCAATTAAATAACTAACTTGAGTTCAAGTTTACTAATCTTCAACAACTCCAAATGTGAGACCATTCTGAATATCTCTTGAGTCATGTGGTGGTTTGTGATGAACATCTGGATGTCACTAGCTTCTGCATACACCTCCTTGATCCACTCAATACTCTTCCCAATATTTTGTAGCATAAGATTGAGTGAATGAACTGCACAAGGTGTACAAAAAATATGTTGGTATCCCTCTTCAACCAACAAACCAGCAGCTCTACAATTCTTTGCATTGTCCGTTACAACTTGGACAATGTTTCTAGCACCCACTTCTTCAATGGAAGAGATGAGAATATTAGCAATATATTGCCAATGTTTTACTTGCCCCTCAAAATCCACTGCTTCTAAAAACATTGCCCCTTTAAGGAAAATTGCCAAAACATTGATCAATGAACAATTTCTAGCATCTTTCCACCCATCTGAAACAGTTGCTACCTCTATCTCAATCTATGAGTCTTTGATGGGCTTTAATTGCTCATCAATCAACTTGACCTCTTCATCCAACAAGGCGGTTCGTACTCTCTCAAAATCGGGACTTGAATACCCTACAGGTGTTGCATTAGCACATATCAACATCTACTTGAAATATGGAGAGCTAACAAGATTAAAAGACAGCCCATTTGCATACAAGCATCTTGCCGCATCAATGTAGGCAATTTCACTACTCTACTTTTGAAATGCATGTTTCAAGTGGTCCCTTTCTTTTGTGTAGAATAGGTGCTACATTTTGAGAATTAGGAGCGGTTGAGGTAGAATAAAAGAGGCGATCTTCTATCACAACATCTGGGATGGATTTCATTCCCTTCACTCTTTTCTTATTTTTATTGTCATTAATTGCATTTTGCCTAAGTTCATCTCTCTTCTGTTTGTTCACACTCTTCAATATATTTTAATACTAATGAATTTGGCACAAGTGCATTTTTTTTCCAAGACATTCTTCACTCATCTTCCAAACTATCCACACAAATGACACACCACATGATAATATGAGTTGTTTCTTCCTACATGACAACCCCAACATTTCCAAGGGAAATCACCACCTCCTAGAAGAGGATGTATAATATCCACATACTTCCACAAAGGAGAATCAGATTGGGGTTCTATTCTTTGTGGGGTATTTGCATTGCTTACGGAGGAAGAGGTAGATCCCATTGAAGTTACTTTTCCTATGGCAAGAAATTGTATACATATTGAGAATAAACTTTTAGGGAAAACAATGGCTAGACCTATTGGCAACGAACGATAATCGAGAAAAATAAAAAGCTTAAACAAAACAAAAGCAAAATAGAACAAGAACTTACCTCTTGCTGCCATTATAAGCTTGCAAAGGTGTACGAATGAGGCACAAGCACTTTAATATAGCTCACAAACCAATCTTCCAACTCCTCCTTGCACACCACAAATGAGTGTTAGAAGCCAACATAAGCCATTTACATTCACTTTTTGGGGTTGTAGAACACAAAACATTATCAAATATGTTCAAAACAAGTGCGTAAATGTCGTTCCCTAGGAGACATTCACCCGAGTTCGATTGAACTTTGTCTTGGACGACACAAATTCACCCGTGTTCGAATTACCTACCTATTGTTTTGAACCACCCCTCAAAATTTCGCACGCTGCCCATATTTGTGGTGAATTGAACCAAAACCATGTATTGGTTCAAACCCAAATATGGGTCGGAGGCCAAAACGGCAAACCCAGGTAACTAAGCAAATTTGTGTTGATTTTTTAGGTAGAGGTGTATTGTGGGTAACCAAACTTTTATAGATTTATAGGGAAATACAAGGTTTACCCAATAGGCCTAATGGCAGTTAGAGGCTCCAAGAGATCAAAACTCAAAGTCTCAAACTATCACTTACCCAATGCCCCAAATGATTTAAATCACTTGTTTGTGCCTAATTTGAAGTGTTCGAACAGATTTTAGGCTTCTAAGTAGGGGGTTTGTACTCAAACTTCAAATTGCTCCTTATAGGCTTAGTTTTGCTCAATTAACCCTCTAGAGTTGTTCCCTTGCAATTTTATCTCAACTTTTCGAAAACATCTGGCAAATAAATTATAGATTTAGATACCCATTTGGCTTCTCTACAACATATCAAAAGCATAGGTAGGCTTGTTTTGGACTGTGTCTCTGCTGTACCACTTTGGCCCCCTTTTTAGGCTTAAAAACTATAACATCCTCTTTTCTTAGGTATTAACTATCAACTAACATCTCAATGAAATACAATACTAATTCATATTCATATTCATAGGAAGACAGTTATATCAATTATGTTCATGTGAGTGAGATTAACAATTACAATTACTTAAATGGAAAACTCATAACTAACATTTGAAGATACCATCAATGAATTTACCCAAGAATTTAAAATCTACATACAATGGAATTTGAAACCGAAATCAATCTAGGGATGCTTCTGCAAACACCCAGGTTAGTCCACAAATACCACTTAGGATCAAATAACGATTACCATCCAATACTTCTATATCAAAATCAAATGACAATTACCATCAAATACCACTATATCAATATCAAATGATGATCACTATCAAATACCACTATATCAATTAGGGCATCGATTACCATTAGATCATTTAGGACATCACATACCACTGTATCAATTAGGACATCTATTATCATTGGATCATTTAGGGCATGACATACCACCGTGTTAATTAGGGCATCAATTACCATTGGATCATTTAAGGCATCAGATACCACTGTATCATTTGGGGCATCAGATACCTCTATTTCATTCCTTTTCTTCCTATTGCTAATTGTGGCAATAGCATAAAATTAGAAGATATGCTCATAATCATTATTCTTATAAATGAAAAACTGAAATAATAATCCTATAGATATATTCCATATTTAGTTGGAAGGTCAACCGATCTAAATGGTTACCAATTACATTGACGAGAAAGGTTGCTCTCATCAAAGGAAATAACTGAATTCAAAGATATAAATTAATTCATCATATCTTCTACTTGTATAAATATCATTAAAGTAAAAATACCTACTACCAATAAATGTTTGAATGCTCAACTTATCTTTATCCGATGCATGTTCTGACATCTCGTGGAGAGAGGAAATATTGTCAGGGGCTTAACCTCCTAACCACGGACCTCAAACTTATCCCCACACTTTCTCTAATTGGAAAGGCCCTCCCTACTTGGAATAGACATGGAATACCTTGTCAACCACTGAGCATTCTAGTACTTTAAACATACCACTCAACTTGACAACAGAGAATGAATTGAACATGCATGAGCTATTAAATGTTCCTTTTAAGAATAATATATATTGTTATGTCACATCTGATTTCGCTTCCATGTTACTTACAAATTTCTTTCTCACCTCTTCCATGGTCATTCAGCCAGGTGAGTCCCAGGTGTTTAATTCTCAAAGTTTAACCAACTCATTCTGTTGATTCCACAATTGGTGTAATAATGTTTCATATTTCAATACATTACAGCTTATATCACTTGAGTAAAATAAACTTAAGGCTTGCAAAAGAATATCATTTGATTCTATTGTACAGCAGTTAAATAAAGATGTGAAATCATATCATAAACAATTGGTCTTGACTTATCATGAGAAGTTTTGACTTAAGGAGGAACTATCCGATGATATCAAACAAGGATGTTGTACAGCATTTCAAGAATCTGTAATTTACTGTTGTAAATACAATGCAGTGGTATCTGATAAAACATATTATAAATCGATTGGATATGGTAAGTCAACCACATAACCTAGTAAGTTCAGAAGTATTGGAGCCTTGGCTGGATGCTAATAATTAGTTCCTTCACGAAAATAACTTCAACACAAATCTTAGTATGATTACCAATCACATCATCAGCAAAAATATTCAATGAAATAGGCAAATTGCGGCAAGGAAATATGCAGAGGGATATCAAGTGGAATAATGCGAAGATATATTGTGTGTAATAATGCCCATGGTCTCTCATGGCTTCATAATATAAAGAAGTATTCAAAAAACCTTTTGGCTTCCAAGAAGCCATAACTTAAAAAGAAAAGGACTTGGCTTCTTGAATGCCAATATGCCAAATGTGCATTTCGGTTTCTAGCAAGAATTGAATAAATATGGAAAAGGACTTGAAGGTTATAAATCAAAACAATATTATAAACATATTTATTTACTTGCACGTAAATATATCTTATTTAGATGGCACATAGTAATGTTTATCCAAGGTCATACCTTTTAAATATGTATATCTAAATACATGTTTCATCTTGGAAGATTTATTTTATCTTCTTGTACATGCATTTAAATGTACATATTAAATAGATAAAATCTTGTATATAAAATAATATTATGATGTCACCTTTAATTTATATCTGTGTACGTACATAAATATGTATTATAATGATGTGGAGAAGTCAACCAAAAGCCATTTGAGGTACACATTAATTAAGTTAAAAAGATTAATATTTTAAACGTTTATTTAATAGCTCATGCGTGTCTAATGTGTGTAACCTGTTATGCAGTCGCTAGGTCCTCAACCATGGTGATTCACAATTCATACCCATTTGCCCAGTGATGGTGATGTTTCTATGCCCAATTCTTTTCTAACAATGCTTTCACCCCTTTGATGTGCTCCCTACAAGGAAATTCTCTGCAGTTAAATCATATTACCATAATAAGTTATTAATCATAATTAATCATAACGGGTAACCACCTTTTCAATTCCATGAATTCGTGATAAATAATCTTCTAGCGTGTTATCTTCACAAGAAATTATAACGACTAACCATCTTACCATTTCGTAGGATTATAACAAATTTAACTATCAACTGACTTCATGTGAACCTCAACAGCTATATGAACATTTAAATTAGGTCAAAAATTGGGATGTAACAACAACCCACCACTTTTACAAAGGAAGTACAAGAAATACTTAACCCCAATCTACCAAACCTTGGACAATATTGAGTTTTGGTCCCAATTAAAGGATTCAACAATCAATTTAAGTCTATTAACTTTATTTGTTATGAAAACCCCAAAACCCTCCTGAAATAGGCCCCAAAATGAGAGTTTCTTCATTCAACTTACCCCAATCACTTCTGGGATCAATTGGTTGGTCCTACAACACGTCCTTGATGTCCTACAACTTCCCCAATCATAAAAACATAAGCTCCTTCAGCCAAGTCTTCGGCTGCTATAGGCTAGCCTCAAGTTTCCTTCTTTTTCTTCAAAAAACTCATAGGGTACCCTTGAAATTCTTAGTTTTCTTGCAGGCACTCTCATTGTAAAAATCATCTCTTTTTGTATGCAAGAAAGCTCTGCCAAACTTGTGCAAGCATATACATTAATGTACATGTTATTAGTGGTCCATTTCTTTAGAATCAAAAATCCATTCAAGCAATGGACCCAAAATCCAAAGTTCTACAAAAATTAGTTAGTTAAAAGTTTAAAACCTTGATTTCCTTGCAACAATCAATATAGATCAGATTCTAATGTATTAATAGATCAACAAAACATGTAGAGACTTACAATATGACTGTATTAAGATTCTCCAACCATCCAAATGCAGAGATCAATCGATAAGAACCAATAAGAATCAAAAATTATGAGAAAACCTTTGATTTTGTTGCAAAAACTCCACTTCCAACTGTACAGTCATATGTGCATTCCCTATTCTGGCTTTTCCCTCTGTACAATGGCATTTAAAGATGTATTTCAACTTCCCAAGCTGGTTGCAAGAGGTTAGAAGTTGTACAAAATGCATAATAAAAATAAAATAGACTTTCCCTCCTAAATCAAGGAGATCGTTACAATTCAGATTTTTGAATTTGTAACTTACAATTCATCAACTTTTTGGGACTTTAACCTATCAAACTTTAATAAATGACTTTATATCATATTCTAAGTCCTCTTAAACTATTTTAGATCCCTTGGGTACTATTGACCCCCTTACATTAGCAATTAGTCCTAGGGTCCTTATTACGACCCTTAGGACAATTTTTGGCTCCAATAGACTCCATTTGGTTTGATGAACTGCATATGTCCTTGTATGTTTTCTCCCTGCCTCCTTGATCCTATTTGAAGGCCTTGGTGCTCCACCAATTTTTCCTGTGAATCTGCTACTTTTCATCTACAATTCAAAGTACATTGTAACATTTAGTATAGTAGGTGATTGGAGTGTAATCCTGAAGTGCTCTAGTTAGAGAGTCATAGTGTTGAAGTAAAACAGCTTGTAAACCCTCACAAACTAGGGTTTTGCCGTTACAATGGCTTTTTCCTAACATTCCATGGTTTTCTAGCATGTTAGGTATACTTGTATAGTTGTTGTTTGTGTCAATTTTGGGCTTGCCAAAGTCGATTTCCTATTTTTTAGTTGATGCCCTAGGCTGATCACTCTTGAGAGTTGAGCTAGGAAGCATAGGAAATATTGTAATTGCAATGAGTAGTAGATTGAGAGAATGAAACTATCAGTGGATTGGAGTCCCTCGGTCATGTATAGACCCCATCCAAGTGTTGAAACCCTCAGATCTATCATCCAGTGAATGGTTATGGCCATTGTTTGTGAAAGTGCTCAGAATAGCTCAATAAGCCTAAAAGTTGTTCAGTTTGGGTTATAGGGCATTGGACCAAAACCCACATCCAATTTCTTGATATTGTATAAACCTTCTAAATTGGTGTCTGGAACTGTATTTAGTTAGTGGGGTTGTTCAGGTGATTGGAGAGTTAAAAGCCAAATACTCAATTTGAACAATTATGCCTGACTACGTCACCTAGAGCAATTTGCAGAATCATGGTAGTTAATTTGCAGAATCATGGTAGTTTGAACAAAACCCAGTGCTCTAATGAATGAGTGGGGTAATGGCCACCTAATTGAAGGTCGCAAAGGGTTGAGAAGTACAGTCTTGGTAGGAATGATTGTGGTAGTTGTCAATTAAGTGGAGCATTTTACTAATAATGGCATTGGATTGGTTTCGCATTGTTAGTCTTGTCATTCAGAAACCTTGGGAAGTTAGGACAAGGCCTTAGGGTGTCCTTAGGAAGGCCCCTTGGAATCTAACCACTGGATGGTTAAATGATTGAACTGAATATTGGAACCTTGTTTTGAGTTTACCACAATTTGCTTTGCATCAAAGCTTTAGGTTTAGGAGTAGGGTTTAGTTTTCGGGGAGCTTCTCCCCCTCACATACTGTTCCATTTTGTGTTCTTGCAGAAGAGATAAAGGAAAATGCTGAAGGAGGTAATCAGCCAGGCAGTTCTATAAGTCCCCTTTGAGGGCTTATTCCTGAAACTGCCATTTTTGTTTTAGATGGTAGAAGAAAGTAGCCAAAAAATCACTTGTTCCTCTACACAAAAGACAATGTATCCCCACAATCTCATGGTGGACGGGACACCAGAAAATAAAGTATTGCTTGATCACCACTTCCTAGAGGAAAGAGAGACTATGGTATAGTTGGAAGTCGAGTGATAAAAGCCCCTTTTCTGTTACCAATCTTAGTCTTTGCCTTTCACAAGTTACAATTTAGACAATGCACTGAAAACTAAACATGTACAGAAAGGAGAACTTCATATAAAACATCTAGGTAAAGAAAAATATCTAGGAACTCCAGCTGATACTAATAATTAAATAAAGCATTGATTTCATGTTGCAACTGCAATAACATATCATGCAAAAGAGTGGAACTTGCCTAGCCGTGCTAAAGCCTGCTAAAAACCAAGCATGAAGCATTTCTGTGATGTCTGAACTAGAGCTTCCTTCTCCCAAATTGTCAATTTTCAGCTCCCCTGTTGAACAATCATTCAAAGATAAGAATTGATCACCATGGTATAATGTAAACGCTTTAAGTTAGTTGCGTCAAATAACTCAGAGTCACAACACATGAGGCATACATCTTTAAAAAGAAGCGAGTAGCGAACTTTGTTTATTCTGATGCCTTGGACTTACAAAGTTGTTAGAAGTAGTGCACGTGCACAAAATCTACTTCTTCAGCCTTTTATTAAAATAAGATTAATCGATGGGAGGTATGTTTGTGAACAAAAAGCTAGTTCTAAAATTATTTTCAAGTTTAGAAACAAGTAGATGGCATAGAGCAAAAAGGTATACAATACTCAAGTTCAGATATTAAATTAAGAGTTATATAAAGATTATAAACTGTCATAATCCAAATATAAGATAAAACAAGACAAGAATAAGTAAAAGAATTGTGTGAGCTGACACAAACACTTAGTTTGTATCCCCATCTGGATTTGTGTCTTGACCTGAAAGAGCAGTGGGCATTACCAATTCAGTGACTTAATTTTGTCGTTTATGTGCTAAGCCATACATTAGGAAACATTAATGTAAAGCTAACAAGCCATATTGACAAGACTATAGGAATCATCTTGCATGTTAGATTGTCTATAAAATATACAGCATTTTGTATTGTTATGATATAAATCTACATATTAAATGTACTTTAAATTTATATTATACATCATGTTTTATAATAAACAACTCGCTTCTGGTAAATCCCTGACAAGGTAGACAAAGGGATGGAGCTTGAAGGGGAAGTTTGAAAAATAAAATGGCAAAGATACCACTGCAAGAGGGCAGAATCAAGCTAAATAATAATGAAGTGGAGAAACTAAACCAGGCCTGGATTCCGGGGTTTATGGATTTAGACATATTTAAGAATGATAACAACCATATGATTTAGCATATGTTGAAAATCAAGGAAGAAACACTAACAACATTGCTGATGTGTGTGCACTCTCATTAGGCTTACTGATAGCAAAAATAAACAATGAAAAGTCTTGGACGGAGAAGAAGATTCCAAAATTAATCAAAGATGTGTTGCACCCATATGGAACTTCTCATAATGTGGCATGTTTCAAGATTCGCCCTTCAATTTTCATCTGATTACAGATTGTCTTTTAAAACGTCTTGTACGTCTATGTTGTTTTTGACATCTTATGTTCATATATTTGTAGGATAAACAAGTAAGACTTTTCAAATGCCGTCATATGGTGAAGAACAAATATATAAAACAAATGAAGTTGTGAACCGCTATCGGGGCTTTAGACTATATTACCCTGTTGAGTAGACGACGCCATGAAGAAGGCAAACGAAGGTTAAGTGGATAATATTGCAGGCACATGTTTGTTTGCTGCCATCCAGATTTTCTAATAAAGTGATGCATCTATAAGACCCAACGAATGAAAGTACATATGCAGGCATGCCAAATGGAAGAGGAAAGATGTTGTTGACAGATGACATTCTTTTTCTAGGGCTTCAGAAAATTCTGAAGGTTTTCAGAGATACCAGACCTGTGTTGTGGTTTTCAAAATCTGAAATCAAAAAGTGAAGTCAGTTTCGGTGATTTTTTGCATGGTGTAGAAAAGGAAAACATGAAATTTTGCAGAAGTATGAGGGAAAGCCAAAAGCATGAAGCCTCCCAATGAGAAATGGCCATTCAACTCAGTCATATGCCTTTTCCAAAATCCAGTAGGATCATAGCTGCATTTTGTCCATCAACCTTAGCCCTGTGTAATACTCCCCAGCTGGTAATCAAATTTTCCAATATATAACTACCTTTTATAAAACCTCTTTGGGTTAAAGATATAAAGCTGTTCAAGAGACCAGCAATTCTTCTAGCTAACAATTTGGCAATAATATTATATGATAAATTCAAAAGGGTGATTGATCTCCAATATTTAACTTGGGTCTTGTCTCCACTTTTAGGAAGCAGTTTTGTAACCCCCCTATTAATATTTCCCTTAGGGAGCTCTGCTCAAAAGCATCCTCATAAAGTGAGAGGAGTTCTATGCTGATCCATTCTGAACTTTGCTTGCCGAAATCGGCAAGAAGTTCATCTAATCCAGGGGACTTCCCATTAGCTAGTGAGCTAACTGCAGCTTCAATTTTCTCTACTGAAATGTCCAGTGCCTTAGCATCTTCTTTAGAGATCTTTTTCAAGATCAACTTCAGACATTTGTTAAGCGCCTCCTGGTTGTCCTCACCATGATCGGAAGAAAACAAATTACTGTAGAAATTGTAAGAGGCCTCCTAAATGGCATTTGATTCACTAGTCAAACAATTGTCAACTTGTAACTCCTCTATGATTCTCTTTTCTGTTTGGCTCTAATAAGGTCGAAAATATATTTGGTGCCCCTATCACCTTCCTTGAGCCAATTCATTCTAGCTCTCACTTTTTGACCTTGAAATTTATAATTTTGTAATATTCTAAGCTGTAACTTGCAGTATTTCTGATCACTTTCCAACTGATTATCTTGTCCTTTGATTTCAAGTTCCTTCTCAACACAATTTAGTCTACTTTGTAAATAAGATTCCTATTAGATCTGTCCATCGCCTTTTTCTTGCCTATAACCTGAAATCTTCCTCCATACTTCTGTGACAGAGCCCCACTCTAGGTCTGAGTACCTAATTGCAAAACTTAGAAAGACAACTGGCCATCTTGATGGCATCAATGATCCTCATCATGAAGAAGGGAGACATTCAATTTGAAAGCATTATTTATCTTAGGTCTGACAGTAGAGGTGTAATCTAGATCAATATAGATATTGGCAGATTTCGGGAATGATCAGAGATAGTGACCGGGGTAAGAATCACAGAGGTATGTCCATCATTTGTTGCAAAAGAAAAAAGGGAGGCATCTATATAGAATCTATGTAGTCTACAGTATACTCTCTGCAGGCCTGGATGATCATTACACCATGTATACCAAATGTCCGATATAGAGTTCTTTTTTCTTTCGATCACGTCAATAAGATTAAATCTTCTTTTGAATTTAGCCCAGAAGAAAAATTTATTCCCTTTCCAGAAGTGTTTGATTCCTCAACATTTATTTTTTCTCCATTCAAGCATATTGAAATCCCCAACAAAGATCCAGTGAGCATTTGGGAGGCCAGAGGTTAACCAGTCCCGAAAATTGGCCCGTTCTCTATAATCATTGGAAGCATGGATATTACAAATGCCAATAACTTTCTCTTTTACCTTGAAAGTGACCTATTGAGCTCTCTGACAAGGGGAAACATCATTAGCCATGATTTTATTGGTCCATTCGGGGCCAATGAGGATGGCAACACGACCCTTACCATAAAAACTTCATCATGATATATGCTTGAAACTCCACCTTGACCTCTTGAAGGCAAATGATATCTTTATTCTTCAAATTGTTACACCACTTTCTAACCACAGATTTCCTATCTGGCATTTCCAAGCCTCTAACGTTCCAACTGTGGATGTTCATCATCAAGGATTACTTCATGGGAGGTATTTGATTATTGTAAAGCCTGTTAAACAATTGGGCGTCTCGGGGTTCTTATGCTTGTTATTAGCTCCTGTAGAATCAGATAGAGGTTGCATATCCATTGTCTTCCTTTTTCTCTTTGCATTTTTGCTGGGAACTTTGATAAATTGTTCCTCACAACAATCTTCCAATCCTACTACTGCATCATACGACACAATTAATTTGCCTGATGCCATCTCCATACCTTCAACACCTTTTTTTTAGTGCAAATTCACTTGTGAAGTCTGGTCCTTTTTTTTTTGGTTCTCCTATTGCATGTGATGGTCGTCCTGGTCTATCTTGGAATGAGGTCCTTGCTGGATTTGTTGACATTATTGATCTTAAGCATAACCAATTTTGGTCTGTCTTATCTACTGAGATTCTTTGGTTTCTTTGGAAGCAGAGGAAGGAAGAGGTGTTTCAAATCAGAAGGAGAGGGCTCACTGAGTTCACTTTGAGTAGATTTTTCTATTATATCACAGGTTTCTGTAGTGGTGGAGATTCCAAAAGGTAGATTTATGATCCTCATGTGTGAAGGTGCATTGTTGATTTACAATGCTGATATTCACTCTACCCATTACTTCAATACATATAGGGAGATGCTTGATCAACAAAAACTTGACATTCTGAACCTGTTTATACAGGAAAAAGAATATCAATATTGATCAAGAGAATGCAAAGATCAATAATACTCAAAAACCAAATGCTCCGAGTTGGGAGAAAGCTGCTAACATCCCTTCTGCAGTGGATCCTCCTATTGGTGCTTTCGAGTGTGATTCAGGCTGAGTGCAGTAATAATATTATTAGGTCACGCAGATTTTGATGACCATAAACTGCTTCTTTTAGTTCTTTTGGTTCATTTTGGTCTATTTTGTATATGATGTATAAAGCAGTGTAAAGCACAAGCTCGCTGATGACATAGCCCATTTTTTGATCAATCATGTTCTGAATTATCAATAGCTGATAATAGTTTGAGGACATGGTACAGTTGAGAACTGGTACCACCACAGTTTCTTATTTTGATTTCAAAACTCTGATCTAGTGCAGCATTGATGTGTAAATATTACAAAAAAACATGAAGTTTTGAAATCCCAGTTTGCTCTCATATATACAGACCTGTGCTAAGGACAAAAACAAATTTTCTTCACATCAAAAACATGCATGCTCTTGTGCCTATTGAAAAATATATTAATGAAGGCAACAGAGTTGATTCATGTCTTTTGAAATCCAAGAAACCCCCTTTTAATAGAGGTGTACCCCATGAAATACAAATTAGATTTTGCCAACTACTATATATTAATGTTGACTAATTACATGACTTAGAGACTGGGAGGAGGGTTTTCAAAGCAAAAATTGGGTGTGTTACAAAGGCGCATGACAGCGTAAGGAGTACAAATGTGGAGGACATAGACATGCTTTCAAGTTTGAAAAAAAGCAGAAGGAGAATAACGCAAGCACCCTAGAACACTTAATCAAATTTTCACAACAACTATAATGATTTTGTAAATTAAATCGTTCACAATAGGATAGTAGAAAGATTTTGGTTTGACAAATGAGGAAAAACAACAGAGGGGCACATGCCCCACTAATAGAACTTCAATGGTGAAAGTCTGCCACACACAGAGGCATGTGCTCATAAAAAGGAAAGAGTAATGTTTTTGCAAGCCAAAATCACAATCAAGGGGAAAGGTGTGCACCAGGATGATGGGTTAATGAGTTTTGAATCTTTGATGTCAATGTCTACAAAGGCATAAGCAAGTTTTAAAACAAGTCAACACATGCATGATCGATAGTTGTACATTTTCTTATTAAGGATGACTGAATTATGTAAATCAAATGCAATTGCTATCGATAAACACATTCTCCCATAAGGAGATGCAATTTTTCAAAAAAGCAAACAATTACCTTTTCAGTACAGATGTGAAATCAGTTTTACCTAGCTGATTTAAAGGACAGAAAAAGCAATGCTATCCAGAGGTAATTTAAAAGAGAAATAACAGGCAACATGGATTCAGAAATAGGTCTTTGTGATTTGATCCAATTGGTAGCAATTGATCAGCAATTTCAAGCAATATTAATTAAACATTCAGAAGTGATCTCGATCACCTCCCAAAGTTCTCAAGTCAGATTTTCAAATTCAATTGGTGGTGCCTGAGGTTTGAGGTTAAATTCGAATGCTTGCATTTACCTTTGCTGTTCTTTCCTCTTTGTAATTGCCTGAAAAGCAGTCATATTATCTACAGTACAGAAGAGGATATGTTAACCTGTTAAGAGCACATTTTCAGTGTAAAGGTTCAGCTTTTAGAACAAACAGTGAGAAGTAGTCATTTAGAGTGTTTCAACGTCCATCATCTGTCTTCATCAAAAGATACTGTCATAGAAGTTTGTTGTTGTAAAACATGGAAAGCTAATGAAGCACAAATGTTACAGCTTACAAAGTATTTCAGCTAAGGTTATTAGAATAAAATCCTGTTAATATTATTTTAATGGCCAATATTATAAATCTTGTAAATATTAGAATGTTTCTAATATTGTAAATATTTTTTCATTATTGGAATGTTCCTAATAACTACGATTGTTTTGTAGCATATGCATATCTACATTTTGGAACATGCTACAGCATTTAATTTAAAACATGTTGATTGATTAATACAAAATCCCTCATTCAATTATACCAGGGTTTTTGAGATTGCTTATAATCCCAATATGATCTAAAAGCATTCAAATGATCAGATCATCATCATGGAGTATTTGAGAGAGATTGCTGAGATTCATTTTCTTTTGAGGAGCAGGTGTAAATTGCGAATTGATTTTCCAGCCCAGTTTGGTATATACGAGTGCAAGGCTGTCATAGATTCAAAATATATATGTGGTGACATACCAAACTTCAACTTTAAAGTTTTTTTTACAAAAGTACGTAGATGATCCAGAAGGCTTTATGTTTGAATGACTTGGAAACAGGTAGAGGCATATATCAGATATAGAAGATTTTTTGGCAATTCTATTCATGAGTATGAAAAAAAAGTCACTGGCAAGATTACATTTAGTAGAGTCCAAGTCATCCATGATTCCTTGCATTCACAGTTAGGAATAGAAGTTAGCCAGTTTAATTTTGTGTTAAAATGGAAAGATTTGAAGATCAAAACCACATTTTCATTGCATGTTGTAAAGCCAAATCTATAAGAGAAAGAGTTTATATCATTGAATGAATAGTTTTAGTCCATTTGTGATAACCAGCATATCACATCATAAAACTGAGTGAAGTCCACAATTAAGAAGGAACCTTGAAGTCATTTCATGATCTTACTTTGCAAGATTATCGTGAGAGATGACCTTATATCAAGAGAGGATTGAGTAGTTGATGATTTATTTCGAAACATTGGGTATTTGACTGTGTATGTTGTAGTGGAACAAAACTCAAATCTACAGAAATTGGTGCTAGAGGAAGGGCTGAATTAAATTTCATTCTTGGAATGACTTAGAATATCAAATTGGTGCTAGAGGAAGGGCTGAATTAAATTTCATTCTTGGAATGACTTAGAACATCAAAGTATTGCTAACATACATACCCTCCATCATCGTACCAACAGAAATTGGCACTAGAGGGAGGGCGAACAAAGTTCATTTGTGGATATCAACAAGAATGGGCTTTCAAGCTATATTTAAAATAAAAGATCTCTTAAAAAGCTGAACCACGTTCAAAAAAAAATACTCAAAAATGTGACAAAACAGAAAATCCTTAAAGGAAAAAAGGAAGAGAATTCTCAATAGACAAGCAGGTTGACATTCTCCCAATTTGGTTTGATTTGAGTAAATGATTGCATCCATGTAGGTTATCTCAGCTTGCAGCCTCAAGGCAACATAGAATGCATGGCACCACAGAGCACGAAGAGATGCATTGCTTGATATTCCTTTTGAGGGTGGACTTGGCATTACAAGGAAGAATTTCTTTTTCAAAAGTGTATGAGACTGATACTTCTCCATTCAGAAGCAGAATTCCTTGAGTTCGAAGAAGATATCAATAGGAAACCAAGAAGTGGATACAGAGGAAATACTTGGTGTAGTGGTGTAGCATGCATATCTTTTTACTTTCAGAATCTACTTGCCCTTCTTGTCAAGACACTATTGATTCAATCAAGTTTCAAATGGGTTGGTTGAGGAAATATACACGGGGGGTGGCAAGAATTTCTTCCAGCTCCCAAGTTGGATGTCAAATGGAGGAGGTAATAAGAACTTTCATGCATCACTTCACTAGAACAGGTGGACAAGAAAATTAAGGAAGTAATTAATTTTATTCAAGGGAAAGCATAGAAGGCAAAGAATAACGTCTTCAAGAATTAGAAGGTGATCATCACAAGTTTGAGGAGGTGATCCTTACAATTTTTCCTTCGTACTACAAGGTCAAACTCTTAAGGATGAAGTGCAAGGAATTTCAAACACCCTTTGGCAACAAGCCAGTCGTGTGGATGAGTTGAACAAGGAACTGCAAGTTCCCATAGATGATTCAAAGTATGAAGAACAATTTGACAAACCCGATGAGGCCAATTAATGGCCTATAAATTTCCTATTTACAAATGATAGTTTAGGAGTTTCTCTTGTTTTATTTCCTAAAACTAAAAGACTCTTTTAAAACATTATCATGTATAAGTTGTTATCTTGCATGTACCTATTTTAGTTTAATACTCTCCTGATATAATTCCCTAATCAAAACTTATGGTGATGAATGAAAAACAATCAAACGAATATGTATTAGTAAACTGGTTATCTCTTATCCTAAGTTCTTATTGTGTAAGTGTTCCTTCAGCCAAGAGTCCTATGTGCAAGAATGAGTTAGTATGATAAATGCTATTGTGAAATAATGGTATGATTATGCGTTGCAAAATATTGCATATGCTATTAATATGATGCAGAAATAAGTCAGCATGGACGTGTTAGAATTCTTTAGAATAACTGAGAGGGGGGGGGGTGAATCAGTTATTCAAAGTCCAAATGCCCTAATAATACTTTTTCACTACTTTTAATGAATCCATACACTTTTCATCCATCCAAACTTAGTTCAACCATATTACCAAGTTACAATAAATCAACATGCAGTAATAAAACATGCAAGATTAACACATGACACAATGATTTGTGGAAACCCAATTTGGGAAAAACCACCAGTAACATGCTACTTGATTCTCACTCTTCCAAAGTGATGCCCTGTTAAAGGATTACAACACATTGTTAAATGTGACCTTGTTAGAGGATTTCACCAAACTGTTAGGAATGGGCCTGATCAAAGGACTTTAGAACATTCACTTGGAATGTCACCCTGTTAAAGGATTTACCTCATGGCTATTAAACCAACCTAAGTCCATAGGATTTAAACTAACTGTTACAATTGCTAGAGACTAACAATAATAGAATGTTGATCTGATACAACTTACAACATACTTTGCAAATTTCAGATCACTCTTCAGTTCTATCATTTTGCTTGGCTTTAATCACTTCAGCTCTGACAGCTTGTCTTCCTCTCAAGCTTCGTCTCCTTGAGTCTTCTTACTCATTATGCCAATGCAATCATATTTGGGGTCTTCTTATCGAAACAAAGTAACTGTGCTCTCTTTCTCCTTAGCACCTCCTTCAGGACTTCATGCTTTATGCTCGACCACCTTCTCCTCTCTCTGCTTCATGACCTTATGACTTCTTAAATAGAAATCTGGTTTGCCTTTTGCCGCTCAATTCTCCCTTTCCAACTTTAGGGTTTCATATGGATTAGGTAGGATACAATGTATCTACCCTGTATCTTACTCTTATCTAGAAACTTTGTCTAGACTCCAGTTGTAATCTCCAAAAAAACGTTCTACATGGTGTTCTATGCCACCAGCTCATCATTCTTATCTTCCATTTAATTCACAGATTTCTAGATAACAACCTTGTCGGCTTGGATCTGGCGAATCTTCGATTTTCAAAATAATGCAGCAACCCGGCGTTATTGATTTACTGATGCTCGGCATCTCTGTGTTACTCGGCACTATTGGTTTTCTGATGCTCGGCATCTGTTTCTGCTCGGCACTTGTATCTTCTCGGCATTTGATTTTACTCGGCATCTGAAGTTTACTCGGCACTTGAAATTCACTCGGCATCTGAAGTTCACTCGGCATCTGATGTTTACTCGGCACTTGAAGTTCACTCGGCTTTAACTAGGAATTTGTTCGGCACCTACTAGCTTGCTCGGCTCCCTCTTTCTAATGAATTTTTAGTTAGGCTTTACAAATGTCTTAGCTAAAACCTTACATCTTTGATATGTTTCAATGTGCCCATCCTCTATGTCATCAATACACTTTTTCGTCAAAGGCTTAGCTGATCCTTCTACTTCATTTCAACATCATAACTTCAACCTTTCTCTAGGTGTTCTAGTTACAGCTTATTGATTGCCTCCTCCTTGTCAATCAACCACTTGATAGTATTTGGATCATTAAAGCAATTGTCATTCCTGCAAGTAGCAAGTTTGACATCAATGACAAAACAATGATTGAGAACATTCTTTACCAGTTCCATATGATCATTCCAAAATTTTCCTCATGATCTTTTCAATCATTTCCAACAATCTCCCTCTTTGACATTGATGGCAAAACCAAACTGATCAATTGATCAACTTAGTTACCACCAAGATTGTATACGTTGTTTGCTATTGTCTGCTACTTTTCCTGGTTGCTGCATCTTTACTACTAATCTCATATATATCTTTCAGTTTCTTCATTAATCTCCTTTTTTCATATATATCTCCCTCTTGCTTTGTATTGATCAGGTTTCTGCATATTTATCCCTCTTTGACATAAATGCCAAAGATGTAGCATCTTTATCATGCAAAATATAAGCTTTGCGTCTCATGTTTTCTCCCTCTGTCACCATGCTTGTGACTGATTTGGAGTTTCTGCTCCAGCTGTCATCCTCTGCATCACTCTGTTGATATTTCAATGATTTGTTCCTGTTGATGCAGGGCAGCATCCTTGTTGCTTTAAACTGCTTGAGTTAGAGATATTACCCCCAACTTGCCTCTAAGATATTCATAAGTGTCCTTGGGCAATGGTTTAGTGAAGATATCTACAGTTTGTTCCTTTGTGTGAATGTATTCCAACTTCACTTGTTTGTCTTCTACCAATTCTCTAACATAATGATACTTGATTGCAATATGCTTGATTTTTGCATGCATTACTGGATTTTTGGATATATTTATAGCACTTGTATTATCACAATACAATATCACAGGTTTTGTTACCTCTTCTTTCATTCCTCTTAATAGATGTGTGAGCCACACAATGTTTGTCAATTGACTGCAGCTGCTACATATTCTGATTCTGCAGTGGACTAAGATGTGCATGTTTGTTTCTTGCTAGTCCAAGTAACTAGCCTTTTACCTAAAAATAATGCACCTCCACTTGTGCTTTTTCTGTCATCAATGTTGCCTCCCCAATCTGCATCTGTATATGCATTGAGTTCAAACTTTCCATTCTTTTTGTAGTATAGACCAAAGTTATCAGTTTCTTTAAGATATCTCATTATTCTTTTTACTGCTATGAGATGATTTTCTTTGGGATTAGCAAAGAATCTAGCCACTATTCCAACTGCTAATGCTATGTCTGGTCTGCTATGTACAACATATTGTAGTTTTCCAATCATGAATCTGTACATTGTTTGATTGACTTCAGCTGATTCATCATTTTTGGATAGCTTATTTCCTGTCGCCATTGGTGTGTTGACTGGTTTGGACTCCTCCAATCCAAACGTTTTGAGTATTTCTTTGATATACTTTGATTGTGTCACAAATATACCATGTTTTAGTTGATGTACTTGCAATCCAACAAAAAATTTGATCTCTCCAAACATAGACATTTCAAACTCATATTTCATTTTGTCAGCAATGCCTTTGCAAAGCACTTCCTTTCCTCCAAACACTATGTTATCCACAAAGATTTCAAATACAATAATATCCTTACCTTCTTCTGCTTTGATGTACATGTTGCTGTTATCATCTGTTCTTTCAAATCCTATTTGCACTAGATACTTGTGAAGTCTCTCATACCATGCTCTAGGTACTTGTTTCAGACCATAGAGTGCTTTATGTAATTTACAAACCATATCCTTGTTGTTCTCATCAACAAATCCTTTTGGTTGTTCAATGTAGACTTCTTCTTCTAATATACCATTTAGAAAAGCAGACTTTACATCCATATGATAAACTTTGAAATCTTTATATGCAGCATATGCAAGTAAAGTTCTTACTCCTTCCATTCTAGCAACAGGGGCAAATGTTTCCCCATAGTCTAGTCCTTCTTCTTGAGCATAACCCTTGCATACTAGTCTAGCTTTGTTTCTAGTAATCTCACCATTCTCATCTAGCTTGTTTCTGAATACCCACTTGGTGCCAATCACATTTTTGTCAACTGGTCTGGGAACTAAACTTCAGGTTTTGGTCTTCTTTATTTGATCAATCTCTTCTTCCATAGCTTTATACCAGTCATCATCTTGTAATGCACCATATACTGTTTTAGGTTCAGATTTGCTAATCAGACATGATTCATGTCTTAGTCTGTTCCTTGTCATTGGTCTTGCATCTTTGTCACCAATTATCTGTTCAGCAGGGTGATGTCTTTTTACATTTCCATGTTTGATCTTTCTGATTCAGGGTCACTATGTACTGAGTTGTCAGGTTGTTCTTCATCTATTTCATGTGTACTGACTTCTGAATTAGATTGTGCATTTCCTTCATTCTGCAACTCGGCTTATGAATGCAACTCGGCATTCACTGGTTGTGACTCGGCTGAAACTGAAATTTGTTGTTGAGTTTCAATTTGATTGACAACATCCTCATCAACAGGCATTCCTTCATAAGAATACACAAAGGTTCTGTATTCATTCGTTCTCTTTGGTTCTTCAGCTTGGACTTCTGTATGCTCATCAAAGTTTACATTTGCACTTTCCACAATTTTGTTAGTGTTAGTATTCAAACACTTGTATGCCTTACTTCTAGTGAAGTAACCAAGAAATATGCCTTCGTCACTTTTTGCATCAAATTTTCCATTTCTAGCATCTTTAAGGATAAAGCACTTACAACCAAACACTTTGAAATGTTTTACATTGGGTGAGTGACCATACCATAATTCAAAAGGTGTTGTATTTGTACCTTTCTTGACTTGTACTCGGTTCAGTGTATGAATAGCTACACTTACAACTTCTCTCCAGTATTTTAGAGCAACAGTCTTTTCCATCATTAATGTTCTGGCACAGTCAATCACAGATCTATTTCTTCTTTCAGCAATTCCGCTCTGTGAGGGAGTTCTGGGAGCTGACGTTTGTCTTTTGATTCCTTTGTCATTACAAAATATCTCGAATTCTTTTGATGTGAATTCACCACCTCTGTCTGATCTCAGGCATTTCAAGCTTTTTCCTATTTGCTTTGCAACTCTAGCCACATACCACTTAAACATTTGAAAAGCATCAAATTTTTGTCTTAAGAACATAACAATCATCATCCTGGAATAGTCATCAACAAACAACATTATGTATTTATCTCCTCTATAACTTTGTACTTCCATTGGATCACATAAGTCAGTATGAACTAACTCAAGTACTTTTTTAAATGTATAGTTTTTGCTTTTAAAACTTGACTTTGTCATCTTTCCTAGTTGACATTGTTTGCACATGGTATTATCAGGCTTCTTCAATTTTGGTAAACCTCTGACTTTCTTCATTTTACTAATATTGACTAGATTGTCAAAGTTGACATGACATAGCCTTCTATGCCATAACCATTCATCATCAAATTTTGCAACAAAACAAGAGACATCATCTATATCAAGGTAAAACAGATTACTTCTTGTTTGATCTCCTTTTCCTATCAGTTTACCATCAGTATCATAGATTTTTGCAGTTTTGTTTCCAAACTCTACTTTACATCCTATATTGCCTAACTGTGAGACACTAAGCAAATTGTAGTTTAATCCTTCAACATAGCATGCATTATCACATGAAATTTGTTCTATAAGCTTAATGGAACCTTTTCCTTTTATTTGATGGAGCATCATTACCAAATCTAACACTATTTCCATCATACTGAGTAAAGTTAACAAACTTACTTTTGTCTCCTGCCATGTGATGTGAGCATCCACTGTCTATGATCCATCTGTCATTCTTGTTCATACATGTTACCAGTGTTGTAGGCTCTTCTTCATCAGATTGGTCCTTCATGGCTACATAAACAACTTCATCATCATTATCATTAGAATTTTCTTCAACAATATAACACTTCTTGCCTTTGTCTTTGTAATCTCTCTTATTATCTTCTCTTCCATATTTGTATTTGTTGCCTTCCCTGTAATCCTTTTTCTGTGTACATCTGGCAGCAATATGACCTACTTCATTGCAATTAAAACAAATGATAGGCATCTTACCTTTGAATTTTCCTTTACCTCTGTGAAATCTTCTAGCAAGTAGTGCTTCAAATTGTTCCACATCTTCCTCATCAGTGCTACTGTCACTGGATATATATTTCATCTTTCTTCCCTTTTTTTATTTTACCTGTTCAGCATCTTTCAGTGATAGCTTGGCTTTGAAAGCAAATTCAACATTCTCAGGTTTGTAGTTGTCAAAGTTAGATAAGTCAAATGCAGTGAGTCTACCCACTATACCTTCAAAACTTAAATTGTTTCCTAGTACACATCTTAGTTTTTGTATTGCAGATACTCTAATAGCATAGATAGGGAACAAGGTTCTTAAGAACTTACTATTAACAGTATCTTCATCCAATTGACCATTCAAACATCTTATTGCACTTACCACTTCCTTTATTCTTGCACCATACTGAGCAGCATTCTCATTTTCCTCCATTTTCATATCATCAAACTTTCCTCTGAGACTTTCTCTTTTTGCTCTTTGGACATTCTGATCTCCTCCATAGATGTCTGATAGGGCTTTCCACATTTTGAATGCAATGTCACATCCTTTGATATCATCAAATTCAGCATAGTTGAGTGCAGAGGCAATTTCCAGCATTGTCTGATTGTGTTCCTGTTTGTTTTTCATATCTTTTGCAGCAAGAGTACTAGTTGGATCAACATGTTCAGTAATAATTGAATTTTGGGCATAATCTCCTATGGATCCAAGATGTAGCTTCATCAAACTTTGCCATGCAACAAAGTTGTCTTTGTTGAGCTTGGGGACTTCTCTCTTAGACATTTTGATCTTTCCTGCTTATAGTCCCTTTAAACTGAATTAGCAGTTTGGCTCTGATACCAATTGTTAGAATTCTTTAGAATAACTGAGAGGGGGGGTGAATCAGTTATCCAAAGTCCAAATGCCCTAATAATACTTTTTCACTACTTTTAATGAATCCATACACTTTCCATCCATCCAAACTTAGTTCAACCATATTAGCAAGTTACAATAAATCAACATGCAGTAATAAAACATGCAAGATTAACACATGACACAATGATTTACATGGAAACCCAATTTGGGAAAAACCACCAGTAACATGCTACTTGATTCACTCTTCCAAAGTGATGCCCTGTTAAAAGCCTGCCCTGTTAAAGGCTTACAACACACTGTTAAATGTGACCTTGTTAGAGGATTTCACCAAATTGTTAGGAATGGGCCTGATCAAAGGACTTTAGAACATTCACTTGGAATGTCACCCTGTTAAAGGATTTACCTCATGGCTATTAAACCAACCTAAGTCCATAGGATTTAAACTAACTGTTACAATTGCTAAAGAGTAACAATAATAGAATGTTGATCTGATACAACTTACAACTTACAACATACTTTGCAGATTTCAGATCACTCTTCAGTTCTATCCTTTTGCTTGGCTTTAATCACTTCAGCTCTGACAGCTTGTCTTCCTCTCAAGCTTCACAGCTTGTCTTCCTCTCAAGCTTCATGTCTTTTTACTCATTATGCCAATGCAATCATATCTGGGGTCTTCTTATCGAAACAAAGTAATTGTGCTCTCTTTCTCCTTAGCACCTCCTTCAGCACTTCATGCTTTATGCTCGACCACCTTCTCCTCTCTCTGCTTCATGACCTTATGACTTCTTAAATAGAAATCCGGTTTGCCTTTTGCCGCTCGATTCTTCCTTTCCAACTTTAGGGTTTCATATGGATTAGGTAGGATACAATGTATCTACCCTATATCTTGCTCTTATCTAGAAACTTCGTCTAAACTCTAGTTGTAATCTCCAAAAAAACGTTCTACATGGTGTTCTGTGCCACCAACTCATCATTTTTATCTTCCATTTAATTCACAGATTTCTAGATAACAACCTTGTCGGCTTGGATCTGGTGAATCTTCAATTTTCAAAATAATGCAGCAACTCGGCATTATTGATTTACTGATGCTCGGCATCTCTGTGTTACTCGGCATTATTGGTTTTCTGATGCTCGGCATCTGTTTCTGCTCGACACTTGTATCTACTCGGCATTTGATTTTACTCGGCATCTAAAGTTCACTCGGCACTTGAAGTTCACTCGGCATCTGAAGTTTACTCGGCACTTGAAGTTCACTCGGCTTTAACTAGGAATCTGTTCGGCACCTACTAGCTTGCTCGGCTCCCTCTTTCTAATGAATCTTTAGTTAGGCTTTACAGATGTCTTAGCTAAAACCTTAAATCTTTGATATGTTTCAGTGTGCCCATCCTCTATGTCATCAATACACTTTTTCATCAAAGGCTTAGCTGATCGTTCTGCTTCATTTCAACATCATAACTTCAACCTTTCTCTAGGTGTTCTAGTTACAGCTTATTGATTGCCTCCTCCTTGTCAATCAACCACTTGATAGTATTTGGATCACTAAAGCAATTGTCATTCCTGCAAGTAGCAAGTTTGACATCAATGACAAAACAATGATTGAGAACATTCTTTACCAGTTCCATATGATCATTCCAAGACTTTCCTCATGATCTTTTCAATCATTTCCAACAGGACAATGGAGCACTAGCAGAAAAGGAGATTAACTGGTTCAATCTATAACTGCAGGGATAAAAGCGGCTAACTGTCATGGGAATATTCATTATCCAACACGCAGGTCAAAGCAACAATCAACTGCCCATACACAAATCTAGCATCTCGTGGTCCTATATTTCTGTGTAGCTGTTAACAGGAAGACTTGTTCTGACGAAATAGGATTTATCATAAGCTGCTGCAATTTATGAATGTAATAGCTCTGCTATGTCATCGTGGTTGAATAGGCCTTTAATCTAGGAAGTTTTCTATAGATTTTCTGTTTTAAATAAGCTGTTTCTCAGACTTCTACTAGTCAGTCGAAAAAGCCATTGCAATCTGAAGTAAGCATTAGGCAATGAAGTATTTCATATTTCAGTTTGTAACCAATGTCTCAAGCATTAATAAAGATGAAGGTTTCTATCTCCATTAGTTTATTTTGAGTATGGTTCCTTTTCACTCACACAAGGGGGCCCTCTTGGTGAGTGAATCCTGCTGTTAGTTTTACTTTCTCACTTTCTGAGTGGTAGTTTAGCCCTTTGTTGTTCCTGCAGACACATAGCAACAGAACTCACGGTTATTCATGCAACATAGGCAAGCAGAGTAGAATCCTACTTGTAATTGAATTGCTTCCAAGTTTCAATAGAATCATACTCGAAAAATTCAGTGGAATATTGCCAATCTCACAGTATTTTGCAAAGCACAGACCTGAGTGATTAAATCACGCCAAAAACAGCAACGGGATACAGCAAAAAATCGCAGCGTCTATTTTAGAAGATATCGCAATAAACGCCAAAACTCAGAGGAAAATATTGTTGAAAGTACCAGGCAGTACATTTTAGTTTTAATATTATGTTCAAAAAATATTAGTTGAAGAATCTTCCACTCTCATTTGTATCCCTTGCGACCTGGAAGACTCTTATTTGTTTGCATTCTAAACCTAATCTCAATGGCATTGTCCGGAATCTACACTTTGCATTTGAGTTGGCATCTCTCTGTTCGAGTTGGCATTGCTCAACGACATTGTCTGGAGTCTGCACTTTGCATTCAACTTGGCATTGGACAACACTGGCAGTAACAGTAGACGTCACTGGCATTGAACGACGCTGAGACTTCACAGAGCTTTTTGGCACCTTTCAGCAGTATGTTAATGAGTATTTTATTTTTTGTAATCTTTTTTTTTTTTCAAATTAATATATTTTGTTTAATTTTATTTTTTTGTTTAAGACTAAATTTATTTTGTAATAGTAAAATCAAGATTCAAAATTTATTGTGTTTTGGTTTTCAATTAAATATTAAAAATATATAAATAGACTGTGTTTTAATTTTTAAATTTCCTAATATTATATAATATATTACTATTTTTATATATAATTTAACAGTTACTATTTAGATTTTACTGCAACTCAAATTTAGTATTTTAAATTTAGTATAATACTAAATTGTTAAATTACCAATACTGTTTTATTTTCTTTTTTCCAAGTGTTAATACTGTATTTTACCATTTTTTAACAGATTTATAATTAATATATTTATAATACATTTTAAAAGTTTTTAATAGATTTATAAGATATAGTAATAGATTTGTAACAGTATTTTAATAAATTTATAAAATATTAATTTCATTTATTGTAAATTTGGAGGCTTTCTAATTATAATTTGTTGTTTTTTTGTTAGGTTCTCAAAGTCTACCTATTTCTTCACAAGATGGTTGGTGTCATAGAGGACACATTATGGAAATATGGGATCCCAGTAGAAGCCAAAGGACACGTCAAATGTATATTTTGCCATAAGCATATGACTTTAGGCGTAAGCCAATTGAAATACCATCTTGCAAAAATTCCATGCAATGATATTACAACATGTGATGAATGTCCGGCTAAGTTGCTGGATTCGTCCCATGTTGCTCGGATTCGGGTCTGGATTCGCCCACGAATCCGAGTTGGGTCCTTAGTTTGGACTGTGGGTTCGCCCAGGTCCTTGTTGGAGTGAACCCAGACAAACCCAAGAGGACCTAGGGCTAAAACAACTTTAAAGAGTATTTTTTTTGTTTTTTTCCTTATGTACCTCTAAAAGGAACTTAATAATAGATATTTTACTCATCTAATCTCTTATGTTGAGGAGGAGGATGATACAGCAGCATATGGGACTAGTGGAACCAATTTGGGTTCCAATGATGAGGATCTAGATATAGTTGCAGTTGGGGATGAAGCCATTGATCCCTCATTTTATGATGATCCATTTGACCTTTGAAGGGCATTTGATACGATGATTATTGATAAACTACTAAATACTTGTCATCTATCATCATGTTTCAAACTTTATTATTTGATGAACTAGTCTATGTTTTGCAATTTAGTAATTCAATGTATAATTTTCTTTACAATCATGAAGATCAATTAATGAGCAAGTATTTAATGTTTATCGTTGACATTTGGCTTTGATCAATGATCAAGCAACAATTATTCATATTGTGAAATGACTTTGTTTTACAACTATGCATGTTTCTCTTGTATATACATGTATATATATACACTCACGAACCCACCCATGAACCCAAATGGGAAAAAAAAATTTGCCCAAACTCACGAACCCGAACCTTGAACCCGATTCCGTCCCCGAACCCGAATCGGCAACTTAGATGTCCAGAAGAGGCTACAAAAGAGGCTTTGACAAGCCTTCAAAACTATGCATAAAACAAGGCAGCAAAAAAGAGGACATTTGAGGCCATGGCAGCCCCAATGGGGACTTTTAGTTCTACAGGATCACAAACAAGTGGAGAGGGTTCTTCTATTGGGCCTTGGATACGAGGATCGAGAAGTGGTGGTGGGTCTTTAGCAGACTTTTGGGCTCCACATAACACTCCTGGTGCTCAACCCGGCTTACTAGGCAATGCATGGAACAAAGAGATGCATGAGAAGACAAAGGTGACAATTACAAGATTTTGGATCCCAATTGATATTCCCTTCAATGCCTTGCCTGGTTTGTAATGGGATCAAAAGGTAACTTTGATTTCTTTCTGGTAAGGGGTTCAAGCCCCCAACTCCTTACGAGGTGAGTGGGCCGTTGTTAAATAGTGAGGTAAGAAATATTCATCAGCTTGTGAAAGAGCAAAGGAAAGTTTGGGAACAAAAAGGCTACACTATTATATTCGATGGGTGGATAGATGGCAGAAATAGGACACTCATCAACTTTATAGTTGCTTCAAGGGTTTGGTATTTCTCAAACCAATAGATGCCTCTAATCAAGTAAAAAATGCACAAAATTTGTACATGTTGGATGAGGTGGTAATGGAAGTGGGAGTCGCTAATGTCATCCAGATTGTGACCGATAATGCAGTTGTGTATGTGGTAGCTAGTAGACTTTTGATGAAGAGGCATCCCACACTATTTTAGAGTCCTTGTGTTGCCCATTGTCTTGACTTGCTCCTTGATGACCTGAGGAAACTGCGCTAAGTGGAGAAGTTGGTTGAATATGGAAGGAATATTGTGAAGTACATCTACAATCATAAATGGGTCTTGAGTCTTATGAGAGAGCACACTAGCGGTAAGGATCTTGTACAAGCAAGAGTCACATGTTGTGCAACTATTTTTGTAAACTTGTAAAGCATATCTGGGACTTTGTTAGACCTTAAGCGTGTGTTTCTAGAAAAGAAATGGTTAGAGAGTCCTTATGCCAAGAAGCCTGAAGCAAAGAAGGTTGCGAAGATTCTGTTTGATGCTAGCTTTGAAAAGCTAATGGAGGAGATCCTCAAAGAAAGTTTTCAAGTCTTCATTGACGATGTAGTATTTAATTTTGAAATATTTACATACGTTGATTTTTGTATGATTCTTTATGTCTAGGTGTTAGAACCGTTGGTAAAGGTTCTATGAATTATGGATGGGGATAAAAATCCCATGGCCATTTATTTCGCTCATGAACTTTAATGGAAGTTTTACCACATCATAAATGGTTTCTTTTAATCCTGCTAGATTTATGGTGGGAAGATTATGGTACCACAACACCTAATATTCAAAAGCTTGCCATCCAAATATCACAGCCTTATAGTGCTTCTAGTTGTGAGAGAAACTGGAGTACTTTTCAAAACATACACACAAAGAAACATAAAAGGTTGACTCAAAAGCGCTTAAATGACTTGGTTTATGTGAAGTACAACCTTCTCTTGCACAAGAAGTCAGAAGGGAAAACTTCATATGAAGCACCTAACTTGGATGATATTGATCCATATTCAGCAAATTGCATTGCTCCTCCTGATGGTGAGGATGCAGATGTGTATGTTGTTGATCCTTGTATGTAGGTGATCCTTTATTGACAAATGAGCAACTAGCTAAGTTTGAGATGGAGGCAGATGACTGGGATGCTAATGTGGCAACACGTGAGGAGGAATATGAGCTTGGCCATCCATCAGAGGCTTTGTCAAGCTTGAGGCACCTATTGAGGTTGTTGCTAAAGAAACTACTTCAACACCACCAAGTCAGCACCAGCGGTCTCTTTTGAGCTTTACTTGTAGACACAATTTATGATTGCTACTTTTAGTTTGCATTCATACTAACACTTGAACTTTATATGTATTCAGAAGTTGTAGTTTCATGGAGTTTGACATTTATATGTATTGAACTTATTTAAATTCAAATGTTGTACTTGTTTTTTGGTATATGATTATATCACTATGTTAATCTACTAAGTTTTAGTTGTTATAAATTACTGTTTAACTCAAAACTTTGAATAATATATGGTGAAAATCTCAAATCATTATATGTTCTAAAAATTTGGTGTGTATGTATGGGTTTTTAAGAATATTTTAAGAAATTATATATTTCAAATGTTCGATAAAAGTGTCAATTTTTTGCCGAGTTTTTGCCGATTCCGATATTTACAAAAATTTCGGGTTGGCCAAGATATTACTAAAACCGAATTTTTAAACTATGACTACAATAGATGCTTCCATTTCCAAGTTTCAGGATAGGATTGAAGTTCAGCATTTAGTTTTCAAACATTTCATTTCCATAACATAAGTAATGACAATTATCTAGGTTTAGAGCACATACTTTGCAGATACTATTTCAAGTTTGCGTCCCTAGTTTCACATAACAATGAGCCTAGTAAGTCAATTGGTTACTACTTAAGGATGTCCAATCCATAAGTAAAGGTAAATCACTCTAGTTTCCAATCTGATTAAATAGACCAAGCATTTTTGGCGCCGTTGCCGAGGATGGTGTCAATCTAATCCATTTATCAAGGTCATTTTCCACGTTTTCATAGAATAGGAAGTTTAGTTGTTCTAGTATGACCTACATTTTCCAATTAGTTACTTTTTGTTACCACGCATCTTTGCATGCATAGAAGAAGAGACCACCTTGGAAGATTCCTTTTTCAGAACAACCCCTTTCAGATAGAAGAAAATCTTGATTCTAAGCCAAAAATTCCCCAAGAAGAAGACCAACCATTTGAAAATCCATTTATTGACGTCCAACAAGAATTGCCTTCATCCTCATCCTCAGAAGGATCATTGCACCTGAACGACCTCTTTGTTGAACCAAAATACCAAGATAATCCTTTAGCTCTTATCATCTATCAGCCAGGACAACAAGGAGGACCACCACCACCACTAAGGATGGAACAACCTACTTTTCCCTTTCCTAGTCCTGACCTAAATGACAACAATGATTTGAAGAATATTCCTCCCTCTGTACTTCCAAAGTTCTATGGCCTGATCACTAAAGATCCTGAAACATTTCTCTTTAAGTTTCATAACCTCTATAGGAGTTATGATTATACAACTGATGCTCATAGGCAAAAGTTGTTTCCCTCTACTCTGAAAGAAGCAGCCTTAAGATGGTTTATGGGATTTGGTGCCAATGCCAGAGAAGATTGGAATGAGATGAAGAATTTGTTCCTAACAAAGTATAAAGAATATTGTAGGGGAATTGATATGAATGGGGATGATTTTAAGATGTCACAAACGATTACGTCTCAAGGTTCTTGTTCAATTTGTAGAAGGATACCCAACATCAACTGAGCGAAGAGTCTCAAAAACCTCTTTTCTTAAAAGGTGTTAATGATGCTTGTATTGAGGCCTTGGACCTTATGGTAGGCGGTGATATCACTCAGAGTAATTGGCAAGATATCCAAAAGATTTGCCTCGATTACTCAAGGGCAGCTGTAAAGAAAGGAAGAGACTTTCGGCCTCCACCCAGCAAATCATAAGGTTTGGGGGTATCCAAAGTAGAGATTTCTTATCTCTTATATGACCTCAAGCAGGACATCATCAACAACGGCACTACTCAATTGGACACCATGCAAGCTAAAAGGAAGCATGATGAAGCTAAAGCTATGATGGCTGAATTCTGCTCACATTGCAGGTAGAAGAAAAGAAATTGTCAATGCAAGGCACTTGCCAATCTGGAGACAATGCCTTTACCTACAGAGTTTTCAGCTATTGATGGAGATGAGGTGTTTTTCGTTGCTCAATGCATGCCTTGTGCCCAGAGACAAGGTATGCCTCAAGACCCTTCGCAAAATTCTGGTTCTTATAATAATCAATGGCAAAATCAAAACCAACAGAACTGGAATAACCAATCGAATAACCAGAAAAATTGACAACAGCCTCCTTTTAATAACTAGCAACAACCTCATCCTAACCAATGGCAACAGCCACAGCAGAATTGGCAGCAACCATAGCAAAAATGGCAACACCCACCTAACCAATGGAAGCCTCCACTAGGTAACTGGTAACAGTCACCTCAATGGAGGCCTAACCAGTAGTACAGCGCCCTGCAGCAACCCCAACAGCAAGCTATAATGCCTCCAGCTCCTGCAACCAATGCCAGTCCTTCTAAGCAAGCCCAATTGCCAATCTGGAGACAAAGCCTTTACCTACGGAGTTTAAAGCTATTGATGGAGATAAGGTGTTTTTCATTGCTCAATGCAGGCCTTGGGACCAGAAACAAGGTATGCCCCATGGCCCTTTGCAAAATTCTCGTTCTTATAATAATCAATGGCAAAATCAAATCCAGCAGAACTGGAATAACCAACCTCTGAACCAATGGAATAACCAGCAGAAATGGCAACAACCTCCTTTTAGTAACTAGCAACAACCTCCTCCTAACCAATGGCAACGGCCATAGCAGAATTGGCAGCAACTATAGCAAAAATGGCAACACCCACCTAACCAATGGAAGCCTCCACAAGGTAACTGGCAACAGTCACATCAATGGAGGCCTAACCAGCAATACATTGCCCTGCAGCAACCCCAACAGCAGGCTATAATGCCTCCACCTCCTGTAACCAATGCCAGTCCTTCTAAGCAAGCCCAATTGCCAACTCAGCCTACCCCTAACCCAAACAACAAGCAGGCACAACAGCAAGTTTATTGATCTGATATGAATCAGCAGCCTACCTATGCCATAAAGGTACATGATATCCATTTAAGATCAGGAGTTACCCTACCTTCCACAGCCCAACCAGTTATAACTGAAGTGACTGCTGATGAGAATTTAAATGTGGAAGACAAGGTTGAAGTTCCTCCCACACTAGTGCAGGATCCTGCAACCACGTTTCCTCCTTTCCCTCAGGCTTACTCAAGCTATACCTTAGAGCTGAGAATGCAGTTGCTGCTGAGCTTTTGAATCAATTAAAGCAAATGACTGTTATAATTCCTTTCCTAGATGTCATCAAGGAAGTGTCGAAGCTATTAAAGATGCCTATGTTAAAAGCTCTTGTAGGAAGAGGAAAGTTCCTCAGAGTGTTCAAGTTTTAGGACAATTGTCTGAACTCATGTCCCATGAAGGGCATGGGACATGTCTCTTCACAGCTTATTCTCAATACAAATAATATATTGCTATCATTTGGAAAATACATACCAAATATCATGGTAGTGTTAATACATTTGCAGCAGATCCTGAAAACTAACAGAGATAGATCTTAAACTTGAGGAAATCCACTTTGCCTCCTTATTGATGTTAATGCAATGTAATTTCATGCAAACTTCAAATTTTCCTTCATGTTTTCTTATCAGCTTTGGTAAACTTAATGTTTTTCTCCTATGTTTTGCAAGGTCCATTCAAGGAGGAGAAGGTAGAGGGCAAGATAATGTTTCGAGGCCTCAAAACTTCAAGCTACAAGGAGATGATCAAGCTCAAGGTTGGAAATGAGAAGGAAAGTTCAATATCAAGACAATTAAAATGCAAGTGTGGATGGAGATCGAGGCGGACATGAAGACTGAAGAGAACACGATTAAACTGGGAGGGGACGGGGGTGAGTCAGTATAATAACAATTTTTTAAAACTTGTATCCAAGCAACTAGCTTCAATAACTGAAATATAAAAAAATGCACATGAACATTATGACACAATGGCTACGTAAACCACGGAAAATAAATGCTTTAATATAAACTTGTTCTTTACAATATTTAGTAAGCACCAACCTACTAGAGGCTCCAACCCCTAATTTTATGAGCACTAACTCACTGGGAGCTGCAACTCTCACTATCTGAAAGGGCCAACCTTGAAACAAAGCGCCTACTTCAATTATGAATATAAATCTGAGATTCCAACTGATGGATATGCTGTATTCTTTAATCTAAAGCCAGCCAATCTTCAACTAATATTCCTTCTCTTTTCACTCTTCACACTTATCTCATGCATCTGATACATACATACATATATATCAGATTAAAAAATCTAAATATATATATTTCCCTTTTTATCTTCTTAACTCACTTCACTCTGCTGACTTATTTCTTTTTCAAGAATTCAATCTATACTTATATTTTACAATTGATGACAAAGGTCATGTCTCTTGCCCAAAAGAGACATCAGTTGGATTCCTTTTACTAATATTTTTTTTTATCTATATCCATAAATCTTAATATTGTCAGCTCTTTAAAAAAATTATTAACTTTTTAAAGTAATCGAATTCATAGTATTTCCTGATGTCGATTTATGAGGAGAGACTTTCTTTCGTAAATACTAATGTGCTGCTTCTTTTTTAATTGAATCATATCTTTTTAAAACTTTAATCACTGATAAATCTAACCCTATTTTTTGCTACGTTTTAATGTTTCCATGTATTAGTTAATCTCCATCTGGTCTTTATCTCCAACGCTTTCATCGCTGCTATATATTTTATAACTTTCTTAATTGCTGATGACTTCATCTTGTTTGCTGCTACCTTATATTCAATTGTTTAAACTGCCCCTCAACATATCTCGTATATTATCGTATTCTCACTTGCCGTCTCTGTGATGGATTCTCCTAGTTGGCTGAAGAATTTCTCACAAGTGATTGTCTATGTCTATTTATTAATGCAGAGGTATATCTATATCTGCTATTGACAGTATTGATTATTGATCATGGTTTGATTTTTAATCGTTGATATCACTGATATGCTACTAACTAGTGACTTGTACCCTCATCTCATATATGACCAATAGGAATATGTTCTCGATTCCATAATCCCCAATTCCTTTGTTTCACTAATTTAATATCTTACACAACAAGTAGTCTGAAATAACCTTCTTGAAAAATATGCACTCTTCTCATCAATTTCTTCTTATTGAATCTGCCTACTCTTCCCTTCTTTGTTGCGTAAAAGCTTTGTTTACAAGCATCAATGGCTTGACATCAAGGGCATTTTTTTTAATCAAATATAACCTTATCAATTCCCCAATTGCAATCAAGTACAATCATTTTAAAGTCAGGCCACGAGGAAGGATTTCAAAGGATGGAGAAAACTCGAAAGATGAAGTCATAGAGGTTATTACAGTCATCCTCAAGAAGAATTGATAGTTTTGGAAGAGTTAATCAAAGTTAAAAATGTTAAGTATCAGGAAATATTTTCTCTTCATCAAATGGTTAAATAGATCTACAAGACAAGGATGATGAGGTGGGAATTGGTTGTCTCCTCCAATAAGAAAATTCCAATTTCAAGCACAGACAATCACAACAAGCCAAGTGTCCTATTTTTTCTTTGGCTATTGAAATCATTATAATTTTCTTATTGACCCATGAATTGGTGGCCTCATGAAATTGGCTATAAGTTTGGCAAACCCTAATCAAGATTTCTAGGATTAAATCATCGCCCTTGATCTTGGGTCGATCTTGGCCCTTCGTTGTAACAAAACTACTATAAAAGGCCTTCTCATTTGTAATTCGTTAGCTTAAGATATTAGAGGCAGTAGAGAGCTAGAAGATTAGAGTAGGTCAGCTAAGGGAGAGACTTAATGAAGTTGTTGCTATAATGCTTGTCAAAGTAATTGATAATTCATTTTTGGTCTCTCGTGGTGGATTACTGAATATTGCTTTGAAGTGTTGCATAGTTTCCTCAATCTTTCACTTGGAGTAGATTTCTTTTTATGTTGAAGTAGCTTAGTTGAATGGAAAACATCGTGGATGTCTATTTGCTTGACTCAAACAAATCCACGCCACTAGCCTCTTGCTAATGGTAGAAGTGCCTTGTATGGCAAGCCTATGATTGAATGCACTTAACTTCAATTGATGTTGAATCTATAGTTTGCATCCATTTGAGGGGATTGGAGAGGAGATATTGATTTAAAATTGTTCCTTAGAATCTTGCACTAGGTGGGTAGAGCCACTGGCAAGATTACATCTAGTGGAGTCCAAGTCATCCATGATTCCTTACATTCATAGTTAGGACTAGAAGTTAGCCTATTTAATTTTGAGTTGAAGTGGAAAGGTTTGAAGATCAAAACTATATTTTCATTGCACATTGTAGAGCCAAATCTATAAGAGAAAGAGTTGATATCCATTGAATGAATAGTGTAAGTCCCTTTGTGATAACAAGCATGTCACATCATAAAACTGAGTGAAGTCCACAATTAAGAAGGAACCTTGAAGTCATTTCATGATTTTACTTTGCAAGATTAGCATGAGAGATGACCTTATAGCAAGAGAGGATTGAGTAGTTCATGTTTTATTTTGAAACATTGGGTATTTGATGTTTACCCCCGTGGGGTAACATAGACTAATTACATACAAAAGGAAAAGTACTTAACACAGAAAGGAAAGAGAGAACAGTAATATTATATTCATTGATTGATTATCGTACACAATTGTATTCCATACCAACATGTTGTTAGAAATAATAGTCCACCAAGATAACTGAGGGGGGGGGTATATCAGTTATCCAATTAAAACATTTATCAACCTTAATTAATCTTAACCATGCAACCAAAGTAAACAGCAACCATAACAAGATGCACATACATAATTACACTAGATTTGTTAACTAGGGAAACCCTTGCTCAGAGGGAAAACCCCTGTGGGAATGATGCCCACAAAGATATATTGATATATGTATTCCTTGTTAGAGGATGGACCCTGTTAGGAGTCTATAAACACATTCAGTAGATATGAGTCCATGTTAGGAGACTTTGAATCCCTATTAGGGATTCCAACCCTATTAGGAGTTGTGGAATGCAGAAGGACCCACTGTCCAAACAGCTTCTGGGGCAAGACCATTGAACTTCACTGTCCAACTGATCTCTCCACTATTCGTTGCAGAATAATTGTTCGTACTGTGCTTTATCCTCTTTCCTCTGTCCTGTCAACCAGACCAATCACTGTCAGACCTTGTAGACCAAGTCACGAACCTCAGATCCAAATATCAAACCTCAGATCTCTAAATAAAACCTTGGCAACGAAGTTTTCTCCAACTTCGCTCTGCTCTGCTTATCTTCGCAATTAACTTGTTTCTCTTCTATTCTGCTCTTCGTGCTTCATGCAATCGTCCATACATAACAAAGGAAAATGTCCTTCCTTTATACCGAATCCATAAAACAATTCCCTAAGTCAACTATTACACCTCAATTAATTATTATAGGACCTCATTAAGAACACGTTATACTTTAGCGATAACATCAATCTGTCTCCTTGTAACTTGAATATCTTTCTGCACGTATAATGTTATGATGAGCATGCTCATCCACGTCATATACAATATTTCTTCTACACGCCTTTAACCTCGATTCTCAAAATAACAACCCTACTAAGAGATATAACAATTTTACCAAAGCATGCTTTTGTAAACTCTATCTCAAAACAGTCGTCACCAAAACTTGCATAACTTCTTCCAAACTTAATATATTTTGCTCTCGAGATTAGCTGCATATGCTGGACACTTAATAGTATCTCCCATTAACCTCACTAGTGAAAATACTCAATGATCTGTCCGTACCAACTTGATCTTTAACGTTGTTCTTTTGTCAGATACCATAGAAAACTACTATGTTGACATCAATGACAAACACAGTCATGAATGTAACATATCATCATGATAATGATCTAATCATGTTTCTACAATACTCCCCCATAAGAATATCATCAAAATTCATGTTTCCAACACGTGTCCCCATTAAAGGAAATAATGCATACATATAGTGTATGAGGGGTCGCGAGGCGAACCGTCATGATCGTGTAACTCCCTTGAATGTGCCAACCGTCTAACTACCCAAAAACCCGACAACATCATCCCCCTAAAAGAAAAGTCGTCTCCTAACGACTTACAAATTACAAAATAGGAGACTAGCTAAATACATCAAAAACACAAACTAAGGGGGAGGTGGCCTCCCTGGAGTGTCCAGCAACTGACGCAACTTGTAGATCTGATCCGTGCAAATGCGCAAATCCTTCTGCGTCCTCGTGTTGACTTCCACAACATCCTTCAGTAAAAGTGTTGCCTTCATGGCATGTGCTCCCTTCTGTGCACAAGCTACTTTGGCCTCCGCTAACTCCTTTTCAGCCTTTTCCTTGTCTTGCAAGAGCGTTGCTCACTCTGTTGCCCAAGCTACCTATTGGCTAGCTCCTCCCAAGCCTTCGCCTCCACCTCTCAGTTGCAACTCTGTTTGCCTAAGCACACCGTTGAGCATAGTAGGCATCTTTATACGTCGCTACTACCTCATGTGCAAGCTTCTTCATGGTGTTGTTGCTCAGTCCCAACTTAGGTTTTGTAGCCCAGTCTGCCATCATCTCTGGCGTATCCACCACTAGCCACCCTCTTGTCTCAGAGCAAGAGCTGAAACGTTTGGGGCAACTTCTCTGTATGTAGGCTCGAATCAACTACAATTCCTTTGTTTTGGTCATGGCATCATGTCCAAGTACCCAACCTTCCTCAAACACATCCTGTAGAGACTTAATGTACATCATTGTTCTCTCTATGTCCGACCCATAGTCTATCCTGTCCTCATCCTCGTCGTCCTCCTGAACCTATGGGATTGTATCTATCTCCATTCCTCTTGTGGCAGCAGCTTCCACCTCTGGTGCAACCCCCTCATCTCTTGGCACATCCTCGAACGGTGGAATCCCCCTCTCTTGTGGTGTTGTGATGGTTGGTACTCTAGCCAAAACCTCTTCCCGTCTAGGGGAGTGAATGGAGGTACCGACGTCTGAAGGAGTGAATTGAAATTGTTGTCGCAAGAACATACTAGCACGGTACATCACCTAAACATCCTCTTCCTCTCGTTGTGCTGACTGTGTCATGCTCACTGGGTCAACAATCAAGGTGGAAGCAATGGTGACGACAACCTCTGTGTCAATCACCTCTAGTCTGATATGAGGCTCTGGTGATCTGTTCTCATCTGCCTCTGTATCCTAGTGCATCTCCATCACGCCTTCAGCTGGAATTAGAGTCACATCTAAGCTAGTCTAATCCTGGGCAACTTCTACTATCTGACTCTCCTCAGGGGCGGCTACCTGGGATGGCAATTCTAAAATCTTTGTTCCCATCATCCCTGGGAAGACTACCTCCCTCTCCTCTGTCGCCTACTCAGTCACCACTACTTCGGTCTTGGTCATCTCCAGGGGTGGTGTCATAACAATAGGTGCTCTCATCTAGCCGAATGGTAGGATAGAAGGATTGGAAGTGGTGGGTACCAAGTGTACCGAAGTAGGTAACAAAGGTGCAAAGAGTGACCTAGGTGGACACTGCATCGGTCTCGTCGTCCTCATCCTCAGTCAGAGTGTTGTCTCTCTTAGAAGTAGTCCCATCACTCTCTGCGGTATCCTCCCGGCTGCAATCAGTGTCACCAAAGGCACCCAGCTCCTACATCACCCTCTTCTGGCCAACCATTGTGCCAGCTGTGTCTAAGTGTCGCCAAAAAAGTATTGGAGGCTCTCCCTGTGCCAACTTGCCTTTCGACAGTACCTCTAGCACATCAACAGGAACTTGGTGAAGTGCAGCCTCCAAAAATAATCTGATAGTATGGTGGGGCATGTAAAAAGTGCGGTACTACATCATAAACTCCTCCATTCAATCTGCCAGGGGGGTTGCCCAATCATGTACCACTCCCGTTCATGATTATGTTCATAAAAATAATCTACGATAGAGCAATATCTAAAGCCCTACATGCTCTCCTTAGCCAACTTTTCATGACGTTCGAGATACAACGCCAAGGCCCTTCTTAAGACAAACTAACATCTCATCTCGCGATTCCTTGTGCCTTTTATAATAGAATCAAATTCATCGGTTGTGAGTTCTCAACCAACCAGCTTAACCCAATATACCTTTCGGTCCTATGGAAGCTTGTGGTTTTCTATTACCACCTTACAACCTCTTTGTCCTGGAATACCAAAAAAATTGGTCAAATTGTAAGTTTTGAAGGAGACAGTGATAAGGTGTTTTTTGTATTCGAATGAACTTCTCCAACTATACTTGTCATATTATTCAATCATGATTCGCAGTACCTACTCAAAAATTTGGATGGAAAACACTGGAATATGGATTGCCCAATGCACCTATGCTCGTCCCATATGCCCTCTTGTCGAGCTTTCGTGGGCTTCCCAAAGGACACTTTGTACTTCCTTCTCCATAACTCATCTTTTCAATACTTGGTATGGCCCCATTTTATACAACAAACCATTAATCAAGGAAAACATTCTACTCTTTAATACCAACTTCTATCGTTCGCCTAGTGGCATCTCCATAGGGAATTATGAAGTGGATAGATATTCGTCAATGGTTTTTACCACTCCCGAAGGATGGCTATACAAAATAAATGTGCCTCTGGGAAGCCATCATTGACTCCTTTCAATGGCTCCCCCGACTTTATCGGAGATAGTTAATCGGATATAACGTGGCTCTTCCCCGATCGCACCACAATGGTGAATGTAAACTCCTGGAGTAGCAACAACCATCTACTCACCCTCCCCTGAATAATGGGTTTGTTTACCAAGTGCATCAATGCCCGACAGTCTATGTAGAATGTGAATGGCGTTGCCAACAGATAATGTCTGAACTTTTATACAGCATACACCATTCCTAGAGCCTCCTGCTCTATTGTGTTGTAGTTCTTCTCCGCCTTTGACAACAATCTACTAGCAAAGTAGATAGGATGATCCAAGCCATGATCACCCATTTGCGCAAGTGTTGCGCCAATTGCAAAGTTAGACGTGTCCACGTGCACGTGAAACTCTTTATCCCACTTCGAGTATGCCAAAATTGGTGCCCCTAGTGATCTCGTCTTCAATTCCTTAAAGGAGGTTTCTTGCTCCTTACCCCAAACATAGGGTTCCCCTTTTCTTGTCAGCCTAACGAGGGGGCATGAAACTTGAGCAAAGTTCTTTATGAACCTCTTGTAATATCCAATGTGTCCTAAGAATGATTTGACTCCACTGACATCAATCGGCACTTCCATCTCCACTATCACGCGTATCTTGTCTGGATCAGTTTTGAGTCCTATCTTACACACAATGTGCCCCAACAGCTTACCCTGGGGTACCATGAATCTACATTTCTTCGGGTTCAATGCCAGCATGGCCCGACGACATCTTTCCATGCATTCCTCGAATGCTGCCAAATGCGTCTTGTCCACTGAAGATAGACCAATCATCCAAGAATGTGCAAAAGTTTCCTACGAACATTTTATCAAAGATATGAAGAATTATTCTTTGGAAGGTTGTTGGCACATTGCACAAACCGAAGGGCATCCGTTTATATGTATAGACATCATCTTCTACCACGAAAGTGGTCTCCAACTTATCCTCATCCATGATTGATATCTGGTTATTACCAAAGAACCCGTCCATAAATGACTACATTTTGTGTCCAACAACTTCTTCAAGTATTGTATATGTGAACTGAATAGGGAAGGGGGCTTTTATAGTGACAGCATTCAAGTAGTGGAAATCAACACAGATCCTAATCTGGTTTGCCTCCTTTTTCAATGATATCACAATGGACAAGACTCATTCACTTGTCTCAACTCGAAATATGATTCATGCCTCTAGCATGCGTTGGATCTCTTAATCAACCCTAGCTGCATAATTCTTGTTCATCCTATACGGTCTCTTCTGCACAGGTATAGCGCCAGGCACTAGGGGTATACGGTCTACGCACAACTCTGGTGGTATACCCTTCATGTTCTTGTAACTCCAGGCAAACACATCTTTGTACTCCATGAAGATTTTTAATGCTGAGGTCTCTAACACAAGATCACAATCATCCCCAACCAATATGTTGCGCAGACTCTCTTCATCCGTGAGATTCGTGACCCATACCAATGGCTCTTCGTACTTGATTGGTTTCCCTACGTCAAAGTTGTGAGCAAGACTTTCATTCACCCAAGCTTCTCCTTCTTTGTACTCCTTGAACTCCAGCAAAAACACCTCCTCTTCTTCATCTCGTCCTTCCACTTCTAGCATATTGCAACTCATGAATAACTCATAATCTTCCATTTGCCAATGGAAGAGTCTGTTCAAGGAATCCAAGTAATCTTCCAAATATCTTTCAGGTTCCAGCACGCCTTCATCATTAGGCTCCATCTCATCTCTTCCCTCATCCCTTCCACCAGACTCTCCGTTGGAATCAAATTTCGAACCCATCTCCTCACTCACCATTTGTGTACGAAGGTCACTAACGAATTTCCTTCCGCTGATCTCCAATGAAAGCGTGTTTTTCTTCCAATTGTGGTTTGCCCTTACTACTACTAGCCATCCCCTTCCGAGAATGGCATTATACCCCTTCTTTTTTAATGCAGTCATGAAATCTAGCAGAAATGGTTGGGTTCCAATGATGACTGGTTGAGCCATCAATGTTCCTAGAGGTTTGATGCCATGTTGATCTACACCGAGTATGGTGAAGGTGGGGGGCCACAAGGTAGGCTTCCCAAGTTTCTTCCACGTCTACTCCAGAAGCACATTTACCCCTAACCCACCATCAACTATGGTATCGATGAGGATTGTCCCAAGGATACCCATCTCAATGACCGCGAGGTAACGTCCATTGTTCAACACAAGTAGAATAGGGTCTACCGCTGATCCTCCCGAAATGGTTGGTTGTTGTGTGGTGTTGGTACTTGATTGTACGGTGCAAGTGTTTAGTAATGTCATCTTCAATTGGGGTAAGGTGTGAAGGAGGTCTTGTCTTTTAATTGGAACCTCCATTTGCAATATCCACCCTAGTATGTTATTCTCAGCCTCCGTTCTTCCGGAGGTACTTGTAGCTACAGGTGAATCCCCCTTCACTTTCATTGGCTTCTCTATTTCCTCCTTCGCCTCCCGTATTCTCTACTTCTCTGTATGGGGATCAGGGTACATGGCTTGTTTCACCTGATTACGAGTGACTACCAGTACTTCTTCGTCTTCAATGTTGGGGAGGTTCACCCAAGGCTTTGAGCAATTGGCTTCTTCATGATCTCCGAGACCACACCATTGACACAATTTCTATGGTGTGTCATTTTTTCTCGCAATCTCAGGTGAAGTGACCCCACTAGCTACACACTCGACACTGAATCATCAGTCAGCCCTTCGAATCATATTGCATTTGGCTTTTGTTCTCATTACCTCCTCTTCCTCTTAGCCGGTTATTTCGAAACCCACCTGATGACACGTTTGTTTGGTGGTTGGCAGTGGCTTCCCCGGAGGTAGATGGTTGTGTTCATGGATGAAAAGCACTTGTGGCCCTCTCGTTTTTAAGTTATACGAGCAGTCCTTGGTGGAATGGCCCATCACCTAGCAGATGTCACATAATGACTTTTTAGGACACGCTCCTTTTGTGTGCCCACTTTTTTTGCACTTTGTGCATCACATTTCTCCTTCGTCATTCCGCCCTACGCCTCCTTTCATCGTTTTGAACTCTAGCATCATGTTTTCCATATCCTTTTGTAATGCTTGTACCTTTTTATTAGATTCATCATCGTTGCTACTATCCTTGTCTAAAGATTCATCACTCTCAAATGATGACTTGCTTTTCTTCTTCTTCTTTAATGTTTTACTTTCACTTTCCAAAATCATAGCTCTATTATACACATCATTGTACGATGTCAGCGGTACATTCTCATTTTTCTTCTCAGAGATGCATTTAATCTATCGACAAACCATCTCTTCTTTATTTCATCTAGTGGTTGGGTTTCCATCATCTCGAGCAATTCCTTTAACCTTCTATCGTATGCTCAGACAGTTTCCTTCTTCCCTTGTTTAGCAATGTAGATCTTTGTGACGATCTCATTATCGTCCCGAAACATTAAATTCTACTTGGAATCTTTTCCTAAGATCATCCCATGAACCTATTTTCGTTTTGTCGATGTCTAAATACCAGTCAATGGCAACACCATGTAGGTTTGCATGACACTGTTGAACCCATTCGTCTTTATCGATAACCCCATTTGTTGCCCAAATAGTTTCGCATGTACGGCAATGTCTAACAGGATCTTCCTTCCTGTCACCAGTAAACTTGGGTAGTTTTTGTTTCGGCCCTACCATAATTGGTGTCCACTATGTTGTTAAGGGTGGTATCGTCTATAACAATTGTTGTTGTTGTGCCCCATGCAAAGTTTGTGTCTACATGTGAACTTGTGCATGTGTGCACTGCAGTGTGATAACTTTTGAGAAGAGGTGTGGTCGACTATCGAACTGTACTCACTCGAACGGTGTATCCAAGACAAAGTAATCATCGTGCACTCATGCTCCTTCAACACCTTGAGCCACGTTTTTTACTTCTATCTAGGTTCCCCACCCATGGTGCATGCAAGTTTAGAAACTCCTCCCTCGTCTCCTAAACCAGATTCAAACATTGTCGCATCTATTCGAATAAGTCCTCGGTACTTCTCAGTAGCAGATGGCTGGGCAAACCCTACTCTCCATTCAATGCACCTCCCTCAGCACCGACATCACCCTCCGTGACCCCACCGTCGTACCAATCAACAAGTTGCCTGAGCTTTTGTCGTTGCCCAACTTGTTGTGCAAGGATCAAAGTTTGTTGTGTGGCGTGAATATCACCATTATTTTGTCCATTTCTATTTTCATTTTTGTTCAACTAATTTGGCATTAATACTCAAAAAACATCATAATTAGCAAGAACACTTTTATTTATGTAGAGTCTTCATACATCATCATTGTCCTCTATGCAACCATTACAGAGGTTAGTGTTCTTTTCCACTCACACTCTACTCACATTCCCATGGCCTAGGGCTCATGGGTGTGACCTTCAATTGTTTTCATTACGCCCTTCCGATTCTGGATGGTTGCATTCCCAGAAGTTTCAAAAGGTCTGTTGCCTTTGTTGCTCTTGCTCGATTTCCTCTCATTGTCATCTCGATGACAAAAAGGCTTGTGCAAACAGTCAAGGGAACTAATGCAACAATCGGTTGACAATAAGGCTCACATTCTGCGAGTCACAGAGAGTGTCCTCTGGAACCCCGTCACATACAACTTCTCTCCTTACAAAGATTTCAATACTCGTCCAGAACAGAAAGTGGAGGTTTTCCATCAGTTCGTGCCCCCCTTTGAACAATTCAGGGATTCTATTTTCGTTAATTCTCATGTTCTCCTCAAGAGGTATTCCCATTTACTCTATTTGTGGTGTGCCATTGGTCACGCCACTTTCCCTAGATTCGAAAACAACAACGGCGCCAAATGTTTACCCCCATGGGGTAACAAAGACTAATTGCATACAAAAGGAAAAGTACTTAACACAAAATGGAAAGAAGAGAATAGTAATAATATATTCATTGATTGATTACCATACACAATTGTATTTCATACCAACATGTCCCCATTAAAGGAAATAATACATACATATAGTGTCTGAGGGATCGCAAGGCGAACCGTCGCGACCATGTAACTCCCTCGAATGTGCCAATCCTCTAACTACCTGATAACCCGACAACATTTGATTTTGTATGTTGTAGTCGAATAAAACTCACATCAACAGTCACCTATTTCTACTATTTCTTATCCTACATATCCACCCACTACTCCTCTTTCTAGGTTCCAATCTTTGTCACATATTCAACATTCTTCACATCCCATGCTTATGGACATTACCTCAACGTTCATGTCCAAGATACCCTATACATTCCCCATCTTACACTTGAAATTGTATCTCCCATTCCTGTTATTCATTTTCTCAGATTAATTGGGGCCATTGTTAATCTCCTCTCTTGTGAGAAATTCCTCTAGAAGACAACAGTGGAAAAAGAAACATCTAAGTATGTTAAATCTGAGGTAATCTGAATGAGGAAGATTGTGCTGTTTTATAAGATCAATTTATCAGTAACCTCATCTATCATATGAGAGTCTGAGCCCAAAAAGCTGATGTAACAATCCTGATTAAATAGAGTTTTTCATCATCAATTGGTCATGGAGAAAACCAATCCTCCCAAGTGGCAGTTACTGCACAATATTGGGAATAGGCTATATACTGTGTTAGCCAAAGCAAGAATAGTGAGAGAAGATATTTCATGAGTAGAGTGTGACATGATGAGAAGGATGTCCACTTATGAGGTATCGCTAGAGATATTGAGTCCCACTCTTATTCTTGTACACTTCAAAATCAATGGTTGAGATAGGTGCAGCGTCAACCATCAAAGAGTAATAAACATTCACTTGGTGACAGCTGTAAATAATTTTTACTCACCTTCTATGAGAGGTTGTCAACATATTAGGGCATCAAAAAAGCTTGGGTAATGTTAGATACCATGCAACTTCCTGGGGGACACCTCTTTCAACATATGTTCGCCAACAAAGAGGGTATACAGATTGAGCATGATGAGGTACAGTCTTAATTTCAAAAGCTGGTGAAGGTTAGACTTGACAGGTCGGCATGATGAAGACAGACAAGTTGTTCACTATTTCTGGATATATTTAGGGTGCAGATGAGAGATAAAATTAATTGACACATTGGTCACACAGAGCAACCTTACCTTCAATGTGCAGGTGATTCAGATGGATTCAAAGCAACAACCTGAAAGATCACAAGTACAGAGTTTCATTGACAGATTCCAGACAGCATAGGATACAGGGGATACTGCTGCTCCATTGGGTGGGTTCCACGCTAGTTATTTTTAGCTCTCAATGTTTTGATTACTACTCTTCTTGTTTATATTTATTTTTGTCTCAGCTTTTGAGATGATCTATTTAAGAAGTCCTAATTTTACTGGACCTCCTAAAAGATCTAATCCTACATACTTTATATTCTTGACAAAAACCTATTCTTTAAATTTTTTATTTCAGATGATATATTTAAGGACAAGGTTGTATTTAAATATTACTTTTTGTACAAGCAACCTATTTTAGCGTCGAAGCTGCAATATTCAATAAATCACATTCAAAAAAGTTTGCAGAAATCTCATTAACTATGTTCCACGGCATTTCGGAGATGGGTGCACGGCAAGGGACACATTTCCAGGATGTTTCCTAGAGGGCCAAAACAGGGGATGGTACTATACCAATTTTTAAATATGTAAGTATGGATTTTCAAAAAATTTAATGTATTACATGCTTTTTATGTTTTATATAACTTTTAAAGGGAACATTTATTGTGAAATCAGAAAATGTCTTGTCTGAGACACAAAATAAACCTGCAACTCCAACACTTTGATGCATGCATGAAACATAGATTCAACTTAGTGCCAGCTTAAAACCATTAGTTAATGTCAAAACCCACTTGGCTTTGTTTCTACTTTGCTGTCTTAAGAAAAACACTGACTTACGTTGGTTTTTAAAATCTTCCACAGCGTTTTGGGGGCAGTGACGAGGGGACGGCAGGGGACGTGTTTCTGCGACATTTCCTAGAGGGCCAAAAAAGGGGATGCCCCGTGTAACATAGCTTATAAAAAAAGTGTTATTAATACGTCAAATTTCAATAGGATTTGTTATGCCTACTAGCTGCTAGGATTATTGTTCAAAGTCTTTTTGTAATATCTACAGCTTTGTATTCAAGTTTTCATCAAAGCTCGTAATTGTAGCTTCAAACACTCCCTTGGATTCAAGTAATCTATTAAGTGTCTCTTTTCAATACAATGTTTATGTTGAAATTACAGATCTTAGTTTCTGTGTCATCTGAAAAGCATGAACCTTTGCTCATTGTTAACACTATCCACATTAGGCAAACAAACATAAAACCTCATCTTGTTTCAAAATACTGGTTAGCCTTGTGTACTACCCCGAGAACAAAAGATAGGGTTTCCTTTAAGATTTTTGGTACTGCATACTCAAAAGTCCTGCTACTTTTAGGTTTTATTTTTAATTTTCCCATTTTTAGGAAATTATCATTTCACTAACTCTTCAAAAAGGAGCTTCCCTTTCGAATTCTGCAAATTTCTACCTTACAAATTGTTCCATTATTTTGTCATGAAAAGGACATATTACAATGCTAACACGCGGATGCAAAACATTTTATGAATGCGTTCTGATTTACTACTTGTGATGCCAGGTTTTAGAAGCATAAACAATAAATAGTCAACTTAGAGCTATAACCATATATTCTTGGGCATAACAGGGACATTAGTGTGTCATAAAAGGCATAATGCATAAATATTGGGGTGGTACTGTTACAACGGCCACCTGGGCTCGAGAGCCTCTGCTAAGCTGGTGAGCTAATGAGCTTCATTCTGCTGGTGGACCACTGTGCTCACAGGCTTGGGCCCTGTGTTTCTCAGGGATTGGAGCTTCCATTGTGTTCCAAGCAGGCTGAGGGATCATTGACTCCCTCAAATCAACCAATCAAGAAAAACATGAACATTCCTATGCGCATTATCTAGCATGTCTAGTGAATCAAAACATCAGTTTTTGCACTGTAATTTTGTTTCATATTAGTGCGCTTTTCATCAGTCTTTCCTTCAGGGCCTTAAAATAAGTTTCGCTAGTAACTTAAAAAGGATTTATACAATTGATAAATATATGGATTCAGAAGTGCTCATATCAAGTAACAAATATATGACCTTGCATTTTCTGCTTTTACTAGATCAATGAAACCAAAAAGTAATCTTCCAAATTAAATACAGCTTCATGTTTCGTCTAGAATGAGCTAAACACTAGAAAAATGAATGTATACATAATAATAACTTATAATGCAAGATTGTTATTATCACTTGCCTTTGCATCTATCATCACCTCTAGGCATCTCTGCCTTCACCGTTGAACTTGCCTCTTTCACAACTTCCAAAATAGTATTTGCTAGTCCATCTGCTGCAAGTGAAGTCTTGGAGAGTTCAACTGTGGTTTTCCCTGAAGGAGAATGCATAGAATTTTTATGCTGACAGTGGCCACATGGTTGGTTTTTATTTGCAAGGCCGGCACCCAAAGAGGGGCAGGTAGCACACTGGCTGCAAGGTCCCATGCATGGTAATGGTTGATCTAACCAGCAATGAGAATATGGATGGCAATAAGCTTGCATGGGAGGATATAATGACTTGTAGTAAGCATCTTGATCCAACTGCCCACTCCCACTCCATTGCATATTTGGATTAACTTGCTCATTAGTGACCTGGTGATTCCAACCATTTAATTGATAAAGTTGGTGCAGCACTTCTTGTCTCTGTTTCTCCAGTTCATAATAATTGTTAACTAGATGAATGTGTTGATCATCAGCAGAATTCATCTTCTCTGAAGGCCATGTATGTTCTGCCCCAACATTTTCTGTACCATGCAGTTGCCCGGCTGAGAAATCTTGCAAAGGTTCGGCTTGTCCAGCTTCTCCAGAATCTGTCAGATATGTGTGTGGGTGGCTAGAAGTAGCTCCCATTGTCTCCTCATTTCTTTCCTCTGAGCTTCTATCACTTTAAATCCATGTAAACAAGTGAGATATCTCTCTTTCTCTCAAACAAAAGGGTACACACATGCCTAGTAAAATTTTGAAAAACACGATACTAAAAAAGAATACAGATAACTACAAAATTAAAGACCAACAGAGATATGAAGCTACAATATGGAGAGGTAGACCAAATAACTCAATAAAACGTCAGAATAAAAAATTCACTTGTGCAATAGTATCAAATAAAAAACAAAAATGCAAATTTTTATTTAATACTGCTCTCACAGATGGAAAATGAGGCGTACTCAGTATACCATATGTTAACATAGAATGCCATCAACAAAATCAAAAAACATGTTGGTTAATTCCCTCTATAAAATATAAAACCATGGAGAAAATTATATTAGAATCAGCATGAAGACCTACATATACTCCACAGAATGCCATGTGGCATTTCTCTTTGTTGTTCCTTGAGAGACTGACCCAATGAAAGTTTTAATGAAATACATATTTTAAGTATGATGGAGTTGACAGCTCTTTCAATTTATTAAATAAGAGGTACACCTTACATGCGTTAGTGTTATCCAAGAGAGAATGCAAGTCACTAGTGGTACTAATCTGTCGAAATTAATCGCAATAATAAAGTTGTATATTTTCTAACCATTACAGCATTCTAATATTAAAATTAACAAATTATACAATATTAAGGCTAATGCAAGGAATGAAGTGAGCACTTGTACTAGCTACAAGGCAAAAACATAAACAATTATATTCAAATTTCAACGGGAAGAAAAAAGAATGATTGGCCATATGTATAATTGTAGAGCTTTAGGTAATAGAGCATACTGTCTCTTTGATCACTTCATACCACTGCAGCATTAAACATATAAATAATTCACATTCTAAGCTCCAATAACTCTTCACCAAAGGTCAGCAAAAGCTTAGGCAAACAAGCAAAATATAAGGTCAAAAACTATTCAGGATGTTACACAAGGTTGTAACCACTGTTATCGTGGTTCTTTTTATGTGTACCTACTTGGGAACCTTCCGAGGCTTGCAAGAAACAAGATTTATCTCATCATCTATCATGCCTTCTAGATATTGAAAAGATATGCAGATCTATTTTGTTCTTGCTCAACAATACGCATGATCAATTTGGAATGGAACTTTGCTCCATCTATCACTGTCTACCATTTTCATCTTATTGAAAATACTCTAATCAAAAACCCCAGGAATCCAAACGTTTGTTAGACAAAAGTGCCTAATGGGTCTTGTTGATGTGAGTTTTGTGACCACTCTAACAAGTAGAATAAAATGCTATGTATTATATCCTCTCTTGAACAAGGAATCTCCAAATGCTAAAGAATATGGCAATTGTGTTATCAAAGGAAGCAATTCCAAAATTTACAATGTGAGCATGCAACTTATTGTTAGACACAACTTAGTTTAATGGTGTCATATGCTGGTAATCGCATGGGGACTCATGTTATTTTCCTCCACTTTACCAATTCTTCTTTCAAAGTGGCTAGAACTTGAAACACTAACTTGACTTCAAATAAATAACAAAAGGGATTGAAGGGTTTTAAAAAAATCTTAGCTATTCCCAAGGACAATGATGTCGATGGATGATGCTTAGATGGGTGAATTCTTGTAACCAAACTTTGCTTAGCCAAATGAAACAACTAAACAAAGATTATGTAATCTCCAAAGGTAATTAAGGATTTTAATATTACAAACATTCATTTGAATGCATAATACTAGCACAATCCAAATGAACATCCACAATTGAACTAAGTACTAAATAAGTCCAAACTAACCAGACTTGCAATCAACAACCAACAAAAGGTATGAACATGGAATTCATCATTCATCTTCAAATTGCTCTGCTCCAATCAATAAGCTTTAACTAGTCTTAGAGAAGTACACACCATGAAAGGTCTGCTTTCATAGACGACCAACATACAATAAAAGGCCCAAATTGGATTTGAATCAAGGGCCAAGATATTTCTACAAATCCCTAATTAGGGTTAGTTACAACGACTTACAAATATTTAGTGTCATCCTCCACTGTTCCTAATTTTAAAATAAGTGACTTAATTAAATTAATCGATTAAAGTGGTCTCATTTTTTTTTAATGTCCTACAGATCCTTTTATTAATTAATTTAGTTATTAAATAAAAGCAATAAGTTAGTTATGTCAGCCTACTTGTAACCCTTCGACAAAACTTCTTGGAGCTCTTTATAAGGCTATGGTTGGCATTGTAGAAAATCATCATGGAGTTATCTTTTCTTGTGTGTTTGCAATTCCATTTGGACTTGTGTCTTTATTTGTAGTTCCAGAGGTGGAAGATGTTAAGGAAAATGAGATCAGAGATAGAACTTTATTCTGTGAGTTATATTCCGATGATGAGAAGTTCGACTGCTCTAAATCTGATATTTATCACAGCAGGGTTATCTTCAGATTGTTCAAGATGATTCCTAATATCTTACTTGTATTTAAATCTTCCAAGGAATAATGCTGATGCTTTCTTCTTTTAATTGCAGGTGAATATATGTTAGCAGATCGCTGGTAATAGCATGTATTGATTGATGTTTTTCCAAACGATCATGCCACTTTGTATATATAGATATTGGATGGTGGCGTCTCGTGTAGAGAGATGACTCTACGTGCCGTCTAGGCCCGTAGGGTCATGTCTCTATATGAGAAGACCCTTAACCATCAGTTATGGTTTATCATTCTTAATCATTGTTTATGATCCATTATACTAACCACATTCAGCGTCTAGCAATTTATATTATCATGCTTCAAGGAACCCGATCATGATCGGCATCTAGCAATATATTAATCTCTGATCTCAGTCAGTGACATAGCATGACAAAGTGGCTCATGATAACAAGAATCATGGATTCATATGTAATGTCCCCTTTTTGGGACATTAGAAATATTGAAGTCTTATTTTATATAATGTTAAAATTGACTATGAGATGTAGACTCAAATTATTAAAAGGTCAATTTAATGTTATAAAGAGGGCAAAATGTCAAGGAGGAATAAGATGAAATGCCTGAGGGAAGTTGAAGAGTCACAAGGGAATAGGACGAAAGCTAGAGGGGAGTCGAAGAGTCAGTTTGTGTAATACAAGGGGAAAGAGGCTCATTGCTAGGTATGCTTGATTTTATGATTCAGTTCAATTTTCTCTCTTGTGAGAGTTTTCAGAAGGCTTCAACTTTCAGCTAATTTGAGGACGTAGCCCCTCGTGCTAGCAGACAGTGGACACAAACCCATTGTCCCGGGAGACATCAGTTTAGGTGTTTCACATGCGCTTACAGGTTCTTATTGTAGTATTCCAATCTGACTGTTAATCTATATTTAAGGATTGGATTTGTAGTGTTGGTTATTGTATGTGCTATTGTCATATTTTAAGAAGTTAAAGAGTTTGTTGGGTTTAATATTATTGGTTTGTGCGCATTGTTATATGCTTAAATTCCTAAGCATCATTTTCAAAGGACGGGTTTATATCTATTGGAAGATCTATTGCTTATCTATTATTGTTCATAGTACATCTGCCTATGGTTTAAGTTCTGAATATCAATTTTAAGGAAACAATTAGATTACTATCAGTTGGATTATTTCCTATGGTTTACATTGCCGATTTATCTATGATACGATTTTATGTTTTTACGTTCTAAATGTTATCTGGGAAAGAAATCAGCAAATATCCAGTTAGGGATATTTCATCATACTCATGATTTGTAGACTGTGATGTTATGGCAGTGTGATCGCTGCATATTGAAAATCAGATTGAATCAGTTTATATTTATATATAGCCAATTAAGATACTCTCTATAGATATACATATGTGTACAATTATGTGTGTGAGCACGCGCGCGCACGTGTATATATATATATATATATATATATATATATATTGAGAGAGAGAGAGAGAAAAGTATTTGAAGTTCCTTCTAAGCAATGATTGGATAGAAGATATCCGGCAGATGCTACAAATCCAACACTCCCTCTTAGCGAGAGAGGATATGGCTTTCTCACAAAATTGACGATCTAGATTTCATCAATCTAATAATCAAATGCTCATCAACACAATTTTTGATATCTGACACACTCTGAGATAGTAACTGAGTACAATCTATTAGATGTTGATCTTGATCTCAAGACAATATAGAATCATGATCGCCGGCTCAATCTGGGACAAAAGTAGTCTATCATGATTTTATTGTTATGAATTCTGACACAGCCCAGAACAGCATACAAATGGATCAAGAACTCAGAAAACACACAAGTAGTACCATGATTTCCGGCTCATTCCAGAACAACAATAGAAGTCAATCATGATACTTGTGTTATCATATTAACCAGCACATTTCGCGACAACAATTTAGTGAAGTCTATGATAACAGGTCAATCTATTGTTAAGGTCATCACCTTACAATAGAGACCTAGCATCTCATAAAATGAAAGATCGTCACCTTTCATAAACAACCAAATGTGCACAATAGTAACTCTTTAAACAACAATATCCATGAAGCTATAACTCAACTTTTTCATATTTCAAACCAAGTCCAATAATGCCTCGCAAGTACCTTAAAATGTGTTTTCTACCATGAGGTGAATCTTCTTAGGTTCGCACATAGATTGACTTAGTGCATTTGTGGCATAACAAATATCAAAACAGGTGTTTACTAAGTACATTAATGATCATCCAATTATCTGTCTATAATATGTAAGATCAATGGCCTCAGACTCATGTACCTCAATTTTGAGTTTATGGAGATTTGTCTCAATAGGTGTGGAGAGTGGTTTGCAGTCCATCATGCCAAATCTGTTCACAATATGTCAGTGGTATACTTCCCTTGGTTTAGGAAAATATATTATTTCTTTTGTATTACTTCTAATCCCAGGAAGTAGTGTAGAAGACCTAAATCTTTCATTTTGAATTCAAATATGAGGTCTTCCTTACATTTAACAATAAGATGGTCTTCGCCTGTTATCAGAAGATCATCAACATAGATAACTAGCATTGACATATCTTCCTCTGATTTCTTGAAGTATATGTCAAGATTTGCTTCATTTCTTGAGTACCCTAATTTGATAAGGTAGCTATCTATTCTCTCATACCATGCCCTGGGAACTTGTTTAAGACAATAGATACATGTGTGACTCTTTGTTATGGATAACAAACCCTTCTGGTTGTTCCAGGTATACTTCTTTATTATTGACTCCATTAAGGAATGTTGTCTTTACATCCATCCGATGTACCTTCCAACCTTTGGATGCAGCTATTGCAAGTAGGGCCCTGACAGATGTGTAACGGGCAACAGGAGCAAATATTTCATCATAATAAATTCCTTCCTTTTGTGAGAATCCTCTAGCCACAAATTTGGCTGTGTTTTTCAATACTACTATCAGGTGCCTATTTGATTTTGAATAACCATCTTGAGGAGACAGCTAATTTGTCTTTGGGCCTTGGCACAATATCCCAAACATTGTTTTTCAATATAGATTGATATTGCTCAATCATGACATCTTTCCAAGCTTGGGATTTTAGAGCTTTTTCAACATGAGAAGGTTCTAACTTAGTGAACTCATTTAGGTGAGTAACATAACATGAATGGTTTCATGTCCTCTTGGTTTTTCTAAGCATTTCATCAAGGGCCACGTTGTTTTCTTCAAACATTTTTCTTGCCCATGAGGATCTTTTCTTATTGAGTGAATTTGGGTTACCCTTAGGATTAGGTGTAGTGGTTCCACTATCTTCTATACCACACTCTCTCTCTCAATCATAGAACTTTCATCATTTTCAGGACTGGAATCAACATTAGGTTCTTCTATATCTTTACAAGTTTTGTATGCAGTATCTTTGTCAAACTTGACATCTCTACTAATTTCAATTGTCCTTGATCCTAGTACATATACTTAGTAAGCTTTGGAAGAATAACTATAGCCAGCGTGTTGATGAGTAGCATCAATCAGATCACTAAAGACTGCAACTATACATGTATGTGAATGTATGTTTCATACATTCACATAAATGTCCATATTATAGCAAACCCGAAAAGCATTTCGTTGATCTTGCACCAGTACAATCATCTAACTAGGGTGAATTCCTTGCATCTATAGATATATTCATATCAGGCATCATAAAAGTTTATATTCATCTTAATCGCTAATAACAAAGATAGTATTCACTAACTAATCAAGTCCATAAGGACCGGATTAGTTAGTGAATACTAACAATTACAAATCATGCCTCTTGGAGTTGAAAGTTCTTAATCGATCACAATGCAACCCAGATCGATGAAAGAAAGTAAAATCATTGAAATCAATATATGAATCACTTCTTCAAATTGAATAAAATTACAATACTTGTGCTACAGCAGATATATTACTTGCATACCAGATCATTCTCCGTAACTACAGATAGATGAATCATATCAAGCAATTACCATGCATCAGATCAGAATCTTTATAAGAAGAGATCAAACATTTGTATAAGAAGATCAGGTATTCGAATTAAAGATTATAATTGCAATCAAATTATTGTTGAATCAATACCTACAGAATTAAAAGGTACATATCAGATCATCTTATCTATATACTGATAAAACAAAAGACATACAGTCTAATAGAAGTTTAACTATTTACATGGTATCAAAGCCAAGTTATAACAAACCTAAAGTTAAACTTGAGAATTCATCTTTCAAAATGACAAGTGCAATAAGACTCGAGGATCGCCTTGAGGGAGCAAATAACTTCACAACATGCAAGCTACGAATCATAATGGTATTAGATGAAAACAAAGTAGACTCATTTGTTAAAAACAAAAGTATTGAGCCTGAGAATGAGCCAGAAAAATCACAATGGATTGAAAACAATAAGAAAGCTATGAAATTAATAGTGGATTCTATAAGGAATCACATTGTGTCTATTCTAGCAAAACAAACAACTGCATACCTCATGCTCAAATCCTTAGTAAACACATTTGAGGTAAATTATACCGAAAAAAACCTTGCACTAAAAACACAACTGAATCACATAAGCATGAACAAAGGTGAATCTATAAATGCCTACTTTATGAGAATTATAGAATTAAGGGATCAATTGTCTAACGTTGGATATGAAATAGACAATAAGGAATTATCTCTAACAGCACTAAGTGGCCTCCCAAGTTCATGGGAACCATTCAAACAAGGCATTAGTGCAAGATAAAAATTCCCTAAACTAGACCGACTAAGATCTGACCGTCTGCAAGAAGAAGCTAGGCTGTTACCAAAGGGAATCAAACAAAAATCCTTAGATGAAGACATACAAGTTCTTAATACAAATACGAAGAAGAAAGGAAAGAAGAAGAACTTCAAAAGAAAGAAGAATTTTCATGGGAAAGGAAAATATAGAAAAGATGCTTCACAAGTCCAATGTTTTAGACATGACCAATATGGGCACTATGCTGTAAACTGTCCTGATAGGACAAAGAAACAAAAATCTTATGCCCACGTTGGAAAATCAAACTCACAAGAAGAATTTGAGAAATTTTTGTTTTATTCAGCATGGTCAAATCAAGTATCAAACAAATCACGCAAATGGGTAATTGATAGCGGATCATCCATACATATTACGGGATTTTGAGAAAATATGGAAACTATGGTAGAATAAACTGATGAAAAAGTGACCATCGGAGATGATTCTGCACATCCTGTAAAAGGTGTAGGGACCTGTACCATCAAACTAGAATAAGGCATGGAAATTCAACTAAGGTTGTACTATACGTACTTGAAATCAAAAGAAACTTAATATCTATATCGGCTCTTGAAGATAATGGATACAAAATCACATTCATGAATGGGAGAGTTTTGGCATGGCATAAATCCACCACATTTAAGAAAGCAAAACCTACAGGAATAAGGCAAGGTTATCTTACCGAATCTAAACAAGCTCTCATTCTTGAATCTCCTGACATAAATGAAACCTAGCACAAAAGATGAGGGCATATACACTTTTCAGCCTTAAATTCAATGGATAAATTGGTGACCGGACTACCTAAACTAAACTCCTCATAGTGTGGAACATGCAAAGGATATGCTCTAGGGAAAAACATCAAAGGATCATTCCACACCAGTTCAAGCAAAACCAAAAATATATTGGAGCTAATCCACTCTGACCTATGTGGACCTATGTCAATACCCTCCAAGAGAGGAGCCCTATACTATGTAATCTTCACAGATGATTTCTCAAGGAAAACATGGATATATTTCCTAAAATGTAAAGAATCTGAGGAAATCCTAAATAGATTCAAATAGTTCAAAGCTCTAACTGAAAATTTCTCCGAAATGAAAATTAAGACCTTGAGAACTAACAATGGGATAGAGTACACCTCAGGATTGTTCAAAGAATATTGTGTTATTTCAGGGATTAAGAGGGAGTTCATTGTACCCTACAATCCTCAACAAAATGGGGTAGTTGAAAGGAAAAATAGAACTATTGTGGAGGCAACAAAATCCATGATGTTTGATCAAAATCTAGATTCCTCTTTCTAGGCAGAACCATCTAGAGCAGTTGTTTATATTCAAAATAGGTGTCCACATTCCCAGCTTGATAACAAAACTCCTCAGGAGACATTTACCGAACAGAAACCTAACATAAGCCATCAAAGGATCTTTGGCTGCCCAATGTACATTCATGTACCCAAAGAGAAGAGAACAAAACTAGAACCCTCCGGAAGAAAAGGAATCTTTGTGGGATATAATGAAACTTCAAAAGCATATAGAATATTCATTCCTAGACAAAGGCAAATAGAACTTAGTCGAGATGTAATATTTGAGGAAGATATTGCCTTTAAAAGGGCCAAGAATTATGATGAGTTAGAAAATCAAAATCCTATCATAAACAACGATATATGTTCTACTCTTGGAATTTAGTCAAAACGTCATGAAGACACCTCATATGAAAGTCCAACTAAATCTGAGATTCAAACGAGTGTCATGATGAAGATCAAAATTCCAACAAAAGAAAACAACCACTTTGGGCTAAGAAAATTTTGAAGGAAGCTGAAAACTTTGCAGCACCTGATGGAATATTCAGAGAAAGCAAAAGACCACACAAACTAACATATAATGCATTAATGAGTGAAATTCTTGACTCTGAACTAGTCAATGTTGATGAAGCCCTCAAACAAGCAACCTGGAAGGATGCTATGACAGAAGAATACCACTCCATTTAAAAGAATGGTGTTTGGGATATAGTTCCTCGGCCGAAGGGAAAATCAGTTATTTCCTCCAAATGGTTATTCAAAATTAACCATTTTGTAGATGGTAGCATAGAAAAACACAAGGCACATTTTGTTGCGAGAGGATTCTCTCAGAAGGAAGGCATTGACTATGAGGAAACTTTTGCACCTGTAGCCCGATATACCTCTGATCAAGCTGTGATAGCTATTGCAGCAGCCAAAGGTTGGAAGGTTCACCAAATGGATGTTAAGACTGCATTTCTAAATGGAACAATAGAAGAAGTCTATCTAGAACAACCTGAAGGATTTACAGTTCATAACACAGAATCTAATGTATGCAAATCAAAGAAGGCTTTATATGGACTTAAACAGGCTCCCCAAGCCTGTTATGAAAGAATTGACAAATACCTCATGAGATTAAAATTCTCAAAGAATGTTGCTGATCCAAATCTCTATTTTAAATGTATTAATGGTGATATGCTAATTTTAATTCTTTATGTTGATGACCTATTACTCACAAGAGAAGATCACCTTATTGCTCAATGCAAAAGAGATTTAATTTCAGAATTTGCAATGAAACATTTGGGAATTCTACACTATTTTCTAGTATTGGAAGTATGGTAGAAACTTAATGGTATCTTTCTAAATCAGGGCAAATACACTGTTGATATACTTAAGAGATTTGGAATGTTAAAATGTAGACTTATGTCCACTCCCATGGAGAAAAACTTGCACAAATTGAAAGAATCTACATCAAAATCCAAATTTGCAGATCCTACACTTTATAGACAGATTATTGGGTCACTTATGTATTTGGTTAACACTCGACTTGTCATATGTTACGTAGTGAATGCTTTAAGTCAGTTCATGTGTGAGCCTCGTGAAATTGATCTTGTTGCTGCTAAACATATTTTGAGGTACCTACAAGGCACTATTGGACATGGCCTTAAATACAAGAAGACTGATCTTGATCTACATAGATTCACAGATTCAGATTGGGCTGGCAGTGTGGCAGATCGAAAGAGCACATCTGGGTATTGTTTCAATCTAGGATCCGCTATGATCTCTGGGACAGGCAGAAAACAATCCTCCATTGCAGAAAGCTCTACTGAAGCAGAATATATTGCAGCTTCTATGGGAGCCAGAGAAGCTATATGGCTTAGGAAGTTGATTGTGGGACTATAGCAAAGGAAAAGGAAAGGGGGTTTTATAGTCCACGACACTATGCCATAGTTTTTGGGTTTATGTATGGTGACAGTGATATGGGACTACCTCGTACTCTTTTTCGAGAGGCGCTTGGCGCTACAAACGAGGCGTACATACCCTACCCCGCAGTGGGATTTGAACTTGTGACCTCTCTTTCAAGAGTACAAGTTCTCGACCACTAGACCAACTCAGGTTGTACTATGGAAAACCTCTAAAGCCTACTACGATTTTGTGATAATCAAAGTTGTATCAAGTTGTATCAAAGTTGTATCCAAAGACTGCAAAGCCTAACAGCAATATTCTTAGAATAGAATTAAGCTTTAATGCTCAATTTTAGTTTCCAGATCAAACAATAAACTTCTGCCCTATTGGAACATATACTCAGTGGATACTGATGCACAAATAAATATGTCTACAAATAGATTTCTTACGAAACAATAATCAGATGCACAAATTTGAAATTACCTGATTTATACTAATCATTCAACTTCAAAATATAGTAGAAATGCAGGGCCATACTCTAGAGAAGAGGATTCACCACCCTGGAGATAATGAAATCTAACGCTACCTCACCTAACTAGCACTCTGATGAGCTAGGAAGGTAACTAATCAAAAACACAATTAACTAAGCAATACGAAGTGATATAGATATTTTAACTATCAGAAATGAAAGAAAAGGTAACCAAGACCAGCTGGTAGGCTCTGTTAGCTCTCTCTCCAGGATGCACGCACAAGTATAGAACGAGAGTGTGTATTAAAGACCCCAGTACAGCATGCACGCATCCCATACAGAGAAAGCAGATATGTCATACCAGAAAGGTACAAGACCGACGAAGTAACTAAACAGAATGCTAAAAAACTAGAAACAATAACGACGAGCATAAACAAACTGAAGTTTGATACTCTAACGACATGGAAAGATAAAGATCTTACACACCACCACTAATCGAAGCCTCCAGCACACTACTCAATTCCTCTCCCCAAACCTGCACAAAAGGCAGATAAGAGAAAATGGTGGGGCTATTGTTTAGAGGCTTGCAAAAGTCAACAACCCCCCCTCCTTTGGTGTTTCCACCTCCATGCATAGCCAAAATAAATAGATATTTGATAAAATGTTAAACGAGACAACACCGTTGATATCCTTCAACAAAGATAAACAGGAAAAAGATTGTGAAGAAAGTGGAAAGGGCTCCAGCAGCAAGCTGTGTGAACAACTAAAGCGCAAGTGAGTGCCACGAGAGTGTGAGAGAAACCAATCGGTTGTAAGAATGACCAAGAGGACTGAAAATGCCAAAATGGAGCAAATAAGAAGCTTAAAACCAACCCAGAAAAATCCCAACATCAGTGGACTACAACAGTAGGTGTTACACTGCCAGAAACAGCAGGTGTACCACTCCAACAGCCACCTTCAGGCTGCAGATTCGCAAGGCAAATGTGGAGTGCGCAAACATCACCCTGATACATATGGATTCTAAGACAAAGAGTCTACATGGTCAGGAATTCGGGAATAAATGACAACACGGAATACACTTTATGATGTTGAAGATTATTGAAATCAGAAGTCTGGATGCCATAATATTCTGCTCCAAAATCAATTCTCCCAATGGCCAGTCAATCCTTCTCCCAACTACACTCCTGCAATTGGTGTGATAGTAATATACGATACTCTCTGTCCTAAAGGTCAACTTGTATCTCTGTACCTGACCACCCCATTGTTACTATGCTTCCTTTATAGGGTCAACTCACAGCCAGTGGATGAATCCCTGTCCAGAGGGATTTCACCCTGATCCACATCTCAGACCTATAAGGCAGCGTGATTCAATGGAAGAACTTGGCAATAACATATTAATAAAATGATCAAATGAAAATGAGTTAACGTAGGGATTTTATCCTACCAAGAATGAATTTTTCAAGTTTTCCTCTTATAAACTCTCTACATTTGTTTTATACAAGGGCTGATAAATTCTTCAATGCCTTTTGCCACCACCAGCACACAAATGAATACTGATCCAACTACGTCAGCCACAAAGAGACAAACGCCATAAACAGCAGGTCGACCTCAAGAGCCAACTTTATAATACTTATTGATAACTTATCATTTGTTTGTAGTTTTAATTTATTGCTTATTTAATTAAGAATCTCAGTAAATTATCTGGACGTTTAGAAACACCGCATGTAGATAGATAGATAGATAAAATTTTAATGTCCACGAGGCCAAAAATAGCCTATGGGACAGCAAGACAACTCAAGCAGACTTAAGTAGCGCTGTTCGCCTCTTGTGTAGACTAATGATGAGCCCCCCCAATTGCTCAATGTACTCTTCGTTGAACAGGTTATGCCAAGAACTGTCACATATAGTATCCGCAAACTTATCCCTGCTATCCTTGTAGGCCTCACATTCTAGAATAAAGTGTTGTTCAGTTTCCACTTTCCCAGAATTGCAAAATCTGCAAAATCTCTCTTCCCAAGCCTCCTTTGGCCTCTTCCAACGCCCGGTCTCACAACGAAGTTGGTGAGAGTTGGTTCTCAGCTGAGCAATAAGAATTTTAGCTCTCCAAGGAATGTTGGCTCCTATGTACACTTTTTCGAGTTGATCACAAGTGGGGTTGAACTCATTTATATAATATAGTTTCTTCCTCCCAATCTCGCTTCCCCAATTTCTCTTGTAGAATTTCTCCATAACAAAGACCTTTATTTCTTTATTACTTGTGGGGCACATATTGAAATGAATATTCCATTTACTCATCCACTTGATGTTTTGTTGCATCCATGTCCTTTTTCGCTTACATAGTGTGTCACTAAAGACAACTTTTGGCCATCTATCCTCTTCCATTTTTTCGGTTCTTTTTAGATAGCTTAAAAGGCGAACCATAGCAAGTGCCTCAATAGGCGCAGCCCCCATTTCACTTAGCATGATGTCATATGGAACAGTGCTTTTAATTTTAAACTTGCTTGTAATCAAGCGCTTTTGGATTCCTTCGATTTGTTTCCATTGTGCTATAGTAGTGCTGCTGGCCCATAATTCACACCCATAAAGAACAACTGGCAGCACAAGAAGACCAAACAAGGTTTGAATAGTTTTCCAATCCCACAACTCCGCTTCACGGCACCTATTCTGAAGAGCGTAGAAAGCTTTCCATCCACCTAATGTCCTTTTATACCTGCAGCTAGACCAGCTTAGTTTTTTGTTGAAATCGATGCCAAGGTATTTATATTCCGCAACTTCTTCGAGAACACTTCCATTGTAATAAAATTCATGTTGATGCTGTTTTTTATTATTAGAGAAAATCATAACCTTGGTTTTGCTGATATTGACTTGCATCCCCACCATTCTACAAAAGCGCTCAAGAGAAGATAGATGGTCTTGCAAACCACAAGCAGATTTGGCAATTAAAATGAGGTCGTCCGCATATAGGAGTAGCTTTATAACAAATTCTCCTAGCTGAATGCCTTCACGCTCTTGCGTGTTTAACCACTCTTCCAGTTTGTCAATATATAAACCAAATAAAGTAGGGGATAAAGGGCAGCCCTGTTTGACCCCGATATCGCTCCTAAAACATTCTGAAATGCCATCTGAAGTTCTGATTTTGACTTTCACCTCTTCGTACATTCTATGAGCAGCAGCTCTGAGATGCCTAGGAATCCCCAATTCTTCCATCCTCAACCAAAGCTTGTCTCTCGGAACGGTATCAAAAGCCTTTTTGAAGTCAACAAAGCAACAAAAAACCTCTTCTTTTTTCTCCCACTCTTTTTCAATAATGTGTCTCAGAGTGACACAGTGATCCACTGTCGAGTGCTTTGGCCTAAAACCAGCTTGCCCTTTAGCACGTTTATGATTTTCTTCTGCCCATTTGCTGATCCTAGTTTCTATCATACTGCCAAAAAGTTTAGCAAAGAGGGGATTGATCATTATAGTCCTGTAGTTGGAGGGATTGTTAACATCACCACTCTTAAAAAGTGGTATTGCAAGGCTGATTGTCCAATCTTTCGGAAACCCTTCCTGGCAGATTTTGTTGAAGATTTCAGTGATGTGCGGTGCAAGAGTTTTCATACCCCACTTCAAATATTCAGCTTGAAGCGCAACAAGGTCTTTTGCTTTGCCTCCACCCAACTTCTTAATCCCTGTCTCTATCTCTTGCACAGTAAAAATATTTGTGGTATCATTGACCAAAGGTGGCTGTCCCACTCCACCCTCTTGTTCATAAAGTTTCTTAGCATAATCAAACCATTGGGTGGCAGTAATATTATTTTCAGTTTGCTTCCTCCTTGGTTGGAGTTCTTTCCAAAAACGTTTGGGGTTATTTCTGCCCAAGAAAATTAGCTCCTCTCTCCTTGTGGACATAAAATCGATTTTTTTCTTCTTTAGGATCTGTTTGTAGGTCTTAATGTCAAGGTTAGTTTTATTTGACTCCCTTAGATTTCTCCTAGCCCTCTTGCATTCCTTATCAAACCATGCATTGGCTGGAAAACAATTAGTTTCAGATTTTCTATTTTTTGCTCTCTTGCATTTTGAAAGAGCCTTGTGAATCAGATTTGATAAATCATGACTATTAACACCATGCTTATACATAGGGCGTCCCATACAAAGTTCCTCAAGAGCAGCCCTGAAAGTGTTACTATTTTCTGAAGTTAACAAAATTCTGCCCTGAGAAGGTGGGTGTTGAGGGCCTTGTATTTTTGCCCCAACCCGTCTATCCTTTGCCCAATACAAATTTACGTACAGTGGTCTATGATCTGATTTGAGATCCCAAATGTGCTCTCCAATTTCAACTTCTTCAATATTATTATACAAATGCTGCGAACAAATTACATAGTCTACCACACTTGCCCCGTTGTATGTGTTGCAAGTGAAATTGCCCGACTTAGCCCATCTAGCCAAACCATTACAGATTATTAGATCAAATGTGCCACACAAAGCGATCAATTCTTCCCCAAAATGATTGCAGCCTTTAGCATCTTCGGATATTCTATTCCATGGATGATTTCTCTCTTCTGTGAGCCAAATAGGGTTATCATTTACTTCGGAGCTGAAAATACTTGCTTGCCAATTTGCTGTCCTAGCATTGAAATCTCCAACGAGAAGGACATCCCCACGTTGTGAAAAAACAGCAACATCTTTCTTTAACGTAGCATAAGGGTCATTGTGATCTAAACCACACTTTTTATAAATTTTAGATACTTGTGGAGCAAAGTAACAAGCTGCAATCCTGAGAAGAGTGTTATTTTCCACGATTTTGAGCCATATAAATTGTTTATTAGAATCAGTCTTTTCCAGCTGAATGACACGACCTTCTTTTTCTTTTACTAGAACCATTATACCTCCATAACCTTTCCCATTTCCCGCTGCCTCATTCCACACTGCCATCTTCCAGTAGCCTTCAAACAATGGGGTCTTACATCCCTCATGCTCATGTGTCTCTATGAGACAAATAATGTCTTTGCCTTCCGCAATAGGCCCTAACCCAGGCCCACGTCTCCACGGATAACCTCTGCAATTCCAACAAACTAAACTTAAGGACGCCTGGGTTAAGCTTGATTGCTATTTATTTTGATGCGAAAGACTCAAAGTTGAGTTATTATCGCTAGGTGTGATTATGGATCTTGTTGTATCGCTGCCTGTTAAGGTGTTTGTTGTTGCACCTTTGTTGCCTTCTTGCTGCCCTTCATTGTAGCGGTGGCCAAAATGAGCAATAACTGCTTTTCCCTTGAACATCCAAGCTCTTTTGCCTTCATTTCTAGCTGTTCTGATTTTTTCCATTTCCATCCTTCTTTCTACTTGCTGTCTCATAGTTAAATCCTCCTCTAAAACGAAGCGAGAACCCCACAAAAGCTGTTTTTTGTTAAGTAGATTTTGTTTGTCGCTAATGCTGAGCATGACTACCTTGATTGGCCTATTTCTCTCAGCGTGTGGTTTGCCAACCCTCCAAGCTTGGCAGATTTGTCCTTGCCACAACAGCACATCTTGTAGGAAATCCCTCGTTAGGTCAAGGGTATGTTCGCCTTCCCCATAGTCTTTTATCCCCTTGATAATTATATTGGATGCCCTAAGCTGCCTTTCCTTGACCTCTTTGTCTTGCGTGTTCACACGAATCTTTGCCTCTTCTCTTGCCATATCAGGGTGTTGGCTGTTTTTGTCCCAAGTTTTGGTGACTTCTGCAAAACTCCTTCTCTTCTCTTCACCATCTGCCTTTCCTGGCAAACTAGTGTGAAGAATCGTTTTCTCCTTATTATGAGATGACTCGGTATTTGCTGTGACCTTGTTTGTTTCCAATGTCACATTCAGGTTTTTCCATTCATCCTTCATATTCTGCCATTCAAGCTTCCCGGCTAAAAGTGTTTCTTGCAACGTTGAGATTTGAGCTTTTAAAGTGTTGTTATCATCTGCAAGAGTTTTATTTGTTGCAATTAGCACCTGTATATTGCGGTAACTTTCTTGCTCCTTAGCCTCTAGGAGCTCCAACCTCCTCTTGGCCCTCAAAAGTTCTTGCACATAAAGATCTGGGCACCAAGCGAGAGGTGTGGAGGTAGGGCTGTAACTGACAGACTCATCGAAGTTATTACTACCATACAGATGACTGTCACCACTTAAGTGTGGAGGAGGGCACATTTTGACTTGTTTATGCAATCTCTGCCCGTGTTTTTGCTTGTCCTGTGACCCTTTCATACGAGCAAGTCTACATTTTAAAATGCCCTTGAACTGTTTAACATTGACCCAGATATATTTTCCTGTCTTGCCAAGTGATGCCATTTTGACTTGCCCTAAATGGTTAGTTTCAAAGTGTACCATAATTTCTTGACCGTTTTTTACCAATGAGATGGTTTGTTTTTCCATGGTTTGCATATCCACCGTTTGTTTTCTCATTTGTGTATCCTCAATTTGTTTTTCCATTGATCAAAAGAAAGAAGGGCGAAACAAAAGCTAACAAGAGCAAATATATAAAACAAAACCAAAAAGTGCACCTTGAAACCCCTGGCTTAAGGCCTGCCACTATCTTGCTGTGGGCTGGGCCCCAGTCTTCGTTTTACCCTTGGAAACGGGCCTACCTAGGATCTGAACCCTGTCTGGTATTGTGTCTGCTGCCCTGGTCCCACTGTTTCTTACAGAAGCACCCACGCTGTTTCTTGTTATTTCCTTGTGTCTGCTGCCCTGGTCCCACTATTATGAGATCTTTCGGTCAAACCCTCAACAAAACTTGGTACACACTATTGTACTCCCCTCCGACAGCTGCAACCATAGCCTTTACGGCAAAAGCCTCGACAGAGTAAAACCAAAATATATATACTACTGAAAATAACTGTTCAAGCTGCGAATGGAATGAGGGCCGTAATAATGGAGAAAGCAAAATCTGCAATGCCGAGACCCTGCAATCATTACCATATCTGGCTGCGAAGTGGGACCAAGTTAATCTTTCATGGCGGTGCAAGCTATTATAGGCGGCATATCCACCTCCATTGTATCCAGTATGGAATATAAATTTGAGTTTAAAAATTGTCTGGTACGCTAAAAAGAGATAAACAGTGGCCTGTGCTTTCCACGCTCTTTCCTGGTAGGGCCTCCTATACTCCGAGGACGTGGATATGATGTTGCTCCGAAGAAGATGATATGCGTTTCAAGTTTCTTCTGGCGCGGATATGACTGTATCTATCTATCTATCTATGGAATTGGCTTTGTCAGAATTTGGATTTGAAAAACTTGTATGTTAGGCTGGCCGATCAGTCCTGAATGAAGTTCATCGCATGCTGGAGCTCGGTCTAAGGGTTTGAGAGTGCCTTGTGCTCCTGGCAGTGGCAGCTCCTATTGTAGTGTGAGTGTTTGGCGTGTTTCAAATTTTCAGAGTTTATTCTATTGTTGCAGGTGTTGGGTTGTTCCCACCTCTTCTCTGGTTCCCTGTCGTATGCTTTCCACATTAAATAGATTTTTGATAATGGTATTTTGAATGTTTCTCTTTTTTAAACTGTCTGTCCCTTTAGGTCTATATGCCTCCTTTGCTGGCATACTATATATCGATGGTTTCATGGGTGGGGATGCCGATAGCTATCATCTTTATAACTAAGAAGCAACTAAGGTAGCGTACCTGATGACTTTGCTTAGCTCTTCTTCAGGAACTTCGGTTCCATTTTCAACATCAGCAATTACAGTATCCTTGGTTGATTTGTTATGCATCGCCTGTTTAATAAACAACACAAGCGTAAATTACACGAGGGGTGACACAAGAAAGGGAATGATTTCTATGTTCATGATGATTATGTAATCCATGTACTTCAAAAACAAACAAGGCAAGCATTCTGCTCTGGCAAAACCCTCGCGGGAGGTTTAGAGATTAATAAAGTAACCATTACCTTGTATTTTGTCATGGCAGAATTAAAAGCATCGATAAGAGCAGCGTCGTCCCACAACGCCGTATCGTTCGCCATTTTTTATCAAACACACTTGAATCTAGAGGTGAAACAGATCTTTCCTTGCTCGCTTAGCTACCCGCCTCTGCAATAAGACTATGGCATGTCCGTGTTCTTAGCATGGAATTTCCTATGTTTTATTGTTTTCCCGAATCATTCCACATAAAGCTGATTTATATCTTACGGCCATTTAAAAGTGTTTCTTAATGTGTGTAATTCGTATGTGGGATTCTAGTAAAATTATATAATATACAAAGTCAATATAAGAGGAGCCTTGGTGGTGAGTGCCTCCGATGAATTTACTTATTTTACTCTAAAACTAGCACTTGTTCCTCGTAGGTCCAAGGGTCAAGTTGATTGGCAAACCAAAATATTGTTAAATTTTTCATGACAAGGAAAAACAATACATACACTCCAAAATAGTTGCATTTGTAAAACAAAGTTTGGATCAGTATGTAGAGAATGTCTTTATCTTATCATTTAAAAGAGAAAACCAATTTCTTTGAACAAAGCCATACTGACTGAGCCCAAATATCTCTACTTCATCTAAGATGTACAGTATCATAATCTCATTTGTGTAATAGAAACAAATACTTCCATTTATACATCTCAGCCTATCGCTCCCTTTTGAAGGATTCATATCTGAGCACTAAATGAAATATATATTTTTTACAATATATACATGATTCTTGGCTTTAGCTAACTACAAGCTTGTTGTATGTCTTCAAAGTAGTTTCATAATTAGGAATACCCCTGCCATTAATATTCAAGTACAATACTATTGCATAACAATACTTTGTGGATAAGAAGTCTTTCATAAAAACTACCATCATCTTCTAATTCCAAAAAAAGGCACATCATTATCTAATGGGGAAGGAAAAATAAAGATGTTTATTTGGTTAGTCACCATACCTCTTCATACTTGGGTGGCTTTCTTGTAACTTTCTTCCATGGTTGCAATACAAAATCTAAATACTTAACAGACAACTTTAGTAACCACCTTTCCTTGGAGTGGTTTTAAGGCATTGCTCCTCAACTTACATTTTTATCCACATCTTTCAAAATGCTATGGGGACAAATCTTTTGTAACATCAATTTTTACTCTAGCAGTTGCAGGACTAGTCTAAGTAAATTCATGACTATAGGTGAATAGGAGTTTTATCGATGAACATGGATGAGAGTAGCCTGTGTGTGGTTATCAAAAATGTGTCATGGAAGAGGACGATATCATTTTGTATGGTCATAAATAGAGTTTTGCAAAGCAATTATAATTTTATAGAATAATTATTTCATGAAATACACCTATAACTATATATTAATTTAGACATATTTGTAGTTTACAGAAAAAGGAGATATTTTTTATAGCATATAATATGGTCCAATTAAGACAAATTGTTAGTGAAAATTCAACCTGTAAAATTGTTGACATTAAGGTCAAATCTTTTGTCAATTAGTGACTTAACACTTAGTTAGTTGTTTACATTGCTACTGAGCTCCATGTGCAAAAAGAAGAGTCTCTTGAGCTTAGTAGTTGCTACCGAACTCCAGAAGCAAATATCAATTGCTACCGAGTTCATCAGTGTAATCAATGAAGGTTTCAGTGTTAACCAAGCTCTGTGGTGTCTACCAAATTTATCAGTGACTATTGAGCTATAGTGTGTTAACAAAGAAGAATGAAGGTAGTGTTGATCGAGCTTCAATGTCAACTGAGTCTACCTAGTTCTTCAGTATTCACCAAGTCACCCAATGCTAATTGAGTCCTTGCTACTCCAGAGTGATCAATGTGGACTGAGCACTAGTGTCAAATAAATGCTAAGAGTTTGCCAAGTTGACAGTGTTGTCGAGTGTGAGAATATCACCTGAGTGGTCTTCAAAACTCAAGTTACAGCAGTAAGCTGACTTAGTGAAGATTGTTTGAATTAGGTGTTGTAGCTGACTCTAGAAGGTAATTTATTGAATTGGTATATATGTAATACATCTTATCCTATCCAAAGCATCAAAGTGAATCAAGCAAAAAGTAGTATGAGTGTGAATTAAGAGGGCTACAAGAAGTATAAGGAAAAGCAAAGTCTTATCTATCCAAGTGATCATTGTATTTCAAAGGAATCTCATTCAACAAACCGAGTTGTAGATCAAAGATCAACCACTTATTCATCCTAACAGGCGCATCAATCAAATCCTCTAACAAGGTGGACTTAACAGTCTTTTCCAAATCTCCTAATAGAGTGCATACTTCATTATATGTTGTAAATCCTTTCACAAGGTGGACCTAATAGTCCTTATTGCTCTTAACAGGGAAGATCACCAGAAGTGATCAATTGTAAGCTTTAACAGGCCAACTTTATACTACAATAATAAAGCATGTGGGTATCATCCCCACCTCAATTTTACTTTCTATTTGGAAGGTTTATGGGTTACAAAATATTGTGTCAAGTGTTATGAATGTTTTATTGCTTTCAATCTTTCATGCATGCAGTTAGATCAGATTATATTGTGAAGATTTAATTGGTAAATTAAAGTACAAGTTTTATTGGTTCCTGATTCACCCTCTCCCCCTCTCAATCACCTAGTCTATACTACATTTCCAACAAAAATATTTGCGAAGTAGGTATCTATTCTACTTTAATGCCTCTAGAGGCCTATTTTTCATGCTCGCATATTATTATGCAAGCTTCGTCATAACTCTGTAATTTGATAGCTTTCAGCTGAACAAAAATATTCAACATCTATGTTTCCACATAGACTTTGATGGACAATGAATTCTTTATTCAATAAGTTATCAATTGAATGGAAGAGAAGAAGATGATATATTTAATATTATAGTAAGAAGTATCATTTCAAATGTAAGATAATTATTACAAGATTATCTTCCTATCATATAGAGTTTTTTATGTATTTCAATCCTAAACATAAATTTCAATCAAAATCTTCAACCATTTGTCACTCTTTGTGAAAGGCCCAATGTACCCTAAGAAACCAAAGCATCTATCATGCACCAATATCGATATCATTCATTAAAGTCCATGAAGTTGTGTTTAGCTAAGAAATTTTGTCAAACACCTTCTATGCATCCTTTTATCCTTCTAGATTGGCTTATCTAGTATAAATATCCCCTCAGACCATAAATATCCCCTTGGACTAGTAGAGACATGTTAGTCTTTGTTTTATCCCAATCAGTTATGTATGATTTATTTTCATGTCTATCTAATTGTATTACCAATGTTCTTTGCCCTAAAAACTAAATGCTAAGTTGGTACCAGTCAGCTATGATCCATTGTCCACACTGAAGATTTTGATCAATTGAGTTAGTAGTGAGCAAGTTATCAGATCTGACATTAAAAAGTTATCAATATCAATACTGGGAAAGATGGGTATGTTATTTGAGTGAAACATTAAGAAGGGGTAAAACTACACATTTAATATTTTGTGTGGAATAACATGGTGCAATTACTTAAGAAGGCCAACATTTGAATTATGGGTTTTTTTGGGGGATTTGACTATGAATCACAAGGTACAAACTTGTAGATCTTAGCCCCTTTGATCACAATGCTTACAATGTCATTAGCTTTAAAGGAAATTGACTTTGAGTCTCATTTGAAAATAATATTGTTGTTGTAAAATCTGATGAAGTCCTTACATAAAGTGTACACAATACAACAATATATTAATATTTTTCCTCTACAAGTGCTCATGATTTATATATTTTGTGGTATCTCAATTGATAGTCGTTATTTAAAAACAACATGAGTGAACCCTCTTCCTGATAAGAGTATTTAAAATATTTAAAATTGGTTGCACAAGAGATTCTCATCATATCAATTAGCTCTCCTAAAACTAGAATGAAAATTCACATCTCTAGCTAAAAGTTTTAAATAATCAAAGTTGACTTGTTTTTTTAAAGCTTATTTTTTTCTTTAGTACATTAGAACTTGAATTTTCTCATCTCATTTTAGACTATAATCTCTATTGTAGGCTATAATCTCTCTTAATATTTTGTTAGTCATATAAACTAACAAAAATTAAATACTAATTAAATTAATTACATAATTAGAGCCATAATAAAAGAGGAGTTCTAAATATTATGTAAAAAAAAGTTTGAAATTATTCTTCATTCTTATATTTTTCTTTTTGAATGATTTCAAACACAGATTTCAAGAGAAATTTTAAATAATAATATTTTGACTTATTGTAGAAAAATTGCCTACTTATCAATTTTACTCCTGAAAAAATATTTTTAGTGAGTAGTAACATTTCATAAGAAATTATTAGGATTGAAGGAGATGGAATGAAAATATAAAGAAAGGTATTTTAAATATAAGGAATCAAAGAAGTTGAGGCTTTCTTCATTGAATATAGACATCAAAATTAGAGAATCAAAAACACATTTTCTTCTTCCATTATGTTTAACAACTTTCTTGGTAAGGGGACATCTATTTATTTACTAGTACTTATTCTTTTTCACAATAGAGAGAAGTACATTCTAGCTACACCAGAATTACTTAAAGAAACTATCAAATTTATCTTTAAAACACTATTATGGAAACTGGCTATGATTAGATACCAATTCTACTAAAATATTTAAATTGAAACACGCCCCCCCCCAAACAAAAATAAAATAAAATAAAGAACACTCTTGATCTGAATAAAACACTTTTCATGTAATTGCCTGCCCGGAGATCCTTGGACACAAGGATAAAACATGCACTGAATAATTGTTTTCTTAAGATAAGATACTTAACAACAACTTAAAGTAACCAAGTGCAAGAGTGAAGCATCAAAACAAGATGATAAGAATAGGGAACATGGGAAGACTCACATGTTCACCTACACCAATTGAACTATTACATCTACTTCCTTAGATCTCCAAGCTCAAAACCATAACTCAGAAACCAAAGATCACACGAATCATGAGAATATACCAAGGGAATGTTCTCATTCAATCCCAAAGTAAAAGCTCTTATCATGGTTAGACATACAAGTCTATATCCACTAATCATACCATAATCAAGAATCACGAGCAGAGACTAATAATGCTCATGCAGAAGATGAGGGCTCAAAGTTACATCCACTCATCTACTAGACACCATGTTGGAATATAATGTTGACTCATGAAATCTTGCTAAGTCTGAAATCCTAAAGCCTTGAAATTTCCTAGAATCTTTATCTTAACTCAGAGAGGTCTAGAACCTATCTCAAATGAATTGTTGCATATATTGAAATATATCTTAAGTATAAGGAATTAAATATATGTCAACTTATACTTAAATAATATATTTAAACCCGTAGAAAATTATGTTGAACTAGGAAGGAGTGCAACCCTAGAGGGTACCCAAAATACCCTTCAACTCTCAGTCGAAAGGTCCAGAGATACTTGTTGTTTGTTCGAGTAGGTTTTTGCAAGAAATCAAGCAACACTTTACCATAGCCAGATGATATTTCTTACTATAACCAGGCGATACTTGTTGCCCAGATGATACTTTTCACTATAGTTAGGCGATACTTCACTGGTATCATACGATATTTGTCACTACTATGGTGCGATACTTTTTTTGTATCACCCAATGCTGAACAAATATCGCCCAAGTTCAAAACCAAAAAGCAAAACGACAAGTTTAGAAGGAAAACAATGTAAGAAACTCCACAATGGGGAGTGTCAGAACCACTATAGTCAAGGGAACATTACTCAAAAACATGAAACATAGGACACCATGCAACAGGAAGTAGAAAACATCAATCCATCCAACCCATAACAACATATGAAGGAAGATGCAAAAAGCAACATCACAATGTACATACATGCTTCACAAACCAAACATCATATGAAGGAAAACATAAACATCTAATCACCAATACAACTAATACTTGTGTGTGGTTCCTCCCAACCGTAATAGCATCATGAGACCTCAAAGGCCCTAGCCATCCCCTACGCATAACATCCTAAACTGCCAACTAGATAGTCAAAATTATCTTATGAGGGCATTATACTACAAAAGTAACTATCACCATAAGAACAAGAAGATCTAACATGCTAATTCATCAAAGCATAGATACTACAACTAGTAGTGAAACACATCATCTAACCATATGCTAAACATCATAATAAAGGAATGCATCAAAAGAAACTAACATCATCTAAACATGATATACAAGCATTCCAACTAAAGCATAAATCACAAGGAAACATACTCCAGAAACCCAAAATACCAAGTGAACATCAAGCATCAGTCTCAACTGGAAATATACCATCTCTGTACATCGGTCCCCAACAGTGGTATAGGTAGCTACTCCTCTCAACCATGTGGAACCCATAGGTTCACTTCCATTGTGCTAATGGAGATAATGATCCAACCACAAGCACACATAAAGTAAACATCCATGGCTAACACTCACACCAGACAGTAAAGATGACTGCAACCAAGATCACAAGATAATGCAAGTACAATAGGTTGCTAGTCAGACCCTCTATGCATAATTATGCAAGGACTCTAGTGGAGTGTCCTTACTTGCCATTGAGTAGTGCAAGTACTTTGAGCCTTTTATCAACTCCCTCAGGAGGCCAAACTCAGAATGTATCTTCAATCAACTTCCACAGGAAGCCAGATATTGTGCCTTCGATCAACTCCATTAGGAGGCCAAACACACACACCTTCCATTAACTCCCTCAATAGGCCATTTGTTCCACAACCTTATTATTCATTAAGTTTTAGTACCCATTTATTAATTTACCTATCACTTGTTAGAACCTCTTCACGTTACCTTGTCAGCCACTTCTGGGTTGGGGTACACGAGAGAAGCCACTCCACACATCTACCCTACATACCCATGTTCATCACATGATGAGTGCCCAAAGGCAACGCAAGTTCCCAACCCAACCCCTAAATGAACAATTCCTCAACCAACCTATATCTAGGAGTTTGGGTCTCACAAGATCCCATCAAATGCACATGCATGTACTCGTGTGTGGGCACAAACAACCTCATGACATAGTCAAGAGTAACAAGGGTTTGATGTGAGAACCAATAAAGTACAAAAATCACAACACCACTCAACCGACCTATATTCGGGAGTATGAATTCAACATGAATCCCAAGGCAACAAAAGTAAACCAGAATAAAAACTCACTCAACTAGCCTATATCCAGAAGCATAGATTCTACACAAATCCAATCACAAAAATGCCATGTAACAAGAACACACTCTATCAACCTCAATCTGGGAGTATGGATTTTTCACGCATCCCAATGCAAACAAGAAGATATAATTATGGTCATATTGAAATCCTATGGATAGTCTAAATCCACACCCAACATCATGCCAAGAAAACCTAAGAAAATTGGGTAGCACACAAATTGAGGTGAAAACCCCAAAACTCAAAAACTTTAGACTACAAATTACTAACTCCATGTGCTATTGCCAAGGATAGAGATCATGCACACTAAACAACACGATCAAGTGTAATTGCATATAGTAATATAGCCAAAGTGATAAATGCATTAAATCACCTAATTTAACCATTTATTTAATTGTACTAAAATATTCCATTTACATCACTCACTTTCGCATAAAATATCACAAAGCAAGATCATCAGGGTTGCATCCATCAAGATGACTTACATAAATTCATTGGGAGAGGCACTACATTTCAAATATGTTATATCATACATATTATATCATCTATGACATTCTTAAAAGATCTTAGAGTTCCTCCCTAGCTTAACTTATCAAGGAAAGAAAAAACTATATCCTAAACAACCAATAGAAAAGAAACAAAATAGTAGATTCCTCATACTAACCAAAAAAGAAAAAGATGAAAAAAAAGAGAAAGAAAGAAGCATGACTTATTCCAACAGAATAGGAGCAGCTCCGTGGTGTAGGAGCCTTTTCTAACTTGCTCATTGTCCATCACCACCCAAAGGAAGCTGCACGCTAGCCATTTCCCTCGGACGTGCAACTTTGGGGCTCAAAACAAGCTGAAATATGATGATTTTTCATGTATAAGATAATTTATCAGTATAGGACAATTTTCCATGTGAAAATTTTATCAGCTTAGTTATCAATTAGGATTTGAATTGCACTTTGGAATGGCAACTTACTTAGTCTTTTAGTGTCTTTACTAGATTATATACATCAATTAATGATTCATAATACATTTAATAACAAATAACTTAGTTAAGTCCAATTTATTACTTCTTTCCAAACTCAACATTAGGGAGGACACAAATTATTTGTCATAGGGCACCCATAAACCAATCTACAAGTGGATACTCTCAAAGTTTTGAAATAAAGTTGGACAAGATACATATAGATGATAATCCAACATATATGTTTACAAAGGTAGTGACAAGGGAGAAGTTGAAATCCTCTTCAATTTCGGTTGGTCTTCTACACTAAATAGAATAAAAGAAAAATTGAGTCTAGGGTTGTTTTTTCCAATGGGAGCCTCATGGAGTAGCGGTATAGCTATAGGATCAATCTCCAAGTGGGAGATTGTTGTCTAATGTGAAACTTGATCAGTCCCCAAGTGGGAAATTGATAGTTTGTGGTGATTGATCAAGGAAGTACTATACACACTCCATAATTCCTTGATGGGCTTCAAGGCTATATTATTGGCAATTTTTGGGTTGACATGTTGTAACTAATTATAACCCTAAAGTGGTAAAATTCTTGTATAAGAAGAATGACTTAGGGTTAGGGATTTCATAAGGTGTTATGTGATAGTTTCTTCTTGCAATGGTATTGAGCTATAAGGGATTATAGATTGTAATCAGGTCATAATCACTGGATAATAAAATATTGGACTCATTATTGGTGGATGTAGACCAAGGATTGAGTGAACTACCTTAAATCTTTGTGTCTTGTGTTCTCTTTTGTGTGCATCATTATTTTCTAATATTGGTTATATTTGCATGTAATTGTTATTTTTGTCTCGGCAGTCCTAACAGATAATATCACATGTAGCTTGGACACCCCAAGTTTTATTTAAAAGCTCTTATTGCCAATAGGGAAACCTCTGCTTCTGCTACAATGTTGGTTCCATCCCAAATTCTTTTGCCCCTAAGAGAAATGAGGTCTCCATTTTTATCTATAATAATTAAGTATACACCAAAGGGTCCCATATTGACTTTAGCTGCTTGACCAAAATTGCATTTCCACCACCCAACTTGTTTTTTTCCCAAGTGATAGGCAACTTAGGAGGAGAGATGAGATGAACCTCACCAGACCCATTCACTAGCATTATTTTTTATATTTTAATATTACTTGTAATATATGATTTATTACCATTATTTATTTAATAATATTCTATTATCTAATTATTATTAAAATTCTATCTTAAAATGGGGACATGACAATCCACCCTTTCCAAAATTGTTTGTCCTCAAGCAATTGTAGTTTATATAGATCTTCCCAAGTGGATCCAATATAAATAATACGATACAAGAAGACATAAAAAAAATGTAAGGTATACATATTAATGCACAGAGGCACAGAGCATACAAAACATAGACACATAGATGCATGAAAACACAAAACATACATTGAGTATACGCATTATACATGTTAGCAATGTTGATATCTAATTGAAAAGATCATTTGAAAAGAGTATTGTTAAGGAGATTGTTGAAGAAGACTATGTGTTTCAATCATTGTTTTGTCACTAATGTCAAACCTGCTATTTGATGATAAGACAATTGCTTATATGTTTCAAGTACTATCACTTAGTTGATTGATGAGGAGGATTTGATCAACAAGATGTAACAAAAGTACCTAGGGAAAAGGTTGAGTTATGATTATGTAATGAAATACAAGGATCAGTTAAGATAGTGATAACATAATGCATTGATGATCTACTTGAGGTTACAAAATGGTTAGCTACACTTAGAAAGTTTAGAAGAATAAATTAAACAAAGTTCATCTACCAAGCTTGACCAAGTGGATAGTAGCTACTAAGCAAAGTTAGTTCAAGTCAAGCAAAAAGTCAGTTGGAGTCGAGTGAAAGCAAATTCTAGTGAATGTCGAGCAAGACAGTAGATGCCAAGTAAATTTTAGTTGATGTCGAGCACTAGTAAAATCTAGTTGCCGAATGATTTTACAATTGATATTGATTGATGCAGTATGTGTCAAGCATCAGAAGATTAATAATGTCAAGTTGCTGCATTATGACAAAGATAGAAGATTTGCCAAATAAAAGTCGACAAGTTTGTTTTCTTAGAACTTTTGAATTAGGAGGAAGATAAGATTGATGAGTTGGTGGCATAGAATCTTATGTAAACCATTTTGGAGGCAAATTCAAATGGATTCTAAGAGAAGTTTCTAGAGAGGACAAGATATGGGGTAGATACATTGTATTCTACCTAATCCATCTAAAACCCTAATTTAGATGAGGGATAATGAGCAAGAAAATGTTCTAATTTCCTGTATATAGGAATGTCTAGTCATGAAGCAAAGAGAGTTAGAGAGTTTGGTGTGAGAACCTAAGAAGGAGAAAGGGGTTTTGCTTCAACAAGTGACCCAAGAAAAGAGTCTGCAATGGCATACTAAGAAAGAACACTTAAGAAGATTGTAAGAATTTACCTAAGGGCAAAATTCACCCATGAACTAAGAACTCAAACACAAGCACAACTGTAGACCAAAAATGGAGAGAGTATGATCAAAATAACAATGTATTCAATAACTTGATACTCATGAGAGTACACTAGGAGTGCCTGAATATAAAGGCCTCAAGAGAGCTTCTAGAATGCATAGAAGTTAGCATCATGATGTGTCATACAACCAAGCACATGTCCACCAGATATGGATTATCCTCCATTAAGCATGAAAGTAAGTGCAGTGATGAGAGGATAAGCCTACAAGGGTGGGACACGCAAAACAGTGTTGTAGACACCATGTGCTCAAATAAAGTTGCATACTCCTGTGTTGTCAACATGACAACTCAAAAGGTGTGGAAACTCCTAAGTGTCTCACAAATTAAAAATAAAATAAAATAATGTAAAATAATAAAATAATTCATTAAACTAAGTAAACTTAAGTAAGTGTAAATAGTAAAGTACTTATTTACACCAACACTCCCCCTTAAGTGCAACTTAGGGGAATGCCCGTAAGCTTACAAACTAGGATGAAGAGGCATAATGGGTCCCAGCTACTAGGCCATGTTAGGTACCCATGTACATAATGAAAATGCAAATCTCTCATAAAGCGGAGAAAGAGGGAAAACCTCATGGGAAAAATCCTCTCCCAATAAGAGAGATGAAAGAGGATGCATCGATGGATGGAGTAATCAAGACCCCCCCATGAAGACATACATCCAATATATACAAAAGAGAATAAGAGAAGGAAGAGAGACATAATAGGCTCCCCCCCCCAAAAGAAAAATGCCAACAAGTGAAAGTTGCTTCGATAAAGAAGCTGGTCCAAGAATGCAGAATGGTGTTCCTCCCCTTAGGAAGAAACAATGCCCAAGGTACAACCCTGAAGATGTGTGTTGGCCCTGAAACTTGCTCAAGTATCCCTGTGCTGATGCTAAAGTTCACCCCTTCCAATTGTGTTGAAAAGAATGAATGCAGATCTGTCAAGGATGTCTGCTGAACCTATTCCACAGAACTATCTATCTCCTCTATTGACAAAGAGACGTCCACTAATTGTTGTTCATAAGGATCCACAATCATGCCAACCTATTTAGATTCATCATGTAGAGAATGGACATGAGGGTCAGAGTGAGCCCTCGCAACAACTGTAGAAGAATCATCATCAATGAGAAGATGTAAGTCCTCAAGTCTGTCTCCCTAGTCAAGTGAAGTTGGAGTTGGAAGACGAGATGTACCATGCTGAGATGGACCTTTCATTGTGGAAATATAAGCACGTGGACTGGAATAATGTGACCTCTCGCTACAACTGTCGACAGAACCCCACATGTCTGAACCTGTTGAAGCTCTATCGCTGGTGTCACTACCAGTTTCCACTGTGTATGATGTGTGGAGAGGAGTAGAGGATAAGCTCGGTGAACTTTTCTCGAAGTGAACATCCTTCTCCACAAAAATCTCATGAGTCTCTGGATCAAGAAGTTTGTATGCCTTCACACCATCTTCATAACCAATGAAAGTACAAGGCCGAGATGTATGTGCCTTGCAACCTCTGGAAGATCTGTTTGCCCATGCAGGACAACCGAAGACTCTGAAGTGTGTCGCAATAGGTTTTCTGCCGCACCATGCCTCAAAAGGAGTTTTTCCATCTAAGTCTGGATGAGGAGAACGATTAAGAATGTGAGTGGCACTGGAGATTGCTTCGACTTCTAATGATGGATTGAGAGACTTGGCATGAATCATGCAACTTGCCATAGACTTAAGAGTTCTAATCCTCAATGCTACAACATCTATCTTGTGTGGATTGAATGCTGAAGGAGTATAAAGATCAATTCCCTCATGTCTGCAAAAGTCCTTAAGTCTTCTATTCACATCCATGTTTCCATTGTCCATTCGGAGTACTTTGATGGCTTTTCTAAATTTTCGTTCTACATGAGCCTTGAAGTCTAGAAATGCATCCAAAACTTCATTCTTACTGTGCAAAAAGTAGACCCAAGTGAACCTTGAAAAGTCATCAACAAAAGTGAGTATGTAGCGACCCTGGCTGAATGCAAAAGGACCTGCTAATACCATGTGAACCATTTGAAGAACACTTATTGCTCTAGAAGACTTCCCTCTTTGTAACTTCCCTTCTGGATGCATATCCACTGAATCTAATGAACATTTACCCTTAGAAAATTTTATTTGAGGTAGACCTTTGACCATTTGGTATGTGCAAAGTTGCTAAAGACAGCGGTAGTCAAGGTGACCAAACCGCTCATGCCATAAGTTGATTGAAGTAGAGTGAGTTAACAAGGCTTGAGAAGAACTCTTAGGCACAAAATGGGAGAAGGAACAAAGCCTCCTGTCATCATTGACTTTCCCCACTACTACCAATGAATCATCTTTGAGACTTCGCACCATCGCTGAATCTAGAAGGAACTCAACCTTATGACCATCTCCAAGGTGAGTGATTTGGTAAACTGATAGGAGATTGGAGCTTAGATTGGGAACATCTTTGAATTCCCCATCTTCCATTTCTACATGTCCTTTCCCTTCAACTTCCATTTTGGCATCATCTCCCACAAAGATGTGTGGTACCTGTGACTGCTTCAATGAAGAAAAATCTTGCTTTGAAGAGCCCATGTGGTAAGAGGCACCCGAGTCAAGTATCCATTCCAAAGAAGAACTTGTGTTGGCCATAAGTGCTTGACCTTTACCCTTGGAAGAGTTAGGAGTAGAATCCTTGGAAGTACCTGCCACTTGAATCTTATTCTTCTTGAGTAGATTTTCTAACTCATCAATTTTTTTTGTTTTGCAATGGTGCTCGTTATGATTTGGCTTTTTACAGTATGCACAAAAGAGTTTTTCCTTCTTGTCATTACTTCCTTTCTTATTTGAAGAAGAACCACCTTGTTGAGAGGAGTCATGTTGTGTCTCAGATTGTGTTTTCTGCTTCCACTGCTTCTTCTTGTTGTTGCTTTTTCCCCCTTGACTAGATTTGGAATCATCATTAGCCACCAAGGCTTTGGTCTTAGATAACTTGAGAAGTCCAAAATCCACCAAGTGAGATTGTTCAATAATCAACATGTCTGCAAATCCATCAAAGGAAGGCTTTTGGTAAGCAGATCCCATGGTCAACTTGTGAGTATTAAAACTCGAAACAAAGTTAGCATACTCAGAAGGTAGCTTCTTCAGGATGTGACGTATCAGCTTATCATCCTTTATGGGATTTCCACAATCTTTGAGAAGTGCCCTATACTCATTGACTTTGATGATATAATCCTGAATTGTGTCATAATTCTTAGGATCCAAGAGAAGTAGATCATCCTCAATCTGAAATCCCTTTTCTTCATCCACTTTACCATACAATTGTTCAAGTTTATCCCAAGCTTCCTTAGATTTTGAACAATTTTTAATGTGAAAGAGAAGATCCCCATGTACACAACTCCTAATTACACCTAAAGCTTGTCGATCTTGACTTGTCCAATCAATGAGTTCTTTAGCATCAACAGGTTTGGTAATTGTACCATCAACATACAAACTATATCCTTTTTCCATTAATCTACTCCAAGCAATATCTTTCCATGTAGAATAGTTGTGTGAAGTTAAAAGAGGACATTTAAAACCCATGATGCAGAAATGAAAGAGCACAAAATAGAGAGACACAAAAAACACAGTACACCCCCCCCCCCGCTTTTTCACTCAATCAAAAGACCCCCCCAAAAGAGATGCTTTGGCACTTTATAAGTAGTGTGTTTACAATGAGCCACTTGTCAAAATGAACAAAGTGGACTTTCTGATTTTTCTTTTACAACTGCCTTATAAGGCTGAAATCTGTCACTTAAGCACTGTAGCTTATTTTTACAACAATTGTGAAAAAGAATCAAAGCTTTACAATGCCAAAGAAGGCTTAATTCTAAAAGTGAGAAATTTGTCCACACAACCCTAGAATCTGACTTCAAATTGGAAAGTAGACAAAAAAAAATGCACTTTCAAAAAAAATAGAACTTGAAAAGTGACCAGATGTGCTCATACGGAGCTTCTAAAGTTGCAAAATGCAGGATTATGCAAGTACAATCGCCAAAAAATGCAAATTTTACAAAATCTATGCACCAAAACTAGAAAAAAACCAGCGCGAGAAAATTTAGGAAATTTTACTTGATTTCAAAAAAAATTGCACCTAAAACGGAGTCTGAATGTCCAAGTTATGAGCTTGCAAAGTTAGGCTGCCAAACTGAAAAACAATCTAGAGAGGGGTTTGGAGGAGAAACTGATAGTCTAAATTTGACAGTCAAATGATCGTCAAAGCAATTGTAAAACACCTTGGAATGACATCCAAACAGGCATCAAATTTAGGCTCATGAAATGATGACATCAGCAAAAAAGAACCCACTACCTGATGTGGCAAAGTCATACCATACAAAAATGTACAGATCGTACAAAATAAATATGGCGTGGCTATTGACATGGCGTACTGCTACAGACATGGGTATGTTGACTGTGCTCTGCAGACTGGCGTGTCCACGTGGACGATGTCTGATGTGTCACACAAATGTGACTTGGCAGAGGCCTACGCAGGTCTGCAGGTTTGACGACACGTGTCTAGCGTAGATCGAGCCGTGTGGCGGTGTCTGCACCGCGTGGCGCAAGCTTGTTGCGCCGCTTGGCCGAGGATAGTCCATTGGACTGTGAGCAGTGGGCATTGGTAAAAATGTTGACATCGGGTTTATGTTTTGCGGTCGCCGGCGTAGGGATTTTAATCCCACATTCAGTGGGGAAATGAGTCCTGCACTGTTTAAAAGTAAGCACCCGCAGATAAGAATCAACACTGTGATACTCCGTCAGAATGTGGGTATGGCACCGACGGAGGGCGGTGGGATTCTATTGCCGATAAGTTGGATCTGCCGATGATGAATTACCGCCGCAAAAAATTGTGAGCCGGTCGGATATTGTTGGCTAGTCCGGGGCAGTAGTGGGTTGCTGGTCTTTGAAATCACACTGGATTTGGTTTGACGTCACCGGATTTTGCTGGTTGGATAGATGGCCGCAGGTATAATATTAAAGCCCACAGAATGAAATAAAACCTGCAAAAAGGATATAGAAAATCCCACCAAAATGCATAGTACGAGATCTGATAGCCCGTACTGCATGAAAAAAATTTCTTTGACGAACTATAAAATATTTTGAAAATTTTGAAAAATAAATTTGGAAATTATAGAGAAGAGATAATGTTTAGATCTAAAAAATAAATGCAATAGATCTGAAAATAATCATACCCAAATTGCAAATCGGTGCCTTCGGGTGCCGGTTTGTAAAAAAAAATTGTCTCACGATTGACTTTGGGCCAAAATAGGCGTGCTTATAGTCAATTTTCACCGGTTCAACGTTTCGGACACAATGGAGAGGTCAGATTTGACGTTGGATGCTCCCAATTTCTGCAGCACTCCAGATTCAGGCTGAGGTGATGAAGCAAGCAAGAGGTCTCAAACAACTATGTGATGAGAAAGTTTCCAAGCTCTGATACCATGTAAGAATTTTTCTAAGGGAAAAATTCACCCAGGAACTAAGAACTCAAACACAAGCACAATTGTAGACCAAAAATGGAGAGAGTATGATCAGAATAACAATGTATTCAATAACTTGATACTCATGAGTGTATATACTAATATGTTAGCAAGAAACACTAATCTATTAAGAGAAAAAATCATTAACTAACAAAACTAATATAACCTTTAAGAAAGATAAGGAGGAAACAAACTCAAATGAGAATGTGAGCCATTAAGGGGCTCTCTCAATGAGATTATTCTCTTGATTTGGGGATGTGTCCGTTTGATAGGATTTGGAATGTGTGCTCAAGATACTCAAACTATGCTTCAATGGAGATGAAAAATGGCAAATTAGTAGCTTTGTGAGCTCTCAATTTGGCATTATAAGGATATGGTTAAGGGCTTTGTTTCTCACACTAGCATTATAACTTTAGCTTAAAGGTTGTGATGAAATGGCTTAGGAAGGGATTCAATTTATAAGCAAGAGGCTTGAGGGTTTGAGGGCTAAGATGTAAGGATGGAGAAAAGCTTATGGAGGGCTCAGATTGAATGAGAGGAGAGCACATGGATTATGCTTCTTTACAACCAATTAGGGAGTGACACATGTCACAAGGTGAGAGGATGGAGGAAAGGGCAAGGATGAGTCAACAAAGGAGGCTCAAGGGATAATATCTTCATAAAGACCCTTCATAATGGTTTGTAAGAGCAATGAATGGGTTTGTAAGAGTCTTTATGGCTTTGTAAGAGCATTCATGGCTTGGTGGTTGGGATATTTTGGAGATTGTTGACTTTGTTTGGCTTAGAAAAGTCTTAAGCTTGCTTAGGGAATGTGACAACATTAAGGGAGGGATTAGAGGTGATTTAAGATTTAGATTAGGGATGTTAGAGATGTGCAAGTGGATGGTATTCAATGAGGGTGGGTGAGTTAGTAGCTAAGCTTGGTTAGTATGGGTGGATGGGGTGGATTAGGCTAAAATGAAGGTTTAGAGATAGGCTTAGGGTGAGGATGAAGACCTTCTAGAAGAGTCTAGAACTTCATAAGGTTTTGAGGATAAATAAAGTTTATTTATCTCAAGGGTTTGGGTTGAGGAGATATTTATTAAAACATTTTTAATAAACATGAGGATTGATATTTAACCTTAGTTAAATATTTTGAGTTGGGATTAAGGGTAGAAAATGATGGGATTAGCCTTTAATCAAAATTAAATAAGGATTAGAAGATTTTGGAAGAGGTTAGTGGTCTTAAGGAAATTGGCCAAGTTTTGGGCAAAAAAAAAATTAAATATTTATTTTGAGATTTTTGGTCAATTTATTAATTAAATAATTAATAAATAAGAAAAATAATGTTTAAATAAGATTTAAACATTTTTGGGAGGGATTCCTTGATTAAATATTTTTAATTAAGACAAGGGGATTTAATGGCATAAAAATTAATTAATTAATTAAATAAATAATTAATTAATAAATGATGATGTCATTGGGGACTTTTCAGAAAATAAAAATACTTTATTTTCTAAGGGATTTTAAGTGTCTATATTTAGCTAGACAAACCTTGGTTAGCTATTCCAATGCATCCTTTAGCTAGATCTCCTGTCACCAAAGTGTTATCCTTCTTAGTTCAGCTTGCCAGATGCATCATTCAAATCCACCAGCTTAGGTGCTCTCCGATAGATTCTTGTAGGATATAGCTTTGCTCATGTCTGATATTGGTCCGTTAGTACCTCGTCCTACCCATCTCATTGGCAAATGGTTCTCTTTTGGATTTTCGCTTTCTTTTGATTTGGAATCTTCCCTTTTGGGTCTTGAAGTATCTTTTCCAAACAATTTTTTGTTCCTTCCTCAAGGTTGCCACGATCTTCCAATCTGAGCGTAAGGTCTTGATCAGGACTTTTGTTTGTTTTTCTTTTTTGCTTGTGGGTTACCCAGTGTTTGTTCCACGCTGCTTCCTTTGGGAATCATGTATGATGCTAGGGCAATCCTTGCGTGCTTTTTTTGAGTCAATTTGTCAGTCCTCTGGATAGTCGGTGAAAAGGCCTTGATGTTCTTGGTAACCTTGGCAATTAACCAATAATCCTATAGCAAATCTAGTGCTCAACTGCATGGTGGTACTTCTCTTTGAAGTATCCCCCCGCTCAATAAGCTTCAATGGATTCCCTTCATCTCCATTATCCCCCATCCATATCCAGCATCTGTCTCTCCTACCTCAGCTTATGCATCAGTATCTCTTTGAAATTTTTATTTTTAGCCTTAGGGATCCACAATCCTAGTCTTAGGGATCCACCAATCCAATCAATTCACCAAGCCTCATCTTTCAAGATCCACAATCCTAGTCCTAGGGATCTCTGAAACCCATCTTCTGCCAATCTGACTCTTTGAAATCCTGTTGCATTAGCTTTATAATCCCCTCATCCATCTCCCTATCTTGGATTCCTTTTTATAGCACTCCGCTCCACCTTCCCTGAAGTCTTAAGCTTGCTTCCTCTTGTGCCTTTAACCTCCCTTTATCATTCTCCCGTAGTGAGAGTTTGAGCTAATTCAACCCCTTCTCTTTGCCAATCTAAGTCTCCTTGCTCATCCTAAATTTTTGTATTTTTCAAGAAGCCATCGCGCCTCGCTTTCTCTCCCTGTCGCTTTCTTGAGGGGTCATTTCGCAATCCATTCTCTCCTCTTCTACTCTAGCCTTGGGCATCTTATTTTCTTATCTTTGATGCCATGCCACTTGCGGCATCACATCAAAGAGGGGCAAAATGTAGACACCTAAAATTCTTTAGAAAATAAAATATTTTTATTTTCTAAAAAGTCCCTGATGACATCATCATTAATTAATTAATTTATTTTTATGCCATTAAATCCCCTTGTCTTAATTAAAAATATTTAATTAAGGAATCCCTCCCAAAAATGTTTAAATCTTATTCAAACATTATTATTTTTATTTATTAATTATTTAATTAATAAATTGACCAAAAATTCTAAAATAAATATTTAATTTATTTTTTTCCCAAAACTTGGCCAATTTCCCAAAGGCCACTAACCTCTTCCAAAATCTTCTAATCCTTCTTTAATTTTGATTAAAGGCTAATCCCATCATTTTATACCCTTAATCCCAACTCAAAATATTACCCTTAATCCCAACTCAAAATATTTAACTAAGGTTAAATATCAATCCTCATGTTTATTAAAAATGTTTTAATAAACATCTCCTCAACCCAAACCTTTGAGATAAATAAATTTTATTTATCCTCAAAACCTTATGAAGTTCTAGACTCTTCTAGAAGGTCTTCATCCTCACCCTAAGCCTATCTCTAAACCTCCATTTTAGCCTAATCCACCCCATCCACCCATACTAACCAAGCTTAGCTACTAACTCACCCACCTTCATTGAATACCATCCACTTGCACATCTCTAACATCCCTAATTTAAATCCTAAATCACCTCTAATCCCCCCTAACCTTGTCACATTCCCTAAGCAAGCTTAAGACTTTCCTAAGCCAAGCAAAGTCAACAATCTCCAAAATATCCCAACCACCAAGCCATGAATGCTCTTACAAAGCCATAAAAGACTCTTACAAACCCATTCATTGCTCTTACAAGCCATTATGAAGGATCTTTATGAAGATATTATCCCTCGAGCCTCCTTTGTTGACTCATCCTTGCCCTTTCCTCCATCCTCTCACCCTGTGACATGTGTCACTCCCTGATTGGTTGTAAGGAAGCACAATCTATGTGCTCTCCTCTCATTCAATCTGAGCCCTCCATAAGCTTTTCCCCATCCTTACATCTTAGCCCTCAAACCCTCAAGCCTCTTGCCTATAAATTGAATCCCTTCCCAAGACATTTCATCACAACCTTTAAGCTAAAGTTATAATGCTAGTGTGAGAAACAAAGCCCTTAACCATACCCTTATAATGCCAAATTGAGAGCTCACAAAGCTACTAATTTGCCATTTTCCATCTCCATTGAAGCATAGTTTGAGTATCTTGAGCACACATCCCAAATCCTATCAAATAGACACATCTCCAAATCAAGAGAATAATCTCATTGAGAGAGCCCTTTAATGACTCACATTCTCATTTGAGTTTGTTTCCTCTTTATCTCTCTTAAATGTTATATTAGTTTTGTTAGTTAATGCTTTGTTCTCTTAATAGATTAGTGTTTCTTGCTAACATATTAGTATATACAACCCATGCCACTTGCGGCATCACATCAAAGAGGGGCAAAATGTAGACACCTAAAATCCTTTAGAAAATAAAGTATTTTTATTTTCTAAAAAGTTCTTGATGACATCATCATTTATTAATTAATTAATTATTTATTTAATTTATTTATTTTTATACCATTAAATCCCCTTATCTTAATTAAAAATATTTAGTTAAGGAATCCCTCCCAAAAATGTTTAAATCTTATTTAAACATTATTTTCTTTATTTATTAATTATTTAATTAATAAATTGACCAAAAATTCCAAAATAAATATTTAATTTATTTTTTGTCCAAAACTTGGCCAATTTCCTTAAGACCACTAATCTCTTCCAAAATCTTCTAATCCTTCTTTAATTTTGATTAAAGGCTAATCCCATCATTTTCTACCCTTAATCCCAACTCAAAATATTTAACTAAGGTTAAATATCAATCCTCATATTTATTAAAAATATTTTAATAAATATCTCCTCAACCCAAACCCTTGAGATAAATAAACTTTATTTATCCTCAAAACCTTATGAAGTTCTAGACTCTTCTAGAAGGTCTTCATCCTCACCCTAAGCCTATCTCTAAACCTCCATTTTAGCCTAATCCACCCCATCCACCCATACTAACCACGCTTAGCTACTAACTCACCCACCCTCATTGAATACCATTCACTTGCACATCTCTAACATCCCTAATCTAAATCCTAAATCACCTCTAATCCCCCCCTAACCTTGTCACATTCCCTAAGCAAGCTTAAAACTTTTCTAAGCCAAGCAAAGTCAACAATCTCCAAAATATCCCAACCACCAAGCCATGAATGCTCTTACAAAGCCATAAAAGACTCTTACAAACCCATTCATTGCTCTTACAAGCCATTATGAAGGGTCTTTATGAAGATATTATCCCTTGAGCCTCCTTTGTTGACTCATCCTTGCCCTTTCGTCCATCCTCTCACCCTGTGACATGTGTCACTCCCTAATTAGCTGTAAGAAAGCACAATCTATGTGCTCTCCTCTCATTCAATCTGAGCCCTCCATAAGCTTTTTCCCATCCTTACATCTTAGCCCTCAAACCCTCAAGCCTCTTGCCTATAAATTGAATCTCCTCCCAAACCATTTCATCACAACCTTTAAGCTAAAGTTATAATGCTAGTGTGAGAAACAAAGCCCTTAACCATACCCTTATAATGCCAAATTGAGAGCTCACAAAGCTACTAATTTTCCATTATCCATCTCCACCATTGAAGCAAACTTGAAGCCCTTTGAGCATACATACTAATCCTTCATTTAAACTCATCTACCAAGCAAAGAGCTAATTTCTATTGGGAGAGTCCATTCATTTGGCTCACATTCCTAATTAGGGGTTCCTCTTTAGTCTCTCTTATATGTTATATTAATCTTTGTTAGTTAATGCTTTGTTCTCTTAATAGATTAGTGTTTCTTGCTAACATATTAGTATATACAATGAGAGTACATTAGGAGTGCTTGAATATAAAGGCACGAGGAGAGCTTCTAGAATGCATAAAAGTTAGCATCATGATGTGTCATACAACCAAGCACATGTCCACTAGATATGAATTATCCTCCATTAAGCATGAAAGTAAGTGCGGTGATGAGAGGATAAGCCTACAAGGGTGGGACACACAAAATAGTGTTGTAGACACCATGTGCTCAAATAAAGTTGCATACTCCTGTGTTGTCAAAATGACAACTCAAAAGGTGTGCAAACTCCTAAGTGTCTCACAAATAAAAAATAAAATAAAATAATGCAAAATAATTAAATAATGCATTAACCTAAGTAAACTTAAGTAAGTGTAAATAGTAAAGTACTTATTTACACCAACAAAGATGAATGCTTGAAAGGTGAACAAGTTGTCAAAGCTGCAAAGAATAGAAGCCAAGTAAAATTGAAAAGACTGAACAGAGATCTGTAATCTACAAGTGAAGTTGTAAGTTGTATCAGATCAAAACTCTACTATTACTTTCTAACAATTGTATCAGTCTAGGGTAAATCCTTTGGAGTAAGGTTGACTTAATAGTCATTTTAAAATCCTTTAATAGGGTGGCATTCCAAGTGAATGGCCTAAAGTCCTCTAACAAGGCTTGCTTTTAACAAGGTGATCGAAATGCGTTGATCAAATCACATTTAACAGTGTGTATTGCAACCTTTAACAGGGTTGGCCTTTTACAAAGCATCACTTCAATAGAGTGAAAAAGGAGTAGCATGTCACCGATGGTTTTTCCCAAATTGGGTTTCCACATTAAATCATTGTGTCAAATGTGTTGATGAATGTGTTGTGTTTCATGCTTTATATTTATGCAAGATTGACTTGACAGTAACATATAAGTTTTAGTAGATGCACAATGAATGCATGAATGGGTATGAATATTTTATGGGTTCGCTAAATTGTAAGAAAAGTTTTATTTGTACATTTGGACCTTGAATTATTGATTCACCCCCCCTCTTAGTTATTATAAAAGAATTCCAATAAGCAAACATTTTTTCCCTCTTGAGAGTTGTTATATATTACAACAAATAAAAAACTAACTTGCCACAACTGAGTCTTGTTATTATTTCAAGAAAAAAAAAGAGACTCTCTCTGCTTAAAGGCAAAGCTCCCTTTCTAATAGATTAATCATGGAAATCATTTATTATGAAAGAATTTTGAATGCACAATGAATGCATGAATGGGTATGAATATTTTATGGGTTCGCTAAATTGTAAGAAAAGTTTTATTTGTACATTTGGACCTTGAATAATTGATTCACCCCCCCTCTTAGTTATTATAAAAGAATTCCAATAAGCAAACATTTTTTCCCTCTTGAGAGTTGTTATCTATTACAACAAATAAAAAACTAACTTGCCACAACTGAGTCTTGTTATTATTTCAAGAAAAAAAAAGAGACTCTCTCTGCTTAAAGGCAAAGCTCCCTTTCTAATAGATTAATCATGGAAATCATTTATTATGAAAGAATTTTGAATAATGGTTCTTTTAACTTGAAAGAACATAAGGAAGTAAAAACATTCTCTTATAAACATTTCTATTGTTGCCGATTTGAATGATAATTATTCCATAATTTATGCCACATGACATATATTAAAATGCCTTTTTTATTTCTGATTAGACCTACTCAATTGTAAAGATAAATCGATGCATTATTTCAATAAATTAATAAAAATAAGCCATCACAGTGAGATTGGATTCCATACGAAATAACAATCAATTCAAACAATCATATTGATGTAGGCAAAGGATGAATAACTAGGGCCAAAGGCTCACCCAACTATCCAAACCACCTTGCAAGAGTTAACACAATAGAAGAAAACACAAGGAACAACAACCAAAGGAGGAAGAAGAGTGAAATACTTTTATTGATTCATCAAAACATCTTCATACATGCTTAGTTGTAAGGCCATCTGGGTTACGACCAATTACAAGTACATTTACAATCAAAGATCCAACTGCAAATTCACACTTTTAGTTCTGCTCTGCAATCTCTTCTCCAAAAACTTACCTAACTCTAAGCCTAAACACTCTATATATACTTGCTAAAACGTCTTATAGATTATTCTAAAAAATTACATAAGAGGAAGGCCAACCCAACAATGGTCTAGACACATCCCAAGAAAAGATCTTAACATAAATGTCGTGATCAAAATAAATCCTACAAGTCGGCTTGCAAAAATCATGTCCAAATGCTGACACTCGACATACATTGGGTAACTCGGTACATGAAGAGTCACTTGGCATACACTAGGTAACTCAACACATGAAGGAGTGCTATAGTAACTCAGCACCAACTAAGTGCTATAGTAACTTGGCACATGAAAGAATTGCTATAGTAACTAGGCACATGAAGGAATTACTAGGCACCAACTTGCAGAATGAACAAAATGAGCAAGATAACAAGGCAACCCAGGATGCTCCTGCATCAGACAATCGAGGTTGAAAGAAATGATTCTCCTGAATCATTAAGATGTCACAACCTGAGCTAAATCCAACTCAAATTGAGAAATCCATGAAACATCTTCAATAGGTCTATTCTTCCACTTCACCAAATATTCATAGTAATCTTTTCCTCTTGTGCTCTTGCCAACTCTTTGATCCAATATCTATTCAACTTCTTCAATCCGCTTCTTAGGATAATCATCTGATATAACAACTTCATCATTTGACTCATGATACTTATACAAATTAGAAATATTGAATATAGGAGATATATCCAAGTGCTCAATAGAAAAGGTCATCATAGGATTAGCCATGGCGACAATGGTGAGATCCTTGACATTAATTTCCTTCGCCTGCTTCAATACCCCTATTTTGGAAAGGAAAGTTTATTCAACCTTTTTAGAAGTCTTACCTTCTTCGTCAATGTTTTCCATGATCTTCATAGCAATACATTTGATGTTGATAGTTAAAATCTCCTTTAGATAATTCATTTCCTTCTGTAATTTAACACATTCATTCAGAGACTATTCAATCATGATGTTCCTCCATTCAAGGTTAGCTCGAGCTATGAATAAGAAATTTGTATTAACAGTAGCTCCAGACTTTTCAACCAAAAATCTATTCACTCCATATTCCTAAACTTTTAAAATGTCAATGGTGTATTATGTTGGACTAATTACCAATGTTCTCCTTTGGGATTCGTGACATGGCTTAATCGCCTCTTATTTTCTATAAGTCTAGTGGTTGTATTGAGCACTAAAAGTTTGATCTTTTGGTGCAATGGCAACCCTAGTTTGTAACAAGTGGTATTAGAGCTCGGTTATAGGTTCAAATCTCCTTGGGTAATGATGAGGGGGGGATTTTTGGACTAAGTATTAAAGTTCCCCTCTGGGATTTGTGGCATGGCTTAACTACCTCGTGTATTCTATAAGTTTAGTGGTTGTATCAAGCATTGAAAGGTTGATCTTTTGGTGCAATGACAACCCTGGTTTGTAACATATTCAACCCATTTCACTTTTTCAGGTTCCCACACATTCATCTTAGATTCTTGAGTGATCATCAGTTTTTCTACTCTGGAGTTGGCATTGGTGAAATGTAAGAAATAACTAGTGGCCTAAGAATTCACTATGTTTAATCATTCATCATAAGCATGAGTGACTGACCTATCCCTTTTTACATTTTCAATTAAGCCCTTGTTGGTGGGAGAAGTAACATCAATTACAAAAATTGCATTTGGTTGGGTCTCTGTATTTGGATGCTAAAGTTCATGGATATATTCTGCCATTTTGGACAAGGATTGCTTGAGCTTTTGCTTATCCCTTTTGTCTTTCCATATATGATGACAGATCCTGGAACTACCAACACTCCATATCTTCATATCTGAAGACCTAGAAACAGGACCAAGGGTGGTCTTCTCCATGACATAATCCTGAGGAAGTATCTCATCTAAACTCTTACTAGTTGTTGGCTTTAGAATATATGTTACCCAATATCTAGTCTTTTCATCAATTTCTAGTATAGTTTCAACCTTTGTCTTCTTGGTTTTAGGGATTTTTCCCAAGCATTTTCTCACCATGTCTTCAACCGGGAGAGGTGCAGGAACTAGACTTCTTTTCATTCCTATTGATAAATTAAACTAATTAGGAATTGAAGAGCTATCATTTGGAGGAGGTGTATTGAATGCAGGAAAAGTGTTAAGTGTCATTAAACTCAAAGTATTAGCCCCTTTGACCACTTGCTTACTTCCTTGATCCATTTTGTTACTCGAGCTCTCATTTGCAGATTCCCTTGGATATATTTCAATCATATTTGTGCAAGCTTCCCTGATAGAGCTTTACTAACTCAACTTCTTCTTGTTGTGCAAATGGGTCCACTTGATTGAGGGAGGTATTTGAATTAAACTCTAAATAGTTAGTTCAGGTTCAATGTTCTACTTCGACAAACTTGCAGTGTGAGAGTGAACAATTTCATTTGTGTCTTCAACATGATGAGTTGAACTAGGGCTACCAGGTGTGTCTTTAATTCAGTTTTGGTTATCACAGGCAAGGTTCTAGCTTGTAAGTCATTTTCTTTTGAAGTCAACCAATTGTAAACAAATAGGAAATATGCTTCAATCTATTCAATATTATTAAAGTTTTAGTCAATTCAGATGTCTTTATCTTATGTGTGTGTGTGTGTTTATATATCATGAGGTATATGTTGGAAATATAGGATAGGCTAGGTTACTAAGAGGGTAGGGGTGAATTAGGAACCAATAAAACTTACTCTTAATTCACCAATTGATCCTTCATATGTATTCTGATTTAATTGCATGCATGAATTACTGAAAGCATTAAAATATTCATAACACTTTGACACAAGATATGGTGACCCAAAAACCTTCCAAATAGAAAGTATAACTAGGGTGGGGATGATACCCACAAGCTTTAGTACTACAGTATAAAGTTGGCTGGTTAAGGCTTACAATTGATCACTTTTGATGATCTGCCTTGTTAGGAGCAATAAGGACTGTTAGGTCCACCTTGTGAAAGGATTTACAAAACATACATTGAAGTATGCACTCAGTAAAGAGATTTACAAAAGATTATTAAGTCTACCTTGTGAAAGGGTTTAACTATTCTACTTGTTAGGATGAACCAGTGACTAATCTTTGATTTGCAACTCTAATTTGCTAGTTGAGATTCCTTTGGAGTGTAATGATCACCTTGTTGTGATAGATAAATCTTTGTTGTTCCTTATACTACTTGTAGCCTTCTTATCTCATACTTCTACTCTCACACACATCTTTTCCATTTTCTACTTACTTCTTTGAATGAGATATAATACATTACATATATACCAATTCAAATTACAATTCATCAAAGTTGACTATAATACAAGTTTCACCAAAATACCCAAAGTCAGCCCAACTACTGGTACTCAGGTTGTGAAGACAAAATTAGTGAGGTTCTGATACTCAACAACCATTGTCAACACTTGACATCATCATTCTCTTGGTAGATGTAGAAGCTTGGTTCATATTAATCACTTCCAAGTAGTATGAACTCGGTCAGCACTAGTGACTCAATGAACACTACGAAACTTGGCATATAAACTAAATCACTTGGTTGACATTGCACAACTCAATCAACACTAACACTATGAGCTTGGTATAAATTGAATCACTCGATTGACACATCCTGGCTCGGTCAACATAGATTCACATCACTAATGTCGCGAACTCGGTAAACACTAGAGAACCCAGTTTACACTATGCAACTCTGTAAACACTATGAAGCTTAGTTTACATTGATATCCATCAACTCGATAGATACTGCTTGGTGCAAATTGAATACTGATTTTGGAACTCGGTAGCAATTGTAGAACTCGGTAGAGCCTGAATTACCCAGTTAACACAATAAATTGTAAGATAAGCTCAGTAGCTACTAACCTTTTGATTAAGTGTGAGTCACTAATAAACAAACTTGGCCATAATTTCAACAATATCCCCCTTTGGCATTAGTGAAAAAAAAACTTATCAATCAAAAATTGAATTCTCAAAATTTCAAGTTCAAAACAATCTTTAGTCTCTATCCTATGTCTTTAACTCGGTAACATACTCTATTTATGAGATTTTTCAAAATTGCTTTTGTAAGAGATGTTTTTTGATTATCTATATATGTATATGTTAAACATTATGCTACTCCCTCATACATATATACATTTTACTTACTATATATCTCATGATTTTATATCACATCTTCTCTCCTTTTTATCTTATCTCATCTTCTCATCTTCTCCCCCTTTTTGACATAAATGCCAAAGGTGTATGCTACATGGTAATGCCAAAATGTGACAAGAAGTTAGAATGTACCTTCAAAATCAATTTCATTGTCTTGTCCCAAGTTTCTTGTAACACCATGCTTATATGTAATGCAATATGTGCTTCTGCTGACAACTCTATCATGTGATAAGCTATGGAGAAGTTGTTATCATGGATGAGAGTTTTGGCATGTGTAATGTGTTCCTGCAATGCATCCATGTTCAAAAGAATTATGCCTTGGATACCTATAAGTGTGGCCCTGATTCTAGCTTCTTCCCTTAGTAATTTTGCTTTCATATTATCATAAATTTGATCTTTGTGTAGTGAGAAGAACTGTAGCTCAAGTCAAGTTACAGCTAGTGTTCACTTGCCTCCAAGTCTTCATTTATCTTAGATAGTTTATCTTTGATTTCCTGAGTGAAGATAGATGTATCACATAACTTGCTAAATAATGAAGTAACATTATTTTTAGAGGTTCTTAATGAGCTAAGAATAGTAGAAAAGTGTACTTGATATATTGCAATTTTTTGTGCAACTTGCTCCAATACTTTGTTCTCAAATTTCTTCTCTACTCTTTGTAGAAAATTTTCTTGCCTATTCAGATCTTCATTGAATTTCTAAACAACTTCTTCTAACTAAACCAAAATAGGTTGTGTACTATCAACCTTGGTACTTAGTGCATCTAAAATATGTTCTTCACATCTTCTCCCACTTGGTTTTCTCTGCTTTTCTCTTCTCTAAGCTTATGTTGCTTAGCTTTCTTCTATAATAGTTCACCTACGATGTGCACTTGATCAGGATTCAAAGTAGAGATATCCCAAGTTGGGATAATTATATCCTCATCAAGATCAACACCTTCTTCTTTTCCTTTGCCCTTGCTTGAAACTTTAGTACTCGGTTGAGGCTTGCTTTCAACTGTCTTTGTACTAACTATTTGCATACTGGGAATTGTAACAATAGGAGAAATAGAAGGGCTAGAAAATAAAAGTAGATATTGCATTCATAGTAGAAATACCTAGTTGCTATGTAGCCAAATCTGATGAAGGAGGAAGCACTAGCTACTCGATAGATGAAGTGTTGATCACTTTAGTTAATATAGTACTTAGCTGAACAAGTGCAAAGACTATTTGGGTGCTTGGTGTTGCAGTGATTACCTCAACCAACTCGACAGAAGATTTCTCTAAGCTTGATGGCTTTAAAGCTTTGCTCGAAGAGTGAGGAAATGAGGCCATAAATGTCGCTTCAATCTTCTCCGAGTCAATTTCTTCAATACTCTAAATCTCAGGGAGATTCTCCTCAGTAGCTTCATGTTCTTGATCATCATCATCCATATTTACATCATCTATTTCTATATCTTCTTCATCATTATTGTCCTTTTCTTCCTTGTCACCTTCATCATCAATATCATTGACATGAACAACAAAATCACTCTTTTGATGGAGATTGTAGATATTCTTCCAAGTAGTAGTAGTTGTCTTTAGCACATGTTCAATGTAAATGAACCAATATCATGAAAATGTTGAATTTTAGAGTGAGTTTTTCTTCATTTATCTTCATAGATTCTTTTACTTATTTATCACTTAGACTCAGCATGAGCTGCCTTAGAGTCTATTCAAATATATCTTTTCCAAATTTTCTAGCATTTTCCCATCTACACTTGATTATTTCCATAAGCTCATTGGGAATTTGTTGTACAAGTTGATCAGGTAAATATTTCCATTTACCTAATTTGGACATAATCATGTCTTCAACTTGCTTCTTCTCAGCTACATTCCTGATCTCATATCTAATAGATTTGAAGTTTTCCATGCCAGGTCCTACATCAATCACTTTTAATTTTTCCTGAAATGTAGGTGGAGGTCTTTTGAAAGTAATATCGTATGGTTCTTCTTCACCTAATTTCAATTTCTCTCTAGATCTGGATGCTCTTCTTGTGAATATTGTAGTTGATGACTTGGTAGGTTTGGTTATGATAACCTTACCTTTCTTCCTGCTTGGTTCTTTTTCTTCAGATTTAGTTTCTTCTACCTCATCTTCTGCATCATCTTCTTCCACATCATCTCCTTTTCCTTCTATAAATAGGAGAGTAGAACTGGCTTGCCTCAATTTTTCTATCCTCTTCTTTCCTTTGCTGACTACTTGAGGAAGCTTTATTTAAAGTTCTATTCTCACTATGGCTCTATCATAAGTACCAAAATATGTGGCATTAGGATCCACAAGTTCATTCAATAGTGCCTCAATGATATCCTTGGTGTCATCAATGTTAACCTCATAGATTATAGGCTTAACCCACACCACTCTAGGTTTGACTACTTGAATGTACACTTTGTCACAGTCTACCATGAAATAAACATCATCCTTGTAATCTTCTACAAGTTTCTTAGGAATTTTGAATTTGGTATATATCTTTTCCTTGAATGAATCAAAATAATTATCCATGATACTGACAAAGTTCTCACCCATCTCTTATATATACTCATTAATATGATATAGTACTGGTACATCTTTTCTCCATATGAATGAACCTTTTGAAGGGAAAAACTTTTGAACAAAGAAGAATAAACAAGTTATGAGTGAACCAAACTTACACAAGTTATTCTTTGAAGTCCTAATGCTCTCCATGTTCTTGCTAAATTGAATTAACATTAGCTCGACAAGGTCGAAGGACATGTTGTTCTTCACCACCTTGAGAGCTAGATCAACTACCTCACATGACACACTGAGATGACTGGAGCTATAGATCTTATGTGCTATCACATGGATTTCAAATTTTAGCTCCATGTCAGTTGCACTACTAATCTTCATGCCTCTTCCATCCCACCCGGCAAGAGTTTTGCTTTCTAGTTCTACCTGACTCAAGGTTTTGGTAGTCTTTGCCTTGTTCAACATTGGGAGCCCTTTGGTGGAATCTATGACTAAGCTCCAGTTGGATCAAGTGCTTCTGGAATCACTAGACTCAACTTGAAGTCTAGGAACTTCCAATCAACTCCTGAAACCAACATCTCAAATCCTTTCTTCTTTTCACTGCTGGAGGATGCCATGTTTGGTAGGATTTGTGAAAATATGAAAATGTTCAACAACATATGAATAGATTGCTTAGAAGCATAGAAATATCTCTCAACAATTAGCTCTTCAAAAATTCACGATGATAAATGAATTTGATTCCTTTCCTTTTAACATTTTTCATTTTCTAATTGCCATAAATGCTTGGTAAAATTGCTTGTTCGGTGATAGACCATCTTCCACTCAGTTTGGTCTTATTGCTCAGTAGATTTATCCATAACTTGGTGTCCATGCAATGTTTTAGTTACTCCTGACCTTACTTGGTCGGGTCTTACAACCCAACCTAGCTTGGTAAGGTCTAGATTTTCTTTAGACACTCGGTGATCCCTTTGCATCTTGAATGCTGATATGGATCTTTCCTTCTAGCTTATTGGAACTAATGCAAGATGTCTACTTTAGAGTCTTAGTTCCAATTATCCCTATGGGAGATCAAGTAGAAATTCTTGAGTCACCCAATTCTTGAGTGACATGTGTGTCATGGCTTAGACTTGCATTCTTGGAAGATTTCAGGATCCATTGCTACCTCATCTTCTTTCTATTGTTGTTAGCCTTGGCTTTCTTTTCATCTTCTATCCTATTGGAATATCTTAATGGAAAGAATGCTTCTGAGAGGGGGGGGGGGGGTGAATCAGAAGTACTAGCTTCTAACCTATTTTTTAACAAATCCTTAATAACATAATATTGAAATGTACATGCATGCATATCAACATTAAGCAATTATGAAAAATACATTTGCATCACCACATAACACTAGAAATTTTGGTAACCCAAAAACCCTCCAGGAATAAGAAGGTAAAACTAGGGTGGGGATGATACCCACAATATTTACTGCAGCAATAATGCTTAACCACTTTTGATGGTCTACCCTGTTAAAGGCCTGCCTTGTTAAAGGCTTTACACTATATCAATAGTGACCTGGTTAAAGGATTTACAAACACTTTACATGAAGTGTTACCCTTTTAAAGGATTTAATCACCTATTTAAAGGATCTACAAAATAGCTGTTAAGCTAACCTATCACCATAGGGTTTCCTTTCTAATACAGTTGCTAGAGAGTATTAGGTATAATAAACCTGATAGTTTACAATCCTTTGATTGCTGAATACAGGCACTTGATCTACTTTCTCTGATCTTGATCCTCTGAGATTTGATATTCTTCACTCTAAAAATAGTTTTCCTTCTACACCTTCATCCATCCACATATACAATGAGATTTAGTCTTCTTTATAAAGACATTCGAAGACTTAGGGTTAGATGTGGATCTACGATCCATATTGAATCTCTGTTTCCCGCTCATTCCTTGTAATTTTATTATTGGTTGCATGCCTTCTCCATTTTTCTTATTGGCTGCATGTAGATTGCATAGGAAATACAAAAGATTTGATCTTATCATTTAATCCTTCGAGATTCGTCATATGTTGGCCATGAAAATGGTTTACATCTGCAATTTAAAGTTATAGACTCATATGTGTATTCTGTGTTACTCGACACTTACTAATCCTAGATGCTTGGCACATGTAACAAACTGGCTTACTCAGCTCCTGTTGTATTTCTGTATTGCTCAGCATTGTCTGTGACTCAACACTCAAATATCACTCGGCACTTGTATCATGCTCGACACCTAAAGTCATTCGGCACTTGATCTTCACTTGGCACCTGATCCTCACTCGGCACCTGAAGGCTACTCGACACCTAAAGATCACTCGACACCTGTTGGATTTCTTGACTCGGCTTATGTTGTGGCTCAACATACATAGTGTGCTCGACTCCAATGTAGAAAATGGTTAAGTGTGATGACACTCAAATGTCAAAACCATTTTGAGACTAACACTATCCTTCCAGTATTCATACAGTTCTTGGAAAGGTGTCCAAGTTCTGTACAAATAAAACATCTTCTAGTGGTGTCTCTTGTCCTCATGTGATGTTTTACATAGTTTTCTCCAATGTGTCCAAATTCTCCATAGTAGTGGCATCTACACCATGTGTTGTAGTCCCAACTGAATATAGCTTACATAATCTGTTCTGTTGGGTTCAATATCTTGGTTTTGCATTTAGAGGATTTATGCCCATGCTTCTTGCATTTGTGACATTTTCCTTCAAATTTAGGTTTCTCTTTGCATTCATTAGCTCTATGACCATGTTTATTGCAATTATAACATTTTCCATTGAATTTAGCTTTACCGTTACTCCAACATTTGTTTGATGTATGACCTAACTTACGATATTGATTACAAGTAGACCTTTGATTCTTTTGAGCTCCTTGCTTGGATGATTCACCATCTTCTCTGGATCCTATTCCTTCTTTTTCTTTTTGTCTATAATGACTTTTCTCATTTAACTAATTCATGTCTGCTTGAGATTTCATCATCCTTTCATTGGTTTGCTTTTCAGTGTTTAGATCATTTTGAAATCTTTCATTCTCTGATCTTAGATTCATGACTTCTTCATTTGCATTAGTAAGCTGATCAATGAAGTCTACATGTTGAAGGGATAGATTGTATTTTCTTCTATCTCTTCTTTGGCCTTGTATTTTTCTTTCATGACTTCACACAATCTTACTGACTGAATTTCTTCTACTCTTTTCAACTTTCTAACTTCTTCTTGAAGGTTATAATTCTTTTCTAATTGCCTCATTAGCTTCATCTAAATTTCTTTCTAAATAGATATCTTCAATTCTTTCTTCAGTGTAGAGTTTGTCATTCATCTGTACTAGAAGATCTTTTCTTCTTTTCAAGGATTCAGAGAGTTATCCTTTTCTTTCTTAAGTTTTCCAATAGCCAATTCCAAATCTAGTTTTTCATTGTCAATAGTCTTATCAAGTTTGAATACCTCCATTGCCTCTGCTATTTTCTCAATCTGTTAAACTTCTTCTTTGAGAACCATAATGCTCTAATTCCAATTGTTGGAAATCTAAGATAGGCTAGGTTAGTGAGAGGGGAGGGGTAAATCAGGAACCAATAAAACTTAATCTCAATTCAACAATTAATCCTTCATATTTATTCTAATTTAATGGCATGCATGAAAAAGTGAAAGCATTAAAACATTCATAACACTTTGACACAAGATATGGTGACCCAAAAACCTTCCAAGTAGAAAGTAAAACTGGGGCGGGGATGATACCCACAAGCTTTAATACTGTATTATAAAGTTGGCTGGTTAAGGCTTACAATTGATTACTTCTAATGATTTTCCCTATTAGGAGCACTAAGGACTGTTATGTCCACCTTGTGAAAGGATTTACAAAACATACAATGAAGTATGCACTTGGTAAAGAAATTACAAAAGACTATTAAGTCTACCTTGTGAAAGGATTTAATTGTTCCACCTATTAGGATGAACCAGTGGTTGATCTTTGATCTACAACTCTGATTTTTTGGTTAAGATTTCTTTGGAGTGTAATGATCACCTTGTTGTGATGGATAAATATTTGTTGTTCCTTTTACTACTTGTTGCCTTCTTATCTCACACTTCTGCTCTCACATATATCTTTTCCATTTTCTTACTTCTTTGGATGAGATATACTACATTACATATAATCAATCCAAATTACAATTCATCAAAGTCGACAACAATCCAAGTTTCACCAAAATACAGAAAGTTAGCCCAGCTGTAGGTACTCAGGTTCTAAAGATAAACTTGGTGAGGTTTTGATACTCGACAACAATTGTCAGCACTTGGCATCATCATGCTCTCAGTAGATGTAGAGGCTCGATTCATACTAATCCCTTCCAAGTAGTCTAAACTTGTTCAACACTGGTGACTTGATGAACACTATGAAACTCAACATATAAACTGAATCACTTGGTTAACACTGCATAGCTCAATCAACACTAACAATGTGAGCTTAGTATAAACTGAATCACTTGTTTGACACATCTTGGCTCGATCAACACTAGATTCACATCACTGATGTTGCAAGCTTAGTAAACACTGGAGAACTTAGCTTGCATTGTGTGACTCAGTAAACACTACGAAGCTTGGTTTACACTCATATCTATCAACTCGATAGATACTACTAAGTACGAATTGAATACTAATTTTGGGACTCGATAGCAATAGTAGAACTTGGTAGAGCCTAAATTACTTGGTTAACACAATAAACTGTATGATAAGCTCAAAAGCTGCTAACCGTTTGATTAAGTGTGAGTCACTAATAAAAAAACTTGACTATAATGTCAACAATATATGTGTGTTTATTATATGAGATAATCTAATATTATAATAATAATATATATAACTATGATTATATTTATTATAATTATATAATAAAATTATTATAAATGTGTTATAATATTAATTATATATTATCCAATAGACATGTCCCTTATAGGGACATCTCTATTCATGGCTTATGGTGATTAATATAAGGAGAGATGCATTTGGAACAAATATACCAAATATCATGCCAATGCTTAGTACATTTGCAGCGATCTCAAAAACTCGACATGGTATCAAAGAAGGAATGAATGTCTCTCAAATCAAAAAGTTGTGCCACAAAAATAATATTTATTTTCAGAGTTGCAACAAGCTAATAATGTTTGCCAAACAAGGAAGTCAGATTATAAATTGATGGGCCTTCGAATATAGATCATGAAAAACATCAGTCAAAATATATATAGAATGCTAGAAGAAATGGGCTATGAATGAGCTTAAAAAGTAATCAATATTTAGGTGAATTATTATCTACAATGCTTCACAAATATACATTCAATATGTCAACATGTATGAACTAAGGTGTATATGTAAAGGTGTTGTTTAAAGGATATGAATATTTTTCAGACAATACAAAATAAGAATGGATGGTTGTTAGGGAGAAGAGTAGCATAGTCAAACAAAAGGAAGTTAAAATAAAATAAATAAAATATATTTATTATGACAACCTTCTTAACAAAGTGAAGTAAAAAAAGAGATCAAGGTGAAGCATAAAAGCGTAGAAGTTTTGAAATTGATCATTATATTTTTTATGAAGCTCAATGAACTTGATAACATTGGAATTTCAATGGTGATTCCACCCTAGTCTCCAAATTTGTGAAGTCTCTCTTAGAGACAAGTTTGCAATTTCAAAATCCATTGTGTTTCTTTGAAGATCCACATTAGAATCGATGGCGTGTTGTCGGGACATGCAATGATTAAATTGTAGGTTAGTTAGCACAATAACATACAATACTTGCATCAACTAATATTGAAGGCCTAGAGATAAATATCAATCTTCCATTGTGAGGTGGCATATTATATTAAAGGAGTATTAGTAACAAAGGATGAGAAAAATATCTATCGATGGTACATTGACTCCATCAAGCCATGATAAAGGAGTTGTAGACACTAGTGTCAACAATCAAGAGGTTGACAACTTGAAGCAATTAGGATTTTCAAGTAGATTGTCATAGATGTGAAAAGAAACATCACAAACAAATTGCAATATTGAGAAGAAGTAGTACTTGGGGGAGACAACAAAGTATTCCCTATGGTTGGAAAGGCAAATCATTGCCTATGGTTATATGTGTGTGTGTGTGTATGAGAAATTAGTCTTTGAAATGAGAGAAATGAGTAGAAGATGAGAAATTAAGAAATTGTGTTAACAAGAAAATTATCATAAGAGGAAATGACCTCAAATGAAGAAACATATATCTATGACTTATTGATTATCAACACCCAAATTTATAACACATGAAATGGAAAAGATATAAAAATAAACCTAAATCATTTATCATAGGGTTTGTTTATTGCTTCGTTAACATTGGTTAAAAATGATTGTGGAGTAGTGTGATGTCTGTGAAATAATATTTGAAGATATTCATGTTTCAAATGGTAATACTTGGGAATAAATATTTTCTTGCAAGCTATAAAGAAATATTTTAGATATTTGTTCGAAAACTATAGTAGAGAGAATATTAAATGAAAATGAGTTGGTCAAGGATTCCATGATAAGAAAAGTCACATATGCTCTAATTAGGAGTTAGCATCTCATAAATATGTTGTTTCAACTCCAATATTTGTAGGTCAAATGATGATGCCAATAATATTATTTCCCAAAATGTAAAGTGAGAGTACATATATCACTACCATGAGATGGTTATTGCTATGCATACCCAAAATACTATGATCAAATAAGAAGATGCCAAGGTCTATGATTAGCCTCCAGCCTTGTATTGCGAGCATTATCTTTCGAAGTGAGTGGCGATAGAGCCCTGCAACATTGACTCAAGTCTCACCAATATCACTAGTACAAAAACAATGATATGTGACTAAACTTATTCATGTGACTAATAATAGTTAATAACTAGTCATTTATAACACTACTTAATTTACTACTAAGCAATTTTAGTCATTTATTTGATCACTGATTTCAATCATTGATTTAGTGGTATATTTACTAGTATATATAGTGGTATACTTAGTAGTATATGTAGTAATTGATATAGTAGTATATTTAATCATGTGGCTAGTCTCATATTTAGTATTATATTTAATCACATATTTAGTTATATATTTGATAGTTGATTTAGTCACATATTTAGTAGTATAATTAGTAGCATATTTAATTGTATATTTGGTCACATATTTAGTATATTTAGTCATATATTTAGTGGTATATTTAGTAGTGTAGACACCTAAAAATCTTTTAGAAAATAAAGTATTTTTATTTTCTAAATTTTTTTTTGATGACATCATCATTAATTAATTAATTAATTTTTATGCCATTAAATCTCTTTATCTTAATTAAAAACATTTAATTAAGGAATCCCTCCCAAAAATGTTTAAATCTTATTTAAACATTATTTCTTTATTTATTAATTATTTAATTAATAAATTGACCAAAAATCCCAAAATAAATAATTTATTTATTTTTTGCCCAAAACTTGGCCAATTTCCTTAAGACCACTAACCTCTTCCAAAATCTTCTAATCCTTCTTTAATTTCGATTAAAGGCTAATCCCATCATTTCCTACCCCTAATCCCAACTCAAAATATTTAATTAAGATTAAATATTAATCTTCATGTTTATTAAAAATATTTTAATAAATATCTCCTCAACCCAAACCCTTGAAATAAATAAAACTTTATTTATTTCCTAAAAACCTTATTTATCCTCATCTTAAGAAGTTCTAGACTCTTATAAAAAGTCTTCAACCTCATCCAAAGCCTAGACTCTTCTAGAAGATGTCAACCCTTATCTTTAATCCTAATCCTAATCCCCTCCTAACCTTGTCACATTCCCTAAACATGGGTTAAGACTTGCTAACCCAAGCCAAAGCTAACAAATATCTCCTCCTTCACCCACACTCATTAAATGCCATCCACTTTCCCATCTCTAACAAGCCTAATCTAATCTTAACCCAAGCCTAATCCAAGCCTTAATCATTTGCACATTCTTAAGTCAAGCTTAAGACTTTCTTAATCCAACCCAAGTCAAATATCTCAACTCTCTCACAAATATCCCAACCATAAAACTTTATGAAGCCCACAAAGCCATAAATGACTCTTACAAGCCCATTCATTTCTCTTACAAGCCATTATGAGGGTCTTTATGAGCTTTGAGCCTCCTTTGTTGACCCCTCAACCCCTCTTGCTCTAACCAATGACCTTGTGACATGTGTCACTCTCTAATTGGTTGTAAGGAAGCACAATCCACATGCTCTCCTCTCATTCAATCTAAACCTTCCATAAGCTTTTTCCCATCCTTGCATCCTAGCCCTTGATCCCTCGAGCCCTTTGCCTATTTAAGGAATCCTCTCCCAAGCCATTTTAACACAATCTAGAAAGTAAAGCCATAATGCCATTTTGAGAAGCCATTTTTAAATCAAATCCATTCACCAAAATCTATCAAAAATTCTCCATTGAAACCCATTTGAGAATTTGAGCATACATACATAATCAAGTCATCTTAGCTATTAGACACACCTCTACATCAAGTGATCATCCTCATTGAGAGAGCCTATCCATGGCTCATATTCTCATTTGAGGACTTCACTTTGTCTCTCATGAAGTTATGTTAAATTAGTATGCAAATGCTTTTTGATTGTTTTAATTTAGTGTTTTTAACATACTAAAGTAGCATATACATTTTGGCACGCCCGGTGGGACTCTGCATGGGTCATCTTCATTAGCTTTTTTAGTCAAGTTTTGTATGTCATTTTCTGATTTTGGCTAATTTTTCTTATTTTTGTGATTGGTAGGATTGTATAAATTGGTTTTGTAGGTCCACATGAGCATGAAGAAGACAAAGGAACTCATTGTCTATCTCATAGCGTTTGCAGATTTTTCAAGCTTATAGGTGGACGAAGCACTTGGAATTCTTCTTCCTCTTCTTGTCTATATTCTTCTTCTATTCCATCTACTTCTTCTTCTTCTTCTTGAGGGATCTTGGCTTTTTTTTTTTTTAAGGAAGCAAAATCATACACACTTTTTTTTAAGTGCTTAAAATGAACCCTCAAATCGTACTTAAATCCATTAAAAACTAAAAATTTGCAAAAAATAAAATCTTTTAATAAGTGAAACTAAACCAATCCAATCATTTGCATCCTTGCAACATCAAGGTTTTAAATGCATTCATGCAAAGTTAGGAACACTTTATTTTTGAAAATTTAAAAAGAACTTCAAGTTTCCATTTCAAAAGGTTCAAAATCAACACTAGGTGCACACTAAAATCTAAATCAAACTCAAAGCATCAATCAAGGATAAAATGAACCTCATTCACAAATATTTTAAAGTTCTTTTAAAAATCTCATGAAAACTAAGAGTCTTAAATGGTTGCCAAAATTGTCCTAAAAGCTTTGTTATTTGTTCCAAACAAATGTCTTGTTGCAAAATCTTGAATGTTTCTTAGGTTTTTTATGCATCAGAACAATCTAGGAATATCATTTTTGGGCTTAAAACATGCAAACTAGAACACAAAATCTTGAATGAAAACCAAAGTCCAAAGATTCATTTTAACTTTTGAGTCCAAAAGAATCTTGAATGATCTAAGGTTGAAACAAAGCACTTCAAAGTTCTTAAAACAACACACAAAATCTCAATCTTGAATGCTCAAAGGAAAAAACTTGAATGTTTAATCACTTGTCTTTGAATGCATGTTGCTAAAATCACTCTTGAGTGCCATGGATTAAAATCAAGTTTATTTTTTATTTTTTTATGAATGCATGATTAAAACAAAAAATCCAATCTTGAATGCAAAAGGTCAATTAATCATTACAATATTTCACACTTCATCTTTTGGGGCATAAAAAGAATCTAAATTTTAGAAACTTTCTAAGTTATAAAAATAAATAAAGACACTTTGAGTGAATTTGTTGTTGGACTCACCGTCTTTAATCACCCATCATTCTAACCATTGGTTGCAATATCAACGCCATATATGGGGATGGGTCTACCTAAGAAGGTGTTAAGTGCTCGACAAAAATCAAATTTCATTCACTTGAGTTTTTATTGATTTTTCTAAGATAGAAAATTTCTTGAATGCACATTAGTCTCGCTAACACTTCATTTGGGCATAAAAATTGAACAAATCTTGACGTGGAGGGCCTCCGAGCGCGTGCTTGAAATCAAGTTTTACACATCTTTATTTTTGGCTTAAAACAAACTCACACTCAATCTTGAATGCCTTAAAGAAAAATCAATTGATACTTGACGTGGAGGGCCTCCAGGTGTGCGAGTTTACTTTTGTTGACCCTAAATCTTCTTGGTGTATTCATTCTTCGATCGATTTTACTTTTGTTAACACTTCAAGTTGGAATTGAACATTTGCATCCTAAACATGTGTGTTTGCAAGGTCTAGATTAAAAAACTTAAATGTCAGTTGGAAAAGAATTCTGTCTTTTAGCCCAAGATCATCCAAGTCTTCTCTCTCCTTGTCATCTTTCGAGGCCATCTTGGGTGCATAAGAATAGGATCCAAAATCTTGTTTAAGTTTTAGGAGGCCTACTTGGGGATTTCATCACCCCTTGGGACAACCTCAACTCCAACATTCCGACGGAGTATAAAGATCGGGAGGTGAATCCAAAGACACCTCTCTTGGAATCAAGATTTTGTCACTCGGGCTAAGCCTCAAGGAACTTTATACCCTTGAGAAGTGAAAGAGGAGAAGTGGGTTACCGCTCCTCTTGGCCGTGTGACATTTTTTTGGTTTCATCTACGGATTTTTGCCTTATGTATCTTGGGTATATTGAGGATTCCCTAGCTAAACCAATTGTCAACCTTGTAGAAAACAAGCTAAGATGTTAATCTGTTTGAAGTGACTGATCAAAACATTTGTAGAACATACACACTTCGTGGTGCAAGTATCACATTCTAAGAATCACAAACTTCTATCCGGTTGTTCCTATCCATTGCTTGATTTTTTACTTGTTGAATGAATGTTTGCCAAACTTGGTCAATCCTAGCTTAGGGCACACTTAGCGTAGTCACTGCCTGTTTCAGAAGTTGAACATGTTGAAGCAAAACAATCACGATCTCTCAAAGCCAAATAGATTCAAGAATTTATGTCAGAACAACCCAAACCCAAATAGAAGTTTCACAAAGTCAAACTCAAGCCATCTTAGGCATGCCAAGAAATTGCAGCTAAGAAAAAGGAAGTAACACCAAGCCCTCGAATTGCCAAACTCCACAAAGTAGAAGATAAAGCTACCGACGAAGCCCTTCAAGATGCCTGGTTAGATCACACTATCAAATTTAGCAAGCATCCAAGAGTTAACCCTGCTTATGCCTTACCAACTAGGCATGATTTCTATGATTAGGCCCTCTTGTTCCTCCACATCTTCTTGCATAAGCTTCACTTTAGAGTCATCCTTGTAGGTAAGCCAACCAGCCTTAGTCATCCCCTTAAGAATTTTAGCTCACCCATCTCATTTAGATCTTTGCCTTAGAACCAAACCAATCCCCTCAAACCTAGCTAGCATCCCAAAAGCCTAAACTTCACATCCAAGCCTTCAAAATTGTTGTCACCTTGCCAAAGTTTGCCATTCCTACCATCTTACAAATCCACCAATCTCACCAAGGTTATCCCTTTGACAGAGCTTTGTCTAGGCTAATCTAGCTTTGTCAATTGTTATCCCTCATCACCTTGAGCTAAAGGTTGGGATCCACAAGTGGTCAATCTCGTGTTTTTCCTAAAGGATCATCAGTCTATCCTTAAGTTGACACAATCACCACCAAGCTTGCACATAGGAAAGCAGACCTTTCATGATTTGGCGACATATCTTTGAAGTTAGAATCCCCAACCTAAACCTCCTTAGGTTTGTCATATAGCTTTTCCTCAACCCAAGAAATCATTTGCATAGAAAAGCCTTCCCCCTTGGCATCCATCAACATTGTTGTATCTCATCCCTAGGAACATTTACATGCCACCCGTCACTCGCTTAGCCAAGAAGAAGAAAAAAACAATGGAACCCTATCATTTGGATCAAATAGCATCACTCCCCTTGAGCACTCAACCATCCTTCAGCCCAGAGAACACTATACCATCACCTACTGACATTGAAGCTTTCATGAACCAACCAGGAAATGCAGTATTGGTGAACACCATTATAGACAAGAACAAAGAAACAATCATGGCTAACTTTCGAACGGACAATATAGGAGCCTTCGACTTTGGAAGACCTCTTCCCTTATCAGATCCATCTCACCCATTATTTGGACAACTACCACTCCCAATAGGCTCTTATGATTTAGATTATCCTCAATATGTGCCAAAAGAAGAGCCTCAAGCCAATCCTTATGATCCAATAGACCCAAACATACCAACCTCCACTCAAGTTGAAATCTCCCTTCCTCAAGCCAATCCAGCCACCACCACTCCACCATTGGTCCATACCACTCCATCCCAAACCCCCTTCACCCAAAACACCTCATCATTCACTCCCTTTACTATTGCTGCTGTTGCTCTCCAACCCAGCCTTCCAAATCCACCCATCTCCCAAATCAGTGCTAGCATCTTTGGCCAACCTCAGTAATATACAACTAGGATGCCACCCATGGGGCCAAGAAATCAACCTTTCATCACCCCCAGCTTTTTTACCTCAGCTCAAAGCACAATTCCATCATTTCCACTAGGTCCTTGGAGCTCAGTGCCGTCAGCCACAAATCCACAAGCTACTGCCCTCACTCCACAAAGCTATCAAACCCCACAAGCTACTACCAATGTTCTGCCAAGCTCTCAAGTGACCCAAGCTCCTACCACCACTCTACCAAGCTTTCAAATCCAGCCACCAAGCTATCAAACCCCATCAGTTCCATTCCCAAGCTTTCAATTCCCACCACCTCCACCACCAACTAATCCATTACCTCCTATTACTAACTATTTTTCTATGCCACTTCTAGGAGGAAATCCACCACCACCAACCACCAATTACTTGGCCTCCTTTGCCATGATACCCTCCCAAATGGGGGCACAACCCACATATATTGGTCAAACTCCTCAAATCCCAAGTCAAGTTCCACAAGCTCCCCGGTCCTTTCTCCAAGCTTCACAACCATCTTATACCTTACCTTCACAAAGCAATCCATTTATCCCACAGCCAGCCTACATCCCTCAATCCCTATCCCAAATCCCATATCAACAACAAGCCTCACAACACATGCAACAATATGTGCCTCCTCCACCTCAGCAACCCATCATCCACCATTCAGTTGCCCAAGCCATGCACAATCCCCTACCAGCCCATACCTCAAAGCCATCCATGTTCCATTGCCCCATCTAGCACATACCTACCTCAGGGCACTCTTACATTAGGTGCACCCCAGCCATCACCCATTAATTTAGAATGGGAAGCCATGAAGATAGCTTTGAAGAAAATCCAGAAGGGAAATGATCCAAAAACCTTCAAGTTTGAAAATGTGTTTCCTTACCCATTTGACAGAGCCATTACCATGACACCATTTCCCAAACACTTTGAGATACCCAAGTTTGACAAATTCAGAGGAAAAGGAGACCCTGTCAGACATATCAAAGAATTTTACATGCACTGCCAAGAAGTGGCATACGGTGACATCTTCCTCTTGCGTCTCTTTCCCAAAAGCTTGGCTGGACCAGCTCTTGAATGGTTTTATAGAATCCCATATGGCACAATTAAAAACTTTGCTGAATTGTCTGAGGCATTTGTAGCCCAATATGCCCATCTTGTTGAAACAGAGCTCTCAGTAGTTGATCTTGTCCACACTAAGCAAAAAGGTGGAGAAAGCCTTCTCAAATATCTACAAAGATGGAAAACCATTACCACCCGCATATCTTGCACCTTGTCAGAACGCCATTTGGTGAAAATGTTTATTGATAATGCCCATCCTAGCTTGGCTCACCACATGACCATGAACTGTTTGCAGACCTACAAAGATATCAAAGAAAAATGAATGATCCTTGAGCAAGGACTCATTAAAGATGGTGTGGTCAAGATTTACAAGGAAGCCAACCAAAATCAATCACATTCCAATGACAAGTCTAGGTATTGGAACAAAAACAAGCACATTGCAACAAACGACATCACTGACACCAGACATGTGAATATTGTTGGTCCTTCCCAAAATCAATCCAACCCACCTTATCAACCAAACAATCAACAAACTATCAACTACCAACACCAAAATCACCAAAGCTATCAAGGCCACAATCCAAGACCCAACGTTCAAGGGTCTAGCAATCAAGCTAATGCCATCAATGTAGCTGCAGGACCAAAGCCCAAGTTCCAACCTGCACCTAGAAATTATACACCCCTTGGTGAGCCATTGGATCTCATTTTTGAGAAATTGACTAAGGAAAACCTCATCAAATTTCCTCCTACCCAGCAAATTGACCTAGGCCAATCCAAAGCTGCATGGTACAAAGACAATGAGTACTACAAATTTCATAGGGTAAAAGGTCACACTACCCTCAGATACATGAAACTAAAAGATTATGTGCAGGACCTCATTGATCGAAAAGAAATCACCATTGGTGCCCAAACCTCTCCCAATGCAGGCTTACAAATCTATCAAAATGCTTTTCCCCCTCACAACAACAAAATCCTAGAAAATCACCTATCCAAACCAACAACAACAACACCAACAAACGCTAGCCAAGCCAACTGCATGACAAGAACAATGACCACACTTCATCCTATATAGATTATGGTAGCCTCATAGGTTGTATATCCGAGAAAGAGCCTTCTGTCAATGTTATCAATATCCAAGGACCAAACAATGAGTGTGTAGTCACCACTCGAAGAGTGCGATTTAACATCGTAGGCCCACCAATTTCACTAGCACCATCAGCTCCATCAAAAAGCCAGTACAATATCTTTGAACACCTTGGGCACATGCCAACCCAAATCTCCATTTTAAACCTTCTCTACACTAGTCCTGTGTACAAAAACATCCTTGATAGTGCTCTCATAGAATCTTGTGTCCCTTCAGATATCAATGTTACTAATTTTCGTAATCTTGTTGGACACCTATCCTTCTCATGTGCCCTACCATTCAAACCCACCGACATACCCATGGTCGAGCCAAATCACACCCTTCCACTCTGCATAGCCATTATGGTATCCAATTTTGCCATAAAAAGAGTAATGATAGATAATGGACCAGCCTTGAATATTTGCACCCTAAAATTCATAAAACAAGCTGGGTATACTGAGGCAGATATTATCAGTGAGGTTATCACCATCAAAGCTTATGACAACTTGGAAAGAACCACAGAAGGAACTATTTTGCTGCCAATCAAGGTTGGGCCAGTCATCCAAGAAACACTCTGCCATGTTATTGATCTAAACCTACCATTTAGCATCCTCCTCGATCACCCATGGATTCATGCCATGAAAGCCCTTCCATCCACTTACCATCAGTGCATCAAATTTCTGCATCAGGGCACTAAGGTAACCATCCATGCTGATCCAGAACCCTTTGCTTACTGCAATGTAGTTGAAGCTTCATATGCAAACCATTTCCCTGGAATTGATATCGACACAGCCGTCGCCAGCTCATCCCACACTTGTAATGACCCAGAAACCATCCTCGCCTCCACCTTATCTACCGTGAAGATCAATAACAAAGGCTGTGGAGAGTATAGTCTATCAGATGCATTTGTTGTTGGGGAACTCCCACTTGATCCAAATGCCCAGGGACGACCGACATATCACAAAGCTAAGGAGATTCCACCTCCTCGATACAAATAGTTTGGCCCAACAACCTTTGTATCCTCGAAAATCGCTCTTCATGAGGAGCTCACTTCAGATATCAACAATTGGTTACATAAGGAAGCACCTCCAAGAAATCAAGCATACCTTGATCACTTCAGCCAGAAGTATCCCCAAGAACATAAGCTCATCACTGACAAATGGAACTATCAAGGTGGTGGTCTAGGACCAGAAGAAAGAGGCATGTAGTGCCCCATCGACGCACACAAGTGGGAATCGAAGTCAGGTCTTGGCTTTGGCATACCCACAACTGGGGGCACCAATGAGAATGGTCACGCTTTTTCAAACATTCACTGCGACCTTGTCAAAATCTAAGACATTCCTAAGGAAGTTGAAAAGAGAGCCTACGATGATATCCTAGACCAAATCTTCCTCGGAGACTCTGTTCTCCAAGAACTATCCATCCATTTCATTGACCTACCACTCGCCCATCCACAACTCATAGATTGGGACCAACCAAGCATCATACACATTGATGAGTTCACATCAGAGGAAGCACTTCTGAGATTCATGGGAGCTGAAACTCCTTACAAGCAAACAAAGCCAGATTCTACCTATATCTATAAGCTAGATCCCAAGGGGTATTTTGGAGAAAATCCCCAATCTAGTTTCGATACACCCAAAACTGGAACTAAGGTGAATTCGGGACTAGCTAAGGTAGTGAAGAGAACCCCTCAGTAAGAAAATCCAGAGTCACAAGTAGAACATGAGGATTTAGCATTGCCTCCTCAAGATAATCGACTAGAGGTGTCTTCTATTCTAATTGAGGATACTAGAGAAGTCAACATTGGTTCTTGAGAGATCCCCAGACTTGTTCACATTACTGCATCCCTATCACAAGACCAAGCTGACCTCCTCTTTGAGGTCTTAAGAGAGAACATTGGCTGATTTGCATGGTCATATCAGGACATGCTAGGATTGGATCCAAAGCTTGTATTTCATCATCTTGCAGTCGATCCAAAGATCAAGCCCGTCAGACAAAAGCTTATAAAAATGCACCCCAAGGTGGCATTACTGGTCAAAGCTGAATTAGAAAGAATGTTAGTTGCTAAGGTTATCTGACCTATCGACTACTCATAGTGGATCTCCAACATGGTCCCCATCACTAAGCCTTCCGATGACATCAGAATTTGCACTGATTTTAGAGATCTTAACAAAGCTTGTCCAAAAGATGATTTTCCCTTGCCCAACATAGATATGATTGTAGATCTTATTGTTGGACATGAAATTCTGTCCCTCATGGATGGATTTTTTGGGTATAATCAAATCAAGATTGTAGAAGAAGATCAGCATAAGACAACATTCACTACCCCTTGGGGAACCTTTTGCTACAACATGATGCCTTTTGGCCTAAAGAATGCTGGGGCTACCTATCAAAGAGATATGACAACCATTTTCCATGATCTTATCCATAGCATTTTGGAGGATTATATGGATGATATCTTGGTTAAATCTAATACCTTCATGGATCATCTTGCTGACCTAGAGAAAGTCTTTGATAGGTTAGCCAAATATCATCTCATGCTGAATCCCAAGAAATGTGTCTTTGGGGTCACATCTGGCAAGCTTCTAGGCTTTATAGTTTCTAAATGAGGTATAGAGATTGACCCCAAGAAGGTCAAAGCTATCTTAGACATGCCTCCTCCCCAGACACTACGACAACTTTGCACTCTTCAGGGAAAGCTTCAATCCGTTCGACGCGTCATCTCCCAGCTTGCAGATAAGTGTACGCTGTTTGCACACTTACTGAAGAAGGATGAAAAATTCAAGTGGGATCCTTTATGTCAATGTAGCTTCGATCATCTCAAGTAGTATCTCATCAATTCCCCTATCTTGGTTCCATAAGTTCTTGGTCGTCCCTTGATCTTGTACATATTAGCAACGCCTACTGCTCTAGGGGCACTTCTAGCACAACTCGATAGCTACGGTAGAGAAAGAGCCATCTACTACATCAGTAGAACCCTAGGTGGTTATGAACTCAATTATACTCCTATGGAAAAAGCTTGTTTGGTAGTTATTTTGTCAACTCAAAAGCTTCGCCACTACATGCTAAGTCATACCATCCAACTAGTCTCCAAGATCGACCCTCTCAAGTATATGCTCTCTAGAACAACACTTACAGGCCGTTTTGCCAAATGGGTTATGCTCCTTAGCGAATTTTACATCCAGTATGTGGATAGAAAGGCAATCAAAGGGTAAGCTATAGCAGATCACCTAGCTGATGCGCCTCTAGTAGATACATATCCTTTGATCACTAATTGAAGAGTAGCCCCCATGTAAACTTTATTTTGATGGCTCATATACATCTCATGGATCAGGGGCAGGAATATTGTTGGTTACACCTCAAGGAGATTACATTCCAAAAGCCTTCAAGCTACAATTCCCTAGCACCAACAATATAGCTAAATATGAGGCTCTCATAACAGGATTAAAGATAGTTGCAGAATGGAACATCACTGAGTTACAAATCTTTGGTGATTCTTAGCTCATCATCAAGCAAGCCCTAAATGAATATCAGACCAAAGATGAAAAGCTATTACCCTACAAAGAGCTAGTTGATCAGCTAACCCAACATTTTACAAAGCTTCAGTTTACACAAGTGCCTCGAATACAAAACAAAGCAGTAGACGATATGGCTAATATTGGCTCGCTCTTGGAAATTCTCCAAGCGATTACGCAGTATGAGTTTTTAGTCGAGCAGCTCCTCACACCTGCCTATGCGAATGATGACTCAAACTATGTTCGTATCTTGGTTGGTCCTCAATCCCCTTGATACCATGAGATTCACACTTACCTTAAAGATGGTATCATATCCCCTCACCTCACATGTACCTAATGCCAAAACCTCATCCAAAAATCATCTCGCTATGTTATCATAGCCAATAGTCTATATCGTCGGGGTTATCATGATACTCTCTCTCGATGTTTAGATGAAAATGAGGCCGCGATGGCATTAAAAGAAGTACACTCCAAACTTTACAGTGCCCACATGAGTGGTATTTTCCTCGCACAACAAATCCTTAGAGCAGGCTACTATTGGCCTACCATTGAAGAATACTCCTGTGACTTTGTCAAAAAGTGTCTCCCATGTCAGCAACACACAAAATCTTGTGCACGCTCCAGCATAGGATCTACAACCTATTGCACCACCTTGGCCTTTCACTTTTTGGGGCCTTGATCTAGTTGGAACTATCACACCTCTCTCATTTGATGGACATAAATGGATAATAACAGCTATAGACTATTTCACTAAATGGGTGGAAGCAGTCCCCCTAGTCTCAGCTACAGGAGTTCAGGTCTCCAAGTTCATCTTGTACCACATTGTTTGCCGCTTCGGCATCCCATCCACCATCTTCACCAACCACAGAGGTAACTTTGAAAATCTCAACATGGAAGAATTATGAACTTCCCTTTGCATCCATCACCGCTTTTCTAGCCCATATTTCCCACAAGGTAACGGCCAGGTAGAGGCAACTAACAAAACCATCCTCAAAATCCTAAAGAAAGTTGTCAATGATTATGGCCATGATTGGCACCTACAAATAAATCCAGCCCTATGGGCCTATCAAACTTCCTTTCATACATCCACAGGTACAACTCCATACTCTTTAGTCTATGGTGTCGAAGCAGTACTACCCATAGAGGTTGAACTTCCCTCCTTGTGCATATCTTTGCAAGGGTAAATATCAGATGAAGAATATAGAGTAGGTCGACTCACCCAGCTAGATCTCTTAGACAAGAAGCGACAACAAGCCTATGATCATCTCATAGTCTATCAAACTCATCTCAAAAGGAATTTCAACAAGAAGGTGCTTCCACAATACTTTCAACTGGGTGACATGGTCCTCAAAGAAAATATGAAAGTCCAAGCTGATCGAGAAAAGAAAGGCAAGTTTGAACCTACCTAGCTTGGTCCTTATGTTGTCACTGCCTCCTTTGGCTCCAGAGCCTATCAGCTATCTACACCAGAAGGAGAACTCTTGAATGATCCTCCTAACATCATTCATCTCAAAAAGTTCTATGCTTGAAGATCCTTGGTATACCCAGATTTTAAAAAATACAAAAAAATAGTAAAGAGAAATAAGTGTCCAATGGTGAAAACTTGGCAATTCAAGCGCCTTGGATAGGTACCTTGGTGAAAACCTGGTAATTCAGGTGCCTTGTGTACTAAGACTAATCCATTATCTATCACTATCCTATCCCTCATCCATCCATTCACAATCCAATAAAACACATGCTTGTTCCCTTGGTGTTCCGACCAAATATCCAAAATCTAATGAAGCTTGTAAATACCTCTTGTACAGCTTGTAAATCTTGTACCAAAGCTTGTATCATACCTTGTAAATCTTGTATCATCCCTTGTATCATAGCTTGTATATCCAAATCTTGTCCAAAACTTGTACCATATTCTAGCTTGTAAATAATCTTGTATCCTAGTTTGTATCCTATCACATGCCCAAAACAAATCCCATTTTCCTTAAGCTTTTCACAAAACCATTAAATTATCCAACTATCCATCCAACACACTCTAAAACATTTCCATCTCACAAAACCCAAACATGAACAACCTTGTACATTTGTAACATATCTTGGTCTGTTAGCTTGTACATCCTCTTTAACTTAGTACCATTGTATCTATCCAGCTTTCGTGTCAGTTCCTCCTTGATCAACATCTTGCACACATCACACAACCCTTGGTTAGCTATTCCAATGCATCCTTTAGCTAGATCTCCTGTCACCAAAGTGTTATCCTTCTTAGTTCAGCTTGCCAGACGCATCACTCATCCAAAATCCATCAGCTTAGGTGCTCTCCGATAGATCCTTGCAAGATATAGCTTTCCACATGTCTGATCTTGGTCCATTAGTACCTCATCCTACCCATCTCATTGGAAAATGGTTCTCTTTTGGATTTTCTCTTTCTTTTGATTTGGAATCTTCCCTTTTGGGTCTTGAAGTATGTTTTCCAAGCAATCTCCTTGTTCCCTCCTCAAGGTTACCACGATCTTCCATATCATGGTATACTGCGAATGGGGCAATCTGAGCGTAAGGTCTTGATCAAGTCTTTTGTTTGTTTTTCTTTTCTGCTTGTGGGTTACCTAGTGTCGGTTCCACGCTGCTTCCTCTGGGATTCATGTGTGATGTTGGGGCAATCCTTGTGTGTTTGTTTTGAGTCAGTCCGTCAGTCCTCTGGACAGTTGGTGAAAAGGCCTTGATGTTCTTGGTAACCTTAGCAATTAACCAACAGTCCTATAGCAAATCTAGTGCTCAACTACATGGTGGTACTTCTCTTTGAAGTATCCCCTTGCTCAAAAAAGCTTCAATGGTTTCCCTTCATCTCCATTATCCCCCATCTATATCCAACATCTGTCTCTCCTACCCCAGCTTATGCATCAGTATCTCTTTGAATCAATCTGCACTTTTAGCTTTAGGGATCCACAATCCTAGTCTTAGGGATCCACCAATCCAATCAATCCACCAAGCCTCATCTTTCGAGCTCCACAATCCTAGTCCTAGGGATCTGCGAAACCCATCTTTCACCAATCTGACTCTTTGAAATCCTATTGCATTAGCTTTATCATCCCATAATCCATCTCCCTATCCTGGATTTCTTTTTATAGCGCTCCGCTCTTTCATCCTCTATAATCCCTGAGATCTTAAGCTTGCTTCCTCTTGTGCCTCTGATTCTCCCTTTATCATTCTCCCGTAGTGAGAGTTTGAGCTAACTAAATCTCTTCTCTTAAGCCAATCTGAGTCTCCTTGCTCATTCCGAATTCTTGTACTTTTCAAGAAGCTGTCGAGCCTCGCTTTCTCTCCCCACCACCTTCTTGAGGGGGGCATCTCGTAGTCCATTCTCTCCTCTTCTGCTCTAGCCTTGGGCATCTTATTTTCTTATCTTTGATGCCATGCCACTTGCGACATCACATCAAAGAGGGGCAAAATGTAAACACCTAAAAATCCTTTAGAAAATAAAGTATTTTTATTTTCTAAAAAAATTCTTGATGATATCATCATTAATTAATTAATTAATTAATTTTTATGCCATTAAATATCTTTATCTTAATTAAAAATATTTAATTAAGGAATCCCTCCCAAAAATTTTTAAATCTTATTTAAACATTATTTCCTTATTTATTAATTATTTAATTAATAAATTGACCAAAAATTCCAAAATAAATAATTAATTTATTTTTTGCCCAAAACTTGGCCAATTTCCTTAAGACCACTAACCTCTTCCAAAATTTTCTAATCTTTCTTTAATTTTGATTAAAGGCTAATCCCATCATTTCCTACCCCTAATCTCAACTCAAAATATTTAATTAAGATTAAATATTAATCCTCATGTTTATTAAAAATATTTTAATAAATATCTCCTCAACCCAAACCCTTAAAATAAATAAAACTTTATTTATTTCCTAAAAACCTTATTTATCCTCATCCTAGGAAGTTCTAGACTCTTCTAAAAAGTCTTCATCCTCATCCAAAGCCTAGACTCTTCTAGAAGATGTCAATCCTTATCTTTAATCCTAATCCTAATCCCCTCCTAACCTTGTCACATTCCCTAAACATGGGTTAAGACTTGCTAACCCAAGCCAAAGCTAACAAATATGTCCTCCTTCACCCACACTCATTAAATGCCATCCACTTGCCCATCTCTAACAAGCCTAATCTAATCTTAACCCAAGCCTAATCCAAGCCTTAATCATTTGCACATTCCTAAGTCAAGCTTAAGACTTTCTTAATCCAACCCAAGTCAAATATCTCAACTCTCTCACAAATATCCCAACCATAAAACTTTATGAAGCCCACAAAGCCATAAATGACTCTTACAAGCCCATTCATTGCTCTTGCAAGCCATTATGAGGGTTTTTATGAGCTTTGAGCCTCCTTTGTTGACCCCTCAACCCCTCTTTCTCTAACCAATGACCTTGTGACATGTGTCATCCCTGATTGGCTGTAAGGAAGCACAATCCATGTGCTCTCCTCTCGTTCAATCTAAACCTTCCATAAGCTTTTTCCCATCCTTGCATCCTAGCCCTTGATCCCTCAAGCCCTTTTCCTGTTTAAGGAATCCTCTCCCAAGCCATTTTAACACAATCTAGAAAGTAAAGCCATAATGCCATTTTGAGAAGCCATTTTTACATCAAATCCATTCACCCAAATCTATCAAAAATTCTCCATTGAAGCCCATTTGAGCATTTGAGCATTTGAGCATACATACATAATCAAGTCGTCTTAGCTATTAGACACACCTCTACATCAAGTGATCATCCTCATTGAGAGAGCCTATCCATGGCTCATATTCTCATTTGAGGACTTCACTTTGTCTCTCATGAAGTTATGTTAAATTAGTATGCAAATGCTTTTTGATTATTTTAATTTAGTATTTCTAACATACTAAAGTAGCATATCTAGTAGTATATTTGGTCAAATATTTAGTAGCATATTTAATAGTGTATTTGGTTATAATAGGGCATAATGGAATTGAACCATCATCCATCTACTTGTAAAGTAGGTGCTCTTCCATTGAGCTAACATCTTTTAAAGAATGATCATACGATGTGTAACTTTCTACATTGTCTTGGTTCTTATCTTTTTAGTTGATCCCAATCATTTCTTTAGTGATAATTGATTATTGTACTTAGAAATGGCTGAATTTCCTCATCTACATGATGTATATTTCTCCTTAAGCTGAACATCATATAGTTAGAAATATCAATCAACATATTAATTAAACATCACTATTGTCAAGAATTCTTTAAACATCTAATTATGACTCTCAATTAGCCCTAATCAACAATTGATTATAACACTTCATTTTTCTCTAAAGTTCAACCTTTAGACCTAATTAGACCTACCAATGATGATTCCATCTTTTGTTGAAAATTTCATATTCCTTTAACACAAGCTCATTAATCATTCATTATTCAAACACCCCATTCTATGATCACATTGAAGATTTATAGTCACATACTATAGATAAATACATTCAAATGGTGCAATTTAAGAACTTTCCCATACACATCACATCACATTGCTTGATCTTACACAACCTCCTTAGCCATCTTACACTATGTCATCAAATGCTTGTATAATTATGTTAAATCTCTTTTAGGTCTTTATAACATTTCTTCCTAAATAGACCTTGTTAGAACTATAGCTCTTGATCTTTAATCTAAAATGTATATACAATTTTGCATTCAGAGGCTTTCCTTAGCCCCTTGTTGAAGATTGAAGATGTTGTATTCTACATGGGATATATTTTTATGGTATCTGAATTCATTTGTATTATATGTATCTCACATAGATATTCAGACTTTTGTGCTCTTAATGCTAACAAATCTCAACAATCCATGAAATATCTAGGTATTGTTTCTGGATGCAATTGTATGATTTTTTTTGCATCAACATTTCAATTAAAACTTTGTGATTTGTCATCGAGATAAAAGAGAGCACACAAAGAATGAAAAAAAGTAATTACTAGACTTTATATGCTCTATATTGGCTTGGCTTATATATATTTCACAAGTTTGGTGTCTAGATGTGACGAACTCCCACCCCCCTAACCCTCCCCTCCCCTCCCCCAATTTTTTTTTGAAAAAAAAACCAAAAAAAAAACCCTACATGCATACTCAAATTCTCATTCTTAGACTAGTAATTTAGTTCTAGTTTTTTACTGTTGATTTCCATGATGTTCTTCTGAATATGATTCTTCTATAATATTTGTGCTCCCAGCAAATAGTTTGTGTACTTTGAAAACATTGTATCAATAATAAAAAAAAAACCACATAACTGCAAAAGAAAATATCACAACTCATGCTAACAACAATTTCCTAACATATTGAGAAATAGACTTTAAAATCATGTTTATACCATATTGTATTGAACCAAGTAAGCTTACCTTATCAATATTGTCCATCATAACACCCTTCACTTCAGAAACCTAGGCCTGCACTTTTGCAGGCTTGTTGATCTCTTCTAGATGATCCATGCAATATTGCATATGTTCCTTAAATTTTGAATTGCACAGTTTGATACAATGTTATCCATAATTGATGGCATAGTTAAAAGGGAAAACTCACCTTTAGTTCTATTATATATGCATTAATATCTATAAAATGTACACTTGAAAAACACAATAAGAGGTTAAAATTTTAGTAAGAACCATGAAAAGAGAAACACACTTCAGTATATGCATAAACTCTTGTTTCCCAAGAACTCACAAATTAGCAAATAAAATTTTTATTTGCAAAATAATTAAGCAAACAAAATGATAATTTTCCATCAAAATATAAAATATTTGTGTTTTGCAATCAAAGAACACAACGAATTTCCCCATATTTGAAGCAAGCAATCAAAACATGTTTGTCTAAATAAATGAACTACCTCATCAGTTGTCAACAAATGTTCCTTGATGGATGGCATGTTGGATCCTCAAATGAAATGGAAGTAACTAAGCCAAGAACTTCCAAAGGTTTTCCCGACCACACAAAGTCTGAAGCAAGGCTAGTCTTTTGTGTTGTTGAAATTCCTTCATATCTGTAATCACAACGAAGGCAAAGATAATCACAATAATCTAAGAATTTGTGATCTTTGATGCCACTATTCAAAAATTAATATGGGGATGTAGGTGGTTGCATCAATTCTAAATATCTCACCAAACAATAAAAAATCTTGTAATATAGAAAGTAATTATATAACTTAGTCTTGTTGCCTAGAAGAGATGAGGATGGGTCTTTTGCACATGCTGAAATGTTATTAATATATCAAAGAGGTTTGAAAATTTTATTTTTCAAAAAGGCAAAGGAGGGTTTTTGGAAAATACAACAAAGAAGAAAATAAACACATTTCCAAAAAATAGCGAAAAAAGATCATATTTCTGAAAGAAGGCACAAACTAGCAATGGCAATTACCGCATCCAGAATTCAAAAATAAAAAACCTATGGAAACCATGACAAGTTACTTACATTAAGATTCTACACAAATTGTATTGTGCTACAACAATCCTAATGATGACTAATGGGAATATTTTGCAGGCAAAGTATTACAGAATAACCATAGCAAGAAAATGATGAACCAGAACCAATCTCTCTAAAGATGTTGCTTCAATCTTGTTGCCCCACTTTTAAGAAGGACAAAAATTTTTAATTTTTATTTTCAAACAAGAAAATCATAAATGTTTTTAAAATTTGTTCTTGCATATGTTTTCTTGATCATGTCAATTAAACTGTTAAAAATTCCATTGTTTTGATAGAATGTGCATTTAATAGCTGTCAAGTTTTTGGTTTTAAAATGGTCAAATTTTCATTTAATTCTTGATGCTCTAGTGATTTCAAAGGCTTCAATTCATTCCAAGATCCATCCAGCACTTTGAATTTCCAAAATCGAAGCTTCCATCAATATAGACAAGATGTAAGAAGAAAGTACGACCTGAAGGTGAATTTTTCCAAAACATGACATACATCTATTGCAAAATTAGAGGCACAAGATGTGATGTAGAGTATGGTCATTAGACCCACATACTTGATAAGTATGTGTTTCAATAATTGATTCCACCAAAGATAGACACAAGGAAATACACAAATGTCTAGTTAGCACATATAGATGTACATAGCTACCCATTGCTACTTCACAGTCAGACACCAATTGTGGGAGAAATACATGGATAAGCAGTTAGAACTAGAGTTGAGATATTAAGACTCTTTGAAATGGGAAAATTAATGACTTAGCCAAGAACAACCCTAACTCAAATATATAGACTATGAGGACCGTCACTAATGGAAATTAGTATATAAAACCACAAGTCGTTGTAAAAGAAGAAAATATATGAAATTTAATATTTGGAAGGAATAGAGGTAAAGTTCACATGGAAGGATATAAGAGTTTGGATGAATAATATTACATGGACAAGACCTTGAACCAATGCCATCCAACAAGATATCCTACCAAATAATGAGGACAACCCATTAAGGTAAGTATGATGGTAAATTAATTAAAGGTTTCTTTCATATCCTTATGAAATATATATTTTAAGTCTCTTATATCATTAATATGATATTGTTTTAGGTATTTTATTATATATTTATTTCTATATCCATATCATATGAGATGTTATAGTTGAAAATATATATGTTCAATAATATATAATGTGCTTTGCATATATATTGTGAAATATGATATACAGATAGATAGATACATATGTATTTATACAATCATTTAAATGTGATATTTGATACTTTGATATAATTCTTGTTAAACATAAAGAGATTCTTTATGAGAGTTAAATATGAAGTGTAGTTATATTTTGACTTTTATACATCATTAAGTATTATGTTATTGAAAACATAAAATAATGAGTTATGTTATAATCATTTATATTGTTTTTAGTAATAGACATGAGTTAAATTACTAACATCATAATTAATGTTAACATTATTATTTGCACTATAATATTCATTTTCCTTGATCTTTTTCGAGAATGTTCTTGTATGAAAATGAGGATTGATATTAGATTCAGAGGGGGTTTGAAACTTCTTCATAGATAAAGGATCTTAAAAGATTGATGTTTAGAGGGAGTCTGACACATCTATTTGAAAGAGCAGATAAAGGATATGCTTTAGTTGATCTTTGACCATATCAAAATCAAAGGGAGGTTAACATTTCAAGTAACCTTGAAAGAGAAGGAGGAGATAGAGGAAGTGATTCAGTCAACCTTTGAAAAATCTTGATCATGTTGGTTCAGAAGGAGTAGATTATGTTGATATGGTTTCTCTACTAATCAGAAAATTATAGTAGTTAAAGGGACTATGATTCATATGATGAAGTTCTATGCGAATGAAGGATGTGATGACTATACAATTCTTAGATAGATTGTACTTATTGAACCAAGGAGCATGACAATTCATTAGAGGAAACTTAAAATTAAAAAGAGATAGAGAGGGAACACATATAATAAATGGTTTAGATTTAGAGGGAGCCATGACACCTTATTGGAAATAAGCTCGACAAGGAGGTCAAAAGGTTAGTATTTCTTCATGACAAATAAGTTCCAAGTGAAATCCCTCACAATACATTCTTCTCTATGAGAGATAAGCTTGAGGAGAAAAACTTATTCTTTGGTATGACCCATGGTGGATTTCATGACAACACCACATGATAGTATCCATGGTGAATTCATATGTGTATGGGATTGCATATTGTTCATATAATGAGGAGAAGTTATTGAAAGGTAACAATTTTATAATAACTTTAATTTTCTATTATGGATATCTTATGATATCTATGTAGTTCATGATCTTACAATAACTTTATTTTTCTATTATGGATATCTTAGGATATTTATGTAGTTCATGATAGATTCTACCTTGTATGATGAATATTTATATGGTATGTGTGTGCACATACCTTATAAACATTTTTATTTTATTTTTTGTAAATGGTGAATACTATATGTTGATATTCTGTAGACCATTACCTTATAGAGTATTCAATGAATATCATGGATATATTCTAATCAAAGATATCCTTAAACTTTTTATTGCCTAATATTACCAATGGTGTAATATTTGTCTTGTGTTTATCCTCCCTAACTAAGAGAGAGTATTGATGTGTGGCAACTTAAGTTGACTAAATTTTGTGCTATACATTTTGAGTAAGTGTTGTACTTAAATCATGTGAATATGTATTTTATGAGACCTACAACTATGTGCCTAGATGTCATTAAATTGACTATCTTTGAGTTGTTTGTATAAATACATATTAGAGATATTGGAAAGTATGCATTTTGTGAGACTTATGACTAAGAGTGTAGACATCAATTATAATGTCTTTGAGTTATTTTTATAAATGCATACTAAGTGTTTTACCAACTATGAGCTTGGATATCATTAAATTGAATGTCTACGGGTTGAGTAAAATAATGATAGACCATTATCCTTTATTATCAAATTGTATTTATCCATCTTGACTAAGAGGAAGTGTTAAAGTTTTAGTCAATTCAAATGTCTTTATCATATATATATGTGTTTATGTATATCATGAGGTATATGTGTATTTATTATATGAGATAATCTAATACAATAATAAAATATATAACTACGGTTATATTTATTATAATTATATAATAATATTAGTATTATAAATATGTTGTAATATTAATTATATATTATCAAATATACATGTCCCTTATAGGAACATGCCTATTCATGGCTTATGGTTATTAATAAAAGGAGAGATATCTTTGGAACAAATATACCAAATATCATGGCAGTGCCTAGTACATCTACAGTGATCTCGAAAAATCAATAAATATACACTACAACAACCACCTATTCTTCAACTTCTTTAGGGAATCCTAAGATATCAAGTTGTAGATTAAAAGTATTCATTTCCTTTAAAGTAATCCTTGACCATAATATTTTCCTGACTACATAGTCATCTTGGAAATGTACCCAGTAGTCTTCAATTTGAGGAATGTGAGAGAAAGATGTACATATCTCAAAATACTTTGATGCTAATTCTTGATCATCAAAATTGGAATGAGTGGTATAAAATGAGAGATTCATAGTTTTAATCTCCACCCTCAAGCTCAGGCCATCTTGAAAAGACTTGCATCTGTAATGTCCAATTTCTACTAGAAAGGTGTAACCTAAGCCATTCTAGGCTTTACAATTTTTTTCAACCTCTGTTAGTTGCTTGCACACTTCAATTAACACATAATGGTCAAGACAATTCCAAAGAAATCTTAAAGGTTTCCCTTCATATCCTCCAATCCTCAAGTAAGTTAACTTCTAGAACTGGATAAAGAAACTACCACAAATGTTGAAGAGTTGAGTTGCCTCTTCTAATAGCCTCTTGTTTTCATTCCCCTAGAGTTCAAACACTAATTTGGCCAAAAAGGCATCTTGAACTCTCTTAAAACCTTTCAGTTTTTATCCTTCTGTAATAAGGGGTAGTATTCATAAATGGGCATGCCTTGGTTCTACACCTAGTAAGGTAAGCCTTTCCATTCTGTTTCACAAGATAGAATGAGAAATAGATATGATGTCATATAAAAACTAAACTAGAGGTTGCATGTACTTGAGAAAGCTCCTCCTGCAATCTTGGTGCTATAATGTCATCCCAATCAACAAACTTATCCTTTCCTATAATAGTTTGGATGAAAAAGTACATCCAATTTTTCCAATGAAAGTCATGAGAGTTCACTTTCACATTATTCAATAGGGTTATGACATCTTTAATTTTAGGGATCATGTGCTCTTTGGTCAAAGGACATGGAAGACAAGAACCACCTCTTTCAGGCTTGAGCAACCAATCCTTGGCAATTACATTATTGTATTTGTCAGCATTAGTAATGAATTGGGCATAGGTAGAGTTGATAGTCTACTAATCATAAACCTTGCACAAGGGAATCCTCAACATGCCCATAACAACAACTTTGTTCACATATACCAAGACTTCACCATTGTACGTGCATATACACCTTTCAACAACATGATACCTATCATAGTATGCTAGAACTAATTTTGGGCAGGGGATAGCATCAAGAAAGCCAAAGGTTTACAATAACCCACTACTTGAGACCTTTTCAGATATTGACCTAGGTTTTGCATTGGAAAATCTAGCCACTAACTTTCCAATGTTCTTATTAGCCACGAATGTATCTTCAATCTCAGGTAGAAAACTACTTATGACTGATGGTTTATCTTTCTTAGATATTTTGGGGCAAAAGGTAGCCATGAAGGATTTTGGATTTGACAGATAACAAGTAGAGAAAAGATCAAAAGAAAATACACAAACAAGCCATCAATCTATAGAAAAGAAACAATAGGCAACATAAAGAAAATTGAGGACTCAACATGTTGGCTATATAAGAATTGCTAAAAACATGGCCTACTACTATCTCCTTGTTTCTCTAGACATTTTTTTTTAATACCTTAAATAGCTAAGGCAAAAAGAAAAGAAAATAATCTTTTAAAGCATGCAACCTGGAGGGAAAAGCATGCGTATGCAAAGAGCATGATTGAAAAGATAGATTACTTTCCATCATTAACCATTCCTTCAATTTCACACATATTGAATCATACTTCATCATTATTACTATCAACTTCTAATAAATGTGTATCTTTCCCATGAGCCTCGAAAAGAAAAGGAAAATCCTCTGTATCGCCACTTACTTAGACACGTGTCTCTGCCACCAAGAACCTCTTAGCCCATGAACTATGAACAATTGAACTACTTAGGAACAATTGAATGTTCAAGTTCATGGACCTTAAAATGATGGAACTAATGCTCATAACAAGACATAACTCTATTGAGTGAACTATTGAACTTGAACATTAAGTGTTCAAAGTTCAACTTCAATAATGAGCAATAATTTTTGATGGTTGACAAATCACCTTAAGTCTAGACTAACTCGACACTTTATATCCATGGACCAAAAAAATATGAACCTCTGAACACATTGTGTTCAAAGTTCAAGTTCAACTTTAGGTTCATGTTAATGATGAAATCTTTCAAGGGGAAGGGGTCTGAAGACTCTGAACTAATGAACTTGACTTCTAGGTTCATGTTGGAGACTTGTTTACAAAAGGGGGGGGTTTATTTTGACACGTGACAAAAAGATGTGATGTGGCTAATGTGTAGGTAACATCTAGCTTTATTGGGGATTCTGAGTGTAATTTAATATTGAAAAGGAATTCAAACATCTATGGTTTCGCACTAAGACAAACAACTAGACTAATACTAACTACAATCAAAAGGAAAGGAAAGGAAAGACTAAGCTAAGGGACAACAACATGAAAGCTATATATAGGCTATACAACTAAAGATGATAAAGCTTCAAATCCTACCCATTATATGGCAGGGCCATTTTGGTTCCATCCAAATACCATAGTTTGAAAGAATTAGCTCCCAACACCCTGCTGATTTCAAAAGGACCTTTCCAGAATTATTTGAACTTACCATGTGACCCTTTAGGCTCTCTTCTTTTATCCCATGAAAACACTTTATCATTCTCCATGAATCTTCGGGATCTTTCTTTACAATCAAAGATTTTTTTAACCCACACTTGATCAAAGGTTATATGGTCAACCGCCTTTTCTCTATCTTTTTCGACCTTCATGATATGATAAATTTATTTTTCCAAAGAATCATGGAATACTTCATCTTCAATAACCTTTTGAAGTTTGATAGTTTCTAGTTAAAGAGAGAGTGATAAATGAGCCTCAATCCTATACATTAGTTCAAAAGGGGTCATACCTATTGCTCTTTTAGGGGTTGTGGAGTTTGCCCACAACACTTCATAGAGCTTCTTGTGCTAGTCTTTAGAATTTTTCTCACCAATTTTTTCATAATAGAGACTAGGTTCTTCTTCGAGGACTTGGCCTATCTATTTCCTTAAGGGAAATAATCAAAAGAATGAGAAAGATGGATCCATTAGAAATTTTCTCACCACCTTTGAAATAGTCTTTTTGATAGGAGCTGCTTCAACCCATTTGCTAAAATAGTTAGATGTGGTAGTCAGAATGTGAGTATGTGTTAAACTAAAAGTTGGGTTGAGAGGTCCTACAAAATCTAAATCCCACTGTTTGAAAGGTTCCTCTATAACAATAGGTCTTAATGAGAGAGCTACTAATTTAGGTTCACTAGGAAATAACTTGCACTTTTCAGAACTTGCCTACCCATTTATAAGCATCTGCAAACATTCTAGACTAGTAATAACCACTTATTAATATCTTCAAAGCCGTGATGGTAGAGGAAAAGTGACTGCCACAAGCTTTATCATGGACAAAATTAAGAAGTTTATTTTGTTGGTCCTTGTTTACACACCTTAGGAACATATTTTCAAAACCCTTCTTATACACAATATCATCAACAATCACATACTTGGCAGATTTTAATCTCAAATTCCTTGTTGTTTTGTCAATTAGATGTTTAGGACATTCATCATAGGTAAGGTAATAGGCAATGTCTGAGAACTAGTTGTCTTTTAGGCCTACGAACAGTGCCAATGTTTTTGCTTCTCCATCTGTTCCCACATTTTCTACCATCAATTTGCATAAACCTTTCCCTTTCACCAATTTCATTGGCTTGATTTCTAAATAAAAATTTTTAACCTTTAAAACTCAAGCTACTAAGTTGTTCACAACTACTTCTTGCTGAGCAAGACTACTTTTTATAGCTATGCTTGGAACAAAGACTATGGAGCGAAAGTGTAGGATATAATATCGGAAGTGTTTTGCTATCTTTACCACTAAAAAGGCTTGTTTCTTTATGAGTGAATCTCTTAGTTCATGATTCTTTAAAGGGAAACTCATGAAAGATATCAGAACTTCAAAACCATTTTCATCAGTTTGCAATTTCAACAAACATGGTATGCTCATTGGCATAATAATACATGATAAAATCTTTCTTATAATCGTGGTGAGCAAGAATAGGAGAATTCACAATAGAAACCTTCACTTGGTTGAAAGGTTTACTGGCTCCATCACTCCATTTAAATGTTAGCTTTTCACTAAGCAAGTATGCAATAGGCTTAGTAGTTTCAACAAAGTTAGACACAAACCTTCTTAGGAAACTGATCTAGTCAAAGAAAGAGTGGATGTCGATGTGTTGAGATAATGGGTGTTGCACACATTGCATAACATTGTTATATTGTATTTTTTTGTTTTATTATGTAATGTTGCACCTAGGACCACTTGGATGGACACACAACATGTAAAGATTCCCATGGGATATACTTGATGAGTTGTATTGTAACATTGTGATAACATTTGATGTAATTATTTAATTTTGTAGAAAATAATTAAATGTCCAATATTAAATGTGGGGTCAATGGGTTAGGTAGAGCATGGTTTCTATAATACCACTTGGTGGTTTTGTGGAACTTGCTATGATATAAGCAACCTCAAGGGTAGTTGTAGCGACAATACAGAAGGCAAAAGAGGGAAGAGTTGAGCAGGACAAGGCTTGACAGGTTAGCCAAGGGAGCATTTGTGAAGGTTGGAAGCATGACATGGGATGTGTGGATTCATGCTTGTTCACATGGATTTCTTGGTTGTGGCTATGGCTTTGAAGACTTCCATGGTTTTATTGCAATGATATCTTTGCTGAATAATACATGGTGATGGATGCTTTTGGAGGCTAGGTTTTTTTTTCCTCAATAAGGGTTTCCCAGGGTATATCTTGTGTCACATTTTTGCAGTATGTTGTCTATTCTCTTGCATGTGGATTTTAATTACATATTTATTCCAAATCTATTATGGGTTATGTGGAAATGGTTATATTTGTTGCAAGTTTCCTTACAAGTGGTATCAGAGCTATGTTTTGTTGTGTTATTCTAACCCTAGATTGTGTTTTGTTGTGTTATTCTAACCCTAGATTGAATTCATGGGAATGCATGACATGATAAAAAGAAAGGGCAAGATATATGGGCTTTGTAGGTTGTTTATTACATATATGAGGGTTTTGGGTTTGCTATTATGATGGGATGTTGGTAGATTTTGGGCATGTGAAATTGTTGGACAAAAAGAGTTTTTCAGATGTTTCATTTAAATGATGGTTTTAGGGGGTAGCTTACAGAATTGACCTTCTAGGTCAAAATAGACCTTATCATTGGATTCGGGTTGATGTTTTCATAAATTTTGATATATAATATGCCTTAGTTTGGCCATCTTGAGAGGAAATATAAAAGGTTTTTAGTTTTAGCCCATGACAATAATCAAATTTAATCTCGTCAAAATTTTTGTCACAAAAAAAAAATTGCAATGAAAATAGCAAAAAGACTATCTTAGTAAAATGACCATAAATTTCTCTCAGGATATCAGATTTCAGACTTCTTATAGGTATTGGAAAGGTAACTTAGAGCACTACAACTTGGTATAGGTTTGATTTTATGATTTTGATATTTTATTAGGTTTTAAGAGCCTGCAAGTTAGATATTGTTTATTTTGAGCATAGATTAGGGCATAACTTGGGCATACAGAGTTAGATTTTAGACTTCGAGCAGTCAACAAAAAGTTCTTAGAGTGTTTTATACATTGGTTAGAATTTGTGTAGGTTTTTCATGATTTATTTGGTGATATATTGATCTAATTGGTTTATGATATATATTGACTATGGTAACATTGTGAGTTTATGACATTGTATATTTTTGAATATTTGGATTTGGTGTCATTGTATCAACTTATATTTTAGATTGGTCTCATAATGATATGATTATCAATGTTTTCTTTGGATATGCATGATGACTTGTTGGTTCTACAAGTTGTGCAGTGTTATAAGAGGTCTATACTTATAGATTGCATTTTATAGCTTGGTTATGGGTTGTCTTTTCCCATTGATCTTTCATTATTGATGCATATTTAGATTTGTGGCTTGGATCTTGGTTGTCTATGCCCTTAGTCACATGAGTTTCTAATATTTTCTTTATGTAGAAGGGATGAGATGTTGTTACTAGGTACAGTTATAGTGGAGGATTGTGGTTGACTATTTTATGCTGATAGACTTGAAACATTGAGAGTTAGTTGCTCGGTTCATGGATGTAATCATGGTGCCATAGATTTTGGCATGACATGATTGGATATACAGGTATATCCTTGATGTTCATTTGTTTGGATTTCTAATTTGGTTATGGTGGTATATCTTCTTGGTTGAGGATCATGATTATTTGGTTTCTTTAAGGATCTCATGATGTGCACTTTGAGTTATTTGATGGTTTGGTTGATTCTCATGGTTAGAGGATTATGTCATGGATAGCTTGGATTCATGGTTTAGTGGGAGCTTGTGACAGTGATGAGATTTGGAGGATCTTCATGTAGGAGATGGATTTTATGATGCCACAGGTGACTCAGTACCATTGTTGAGTGGGAGTTCTTGGCATTGATATATTTATTGAGTGTTTGTAGATGTTGGAGGTTTGTCTTAGATCTTGTTGCTGCAGAAGCATCTTTGAAATTTGCATGGTGCACTTGCTATCTTCATGGTATGTGAAGATGGTTGGATCTTGATGACTTATGAGGTTCTTGGTTATCTTCATGGTGTGTGGAGGTTTTTCTTCATGATATGTGGAGATGGTTTTCTTCATGGTGTGTAGAGATGGTTGCATCTAGAGGACCCATGGAGTTCTTGGTAAAGGTGTGGTTTATGCTTTAATTTGACATGTTATGCTTAGTATTGGGATGGTTTCAATAGTGTGGCATGGTATACTCATGATATACATTTGGAGTTTTGACATGATATGGTGTGTTCATATGGAGCATATTATCTCTTTGGTTGAGATGGTTTCGATCATGTTGTCATGTTTATGTTCTTGAGGCCATGGTTGGAACCTTGACATTGATCTTGGTTTAGTTTCTTGGTATTGAGTACATTGATCATTTGCTGGATAATTCATGATATTGCTATGTTGCATTTGGAGTTGGCATAGATTGATTGGTTATAGGTGCTCATGAATACTTAGAGCTAGTGGTGATGTTGATTTATCTTGGATTAGAGAAGTATTTGGTGGGATGGTTATTTGATTTTAGTAGGAAGTCTGAGGGGCACTCACCTAATATGGAATTGAGAGGAGATTATTCTTAGATGAGTCTTGGTTGGAGACTTGGATAGCTTGATGAGGTTTCTTTAGAGGTACAACCCATTGTTTCTCTCAGGTGTATTATGTTTATGCTTGTCTTTCATGGATATGGATCTTGAGCTATTGTACATGAGTTAGGTCTAGAGGGTTCCTTTGAGAGATGGTTTAGCATTAGTTATCTCCATGTGCATATATTTTTTGTTATGATGGTTGAGTTTGGGAGATGGTTTTATATTGGGCATATTCCTTGGATTAGAACTGGTTATTCCTTGATTTAGGAATAGTTTATGAGTTTTATCTTCTTTTGAGAGGTTTACATCCATGATTAGTTATGTGGTATGTTTTGGGTGTTGTTTTTGCTTCTTTTTTGGGATTTTATGGAGGAGATCATACTTGCATAGTTCACATATAGAGGTGTGTGTAGAAGGACATGATATAGGCTATTATTGACATGGTTTCTCTTTGGTCTTGGTTATCTTCTTGGATGTTTGATTTTACTTACATTGGATTTAGGATTGGTTAGAGATCGTGATCACTGGTCTGTGTTCATGTATGTCATGTGAGAGATGGCATGGTTATTTCTCTATCTCTTTCTTTTGTTGGTTGTGGAGAACTTGGGAGAGTGTTGGAGACTTGTTATGAGAGTTGTTCTTGCAAGATATTGGTTTAGGTGTTGTGGATGTCCTTGATACTATATGGATTCATTTATTTGAGATGTTGTGAGTGGATTGGTTACAAATTTGACATTATCTTTTGTAGTGGGAGCTTCTTGGTATATATCCAGCAGCTATTTCTCTTAAGGCTTGTGATTTTAGGTTATAGATTGGATATGTTAGTGATGTGAGATTCACTTGGTATACCTTTTGGAGTTATGGATAGTTGGATGGGTTTGGCACTTGCCATGGGTGCTATTTCAGCTATGGATATTTGAAAACTACAGATATATGTGATTGCCTTTGGATTAGGTGTTTTTTCTTAGTATTTCAGTTGGTACAAGATTTTATGATCTTCTAATGTGATAGGTTGGGTGGCTTTCTCTTTGGATGACTTCTATGTATGTCCAGTGGCATTGACTTAATAGGAGGTGGCTTCATTCATGTTTGAGATGTTGGATGCTTTGATTTTGTTGTAGGTACTAGGATGGAACACATGGTTTACTTTGGTCCATGATGGTGGATGTGCTAGGAGGGAGATTTTCCTTGTTCATTTATGTGGCTATGGATTGATCCTATGCAATGTATATGCCAAGTGGGAGATTATTGAGATAATGATTGTTGCACACATTGCATAATATTGTTATATTGTATTATTTTATTTTATTATGTAATGTTGCACCTAGGACCACCTAGATGGACTTGCAACATGTAAAGATTCCCATGGGATATGCTTGATGAGTTGTATTGTAACATTGTGATAATATTTGATTTAATTATTTAATATTGGAGAAATAATTAAATGTCCACTATTAAATGTGGGGTCAATGTGTTAGGTAGCACATGGTTTATGTAATACCACTTGGTGGTTTTGTGGGACTTGCTACTATATAAGCAACCACAAGGTTAGTTGTCGTGATAAGATAGAAGGCAAAAAAAACAAGAGTTGAGCAGGACAAGGCTTGATAGGTTAGCCAAGGGAGCATTTGTGAAGGTTGGAAGCATGACATGGGATGTGTGGATTCATGCTTCTTCACATGGATTGCTTGGTTGTGGCTATGGCTTTGAAGGCTTCCATGGTTGTATTGCAATGATATTTTTGCTAAATAATACATGGTGATGGATGCTTTTTGAGGTTGGTTTTTTTTTTTTTTTCTTCTGTCAATGAGGATTTCCAAGGTATATCTTATTTCACATTTTTTGTGGGTATGTTATCTATTCTCTTGCATGTGGATTTTACTTACATATTAATTTCAGATCTATTATGGGTTATGTGTTATTTATTGCAAGTTTCCTTACACGACACGGTTAGAAGGTAGACATAATTGTTGGATCACTTGAACTCACTCAAGATCTATCCTAATTCTATCTTTTGACATAAGGTATCCTAGAAGTTTCCATTTAGTAATACATAAGACATATTTCTTGGGATTAAGTGAGACATCATGTTCTCAACACCTCTAAAGAACTAGCCTCAAGTCATGCAAATTCTTATTAATCCTTGAGAAGAATGTCATATCATCTAGGTATATGACAATTATCTGGTTCAACAAATGCCCAAAAGATTAATTCAGAGCCCTCTATAATGTGGCACTTGAGTTGATTAGACCAAATGACATTCTGCTATAGGCAAAGGTACCCTAGGGAGTAGTGAAGGCAGTTTTGTGTTGATCCTCTAGAGTCATACTAGTTTGATTGTATCCCAAGAATTTGTCAAGAATGGACATCATTTCCAAACCCATTAACATATGAAAAATGTGATCCATATATGGTAAGGAAACACAATATTTTAAGCTAGCTTGGTTTAGGTTCTTGAAATCAACACAAATTCTAATCTCTCCACTTTTCTTTCGAAAGGGACTATATTGGCTACCCAAGTAGAGTGATGAATCAAATATATATTATACGTGCTTTCAATATCTTATCCACTTCTTTAAAAATAACACCAAATACCCTAGGATTATAATTCCTCAATTTTTGATGAAAAAGGGTCATTCCTAGCTTCAAAGGAATCTGATGTTTAAAATTTCCTTTTGAAAATTCTTTCAAGTCTTTATAAGACCAAACGAACACAACTCCAAACTCTTTAAGAAATTTCAAGAATCTTCCCTTCTCAAAGTCATTGCAACGCTTACCTAAGTTAACCATCTTGGAATTACCTTTAGTACCAATATTGACCTTCTTGCATTCCCCTTAAAGTTCATCCTTTATGTGGGCATCCTTACTAAAACAAGAGTCCTTCCTGTCAAATAATGATTTGAAGGTTACCAATTCTCACAGAATGCAATTTCCTTTCAATTGAACAATATCATCTTCACCACCTTCCCTTGTTTCTAAAGAAATTTTTTGGAAGTCATGACCTAAACTCTCAAAATTAGAAGATTGGAACTACCTAGATAAATGCATTAATATGTAGATCATCATCAAAAAATTGTCAGGAGGCCACATTATTTGGTATTCTAGGGTGATGGATTAATTCAATGGTATACACATTATCAAAAAAATTAGAATGCAGAATCATTAGAGAGGTTGAACCAGCTAACACATCTAGTCTAGTATTGTACTCCCTAAGCATTGATTCTAAAGGCTTCAAAACCTTCTAGCTCATCCCACACTCTATTTCTATAATATTTAAGCCTTGCATTCTTCACAACAAAGATGTCTTGGACCTATTTTTGAAGTTAAGCTTAAAAGCCATTGGAATGATCTTGCCAGAGGGCATAATGAGAACAACTCTTGCTCCATAACCTATTGAGGAACAACTGCCATCAAACTCCAATGTCCATATTTCTTCATTGATCAAATATTTTTCTCCTACAATGTCTTCTTTAGGGAGCACAAGATAATGAGCAAAATCAGTCTCACTATATAGGATATGTGACCTAAGATCTTCATATGGAAAAAATAATAATTTGGCTTTGTTTTTTGGCTTTAGAATAACCTTTTTGTCCCCAATAGGTATAGTGGCCTAAGACCAATCTTATTTAACTTACCCACCAAAATCTTTGTAAAAGGTCTTGCTCAAAAGCATTTCATAGCTAGCTGGGATGTTGGCAACTAGAATAGTCAATTTGAATCTTTTGTTAGAGAATTCAGCTAAGGAAACTTGAGTGACTTTAATTTGACCCACTAAGGGGACTTTCTTGGAATCCATAACATAACATTTACCAATTTTTTTGGTCATGGGTAAATCCAAGGCTTTGACTACTATAGCTAGCATTATGTTATCACAAGCTCTAGAGTCAATAATACAATTGCTCAATCTATGACCATGGATAATCAAGGATACATAAAATGGATGAGGTTTTTCAACTATTGAGTAGGTTGGTGTTATTTCAACATGAATGAAAGGCTTCTCTATGTTAAGTTCCCCTACAGGTTCAATGGGTACCCATCAGTTACTGCTAAGTTGCTCTATTGAGTCAAACTAGAAGGAAAAAAACCTTTAACATATTTAATATATCTATCTAGCTCATTAGGATTATACTTCAAATAATCAAAAGGAGATATTTGAATCTTTGCAGACTTACAGAATTCAACAATGTCAAATGTGGGTTTAGAGTCAAGCCTTTATAAAAAATTCACCTCTTGAACATGATTCTTTTGAACCTTGAACTCTTCTTTGTGTTGTATTATTTGTTTACGCCACTTGCCTGAAGACATGGAGGAGGATTGAACAATAGGGGACTTTCCATTGTGATTGCTTCTAGTAAGAATTGTGCATGAAGGAACTTCAATAGTAGTATAAACATCACCACCTTGTTCTGAGTTAGATTCATACTAAAGGAAATAACTTACAGAGTTGCTAGGTCCTCTTGAAGACTCTTCATTTGTGGGGAACTCTTCTATGGTCTCCTTATCGGCTTACAATTGTTGATAATGTATCATTTCCAAACAAGATAGTCCATCATGTTCATCTATAAGATGAAGAATACACATATTTTTTCTCCTTGCTGAGGGACCTTGAATAGCCAACTTTTGATTATTTGGTAGCATGTTTGGTTGTCTTCCTCCTACCCTAGGATGTTGGAAGTTCCTAGGGATATCATGCTATAGTGCCCTTGTTCTCAAAATTTTTCTTTTCATCTCTGAGACATCATTCAATAACCTCTAAACTAGAGGATTTGTTGAACCAGAAGTGGATGCTTGTAAATCTAAAGTTTTCATATCTCTCCTCCATTTGCCTATCACAAGGAGATCGTCCTCTAACTCAACAACCAATCTTTGTGCTGCGTCAATGTCTACTACTTTGTCACACCTTAGATGGAAGATTATGTTAGGAGGCATGACAATAACAAAGAAGCCTTTCCTATTTTATATATTAGGCCTTTTTTCAGTAGGGGTTTTGTGTAGGATCTTGTCAAACTTTGCTATGAAATCACACATGGGTTGATGGACCTCTTTCTTGAGCTATGACAATTGCAAAAAAAAAGGATGCTTATCATTAGAAACCTTAAATCTTTCCTCAAAGGTAGTCCTCATAATGGACCATTCAGTAATGGTTCCATTAGGAAGATGATGAAACTAGTCAGCAACAGCTTTGGTGAAGGTTTGAACAAACAACCTGACTAATACATTTTCAGTATAAACTGCAAGAACCCCACAAGCAACATTAAATGCATTCAGGTGTTCATCTGTTAATTTTCCCCATCACCACTAAACTTGGGAAGGATATCTCTGGCTCCCTTTAGAAGAGGATTAAGATTAGGTCCTAAGGAAAGAGGTCCTTCTTAGGCACCCCAAGGGTTTGCAACCATGTTTGGTAGTATGAAATTTATTGGTTGCATATTGAAATGTGTTGGGATTAGGGTTCCAAGTAGTACCAAGGCTTGTAGGATTGTGGTAACTAGAGTGGGCCTTTCAAGGTAAGGTGGTCTACTCCTACAGTTCATTATTCTTTTCCTTCTTTATGTAAGGTCAAGGGTGAAGTTTTGTAGTTTTACAAGCTTATTAGATTCATCTATGGAACCCTTATATTTATCACTGTGAGTATACTTAATCCCAACTAGTGTGCTTGAAATAAAATTCAAGGGTTTGGTATTTGGACCAGATTACCATTATTTACTTCTGGCTATTGAACTAATCTTTTCACTATTGGTACTTCTTGGGCTATGGGTACACCTCAGATTAGTTCAACATGTTCTTTCTCATCCTCAAGGACTTAGCTAACCCATAGGTATTATTCAATACTAGTTCTGTTGTTCCAAGCCAACATGTTTAGGTCAGAGATAATATCTTCTTGGGTATTATCAAAGCCTAGGCTTAGTTGGAGAATAGGGATAATGACTTTATGGGGTAAAACCATTATATGTTGTCTTTCAAAGTGATCCCCATCATAGTCACTGAAAAATGTTAGCAAACAAATTTTCCCTTTTGAGAGTTGTTATCTTTTACAACAAACAAAAAACTAACTTGCCACAACTGAGTCTTATTATCACTTCAAGAAGAAAACAAAAGACTCTATCTGTTTAAAGGCACAATTCCCTTTCTAAAATATTAATCATGGAAAACATTTATTATAATTTTTTTTTTGAATAATGGTTCTTTTAACCTAAAAGAACATAATGAAGTAAAAAAATCCTCTTATAAACACAAAAGAATGCTACATATTTGAAGGATAATTATTCCACAACTTATGCCACACGACATAAAATAAAAAGTCATTATGATTTCTGATCAGACCTACTAAACTATACAGATAAATAGATGCACTATTTCAAAAAATTAATGAAAATAATTCATCACAGTGAGATTGGATTCCACACAAGTAACAACCAATTCAAAGAACCATACCATCATATGAGTGATAACTAGAGAATAACCATATGATTAAACACTACTTGTCATTAATTCACTATCAAAATGCTAAAAAAGATGATTACAATTGTATCAAAAAGGAATTATTATTAGTACTTATGCGTTCAGAGAGTCAGCCTTTGGAATTTAACCAAAAATAAGTAAAATAGCTATGTAGGCCTTCCAAATTAGTTTTGGAAACTAAACCATTAAGGAGTTATTAACTGTCAAGTAACCAAGTCTTAAGAGAACATTAATAAACACCACTATGACTCAAGGCCCCCCAGATCCCTAACTAATTTCTAGCATCAACATTCTATCCGTGGGTCATAGGAAAACTACCGCTAGCTTCTTTCCATGCTTTGTAAACAACTAGGAAATTGATCAGTTCATTTTACTAACAAACTTCAAGGTTCTCTAGGTATAGCTTCTACATCATCATAATTATGCTGATGTGTTCCAACTTCTTATCCTGCATTGCCAAGTGATCAACACAAAAGATTATCATAGAATCAGCCCTAGAAACAATGGTGAGAACCTTGATAGTAATTTCCTTCCCCTACTTAAATGCCCCTATTTTGGAAAGGAAAGTAGATTCAACCTCTTTAGAAGTATTGCCTTCTTGGTCAGTGTTTTCCATAATCTTCACATCGATACATTTGATGTTGATAGTTAAGATTTCCTTTAGATAGTTCATTTCCTTCTATAATTTAGCACATTCATATAGAGACTGTTCAATCACAATGTTCCTCCATTCAAGGTTAGCCCAAGCTATGAACGAGAAATCTGCGCTAACATTGGCTTTAGGTTTTTTAGCCAAAAATCTATTCACTCCATATTCTTGAACTTCTAAAATGTAATTGATGTAATCATACCATTTTACTTTTTCAAATTTCGATGCATTCATCTTAGATTCTAGAGCAATCATCACTTTTTCTACTCTGGCATAGATGTTGGTGAAATGGGAGAAATCACTAGTGGCCTGAATGTTCACTATATTCAACCATTCATCATAAGCATGAGTCATTGACCTATCCCGTTTTACTTGTTCCCTTATTGGTGGTAGAAGTAATATCAATTACAAATGTTACATTTAGTTGGGTCTTTGTATCTAGATGCTGAAGTTGATGAATTTATTTTGCCATTTTGCACAAAGATTACTTGACTTCTTGCTTATCCCTTTTGTCTTTCCATATAATATGAGAGATCCTAGAATTACCAACACTCTATATCTTCATATCTAGAGACCTACAAGTGGGACCAAGGGTGGTTTTCTCCACGACATAATCCTGAGGAAGTATCTCATCTAACATTTTATTAGTTGTCAGCTTTAGAACATCTATTACCCAATGTCTAGTCTTTTCATCAATCTCTAGTATAATTTCAACCTTTGGCTTCTTAGTTTCAGGGGGTTTTCCCAAGAATTTTCTCTCCATGTCTTCATCTAGGAGAGTTGTAGGAACTAGACTTCATTTCATTCCTACTGATAAATCAAACCAATTAGGAACTGAAGAGATATCCTTTGGAGGATTTGTTTGGGATGTAGGAGAAGTGATGAGCATCATTAAACTCAAAGTATTAGCCCTTCAACTGCTTGCTTAGTTCCTTGATCCATTCTATTACTCAAGCTCTCAGTCGTAGAGTCCCTTGGATCTATTTCAATTGGCTTCATGCAAGCTTCCTTGATAGAGCTCTACTAACTCAACTTCTTCCTACTATGTGAATGGGTCCACTTTATCAAGGGAAGGATTTAAACTAAAATTTGAATAGTTAGTTTAGGTTCAATGTTTTGCTTTAGTAAACCTGCAGTGTGAGAGTGAACAATTTCATTAGTGTCTTCAACATGATGAGCTAAAGTAGGGTTAGTAGGCGTGTCTTGTACATTAAGGGTACCTGGTGAGGGAAATAATTTTCTTGTGAGCCTTTGTTCAGTTTTGCTTATCATAGGTAGGGTTCTAGCTTTTAAATCATCTTCTTTTGAAGTCGACCAATCGACAATAGGTAGGGAATATACTTCAATCTGTTAAATGTACACCAAACCAAATATATCTTCATCAACTTCTTCAAGGACTCCTGAGATATCAAGTTGTAGATTAAAAGACTTGATTTCCTTTAAAGTAAGCCTTAACCACAATCTTTTCCTAACTTCCTAGTCATTTTGGAAATCTGCCGAGTAGTCTTCAATTTGAGGAGAGTGAGAGAAAGATGTATGCATCTCAAAATACTTTGATGTTGTTGGTGTAAATAATTATTCACTATTTATGCTTACTTAAGTTTACTTAGGTTAATGCATCTTTTTATTATTTATTTATTAGTCACCTAGGAGTATGTGCACTCTTGTGAGTTGTCATGTTGACAACATAGGAGTTCACACCTCTTTTATGCACATGGTGTCTACAACACAAGAGTTAGCACACTAATTAAACACATGGTGTCTACATCTCCATTTGAGATACACTTTGTCATTCTTATCCTCTCATCTAGAATGATGGATAAGATGTGTGCTTAGTTGTCATGCTTATCTTATCTCCTGGCTCTTTCTAGAGACATTCTAGGTGCTTCTTGAGAGGCCTTTATATACAAGCACTCCTAGTGTGTACATTCATCACATAAAATATAGAGCAATGTATGAGGACATACTTTGATATATTGAACATACTTCTTTTTGGTCTATAGTTGTGCTTGCGTTCAAGTTCTACAATCTTGGGTGAATCTTGCCCTAAGGAAAATTCTTACATGGTGTCAAAGCTCTTGGAGAATCTCTCTTCACATAACTGTTTGAGACCATTTTCTTGCTTCAACACCGCGACTTAGATCTTGAGTATTGCAGTCATTGGGAGTGTCTAGAGCCAAAGCAAACTTTGCCATTGCATTCGACATGTCAATTTGGTGAATTTTGACTATAATTTTGCCTACCTTAGGCATAGTCAAAATTGAGGCAATTTTTTTTGCAAACTGGCACCCGAATGACCAATTTGCAGAATTAGTATGATCATTTTAGATCTATACATTTAATTTTCAGATCTACTTTAAAAATAATAATTTAGATTTTCATTATTCTCTAGAATTTTTATGGCCATTAGGCCATAGGAGAGATTTTTTGCAGGTGAAGTTTGGTGCTTGCTAGTGCAAATTAGATATTTGCATCACATTCAAAAGGTCCCAAAACCCCCAAATCAGATTTTGTTTCAACTGAATCAGACACTTGAGGCAAAATCTAGAGCCATTTGATTTTTGGAGGTGTGACAACGACGATTCAAAAAAAATAACAGCAGAGGTGATTTTCAAATAGCGATATCTCCCTCATACAGACTCCTTTTTGTGAGCAATTTTGTTTTGTTTTGGGGTAAGATTTTGTGATCTACACATTGGTGTAGGAATTTTGAGATCTCTATTCTTGAATTTTTCTACAACTTGCAAATTCCAATTTTTGCCACTTAAAATGCTTAGTATGGGCTCATCTGGACTCCAAATTAGGTTCCCTTTTTTTTGAAAGTGCATATTTTTTTTATTTACTCTCTAGATCTATAATCATATTATAGGTTTTGTGGATAGAAATGCTACTTTTAGAAATAGGCCCTAAATTGGCAAGTGGCTACCAAGTGCCTAAATCATTCATTGGGAGGGGGGGGGGGGGGGAGGTTTCTTTGATTCTTTGGGGGTTCATTGATTGATCTCATGGAGTCTTGTCAGATTTGTCAGTCTGGTATTAGATCATAGTTGACAACAAGGAACTATCACAAATGGAGTACTTTGATACTTGATCATCTAAGAGACCATCAAGAGTTTATTCCTTATCTCTATTCATTGCCACCACATTTTGATTGGACACATCTTGTGCATCTTCATTGCTTTCTTTATAATAGTATGAGTAAGGAATCTTTTGCTCCTCTTAGAATGACAAGCTTTCCTTGTGATATTTGGATGTCTATTTGGGAAGCATATGGAGATCCATGTGTTCCTCTATCTCTAGAGGACATTCTACATCCAATCACTCCAGCTATGGTTTCTTCAACTCTAGATGCGATCACACCTCTAGATGCTCCTGGTGTGACTACTAATCCAATTTTAGCCATAGACGCTTCGAATTCAGTGAAACAAGACACTTCATGTCTTCCTACTTTACCTTCATGTGATGACTTCCTTCCCAACATTGCACAACTATTTGTGGAGTCTCACATTGAAGATGTGAGAGACATCTTCGATGATATTCATCTTCTTTTTGAGGTGAATTCTTCATTCATTGCCACAGTGAACAATTCATGTACTTCAACACAATAGGGTACACTTTGTCTTCTAGTTCCATCCTTAGGTGATGACTTCTTGACTGAAATTTCAGGTTTGTTTGTGGAGTTACACGTAGTAGACTTGGGAGACTTCTTTGATGATATTCCATTTCTCTTTGTTGAGGACAATCCTTCTACAGTTGTTGCGAGGGCTCACTCTGACCCTCATGTCCATTCTCTACATGATTAGTCTTTATAGGCTAATGTGATTGTAGATCCTTATGTACAATAGTTGTCGGAGGTCTCTCTATCATTTGAGGAGACTGTTGGTTCTTTGAAATAGGTTCTATATCAATCCTTGTTAGATCTGCACTTCTTCTTAGTAGTTTTGGAGGGAGCCACCATTAGCATCGACACAGTGATAGTTGAGTAGGTTTTAGAGACACCTTTCATCATTAAGATTCTTTCCACATACAGGGGAAGCATCTCACTATTATCCTTGCATTTATTTCTTCCAAAGGGGAGGAACATCATTCAACAGCCATGGATCAACTTCTACATTGGAGCATTTCTCATTGGTCAACACACTACTTTTTTTGGGGGGGACTACCTTGTCTCCTTCTTCTTCTCCTTTATGGGGGGGGACTTTTTCCTCTTAGGGGCTTTGTCCATCTCCCATTTCTCTCTTGTAAATACTTGATGTATGTCATAATGGGGGGGGGGGGGGGGGGGGGTCTTAATTACTCCATCCATCCATGCATCCTTTTTTCATCTCTCTCTTTTTGGGGGAGGGTTTTTCCCATAAGGTTTTCCCTCTTTCTCCACTTTATGAGAGATTGCATTTCATTATGTACATGGGTACCTAACCTGGCCTAGTAGCCGGGACCCATCTTGCATTTCATCCTAGATTTCATAAGCTTAAGAGAATTCCCCTAAGTTGCACTTAAGGGGGTCGGGGGGGGGGGGGGGGGGGGTGTTGGTGTAATTAATTATTCACTATTTATGCTTACTTAAGTTTACTTAGGTTAATACATCTTTTTATTATTTATTTATTAGTCACTTAGGAGTATGTGCACTCTTGTGAGTTTTCATGTTGATAACATAGGAGTTCACACCTCTTTTATGCACATGGTGTCTACAACACAGGAGTTAGCACACTAATTAAGCACATGGTGTCTGCAACATCTCCATTTCAGATACACCTTGTTATTCTTATCCTTTCATCTAGAATGATGGATAAGATGTGTGCTTAGTTGTCATGTTTATCTTATCTCATGGCTCTTTCTAGAGATATTCTAGGTGCTTCTTGAGAGGCCTTTATATATAGGCACCCCTAGTGTTTAGATTCATCACATACAATACAGAGCAATGTATGAGGACATACTCTGATATAATGATCATACTCCTTTTTGATCTACAGTTGTGCTTGTGTTTGAGTTCTACGATCTTGGGAGAATCTTTCCCTAAGGTAAATTCTTACATGGTATCAGAGCTATACCATATTCTTATAGATGCAAATTCTAGACTATCAAAATTGGAATGAGGGGTATAAAATGAGAGATTCATAGTTTTAATCTCCACCCTTAGGCTCATGGCATCTTGAAAAGACTTGCATATGTAGTGTCCAATTTCTATTAGAAAGGTATAACCAAAGCCTTTTGAGGCTTTACAAATTCTCTCGACCTCTGCCAGTTGCATGCACACTTAAATTAACACATAACAGTCAAGACAATGTTGGGGCAATCTAAAAGGTTTCCCTTCATATTGTAAATGCTTAAAATCATCCCAAAACACTATAGTAATTTATTAATATTTCCCTTGACATTATAATTGATTATTTATTAATTAATTATATTTGTGATATTCTTCTACTTATTTAATTAAATAAGTTCACTTGCTAATGTATTTAAATTTAATTTGAATACTTCCCCCTAATGTGTTAAATTTATTTAATGCATAGTGCTCCATAAATCCCCTTTTAAATAAATTCTAATTTATTTAATTACTCCTCACTTTATTAAATTATATAATACTATGATTAAATTAAATCCTATTTAATTTAATCCTAATCCACCTAAAGCCTAACCTACCACCCATCACTCTCATCCTTCTAAGCCTACCCACTAGTTAATCCCACTTTATTATCCTAAATACCCTCTTAAACACCTTTTAGCCCCTAAATGGTTGCTCACACATGTGTAAGCAACTCAAAGCCCAAGAAGCCCCCCTTTCATTAATTCCTCCAAAAAGCCTCGTACAAGCTTGTCCCCTTATTCCTTTCCCCAAGGTTGCTCACACATGTGTGAGAGCACCTTGAGCAATCTTAATCATAAAAGACTTATGTTGACTTTTGCATGGCTTGTCCCTTAGCCCATGTGTCTCCCTTGTGGAACCTATGTGGATGCCACATAGATGCCACCTCTTCAAGGTATCCCTCAAGCCTATAAATAGAGCCATTGTCTTAAGAATTTTTCATCTCCTCCATTGCATTATTATCATGCTAGTATAGTTTTAGAGTTTTTAGAGATTTTTATGCTTAGAGCTAACTTTTGGTAGTTGTTTGCATTGTTTCAATTCCTAGTTCTTGCATATTTTCATGGTAGCATAGCATTGTTAGTTTAATTCATTGCATCCCATTTCCACTTCACATCCTCTGGAATCCTTTTAATGTTGGCTTACTCATAGCCATTTCTTGAAGGTATTCTACATACATCTTAGTATAGATTCATACTTTCATTCTTGCATTCATTCAAACAGATTTGGTGAGATCCAATCATAGTTATTTTTGAGGAAAGAACATCCACATCCCTCAACTTTGAGCACATCAATAAGGCCTCTTGTGGGCACCCTTGTTGAGCTTCTCTTGAAGTTGCATGAGACTCTTATCTTTTGGTTGCATTAGTTCTAAAACTCAAGTAGATTAGTTGAATTTTGATTTACTTGAATCTTGATATACATGTACAACTAACGTTTGCTTGTTTATGTGTGCTCTTGATAGATTAGGTTTTCACGTATACATTTTGGCATGCCTAGTGGGAGCAACATCCCTACTCTAAGAAAAATTTGGTGAAAAAACTCAAAGTTTTCTATAAAAATTGTGCATTGTCATCTCTGTTAGGACACCGTGTTGTCTGCAAGGACACTTCATCATCTGCATGGATCCTTGTCTCCATAGTTTGGTGTCTCCACCAGCAATAAACTTAATAATCCACCTAAAAACTAAAACCAAACATTTTTCTATTATCTTCATAGTTTTGACATCTTCACAGACTTCACTCTATCATTTGCATATCCGTGGTTGGAAGTTTTGTCAGCTGCATTGACTGTCCTCTTCATATCTATGCATTTTATGTTCTGTCGTCTATGTTGTGAGTGACTATAGGTTCATATTTTCAATTGACTATTGTCTTTGAGTCTCCTAATGTCTACGAGTTTTATCATTTGCATTGTGGGTGGTTGCAAGTTAGTAGTTTCAATTGACTATCATCTCTGAGTCTCCTGATGTGTACAAGTTTTGTCATTTGTGAATGTCTCCTATTTTTTGTGTTGTGGGTGGCAGTAGGTCCATAGTTTCAATTGACTATGATATTTGAGTCTCATGATGTCTATGAGTTTCATCTGTGAATTATCTGAATTAGGAATTCAGGTTACAAACCTAGTGTAGAACTTGCAGTATTGTGTCTAAATTGAAAATAGTTAATATGTAATAGTAGATGTTCTGCAAGGCAAAAAGTGATCCATTCATTTTGAAAAATAGAGTTTATACAAGTTTGATGGATCCCAAGGGCCACCATTATCCCTTGGATATGAAAATGAAAATTCCACAAGCTAATTAATTTCAAAATAAAATTTAACAACCATAAAAATCTATATTAAAATTTATGTCTACTTGTAGAAGCATAACTTTCTACTCGTGGCTCAAAATCACAAACCGTTAGAATTTCTAGAAAGATATTCAAGAATTCTACATTTATTGTCCATAGTCCAAAGCATAACACCCTATAGAAGCCTAGAAACACCCCAGAGGCCTTCGAAAATGCAAAATACTAGAACATAGAAAATACCAAACATGGATTTTGACATTTTCCCATTTTTGCTTGTGCCACATCCTCTACATCTTCCTGGACTATGTTTTGATCAGTGAATCTCTCCTATCGTCTACGATCTACAAGTGTAAGTATCAGGTATATCTTACTTGGTTCTTTTTTGTCATTTTTGTTTAGTCATCTATGAAGTTTTTTCATTTGCGCCTGCATTCTATCATCTTAGATATTTCATAGATTGACTAATTTCTTGATACTTAACTAGTTATTTGTTTAACATACAAGGATTATTGATCAAATTTTATTGCAAGAGACAAACTTTAGAGGACTTTATAATTAGAGGATAAATGAACTTGTATGGTTTAATTATTTATCCTTTGAATAAATGTGCAAATAATATTGAAATCCAAATCAACTCTTGAATGCATTTAAAAGTAACATTACACACATACTTTTGAATGCCCTAAAGAGAATTTACACACATTTCATTGGAATGAATGTTCAAACACAATCTTGAATACTTTAAAGGAATGAACAAGTTTTTCATTGGAATGAATCTATAGAATAACAAAACACAATCTTGATTGCCTTAGAGGAATTGACATGCTTTTCATGGAATGTATGGTTAGATAGTAAAACACACTCTTGAATGCTAAAGATGAAAGAAGAATGTGATGAAATATTCAACTTGGGCTTAAAACATTCTCATACAATCTTGAATGCTTAAGGGACAAAGAAGCTTGCAATGAAATATTTGGGCTTGGTGCTTAAAATGAATACACTCAATCTTGAATGACTTAAATGAACTTGCTCTATCTCTATCAATTTTCTTATGCCATCCTTGATTGATTTAGTTTGGTTGATGAACCCTTAATTTATTATGTTGATGACATTGTTAAGTTGGAAATAACTTTGCATGCTTTAAACACAAGTGTCTTCAAGAGTAGATAGCAAATCTAAAGCTTCAATTGAAAAAGAACAAGTACCTTTTAAAACCTAGGGCCACTTACGTATTCTATCCTCTTGTGCATTCAGGTGATCTTGAATGCACAAGAAATAAGCGGTCTTGTTTTTTTTAGGAGGCCTTCTTGGGGATTTCATCACCCCTTGGGATGATCTCAACTCCTGTGTTCTGGTGGAATATAAATATCAGAAGGTGAATCCAATGACACCTCTCTTGGAAGTAATATTTTGTCACTCTTGGCTAAGCCCCAAATAACTTTATACCTTTGGGAAGTGAGGGTGGAGATTTTGGTTACCGTCTTCTCCCAGCTGTGTGGCACTATTTTCTTTCATCTATAGATTTGGACCTCATGTACTTTGTGTATATTGAGGATGCCCTCTAGTTGATATTTGTACATCCTAGTTGAAGCCTTATTAGGATTGTTGATGTGTTTAGCATGCTTGAGTATTTAAAATCCAAGACCAATACCAAACAACAAACAAGTATAAATGAGTGGAATGGCGAGCTAAACATTTAGTGAGAAAAATGGTTGTAAGTAGGTCCTCTTGACCTATGATTATTTGCATAAGTCCTTGTACTTGGTCCATCATTTGAGATGCATTGGGTCTTTTCTTCACAACATTTTTTGGTAAAATTATTGTATTCAGTCTTATAATTAGAGTTATTTTATTCCTACCATGTTCGACAAAGTCAAAACTAAGAAGGTAAAGTTATCCAAACCGTTTTCCTACAAGGAAAGAAAAAGCCTAGCACATAGTGATAAACAATTCTGATATGCCATCAAAGACATCAAAAAGGAAGAGGATAAATAGGATCATTATGATAGAATTTTGTACAATGCTAAACTTCAATAACGGTCCATTTTCCCTAGAGTAAACACAAGATTTTTATTTCCAGTGAGAGAGGATTAGCTACCCACATAGTGACCATATCACCCTCATTTTCCACATCAATCTATTCCTACCTCTTCTTTTTCTTTTTTTGAAGCTTCTAGTCTTTCATTTGCAAAATTTCTTCTAGAGAAATTGATCATTTGAGCCTTAATCCTTCAGCCTGAGAAAATCTTAGTCACAAGACTTCTAAGATTACAATACTAGACCTTTATCCACTGGCAAACATTTATCATAGTTTCACTCACTCATTTGGATCAAAAGTCCATCTCCAAATATTGAGTCCTCTATTCGGTGTCCTATCTTGCCTAAAGATCATTTGTCCATCTTTTTCTAGGAAAAATATACTTTTATCCTATATCAAACTTGGTTTGTAGAATCAACAAGGTCTTTTGTTCATATTTAGGTTGTTTTATGCTCTAGTCATCTTCAACGCAATAACATGTCATGCAATACCTCTCATATAAGGTTCAATTTCTCTCTTACATCTTCTACTTCCGCAAGCTTTCACCCATAGTTTTGGTCACAACTGTATGGTACAAAAATGATCCGATAGATTCAAATTTAACCCCATGTCTCATTTATTGGAATCACTAAGACAACAAGAAATGGAGAACCCTTTTCCTCCTCAGTCAACCTCATTTGGGAACACATTTCCCCCTGGTATGAATTTTTCTATGCTTATCTCAACACCCAAACAAGACCTAGAAAATCCCTTTTGAAACACCACTATCTAGGTAGTAACACACATGATGAAGAAGAGGTGTACCAAGATGAAGACCCCATTGAAAATAATGACATTCCTAATGATGTTTAAACATTTCTTGCAGACCCATACAACTTAGAAAATTTGGAAAAATCTATTAGGGCAAACAAAACTAAGATCTTCCTAAACCTTGACAAGGATGGTGTTAATGTCCCTATGAGTTTTGATGAGAACACTTTGTTTAGACAAATCACCAAAGATGGTGCTCCAGTATTTCCAAATCCCACCATACCACCACAATTTGTTACTCTATATTGGAGTCCTTATACATTGACACATAATAAATTGAGTCCTTATAGATAATGGGTATGGTTTAAATCTCTGTACATTGAAGATGATTCATTTCTTGGGGCTTCTAGAAGACCTCCTAGACATTAACAAAAGGATAAATGTTAAAGCATATGATGAGAGAGAAAGAGAATCAAAAGTGGTTATCATGCTACCACTATAAGTTAGTCGAATTGGCTATAATCAACACTAAATGTCATGTCTTAGATTTGAGCTTACCATATAACATCTTACTCAGTCAACCTTGGATACATACATTGAGAGCAATCCCATATACCTATCATCAGTGCTTAAAATTTCCCCACCAGGGATGAGAGGTCACGATTCTAGGAGATCCTTTTCCCTTTTCTTTTTGTAAGAGATTGGAATGTGCCCCAATACATTTTTGTCCAGTTAGTGAGTTTGCTAAGGTTATACCTAGATCTCTCACCATAACAGAAACACCTTCCACAACAATGCTAGAGTCATCCAATATTGATTCTAGTTCCGTAAAGGAAAAGAGAAGGTTGAAGCTATCAAGGTCAATACTGTAATGAAGAATGTTATCTTTGCTGATCACAGAATGGGAGAGTATAAGTTTGAGAATGCCTTGTGCGTTGGACAACTACCACTCTCCTACCGATCCTTTGGCAAACCTTCCCAAATACCTCTCTCTACAAATAAAAATATTATGCATGTTAATAAAACAACCTTTGAACATTGGGGTTCACTTAGTGATGAACACATGGAGTCTAATATCTTAGATTGGATATATTATGATAGAAAATATGATCTAGTGGAATTCCCTAAAGATAAGTATGTCAACGCTCCTCCCATCATTGAGAACATGGGGTATCACAATAGAGGTCTTGGACCTAAAGAAGATGCAATCAGACAACTCCATGAGGCTACTAGCCATCTTAAAAGATGAGGTTTGGGCTCCATTAAACCCAGTGTGTCCTTTGCTAACAACTATTCTATGGTTGAACCTAATTATGAGATGAAAGAGTAGGAATTCTTTGAAATACCCTTCTAATACATTGAGGATGACCTTGATAACCATGTCCATGCCATTACCATAGCCAACGTCTCATCCACTGACCTACCCCTCACTAACCTTGACATGATAAATTGGAACCTTCAAGACATACCACCAACTCTCAATATCTATAACTCTAATGAAGTAGTGATGACTCTTTTTGGCCTCGAGAATCTCCAAGATTATGAGCATGAGATCCAATACAATGAGGAAGCCTACTTTGGTAGCCAAGTCAATTCTCTTAGTCATAAAAGTAAAAACAAAAAAAAAAAAAAAATAGAAGAAATATCCTCTAGTGAAAACTATTTTGGAGCATTCTTGGATGAAGAAAAAGATAAAATAAAGGACACATCTTTTGGTGAAAACCTCCTAGAGGCACTAGAAGAGGGAGAGGTTGACTTGTCATTCAAAACCCTACCACTATAGAAGTCATTTATATTGAATGAAGATACAATTCCTGTTAACTTGGGTATGGTAGATAATCCACAAATCACCTACATTATTGCTACCCTAAGTCTAGAAGAACAAGAAGTGATGACTCAGTTCCTATAGAAAAGCAAAATTAATTTCACATGGACATACAAAGACATGCCTATCTTAGACACAAACTTAGTTATGCATCACCTAGTAGTGGATCCAAAGATTAGACCCCTTAAGCAAAAGTTACAAAAGATGAATCCTAAGGTAGTGCTCTTGGTAAAAGTAGAATTGTAGAAAATGTTAGAAGAAAAGTTCATCCAACCTATTGATTATCCTAAGTGGGTTTCCAATATTGTTCCTATAGGAAAAGCCTCTCGGGGCATCCACATATGTTTAAATTTTTGAGACTTGAATCTCACATGTCCTAAGGATGATTTTCCACTACCCAACATAGACATTATACTGGATTTGATTGCCAAACATGAACTATTATCTCTAATGGATGGTGTTGGTGTTTTAAAACTACCATGATGAAAAGGACCTGATACCAAGATGCAGAGGAAAAAATTTAGTCTAAGGGTTAGCTACTTCCTATATTCAATTAAAAACTAAAAACTCTTCAAATTTGGGCCAACATTAACAAAATCACATAGATTTTATACACTTTAGGCTCTACAGTGCCTAGGTAGTTGCACCTTAGGGATTAAAAGGACTAGATGTTTGATACTCTCTTCAAAATTCACTCATTGATATTATTTTATTCAAATCTATCTCCTATAGCAGAAATGGTCATAGTTCTTCTTAACTTTGCAAATAATTCTTGATTACAACAACTAACTATGAAAAACTGAGATATATTGCAATAATTGCCAACCAACAATTATTTCTTCCTACATAAAAGTAAAAATTGTTTTGATTTAAATTTGTGCTTTGTGTAACCATATGAATTCTTCATTATGCATCCAAACTGATGATCAATGCCTTATCCAACTTTCATCCTCAAATGAGATAGACTTATCTTGTCTTCTCATTTGATCTAGTAGGAAAGAAGAGCTTATGTCCCATCTTGAGAAGACAATCATTCCACTTCTTCTCACTAATTATCTTACTTCTTCCATAGTGAGAGTTTCAGTGGCAGGGTCATATTCTTGCAATTTCTAAACAAGTTTAGCAACTACCTCATCAGAATCCCCTGGCTTCATCTACAAAGAGAGCTCATTTTGCTTCAATTTGAAGAGGAAGCTTTTAAACTCTTTTATCTTGATGATATTATCATCACTCATAAACTCAATTGCTTCTATGATTCTATCATCAATCATTTGGGACTGCAACTATAACTTCTTAGCCCTTTGTTCATCCTTAGATGTCTAAGGTACCAAAAATATCCTTCTAATATCATCATAATATTGACTTCCCCTTGGAAGAATTTGGAGGGCTTTTTGCTGAGCTTTCTGTGGCACTTCCACCATCTTTTGTGTCTTATTTCTTTGCTCTACCCACTCTGAGCTCTTAGGTTGATCTTCTTCATCATCAATCACTTTGACAACTATGTCTTCATTAGAATAGTCAGGGTCAACCTTCTTCCTAATTTCCTCAGGAACCTATGCTATTATCTCATCAAAATTGTCTATACACTTGTCTAATTTAGACCAATAGTCTTCCTTAGGATAGAATCCCTTGGAGGATGGATCTTCTTTTTTCATTTCTTGCTCAAAGTTGACAACATCTCTATATGTAATCATCCTCTCACTACAAACATCTTCATTTATCTTGTCAGCAATGACATCCTCTTCCCACATAGGTTTTTTAGGGGGTAGGTTATATCCTCTCATACTCTTCAAGACATTTCTAACTACATTATAGGGGTCATATGTCTTGGCTGGTCCAGTTGGCAATTTATAGGCTCTCAAGTAAATATCAATCTCCTCAATGGCATTCTTGCCTATTTAAAAATTGCCTACCTTGGTGTACCTACAAAAAATTGTTCCTCTCTTGACAAGTTTACTTAGTTATTCTCTATTTAGCAAGATTAATTACCAGAACACTTCTACAAACCCTAGTCTCTAAGGGACATATTTGGCAAGAATGTGGGGTGGCTGAGGGTATCCAAAAAATCTAATAACAATATATTCCTAAAAAAAAAAGACACTTCCCCAGTCATGTGCTAATTGTTTACCAACATCAAATCACATTTTAGGTTTAACAACCTTTCTAATACTTTTAGGAATTATTTCATTCACTAATCCTATCATTTCTAACACATGATGTACAAAATCATTATAGAAAGAAATAACATTGGAATATGTGTAGAACCTTTTCCATACCCTTGTCCACCTTTGCATTGGTAATATTTTCCCCACTCCTATGTGCACTCGAAGAAGCTTTGATCAAATTCATCAACACTCTTGAATAGGATTAGATGCATGATCATTGAATTATGAGGGAATATGGAATTCTCCGATTGTCCTTGCCGAGCAGCAGTGATCTCCTCATGTATCTTATCAATTATGTATGCTACATAATCATACCCAAAATTGGTGTTGAGGTCTTGAACATTTTGAGCCATAACATAATGTCCCCCTAGGGAATTCATGGTTCCATTTGAACCTAAGACTTTGTTCAAGCCAAAAACAATATTTTGGAAATACTCTTAAAGAATTCAAGAGGTACGATTTTCTCTATTTCCTTCTTCTTTGGAGTTTCTCCCTTCTCTTTTTGGAACAAAGGAATATGTCTTGTCATTTCATGACCCATATAAAAGCTCTTATGATTCTTGAAATTCTCATTTAGGTCATCAATGCCAATGGGTAATGATATTGGCCCCCACAAATCAAACACCTCTACGAATGTCTCTTTGTCTAGGGATAGGAAAATGCTTCTATCTCTTCAGTGGAATTACTTACTAACTATATTATAACACTTGATCAATGCCTTTACTAGGTCCACATCTACAAAAACTTCTAGAATGACTAGTTTGCCCAAATTCCTAATCTAAGAGTTGCAAACTGGAACCTTTTCCATTTTGTTCTTGTAGAAATACCAGAACAACTCATATCCATTTCTATCTAGAACTTCTACATCTCTAAAAATTACATATGGATCCCTAAAAGCATGATCATTTATGGCTTGTGCATTAGCACAACCAAGTAAGATATGTATCCACTCTTCAACAAATGAGCTAGGGCTTTTTGTCTGTGAAGTGGATTCTTTAATTACTTCTTATGCAATCAACTCTCCTTCTTTCTGAGCCATTTCTTCAAAAAATTTAGTCAACTCTATATGGTATATGTTAAATAATCACTAAAAATCACTCTACAACTAGAAATTTGCTCAGAAAACTCAAGCAATTATGAAACTAGTAATGAAAAATTCCTTGTCTTTCAGATTTTATCTATCTTTGCAATAGGAGCATGACCATTGGTGGCATTTAAAATTAACACACTTCAAAACCAATAAATCTTCAAAAAGTTGGCAAAATCTACACTTTTTCACATTTCGTACATCTAGCTCATCCCCTTTTTATCCAGCTCAGACATGGACATTGAAAACTTTTTTATGCTTTCATAACTGAGAGTTGCGATGATGTGATGACCTCCTTTTCACTGCTTCACGATAATTTCTCCTCTTTTTTTGTTTTTGGCTCTGACCACATGAAATAGGTTATCATTTATTATTTTACAACCTCACATCTTATTATTTAACTACTACATTTGGCTTGCGAGGTTGTGATTTCCTTTTTCCACTATTTCACAACTTCATTTCACTTTGCTTCCATGATCGCTATGATCTGGCCATGAGCTATTTATTTATCATTTCACATTTTCGTCGTAGTTTAGGACTTGACATATTTTTTTCTAGTGATGATGCAATTCTTTATGTATTTACCTTATCACTCCCTCACAACCACCAATCATGATGTATATTTTAACTGTGCGATGTTGTGCTAAGAATTTTCTTTGAATACTACTTCATCCTTCACAACATCACAACTTAACAATCTAACTATCTTTGAAAGCTTGCAAAAGTGTGATCAATAGTTCTTTGCCACTTCATAGTATCATCTCTTAACCATAGCCTTTGATCCATGAAGATGTGATGATGAGCATTTTACTTCTTCTCAACTGTAACCCTAAGTTAACCTTTACTAATTGTGACACTATGACCACCTTTTATACCTAACTGCCACTTTACTTCATGGTTTCATAACCCACAAATTTAAAATTTAGTTGAGTCTTACGAGAGTGCGATTTCAAAGCTTTTGCTACTTTAAGACTATATCCTCTGGTCAACTATAAACTCATGTGATGTTGTGATTATTTTAAACTTAACTACTTGATTACATTTCACACCATCACAACTTAAACTACCACTTTTCTTTAAACCCTTGCAAAAGAACGATAAGCATTTCTCCTGACTATCAAATATCTTTCACAATTATGCAATTTATAATCTTTCCTCATGGTTTAGCTATGTGATCATGTGATAACCCTTTAACTTGACTATTTTGTCCTTATCGCTACTTTGCACCTTAGATTCTTAACTCAACTAGTAACCCTATAAAGGCATGATCTTAAAATTTCACAGCCTCATCACTTTGACCCAAGTTTATCCTTAGCCTAATATGAGCATGCGATGACCTTAAAAGGTAACTATTACTATCTTTTTGCATCTTTGTGACTTAGGTTTTACTATCTATTTAACCACTTGCGTTGTTTCCTGACATTCTTATTAACTATTTCCTCCCATTCACACAGTCACAACTAAAAATATACTCAATGCTTTCTAGCCTACAACCTTGCAATGATTTTTTGGAGCTGATTGTTTCCCTTCATCACAACATCACAACTTGAATTCACTTAAGCCAAAAATGACTTGCAATCATGCACTTTTTATCATTTCACTCATTCGCACCTCTAATATAAATGTTAACAGTAACCGCCGTGAAGCCGCACTAAGCTAAGAATAGACCATTTCACCTCCTCATAACCTTCAACATGGTTAGCAAACAAAATATAATGACGTTTTGATTAAAGAGATTTCACAACATTGCAACTTAAAAGATATAAAAGGTCATGAAATATAATTGATATTAGCTCAAAAGCTTAGGGATATAAAGATATAAATAAGATTTTTCACATATCCCTATTTTAAATTTTTAAATCAATTTTGAATGAACTTTAATTGACATAAAACATAAAATTGCCTTAGGGTTTTTATGATGATTAACACAATTTTAAGAAACCCTAAGCATGACAAACACAATTCTACCTAATTTTCACAAGTTTTGATAAAAAAATTGCTAGGTGAAAATTTAGGCTATCAGATGGTTTCTCCTGTTACAATCAGATCAAAATTGCAGAAGAAGACCAACACAAAATGACATTTATTATCCCATGGGGAACTTTTTGTTACCAAGTCATGGCTTTTGGTTTAAAGAATGCCGACACCACCTATCAATGCACATGATCTTCTACATGTAATAACGAAAGACTATGTTGATGATATTGTAGGAAAATCTAAGACACATGATTCACACATTGTTATTCTTACCACCATATTTGAATAGTTGGATAAATACAAAGTTTGACTTAACCCCAAGAAGTGTGTTTTTGGGGTCCAATCAAGAAAGTTGTTAGGTTACATAGTGTCAAGAAGAGGCATTGAGGTAGACCCTACAAAAGTAAAATCTGTCATGGAAATGCCTCCACCTACTACATTGAAACAACTTCGTAGCTTTCAAGGGTGGTTACAGTCCATTAGATAGCTTGTGTCCCAATTAGTAGATAAAGTTCATCCACTCCAACACTTGATTTGGAAAGACACCAAGTTTCAATGGGATTGCCTATGTTAGAAAGCATTTGAGAATGCTAAGGTATACCTAGATAAGCCAACAGTACTATTTCCTCCAATCACAGGTCGACCATTAATCTCTATATCTCTGCCACTTTAGTTGTACTAGGTGCTTTGTTAGCAAAACTAGATGACAATGAAAATGATCAAGCTATTTACTATCTTAGTCAAACATTAGTTGGCTATGAGTTGAACTACACTGCTATTGAGTGAGCTTGTTTGGTTGTAGTCTTTTACACACAAAAACTACACCATTACATGCTTAATCATACTACACACCTCATTGCTAAGATAGACCCTCTCAAGTATTTTCTATCGAAATCTTCCCTCATTGGTCATGCTGCAAAATGAGTCTTGATTTTAAGTGAATTCAAAATTATCTATAAATAATGCAAGGCCATTAAGGGAAAGGCTATTTTTGATCAACCTATAGAAGCTTCTCTTGAAGGATATCATCCTATCATAGCAAATTTTCCAAATGACACAATTATGACTGTCACCCCTAGTACACAATGGAAACTCTATTTTGATGGTTCTTTCACATAGAAAGGATCAGGGATAGGTATCTTGTTTGTTATACCATAAGGAGACCTTATCCCTAATTCTTACAAAATTTCATTCCCTTGCACAAACAACATACCTGAGTATGAAAGACTAGTAACAGGGCTACACCAAGCTATTTGATGGAATATCAAGAGCCTACTTGTCTTTAGGGACTTCCACTTGGTCATTGGACAAGTTACAAATGAATATCAAACAAAGGATGAAAAGTTGTTGCCATATCTCTAGATAGTAGAAGATCTTAAACAAAATTTCACTGAGATAGTCTTTTAGCAGATACCAAGGACAAATAACAAAGTAACATATGCTATGACCACCATAGCCTCCGTGATCACCATGCCTGAATATAGTCCCAAGTGTGAATTTATTGTTGAGAATCCTTTCCTTCTTGCTTACGAGCAATCTGAATTAGAGCTAGTGTGTGAGATTGTGGGTCCGAAGTCTCCCTGGTATTCTAAAATTTTCTCCTACCTTCATCATAACATGATCCCCATAGCCCTTTCCACAAACCAAAGTAAAATCTTCATCCATCACACTGCCTGATACAATATCCTAGGTGACACACTTTTCAGATGAAGCCAGAACGATGTTAGAAGAGGTTCACCAAGAAATTTGTGGTGCCCATTCCATTGGACTTACACTAGCAAAAAAATCCTCAGAACTTGTTATTATTGGCCTACTATGGAAGTCAATGCCTATCATTTTGTGAAATGATCTGTTCCTTATTAGCAACATGGAGATTTGATACAAGCTCTCGCCCAAGACCTTCAAGCTACCATCACACCATAGGCCTTTTCCTGCTATGGTTTTGATCTTGTCGATCAAATATATCCAAATTTTGCAAATGGCCACAAGTATATTATTTCCACTACCAAGTACTTCACAAAGTGGGTCGAGGCTATCCCTTTAACCTACACTACTAGAAAACAAGTTTCAAAGTTCATCTTGAACTATATCATCTATCATTTTGGCATTCCCCCATGACATCATGACTGATAATGGGACTCATTTAAAAAATTAGGAGGTTGCCACATCATGTAAGAAATTTGGAATCGCACAACATTTCTCCACCAAATACTTCCCTCAATAATGGCCAAGCTAAAGCCACTAATAAAGCCATTTTTAAAATCCTAATGAAAACTGTTGATGTAGTTGGCCATGGCTAGTACCTCCAAATTGCTCCTGCCCTTTGGGCCTATCGCACCTCTATCCATACCCCCATAGGAGCCACTCCATTTTCCCTTGTTTATGGCTTTGAGGCTATATTACCCATCAAAATTCAGCTCCCTTCTCTCAAAATCTCTCTCAAGAATTTGATGTCCAAAGAAGAATATCGAGTTTCTCACTTGCAAGAGCTGCAAATCCTTGATGAGAGACACTTCACTACCTTAAACCACCTTTTTATGTATCAACATCGCATTCAACTCTAGTTTCACAAAAAGGTCAAAATTTAGGAATTTAAGGTGGGTGACCTAGTGTTGCAGCATAACATGAGGAATCTCCAGAACTAAGAAAAGAAAGGAAAGTTTGAAGCCAATTGGCTTAGTCCATTTATCATTACAACCAAGTATAGTTCTAGGGCATATCAAATTGCCACTTTAGAGGGAGATCTATTCCTTGAGCCTATAAATATTGAGCACCTCAAGTGGATCTACACATGATTTCTGTAGTTCCTATATAGTTTTGATAAAGCTCCACAAAAATCCAAAAAAAAAAAAAAAAAATCAAAAAATCCAAAAGCATTTGTAAAAATTCTCGAAGAAAAGACTAAAAAAAAAAAAAGTTCCTAATTTTTTTTTTTGTATAAAATAAATAAGGTCTATTATCGATAAGACTCATCTCACTTCACCATGTTTCCCCCATTTCATCCCATCTTTGTGCAAAAGTACTATTTGGCTCATGCTTTTCATGCATCCCATAAAAGACCTCTTGTTTGTGAGGCCTCCATCCATCTTAATTTTTTACAAGACCTCTAGTCCTTGAGGCACTTTCCCATCAAATGTTTTCCCTACTCCTATTATCCTAAGCTTTTTTCCACAGCGGTGACTACAACAAAACCCAAATAAAATCACCATTAAGACTTAACAATTTGAAAAACTTGTTCTTTAAAGAACTATTGCCAACAAACACTCACGACAACAACTTAGATAGATTTTTTTTCATAGGGTGATTCCTTCCTACACATGACACCACAAACTTCACACTTGGATTAATGTCCATGGTAGGAACTATGGACTGAAGGGCTACTTGGTCATGCGGTCCCTTTTGGTTGATTTCATCTTTGTGTGTTAGTAGTACCTTTCTACGGTGTGCCTTAATCTTCCATATATTGGTATCACTTGAATGGTTCCAACTGACTACATGTTTCATTTTCTGTGTGATATATTTTTGATGCTTTAGTACAACTATGTCAGCTTTTGAGTTATGACTATGCACTACTCATTGGGGGCACCGAGTTAGCACACTTTCCACTAAGATATCTAAAAATAATTTGGGTATGCCTAGACCTCTCTAGTGTGTATATGTCATTTGTTCCATCATGAATATGAAAACTACATCTATTGTCCTAAAGTCTCTATTTTTTTGAGAGTCTAGTCCACACAAAGGAATGTTGTCATCTATGCTACTATAGCATTTGGTGCATAACTCCTTTTGCAAAATCAAACTAGGGTGTTGGTATAGGAGCACCTAGGTAGGCTAAATGAAACCTAGGTATTTCCTCATTCTTTTATTTTAGTGATGCTAGCCACATCACTAGTATAATAATAGGATCAACTTGGTACTAAGGTGAGGTTAGATAGGTTAGAAGAGCCCCACAATGCAATATTTCTCCTAATTGCTCAAAATTGCTCATTTGGCTCAATAGAGAATTTTTGGGTTTTGAGGGACAAATAGGGAAATAAAGTGTTTTAGGGTCCTTATTATGTGTTTTTGATCCATTGTAAGCCTTTTGGAAAGTTTGGTAGCAAGTAGAGAAAGTTTGGGTAGACAATTTGCAAAATTGCAAAAATTGCTCATTTCTTGCAAAGTTCTCATTGACAACTTTTGCAACTTTTATGCAAAAAGAGAAAATTATTTGTGGGAGACCTTAAACCACTTAAATTAGTTGAAATCATCAATTCCAAGCCTATATCAGGTTGAACTCAACCTTTTCAAGAGGTTGGAAGGAGAAATGATAGTTTAAGGATTGTAATCAACATTTTTATTTATTACAACAGTTTCTTGCTTTGAGTGTTTTTTTCATGCTTTGTATAGATGAAAATTAGGTTTTTCTAGTTGGAAGTGTTAGTGGTGTTTTTCCTTCATTTATTTTTTTAGCTTTTGGGTTGTTATAGAGAGTTTTATGTGTTCAAATAAATTATTTTGTAAGTTAGCAGGTTGCTGTTCTGAACTGGGCAGCCAACAAAAAATGGAGTCTTAGGGCCATTTGCCACCGTATAAAATGTATGGCCTCTTGGGATTTGGAAATAGACTCATTGGAAATTATTTACATCAAAGGAGAGCCCATGGGAAGCATAGAAAGCATTTTTAAAGTGATGCCCTAGGCAAGCCAAATGCAACTTAGCTAGGAATCACAGTTGGAAAAATGAGCTATGGAGGGGATTGAGCATGAAAATACCTCAATCTGACCACACACAGAGTAAGGAGAAGATCTAACCTTGATTTAGTCAAAAGGAGAGGTCTTGGAACATTTTACAAGGTGGTTTTCTATCACAACAATGATAAAGCACTTGAAACCCTCATTTTTGGCCTAAAATTGTACTTTGGTTGTACAGATAGTTTGGGGGTTGAACAATCACAAAATATTGAAGTTCTCCAAAAAGGGTATCCATAAATGTAATTTTTTTGTAGGGTTGTTAATAAGTTTTCCAATAAATCTTGTTGCTAGCTATTTAGGAGGCCTTTTTGGAGCAATTTGGTGTATTTTCCCTAGTAGATTGAATGCACCAATGAAATCAGCATTGTTTAGAGTCATGGATGTTAGAAGGAGTCTAAACAAACCTTGGATGAAGAAATAGCACCCTTGTGGCTATAGATGGACTTGAGGGTTAGTAGTGGACTGGTTCTGGCTAGTAAGAAATTTGATGTTGCTTTGTTGGTGTGCACCCAACTGAAGGATTAGGATCTCTTGAGCAAGGTCCTAGTAATCATAGGGTGTGAAAAAACCCTAATTGGTCTAGTGAATGACCTAAGGTAGCCCTGAGAGAGCTTGGGGTATTACATCAGGTGTGCTCTCCCGTATAAACACAACTTAATCCCTTGATATCATGTAGTTAGGTTTCATGTAGTATAGGGATTCATTACGCTCTACTTGAGACAAGGGTTATGTTTATCCCACCCCCGTCCTATGCTAGGATACTTAATTTCTATGAGCTATAGTCTAACACAAGTCCATGTATTAGGTCTCATTCATATTACATTTTCATGTCTCACATTTACACTTTGTGTTGGCATCATTTCATTTTGCATTTTTTTAAATCTCATTCATGATTAGTGTGACTTGCTATGTTATTGGCATTTTCCTTTAAGACACGTTCATTTTTATATTGCATTCATTGTACCTATATTATGCATATCATCATTAGGTTACATTATTTATTCATTACATTAATCCATGAGGTATCATCATTATAATCATTACATTTAGTCACATATACATCATGATACATCTATTTGATTAACACAAATCATATAGTGAGTCCATGCATAAAAAACAAAAAAATGCATACACCTCATACATCACCACCATATAAGACCTGCATCATCCACGAGTTAGACATCATATACACATCATCAAAGTACTACATCACATCACACACATCCTGCATCGCAATGCTAGTAGCCATATCATAACATCATGCATCACATATAGTGCTCATAAAAACTCATAAACATAAGTATACATAAAAAACCATCATACATACACATTTAGGATCATCAAATCATGCCATCATATATATCAAAAATAAGTGTCCATGTACAATGCATATACAAAAAAAAAATGTAGTACATAATGCAAGATACATTATCAAAAACTTGTTGCATCTGCATATACATCACTATGTCAAGAATTGATTGCTTTAGGGATCATGTACCTAGCTATGAGGGCCCTGCTCCTCTGGTTCTTCCTACTTGTGGTGGCCACCCCTACCAACTGATGACTCTAATCTCTATTGGCCACTTGTGGCCCATGAGATGGATGCCTTCTGAAACTCTGAATTTCATTGATCTACTAGCACAACATCATGATGCAATGTCTGATAGTTGTATGCCTCTCATAAAGATCTTGCCTCATGGTGGCATGCATACATAGTCTCCTACATCATAGTGAGCATACCCCTATCTTGTGTCATCTACATCGCAATCTCTTGCTGACCATTATACTCATCAACTCGATGTTGTAAGGTCTCTTTGTTAGATCAAACGGAAGCCACATCTTGTCACAGAGCATCTAGATTTTCCAACTCATCCACATCTACATGTATGATGAGATTAATGAACTCACTAGTATCTACCCTCACCTATAATGCTACCAGGGCCTTTTGCACACTATCTACCCTTGTAGTTGGGCAACCTCTATCTAGAGGCTATCTCTTTGCCCTGAATATATTCACATCATCCTATTATTTTGGAGGTGGCTCCTGTAGTACCTATATGGGTATTCTCTGTATCCCCTATCCCTATCCTTGTGGACCCTATTACGGTCCTTGTACTAGTGGTGGCCCTGCTGGTGCTTGCCCTCCCTGCTGAGGAACTCATTGTCTCTGTGGACCTGGTAGCTAAGTTGTCTATCCCTTCTCTCCCCCTCTAGCCCCATCTCCCCCATCTCATGCTTGCTCCACTAGTGGCAGTGCCCTTGGTACTATCAGTTTGAGCGACTGATGCACTACCCACCACTGTGTGTACACTGGTGTCATCTTGACATCTCCTTGATCCTGCCTATGAATCCATAACACTAGCTACATGCCATGCCAGGAAGCCCTAGCCAATCAGATCATGGTCCCAAATCCCCACAATTTGCCCACCTCTTAGGACACCACTGGCTACATGAACCAATCTGCTATCCTGAACCCATCTTAACCATCTCTACATCCTAGAGGGCATGTAGCACATCACAATGTGCACCGTCCAACCAATCAACCAACAATCTGACTATGCATGTTGCAAGTAGAGATGATACTCTAAATCATTCTCTCCACTTGCAAGAAGTATGACCTCCCACCGCTTGTATTCTGTGTATGGTGTCTAGTTGAATATAATAATCTCATTCAAACATAGTTGCCAAAATCATATCGACTTAGTAGAGGTATATTAGATGGGTGGCCTATATCAACATGCATATGGCTCCCTAGGCTATCATGTCTCACATCAAGTAATAGGCCATGTCACATCTATGTACTCCCATGACCATACCATGAGTAGTGTCAACTTGGGCCTATGTTCCTCTATGTCCTACAGGCACACATGTGCAAGTTATAGTATAGGTGGGCCAAGATGGTATGGCCCCAACATAAAACTGCTCCATCATCCTATAGTAGAGTGATAAGAACTCACATCTATCCAATCAAAAATCCATGCCCAACATGGTCTCATACCATCCTCCATATCAAAGTGGCCAAATAAAGTTCTAGCCATGTCAGCACATGGTCTAACACCTCTCTCCATATCAGCCAAAACCACTAAATTAGCAATTGGTGTCTCCATTGTCCAAAGCACTATCATAGTTATGGATCTACTCACTCTAGAACATACTCTGGGTATCTCCCATGGATTAGAACTTGAAGTATCTGTAACATGTCCAACAAAGTAATCATCACCTCTCCTATCAAAAAATGGAAGCTTGAAGTCAGTGTATGCCACCACTCCACCAATGTTGATAGTTGTGCTGAATGTGCCCTCATGTCTAACCACTTGTGTATATGCTTGAGTCCACAAAGCCACATGTCTCCCCACTCTACCTCTTTTAGTCTATCACCTAAGACCATAGTTGCTGGATAGTGCTCTTGTGACCAAAATGTCACAGTCGGCTCCTGTAGCACATACATGCAATAGTTAGCCTCCCATTGTTTCAATCCTCGTATTCTTTATCTAAGTATGGGGCATTTTTCTCTATCAACTTTGACCATACCTATTTCCCAAGTCCATTGATACATCCATATTAGTGAAGACACTAATCTATTCATATGTGTATTAGCAAAGACACCAAAACACAAAGATGCTAATCAGGCATTTTTGGTGACTTTGCAAATGCTAGTTTTCTTGCCGATGACTACAGTTTTGTCATCTATGGAGACTATGGTACAAAGATCATCATCTCTAGCTTGTTCATCCCCCTATTTTTTTATTTTCACAAATGATGGGATATAACCTATCATCTTCAAAGATGACATGATGACTCTTGTCATCTCCATAGAGACAGTTTCCTCAGATTGTCATTCACTGAGATGATTGAGTGAAGAACCATCATCTCTGCCCTAGCCTCATATTTCCCACCCTAAAAATACATCATTTAAAGGAAAAAAAAAATTTACAAGTTAGATTTGTTGACTTACCGGTGGTCCAATGTTGACTAGTCTCTGGTGCATCCAAATGCACTTTCCAAGTTGTAATCTCTCGATAGGATCCATCTTTCACTCTAGTTCTCTACTCTCTAGGTGTGCAAATGATTCTTCCAAGAGTTCCTTAGAGGCTTCCATTAATTCCTCCAAAAATCCTCTTACACCCTTGTCCCCCCATTCCTTTCCCCAAGGTTGCTCACACATGTGTGAGCACACCTTGAGCCATCTTAATCATAAAAGGACTTATGTTGACTTTTGCATGGCTTTTTCCTTAGCCCATGTGTTTTCCTTGTGGAACCTATGTGGATCCCACATAGATGCCACCTTATTAAGGTCTCCCTCAAGCCTATAAATAGAGCTTTTGTATCAAGCATTTTTCATCTCCTCCATTGCATTGTTATCATGTTAGTATAGTTTTAGAGTTTTTAGATATTTTCATGCTTAGAGCTAATCTTTTGTAGTTGTTTGCATTGTTTCAATTCCTAATTATTGCATATTTTCATGGTAGCATAACATTGTTAGTTTACTTCATTGCATCCCATTTGCACTTCACATCCTTTGGAATCCTTTTGAGGTTGGCTTACTCATAGCCATTTCTTGAAGGTATTCTACATACATCTTAGTATAGATTCATACTTGCATTCTTAGATTCATTTGAATGGATTTGGAAAGATTCAATCATAGTTGTGTTTGAGGAGAGCACATCCACATCCCTCAAATATGAGCACACCAACAAGGCTTCTTGTAGGAACCCTTGTTGAGATGCTCTTAAAGTTGCATGTGACTCTTATCTTTCAGTTGCATTAGTTCTAAAACTCAAGTAGATTAGGTGTATTTAAATTTACTTGAATCTTGATATACATGTATAACTAACATTTACTTGTTTATGTGTGCTCTCAAAAAATTAGGTTTTTACATATACACATATCCTCCAATCCTCAAGTAAGTGAACTTCTGAAACTGGATAAACAAACTACCAAAAATGATCACCAGTTGAGCTGCCTCTTTTGATAGCCTCTTGTTTTCCTTCCCCTGAAGTTCGAACACTAATTTGGCTAAAAAGCTATCTTGAAATCTCTTAAAACCTTCCAAGTTTTTATCCTTCTGTAATAAGGGGTAATATTCATAAATGGGCATGCCCTGGTTCTACACCTCATGAGATAGGCCTTTCCATTCTCTTCTACAAGCTAGAACAAAAAACATATATGACAACATATAAAAACTAGAGGTTGCAAATACTTGAGAAAGCTCCTTCTGCAATCTTGTTGCTATAATGTCACCCCAATCAATAAACTTATCCCTTCCTAGAATAGTTTGGATGAAAAAATACATCCATTTTTCCCAGTGGAAGGCATGTGGGTTCCCTTTCACTTTATTTAGTAGGGTATGCCATCTTTAATTTCAAGGATCATGTGCTCTCTGGTCAAAGGACGTGGAAGACAAGAAGCAACTCTTTCAAGCTTGAGTAACCAACCCTTGGTAATTACATTATCGTATTCATTGGCATTGGTAGTGAATTGGGCATAGGTAGAGTTGATAATCCAATCTTCATAAACCTCACATAGGGGATCCTCAATGCACCCATAACAAAAACTCTATTTATATATACCAACACTTCACCACTGTATGTGTGGATACACCTTTCAACAACTTCAAACCTATCAGGACATGATAGAACTAGTTTTGGGCAGGGGATAACATCAAGAAAGCCAAAGGCTTACAACAACCCACTACTTGAGACCTTTTCAGATATTGACCTAGGTTTTGCATTGCAAAATCTAGCCACTGACTTGCCAATGTCCCCATTAGCCAGGAATGTATCTTCAATCTTGGTAGAAAAATACTTATGGCTAATGGTTTGTCTTTCTTAGGTAATTTGGGGCAAAAGTTATCCATGAAGGATTTGGGATTTGATAGACAACAATTAGAGAAAAGAACAAAAGAAAATACACATACAAGCAATCAATTAATAGAAAAGAAACAATAGGCATTAGAAAGAAAATGCAGGACTCATCATGTTGGTTGTATAAGAATTGTTGATAACGTGGCCTACCGTTATCTCCTTGTATCTCCAAACAAAACATAATTTTTTACCTTAAAAAACTAATGCAAAAAGAAAAGAAAAGAGTCTTTTAAGGCGTGCAACTTGGAGGGAAAAGCTTGCAGATGCAAAAAGTGTGTCTTAGCATGATTGAAAATACAAGTTGCTTTTCATTATTAATCATTCCTTCAATTTTGTACATATTGAAGCATACTTCATCATCAACACCATCAACTTCTGATAAATATTTATCTTTCCCATGAGCCTTAGAAATAAAAGAAAAATCCTCCATATTGCCACTTGCTTGGACACATGTCTTTGCCACCAAGAACCTCTTTGCCCATGAACTATGAACAATTGAACTACTTAGGAATAATTCAATGTTCAAGTTCATTGGCCTTCAACTGTTTGAATAGATGCTAATAACAAGACAAAACTCTATCAGGTGAACTATTGAACTTGCACATAAAGTGTTCAAAGTTCAACTTCAATAATGAGTGACAATTTTTGATGGTTGACAAATCACCTTAAGTCTAGACCAACCTGACACTTTGTACACATGAACCAACAAACTATGAACCTCTAAAAGAATTATGTTCAAAGTTCAAGTTCAACTCGAGGTTCATGTTAACAATGAAATATTTAAGAGGAAGGGGTCCAAAGAATTTGAACTAATGAATAACTTGACTAATAGGTTCACGCTATAGACTTGTTTACAAAAGGTGGGGTTTATTTTGACATGTGACAAATAGATGTGATGTGGCTAATATGTGGGAAACTATACAACAAGACATAAAAAACAAGGAGTATACAAATGATAAACACTTTATGATATTCCTCTTGATAAATATAATTCGAAACATTTTGGCTTGATTTGTCTAAACCCAAGAGTTGAATATACCACTATTGACTTAGTAATCAAACCTACACTCTTTCTTGTAATGGGATGTTTGGCTATTTGTTTAGAGCCAAGAGTGAGATATATCCCTCTTGCCCTAGTGATCAACTGTACCCTTTCTTTGTAATAAGATCTTCATGATTTATCTAGGCCAAAGAGAATAGCATATCCCTCTTTCCCTAGTAATCAACCCTACCCTTTCTTTATAATAGGACACTTATGATTGATTTTTCTAGGCCTAGGAGAATAACAAAGCACTCTTTCCCTAGCTATCATCCCCACCCTATCTTTATAATGGGGTATTTAGGCTTGATTTTTCTAGGCCCAAGGGAATAACGTATCCCTCTTGCTCTAGCAATCACCCCTACCCTCTTTGAGTGACGATCTTTTCTATTAGTTAATATAGTATTTATTTTCATTTGTCATAAGAATAATTTGTATGCATAGGCTAGGTCATCTAGGGTTGGCTAGGGAGACCTCACTAAGTCTCTGGGTAGAACCTTGGCCTATTATCCAATGAATCTCCTATAGTGACTTCAATGAGTGATTGTCTCCACTTATCATGTCTAGATGCTATACCATACCAGAGTATTTAGGACAATGTAGTGGGGTCCCATAGCTTGATAAGCCTAAACCCAAGAGTGGAGCACACACCCCTCTTGCCTTAGGGATCAACCCTACCCTCTTACCTATCTATTATTTCCTCCGACCATGATCAAATAAATGGACATTTTTTATTAATTTTAAATTTTTATCAAGATAATAATTATAATATTTGTCAAACTTACATTAATTATTGACATATATATTTTTATCGACATATTTATTCAAAAATTTTATGGATAATTTAATCAATAATGCATACCTATTCTTTGATCCTTTACCTTGTTATTCATAATCAAAATTTGTTCATATTTGTGAATCTCTATTCATCTTTACCATGTAGGATGGAAAGATCATGCTCTAATACCACTACAATGTCCCCTTAATATTAGTTTTCTTGGTTTCATATTATAATCATGTACTGGTTGATTCCAATAATAGATGCATTACATGTAGTCTTAGTATATTATGTTTGTCACCTATATAATTGAAATGTCACACCTCCTCATCATATTCAGAGGATTTATGACCCTTCATAATTGGTCATCTTTCCAAAAGTCACAAGACTTCATAATCACAGTACTTTTGAGAAGTCATAATTACAATCAATTTGGAAAGTTACAACCTTTCATAATTAAATCCTTATGAAAAGTCACAACCCTTCATAACAAGCACCCTTTCAAAAGTCTCAACCCTTCATAATCACAATCATTTAAAAAAGTCACAATCCTTTACACTTACAATCCTTAAAAAAAAACACAAATCTTCATAATTAAAACCCTTTCAAAAAGTCAAAACCCTTAATAATCATAATCATTGGAAAATTAAAACAATTAAAACATTTTGAAAAGCCACAACCATTCATTATTATAACATGTTTGAAGAGCTGTATCCTTTCAGCATTGACACCTTCCAAAAAATTTACTTCCTTATTTTTTTTACATTACTTTACTCTTCCATTAATATTCCTTGTCTATCTCCTCTCTTCTTCTATTTGTTGTGATGTGGAGCCTAATTAGAATCAAAGGTTTAATTGGTGTGATTTCTCTCCATATTATTTCTACGAGGGTTTGGGGGCAATGCCCCTTGCAGGGTCTTGGGGTAGCACCCTAGGTGCACTCCCTATTGGGGCAATGCCCCCGCAAGGTTTTTTCAGGTTCAATGCCCCTGAAGAAAAAAATAACCTTATATTGTAAAAGGCACTAGCTGCTATTTTTCTATTGGATGACTTATTCTAGCCCTAATTTTGTAAGTGACAAAAGCTTGTGTAAAATAGATTAGGGTTAGGGATTTCATAATGTATGATGAGATTGTAACTTCTTGTAGTGGTTTTGAGTTGCAAGGGATTGCAAATTATAATAACTAGATAAGAATAATATTGGACTTGCTGTTGGTGGACACAACCTAGGGATTGGGTGAACCACATTAAATTTTTATGTCTTGTGTTCTCTTTTGTGCAATCTATTGTTTTTTGACATTGGTTATATTTGCACGTGTTGAAGTTGATGAAAGACCAACCCCACAACTCTCAAGAATCACTTGCATGCAAACACCTATCACAGAAAGAGAGAAGCAAAAGCTATAGAGGCCAGAATTCCCAGATCCATAGATGAGACATTAAAAAAAAAAGAAATTAATATTATCGAAAGTCAATGAATTATTACAAAGAGATCAATCTTTATAAAGGAGATCAAAACCATAAAAGGGAAAACCTAGGTTGCACAATAATATTCATAAAAGAATTAATTATTATATGCCCAAAGTTTAGCTTAAGTAAACTAGAGATAATAAGTGACTTAATAATTAAATCAATATGATTTAATTAATAAAAAAATACTTTATTACTCTAACACCCCCCCTTAAGATAAAATTACGAAGTAGCTAAAAATCTAGAAACTACTACTGAAAGTAAATTTGGGTCCCGACAACAAGGCCTAATGAGGTACCCAAGCATAACCAAATCTCTGAAAAGAGGAGAAATAGAGAAAACTATAGGGGAAAAAACCTACTCCAAAAGGAGATGGAAATAATGCTAAAAAGAACTAGTGAAGGATTGAAGAAGCCTCCAAACTAGAGAATGTTCCATAAGATAGGAACAAAAGATGGTCATGAAGAACACCACTAAAGCATGAAGATGCAAACACTGCTGAATTGTTGATCTAAAGAACCTCCACTGTATATAACATGACCAGGTAGAGAAGACTAAGTTCGAAGAGATAATCAACCAAAGATGGAAGGTATCTTCATGGCCTCCAAAAGTAGGAATGAAATAATGTCTATATGGTAAAGGATCCATCTCACCGAAATGCACAGGTATCTAGCTATTGCAATTGCCTAATACATATGGTCAAATATTGAATAAATAGCTCACTCTATCAAACTAAGAACGCAATAGAACTAGCATAACCCCCTATAATGCTAAGAGGTAAGACATGAACACTAAAACTGAATGCAATATCTCCTCCAGAAAGAAGACCATGAACATTGGGAGTACAAAAGAATTACAAACACCTTTAATAACACGTATCATCTACACATCATGAGGCTAATGTCACAGAAGGAACACTCACTTGAAAAAGGAAGATGAAAAATATGGCAACATGAAACCCCCAAGGCACTTTATAATATAGTGTGAGTACAACAAAACACAAAGATATGCAAGATCCTGAAATGTAATAGAGTGACACTTTATCTTAGTGTGTTTGCAAAAATACTACAAAAAAAGATGCCAAAAAAGATCAAAAGAGACATAAAGCTGATACAAAAGATAGTACAACCCATGAAAAATCATCTAAAACAACAAAATCAATCCCCATACTTGAAACAACCAAGATATCCACAATAATGCAAAAAGCAAAAAATTGAATGGGATGTGCCTGAAGAAAAATTTGGAAAATAAAATGTCTCAAGATATGTCTCCCAAAGTGCAAAATAGAACCTCTAAATTTGACTGCATAAACTAGTAACTAATAAATATCAAAAGTCCAAATAAATTACACCATCATGACAAGCTTGAAATTAGCTTTGCGATGATATCTTGTTTGTGAAAAATGGAGTCCGGATGAACAAGTTACAACATAAAAATTGCACAGGTCAAAAAAGAGCCAAATTGCCTTGGGAAGTGTGCCTTCTAGTACCAGAAATAATCTCAGGAAGAGTGTTAGTTTTGTATCAAAAACTACCTCAGGAAGTTTGTAAATTTTGTACAAAATTACCTTAGGAAGTGCATGATCCATACCAAAAGTGCATCGGGAAGCGAGTTAGTTCAATACCAAAACTGTCTTGATTTTCGTACTAGAAAACATAAATTTTTGTGCCAAAAATTCATGATTTCTATCCTAAAATATTTTAATTTATGTGCTAAAAAATCTCAATTTTCGTGCTAAAAAATCTCAAGTTTGCAGCAAAAAATCTCAATTTCCATACCGAAAAGCATGAAAATGATTGCCTCAGGAAATGTACTCAATTTGGGAGCAATTTTTTTTGCCTCAAATTTCAACTATGTCCAAATTGGACAGATTTTATATGAAAATAGGAGTTTTTGGGCACTTTGAGCTCAATGATGTGGTATGTTTGGGCTCAAAGTGCACCAAAAAAAGGTGACCCCCAAATCCAATACAAAAAGAACTCTGAAAGGTAAAACCATTTTAAAGAAAAAGCATAGATCTAAAAGCCAAGCCAAACCTCTCATAAATAGAATAGGGGCATGAAGATCTGGAGCTCTGATACCATATTAAAGTTCATGAAAGATCAACCGCACAACTCCCACGAATCAACTCCATGCAAACACCTATGACAAAGAGAGAGAAGCAAAAGCTATGGAGGTTGGAATTCCTAGATCCATAGATGAGACATTCTTGATGAGCAAAAAAATAAATTTTTATTATCAAAAGTGAATGAATTATTACAAAGAGACGAATCATTATAAATGAGATCAAAACCCTACAAGGTAAAACCTAGGTTGAATGATAATAATTAATAAAAGAATTATAATTATATGCCCAAAGTTTAGCTTAAGTAAACTAGAGATAATAAGTGGCTTAATAACTAAATCAGTATGATTTAATTAATAAGAAAATGAACTCTTTATTTTTTAGCCAATAGGCTTTATGTGGGAACTTTGTTCCCAAAACCAACTTTTTGTAGTTGACAAATTATTAGCCTTCTTCTTGGGAAATTATCAAATTTTATACTATTTTTCCATGTTATTTTCCTAATATTTTTTATAATAGATTTTTTTATTTAGAAATTTTCATAGCTGATTACTTTTTTCTATCAGTAATTGCTTTTGATTAGTGTTTTGAACCTGTGGGACCACATCTAGGGGACCCCATTCCCAAAGTATTTCATTTTTTATATAATGTTATTCATTACTATATTTCAATGCACACATGATAAACCCCAAGTTTTATCTAGCTCGAGATTCATACCAACAAAGTGGCCAATCAGAGTCCGAAAACACCCATTACAAACCATCTCTTCATCCCTCCAACACACCACCTTATCTCTCCAACTTCTTATTGTAATCACCTAAAAATGGCCACCTAGACTATTAGCCCTTTTCCTAGTATTTTGGCTAAATTAATTCATCATTTACCTAGACCAAATTGCTAAAATCAATTAATTTTATTATAACCTATAGTTTGACTATACTATCCTAAGTCCACTATTTGATTAAAAGAACATCTACCCTTTTAATTAAATAAAGGACCCCTTTCTTCTAACCCACTCAATGTGCACACATAAAGTCTTATTTTTAATTTCCAAATTAAAGGAAAAGACTCTTTTCTCTCACATGCATAGTCAACTCTTTATTTATTGGTTGACTTGTGTGTGCACATGGATGAATCCTATTTTCAAACTCCACCCTTGATCATCCATCATTTTGACCTTGATCTCTACTGTCCATATGGCTTTAAAAGAAAGAGCTCTCCCCTTGTCAAAGGATCCACACTCTTAAGTATTGTTATCCTGTAGGTTTATCATTTGAATTCTTGAGAGCTTTTGGGGAGAACTTATACTTCTTATCTCATTCTCTCATCCATCACATGCTAGCTTAGAATCATAGTGCATAGTAGTTTAGTTTCTTTGCAATAGCTTAAAGCACATAGTAATTAGTTTAGTTTGTAATACTCTCATTCTTGTTAACATAGTTGCATTTTGCATATTTATACTAGTTTAATCCACATTTGCATAACATTCTTGAGGCATTTTTTGTGGACATTTGCATTCTTTCATCTTGTCTCTAAGAGAACCTCCCATCGCATGGTTGACTAGCAAGAAACATATTTCTAAGGCTTATCTAAGAGCCCTCACACATTCAAATATACTTTCTTGCACTCCATGGATAGGGAGCTTTAAGCTGACATCTAAGCATTCCATACTCATGGAATCACTTGGATAGAAGGGTTTAGAGTGTGACACTTTCTTAATGTACATTTTTGGCACCCACCATGGGGAAAATATCTTAGTTTTTCTCTTCGTCTTGCTCCATTTCCACATTTTTTGCATTCTATCTGCAAATTTTCCTCTTTTATAGTTGTAGATTTTGGGCGATATTTTTCCAGTATTGTGCAACATTAGTTAGTATTGAAGGGCGACACTTTTTTGATAAAAGTATCGCATGCAAATACTACACTCTATCACTTTGGTATAGAAATTTGTGTCACCCAGCTTAGGTAGAAATATCACACAAGGAAATTCTATCACATGAATATACTATGAAGTATTGTATGATAGACTTCCAACAAAAACTATCGCCTAGCTTGAATTTTCTTGCTAATTGAGTTGTTTGGTCAGTTTCTTGGTTGTTACTTACTATTTTTTTGGATTTTATAGGTCTATGATTGTTTGACAACAGACTATTTGCAGATTTCATGCAATTTTTAGACTAACTTGTGGGGCTAATGGTTGGGTTTGTAGGTTGTTGCCTTGAGATGCTTGCATAATTACCTTGAAAATAATGCATGTCAAAGATTTAAATGTACAAGGGCTACTAACAACTATTTGTAGGGATTCTCAAAGCATAAAAACCAAACTGGCTTATATTTTCTTTTATTTCATGTGCAGTAATACTACTAGTTGTTTCAATTCTATAGACACATTAAACTTGTAATTGAGATCCTTTGGTAATAGGAGAGTATGCTCTTCACCCTTGTGGTGAATCAAAAATCTTGACTTGCCTTTGAATTTTGAAAGCAAGGGGATAATTGAATCTTCTTGGTGTGTTTGGAGGAAAAAATTGGAATAGGAGAGTATGTTGTTCACACTTGCGGTGAATCAGAAATCTTGACTTTCAAAAGTGGATCTATTTTGTGTAGTTTAAATCCTTTAGAGGGCCTGCTCTTGGGAAACCAAGAGGAATGACCCAAGTGGGGACAAGAAAACATAGCTATTCCAACCCACTATAAACTCAAGGCTACAAAGACACAAAATCTTGGTAGACATATTGTTTGTCTTCACTTAGTGTGATTACTTGTGGGATTGGGACCATGAGGAAAATGCTAAGAAAGAATGCTTAAGGTGCTCTTGTGGCCACAAGGTTTGTTACCCATTGCAAGGTGGAGTGTTCCTTAATTTGGTTCAAGAGGAACATTACAAACACAAGCCCTTTCTAAACACCCTAGGTTAGAAGCTACCCTTTTTTCTGCTCAACTTCTTGGTGCAAGGATCAATCCTAGTGGACTACTCAGATCACCTCAAGATTTTACACTCACCATCTGTGTTCCCTTAGTTGTGCTTATGGAACTTCCATGAAAAGATTCCAATATCTCTTTTGGGTAACCACTTCGTGTGAGGCGAAGGAGCACTTAGTGTGGGCCAAGTTGTTAAGTAATGAACCATGACTTTTAGGTAGATTGCTTGGTAAGTGTTTTCGAATGTGTTGACCTATGTAAATGTTCTCACAAATCAAACATCTAGGTAAAATTGGTAGGAAGGCTATTCTAATATCACAAATGCATATTGACAAGGTTGCTTTGACCCTTGTTCAATTGTTTGAGACATACTAAAGTACTCCTACTCTTTGCAAAACTTGCTATTATTTAGCACGAACTAAAATCTAAAATTGTCTGGTCTGAAAACTATCTGAATATCAAACTGAAATACAACAATTTGGAGTTGAAACTATCCTTTTTACACAAAACTCACACTTTATCACACACTCTTTGGAGAAATATTGCACAACACTTTTTTTGTGTTGCCCTACTATTTTAAGTTCTATCGCCTTGTTATACTGAACTTTGTCACCTTGCCTTAGGCAAACTGTCACCCAAGAGAAAAGTCTCACCTTGGAATTACAAACTTTGTCATACAATATAATTTTCTATCTCATTGTTGCTTGGATTCTGGAGAAATATTGCATGGTTCTTTATCCTTCAAAAATTGAGTTTTAGTACATTTTAACTATTCTAGGGTCTTGTCACCTCATTCCTTCTTGCATCTAGTCTCAAATCTATATGTTAGGTGTTGTCCCAAGTTGAAAAGATGAGTCTAGTCCATCAAATGTAAGTCTTAAAATGCCATTGATGATCACTTGTCAAAATTTGGTTACCGTTCTATGCTAGCTATTCACTATTGAGTTTCTTGCTCGCTTGCTCAACTCGAGTCACTAGTACTATAAATTCTTGAGCACTTTTGACAAGCCATCTATTCTACTTTGACAAGTGATTATTCTTGATTGTAAGAGCTTAAAATTTGAAACACTTTTCTTTTCCTATTAAGAAAATACATATCCTTAAATGTCGGTTACAACTAGACTTCAAATTGGTAATGGTAGTCATCCCTCTTTTGTTTTCAAACAATTAGAGAGTCCACCTAGGTGCCTTCACAACCAACCTTATGTGGAAGATCTTGATTCTAATCAAATGTAAAAAACCAACATTTGGCACAATCTACTTTGCAATTTTAAAAAACCATTTGGATCACCCTTTGACACACCTACAGGTGAAAAGATTATAACCAATGTGTACCACTTAGAAAAGAAAGCACATGAAAATAAGAGGCTTATGGAAGTCATCCATGCTAGAGAAAGAGTGGATCAACAACCTGAGCCTAACACTCATCCACATCATGAGGGAACTAGAGGAGGCTATTATAGCAATCCATTTGAACACATTCCCCTCAGTGGAAATGATGGAAATCACACACTTCCAAGGACAACATGGGAGCATGCCCACCCCCACCCAAACAATCACAATCAAATCATGAAAGTGATGACGAGATCACTAGTGAAGATGATATAAAACTTCAACAAGACAAGCTTGCTCAAAAACTATTGCTCAAGGCTTTGGAACAAAATGCGGATCAATACTTCCAATCTATGACAACAAAAGGATGGAAACTCCCTCGAGATTTTGATGTGCAATGAATAATCAAAAAATGAGAATCCACCGAGGTTGAAATCTTGAGGGAAGAAATGCAAGAATTAAGGAAACAAATTGCACTATTACAAACTTCTAAAGAGCCACCTAAAACTTCATTTGTTGAATCAATATGTGCTCTCCCATTTGATAGGAGTTTATACATGCCTCCATTTCCTAAGGATATAGAGGTTCCTAAGTATGTTAAATATGATGGAAGTGGTGACCCTCACTATCATGTGAGGCATTTTTATGCTATTAGCATGGATTTTATGCACAAAGACACCTATCTTATGCATTTTCTTCCTAGGAGTCTAAGAGGGAAAGCCATGGATTTGTTCACAAAATTGACTCCCCCTCTTAAAACATTCAATGAACTTGCACAATGCTTTATCCAACAATACTCCTACAACATTCAACACCCTATATCTATGCTAGAATTATGCAATATCAAACAAAAAATGGGAGAACATTTTGCAACATACCTTCAACGATGGAGATCCTTATACTCTAGGTACCCTTGGCAAGTTCTTGAGGCTAAAAAAATTAACATTTTTGTCAACACACTTGTACCTAAACTATACTTTAGCTTAAGAAAATAGTTATTCACATCCTTTAATGCAATGGTTGAGATTGCATATCACATTGAGGATGTTGCTATCAAAAAGGGTGACATTGTTGTAAACAAAGTAAAAAATAACAATGGAAATGGCAAAGACAAGAGAAAACCTTGGAATAAAAACAAATATGTTGTCAATGATGGAGTAGTGGACACTCCTAAGACCAAGGAACCTACGTTTAACCTTTCTAATGCAATCTATGCTACAAAACAACAAGAAGGTTTGAAACCACAAACATCTAACAAAAGCTCTAAATTTACCAGAAAAAAACATGTTTATACATCAATGGTTGAGCCTTATGAAGTGGTCTTAAAAACCTTAATTGCAAACAAGCTGGTTACCAGATAATTCTCGCCCCTATGATCTACTTGTTGGACCCCCATGGTGGAAAGAGGATCATATTTGTAGTTATCACTGAAGCAAAGGTCACAACACTGAAAGCTGTTTCAAGCTCAAAGATGTAATTCAAGATCTCATCGAGGCTAGTAAAGTTGTCATAGATGGCCTCATTAAAAATTCCAACCACAAAGCCTCTAAACAACACTTTCATAAATACGAGAAAGGTGAAACCTTCAAGACTGCTACAAATAATCGTGATGCCAAGTTCAATTATACCTATGCTAACACAAACAACATTATAAACATGATTGAGCTAGTTGAGTATCTTTGTATGTCTAGTTCTAATAATGAAAATCAACCCAATTATGATGCTAAGGATGAAAGACCTAAGGTTGTCCTCAAAACACAAAATTCTCCCTAATGTTAGAACACCCAACCTACGGTGGTGCTCTGAGTGGAAGAATCTTCCTCTTCACAGAGTGAGCCACCTAATGCTGTTACTAGGGGGAATCTAAAGTCATTCTAAAAGTTGCTAATGATCCCAAGAATGCTTCATCATCTAAATAAGAAACTTCCTCAAGGATCTCCAATTATGACCTTGTTAGCCAACTACAATGTACCCTGACTCAAATATCAATATTTGAGTTATTAGAATTGTCCCATTTACACAAGGATATCCTTGAAAAATCCTTGTGTTCTACCAACACCCCTATGGATATTGACATCAAACAATTTCAAGCTATAGTGAACCATATCTCTTCACCCCACTATCTCACCTTGTATGAAGAAGATGACCAAGCTCTTAGTCATCCTCATAATCATGCCCTCCATATTGAGGTTCAAATCTTTTGCAATCATGTTTACCAAGTTTTGATAGACAATGGTGCAGGGCTGAACATCATCTCATTCAATGTGATCAAACAATTAGGCACATCTAAATTTTCCATTGACCCTAGGTGTAAGATTACTATCAAACCCTGTGATGAGGTTGAAAGACCTTCCAAAGGTCTCATTATGCTTCCAATCAAAGTTGGTCCAGCTGAGAAAGATGTCATTTTCCAAGTCCTAGACATACCTCTTGCATACAATTTTTTGTTGGGATGACCATTGATTCATGACATGCAAGAAGTACTTTCCATGTATCATAAATGTATCAAGTTCCCTTTCAATGGTACTAAGATTATTGTCTTCGGGGATAACTCAATGCCTATCAATATGCTATCTACTGTGGAAACATTGGTTCCCCATAATTTCTCTTCTCATGAGCTGACACAGTCCTTTACAAAGTGTGAACAAAAATTGAAAATAATGAGCCTAGGCATGGGTGAATACACTCTAGACTCCATTACTACTTTTCCTATTTCTGCTCGATCTTATGGGAAACCTTCCACCAAAAATAAATCTTCATCTTCTGCAATGACTCTTTTTGGCACTTTTGTTCAATCCTCAATTCCCCTAGAAGCAGAAAAATAAGAACAAGCAATCAAAGATTGGATATAAAGGGAAGAGGAAGATGGGGAAGAAGTCACAATTACTACTCTTATATCTCCTAAATGATATGAGAAAGGATATCAACTTCTTTCAAACATGTGCTGTCAGGGCCATGTATCCTTAACTAGTAAAAAAAAGGCTCTAGCAAAACCCTTAAGTCATACTGAGGGTCACAACACTCAAGATAATGTTGGGATAGGGTTTGGGCTAGAAGATGAAATCCCAATGTTTGATAGAAGAGATCCTATATCTAGTGAAGCAGAGGATGGTGATCCTCCTTTTGTTGCTACCACTTTGCAAGATGAGACTTTCATGCCTATCACTTCTCTCCTTTGGGAAGAAGAATCAATAACTACTTACAATGATGCTGAAGCCTCTACTTCTCAAAAAAATGAACAAGCTAAATTCAACCATGAGGACTTAAACAGAGGAAGGATTAGACAAAATATTGCTCACCTAGTTTCTAGGAATATGGGCACAGATTATGGAGAATATGAGTGGGAAAGTACATCAGATGCATCTGGAAAAGTAGAGGTGTATGTCATTCATGCCTATACTACCCAATCAAATTTAGTTGATGAGTCTAGTATACGGTTAGATGAGTTTGGTTTGAAAACTAATTTAGTGGATCATGCTAGTCCCTCTAGGTCATTTCTTGGTCTGGATTCTTTTGCAACTTTTTCTATAGGCTCAACTTTGTGTGTCATCAGAGATGACTCTTTCCATATCCATAATATTGAAGCTTCCACCGAACTCTCCTTGATTCACCCTAATCTCAAAGATTGGTTGGTTCAAAATCAAAGACCTAAAATATTATCTTTTTAGAATGACTATGAGATCACATGCTACCTAGATGCCATTGAACCCATCACTTCTTCCACTATTGAAGCGACTATTAACATGATAGAAAAATATATCAAGTACTTCAATTATTAAAAAAAAAGAAAAAAAAAAAGACCAAATAGTGAAAACCACTTTGTGGCAGTATCTAAACCTAAAAAAAGAAAAAATAAAGACATATCCAATGGTAAAAACCTCCTTGAGACACCTATAGATGAGGTACTTGGTAGTCTGCCAAGCTATTTTTAGGATAGATCTTTAGTTCTCAATGAACCAACAAAGCCTATCAACTTGGGAACAAAGGAATCTCCTAAAATTATCCATGTGGCTGAGGCATTATCAATTAAAGAAAAAGAGAATTTTGCTAAATTCTTTCAAGAAAAAAAGATTAACTTGGCATGGACTTACTCAGACATGTTAGGACTTGACACAGATCTAATCGTGCATCATTTATTTATTTCTCCTATGATAAAAGCTATCAAACAAAAACTGAGAAAGATGCATCCACATGTAGCCCTTTTGGTCAAGGAAGAGTTGGAAAAACTCTTAAGTGCTAACTTTATCATAACCATTGATTATGCAGAGTGGATTTCTAATATTGTACCTGTGTCTAAACATGACAAATCCATTCGAGTTTGTAATGATTTCAGATATTTAAACAAAGCATTCCCTAAGGATGACTTCCCACTACCCAACATAGGCATGATAGTGGATATGATAGTGGGTTATGAAATGTACTCCTTAATGGATGGTTTCTTTGGGTACAACCAAATTAAGATCACTCCTACTGATCAAGAAAATACAACCTTCACATGTGCATGGGGTACCTTTTGCTAGAATGTCATGCCCTTTGGGCTCAAAAATGATGGTGCTACCTATCAAAGAGCAATGACCACCATCTTTTATGATATGATGCATAAAAATATGGAAGACTATGTTGATGACACATTGGCTAAATCTAGAAAATGAGACACACATCTTGAAGACCTTAGTCTGATATTGGACTGTATGGAACAATTTTAGCTTAGGTTGAACCCAAAAAAGTTTACCTTTGGTGTCACACTTGGAAAATTTCTAGGCTACATTATATCAAAAAAAGGCATTGAGGTCAATCCTAAAAAAGTCCAAGCTATCATGGAAATGCCTCCTCCAAGAAATATCAGTCAACTTAGAAGTCTACAAGGATGTCTGCAATCCATTAGAAGATTCATTTCTCAATTGGCTAATAAAGCTCAATCTTTTAACAAGAATTTACATAAAGGATCTACTCATATCTGGAATGAAGATTATCAAAAAAGTCTATACCAAATCAAAGGGTACTTGGCTAAACCTCTAGTTTTGATGCCACCCATACAGAGAAAACCTTTGATTTTGTATATCTCAGCTACAACTTCTTCTCTAGGAGCATTATTAGCACAAAGTGATGCGACTAGTAAAGAAAATGCTATATATTACATTAGTCAAACTTTGGTGGCTTACAAAATGAACTATAACAATATTGAGAAAGCCTGCCTTGTAGTGGTTTTTGCTTCTCAAAAAATCTGACATTACATGTTGGCACATACCATTCACTTGATTGCTAAAATTGATCCTCTGAAATATTTGTTAAGAAAAACTGTGCTTACCGGCCACTTGGCTAAATGGATGATGATTCTTTTAGAATTTGACATATAGTAAATCAAACATAAGACTATCAAGGGGAAAGCCATAGATGACTAATTAGCTGATTTTCCAATAGAGGATACAACACCCATGCAAATTGAGTTTCCAAATGCCTCAATTATGTACATCACTGAGAGAACTTGGAAAATTTTCTTTGACAATTCTCTCACATAGAATGGGGTAGGAGAAGACGTCTTGTTTATTTCACCTCATGGTTATAAAATCCATAAATCATAAAAAACTCTATTCCTTGCACTAACAATGTTGTGGAATATGAGGCATTAACAAATGGGATCAAAATGGCTCTTGAATGGAGAATTACTGAACTGCACACCTATGGGGATTCCCAACTTGTAATTAATCAAGTGAACAATGAATACCAAACTAAAGATGACAAGTTGATACCTTACAAGAATTTGATTGACACTCTAAGGAACTATTTTACTTTTGTGACATTCCAACAAATTCCTAGAGCAGAAAACAAGGTTGTCGATGCTATGGCTACACTAGCATCTATCCTCTAACTACAAGAACATGAATCGTGATTTGAGTTACTGGTGGAAGAACTACATCAACCTACTTATGATTCATTTGATAACCATGTGATCTACACTATTGTATTTCATGATTCCTCCCACTATTTCCTCCCACTATGCTACTATCTTTTCCTACCTACATGATCAAATTATTCCTAAAAACCTCATGCACAACTAGAGATGACAACTCCTTCACAATGCTTCACATTACACTTTGGTCTCTGGTGACTTGTATAGGAAGAGTCTAGATGAAACATTTCTTAGGTATTTAGAGCTAGATGAGTCCAAAATGGCACTAGCTAAAGTCCACGATGACATTTGTGGGGCACATTCCAATGGCCTTGTGCTTGCTTAGAAATTACTTAGGGCAGGTTATTACTAGCCAACCATGCAAGTTGACACAGTTTGTTATCCTAAGTCTTGTAAGAAATGTCAACTTCATGGTAATCTGGTTCATGCTCCTAGACAAGAGCTTATACCCTCTATTACCTATTGGCTATTTTAGTAATGGGCCTTCAACTTGGTAGGAAAAATTCATCCAAGTTCATTTAGTGGTCACAAGTTTATCATCATAACAACAAAGTATTTCACCAAATGGGTTGAGGTTGTACCACTATCTATTACTATAGGCAAACATGTTGCCTTGTTTATACTGAATCACATCATTTTTTGCTATGACATTCCTCCCTCCATTGTTTTTGATAATGGAGGACAATTCAAGAACAAGGAACTCAACCAATTGTGCAAGAAATTTTCAATCAAACAAAATTGGTCTTCAATTTACTATCCTCAAGGGAATGACCAAGTTGAGGCCTCCAACAAAACATTGCTGAAAATCTTACATTGAACAATTCACAAGTCAGGGAAAGATTGGCACTTATAGATTAATCTAACATTATGGGCCTATAGAACTATGATATGTACTCCTACAAGGGTTACACCCTGTTCTTTAGTCTATGACTCTGAGGTTGTGCTCCCATTAGAATTTGAGATCCCCTCCTTGTGAGTCTCCTTACATGGGTTGATAACTGATGAAGACCATAGAGCTATGTGAGTATAGGAACTAGAAACTCTTGATGAATGTTGCAAGCTACTTTTGATCACATGATGGCTTACCGAAAGTGCATATCTACTACCTATTGCAAGAAAGTTCATCCTTGAGAGTTCCAAGTAGGGGAACTTGTGCTTAGAGAGAATCCAAAAAATTAGCAAGATAAAGAGAAGAAGGGAAAGTGTGAAACTAATTGGTTAGGCTTGTATATTATCACAATAGTATTTAGGTTTGGTGCTTATCAAACAACAGTATTTAGGTCTGGTGCTTATCAATTGTCTACTCTCGAAGGGGAAGAACTTGTAGAGCCTATTAATGTCCTACATTTGAAGAAGTTCTATTCTTAGAGGCTCACAACTCAACTATCTTGTACATATCTATTGATCTTGAAAAAATCCTAAAAATTAGAAAATGACCTAAAAAAATGACCATATTAGTGAAAATCTAGCAATAGGTGCTTTGATGTATCACAAAAAAATCAAAAATACAATTTTTTTGTTGAAAAAAGTCCTAAAGATTTTTTTCCAAGTGGTGATAACTTGGAAATAGGCACTACTTGAGACCCTTGCACCTATGTCTATCAGTCTCAATCACCCACTCTACAACACAGTTCTTAGCTTGGAATTGTTTCTTCTCCTCATCTCGGGGCCACAACTGCTTAGCCTATTGAGGTTTCCTTGTGCATTAGGGTTTCTTTGGAAACTAACAAAATAATGTTTCTCAACACTACCCCCCAGCTTGACATCAAGCATTTCTCAACACTTTTGAGATAGTTTACCTATAGTCTTCGATGTTACAATATTTCTCACTATTAGAATCAAGTCTTGAAGAAGTGGCCAAGTGACTTACACACACACACTTAAACATTTTAACTACTAAGCTATGATGATCTTTATCTTCTTTGTGTGTTGTCTATGATGATTTATTTGCTAAATGTTCCCTTCCTAATAGTATTTTGAGCATGTCATAGACTAGAAGACTTGGGACATGGGGCATGTTTACTTGCTTTCTGCTTGTGGGTATACTTTATTTGTCCAAGGTGTTACTCAAGTGTTCATGCTTGTCCTACTTAACACTTTGAATTACAAACGTATCATCCTTAACTATTTTTGCAAGACCACACTTGAGGGTTATCTTGGTGCTTATACCTTGATATAGGTGTAATCTTGCTATAGGAATCTAATCACATAGCCATCTTGACTTACATGTCTTTGATGTTTAGATGAGATTTCCACATTCTTATTTGATATCGATCATATTCATATCCTCATAGTTATACTAGTGATGGTGGTATGATCTCATGATATCCCTAATAAATTATCAATGATGAAATAAAAGTCTAAATGTTACGTGTTAATTCTTAAGAGTAAAACACTTTTCATATTAGCTTGCATTATAGGTTCATTTTCTAGCTTAGTCTTACATTTCTTCATATGGGGAGAGCTCTCTCTTCATCTTTTCGTGGACATATTGACTAACTACTTTCATATCTTTCTTTGGTTTCTTCTTGATCATGTCTTTTCATATTTTTGATCTTTCACTTCACCTCTTTCCTATCCTATCATCACAAGGGGTTACTCTAAAAATCACATTTGATCTCTCCAAATGTTACATGTTTCAAAAACATATGTCTATTTCATACATATGAGAGCTAAACACCATAAATGAGAGAGATCTATGAACACATTAACATGAGCATATCAACATGAGCATAAGAGCAACACATACATGAGAAAGAAACTAAAACATCACATGAAAACTTAAAATGCTGAAACATCCATCAAAATGAGACAAGTACACAAAATCTATCAATCAAATCCAATATCTCATATATACCAATGTGTCACAATACATATACAAATGTGAGATCCAAAATCTAGATATCCATCTCAAAATACATGGAGTACAATAAAAAAATTGTCAAAACTATCAGCTTAGGCCTAAGACTAAATCCCATCCTTTGTAGTTAGTGATGGCCCTAGTGGCAGAGCTTGTCTCCTCTCTAGCGATTGTACCATACCCTCAAATCTACCGGCGAACTCTAAATAATTAGGAAGTCCCTATCTTGGTGGTACCACACCTCTGTATGTTGCATAGTAATATGCTTCTCACGCCCCATGATGTGTTGACTCTCACCTAGCAACATCTCTCTCACTATAGAGCTCCTCTCCTCATGCCCGCTCATCTATGAGCTACTGGTCTTGTACTGTGATAGTCACTCAAGCTGCCTATAGCTTTGCCTCTAGGGTCCAGATCCTAACATCATGGTCATCACCCCCCCTAGCTAGCTACTCTGCCTATGACTCCACTTGCTTTTCTCTCTTGCATCTCAATGGATACTCCTCCTCCTCCTCCTCTGCCTCCTCTACCTCCCTTGTGGCATGTGCCCACATTCAACTCCTCCCCAATATGGAACCACTCTTGACCACCATCCATCTCCCCCCTCCACCTCTGTCATCATTTCCTCCATCTCCTCCATGTCCTACTATTGTGGGTAGAGTATCTGGCTATGTGAATAGGAATGGATGCCTCTGCATCTCGTACGAGTATGCTAGGTCTTCCCCTACATCTACTACATCCAAATTATAATCCGAAGGTATTTGTGCCAAACATGCTATCTCCTAGATGACTGTCTGATAATCTAGCATGGGCAACCAACCTCATGCTTAATCTATATGAAACCAAGCATAAGTTGTCATCTCTACTGAGACCACCCGCCACTCTACAAACTATCACCATACTCAGCTAATCATGAATCACTCAACTATCTTTGAATGCCTTCCCACTAGTGGTCTACTATATTGCATATAGTCTAGCTCCCAGGAGTTAGAACATCTAGGAACTCTTGATATGGTTACCACATGAAAGTTATCAGATCATCTATAATCCATCAATAATATGTGATATCTCTACTATGGGTCTGTGGTACTAACCCTATATATCCAAAGATGTAGGGCTAACTATGCTCTCGTAGTTGAACCCATGATTATATGGAAATAATGTGTTCCCACGCCCATATCTATGCTAACACTACTCCACATGCCCAACAGTGACCCCCATGGTATACTACCTCATGTAGCTTATGATACATATTTGCGAGTATGGCTAGTCTCCATGCCATCCTATGAAGTCATGCAATCAGATCTTCCACATCCCAGTAGGAATCCCTTCTAGGTCCTATCAATCACCAAGGCATGAGCAACTAGTGAACATAACAAATATGGCAGTGGGTAATCATCACCATATTCATCAATGAGTTGCTCCTAACTTAGATGGTGGTCTAAAATGGTGATGTCATGAAACATCTACTACATCACTGCTCTCCCCTGTATCAGGGTCTGATCATAATATACCTGTGACATATAACCAAAATTGGCATCAATATACCTCGCATAAATATCAGAGCCTGAAAACATAAAAGAGCAATCAAACATAGAAATCACTAGATCACCATGGCAGGGTGTTCGAAGGATGTGGTACATATCCTCTAAAGTGATGGTCACCTCTCTAGTAGGCAGATGAAAGGTTTTGTGCTCGCTATGCCATCGCTCAGCTAGTAGTCAACAACCTTTGGTTCACTCGTATGTGGGGCATCTACATGACCCACTTCAATCCCATGCTTGATATGGTAGCCTTCTCATCATCACTAAGGTGCCCTAAAACTTGCAACCCCACAACTTTGGGGGCTTTGATGTGAAGTGATGAAAACACCATCTGTAACATAGGACATGAAAACATTAGTAAACATCAAAAAACATGATAAAAAATGCAGAATCCAACTCAAGTCGCTCAAACAAAAATAGACTGTGTAACATTTCTTGCTATATGTAGGCAACACAATATTCTGATCAAATATCATGTGACATTTTTTAATATCCCTGGGCAATACATTTTTCTTGGGTGACATTTGGCATTACCTTGCACGATATTTGGGTAGGGCTCATACAATAAAATTTAAACAAGTAGTGTGATAGAATTTTGAATGTGAAGTATCACATGATATTTTTTAAAGTACTCGTGCGATACTTTTTAAAACATCGCATGATATTCCATATTTAACCCCTAAAATGTGTGAAAAAGGTCATAAATGCTCAAAAAAGTGGCTAAAAGTCAAAAACTTATCGGCGCCTCGTAGTGGGATGGCTGGTTGTGCTTGAAATGGTGTCAGTGGGTCAGAATGTTTGCCAGAGCCAAGATGCTCTCTCTCAACCACTCACAAGCTCTCAAAAATCACAAAAGACAAATGATTTGAAATTAACACTTGGACCCCTTTTATAGCCTTCCGACCTCATTTTGGATCATTCTTTTCAAACTCCTTAGAATTCTGCAAAAATTATACCCCTAGCTAATTTCAACATC